>CM057082.1:3325172-5725172 GCA_029379335.1 Thymus mandschuricus | reverse complement strand
TAAACAATATGAAAAGAGTAAGGAATAGAAATACGACACCGAGAGTTGTAGTGGTTCGGAGACTGAAACTTCTACGTCCACTTTGTTCTATGCAAGAACAGTTTCTCTTCACTCAAGAAACTTGGAGATTACGGGTTCCCCAAAGACCTTCGACACAGATCGAACTTCGCACAATCGATGAAGGTGCAAGCTTGGATATCTAAGAAACTTTGGAGATTGCGGGTTCTCCTCTAACCTAAGACACAGATCGAGCTTAGCACAGTCATGAAAGTGCAAGCTTGGATCTCAACAACTAACGATCGAGGTTTTCGCAATTGATGAAAGTGAAACCTTGGATCTTACAACAACCTTACAAACAAACACAAACAACTCTGACACACTTGACACAACAAGGACAAGGGTTTTGGGTTGGGTTTGTGAACACACACACTCTAAGTGAAGAATCCTTTACAATGAATGTAAGGGTAGGAATTCTTCTTCTAAGCTTTGGATATGTATATGAGCCTAGAATCTAGAGTGTAAAGGTTGCAGATGCAAGCTTCGATGGAACTGAAGCTTGGAACACTTCTTCAAGAACTCGAGAGAATGTAGGCTGAAAAACTTGTGAGTACTTGTAAATTTATGTGCTGGAAATTTGTGGAAGTGTTGAAGTGTTCCTTATCTACATTCCTCTATTTATAATGTGAGAGACATGTTGAAGCCGTTTGAAAGTTGGTGGCTTTATCTCTCCACTCACGACAATACTGGAGTTGACCGGCAGCTTTTCAGAGGGCAACTTTGTCTTCTTTCCCAATTTGGCTAAAAGCCAAGTGTAACAGTAACTGGCTTGGCCAGTACTGTAGCGGCTGCTTGTCGGTCTTCCTGGTCAACTGTAGCATCCAATACTTTCTTGCCACGTGGAGATCTGCATTTATGACGGCTGATCTTCACTTGACTCGAATTCAAACTTGAGTTAGAACAAGGTTGGTAGTTGAACTGTCGCTTTCAAGCTTCGCATCGTACTCACTTTGCTTTTTGAAAGTGCTCGCTTCAACTTTGTCGGGTAGACTCGCTTAGCTTTATCGAGAGCCCTCAGCTTGATTGAAGACTGCTACCCAGAAATAATAAGCTTTGATGAATTTGACTTTGCAGTCCATCCATCTTCCTTTCAGATCGTCAGCAATGAAGTCTTCAATGTAGCGTGCATCCCGATGATGAGCTCTTCTCTCCTCAATCTCATGGAAAGGCCTGTCCTGAAGCGTTGGCAAGACTTTGCTAAATCGGTAGCTTAGCTCACTATTGAACCTTGGCTTTCTTTCGTGGATGAGCTTGCTCATGAATTCGAGCTCTTCTCTAGTATATCCTTCACACTTCTCGATGTATTCAAGCGACTTCCTGCACGCTTGAATTCCAGCCTCAAGCTCACAAGCTTCGGATTCATCATGATTGAGAGGGATATAGGCACTTCTCATCAGACCTTGTTGAACTAGGATGTCATCGTTCACAAGAATGTTAGTCTGATCTGTGAGAAGTTCGAACCTTGCTCTCCTCTTAGCTTCGGCCCTTTCCGCTCGCTTCTTCAAGTCTCCTTCTTCTTCTTCTCTTGCTCAGCTCGACTCGCTTTCACTACAAGATTCTCCTTAACTTTTTGGCGCTTGGCCGCAGGATTAGCTTCTTCAGTAGCTTGAGCGGGTCGCTTCATAGAGGGCTTACAAGGTTAGCTTGGGTAGGCACAGCTTGAAGAGGCTTGACTTGTTGAATTTCCAAGATCCCTTCAGTTTGCAGCTCGTGCGATTAGGTCGCTTCCAACTCCAAAAGGGAGCGACTCTCTCAATGCAGCACTATGGAAAGCGGTGGAGGAGGAAGCGAGTAGCTTAGTAGCTGGCTCTACAGCTCGGGCTGCGGAGGAAGCTGGTCGCTTGGTGAAGATGGCTATCTCCTTTCCTTTAGATTGTACGGCTCCGCTTGGAAGGGGTTTTTCTTTCCCCTTTTTGGCATCATCGCCAACGGGTGTAGGGACCACTGCAGCACTCTGTTTAATAGCATTGCGGAGGCTTGCAAATTCTTCAGTCATGGCCTTCAAAGATCCAACTGTACATTCTGAGAAGAAACCTTCCTGGATTAGCATGAGCTCTGCCGTCTTCTTCGAAATTTCATCCATCAAGATGAAGGATTGCCTTTCACGCTCAGCGACGGCATACTCTCTTTGTGCAACCTCTGTCATCAAGCGTTCGAGGGGCTCGACCATCCCTCTCTCTTTCTTCAACATCCAGGAAGCGAGACTCGAGCTCCACTTCGATTTCAGCTTTGAGTTTCTTCCTCTTTTCCTGCATTGTAAAATCAGAAAAATCTTGAGACAGACCAAGCTCCACCTCAAGCGAGGTTAGTCGAGAATCCTTTGCAGTAAGCTCTGCAGATAGATATAATTGAGCTCTTCTCGTTTGATAGCGTCTTCAGCAGCTTGCAGAGTTAATCTGTTCGCTTCAATTCGTCTGTTGTTAAGCTCACTTGTGGCCTTCTCAAAGGAAGCCTTGAGAGTCGCATATTCTCCATCCAGTGTGTGGAGAGCTTGGCCATATGAAGGAGGTGTGTCACAACATGAGGGTTCTCATACGAAGGAAGGGCCGAGAATTATGTTGCTCAAGGCTATCCGCCACAAGTACCACATCCTCAAGGATATGAAGGAGGTTACAATGGAATATATCAAAATCCACTCCCAAGGACAATTCAAGGGCAAGGTACTATTTCAAACTTCCCAAATTGTCGCCCTCCATCATATAGCCACCCCTATCCTCCTCAAAATCCATACTACTCTCCACCGCCGCCATACTATCCACCTCCACAATACCCACCGAATCCTTACTATCCACCACTTCCATACTACCCTCCACCATCTACTTATCCGCCACTAATGACACATCCTACACTCCGTCCCCAAGGCCCACCACAAAAGCCTCCAGTTGATGAGAGCCTTGCCACATTCCTTCATGAAGCTAAAGTGGCCCGTGAAGCTCAAGATGCTACAATCAAGAGGCTTGAGACAGCCGTTGGGCAAATTTCTGGGTCCATGCACCTGATGCAGCAAAGTCAACAAATAGGGCGAATTCCTAGCTTTTAGGTGGACAACATGATGCACCTGATACAGTCGATTGGACAACATCACCGCTCAGATGGAAAATTTGGGTGGTCGAGTGTATTCCATAGAGCAGCACCTATTTCGTTACACCAACTTTTCAGTCGCATCGACGTCTTCTCAGTCGCCTCAGGATCCTAGGGATCCGAATTATCAGGACCAGCAGCACCAAGGTCCATTCACCCATTCTAGCCATTTTTAAATCTTTGTTAGTTTAGTTTTGAGTTGTGTCTTTTATTTTATTTTTGTGTTTTGTTCGGATTTATGCTTTTGTGTTTGTTTTGTAGGTTGTTATCTTGGAATCTTTCGAGATTTTGAGTTGCTCGTCGTCATCATGCGATAAGTTTTCTATCTTTATCCATTTTTATTTTCTTGCAATGGAGACATTGCATGATTTTATGTGTGTGTGTGTGTGTGTGTGGGGGGGGGGGGGGGGGGGTTCTTTAAATTTTTCGCATGATTTGTTTCGCTTTTGTGTCTTTTATATGTGTTTTCGTAGTGTCTTTTATGTGCTTTCATATGATTGAGTCCTTTTGTTCGATCCCCACTTTAGAAGGTTGTTTGTAATTGAGTAAGCATTGATTGACATGATTCCTTTGAGTTTGAATGATTCAACGTTGTGATATTGGAATTGTTGGAATTAGATGGTCTTAACTAGGATTGTTCTAAATTAGACTTGTGATTAGCACATGATCGTTTGTGAATATTCGTGGGGCATGTTTTTGAGTCGTAATATGAGGTGAAATTTTTTAATTTGGATTATGAGTGAAAGTACTTTGAAGTATCTGTATGTATTTGGATAGAGTTATTTGTGAATAAATAAATGAGTTGATAGGATTTTGCTCCTCTTACTTGTTATGTATGAAAATACTAGAGTAATGAGCATGGGAAACCACATGAAAACGCTTTGAGTAACCCTCGAAGATTATATTTCATGATTATATCCTAGATGATACTCATATATGTGGTTTAATTGTGTAATGAAGTGTTCATAGGTATTCTACTCCTCTTTACAATGAGTACGGGAAACCGCACTAGGATTGTTATTTATCGGCCCAAATTAATTCATGGTTAAACCCTTTCTCCATTATGTGGGATTCATTCACGGCTGCACCCTTTTCCTCTCCTCTTCCTCGCGACATCTCCCATCCCTCTCCTCTCTTCTGCCTTCTCGGCAGTGCGTCGCTGGGCGACTTCCGCCCTCATCGGCGGCTGTCACTTAACGGCCTCCATCGCCGTTGTTCATGGTCCTTCTCTGTTCTTGGTTCCTGATTTCTCGAGGGGTGGGGTGCCCTAACTGAGCTCGGATTTGGGGGTAATCCTCTCCGATGGCTCCTCCGACGAATTTGGCCGCCGAGTTTGTCCCTTTCTTCGCCGTGGTGAGACGGCTCCGGTGCGGGTTCCTTCCGTTCTCGATTTACTCTCCTCCGGTGGTCCGGGTTCCGTTGATTTGTCCTGTCGCCGGGAGCAACTCCCACGGCGACTCCGTTGGGTCGGAATTCAGGCCTGGTTCTCCCCAATTGGAGGAACGATTCCTCTTGGCCTCGCCGACGTTCGACGTCGTTGCCGTCGCCGCCGGGGCTGCTGCCGCCGTTGCTATCTCTCTCTCTTCTGTTTTATTTCCTCCTCTGTTCATTACCTCTGACCACTTCTCTTGTAGGTGAAATGGCTCCGGCTAGTGGCTCCTCCTTCGGTGGTGGCTCCTCCCCTGTTCTGCCGTGGCTCCTTGCGAGTCCTTGCCCCCTTCTTGGCAACCTCCCGTTGCCATGTCATTAATCTGATGAGTCCTTCTCTCACTCTTGTTCTCCTCTGCTCCTCTCTCGGTTTACAGCTACTGTTGGATTATGCCATTGTTGTTGTTGGGGTTTGGAAATAGCTTGTGTGTTATGTGATTTGTATTAGCTGTTGCTGGTTATTGTTGGGTTGAAAACTCCAGTTTGGGGAGCCATTGTTGCGTTCAGTTTTGTTATGAACAGGGAAATTCTTGGGGTTCTTCTTGCCTTATGATTACACATTTTTGGTTATGATCCTATACCTATATGAAGGCATAATACTAGCTTTTAAGGCTATTCCTATCTTAGGCCATGTTTCATGCTTGCATGCTTGATTTAAGGTGAATTTTCTAGGTCTTATGAACATGCATTCATTTTCCTTACTTGGCAGTTTCTAAGCCATGAGTTTGTGGTCTTTTGGTGGGGAAAATCATGCTTGTTGGGTTTGAGTTCCTAGAGAAATTTGGAGGTGAATACTTACTTGTTTGGTGGGGTTTGGAAATGGTGATCCTTAGCTTGGTTTGGGGCTGCCTTCTCAGTTTCCTTCTCCTAGCTGCTGCCCTCTCGGTTTCTTTCTTCTAGGCCGAGTGTTGGTGACCTATGGAGGGGAAATTAGCCCTCTTTCATCCTAAAATCATTATCTAGCTGAAATGGTGTGGTGAGAGAGTCTTACTTGTGTTCTTGGTCTTAAAATGGTCGCCAATCTTGGTCTCTTCTACCTCCTCCCCTTGTGCTTGTCCCTATGGTTGTGTGAGCTCTTGTTAGCTCATGCATGGCTGGAAAAATGAAGGGGAAAGGGAAGGGGTGTCTTACCGTGGCTTGGCTTGAATGAGGAGCTGGAAATCTATGGTTTCTCTTCCTCCCTTGCTTCTGACCTGCTGCCCTCCCTCTCGGTTCCTACTCTCTTGCTGCTCTCTCTTAGTTTCTAACTCTTTCTCTCTATCTAGTTTGATTGTTGTGGTTGTGGTATGAAATGATGAATGATAACTTGTGATGTGTTTTGTTGGTGTAGGTTTTGCCTTCATCATTGTGGGAAAAGAGAGAGATGATTGGGGATTGGTCACTTGTTATTTTGGCAGATTTTTGCACAAGAAAAAGAGGAGGGAGAGAGAGAAAACCGGCTGCATGCTTGTTAATTCCCCATGCAATCTTGTGAGCAATGATGATTGGGATTAATCCCTTCCCTAATCCCACTTAAGGGGTGTTTATCCTCTAATTATTGGGTTAGGGATTTATTTGAGCTCTAACTATGTAATAAGGATGTAATCTTCATTATTGTGTAATATTTATTTTATAACATGTAACCTTATTTATTTACATGTCTCGTTTTGAGTTTGGAATATTATTCGTGTTCTCGGGCCTTCATTCTTGTTGATAACAATTCGTGTATTGGGCCTTAATCCTTATCATGGGCCTCGGCCCCTTTTCTTGAATTATGACGAGTGTTCGTTTATTTATTCGGCCTTCTTAATTATTCAACTTCCTCGGGACATTACCAATAATCGTACATTATTACTTTTCGAATTCCTTTTAAAGTTTTGTTTCCCCTAATAATAACAATAATACTATAAATCTTGTTCTTTAAATAAAAGTCGAGGTTTTATTACTCACTAATAAAAACGCGGCTATTACATCCTACACCCCTTACGAAAATTTCGTCCCGAAATTTACTCACCATCTACAAACAATTCGGGGTGTCTCTCATTCATTCTGGCTTCTAGTTCCCACGTGGCCTCTTCCTGTCCATGGTGCCTCCATATTACTTTTACTAGGGGAATCTGCTTGTTCCTAAGCTGTTGGATCTTCCGGTCCACTATGGCTTCAGGTCTCGTTTCGTAGCTTAGGTCGGGCTCTATAACGGTTTCCTCTTGTCGTAATACATGTTTAGGGTCAAACACGTATTTTCTCAGCTGGGACACATGGAATACGTTGTGAACGCTTCCTAAATTTGGCGGTAAGGCCAACCTGTATGCTACCAGACCTATTCTTTCTAGCACTTCATAGGGTCCAATGAAACGGGGCTTTAGCTTGCCCTTGATACCAAACCTAGTCAATCCTTTGGTCAGGGAAACTTTTAGGAAGACCTTGTCTCCTATCTCAAACTGCAGTTCCGTCCTTCGGTTGTCGGCATACGACTTTTGCCTACTTTGGGCTTCCCTCATCCTATCTCGGATTCTCCGAACAATTCCAATCATCTCATCAATCGCCCCGAGTCCTAGACTCTTCATTTCTCCCACTTCTTCCCAATATAAAGGAGATCTACATTTTCTTCCGTACAGTGCCTCGTACGGGGCCATGCCTATGGTTGATTGGTAACTATTGTTGTATGCAAACTCAGCTAAAGGTAGGATGTTCTCCCATTCTCCACCCATATCGAGTACTATTGCTCTCAGCATGTCCTCAAGAATCTGTATGGTTCTCTCCGACTGTCCATCAGTCTGGGGATGGTAGGCGGTGCTGAAGTTCAGTCGAGTGCCTAGCTCTCTTTGTAAACTTATCCAAAATTTAGAAGTGAACTTTGCGTCTCTATCTGAGGTGATCGACAGTGGTACTCCGTGAAGACGTACAATCTCTCGAACGTACAACTGTGCTAGCTTTTCTGAACCATAGGTGGTCGGAATGGGGATGAAATGTGCACACTTCGTCAGTCGGTCTACTACTACCCAAATGGCCGTATTCCCTCTTCTGGTTCGCGACAATCCCATCACGAAATCCATGGTAATATGTTCCCATTTCCACTGGGGAATCTCCAACGGTTGGAGCTTTCCGTGAGGCCGTTGGTGTAATGCTTTCACTTGCTGACACGTCAAACAACGTTCGACGAACAAGGCTATGTCTTTCTTCATTCCCTCCCACCAGAAATTCTCTTTTAGGTCCTGGTACATCTTGGTGCCTCCGGGATGTGCGGTGTATGGGGTGTCATGGGCTTCACTCAAAATTTCCTCTCTAAGCTTGTCGTCATGCGGAATGCATAATCTTCCTTGGAAGGTAATCGTGTTGTCAGCTTCTTCCCGATATCCTTCCATCCCATTTGTCCTCACCCAGGCGGATCCTCTCTATTGCCTCATCTTTCCTTTGCTCATGAATGATTCTGCTCCTCAAGTCAGGTTCTATGGTGATGGTGGCAAGAATGCCGTCTATCGTGGTTGGTGGGGACACTACTTCAAGTCCTAGCCTACTAAACTCTCGAATAAGTGTCTCTTCGGAAGTGAGAAGATAAGCTAATTCTGGTCTGGTCTTTCGGCTTAGGGCGTCAGCCACAACATTCGCTTTTCCTGGATGGTAGTTTATACTACAATCATAATCCTTAACCAATTCTAGCCATCGTCGCTGTCTCATATTGAGATCCTTCTGTTCGAAAAGTACTTTAGGCTCTTATGGTCAGTGAAGATCTCACATCTCACTCCATAGAGATGGTGTATCCAGATCTTCAACGCATGTACTACTGCTGCTAACTCCAGGTCATGGGTCGGGTAATTGAGCTCGTGAGGTCTCAATTGCCGTGAGGCATATGCTATCACTCTTCCCTCCTGCATTAACACACATCCGAGTCCACTCTTGGAAGCATCGGTGTAAACCGTGTAACTCTTGTCGGGTTCCGGTACTGCTAATATCGGGGCTGTGGTTAACTTCTCTTTGAGTATTTGGAAACTTGCTTCACACTCAGTAGTCCAGACAAACTTGATTCCTTTTCTCAATAACTGCGTCATCGGTCTTGCTATCTTAGAGAATCCTTCAATGAATCTCCGATAGTAACCGGCTAATCCTAAGAAGCTTCGGACTTCATTCGGGGTCGTTGGAGACTTCCAGTTCTGTACAGCTTCAACCTTGGCAGGGTCTACTTTGATTCCCTCTGAAGACACAATATGCCCTAGGAAGACTACTTCTCTGAGCCAAAACTCACATTTGCTAAACTTTGCGTAGAGTCTCTCCCTTCTAAGGGTTCCTAGAATCGTCCTCAAATGTTCCCCATGTTCTTCCTTATTTCTTGAATAGATGAGTACGTCGTCTATGAAAACTAGGACAAACTTATCAAGGTAAGGGTGAAACACACGGTTCATTAGGTCCATAAACACTGCTGGTGCGTTGGTGAGTCCGAACGGGACAACTACGAACTCATAATGACCGTATCGGGTTCGGAAGGCAGTCTTGGGTATATCACTAGGTCGAATCTTCAGTTGATGGTACCCTGATTTTAAGTCTATTTTCGAGAAAACACTAGCTCCCTTAAGCTGATCAAATAGGTCGTCTATCCTAGGCAGAGGATACTTGTTCTTAAGGGTCAGCTTGTTCAACTCTCGGTAGTCAACACACATCCTCATCGATCCATCCTTTTTCCTTACGAAGAGAACTGGTGCTCCCCATGGTGATGCACTAGGTCTGATGAAACCTAATTCCAGAAGTTCTTGTAGTTGAATCTTCAGTTCTTCCAATTCCTTCGGAGCCATGCGGTACGGTGCTTTGGACACCGGAGCTACCCCAGGCTCAAGTTATATGGTAAATTCTATCTCGCGGTCAGGTGGTAATCCTGGCAATGTATCGGGAAACACATCGGGAAATTCTCTTACGATCTCTACGTCCTCAATCCTTCTCTCCTCTTTGGTTTCTCTGTACAAATGAACTAGATATGACGGGTACCCCTTCTTGACCAAGGCGGCGGCTTGGAAGGTCGAGATGATGGCCTTTCTTTGGTTCATGGAAATACCGTAGAAGTCCGTGGGTTCCTCACCAGGTGGTTGGAATGAAATCCGTCTCTCATTACACAAGATGGTGGCATGGTGTTGAGTTAACCAGTCCATTCCTAAAATCACATCTACGTCCTTCATAGTCATCACACTTAGGTTATTGGTCGTAAGTTTGAGTGATCCTAGTTCGAGTTCTAGGTTAGGGCAACAATGAGTAAGAATCTTTGTTCCTCCTATCGGTGATGTGATACCTAAGTCAGCTCTTAAAGGTTTAGCTTCTAGGTTCAATTCTTCTACACATGCTTGAGATATAAAAGAATGCGAAGCACCCATATCAAACAAAATTATTACAGGTATTTCATGGAGTTGGCCCATACCTGCTAGTTTTCCAGGGCTCCTCTCGGGTTGTTTCTGCTTGAGTGCATATGCCCTAACGTTCTGCTGTTCCTGCAAGTGTTGCTGAAACTGCCGACGTTGGGGAGGCAAGGGAGCTAGTCGTGATGGCTGCGGGGGTCGCGGTTGTGTTTGAATAGCACGCAACTGCGGGTTGTTCCAGGAAGGTTGGGGTCCCGGGCCTGTCCTTGGCTTCCTTTGCGGACAATCCCTAGCATAGTGGCCCTTCTGACTACAAACGTAGCATACGTCATTTCCAAACTTACAGACACCTGCGTGTCTGCGATTGCACTTCGTGCATAGGGGATTCGGCGGGGAAAGGTTAACGGCCTGAGTTTGATTCGGAGCTGGTCCGGGGTTTGGGAAACGTTGGGGTCCTTGCCACGGTTTCTTGTCGCGTGGTCCACTCGGGTTGCCTTCCCATTTGCGTTTTCCTCTATCGGCTGGGGGCTGATAGTTTGGTTGGGCCGGAGGGTTTGGCGGAGCTGTCCTTTCGACTAGCATTGCTGCCTCGACATCTAATGCACGGCTTAGTGCGTCATGGTAAGAGAACGCTCCTAGGCTTGCTAAGGTCATCCTAATCTCGGGCCTCGGACCGGCTCGAAACTTTTCTGACATCTTCTCGTCAGTGTCTACTTGGTCGGGCGCATACCGGGACATGTCGCAAAATACTCGGTCATACTCGGTCACCGTCATTCTACCTTGCCTAAGGTTATAGAACTCCATCTCCTTTTTCTTTCTATAGCTTTTTGGAATGTACTTCTCATACAACCTAGTCTTAAACTCTTCCCACGTGAGTCCTTCCCGCTGCTCGGGAGTTAATACCTTCAGTCGGGCTTTCCACCAGAAGTCGGCCGATCCTGTCAATTGAAACGTTACGCAGGCTATGCGTTCCCTATCAGTACACCCTAGGAAGTTAAATATACGCTCTAGGGCGCGTATCCATGCCTCGGCTTCAGACGGTTCTCCCATCCCATTGAAAGTAGGTGGGTTTTGACACAAGAAGAGTTCTTCGACTCTCCGCAGTGGTGGGGGTGGTGGTGGTGAAGGCGGTGGAGGTGGAGATGGTGGCGGTGGCGGTGGAGGTGGTGGTGCTTGGGCATTTCGAGGAGGTCTTCCTCTTCTTGGCGGCATTCTGATTTATGATAAGATATGAATTATATTTCGTTAGGTTTCACAAGAATCATTCGTACAGGAGGTATCACACGTCGTTTTCCGGTTTATCATGCTTGAAAACAGTAAATGGGTTCCTCATTTAGTAGCATGAATAACACAAGTAGGGGAAAATTGCCTCATGGAGGTCTTCAATGTCATAATATAATCGGAATGTAAAGCAGGTTAATTTTGTCCTACGGCCCACCTAACATCTCGTGGGTCCGTTCTACCAAATCAAAACAAAGTTCGAAATTAGAAATTAGTTCTAACACAAAAGCAAGTCAGGACGGTCTACATAACCCCCGTTACTGACACTACTGCAACTACCCTAGTCTGCTAGAGAACTCTCGGTGCTCAGGCACGACTCCGAATCAGAGCCGTCGGCAGGTGCTCCTCCTAGGTCCTCGTCTGAGTCTGGGTCGACCTCTAAGTCCACTGGTAGTCCCTCCTCCTCAGGGTCCTCCTCCTCCTCGGGCTCTGGCTCAGGAGCTGCCTGTGGCTCGGGCTCAGGGGCATTCACCCAATCCTCCACTCTCTGAGCGAAGTCCTCTAGGCGACGCTCAACTGCAGCCATTGCCCGGCTGTTCTCTTCAATCTTTCGTCTCGTCTCGGTCATCCATCCCTCGTGGTCGGAGAGAATGCGACTGACGTCGCTACTGCTGCTGCTAGGCCTAGTCCCGGCAGGCCAGTCACGGTGAGCTACGGGGCGTGGGGCGGGAGTGGGAGGCTGCTGTAGCTCTGCCACGATACGACGTAGCTCCTCTGTGGAAGTCCCTGGAGCGTGGGGACAAGAAACCGAGGGACGGGGTGCCTCTCTCTCGGGACTAACGTCCACCATCGGGGCCTTGCCCCGGTCAGCAGTCGAGGGACCTCCCTCGCCTGGGACAGTGGGAGGGGCACTGGGAGCTCGTCGGTAACGTGCAGATGAGGAGCCGGCCTCAAAGTCCTCTCGGTCTCGACGACCTAGGACGGACGGGGGCGGTGTCGGAACTCCTGACACTGCCGGTGCTCCACTCGACTGAGGCAACACTGGAGGGGAAGGGTCGGTGCGGGAGGCAAGTAGTACTTTAAACTGGTGAGGTCCGCTGGGTGGCCTGCGGTACACGGTGTACTGGTGCTGAAGAGCCGACAAGTACCCTCTAAAGTCGGCTACCACGTCGTAGTAAGGACGGTAGCACGTAGTGAAGTTCTGTGAAAGGGTCCACGCCCAACCCTGCCAGTCTCGGGGCAAGTGTACCGTCACTCAGATCATACCATCGTAGTTGGAGACCCCAGCGTGCTGGTGCACCTCCTCCCATAGCCCTCCAAAGTGCGCCAGATACTCTCCTATGTCGTGTTCTACCCTGCGCCTGTAGTTCAGATAGGAGTCGAGGAGAATCGTGGTAACGTCAGGGGTAGGTCTGGGTCCGGCCATGTACACGAGACAACGAGTTCTAATCAGGTTCTATTTATAAGGTTCGTAAAAAAAATAAGGGTAAGCGTAATAAGGCTGGTAAAGAAAAATGGCATCTTCTACTTGGGTATCTATTGGTTCATTGGGTCTTTACTAAGTCATAGTTTGGTTCATGCATGCGAAAGAGTGATTCTATACTAGGTATGTACTTATCTCTATATTCATTATTATATAGTTCTTACTAAGTTACTGTTAGGTTAGATTTAAGACGGTCGGAAAACACGTCTTGCGTCCGTTAAAAGGTCGATGACACCTCATTTGTCCCGTTTTTGAGACATCATTCTCGGCTATAGATTTCTAATCGCTTCCTTTCGTGCTTGATGATGCGTCTTGTAGCTTTCGCGTTCCAAAACCTGTTACACGAAAACAAGAATCCTAGTTCAAGCGAGCTACGTTCTCTAAATGTCATTGATTTCAACACCTTATGTGATCCTAACGAGTTATCTCGTCTAAGTTCTCATAGTGATGACAAGCAACCTACTCTTTTAACTGACCATGATGTCGTGAAGAGTCGAGCTTTTATCGAGAGCCTTGGGAAGTCCAGCGATACGAGTCTAGACTTTACGATAAAGAAGACTCTTGGATTTCAGAGCGAACCTAATCATCTGATACCACCCTGTCACGACCCCGCCCCGCTCAGAAGGGAAACAGGCGAGGTCGCGACGTAAAGGAACGGGAAGAGAATAAAATACAACACTCAGAGGAAGAAAGTTACGGAAACATTCATCGAATCACATTAAATTCCCATCATTCGTCGAGAATTGTCGGGAGGAAGTACTGTCGAACAGCGGATTTGTTTACATGGCATAAAAAAAACGGAAACATGGTTCAAAAGAAGGATAACTATCTTGCAAAGCCATCGAGAAACAGCGATACAAAATCAAGGACAGGTGTTGTAACGATACACCAAAGGGAGTTCGAATAAACAGCTAGTACAGCACAGCGGAAAAACGTACGATGCATGTATGAAGACATTCACCACCAAGAGACTTCGTCTCTTTCTTGCCCGACAAAAGCCATTCCTCGACTGCTTCACTCCATCTGTTCAACCTGCACACGGGAAATATGTACAGGGCTGAGTACTTTGAAGTACTAAGTGAACACGTTGCCAAAACATTTTAATTGTCAGCCATGCGAGTGATTCATAGGGTTTTACGGAAAAGACCTATGATCACTAAAACATTTTCATAAATAGCGCTTGCAAGCTTTGGTTTTCTGGGTGTAATCCGTCGTATCTGAAGTGGGTTGTACCCGGAGAGGGTGGCCACCCTTCCCGAGTACCTCGATCGGCCAATGCGTAGCTCACGGTCGAATTAACTGATGTGTATCCGGTAAGGGTGGCTACCCTTCCCGGATACCTCGATCGGCCAATACGTAGCTCACGATCGAATTAACTGAGTGCACTAAACTCATCGAGGAGCGACCCCGATGAAATATTGTGGCCGAAGCCTCTGTGTGGCCGAAGCCTTCTAGGCCGAAGCCTCTCAGATAGACATCATACAAAACAAAACATTTATGGCATGACAATTCTTTAAAAGAACTTAACATAAATAAACATTTTTCTTTGCATGAAAGCCCACCTCAATAGCTTGCCTTGATCCTCTCAAAATTGAGAGCGCCGCTTTAACTCCGGCCTTTCCCTTCGCCTAACCTCGTTTAAAGAACGAAAAATCAGAATCCTGATGAAAACTCGATAATTATATCGATCGATGCGAAGGGTTCTTCTATTGAGGTTATGTTCTCTTATTTACTCTTTTCTAGTTAACATTCTGAAATCGATCACCTCGATCGGTACTTGTATCTTTTAACTCCTTTATCCTCAATGAGGATGGTAGGATGTGATGAAGCTTCATGACTTTTCTTTCTACATTGTATAAGTGTTATATACTTACGGTACCGTAAATCAGATCGGTCATTCGATCAGTAAATCTTCATAGTTCGGTTGGAACATTAGAGTTTTAGCCCAATTACTCGAGTTCGAAAATCGTTTCATCAACTCCGAAGAGTCATCCCTTATTCTTGGCCTGTTATAATTTTACAAGTCCGGCCCAATTGGTTGGTCCGGCTTAATAGATAATTAACCGGCCCAAATGGTTGGGCTCGGTCCATTAATCATCGACTTATGTTTCAGTTTATTCAGCCCAAATGGTTGGGCTCGATCCATTAATAATTATGGCCCACATTCTTAATAATTATCGGCCCAAATGGTTGGGCTCGTTCCTTTAATTAAATCCTCGGCCCATTATGAATTTATTAATAGCTATGGCCCGTTATTATATATATATACATATCAGCCCGGTTCGTGGCCCGGCCCGTTGTTATTTATCGGCCCAAATTAATTCAGTGTTAAACCCTTTCTCCATTCTGTGGGATTCATTCACGGCTGCATCCTTTTCCTCTCCTCTTCCTCGCGACATCTCCCATCTCTCTCCTCTCTTCTGCCTTCTCGGCAGTGCGTCGCTGGGCGACTTCCGCCCTCATCGGCGGCTGTCACTTAACGGCCTCCATCGCCGTTGTTCATGGTCCTTCTCTGTTCTTGGTTCCCGATTTCTCGAGGGGTGGGGTGCCCTAACTGAGCTCGGATTTGGGGATAATCCTCTCCGATGGCTCCTCCGACGAATTTGGCCGCCGAGTCTGTCCCTTTCTTTGCCGTGGTGAGACGGCTCCGGTGCGGGTTCCTTCCGTTCTCGATTTACTCTCCTCCGGTGGTCCGGGTTCCGTAGATTTGTCCTGTCGCCGGGAGCAACTCCCACGGCAACTCCGTTGGGTCGGAATTCAGGCCTGGTTCTCCCCAATTGGAGGAACGATTCCTCTTGGCCTCGCCGTCGTTCGACGTCGTTGCCGTCGCCGCCGGGGCTGCTGCCGCCGTTGCTATCTCTCTCTCTTCTGTTTTATTTCCTCCTCTCTTCATTACCTCTAACCACTTCTCTTGTAGGTGAAATGGCTCCGGCTGGTGGCTCCTCCTTCGGTGGTGGCTCCTCCCCTTTTCTGCCGTGGCTCCTTGCGAGTCCTTGCCCCCTTCTTGGCAACCTCCCATTGCCATGTCCTTAATCTGATGAGTCCTTCTCTCAATCTTGTTCTCCTCTGCTCCTCTCCGGTTTACAGCTATTGTTGGATTATGCCATTGTTGTTGTTGGGGTTTGGAAATAGCTTGTGTGTTATGTGATTTGTATTAGCTGTTGCTGGTTATTGTTGGGTTGAAAACTCCAGTTTGGGGAGCCATTGTTGCGTTCGGTTTTGTTATGAACTGGGAAATTCTTGGGGTTCTTCTGGCCTTATGATTACACATTTTTGGTTATGATCCTATACCTATATGAAGGCATAATACTAGCTTTTAAGGCTATTTCTATCTTAGGCCATGTTTCATGCTTGCATGCTTGATTTAAGGTGAATTTTCTAGGTCTTATGAACATGCATTCATTTTCCTTACTTGGCAGTTTCTAAGCCATGAGTTTGTGGTCTTTTGGTGGGGAAAATCATGCTTGTTGGGTTTGAGTTCCTACAGAAATATGGAGGTGAATACCTACTTGTTTGGTGGGGTTTGGAAATGGTGATCCTTAGCTTGGTTTGGGGCTGCCTTCTCAGTTTCCTTCTTCTAGCTGTTGCCCACTCGGTTTCCTTCTTCTAGGCCGAGTGTTGGTGACCTATGGAGGGGAAATTAGCCCTCTTTCATCCTAAAATCATTATCTAGCTGAAATGGTGTGGTGAGAGAGTCTTACTTGTGTTCTTGGTCTGAAAATGGTCGCCAATCTTGGTCTCTTCTACCTCCTCCCCTTGTGCTTGTCCCTATGGTTGTGTGAGCTCTTGTTAGCTCATGCATGGCTAGAAAAATGAATGGGAAAGGGAAGGGGTGTCTTACCGTTGCTTGGCTTGAATGAGGAGCTGGAAATCTATGGTTTCTCTTCCTCCCTTGCTTCTGACCTGCTGCCCTCCCTCTCGGTTCCTACTCTCTTGCTGCTCTCTCTTAGTTTCTAACTCTCTCTCTCTCTATCTAGTTTGATTGTTGTGGTTGTGGTATGAAATGATGAATGATAACTTGTGATGTGTTTTGTTGGTGTAGGTTTTGCCTTCATCATTGTGGGAAAAGAGAGAGATGATTGGGGATTGGTCACTTGTTATTTTGGCAGAATTGCACAAGAAAAAGAGGAGGGAGAGAGAGAAAACCGGCTGCATGCTTGTTAATTCCCCATGCAATCTTGTGAGCAATGATGATTGGGATTAATCCATTCCCTAATCCCACTTAAGGGGTGTTTATCCTCTAATTATTGGGTTAGGGATTTATTTGAGCTCTAACTATGTAATAAGGATGTAATCTTCATTATTGTGTAATATTTGTTTTATAACATGTAACCTTATTTATTTACATGTCTCGTTTTGAGTTTGGAATATTATTCGTGTTCTCGGGCCTGCATTCTTGTTGATAACAATTCGTGTATTGGGCCTTAATCCTTATCATGGGCCTCGGCCCCTTTTCTTGAATTATGACGAGTGTTCGTTTATTTATTCGGTCTTCTAATTAATTATTCAACTTCCTCGGGACATTACCAATAATCGTACATTATTACTTTTCGAATTCCTTTTAAAGTTTTGTTTCCCCTAATAATAACAATTATACTATAAATCTTGTTCTTTAAATAAAAGTCGAGGTTTTATTACTCACTAATAAAAACGCGGCTATTACATCTTTGGTGATGCGAGATTCATCCCCTTAAAAATAGCAAGCTTCATCCATTCGATATTGGTCGAAATCCAACTGATGTTGGTTCTATGCATGTTCAAATCTCCAACCAATTTTTCTTCTTGCTCCATGCAAAGACCTTTGAAAAGGGGTGAGCCATTCTCCCCCACACTTGCATTTTTCAGATGTTGTTGTATTGGCTTCAAGTGTGGCTTCGACATTTGCTCCGAAGATGATAGCAGCTTTCCCTGTTCGAGCAGTATGGGCGTACTTTCTGATGGATTATGAGCAGAAATTGTCAATTCACCTAAAAATTCCTTCTCAAGCTTTAGATCTTCCCCGACCTCTTTTTCGTCTTCGTCATTCTTGTTCTGAACAATCCTGAAAGAAACAAATGGTGGAGTTAGCAATTGAGAATTATAAAACTTAGAATCTCCACTTACCTCATTGTGTTCCTTATCGAGCTCATAATCAATCAACGTTGTCCCACTCAATATACTTATCGAATTGACATACTCCCTGGAATTCATATCATGTTGAGACAGATATTCTCCTCGACTCGTATGAAGCTCATTTAATTGAGTGGTCAGTTGTGTGACCTGTGTACCTAAACATCCTAATGCAGCTCGAGTATTCTCTTGGAACGATAGATGACTCTGCACGAGACTTTTGACTATTTCGCTCAACTCGGGTTCTGGATGTTGGTCAGTATGGGCATACTGCCTGAATGACGACTGGTTTCTCCCCTCTTGATTATATGATTCCGGGAATGTGGCATTCCAGTTCTTCATTAGTGCATCTCCAGAATCATGACATGCTTGCTCAGTTCGAGCTATGGCAAATCCTCTTACCAAAGAAGTCAGAGCATCGATCTTCTCATTCACATTCAACTCGTTGGCTCCATCAGCTCTTTTGACATGCCTCAACGAATCGTCGTCCTCGTCTTCATATTGTTGGTCATTATAAACCATGTCAAGGATGAGCTGTTTTGCTTCACTCAAGGTTTTGTTCATCAAGCTTCCTCCAGAAGCAGCATCAATGATATCCTATCAAAAGAAGACATACCACGATAAAAAAAATTAGTAAGCAATTGATAATCAGAGAAACCGTGGTCAGGACATTTGCGACAAAGTTGTTGGAATCTCTCCCAATAATCAGCTAAATTTTCCCCGTGCTTTTGCTTTATACTACTAATGGCCATTCGCAAATTAGCAGCTCTAGATTCAGGAAAAATTTGCGCAAAAATTGCTCTTCCAACTCATTCCAAGTTCTGATAGATTCAGGTGGGAGGTCAAACAACCAATCTCGAGCTCGTCCCTGCAAGGTATGAGAAAAAGTTAGTAGCCTCAAATTATCATCAGAAAAGCCTTGCGGGCGAAAAGTAGAGCACACTAAGTCAAATTCAGCAAGATGTTTATGTGCACTCTCTCTAGGTAGATCGCCAAACTTAGGAAGCACTTGGATAAAGCTCGGCTTGATTTCAGCGTTTTCATTAATGGTGGGCATAAATATGCACAAAGGTCGATTGCTTCTATGACGACCTAGCTCCTTAATCAACCGATCTTCTAGTTTCGACGCTTCTTCCTTGTTGTTGGCCAACTTCAAGTTTCTAAAAAAAAATAAAGAAATTAAATTAAAAAAAAAAATACAAGTTGAATATTCAGAAGAAATACTACTTAAAAACCGATCCCCGGCAACGGCGCCAAAATTTGGTGCGTCGTTTTACACCAAAAATAATTCCAACTTTTCAGTCGGTATGCCCACACTGCACAGATAGCAGTAAGCAAGATCGTCTCCCAAAGGACCGGCGAGATTTCCTCCGAATTTCCAACTGCACAATAGTGATTTTTTTTATTAAACTACTAATGAAAATAAATAAGAAAAATAATTGAACAAGAACAGAGAAAGAGCAGCTTGCAATTTGATTTAACAAAATAAAAACGATTCCGGCAGCGAACAATTCTACTCTAGCCTAATTATTCTGATCCTCGATGCAAAAATAACTCTAATTACATGCAAACAAATCTGTTATGACTACCGAAGACGCTTCTGACGTAATCTCATTTCTCCATAAATTATCGATAATCAGGAAGACGCTTCACCAATTATTTCCCTAATCGACTGACAACCGTAAGAGACGCTCAATAGATTTAATGAGCCGACAACATTAAAAACTAGAGAAACCCGATTCAAAACTGACAAACTCTGACGCAGGATTGTCGAATTAAGACTATTATTCCCTTGACTTTAACAAGTCAATTTACCACTAATTAAACCTAATCACGATTACGTATGACCGATTCAATTGGCTACAAATCAACTCTACTCAACTAAGCATTGTACACTACCTAGACGAATAAAGCGATTAAGAGAAATCAACACAGAGAATAATCGATGCTTGCATAGAATTAAAGTACGAACACAAATTAGATCTCACAGATTAATTTTGCTAGAGCTTCCTTGTTCTCACCGGAATAGAGAAAATTAACTAGAAATCATAAACAAATTAAGATAGACAGTAAAAGAAAAGAGGAAGAAGAAAGGAAGAACGGCGGCTGCTGCTCCTCTCCTACATCTCGTCTCTCCTCTTCTATGATTCTAAGATGATAAAAATAAATCCCCAAACCTAATCTATATATAAAAGGAAAATATTAATAATGTCTAAATGGTCTTTAAAACTAAATATAATTCTAAAAACTGAAATAGCTTTAATTAATCCCGTATGGAATTATTTATAGTCTTGTAGATGGTCAAAATCCCGAAATTCCTTAATTCTCGCCAAGATACAGTACTTCACAGCCGGTATGGGCACACCGCCTGATTTACGTTCTGCTCAATGTACACTTCAAATGCCCATATTCATAAAATCCATCCAAAAGTCTCCAAATTCTTCAATATTTGATATTTTCTCTACAAACACCATACATTCACACTTATTCCCAAATAAAGAGTATTTATTTAAGATTAAGAATAAAATGTACAAGAAATTCCACAAAATATGTAGAGAAAATATGCCCAATCATAACTATTCACTTAAACATATGCCAACAAGTACGCTTATATGTCTTGATGCATGAAGGAAAAAATAAATGAATTAAACAAGAAGAGAAGGTATTGGAAATTGGTCTAAGCACCGTTTTGTTGGCTGAAGAGAGAAACCAGATCTGCATACGCTACTGCCATCGATAATCTAAATTTCTTATAATTTTTTTAAAAAAAGTGATGAGATTAGATAAACGAACATGATTTTATATCCCGCATAAAACTTAACGATTTCTGGGTGTTCAGCAACAATCCTGCATATCTAAACCAAGGGCACGAGTAGATGTAATTACAATCTTTACGTTTTATCTATTCACATTTGAGAAAAGTGAATCAATGCCAAGGCAATTGAATCAATTACGAAACTTCATTCCCTAAGATGCATATAACCAGTTATTTCAATAATCATAGACAAACGCCTAGTTTAACTTTGTTACGACATATCTCAGCAAATCACAAGGAACGAGGCATTCTGAAATCCATAGATACACAACAACTCTGAAAAACATCAAAATCTCACAAGGACCAGACCGACCAAGTCTGAGAAATAAAGTGATGTTACAACCTCATAAATTAATAATATGAGTATAAATGATATTACCTCATAAAAGAAGCTGTGGAGAAGTTCAAACTTTCCGGCGTCAGGATGCAGTACGGTATAAATAAGTTGTTGCCATGGAGGAAAAGGTTCTGACTTTAGATCGAAAGAAGAGAGTTCGTTTGCAGCTTTGCAGAGGCATTCATGATACCAAGGATTTGAAGGAGAGATCCGAGGATTTAACTCCAAGGAAGGAGCTCCCTTTCATAGAAGATTCAAGATCTTTTCGGTATCCACATCATCTTCTATTTGTAATTGAGTGCAGCACTCTTCTACAATCTTGGATAGCAAGTGAAATAATGGTTCTGCCATGCGTTTTGAAAATAAAGGAGAACGAATAATAGCTTCTGGCAAACCCTTCACCAATATATCCAAGAAAGCTTCGCCAGCTGGAGTAAAAAGCACATAGGTTCTGCACGTGTAAGCCCGTAACACCCTTCCATGGAGACTACCCTCCTTGATGCCGAGGTCTTTGCCTCGCTTGAAGGAAGATTCGCTAACTTGCTCTATTGCCAACGTATGATCTCTCTGCAACTTCCAAACGAGAAGAAGAAGACTGATAGGCTTTTTCTAGCTCGCGTATGCAATCACTAAGGTTGTGCCTCTCCTGCTAAGCTTTTTCTAAAAGAATTAAATTGGAGCGACTCAACTCTTCTCGTTCCATATCCCGTTGCTGTAGTAGTTTTATTTCTGCCTCCATCTCAGATATCTTCTTCTTCTTCTTCATCAACTCAAACATCATAGGCATAGTTCTGATCCATAACGCTTTTTAGCTGAAAATTCTCATCCCTCAAACGTTTAACACTTTTAGAAAGATTTTGTATCTGGATCCTCATCGTATCATATGATTGAGCTTTGTGGCTCAGCATAGCTTGCATCCTGTGGCCTGGCATAATGGAAAAGGTCGAAAAAGTCAGCAAGAGTTTATATTGACATTTACATAATAAAAATTATATAATAAAGGATAAAAAGGATTGCACCTTTATTTAGATCAAAGGTAGCAGTTCGCTGCTCCAAATCAACGGAACAATATTGATTCAATTCTTGCCAATCCTCGGCTCGAAGAAGACTAGCTAGTAAAGTCGAGCTAATAGAATCTTTGGCATCACAAAGTCTCCCAGGAAAGGAGACATTGATGTCAGGAGAAGAGTAGGAGGCATAAGGACATTCCAAACCTTTATCTCTCAAATCATTGATAAGACGTGGGAGAGGACCATCTAAAGCTTTCTTTGGGGGGGTTTGGAATTTTTATGGGTTGAAAAGGATTGAACAAGACATTAACACTAGGACTAGTGCAAGTAGGTGAGGTGGAAGAATATGGAGTAAGTTTGCCCAGCGAAAGTTGAGAAGGAGCAAAAATGATTGAACAGTCGTAGGGAAGCTTGGTTGTAGGAGCAAAGGCATCAAACTTACTTTTCTTAGAAGATGAAAGAGGGCGAGGCGAATTTCTGTTACGAGTAAGAGAAGGGGAATCACTCGACACCAAAGGGGTGACATGATTGAAAGAAACAGCGGCTTGCTCTGCTCTAAAATCAGGAAAGGAGAGCTCGATCAACATTTGCAGCTAGAGGATGCGAAGTCTGCTCTTTTAAAGAGTTTTGAATACTTAAAGGGGTCTGCTCTCTAGGAGAAGTCTGCTCTTTCAAAGAGTCAGGATCTGGGATCTACTCACTATCAGAGTTGGAATATGTAGGGGGACATTGTAATGTTGAGAAGCGGAATTGCGCTTAGCCATAAGGGTTTTAGCTCTGATCCTTATCTATCATTTAGCACGATCTTCCAAGTCCTTGTCGAAATCCATACTGTTGGTCCCGGTTTGTAAAGAGGATTACACGTAGGAGGGGGGGGGGGGGGGGGGGGAGGGTGAATACGTGTAATAGAAGTTTTTCAACTTCATTTCAACTTTACTCAGAGTAGCAAGATATCGGGTTGCTTCACCACTTAAGACCTAGCCGTAAGCTTGATCTACAGTGTAAGCTTAATGATTGGTGTCTATATGTAAGGTTTTTCGTTATGTTTTCGTGTCCGTTTTCATTGATTTTTTGTGTCTTTTCGTGTGTCTTTTGGCTATGATTTGGTTGTTTGGAGATTTGGTTATCGTAGGAGTAATAGGTGAAGAATTGGAGGAAAACGGGACGAAAAGAGCATGGAATGAAGAAGGAATCGAGAGGGATCAGATCCAAATCTGGCCGATCGGCCAAAACCCAGTTGAGCATCTGGCCGATCGGCCAAGTGCTGATGTTCGAGGATTTTTCAGTGCCGGATCTGGACGATCGGCCAAGTCCTTCACAAATCTGGACGATCGTCCAGATGTCCGCGTCCAGGATTTTGTTTCCTTTTATAATTAGGTTTTCTACCTAATATAAATACTACTCCCTCCGTCTCTTCCTAAGTGACCCCTTTGCTTTTTGACTTTTTTGGCACGCATTTCCACCGAGACATAGTACGGGCTTTACGATATAATTTTGAAATATTATTTCTTTTACGGGATACTACGACACTCGTAGTATCCCGTAAAAGAAATAATATTTCAAAAATTATATCGTAAAGCCCGTACTATGTCTCGGTGGAAATGCGTGCCGAAAAAGTCAAAAAGCAAAGGGGTCACTTAGGAAGAGACGGAGGGAATAGTACTTTGGGATGAATTTGTATGAACTTTTACCTTAGTTTTAGCTCTAGTTTCGCATTCAAATACTTTAGTTTAGTTTTCCTTTGTTCGATCCGGATCGCTACTTTGTTCTTCAATTAATTTCGTTCGTTCATTTTCAAGTTCTTAGTTTAGATTCTTTTTTCTTAGTTTTCAGTTCTTTCGTTTTCCAAATTCTTAGAGTTAGATTTAATTGCTTTAATTTCCAGATTTAATTATTATGTCTAGATTCATTTTCTTTGTTGCTTTTGTTATTGCTTTCTTTTCGACTCTTGCCTAGATAGTTTAATTGATTTCTTTTAGTTTAATTCTTAGATCTATTTCTTGCTTTCTAGATTAGTTATTTACTTGCTTTTATTTATTGCTTTGATTTATTTTATTGCCTAGGATTTAAACCAAAAAACCCCAAAATATTCATTGCTTGCTTTCTTAGTTTTAGTCTAGATTATGATTATTGCTACACGATTATTTGCCCTGTTAAGTTTTCCTTCGAGATTCGACATTGGGTTTTACTTGCTAGTGCTACGATAGGATTTTGTTCTATTGCAACACTTTTTAGTGAAATAAATTTTTGGCGCCGTTGCCGGGGAAAATTATAGGCGTTTAATTGTGTAGTATTTTTATTTGTTTTATTTTAATTTGTGTTTATTCGATTTCTTGTTCTCCCACTTGGTGCGTTTAACCCTTTTGTTGAGTGTTGTGTATGCATGGTCGCCGAAGTCTTCAAAGGAATTTAGCGCCCTACTTCGACAACATCCATCAAAGGAAAGCGATTCTAGCCGCTAAGGAGAATGAGGAGATTGATTCGCAAGACTTTTCTTTGGTCTTGTTATTTGCAGAGCCCGAAGCCATGGCAGCTAGAGTCATGGGCGATTTTGCTCGCCCCACATTCACAGCCACCACTTCGGCGATTGTCCTGCGGTCACGAATCATGAGCTTAAACCTCACCACATGGCGTTGCTCCCATCCTACCATGGGCTGCCCAACGAGGATGCATTGACGTTCATTCGGGAGTATTGCACGGTGGTGCAAACTTTCCTACTCTCGGGACTCACGGAGGACAACTTGAAGATGTAGTGATACCCGTACACCCTCAAGGATCGAGCGAAGTCATGGTATTTGGCACTCCCGGCCAACTCTCTCACCACATGGAATGCGGTGTGTGAGAAATTCATGCTCAAGTACTACCCGAACCGCAAGACTCAAGAGGTGCGGTCGAAGATCATGAACTTTTCCCAAGACAACGATGAGCCATTTCACGAAGCATGGGAGAGGTTCCAAGAGCTACTTCAACAATGCCCTCATCATCAAATGGCACCGGAGTTGCTCTGGCAATATTTCTACGATGCCCTCAATCAAACTTGTCAATTCATGGTGGATTGTTCGGCCGGAGGAAACATAGCGGTCAAGACAGCTGATGAGATGAAGACCATATTCAAGACGTTCGCTACGAGTTCTCAACAAAAATCAGCTAGGCCAAGGAAAGTGGAGGCGAGTGCTATCTCGATGAGCCCCGATATGAAGAAACAAACTGCCGACATGTATAGGGATCTCGAGAACTTGAAGTTGAAGCAGAGTGCACCGGCCCCTAAGGAAGAAGAGAGGAAACCAGACTAATGCGAGATTTATGGAGAGCTTGGACACATCAAGGAGGTATGCCACAACTTGGGAGCATTCACTTATGAAGGAGGAGCCGATGTCTATGCTGCCCAAGGTTACATGCCACAAGGACCACCACCCCAAGGGCAAGGTACGAACCCGAATTTTCAATATCGTCGCCCCTCTCCATATAATAATCCCTACCCTCCTCAAAATTCATACTACTCCTCTCCACCACCATATTATCCACCTCCACAATATCCTCCCAATCCATATTATCCACCACCTCCATACTACCCACCTCAACCTACTCATACACCACCACCACCACATCCTAATTCTCGTCCCCAAGGACCTCCTCAAAAGCCTCCCGTCGATGACAGTCTTTCTACATTCCTACATGAGGCTAAATTGGTTCGAGAGGCTCAAGATGCTACCATTAATAGGCTCGAGACGGCCATTGGTCAAATTTCGGGTTCCATGCATTTGATGCAACAACCGGGGTGGATTCCGAGCCAAGAGATCCAACCGCAACAAGCTCACGAAGTGCAAGCTCCATACCCTCCATATGTTCCCCATTTTCCGCCTCATCAAGCCCATGCAATCTCAGTGTTACAACGCAATGGAGTTCCGATGCCTCCTCAAGGGCGCATGGGAGATAGATGGGGCCCGAGCCCTCGATGGAATGGACCGAGAACGCTGGCAACAACCTTCGGCCAACATCCCCGTCCAGTCCCGAGGCTGGACGATCGTCCAGAACTTGGCCGATCGGCCAAAACCCTCAACTTGCGCACCGATCCAGTAGCAAATCTGGACGATCGTCCAAGTCACCCTGACTCTGGACGATCGTCCAAACCCGACGACAGCAGCGACGAGCCACGAACGGAGTTTGAGGACGCCGAGAAGGAGGCCCAACCTCTTCACAAGACGCCCAACCCTTATGTTCCGCCTATTCAGAGTATTGTGAAGAAGGAGAAAAAGGATTTGAGCCTCTCAATTCATTTCCTAAAAGAGGGGATCCGGGAGGTTTCGACTTGAGTATTATTTTGGATAGTGGAGAGACCGTCTCGGGGTTGATGGATTTAGGAGCTGCGGTGAATTTAATGCCGTACTCTATCTTCGAGAAGATGAACTCAAGAATCCTTCAAGCCACAGACATTTGCATTGAGCTAGCGGACGACACCGTGAGTAGTCCATTGGGAGTTGTGGAAGATGTGACCATCCTCGTTGGTGGAATTCGAGTTGTTACCGACTTTGTTGTGCTCCATGAAGGCAAAGGAGCCAAGAATGCAACCAGACATCTTCTCTTGTTGGGACGACCATTTATGGCCACTACTCGAGCTCGGATTGATGTAGGTACCGGGCACATTGAGCATGGCCGGTGAAGGAGGTTCGGTAACATTTTCGGTATTTGGAAATGCACCTTCTATTCCTAGTTCCTCTCTTCATTCATGCTCTTTTGTTAAGCTTGCTAACCCATCGTGTTGATGAAAATGTTTGTGAGATTTCTAACAGGGTAGCAGCTCTTGAAGATTTCATAGAAGATAAAGATTCCATTGAAGATGACGAATTCTTTAGTTGTGTGGATGAGGAAGAGGACATCATCGAACAATTTCTACGGAATTTGGAGGAGGATAAAGAAGTTGAAGAGGAAAACTCGACACATGCATCGAATGAGGAAGTTGTCATTAACTCTTTTCTTTCTAATCTCACCAATTGTGAAACATCTTTTCTTGCACCGAGTGGGAGAAACAAGAAATCGAATAAAAACAAATTAAAATAAAACAAATAAAAATACTACACAATTAAATCGCCTAAAGTAATCCCCGACAACGGCGCCAAAATTTGTTTCACTAAAAAGTGTTTGCAATAGAACAAAATCCTATCGTAGCACTAGCAAGCAAAACCGAATGTCGAATCTCGAAGGAAAACTTAGCAGGGCAAATAACTGTGTAGCAAAAACCTAATCTAGCCTAAACTAAGAAAGCAAGCAAAGAGAAATATTTGGGTTTATGATTTTAAATCCAAGGCAATAAAATAAATCAAAGCAAGTAAATCAAAGCAAGTAAATAATCTAATCTAGAAAGCAAGGAAATAAATCGAACTAATTAATCTAAAGAATTAAACTAGATGAAAGCAAATAAACTACATAGGCAAGAATCGAAAAGAAAGCAAATAAGAAAGCAACGAAAGAAACGAAAACGAATCTAGACATGAATTAAACTAAATCTGAAAATCTGGAAATTAAATAAATAAATCTAACTCTAAGAACTTGGAAAAGGAAGTAATCGAAAACTAGGAAAAACGAATCTAAACTAAGAGCTTGAAATCGAAAGAACAAAATTAAATAAATGAAATTAAACGAAGCAATTACGAAAGTAAATCTAAAACTAAAGAACTCAAAGAAAACAATTAAACGAAAGCAATAATGAACTTACGATTTTAAACGAAGAACGAAGAACATGAATTAAACAAGAAGTCTTGAATTAAAACGAACGAAACAACGATCCGGATCGAACAAAGGAAAACTAAACTAGAATGTAATGTACTGAAAACTAGAGCTAAAACTAAGGTAAAGATTTTACAAATTTGTCCCAAAGTACTAGTATTTATAATAGGTAGAAAACCTAATCGTAAAAGGAAACAAAAAGCTGGACGCGGACATTTGGACGATCGTCCAGATCCCTTGAGGATTTGGTCGATCGTCCAGATCAGGCTCTAGACGATTGCGCGTGACTCTCTTGTTTCGGCCGTATCTTCCTCATCCGAACTCCAAATTGACCTCTATTTTCGCCTATGCGCTCCTCTCGAACCCCTCTTCGATATATGCTTTCATTACATCCAAAATGAATCTTCAATAAAATCATGAGAGGTTAGAACTCGAGGTCAATGATTGCTCAACAACCTTTCTTCTCGTTATCTTCTCGTTTCCGCCCTTTTCATCCTACAAGTACCAAAAACTCCAAACAACCAATTCATAGCCAAAGACACACGAAAAAACACAAAAACACAACGAAAACGGACACGAAAACATGATGAAAAACCTAACATCTAGATACCAATCATAAAGATATGAAAGCTTAAGTAAAAAATATATGACACCAGTGTTTAGAGTGGTTCGGTGATAAAACACATACGTCCACTTTGTTGCACGCTGCAACAGATTCTTCTCACTAAGAATCTTGAGGATTACGGGTTCCCCAAAAACCTGATCTGGATCGAGCTTCACTTGCTTGGATCCGAAACAACGATGATTGGGAGATTACGGGTTCTCCACAAAACCTAGCTAAGATCGAGCTTCACACAATCGAGGAAAGTGCTAGCTTGGATCTACACTCTATGATCGAGGTTTCTACTATCGAGGAAAGTAGAACATTAGATCTTTACAACACAACCTTTCTACAACACTCAAAACCTAACTGACTTGACGAAACAAGGGTTTAGGGTTTTGGTTTGAAATCTCTCTAAGTGAAGAACTCTTTACAGTGACAAAGGCTAGAGTTCTTCTCTAAGCTTGGATATATATGAAGTAGCTTAGGATCTAGGAGAGTGAAGGTTGCAGAGACAAGCTTCGATATTGCTGAAGCTTGGAGAACACTTAACAAGAACTCGAAAGAGAATTTACTTCGAAGGTTGTGAGTGCTTGTTTGCTGTATGCGCTGAAATCTCAGGTAGTGTTATACTCTTCTCCGTCTCTGGCCTTCACTATTTATAGTGGGAGAATTGGACATGAAGCCGTTGAAGGTTGGTGGCTTTGTCCCTCCACATTCGACAGTACTTGCCTTTGACCGGCAGCTTTTCAGATGGCTGATTTGTCTTCTTTCCGAAAACGGCTAAGAGCCAAGTTTAACAGCAACTGGAGCGTCCAGTAATGTAGCGGCGGCTCTGTCAGTCTGGCAGTCAACTCCCATGCTCCATTCTTCTTGTGCCACGTGGAGATCCGCAATTAATGCTTCGATCTTCACTTGACTTGAGTTTGAACCCTCAGTTCGAACGGGGCGGGAAATTTGAACTGTCGCTTTTGCTTTGGAAGTGGCTCGCTTTGCTTTAGATTCTTGAGCGTCCGCTTTAGAGTGCGTTGACTCGCTTTGAATTTACTGTAGCGCTCGCTTTGCTTTGGCAGACTCGCTTCACTTGAAACACACTCAAGCGAGTGGCCTTCGCTTGAAATTCTGCGGTCTAAAACCTAAGCGTCTAAAGTAAAAATGAAGTCATCCTAACATTTATAGGCTTGAAAAATTCTAACCTATCTAATCAAAATAGGGTCGCTTGGGAATAGGATTAACATAGAGGGTTTTGGGATCTAATCAAAACATATGTCATATTCAATTAAAGCATCCCATAAAGTTCCCCCTTAACATATGAATCCTTAACAATTCCCAACGCATACCTATTCAAATACAAAAGGTATGAACAATATAACATTTTTCATGAAAGTAACAACGCAATAAGATTGATTACCCATGCTAGGGATCCAAGGAGTTCATAGTTTTAAACCGAAAAAGGACAATCCCTCTTCGCTCTCAACCAAAATCTTCAAAAGGTTGTGACTCTTGTTGTAGGTAATCAGTAGCGTGTTCAACAAACGCGACTCATAGGCTGGTCAGTTTAGGAGTCACAAGAGTATCTGACCTTGAAGAAGGCGTAGGAACAAGGGAATGGGGTGGAGTGTCCAAGGCTTATCATCAACACAAAAAACTACTAGATAATGAGAGTGTCAACTCTTGTCTACGGATGCATACTTTCCATAGAAAGGAGCAAACCAATTCATGGGAGAAAAATACAGATGATAGGCTCGAGGCCTCAAATAGTGACATTTAAAAAACAGAGCAGCAGTATCCTCCACACCTTCTAAGGATAAAATCATATGAAAAAATATAGCCCTACGAAAAGATGCTGGATTCAATTGATTCAAAGGTATTTCATACAAACGTGAAAGTCAATCGAAGAAAGGGGGAATGGGAAAGCGGAGACCCGCTGTCAATTGGTCAAACCAGAAAATTTTGCCACGTGTTCTAGGGTTTGAGGGACGTTCCTGTTCTTCGGGAATAGCAAGAGAAAAACCAAGAGTATCACCCAATTGAACCCTAAAATTATATAAATCATTCTTGAGAAGTGAAGAACGATCATAATTTGCCAAAGGAATCGGGGGTTTAGCAGGCCTCTTGACTTTTTTAGGAATTTCAGAGGTATCAACTAAAGGATTTATAGAAGGAACACTAGAGGAAGATGACATATCTAAAAGAAAAGAAAATATAATATTGTGAAAGAGTTCGGCAAAGAAAGGCTAAAATGGTGGATCAACTGCAGGGTCTTACCCTCTTTTTATTCTTTTCTTTGCTAATCAGTTAGCCTTCTCTGTCTGGCGAAGGGAAGAGAACTTTGAATCTGGAAAGGCTCGACCTGAAGCACAATAACCTCTCCGGCTCCCTCTCGCTGCTAAGGCTGAAATACGCTTATGTTAGAGATAAAAGATGATAAACATATTATTACACACAAAGGTTCTGCTAAAAAATTAGGCACGTCAAAATGGTTTTAAAGGCAATTAGCAGATTTATCTCTAACGGAGCAGATCCTCACTACAACTAATTTCAAAATTGATTGGAAGAGACTCAAGGTAATAAAAAAAGATACAATCATAAATCTAGGACTCCCACTCTTCACAAAAAGAGAGAATGACGGATATTTTAGAATGAAAAGCTTTAATGTAACAAGGGTTGAAGTGACTCGTTACCCGTCGAACGACGACCGAAGATGTTGGAAAGCAAGGAATTTCGAATCTGACAAAATTAAAGAAGGGAGTCCGCTGCCAAAAAGATTGGAGAACACTTTCGCTTTGTTGGATGCATCGACTACGGTGTCTGTAAAAAAACAAAAAACAAAAAAAGAAGAAGAAGAGAGGAATGAAGTTGTGGCTACGTGAAGGAGAAGAAGGTAGAGGTCAGATGCGGCAATGGTGTTGGAAGAGAAAAATAAAATCAATTGCTAGGGAGAAATCCTAAATATATCTACAACCTGTTAGGCTTAAGCCCAAATGCTATTTTCTCTCTTAATTTGCTTTTTATACTGGCACAATTAAATAAATGCTATGAAAACCATATAAACACTATTATGCAGAAGCAAATTTATTTGTGTTACTCTCTTAAATCTATTTTCATTATTGTCCTCTATATCATTTTCCCTTAATGATGCACTACACTGGGCACATCTATACAAATGATGAAGGATTTTTCTCTATTGTGAATACATTTCTATTCCAAAATAAAATAATTATTTTTCTTAATATTTCCTATTTGTTTAAATTATTGGTCCAATTCATTGATCTCAGAAGTTGCTTTTAATAAAAATTATCTTCTAGAGCAGGGGGAGTAGTTGATAGGGAATTAATATCTACTATAAGTAGTGGACTAAATAAATTAATAATAAATCCCAATGGAGGCTTTGCCCAAAATCATTGGCTATAAGCCAGATGATCCCAAATGATAGATCCTATTAGGATTGGAAGAAAATCATTGGCTATAAGCCAGATCCCAAATGGTGGATCCTATTAGGATTGGAAGAGTATGAGAGGGTCTGCCAAACCCTCATGTCCCTATTAAATTAGTCAAACTATAATTCTAATTATATTTTGAATATAGCTCCTAGCTCATTTACTTATTAACGGATTTCTATTCCTTCAACACGCGTCTTACACGAATAGGTTATTAACCTTACAAATATCTCCAATTTAAATGACTAAAATATCTTACATAATAGTAAAATTTACACAAATATCACCATCTTTCACAGCTATAAATATATACATGGCATACTTCATATATTCGGTACGCGCTTTCACTCACTCTTAAATTACTCTTCAAGTTATGTGCTCTTAGCATATACTTCACACACTGCAAATTCGAGATTTCTTCTTTGAAGAATCTCAACATTTCTCCAGTATTATATACTGAACTTGGGCGTCGGAGGTTCTACCCGGAGGACCCCCACCCACTCCTCCGATTTGTTTTCTACGGATTCTTCAAGGATTCATGGTGAAGGAAATTAAAGTCCGAAGGTAGTAATTGCAATCCAAAGGCATATTGCAATTTTGGTCTTAGAGGATTCAATCTTATCTCTCTGTAATTTGATCCGAGTGTTATTTAATTCTTATTCTTTGTTGTGGATCTAACATAACTGTAACCCTAATAAAAATGTTTGAATTTACTTACTTTAAAGTGGCAGCAAGTGCAATCCACATGAAAATTTTTGAATAATCATTTTTCAGGTGAGGGTGCTTTGCAATAAAATTATAATTATCATACAAAATATAAGGGTAAAATTAAAAAAAAAAAAAAAAAAAAAAAAAAAAAAAAAAAAAAAAAAAACTTGGGGGGTGCGTCAGCTTACCCCAGCTCCCCCTCCCTCCACCCCTGTCTCTAACTCATCTTCCAATTCATCCACAAACACAATAAAATAAATGCAAAAGGAGTCAATTGCAATGTTTCAAAAATAAAAAGTGATTTGCGATGGTGCTTGTTCGGAGGAGAGAGAAAGTTGTGAAAAACGCATTTTGCGTTTGAATTTGCAGAAGGGTTGTGCGTCAGATTCAATCTCATTTTACGTTTTGCAGCAGGGTTGGGAGATGCTCTTTGAACAACATTTCTCTCCCTATATATACTTATGGAGAAGTGATATGCTAGTCACCTTATGCTAGTCACTAGTCACCTTATGCTAGTCACCTTCGTCATTTTTTCATTTCGACATTATGTTGTTCGATTTTTTCAATTGTAATATATTCAAATACCTTAAAAATTAATATTGAAATCACTAATTAAATATATATATATATATATATATATATATATATATATATATATATATATATATATATATGTGGGAGATCAAATGGGATCCTTATCCTTAGATAGTAACTAGGATCCAATCTTAGCCTTCCATTTTTTTAGATCTACGGTTATTATATAATACTAATTTCCTTACTATTTTATTTTCTTTTTAATTTCAAAGGCTAATTCAGTAATTATGTATTAGTGCAACCGTTCATTCCCTATGGAATTTTATTTAACCGTACACTTTAAAAAATATTCTCGCTCCTTCATCTTATACCTGTTTTTCCTTTAGAATAAATTTATGCTAATTTTAACAAATTAATTTCATCAAATCCACAACCATTTTCGTAATATCATTTTTTATTTTGTATGTGCAACATTTGAGATTCTTTTTCTTTGAAATTTTAAATTAAACATCTAAATATTTTGATCTAAGCACTATATACAAATTAATTAAGCGATACAAGCAAATGCAAATTAATTAAGCACCTAAATTACACAACTAAGTACTCAATAAGTATAAGTAAGCATCTAAATATTTACATCTAAGCACTATAAATGAATAATTAAGCAGTACAAACAAATGTAAATTAATTAAGCATCTAAATATGCACAACTAAGCACCGAAAAAAATATAGCACTAAATATACATGAATAGTAATAATCATAAGCAACATTTTGTGAGGTTTTAAGCAATAAAAAATATACAATTAAGCAATAATTAAAATATAATATAAGATTGCCATATTATCAATTAAAGACAAATAAACAAATCAAAATTAACGATTGAGTTTGCATATTAAAAGAAAAGTCAATAACAAAGTTAGAATTGTTGATTTAAATTTTATTATTCTTATTATGAATTCCGATTAGTTGCCATAAATTTCGGTATTGTTGAAAGTTAGAATATTATTTTTTCCCCCTTTACCCCTGAAAGAGTTTTTTTTTTTTTTCCTAATTTAATAATCCACATCAGATAATTATGGATTAAATCTGCCCATTAATTATTCAATATCTACGAACCAGAATGGATCCTAGTTACTACCTAAAGGACGGTTCCTATTGGATCCGCTCCCTCTATATATATATATATATATATATATATATATATATATATATATCAATGCTCGATTTGTTCGTTTTTTCTTCAAAGTTAAAATAATGTATAATAAAATAAATCAAGCTTCGATATTTATATGTTTTTGGGATCTAATGATTTCAATATTAATTTATAAGATATTAGAATATATTACAATTGAAAAAATCGAATAAAACAATGTCGAACACAAAGATACCCACGAAGGTGACTAGTATAAGGTGACTAGCATATCTTTTCTCATACTTATGTGGTCATATTTTTTTTGTATTTCTTTCAACAAAGTTTATAATGTTTATGAGGCAAGGGCTAATTTTGAAGTTCTTCTCTAACTCCAACCTCGTCAAAAAAAGCCTTCAAGTTATTAGTAGAAGATCCATTCTCCCCCGTTGCCTCTCTCGCCAACACCTTCCATTTGCTAGCGTTCTCTCTCAACTCCACGCACCTTGGACCCCCATCCATCACTTCCTCCACACACCTTCGTATCTCACCACTCTCAACAATCCCATCCTGCTTGGGCCCCACCCTAACTCCCGTCCTCCACACGTCTTCTATCAACTTGGCATTCGTCCCTTGATCGGTCCAGTGGGGGAACGCCACGACGGGCACGCCGCACGACAAGCTCTCGAGAGTCGAGTTCCATCCGCAGTGCGTCACAAAACATCCCAAGGATGGGTGTGTCAGTACCTCGAGCTGCGAGCACCACGGGACAATTTTCCCCAGCTCCTCTAAATCCTCCAACCATTCGAACTTCTCCTTTTCTTCGTGTTTCTCCTCTCGTATCACCCACATGAAGGGCCTGCCGGTGCTTATCAGCCCTTTCGCGATCTCGTCCATCTGGGCACGCCCGAGCCTCAACAGGCTGCCGAAGGCTACGTAGACGACGGAAGATTTAGGCTTCGAGTCCAACCACGCCACGTAATCATCGGATTTCTTGAAAAGGTCACCGCCGAACGATTTGTCGCAGGGATCTCCGCAGTCGAGGAAAGCGGAAGGTATCAACGGCCCAACTCCGATCAGCTCGTAGTTTTCGATGGCGTGGAGGGCATCGGCCTCCAGTACATCGAAAGTGTTGACGAGCACCTTCGGCTTCACCTTCGCCTTCTCCTTCGCCTCCATATCCAGCTCTTCGAACTGCTCTTTAAACGAAGGAAGCACGAAGTTGAGCGTATCGGAGCTTGAAGGAACCAAGAACGAGGGCATGTCGCTTTTGGAGAGCAGTGGAGCTCCAGGAATCTGAATCTTCCACGTAGAATCGGTCGAGTTTTGGGCGATGTCATCGGCGAGGCCGTTGAAGTAGTGGTAGTATATGCTTAGCACGGTGGCGGGTTGGATCCAGAGAAGCGCACTGGGGATGTGGAAGTCACGCGCCACCTCCGACGCCCATGGCAGGAGGAGAGTGTAGACCAAACATGTGACGGGGCGGCCTTGCTCCGCAGCGGTGATTATGGTGTCTCTGAGTGCCTTGGAGCCGTGTCTTCGTATCTCGACCATGAACTTGTTGGCGTCGTCGCCGAGCTTATACCCGTCGTCATAGCCGTCGGAGAAGGCAACGAAGGAGAGATTGGTGGTGGTGCTGGGCATGCGCCGCCGCGCAGAGATGCTGGTGGCGAATGTGACGTCAATGCCCATGTTGATGAGTCTCTTGGCAAACTGAAGAGATGGGTTGATGTGGCCTTGTGCCCCGAAAGTTACTAGGAGCACATGGCGCCGCTCCATTCCTGAGAGAGAGAGAGAGAGAGAGAGAGGTGCTTGTGAGTGATGATTAGGAGAAGTACTATGTGAAGATGTGAAGGAATCGAGATATGTATATATAGTGAGATAAATTCGACAAAAGCGTTGTGTGGTTCGTGATTGATTCAGTAACATCCAACTAGCAGACATGTGTGTATGACGTCTGAGATGACGACTGGAAGATTCAAACCAGAAGGCAATTTAATTTTGTATTGTTGATTCATTAAAAAATACTGCTCCCTTCATATTTCTTATTGAGAGATGCCAAGCTACTTGACCCATTTCATTAACTAGGATTTAAACAAGTACTAGTATATATTATCCTTCCATCTCATTCAACAAGCTTATAGCAAATTAAGGAAAAGAGTAAATGATGAGCAAAAGGTACATTACGTGGGAAGCAAGGAATGAAATATTTGCCAAAATGACAAATGAGACAAGAGGGAACCACTAAAATACCCACATTGCAATTGTTAAGTAAAATAATACCCACTTAGATTAAAAAGATAAATAATACTCACTGTTACTAAAATACCCTTACTATAATGCTTTTTCTTTAATTTCACAATTAATAATACAGAAAATAAGAAATTGAATTAAAACAAATCACGAATTGAAAAATAAAAAAATCACGAACCACCAAAGTCAGCGCCGTCATGTTCATCTCGATTCGGCGGCGGTCGTGAGAAGCCGCCGCCCCTCGTGAGAAGCTGCCGCCGCCACTGCCAGTGGGAAGATACAGCGGTCGTGAGAAGCTGCCGCCGCCGCCGCCAGCGAGAAGATACAGTGGTCGTGAGAAGCTGTCGCCGCCGGTGAGAAGCTACAGTCGCCGCCGAGATTCCGGGCTGGGCCACGAACCGGGCTGATATGTATATATATATAATAACGGGCCATAGCTATTAATAAATTCATAATGGGCCGAGGATTTAATTAAAGGAACGAGCCCAACCATTTGAGCCGATAATTATTAAGAATGTGGGCCATAATTATTAATGGATCGAGCCCAACCATTTGGGCCGAGTAAACTGAAACATAAGTCGATGATTAATGGACCGAGCCCAACCATTTGGGCCGGGTAATTATCTATTAAGCCGGACCAACCAATTGGGCCGGACTTGTAAAATTATAACAGGCCAAGAATAAGGGATGACTCTTCGGAGTTGATGAAACAATTTTCGAGCTCGAGTAATTGGGCTAAAACTCTAATGTTCCAACCGAACTATGAAGATTTACTGATCGAATGACCGATCTGATTAACGGTACCGTAAGTATAAAACACTTATACAATGTAGAAAGAAAAGTCATGAAGCTTCATCACATCCTACCATCCTCATTGAGGATAAAGGAGTTAAAAGATACAAGTACCGATCGAGGTGATCGATTTCAGAATGTTAACTAGAAAAGAGTAAATAAGAGAACATAACCTCAATAGAAGAACCCTTCGCATCGATTGATATAATTATCGAGTTTTCATCAGGATTCTGATTTTTCGTTCTTTAAACGAGGTTAGGCGAAGGGAAAGGCCGGAGTTAAAGCGGCGCTCTCAATTTTGAGAGGATCAAGGCAAGCTATTGAGGTGGGCTTTCATGCAAAGAAAAATGTTTATTTATGTTAAGTTCTTTTAAAGAATTGTCATGCCATAAATGTTTTGTTTTGTATGATGTCTATCTGAGAGGCTTCGGCCTAGAAGGCTTCGGCCACACAGAGGCTTCGGCCACAAGATTTCATCGGGGTCGCTCCTTGATGAGTTTAGTGCACTCAGTTAATTCGATCGTGAGCTACGTATTGGCCGATCGAGGTATCCGGGAAGGGTGGCCACCCTTACCGGATACACATCAGTTAATTCGATCGTGAGCTACGCATTGGCCGATCGAGGTACTCGGGAAGGGTGGCCACCCTCTCCGGGTACAACCCACTTCAGATACGACGGATTACACCCAGAAAACCAAAGCTTGCAAGCGCTATTTATAAAAATGTTTTAGTGATCATAGGTCTTTTCCGTAAAACCCTATGAATCACTCGCATGGCTGACAATTAAAATGTTTTGGCAACGTGTTCACTGAGTACTTCAAAGTACTCAGCCCTGTACATATTTCCCGTGTGCAGGTTGAACAGATGGAGTGAAGCAGTCGAGGAATGGCTTTTGTCGGGCAAGAAAGAGACGAAGTCTCTTGGTGGTGCATGTCTCCATACATGCATCCTACGTTTTCCGCTGTGCTGTACTAGCTGTTTATTCGAACTCCCTTTGGTGTATCGTTGCAACACCTGTCCTTGATTTTGTATCGTTGTTTCTCGATGACTTTGCAAGATAGTTATCCTTCTTTTGAACCATGTTTCCGTTTTTTTTTATGTCATGTAAACAAATCCGCTGTTTGACAGTACTTCCTCCCAACCATTCTCGACGAATGGTGGGAATTTAATGTGATTCGATGAATGTTTCCGTAACTTTCTTCCTCCGAGTGTTGTATTTTATTCTCTTCCCGTTCCTTTACGTCGCGACCTCGCCTGTTTCCCTTCTGAGCGGGGCGGGGTCGTGACAAAAGATTCCTTGACTGATGAACTAAAATTGTGTCTAGCCTAAGACGTTAAACAAGGGCGCTACTTGGGAGGCAACCCAAGAATTTTCCGTTATTTTATTTCGTTTTTTTTCTTTCTTTAATAAAAAAAAAAATAAAAGTTAAGTTATTTGTCTTATTGATAAATTCTTGATTTTTTTTTTCGAAATTGGCAGGTTCATAGTCGAAAGGCCGAAATAAAAGGAGAACAGTTCCATTACTTAAGCCATATCGCATTCACCAAAGCTGCAACAGATCCACTGAGTAGTATGCCCATATTGGATGTAGATCCGAAATCCCTTCACATGCGATAATCATACTATTCAGGGAAGTTTTCTATTTTCTTATTATCTTGTTATTATCTTTATGTTTTGAGTCCGTTTTTTATGAGGATTTTTTTTTTTCCTTTCTACACAATGAGGACATTGTATTGTCTAAGTGTGGGGGAGATTTTTACCTCTACGTGTTTATGGATTTTTTGTTTCAAAAAAAAAAAATGTCATGTTTTTTTCAAGTGTTTGGCAGCGGTGAGATGAATGAGTTGAGTGGTGAGAATTAAGATTGGTGTGGGAATGCATGGTTGTTTTCTTTCATGAAAAATATGTACGTTATATGCCTATATGTGTTCTTGGATGAGAAAAAATATGCAAAGTTGATCACTTTATCGAGCCTACTTAAATTGTGAGGATTGAGCCTTATGAGCAAAATCATTATATGCTCTTTGTTTCTTTGTCGAGAGTTTTCACACTTGATTTCTTGATACTTGGTTTGCCTTGTTGCCATAATCAAAGCTGTTTTTTGATATTCTTGCATGAAAAATGATTTAGGCATTTAGGATTAACCCATTTCTTAGCCTTTTTCATTTATCTAACACCTTATATCATCCCTAGAGAGCCCCTTTGTGCCTTATTATCCCTTTTCTTTGTGAAAAATCTCACTCATACATTAACTTTAGCCTTTCTTTTAGCCTTCTTTTGTCCCACTAAAAATATGCAAGCAGTTGACCTATAATATTTTGAGATGAGTACTCTATTTATTTTTTGGATTAGTATGTGGGAAGAGTAGAACAAAAAAAAAAAAAAAAAAGAGAGAGAGAGAGAGAGAAAGAAAGAAAAGAATTGAAAAAAAAAATGAAAAAGAAAGATGAGGAGCAGGAAAAGAAAAAAAAAAGAAAAAAAAAACAAAATGAAAGGAAAAAAGAAAGATGCTCTCATTTATGATATTGCTTGTCTTCCTAGTATTTTTGGTTTAAGCACAACACATTGGTTATGTTGTTTTTTGTAGAGCTACTCTCGAACATAAATGGAGGTTAATAGGTGAATTGCTTGCGTATTTTCAGTTCTATAAGCCTTTTTGTTCCTAACTTTTTGTTTAACCTACCTATACACCCTAGCCCCATTAAAACCCTGAAAAAGACCTATTGATTTGTGCATGAATTTCTAATTTTTGTGGTCGAGATATTGACATATTGGCAAACTTATGGTGAAAAGCTTTCAAGTTGTGATCGAGAGTTTTACATGTGTCCCTATTTTTCTTTGAGAGACTTGGAGTGACCTCGGTGAGGTTTGGATCAACTTTGCATAATTTTGACTTGAATGAAGGGCATTAACATATGTATTTTAATTGAAAGAAAGGTTGGTGGTTTGAATGGTTGTATCTTGTTTCTCACCATGATCCTTGTTCATTGAATTGTTGCCAAATTCTTGTTAAGTGTTTTGAGTCAAGTTTCGTAGAATGGTTATTGTGTTTCTCTAGTTTAGTTTTATGCTCGAGGGCAAGCATTGTTCAAGTGTGGGGGAGTTTGATTGGGCATATTTTCTCTACATATTTTGTGGAATTTCTTGTACATTTTATTCTTAATCTTAAATAAATACTCTTTATTTGGGAATAAGTGTGAATGTATGGTGTTTGTAGGGAAAATATCAAATATTGAAGAATTTGCAGACTTTTGGATGAATTTTATGAATATGGGCATTTGAAGTGTACATTGAGCAGAATGTAAATCAGGCGGTGTGCTCATACCAGCTGTGAAGTACTGTAGCTGGGCGAGAATTAAGTAATTTCGGGATTTTGACCATCTACAAGACTTTAAATAATTCCATACGGGATTAATTAAAGGTATTTCAGTTTTTAGAATTATATTTAGTTTTAAAGACCATTTAGACATTATTAATATTTTCCTTTTATATATAGATTAGGTTTGGGGATTTATTTTTATCATCTTAGAATCATAGAAGAGGAGAGACGGGATGTAGGAGAGGAGCAGCAGCCGCCGTTCTTCCTTTCTTCTTCTTCTTCTTCTTCTTCTTCTTCTTCTTCTTCTTCTTCTTCTTCTTCTTCTTTTCTTTTACTGTCTTTCTTAATTTGTTTATGATTTCTAGTTAATTTTCTCTATTCCGGTGAGAACAAGGAATCTCTAGCAAAATTAATCTGTGAGATCTAATTTGTGTTCGTACTTTAATTCTATGCAAGCATCGATTATGCTCTGTGTTGATTTCTCTTAATCGCTTTATTCGTCTAGGTAGTGTACAATGCTTAGTTGAGTAGAGTTGATTTGTAGCCAATTGAATCGGTCATACGTAATCGTGATTAGGTTTAATTAGTGGTAAATTGACTTGTTAAAGTCAAGGGAATAATAGTCTTAATTCGACAATCCTGCGTCAGAGTTTGTCGGTTTTGAATCGGGTTTCTCTAGTTTTTAATGATGTCGGCTCATTAAATCTATAGAGCGTCTCTTACGGTTGTCAGTCGATTAGGGAAATAATTGGTGAAGCGTCTTCCTGATTATCGATAATTTATGGAGAAATGAGATTACATCAGAAGCGTCTTCGGTAGTCATAACTGATTTGTTTGCATGTAATTAGAGTTATTTTTGCATCGAGGTTCAGAATAATTAAGCTAGAGTGGAATTGTTCGCTGCCGGAATCGTTTTTATTTTGTTAAATCAAATTGCAAGCTGTTCTTTCTCTGTTCTTGTTCAATTATTTTTCTTATTTATTTTCGTTAGTAGTTTAATAAAAAAAAATCACTATTTTGCAGTTGGAAATTTTGAGGAAATCTCGCCGGTCCTTTGGGAGGTGATCTTGCTTACTGCTATCTGTGCAGTGTGGGCATACCGACTGAAAAGTTGGAAATATTTTTGGTGTAAAACGACGCACCAAGTTACTTGATTGCGTACTTAATTGTTTATTTATTTTTTCTTATTGTAGATGAAAAGGATTTATCCTTCTATCCAACAAGAGATAAAAGAGGCAGAGGAAGAAGCATCACGTGCTTACTACCAAAGCTTTAAGGAGAAGCAGGCTTTGCCATCTGGGTCCCATATTCAAGGTTTGGCAGAGGAGCCTTCTCTTCCAAGAGCAAATGCCATCACTATTGCTTCTTCCCAGAGCCCTCAGAATCTTCAAGAGCCAGAGGCTCCATCTCATCCTATGGAAGGAAAATTTTAGGCACAAACTCTCTCCATGAGGGTATTGTCGCAGATGCTTTGATTCCATCAACTGGCGTGGATTCTCATACTTTAGGAACCAAAGATGATAGTGAAATCATTTCTTTATTTTTATTATTATTATTATTATTATTATTATTATTATTATTATTATTATTATTATTATTATTATTATTATTATTATTATTATTATTATTATTATTATATAGCACTCTTGAACTGTTTTGCTTATGTTTTGTAATGCTTAAATAACACTTTTGAACCATTTCACTTTCGTATGAAATGATCGAACTTCTTACCCTCATAACTTGAAGTAACATATATTTTAGTTTTTCCTTACTTCTTATGAGTGAAATGCCTTGTCTTTATTTTTGTTGCTACATTTGTGAAAAGTTTCATAAAAAATCAGTTTTTCCAAACAGATAATCATATCATATATTGGGATATGGGGGATATACCCCTACTCCCCCCAAGTGAATTATAAGTAATCGAAAGAATTATAATTCGTAATCTTGTTGGAACAAACAATATACTTTACTTAGGTAAAATACATTAATTTACCTTGTAGTTCATAATTTTGCTAAAATAGGCAAAAAAACAATGCACTTCATTGAATGATAAAATTCTGTAGGCAAAGTACATAAACCTACCTTATAATTCATAATTTTGCTCAACTAGGCAAAGGAAAAAGTGCTCACTTTCAAAAGAAAAAGTGCTCACTTTATTCACTAACAAAAACTCATAGGCAAAGTTCATACCAAATTGGCTTAAACATAGTATTTCTTTAAGTTACTGATATTCCATGGCCTTGGCAGAGTTTTGCCTTCCATATCTTTCAGCTATAGACTCCTCCTTTCAAAGCTTCAGTGATCACATATGGCCCTTCCCAATTTGGATCCAGCTATCCTGTAGGTTTGAGAGCGTCTGCTCTTCGCAACATCAGATCCCCTTTTTCAAATTTCTCGAATATGCACTTTCTTATTATAGGCATTGCATACTTGTTGTTTGTATTTCTCATACCTAATTTGAGCACCTTTCCTCACTTCTTCTATTAGGTCTAGATTTTTCCTCAGGAGTCCTATGTTTAGATTTTCATCATATGTTAAAATGCGGTGAGACTCAATGCCTATTTCAGCTGGTATCACAGCTGCAGACCCATACACCATGTTAAAAGGAGCTTCTCCAGTAGCTGTTTTTGGACTAGTTCTGTAAGACCAGAGCACAAAATCTAATTCCTCAGCCCAATTTCCCTTAGCTTTTTCCAGCCTAGCTTTTATCCCTGCGATGAGGGTTCTGTTAGTAACTTCAACTTGTCAATTAGCTTGAGGATGTGCCACATCCACAAACCTTTGGTCTATCTTCATTTCTTGACACCATGCCCGGAATGATGATCTATTAAACTATGTCCCATTGTCAGATACTAAAACTCTTGGGATTCCATATCGGCAACAAATATTCTTCCAAAGGAATTTCTCAAATTGTTTGTTTGGTTATCTTTACCACTGCCTCTGCCTCAACCCACTTGGTGAAGTAGTCATACTATAATTAGAAAAATTCTTCCACCTGGCGCAGATGGGAATTTTCCCACAATATCCACGCCCCATTTAACAAATGGACAAGGAGAAAACATTGCTTCGAATTCCTCTATAGGTGTATGAATTAATCTTCAATGCCTCTGGCAATTATCACATTTTTCCACCAAAATTTTCACATATTTTTCCATCGTGGGCCAAAAGAAACCAACTCTTAAGGCTTTCCTTGTAAAATCTTTAAAACCCGTATGCCCTCCTGCACACCCCTCATGTATTTCTCTTAGGATATATTCTCCTTCCCACTCCAAGAGACACCTCAAGTAAGGGTGTTTGAAAGATCTGCGATACGGACTTTCGCAGAGCTCCTAATATCAAGAATTTTGCCAACATGAACTTTTGTAGAGTTCCTAGGATATCTGGGATTTGATCAGACCTTAAGGTATGTATAAATTGGTACTCTCCAATCAGGTGCCTCATCAATGATATTCACTTCTATAAAGCATGATTTAGTATCCGCATTAAGCAAAACAATGTCCTCATCAATGATATTCACTTCTATAAAGCATGATTTAGTATCCGCATTAAGCAAAACAATGTCTCCAGACCAAATTCCTTCTACTGAACTGGTGATCCTAGCCAATTATCAGCTTCCATATTTCATTCTTTAGGTATCTGCACGACATCATATTTTAAAATTTTCTTGAGCAAAATTTCCACTTGATTAGCATAAGCTATCATCCTTTCTTCCCTTTTTTCGCATATTCCCAGGACTTGATGAGTCACGAATTGGGAATCAGAGTAAACCACAATATTACATGCTTTCAATTCTGCTAAAATATGAAGCCATTTTATCAGAGCTTCATATTCCGCTTCATTGTTGGATGTAGGAAAATTGAACTTAATAGCAAACTTGTACTCCTGATTTCCAGGAGCCTGTATAAATATGCCAGCTCCAGCTCCTTCTTTTGTGACAGAGCCGTCCGCATAAGCTCGCCATACTTCGTGCACCCATTTTATGGTTCTTATCGTTTCTTGCAAGAAATCTACAAGAGCTTGTTCTTTGATAGCTATGCTTGTTTCAAAATCCACATCATACTCACTAAGCTCTATGGCCCATTTGACCATTCTTCCCGATAAATCAGGCTTTCCCAAAACTTGCTTAAGTAGAACATTAGCTCTCACCACCATTTATGAGTTAAAAAGTAGGGTCTTAGCTTCCTAGCTGTGACCATAATTATCAATGCAGCCTTCTCGATGTCTGCATATCGCGCTTCTAGCCCCTGTATCCTTTTGCTAGTGTAATAAATTGGCTTTTGCATAGAGCCTTCTTCTCTGATAAGCACAGAGCTGATGGATTCTTCGCCAATGGCAAAATATAGGAATAAAGTTTCCCTTAGTAGAGGCTTAGTTAGTAAAGGCAATGATGATAAATGTTTCTTTAATTCCTCAAAATTCCAATGTCTATTCAAATTTTGCACCTTTCCTTAAGATTTTAAAGAAATGTAGACTTCTATCAGCAGACCGAGAAATAAATCTACTCAGGGCAGTGATCCTGCCATTCAATCGTTCGATCTCTCTAATTGTTCTTGGTGGTGTCATGTCTAACACTACTTGCAATTTTGTTTGATTCACTTCTATTCCTTTTGGTGTTACCATGTACCCCAGGAATTTCCCAGATTGTACCCCAAATGAGCATTTAGCTAGATTCAGTTTCAAGTGATAGGTTTTGAACACTGCAAAGATTTCCTCCAAATCTTTGGCATGTGACTGTGCTCTCAAGCTCTTAGCCAAGATTTCATCTATGTATACATCCATGTTTCTTCCTATGTGGTTCTTAAATATCTTATCCATCATTCTTTGGTAAGTAGCTCCTGCATTTTTTAGCCCAAAAGGCATGCTTTGGAATCCAAATGTTCCTACGCAAACTCCATAAGCGGCTTTCGGAACATCCGAATGGTTCATCTTTACTTGGTGATACCCCTGATAAGCATCCATCATTGATAACAACTGGCACCCAGAGGTAGAATCTACCAGTTGATCAATTCGTGGTAATGGGTAATGGTCTTTTGGGCAAACCTTGTTTAGATCTCTAAATTCTGTGCACATTCGCCATGTGCCAGTAGTTCCTTTTGCCACCATCACTGCATTTGATAACCATTCAGGAAATTGAATTTCACTAATATGTCCCGCTTCTAGCAACTTTGCTACTTCTTCACGGATAACTTTATCTTTTTCTAGACCGGGCTATCTTAGCTTCTGTTTCACGGGTTTGGCCTTGGGATCTACATTTAAGCAATGTGTTAGATCCGGGTCAAAGATTAACAACAATAGTGTAATTACTCATTATATTTATAGAGTTACAACATAGGTTTAGGTACAAATGAACATGAACTGAGTTATTACGAATACAACGCAAGGCACTGGTCTTCATAGCTTAGTTTCCATGAAATACCTTTCCTCTATGAAAGTGATTAAGATAAAGGCAAAACGCAAAGCGTTCAAACCATCGATCTAACCCCCTTCATGAAGAAAATGTATAACAAAGAAGAGTGGAGGATAAAATGGTAAATGCAAGGCGTCATTCCATTCATCCTCGGAGAGTTGCAGTGAAATACCTTCGAGCTCCGCCGTAGTCGCCGTCGTACGCCTGCAAAACAGAGCCGGAGGAACAAAGGGGGAGGTTCCTCCGGAAAGAACCTCCAACGCTCAAGTCAGTATGAGTACAAAAATTCCAAAGAGAGAATATCAATGGAACATCGTAGAAAAGTATAGAACTCGTACCTCAAAATGATGAAATCATTATCTATTTATAGGCGTGAAAAGGGTAAAAAGGTGAATGTACCCGTGCGAGGAGGATAGAAAAGGAATTTCTGGGGGGACAAGATTCCCTCCGTCATTAATTTAGTGGTCCTCACCCTAAGGTACGTAGAGTCATGCGGGGTGCGTGTTCGGCACGTCCCTGTGCCTTTAGCAGATGCCAAAGGATCTGGGATGGCCTCTGTACGGGGATGGATCTGCACAAAGCTTATGGCTTTTGCTTGAATTACGGCATCTGCACCGAAGGCAGCACCTGGAGCTTCTGGGATGCAGATCCAGTCAGCATTGGAGAGTGCCACGTGGCAAGGTTGATATTGATCCCTATCACAATGTGTTGGTCCCAGAATGAGTTAATTGGTGTAGGTAGGGGTGAAAACGGATCGGATACGGACGGATAATGCTCATACCATATCCTATACCATATTTTTTTTCTCGAATCCGGAGTCGGATACGGAATAGCCGGATTCGAATACGAATTCGGATTATTCGGTAATACGAATACGGGGCGGATACGGATGAATTCGAACCGGATTCGAATAAATATAATCGGATATTATATTTAATACGAAAGACATCAAGATGTGGTGAAAACACATAAAAAAATATAAAATATGCAATATTTCATATGTTCATTTATTAATAATTCAATATGAATAAATAATAATCAATTTATTGGAAATATTTTCTCAAAACAAATATTGTAATTAGAAAAGAGTTTGAAAAAACTAGGAAAAAATCATGATTTTGATTGAATGTTAGGCTTGGTAGCAAAGAAAGAGAGAGACATCCAAGGAAGGAAAAAAAACAACAGAAGTTCTCAAGCCAGGCGATGGCGAAAGCTCTCAGGCGGCCACTGTGAATGTTTGAGAAACAAGCCTTACAATTTATCATTGACAACTCAAACACCCATATTTTGCTTGTATTGTATTCTAACAAAGTGTAAATGTACACTTCAATTAAAGAACCGAAAGGAAAAATCAAACCCACTAATTATTATTAAGGAATTCGACTCCCCTTCCTTAATCATCTAAAATTCTGAACTATTACAAGTGGTTCACATCAGAAAATGAAAAAATCGAGGAAATCAATATGATATGCCTCTTATCTATACTATGAAAGAAATACCCAAATTTGCTACTAACCTAATTTCTTGAATGCTTGCGCTGGTTTTAAGAAAGAGATTCAGGGGGCTCTCAATGTATTCGGCGTCGGGCACCTCATCGACGGCAAGGTTGATCGACGGCGATGGTGGGTCTTCAGCTTCATCCATTTGCGGCGGGCCGGTGGACGAAAACGTGAAGAGAAGAGAGAAGAATTGAGGCGCAAATCTTTTTCCCTTTTCGTGTTATTGTATTTTAAGTTTTTAAAATAATTAATATTAAATGCAAGTAAATAAATAAGTAATATTATATGTAAAAATATATATATAAAATAAATATATAGAAATATCCGGATATCCGAATTTGGTATTAGGATAATATCCGAAAAAATATGGTAAAGTTCGAATACGGTCGGATACTATGTAATCCGAATCCGATCCGATATCCAAATTCAACTATCCGTATCTGAATCCGTATCCGACCGGATACTGATTTTTGATACCGAATTCGATACCGACCGGGTACGGTTCCGGATCGGTCGGGAAATATCCGATCCGTTTTCATCCCTAGGTGTAGGGGGGGGGGGGGGGGGGGGGGGTACACCAATAGCCAACCGTTTTTCGATTTTGAAAACAAACAGTCTTTTGAGGAACAAGCTGGTCAAGCTTTCCTTTACAGAGATAGATAGGTTGATCTATCAAACTTGTGGATACAACAAGCTTGATCTATCAAATTGTCAGTGCGGAATGTGGTGGAAAGGTTGAGCTAGATAACTCTTTATGTAAAATCTTTTACAGCCTTTATGGAGAGGCTGTTGTATGCTATGATTGTATGAGCAATTTATCAAATATGAAGACGAATAAAGAGAGTAGAGAACACAGAGTATTTTTACGTGGTTCGGATGTAACTATCCTACTTCCACGGTAGATCAAGCTAGATCTACGAATCCCTTTACTTTTGGATTCTATTTCTCTCTAGTTAATACTGACTGAGAATCAGTTGCATACAACATACAATCTTCGATTTACAATCGAATATCAGCGTACAATCTCAACTACACTAACTTATCACTAAGTATATGAGAGAGAGTACAGGGAGCTTGATGCAGCAGTAAACGCAACAAGCTTGAGGTATTACAATGGTGAAATTCTCTATCTTCAACACTTGGGAAAGCTCTAAGATTTTTGAATGTTGAATGGATGTGAACTTGAGAGAATTTCTTGCAGCGATTCGGTTTGTAAGAGTAATGAGTTTCCCGTACTCGAACCATTGTTGTCGAAGGCTTTATATAGGCGTAGTTCAAAAACTAGCCGTTGTGAGTCCTGCAAAATATAGCCGTTAGAAGACTGTTGACGTGGCATAGAGCCATTGCAGACTTGACTCAGCACTTCGAGTGGGTCCAGACAGCTGGCAACAGAGGTGGCAGCTATGTGGAGGGAGGTTGATCTATCTGAAGAGATCAACAGTCTGTCTTCGGCAGCTAGATGAAAGAGCTTGAAGAGCCTGGCCGAAGAACCTGCAAAGCATGAATAGAGGGAGAGCTAGTTGACCTTTAATACATGAGGCTGTTATAGACAACGGCCTCATTCTTTAAGATGAACAGACTCGATTAAAATAAATAAGCATAATATCATGCCTTGCAATGCCTAAGTGTGGTTTTGAAAAACATCATCAAAACAACTGCAGAGGGTTCCCAACAATTTCCCCCTTTTTGATGATGTCAAAACCCAACACTTTACAAAGATCTTAAAAGATTAAGTACCTGTTTTAACAAGATGTTAAACCAGTTTGATTGGATCATGTTAGGCAGTTTGATAATAAAACGGTAAAACAGATTATAAAGCCTAGACAAAGAGAGTTTGTCATAATGGGCACAGAAAATGTAACTTTTATTTATGACTAGCTGGATGATGAAGAAGTACAATTACAAGCTTGGTCATAAAATAAAAATTAACAATCAGCTACTTTGATCAACCAGCAGCTGATAGAGCTTCTTCTCTTCTGGGTGTCAGTCCCATACTCGTGTGGATTCCATCTTCTATCTGCTTGAAGCGAGGATCAGAGTGAGGAATGTCAAAATTCAGAGCAGAAGATCGAACTCCCTCATTGATAGCAGTGTAATCCACTGTGCTTCCATCAGATAGACGAGGGCAGAAGAAAGTTTCCTTTGCATGGACGGAAGGCCAATGCCTGCTTCACTTGCCAGCTTCACAACTTTCTTGACAAGAGCACGATCCCAATAGTGCCTTCCAAAAAGATTGAAGGCCACACCATTGTCCTCTTGATCGTATGGTGGAAGCTTGATCCAGTAGTGCAGCAGTATAAAAGAACTGGTGAGCTCTTCCCATTGAGGCTGAAGGTATGGTCCGAGCCAGTCTCTTCCTTCAATAGCAGCCTGTGCCTTCCTCTTCAAATATTTCTTGTTGAGCTGGGGGAGGTTGGCCTGCTTCTGCCTCATGATTCGATCCACTTCTTCTTGGGCTAAAGAAGCCCGTTTCTCCTCCTCCTTCATCTTCCTCAGGGCATCGGCCTTGGCAGCATCAAGCTTCAACCGTTCAGCCTTTTTCTTAGCTTGAATTCTTCGCTGAACATTTGGATCAACGGCCTGATCTGCATTTGCGCCCATTAACACAGCCTCTGTGATAAGACGAGCTTCTTCCGCTGTGCCTGACGAGGAACCACCTTGCTGAGCAGACATCCTATCAGTCTGTTCGGCAAGTGAGGGAGATGAGACGGCCTATCGGTGGAAGAACCTTCCCTGGACTTCTTCTTTTCCTTCTTCTTCTGCTTTTTCTCAGCCTTCTTCTCCTTCTCACCTTCCCCCTTTTTGACATCATCAGAAAGGGCTGTGATGACGCCAGTTAGATTTTTCACTTCAGCCTGGAGGGCTTCGACCCGGGAAGTGAGAGTCTCTCGAGAAGAGTAAAGGGCTGATATGTCTCCACTAACAGCTGCTTCCCTTTGATTTGCAGCAGATGCAGAGATGGTGAAGAGAGAATTGAGATTTGACAGCTTGTTCTCCACCTCTTTTACCAGTCTGTTAGTGGTGCGGAGATCGGTGCTGGTGGCCACATCTTCATCCTTCAACAATGTGCCAAGAAAGGGCTTGACATGATCTTGAAGATGGACCTGGGTAAAATTCCCAATCTCCTTGGAGACGGCAGCTTCTGCAAGTTCCTTAGCTGCATTAACGGCTTTGGAAGTGACCTCACTCACTTCTGTCGTCAGCCTTTCGTCCGTGTTCTTGAGGGTAGAAAGAACATCATCCACGGACTTGGTCAGTTTGTCTTCCAACTGGCCAATTCTTGAATCCAGCCGCTTCTCAAGATCGGATAAGCGAGTGTTGACATCAGCAAGCTCATGGCCTATCCTTTTTGTGATAAGATATCTCAGCTGGTGAGCAGATAGGAAGTTCTGCAAATTCTCTTCCTTGTCCTCCTCTCTTTCTTCATCATCATCGCGGAACAGATCATCCACGTTGATGGCGAAACGGGCTGGAGTCACAGTCTCCTACCTGATCGGGCTCAGTCCATTCACGTTTTCCGGTACAGCTGAATTGTAAAACTCAGCCTCTTTTAGGTAGTGCGGCTTCAAGTCCACGCCCAGGCACTTGGCTTCTACCTTCATGGATGTAAGGATGAGCTTGCGGAAGTTCTCACGAGCTTCCGAAATAGATGACTATTTAAACTCATCTTTGAGAACGGCCTCCTCCGCCTTGAGCTGATCAAGGCTCTTCAGCACGAACAAGGACTGCATCACATGATAATCAGCATCCTTGATATCCAGGAACAGACGGAGGCGAGAGGCCATTCGAAGAGCAACGGGAGTTAAGCTGATCCCGGGCAGCAGATCGACAACGGCCTTCTTTGCCGCGAATCCATGTCGTCGTAGAGCTGGAGGGCTTGCTCCTTTTCCAGTCTACGAGTGTTGGGAATTGTTAAGGACTAAATTGTTAAGGGGGAACTTCATGGGACATTTGATAAATGAAGTCATTTGTTTTGATTAGATCCCAAAACCCCAAGCGTCCTTTTCCCAAGCGACCCATTTTGATGTAGTTAATAGGTTAGAATTTTTCTAAGCCTACACTGTTAGGATGGCTCTTTTATTTTGCTTAGATTAGGCTTCAAAAGTTCAAGTGAAGGCCACTCGCTTGAGTGTGTTTTCCAAAGCGAAGCAAGTCAAGCAAGCTGAAGTGAAGCGTGCCGAAGCGAAGCGAAGCGAAGCGAAGCGAGCACTACAGTTCAAACCAAAGCGAAGCGAAGCTAACGCTACAGTTCAAAGCGAAGCGAAGCGAAGCGAGCGCTACAGTGGAATCAAGTGAACCCACTAAAGCGAAGCGAAGCGTGCGCTACAAAGAAAAGCCGAAGCGAGTCAACACGAGTCAACGCGTGTCAATATTCACTTAAAAAGTTTCTCGGGAAAATTATTCCCAAGTGACTCACTACAAATATGACCGCGAAGTGACTCACTTCAGAGCGGCCGCTACAACTTCAAAGCGAAGCGAGCCACTACCTACCAGAAAGCGACAGCACAAATTCCCGCTCCGAATTTGAACTCCAGTCAACAGGAGATCTCCGCATTAATTACGAGATCTCCACGTGTCGAAAGCGGAGAGGAGCAGAGGAGTTGACTGCCAGGCCGACAAAGACGCCACAACAGTACTGGCTCGCTCCAGTTACTGTTAAACTTGGAACTTAGCCATTTTCGGCAAAGAGCCAAAACTGCGCGTCTGCAAAAGCTACTGCCTGCGCAAGTACTGTCGAGAAGAGGAGGGACAAGGCCACCAACCAAGCAACGGATCTTAGCCAACCCTCCGCCTATAAATAGTGAAGGATGAAGACGTGAAGAAGTAGAACACTACTTGAGCATTCGAGCGCATACTGCAAACAAACACTCCCAAGCCTTAGAGCAATCTTCGAGTTTTTGTTTCAAGTGTTCTCCGAGTTTCCAGTTCATCGGAACTCGTCTTCACAGCCTTCACACTTAGATTCTAAGCCCACTTCAAATATCCAAGCTTAGAAGAAGAACTCTAGCCAATCTTTGCATTCACTGTAAAGAGTTCTTCATAGTGTGTCGTCAACCAAAAACCCTAAACTTCGTCTGTTAGGTTTTGAGTGTTGTCGTTAGGTTGTTCAGATCCAAGGCCCTTCTTTCATCGATTGAAGAAGCCTCGATCGTAGAGTTGAGATCCAAGCTTACACTTACATCGTTTGTGTAAAGCTCGATCGAAGCTAGGCTGTAAGGAGAGCCCGTAATCTCCCTGTCTGTCTGACTGAAGCGAGTGAAGCTTCCAGTCTTTGTTAGGTTTGTGTAGTGAACCCGCAATCACTACGTCTGTCGTTTGATCTAGGCAAGTGAAGCCCGATCCCGACCAGGTTTTTGAAGGACCTGTAGCCTTCAAGTTCTTGAGTGAAAAGAACAGTTGCCGTCGTGCAACAAAGTGGACGTAGGAGCGTTATCTCCGAACCACTATAAATCTCTGTGTCGTATCTCTCTTACCTTAATCTCTTTACAGTATTCGATTATCCATTGCACGTGCATATAAACAAACTTAACTTGGATTTTCAATTACTTAGGAAAGATTATAGCTCACCAAATTCCGCACAAAGAGTAAAGTCTCACTCTTGATCAAGCTCTAAGCTTAGGTCAAGAGATTCGTGATTGCTTTTGATCTAGCCCTCGGCTAGGTCTTAGTATTTCCAAAGAGCACTTTACTTTATACCCTGAGTTAAGGAATTGAAGTTGAAAAACTTCAAAATACGTATTCACCCCCCCCCCCCCTCTACGTATTTTTCCTATAGCAAACCGGGACCAACAAGTGGTATCAGAGCAGCGGTTCTTTCGAGCCTCTGCTTTGCATATCCGAAGTGAGTCCCCACTCACTTCACGTTGTCTCACTGAACCGGATCCTATTTCCTAAGTGCATCAAAACCTCACCCACGCATATTGCATTTACTGCTGATAGTTTGCTATGTCTACATACAGTGCATCAAATCTTCCACAGTTCTCGATCGAAGGATACGAGATATGGAGTTTCCGAGTCGAGAGCTTCTTATGCTCAATCCACGACCGGAGAAGGATAAGGATGAGTATACTCCAAATGATTTCAAAGTTGCCAACCTCGACAAGATTGCACGCCACACGATGCAGAGCACCGTGTCGGACGCATACCTTCCAAGGATTAGGAAGTGCGCAACAGCAAAGGAGATGTGGGAAACTCTAGCCCTCATTTCTCAAGGAACAGACAAAATCAAGGAAAACAAGCTCGCCGTTCAGATGCGGGAGTTTGAAAATTTGGTGATGAAGTCAGGAGAGTCCATCGACGCCTTCGAGCTGAGAGTTACCAACATTACTGCAACTCTCAACTCGCTTGGGAAGGAACTCACAGACAAGGAAGTAAATCTGAAAATAGTCCGTGCTCTCACAAGGAAGTGGCAGACCATGAAGGAGCTATACCTAGCTACCAAGGATCTAACGAAGCTCACGCCAGAAGTGCTGTTCTCCGAGCTCAAAGCTCACGAGTTTGATCTGAATCGAATGAGCCTCGACGACGAGGATGAAGCGCCCACTACGTCAAAAGGAGTAGCATTCAAAGCTGCCGAAGGGCCAAGCGAGCAGTCGCTAGCCAAGATGACAAGAGAAGAATTGGAAGAACACATTGCATTCTTGATGGAGTCCAAGGTTCGTCAAATCAAGATCCTGTTCGTGTTCCCAAAGGGCCGGTGACAAGAGCTCGAGCTAAGAAGTTCAAGGAAGGTTTGCAAGGATTGATTCAAGAAGTTTGGGCTCAAGAATTGATGAAGAAGCCCATTGGAGAAGGCGAACCGGACAGCCCGCGAGTCATCAACTTTATCGAGTGCGTTCGGGCTGAAAAATGAAGACTTTATTTTTATTTTCGTGTGTTTTGAGTCAGGCCACGTTTTTGGGCCTTAAAAGACTTGTTTTTGGGTTTTTATCATGTTGGTTAATGGGTTGGGCCATGCCAATGACTTTGGGTCAGTTATTTCCTAGTTAGATTAGGTTTAGATGGTTTTATTTGCCTCTCTATATAAGGGGGTCTTTGTGGACGAAAATTAGTTAGCTTTGATCATTAATATTATTGTGAGTTTATTCTCTCTTGAGAGTTTTCGAATTCCTCTTGATTATTCCAAGACGAATTCATTATCCGGCGAATCAGCGAGTAAATCAAACCTCGTTGTGTGTCATTCATCGTCCCCGTGTGGCTAGGCGACCGTTTCTTTGGGTTATAGAGACTTCGGTTTATCTATAGTACTTAGGAGGGTTTAGTCCTTTGACGTATTGGGATTACCATTCGTTAATTAGTTTCGTTTCTTCCGCGTGCGTTACCATTCGGTCATCAAGGATCGTATCATTTGGCACCAGAGCCAGGCTTACGTCATCCAGGTTCTATCGTCGTTTTCGTCTTGAATTTCGTCTCTTTGTTGTTTTCTGTTCGTGTCTTGTTTTCGAGTCGTCTCTTCGTGTCTTGTTCTATTCTTCGTTCGAGTCGTTTCTGTGTCAAAAAAAAAAAAAAAAAAAATTCAGATTCGTTTGTGTCAAATTTCAGAGTCGTTCTTGGAGCTTTTCTTTCGTGTCAAGTATTCAGATTCGTTTTGATACCTAGTCAAAGTTGATTTCTTGGTCATTAAGGAGTAGAAGATTTCTTTCCTTATAAGATTAGGAAATATACTCAGAATATAAATCCCATACCTTATATTATATAACACGTTTTAGGTGAGTCTTCTACAATTTGCCGTGACATATTAGGGGCAAAAGTTTCGATCAAAAAAAAAAAAAAAAAAAAAAAAAAAAAAAGGATATATTCGAAGCCCTAGTGTGTCACTGTGTTTTCTGAGTTGGTTATTACGTGTTTCTTCATTGGGATATCAGTTATATATTCGTTTCGGTGTGTTTTCGTCTTTTTCTCGTATTTTTCGTCGGCCAGCACTAAAACGGCCATAACTTTTGCATACGAACTCCGATTTTGCTCCATAATACCTTTTCGGAAAGCTCTCGAAAAGATCTATACGGTGGTTCCCACTATGTCGGAATCGGTCCATTATTTTTGCGAAAAAAGGTCGTTTAAAGGGTCAAATCGTCCGTTGAAGTTTTCGGTAAAATTTTCGTGTCTTTTTTCGTGTCTCGGTTTAGGGTTTTCTTAGTCCGATCATCCTTCCTTCCTAATTTCAGTACTCTTGATTCGTTAATAGTGATTTCTGTGGTAGATTAAGGGAATTTGAGCTTCTTAAGAGAGGATTGAGTGGAAAAAGGCAAGAGAGGTGAGATTATTAGAGGGTAAAAGCCATTACTATTGAGCGATACACGAGTGCTGAGTGTGAACCGTATTGAGGGATACACGAGTGATTGTGAGGTAGTGAGGATTCTATTTTTTTTACTAACTTTCGTTTGTTTCTTTTGAAAAAAAAAAAAAAAAAAAAAATTTGCAGGTATGGCCGGAGAAGAGGCGTTGGATCCCAAGATGAAGTTCATGTTTGAGGCATTGAAATCCGAGTTGGGAAAGATGATGGAATCCAAACTGGATGGAGTTTATGATAGACTTGGTGAAGTTGAGTCAGCTTCCAAACAACTTCAATATCCTCGAGGTGGAAGAGGAGGACGAGGTGGCAGAGGAGGTCAGCATAACTATCGAGACTATGGGCCGTTCGAGGAGGAGTTTGTTGACGAAGGGGAAGACGGATGGGAGGAGCCAAGGAACAGGCCTGACAATAATCTGGGCAACATCAAGCTGAATATACCTTCCTTCCAAGGGAGGAACGATCCAGATGCGTATATTGAGTGGGAGAGGAAGCTTGACCTCATGTTCGACTGTCACAACTACTCCGAACTGAAGAAGGTGAAGTTGGCAGCGATAGAGTTCTCCGATTACGCTCTAGTTTGGTGGGATCAATTGGAGAAGAGTAGGAGAAGGAATGGGGAGCCTCCGGTTCAGACTTGGAACGAGATGAAGGGGATCATGAGGAAGCGATTTGTACCAGCTCACTACTATAGAGAACTGCACAATAAGCTCCAAAGCTTGAGACAGGGATCTAAGAGCGTGGATGAATACTACAAGGAGATGGAGGTAGCCATGATTCGAGCTAATATTTCGGAGGACAGTGAGGCGACGATGGCGAGATTCTTGGCTGGTCTGAATTGGGAGATTCGGAATGGAGTGGAGTTGCAACATTATGTCGAGATAGAGGACATGGTGCACATGGCTGTAAAGATAGAGAATCAGCTCAAGAGGAGGGGTAACAATGGTTACAATAAGCAGAATCAGTCCAATTGGAAACAATCTCAACCTGCAAATAGTGGTTCCTTTTCGAGAGGGAATCAATGGAAGAAGGAGGAGTCGCCGAAAGATGAGAGGAAACCGTTCGTGAAGGCGCGATCAGATTCGACGAGCTCCAACAACCAAGGCAAACCAGCAGTGACTGAGGGTCGTAATCGTGATCGTAAGTGCTTCAAGTGTCAAGGATTCGGACATATCATGAGTGACTGTCCAAATCGGAGAGTGATGATCATGAGAGATGATGGAGAGGTCGTGACTGATGATGAAGTTGACCCGGAGATGCCTGGTTTGGAGGAGTCTGAGGACGAAGAAGAAGAGATTCAGCCGCCCGTAGGACGCATTTGTGTGGCCAGACGAGCATTAAGCGTTCAGAATCATGTGGACGAATTGGTGCAGCGCGAAAATATCTTTCACACGAGATGTCAGGTGAAGGATCAGTTGTGTAGCGTGATTATAGACAGAGGGAGCTGCACCAACGTTGCTAGCGTGGCCATGGTTCAAAAATTAGGGCTTCCAGTTTTGCCGCACCCCAAACCATACCGGCTGCAATGGTTGAGCGATGCTGGCGTGGTGAAGGTTAATAAGCAAGTGAGAGTGCCGTTTTGCATTGGGAAGTATGAGGATGAGGTTTTGTGTGATGTAGTTCCGATGCAAGCGAGTCACATCTTGTTGGGGAGACCGTGGCAGTTTGATCGACGAGTGACACATGATGGCTTCACCAACAAATATTCGTTCGAGTATAGGCAGAAGAAGGTGTCGCTTGTTCCTCTTACTCCCAAACAAGTGTATGAGGATCAAGTGTTGCTGCAAAAGGAGGCTGAGCAGTTGAAGTTGGAGGAGCATAAGGTGGAGAATAAGGAGAAGGGAGATAAGGAGAAGGGTGTAGTACACAAATCGTGTTTTGCAAAGGCGAGCGATCTGAAATTGGCGGTGCAGGAGGAGAGGACTTTGATCGTACTTCTGTACAAGGGGAACTTTTTATCTACTAACGATCTCGATTCTCTACCCCCTTCTATCTCCTCTGTTTTGCAGGAATTTGATGATGTCTTTCCCGAGGATACACCAGCTGGCTTACCACCAATTAGGGGGATAGAACATCAAATCGACTTTGTGCCTGGAGCAACACTTCCAAATAGGCCAGCCTATCGCACCAATCCCGAGGAGACGAAGGAGAGTTGTTGGCGAAAGGGCATGTGAGGGAGAGTTTGAGTCCTTGTGCAGTTCCGGTGTTACTCGTACCCAAGAAGGACTCAACGATGAGGATGTGTTGCGATTGTCGAGCCATAAACAACATCACGGTAAAGTATCGACATCCTATCCCTCGTTTAGATGATATGCTTGATGAACTGCATGGCTCTTGTGTGTTTTCGAAAATTGATTTGCGTAGTGGATACCATCAGATTAGGATTAAGGAAGGGGATGAATGGAAAACTGCTTTTAAAACTAAACTTGGTTTGTATGAGTGGCTAGTTATGCCTTTCGGTTTGACTAATGCACCTAGTACATTTATGCGTCTTATGAACCATGTTTTACGAGCTTTTATTGGCAGATTTGTAGTTGTCTACTTTGATGATATCCTAGTGTATAGCAAGAGTCATGAAGAGCATGTTGATCATTTGAGGTCTGTTTTAGATGTACTTAGGAAGGAGAGGCTGTTTGCTAACTTAAAGAAGTGCATCTTTTGTATGGACAAGCTTGTGTTTCTTGGATTTGTTGTTAGTGCACAGGGTGTACAGGTTGACGATGAGAAAATACGAGCTATTCAAGAGTGGCCGAGCCCAAAGAGCATTGGAGAAGTTAGAAGTTTCCACGGACTTGCTAGCTTTTATAGGAGATTCGTGCCCCATTTCAGTAGTGTTGCAGCACCATTGACGGCAATCATCAAGAAGAATGTGGAGTTTAATTGGGGAGAAGATCAAGAGAAGGCGTTTCAGCTTCTGAAGTACAAACTGACACACGCCCCGGTACTATCTCTTCCTAACTTTTCTAAGTCTTTTGAGATTGAATGTGATGCTTCTGGTGTTGGAATTGGTGCAGTTTTGATGCAAGAAGGCCGGCCGGTGGCATACTTCAGCGAGAAACTAAACGGAGCAAAGTTGAGCTATCCAACGTACGATAAGGAGCTGTATGCGTTGGTGAGAGCCTTGAAAACGTGGCAGCACTACTTGTGGACCAAGGAATTCGTCATTCACACCGATCACGAGTCCTTGAAGCACTTGAAGGGGCAGCACAAGTTGAACAAGAGGCATGCTAGGTGGATGGAGTTCATAGAGACGTTTCCTTACGTCATCAAGTACAAGCAAGGTAAAGAGAATGTAGTGGCTGATGCACTTTCACGGAGGTATGCCTTGATCTCTACTTTAGATGCTAAGTTGCTTGGTTTCGAGTGTTTGAAGAGTTTGTATGTGAATGATGCTGATTTTGGTGAGATTTATCGAGCATGTGAGAAATCTGGTTTTGAAGAGTACTTTAGGCATGATGATTATTTGTTTAAGAGAAATCGATTGTGTGTTCCTAAGTGTTCTCTTCGTGAATTATTGTTGCTTGAATCTCATGGTGGGGGCTTGATGGGACATTTTGGTGTTGCTAAGACTTTAGCTGTTTTGCATGAACACTTCTTTTGGCCTCATATGAAGAGAGATGTTGAACGAATTTGTGGTAGGTGTGTTACTTGTAAACAAGCTAAGTCTAGAGTGAGTTCCCATGGTTTGTACACGCCATTGCCTATTCCTACTGCTCCTTGGATTGACATTTCTATGGATTTCGTGTTAGGGCTGCCTAGGACTAAGCATGGTAGTGATTCTGTGTTTGTGGTGGTTGATAGATTTTCTAAGATGGCGCATTTTATTCCATGTCATAAATCTGATAATGCATCGCATGTTGCTGATTTGTTCTTTCGAGAGATTGTTAGATTGCATGGAATGCCTAGGACTATTGTTTCAGATAGGGATGCGAAGTTCTTGAGTTACTTTTGGAAGACTTTGTGGGGTAAGTTAGGTACTAAACTGTTGTTTTCTACTACTTGTCATCCACAAACTGATGGTCAAACTGAAGTAGTCAATAGGACTTTGTCTACATTGCTTAGGGCTATAATTAAGAAGAACATTAAGTCTTGGGAGGAATGTTTGCCACATGTTGAGTTTGCATATAACCGTTCTGTTCATTCTGCTACTAAGTTTTCGCCTTTTGAGATTGTCTATGGGTTTAATCCTTTAACTCCTTTAGATTTATCTCCATTGCCTGAACATGAGCGTACTAACCTTGATGGCCAGAAAAAGGCTGATTTTGTGAAACAGATTCATGAGAAGGCAAGGCTGAATATTGAGAGACGAACGGAGCAGTACGCCAAGCAAGCCAACAAGGGGAGGCGTCAAGTGGTGTTTGAGCCCGGAGATTGGGTATGGCTGCATATGCGCAAGGAGAGGTTTCCATTGCAAAGGCGTTCGAAGTTGCTACCTCGAGGCGATGGACCTTTTCAAGTGTTGGAGCGCATCAATGATAACGCCTACAAATTGGACTTACCTGGTGAGTATAATGTTAGTGCTACATTCAATGTTACTGACTTGAGTCCTTTTGATGTAGGTGACGACTTGGATTTGAGGACAAATCCTCTTCAAGAGGAGGGGAATGATGGAGTCCAAGGTTCGTCAAATCAAGATCCTGTTCGTGTTCCCAAAGGGCCGGTGACAAGAGCTCGAGCTAAGAAGTTCAAGGAAGGTTTGCAAGGATTGATTCAAGAAGTTTGGGCTCAAGAATTGATGAAGAAGCCCATTGGAGAAGGCGAACCGGACAGCCCGCGAGTCATCAACTTTATCGAGTGCGTTCGGGCTGAAAAATGAAGACTTTATTTTTATTTTCGTGTGTTTTGAGTCAGGCCACGTTTTTGGGCCTTAAAAGACTTGTTTTTGGGTTTTTATCATGTTGGTTAATGGGTTGGGCCATGCCAATGACTTTGGGTCAGTTATTTCCTAGTTAGATTAGGTTTAGATGGTTTTATTTGCCTCTCTATATAAGGGGGTCTTTGTGGACGAAAATTAGTTAGCTTTGATCATTAATATTATTGTGAGTTTATTCTCTCTTGAGAGTTTTCGAATTCCTCTTGATTATTCCAAGACGAATTCATTATCCGGCGAATCAGCGAGTAAATCAAACCTCGTTGTGTGTCATTCATCGTCCCCGTGTGGCTAGGCGACCGTTTCTTTGGGTTATAGAGACTTCGGTTTATCTATAGTACTTAGGAGGGTTTAGTCCTTTGACGTATTGGGATTACCATTCGTTAATTAGTTTCGTTTCTTCCGCGTGCGTTACCATTCGGTCAACAAGGATCGTATCAATTCTTATCCAAGAACTTCAACAAAATGAACTCTCGAGTGGGCAAGTATAAAAGATTCTACAAGCAGTACAAAGGGAGAAGCACTGATGCTCAAGAAGGAAAAGGAAAGAGAGAAGAGACGACCAAGCCGATCCCGCGCGACATGATGGAAGTGGAATGTTACCATTGCCAAAAGATGGGCCACTACAAATCCGATTGCCCAAAGCTGAGTGCGAAGGAGCGAGAAGAACTGAAAGCAAAAAGGGATGCCCCAAGGCGAGCGCTCGTAGCGAGTGAAGTGCCGGTCGCTACAACTGAAGATCCACCAAGCGACTCAGACGCATTCACCGATCCAAATTCCAGTGATGGTGAGGATCTTGGATTTATGGCGCTCACCGATGAAGAAACAGGAGAGGTATTCTTCTATCCTTCAATCACTTCAATTACACTAGCACACACTGTCAATGAGGAAGAACAATCCTCTACATGGAGTGAGTTGTTTGACAAGCACCAAAAATTGTCAAGCGACCACAAAGTGGTAAAACAAGCTCTGTCTCGAAGCGAGAAGGAGAACCGAAAGCTAGCCCGTGAGCTTGACCAAGTCAAACTTAATCTAAGGGCCATGACTAGTAAGTTCGAGGATCTCTTCGCTAGACATCAAAGCTTGGAGGGAAGGTATGAAACCCAATCCACTCTAGTCGCCAACTTAAATAAAGCATCATAAGCTAGACAGGCACTAGAGAGTTCTCTTCTACCTTTTGGTAGAAAGGGAGGACTTGGATATGAGGGTGGACCTTCCAAGCCAACTGTCTTTGTTGGTGCTTCAAACACGACACCATCAGTCACTTTGGAATTGCCCACTGCATCCAAAGCGACCACCAACAAAGACAAAGGCAAAATGGCTGAGAGCCCTAAAAGGAAGCCAATGAAGATGCCTATATCTTTAAGGGCAGATCCGAAGGGCAAGCAAAATTCAACAATCCCAAGCACTCAACATGCTAAGTCTTACCAATCCAAGGGTAAAGGGAAAACTGTTGAAGCTTCTAAGTCTCAAGCCAAGACACGAGAGACAAAGGATCTCCCTTTCAAGAAAAGGAGTAATGTCTATGTGTCACGTTATCCGGACTGGAGATGGTCCAACCGGACAAACGTTGAGCGGGAAGAACTTGAAGCACCCAAGAGGCCGCTTCAAACTTCCAAGGTTACTCAAGCGAGTCGGGGTCAAAACCCTAGTTGGACCGCTTCGAGGAAACCAAGCGAGCCGCTTCGACAGACTAGAAACCCTAAGTCAGTCTCTAAACCCAGAGCTAATCCGAAGCGAGTCGCTTCAGGATATAAGCAAAGTGGGAAGAGCATAGGTAGGTCTGAAGCGAGCCGCTACCCCTCTTGCACACACTGTTGCACGTGTGAAGCTGCTTCTAGGCAGTACACCAAGTTTTCGAAGGTCGAGAAGCCCAAGACACAAGCTTCATCTCAAAAGAGAGTGAAGCAAGTGTGGGTACCTAAGGGAACTAACCTGCAAGGACCCAAACTGATTTGGGTACCAAAATCTGTCTAATTGCAGGTGAGCGCCGTGGATCCCATGCCAAGTGAGGGTCAACTAGTTTGGTACTTGGACAGTGGATGTTCAAGACACATGACTGGCATGAAAGCTCTACTTCACAACTACATAGAGAAGAAGGGTCCACACGTAACCTTTGGTGACAACTCTCGAGGAAGCACCAGGGGATACGGCGCACTGAAATTTGGAAAGCTCACAATTGAAGAAGTCTCCTATGTGGAAGGACTCAAGCACAACCTGTTATCTATTTCACAGTTTTGTGATAAAGGGTACAGGGTGGAGTTCATCTCCAACAAGTGCATTTGAAGAGCAAACTCACATCCCAGATTGTGCTCACTGGAGTTAGACAAAGGAATGTCTACATAGCACAATGGGACAGCTGCAAGGAGGAAACTTGTCTAGTTGCAAGAAGTGCTACAGAAATTGGATGGCTATGGCACAGACGCTTGAACCACCTCAATTTCAAAGCTATCAATCGCTTAGCTCGAAAAGGTTTGGTGCAAGGCATACCGAATGAAGTCTTCATCAGAGACCATCCATGCTCACCATGCCAACGAGGGAAGCAGACGAAGAAGCACTTCGCCAGTCTCGAAGAAGCCTCATCAAAGCGAGTGCTCGAGCTGCTTCACATGGATCTGTTTGGTCCAGTTACTCCAGTTAGTGTAAATGGAAGGAAGTACACTCTAGTTGTAGTCGACGATTTCTCTCGCTACACATGGGTTGTATTCCTATTCAGCAAGAAGGAGACACTGACCAAACTGCCACAACTACTCAAGCGATTGGCGGTGGAAAAGAATCAAGCTATCGTGACCATTCGCTCCGACAAAGGCACAGAGTTCCTGAACTCTACAATTGAAGCGTACTGCACAGAGCATGGCATAACACATCAAACTTCTTCAGCACGCACTCCTCAGCAGAATGGAGTTGCTGAAAGAAGAAATCGAATCATCAAAGAAGCCGTTCGCACCATGATTGCTGACTCGAAGCTTCCAATGAAGTATTGGGCTGAAGCTGCCAACACGGCGTGCTACACACAGAATCGGACGCTTCTCAACAAACGGCACGACAAAACACCATATGAAATATGGACAGGGAGAATTCCTAACATATCTTATTTCCATATTTTTGGTTGTAGGGTCTTCATTCACAACAATGGGAAGTCACAGTTGAAAGCCTTTGAAAGCAAAGCAGATGAAGGAGTATTCTTAGGATACTCTACATCTAGCAAAGCCTACAGAGTATTCAACTGTAAAACCCTAATTGTGGAAGAATCACCCCATGTCGTATTTGATGAATCTTCTTTAAGTCTTCCACAGGAACAGGCCCAAGCGAATGAAAAGAATCAAAGCAAGGAACCCTCAAATCAACTCACTTGGGACGTGCTTGATGAAGATGATGAGATCAAGGACTCAAGCGAGCAGGATCCCAAAGGAGAAGTCGAAGCTGCCCCCAAGATTCCTGAAGCTAGTGCAGGCCAAGCACCCAATCCAGTCGCTTCAGACGGTGAAGCGAGCGACAAGGAAGCGGATGAAGATGAAGCTGGCGGATCAAAGCGAGCGTGGCTCAAGGATCACTCACCTAGCCAAATCATTGGAGATCCATCCAAGGGTGTAGTGACCAGAAGTCAAGTGTTTGGAGAAAGTGCCATGTTCAGTTGCTTTCTCTCAAACATTGAGCCATCAAGCGTGGAGGAAGCCCTAGCCGATTCTAACTGGGTGATCGCCATGCAAGAAGAGTTGAATCAGTTCACCAGGAACGACGTATGGTACCTCGTGGATCGTCCCAAGTTTCAGCATGTTATTGGCACCAAGTGGGTGTTCAAGAACAAGACGGACGAGGACCACAACGTAGTGAGGAACAAGGCGCGACTAGTTGCCAAAGGCTACTGCCAAGAGGAAGGAATCGACTTTGACGAGACCTTCGCTCCAGTGGCACGTCTTGAAGCGATCCGTTTATTTCTAGCCTATGCAGCGGCCAAGAAATTCAAAGTGTACCAAATGGATGTGAAGAGCGCATTCCTCAACGGTGAACTCAAGGAAGAAGTGTATGTGGAGCAGCCACCGGGTTTCGAGCAGGGAGATAAAGTGTATCGCTTGAAGAAAGCCCTGTATGGGTTGAAGCAAGCTCCCAGAGCTTGGTACGATACATTATCTCAATTCCTAGTGGAAAATGGATTCCAAAAGGGGAAGATAGATCGGACTCTCTTCACCATCAATCATGGAGATGATATGCTATGGGTCCAGATCTACGTGGACGACATCATATTTGGGTCACCAAACCAGTCGCTTAGCGAGAAGTTTGGAGAGCTAATGAAGACCAAGTATGAGATGTCGATGATTGGCTTGATGAGCTGCTTTCTAGGTCTTCAAGTGAAGCAGCAGGATAATGGAATTTTCATCAACCAGGCCAAGTACACTCGAGATATGCTTGCCAAGTTTGGTGTTCAACATGCTAAAGCTGTGAAGATTCCTATGAATACCAACTGGAAGATGGAGCCAGACGAAGGAGGAAAATCTGTAGATCCTACAGATTATCGTGCCCTAATTGGGTCACTTCTCTATCTCACTGCAAGTAGGCCAGACATTGCTTTTGCAGTCGGAGTCTGCGCCCGCTTCCAAAGCAATCCCAAACACAGCCATCTTGAAGCTGCCAAGAGAATTCTTCGATATTTAAAGGGCACTGTCAACATGGGGCTGTGGTATCCAGCGGAGGACAATTTGGAGCTCACTGGATATTCCGATGCTGACTATGGAGGTTGCCGAGTTGATAGGAAATCAACGTCGGGCACGTGTCAGTTCTTGGGAAGCAAGCTAATCTCGTGGTTCTCAAAGAAGCAAACAAGTGTAGCCACTTCAACAACGGAAGCTGAATATATGGCCGCAGGAAGCTGCTGTTCTCAAATCCTATGGCTTCGTCAACAATTGAAGGACTACAAAGTTGAAGCGAATGAAATTCCGATCTTCTGCGACAACAACAGTGCCATATGTATCTCGCAGAATCCAGTGCTTCACACCAGGTGCAAGCATGTGGAAATTCGACATCATTTCATTCGTGATCATGTCGAGAAAAAGGATATCAAGCTCGAGAAAATTCATACCGATCTCCAGCGAGCTGATATCCTCACCAAGCCTCTAGCTGAGTCTCGATTCAACCAGCTATGCATGGAATTAGGGTTACTAGACCCTGGTGAAGAATGCTAGTTCCAGGATGCACGAAGGAGTGTTCGCTTGTTCTCATGAGCGTCACTCGCTTCGGATCTTCACCAACTCAAGCGAGCCACTTCAAAACTCACTCGCTTGAAGAAAATGAAGTTAGGTGGAGAAAGGTGGAGTAATGGAAGAAGTTCCCTACCAACTTATTGGAATTGTTAAGTATATGGTTAAGGGGGAACTAATGCTTCTCTCGGAGCAAGCTACTTCCAAAGCGAGCAAGAATGCTGCAAATCTTGAATTCTGCATTGCCTCAATTTGCCCTAACTTGGGTCAAAGCGAACCAACTGCAGATTCATTCTCTAGAATGTAGGAAAGCTTGAAGGTTTACCTTTTTATACAAAAGGTTGCAGGGCTGGTGACATGCTTCTGCGTAAAATACGAGATTGTCTTGTCAGAGCATTCTCATTGTCATCCTGTCCAATTCTGCTCTGAGATAAGGACTTGTACTCATCCCCCATTCGTCGTGAATAAGTACACTTACGTGATGCTCCCTTCGGGTTGTAGTAAGCTTGTGTACTTTATTCATTTTCTCCCTCATTCACTTCGATGGAGGACTCTCTAATTCGTAGAGGAAGATGAATGCCATGAAGATCTAACTCAACGTGTAGCATTCAACAGGTGGTATCTAATTCAAATGAAGTCTTCAATTTGTGGTATCAATCTCCTACGAAGTGAGATTGACTGGTAAGTGTTTCAATTTTAAGTACACTAAGTGAGCCGAAGCGTGCTAGAAACCTTCACTCACTACGTGGAAAATATGAAATGAATCTGACATAAATACAAAGAGGAAAACACTCTTGTTTATCCTCGAAGTATGTAAGTCAGAAACATTTTAAATTAAGCAAAGAAATTCAATTTCTTATTCCAGTCGCTTCAGATGGCCAAGCGAGTGCTTCATCACTCAAAGCTAGCCATCGCAAGCGAGTGCAGAACAGTCACTCAAGCGAATGCCTCTCAAGCGAGTCAAGCCATAGCGGCCCAACTCGAAGCGAGCAGGCATGAAGCGAGTATGAGCTGTCTGCACTCGAGTGCAATTTTACTTTCTGCTGTGCATTTAATGCAGGTGCAGGAACGACGGAAATAACGGGCGCGTGTTCACACGTTTGAATTTGAAGCGGGAAAAGGCGGAGAAGATCCAGCCGTCGAATCTCAACAGCCCCCAATCTGGAACCGTTCGATCAACGCCATCCATGGACAAAACCCAGCAGATGCTTCAGACTGTCCTCAACACAGTCAATTCACTACAACAATCCCTCTCTGGAAAATCTATAATCCTAACCCCTGGCTTTGATGATGCCAAAAAGGGGGAAGGACAAATGAGGGAAGGACTAGTAGAGCAAGGTGAAGCTGGAGGTTCAGGAGGAAGGAGAGTCGGTGTGGAGTTAATATTGGAAGAAGGAAGTGGTGATGGAGGAGATAAGGAGGGAGTGGATGATGTAGCGAGGAAAGGCAAAGAAAAGCTCACTGTGGAGGAACCGCTGAAAAAGCCTGAAGAACCCCGCAAGCCACTTGGAGATAAAGTGCTTGCCTCTTCCATTGCTCGACATCCTCCAGTCACTGTGCTAACAAAGGAGGAAAGGCGGAAGCTAGCAGAGGCATGCGAGACTATGGCTTGGGAGAGCGAGCGCCAGTTTAACTTGAAAACTCTTGCAGGTACTTCAAGCTCTCAAGCGCCCACTTCAGACGAAGCACCCACTTCATCTCCCCCATCATCAATAGTGAAGCGAACAGATCCAGAAACTGAGAGAGATGATTCAGCGACCAAGCGTCAAAAAGTTGAGAAGGCAGTTGTTCCAAGGGCAGAGAAGGAGAAGAGGATAAGGACAAAACGACTGCAAATCATTGACGAACGAATTGAGAAACAGTTCAATGAAATGAAACTCATCCAGTCCGTTTTGGTCAGAAGTATCTTTGTACCAATCACGCCAGAAGAATCCGATGCATGCCTAGATCAGGCTATGATCGACACTTGTCACAAGACTGCGAAAGAAATGATTGACTCTGGCCGCTACCCTCTCAGAGAAGAACGCAATTACATTCGCAAGCAACTCAACAAGAAGCTTCCTTTCTGGAGCAGCGAGTCAGGAAAGAAGTTCAAAACAATCATAGCACAGATGTCCAGCCGGTCGGAAGAGGAGTTGGCTGTACGCAGAAATGAGCACCCTGATGCCCGTGAGATTGAGCAGTTCATTCCTGACGAACTACTCGAGCAATGGCTACACTACAAGGAGAAGTTTATCAAAGCTTACTACTATTGGGAGGTAGTGCCATTGCAGACTGAATGCTCAAGGGTCACTGTGCTCAACAACTTCCTTAGTGTCTATGATGAGAAACTTAGGCAAGAAGTCTTCGCTCTTGCACAGCTTGGAGAGCCTACACCATTAATCATCAAGGTACCAGCCAAGAAGGAATTCATCATGCCATTCCTACCTGGCACCAGTATCCTCAATCGCAGCATCATCGACGCTGAGGTGGATGAAGCCTTCCAATTGGAAGAGACTTGGAGGAGGCCAAGTATCCACAGTGTTGAGTCGATGGAAGCAAGGGTTTTCAGTGCATATACCATACCCGAAGATATGATTACAAAGGATTTGGAGGAAGAAGGGAAGTGACAAGAGAAGGAAAGGAGGATGACTGGGAAGGAACTGCAGGAAACCTCCGAGTTTCAAGTTCCCTACATATTTTCTTTTGTGTGAACTTCTTGTTCATATATCCAAATTTCAATTTCTGTCCCTTCTGTGTCATTTATTCGCTTTGTGAATGACTTTATATTTTCTGCTACAAACTCATTAATTTAACCGAAAAAAGGGGAAGGAACTTAAAAGAAAATTACAAACGAAACTGCAAAGGAAGCAGTCGCTTGGAGTTCCCTTCACGGTTAGATAGACTAGATTTATTTTTATCTAAGTCGAATGGGTTTTGGCATCAACAAAAAGGGGGAAATTGTTGGGAATTGTTAAGGACTAAATTGTTAAGGGGGAACTTCATGGGACATTTGATAAATGAAGTCATTTGTTTTGATTAGATCCCAAAACCCCAAGCGTCCTTTTCCCAAGCGACCCATTTTGATGTAGTTAATAGGTTAGAATTTTTCTAAGCCTACACTGTTAGGATGGCTCTTTTATTTTGCTTAGATTAGGCTTCAAAAGTTCAAGTGAAGGCCACTCGCTTGAGTGTGTTTTCCAAAGCGAAGCAAGTCAAGCAAGCTGAAGTGAAGCGTGCCGAAGAATAGCGAAGCGAAGCGAAGCGAGCACTACAGTTCAAACCAAAGCGAAGCGAAGCTAACGCTACAGTTCAAAGCGAAGTGAAGCGAAGCGAGCGCTACAGTGGAATCAAGTGAACCCACTAAAGCAAAGCGAAGCGTGCGCTACAAAGAAAAGCCGAAGCGAGTCAACACGAGTCAACGCGTGTCAATATTCACTTAAAAAGTTTCTCGGAAAATTATTCCCAAGTGACTCACTACAAATATGACCGCGAAGCGACTCACTTCAGAGCGGCCGCTACAACTTCAAAGCGAAGCGAGCCACTACCTACCAGAAAGCGACAGCACAAATTCCCGCTCCGAATTTGAACTCCAGTCAACAGGAGATCTCCGCATTAATTACGAGATCTCCACGTGTCGAAAGCGGAGAGGAGCAGAGGAGTTGACTGCCAGGCCGACAAAGACGCCACAACAGTACTGGCTCGCTCCAGTTACTGTTAAACTTGGAACTTAGCCATTTTCGGCAAAGAGCCAAAACTGCGCGTCTGCAAAAGCTACTGCCTGCGCAAGTACTGTCGAGAGAAGGAGGGACAAGGCCACCAACCAAGCAACGGATCTTAGCCAACCCTCCGCCTATAAATAGTGAAGGATGAAGACGTGAAGAAGTAGAACACTACTTGAGCATTCGAGCGCATACTGCAAACAAACACTCCCAAGCCTTAGAGCAATCTTCGAGTTTTTGTTTCAAGTGTTCTCCGAGTTTCCAGTTCATCGGAACTCGTCTTCACAGCCTTCACACTTAGATTCTAAGCCCACTACAAATATCCAAGCTTAGAAGAAGAACTCTAGCCAATCTTTGCATTCACTGTAAAGAGTTCTTCATAGTGTGTCGTCAACCAAAAACCCTAAACTTCGTCTGTTAGGTTTTGAGTGTTGTCGTTAGGTTGTTCAGATCCAAGGCCCTTCTTTCATCGATTGAAGAAGCCTCGATCGTAGAGTTGAGATCCAAGCTTACACTTACATCGTTTGTGTAAAGCTCGATCGAAGCTAGGCTGTAAGGAGAGCCCGTAATCTCCCTGTCTGTCTGACTGAAGCGAGTGAAGCTTCCAGTCTTTGTTAGGTTTGTGTAGTGAACCCGCAATCACTACGTCTGTCGTTTGATCTAGGCAAGTGAAGCCCGATCCCGACCAGGTTTTTGAAGGACCCGTAACCTTCAAGTTCTTGAGTGAAAAGAACAGTTGCCGTCGTGCAACAAAGTGGACGTAGGAGCGTTATCTCCGAACCACTATAAATCTCTGTGTCGTATCTCTCTTACCTTAATCTCTTTACAGTATTCGATTATCCATTGCACGTGCATATAAACAAACTTAACTTGGATTTTCAATTACTTAGGAAAGATTATAGCTCACCAAATTCCGCACAAAGAGTAAAGTCTCACTCTTGATCAAGCTCTAAGCTTAGGTCAAGAGATTCGTGATTGCTTTTGATCTAGCCCTCGGCTAGGTCTTAGTATTTCCAAAGAGCACTTTACTTTATACTCTGAGTTAAGGAATTGAAGTTGAAAAACTTCAAAATACGTATTCACCCCCCCCCCCCCCCCCCTCTACGTATTTTTCCTATAGCAAACCGGGACCAACAACGAGTATCTTCCTCAGCCTTTTTCAGATAGAGGCTGGAAGAATCATCATCATCATCACTAACATCGACCTGGATGGAAGTGATGAGAGGGCCAAAATGATAGAGACCACCGTGAGGCTCTTCATGAACTGCCTCGGTGGTAACAGCCTCTTTGGGAATGGGCTCATCTCTCTGGTAGACAAGCCGATGCTTCGGGGAGACAAGCTGATGCCCCGGGGAAACAAGTTGTTGTTCTGTGGAGAGGGGAGATGGTTCTTTGGAGAGAGGTTGTTGTTCTGAGGAGGAAGCCTGTTGCTCAGCCCCCGCAGTAGAAGATGAATGGATTGTTCTGGCTGAGGGACTCGAGCATACCACAGCAGCAACGGGCTGTAGTTCCTTTCCTCGGCGGTCGTCCTTTCCCGCTTCTTGCTTTTCTCCATCAGCTTCTCCTTGCCCTGGGTGGAGGATGATCATGAGGCTTTCTTGGCCTGGGGAGGGACAACAGATTCCCCCTTGGTTACGTAACGAGAGTCCTCCCATTCCGGGTTAGACTTCGCCATGGCCAGCAGGAATGGTCTGATCGCAAGATCAGAGGTTACGAGGGATGAATCATTAATACCCAGCGACATGTTGAACTGTCGCTGATTCGACGGGAGCTTGGTGGATTCGTTGAATGGGATAGCATCTTCCCACTCAGCTCGTTCTACAACGGACTGGAAGATCAGTGAGATCTTCAGACAGAAGTTGACCTTTCTTTTTGATGGTGATCAGGGTGTCACCGTCCTTATCCACGGAGGTCTTGAACTTTGCTGCTTCTGCTTTCATTCCAAGCACCAACAGCCTCCCCTAATTCACTAGGAGGGTGTTGTAGACAGCAATCAGGATCTTGAACTTGTCGTGGGTGATCCTGTCATTCGTCCCCTTTTGAGAGAGCAAGACCTTGTGAATCACATCAAATAGCAAACGAAACTCAGGTTTTAGCCGAGTTCGTTGCATCCCCTTCATGTCGTAGGACTCGGCCTGCTCGTCAATAGCCGGAAGAGTCATAGCTTGGAATGACTCCTCAATAAAATCGGAGGAAATGTCTGGAAAGATGTCCTTGCCGGAATCCTCCAGATTGTACGTCTTCAACACTGCCTCTAGTAGGTTGAAGGAATCATCGGCGATGACGTTGTCGGAGGCTCGAACGAAGATATCGTCGAGAGAGTCCTTCACTTCCTCATGCCATAAGGCGTAGAAAGCTAGGGTTTGCAGCGGCAACATCTTTGCCGGAACCCTGGTGATGATGCGGTGAAAGGGGCCGCATCTCTGCATCCGCTCAAAAATATCGTCGAGGCCGGAGTGGACCATGTTGTTGTAAACAAAGTATGGTTCCTGCACAATGTGAGATTTGTAAAATTTCTTGGCGTGTTGCCATTTGAAGGAAACCTCTTGGCCGGAGGTAGAGGTTTGCTCTTCAGTGGCCATATTCTTTATGAAAGAGAGTGAAGAAAAGAGAAATTAGGGTTTGATGAATAGTGAAAGCACAGAGAGAGTAATATAGTGCAGGAGAATGGCAAAGATAGGATTAAGTGATGAAAGGGACGGAGGGGTCCCTATTTATAGAGAGAGAGGAACAGCCTCGATCGTTTTGATCGAACGGCCAGGATGAAAAGGATGTGCCGTCATCCACTTTTGAAAAGTGGTGATTTGACAACATGCACCTTTTCGAGGCGCGTGGGAGGCGAAAAGTCACGCGTGTGCAGAGGGGCACGACAGTTAATGCCCACTCGCGACTTTTCGTGTCTCACGTCCAGTCCTCACATTAATGCATCTCGATTGTCGAAACATAAAACCCCAAAAATGAAGTTTTGTTACACAAAAAGAGTAATCATTGCTTCTGACAATATCTTCTCCATTTGTAGTGTTTGGATATATAGAGAATAAGAGCAGACATGCAAAACATTAAATACCAAACATACTAAATGCCAATAATTGAAATAAATGATCTAAGGGAAATTTAAATAAATGAAGAGACAGTGAGTGATACTACTCACTGCCTTTACTTCCCCCTTGAGTGAGCAAGGTGGTTGTAATTTCTTACAACGGCCTTCTACACAGATGGTGTAGTCCAGCTTGTGTGGATGGTAGGTTGTTGTTGTGGTCAGATAGTTGAGGGAGCCGGTTCTCCAGACTAGCTGCAGTTCAACATGCCAAGCTTGACACACATCATTTTGAAGCGCTCTTCTTGTAAGGGCTTGGTCAGTATGTCAGCTCGTTGAATATCTGTGTGGATCTTTTCCACGATAACATTCTTCTTTTCAACATGATCACGTATAAAGTGATGTCTCACTTCAACGTGCTTGCAACGAGAATGAAGAATTGGATTCTGGGTGATAGCAATAGCACTCGAGCTGTCACAGAAGATAGGTACTTCTTTGACAATGACCTCATAGTCCTTGAGCTGTTGCTTCAGCCAGAGAATTTGAGCACAACAACTACCAGCTGCCATATATTCTGCCTCGGTTGTTGATGTTGCTACTGAAGTCTGTTTCTTTGAGAACAAAGATATAAGCTTGTTCCCTAGAAATTGACAAGTACCTGAAGTTGACTTCCGGTCCAGCTTGCATCCAGCATAATCAGAATCTGAGTAGCCAGTTAGTTCTAAGTTGTCATCTCTAGGATACCATAATCCAAGATTAGCAGTTCCTTTGACATAACGAAGAACCTTCTTGGCTGCTTCCATGTGTGATTCCTTTGGATTAGCTTGATAACGAGCACAAACACCAACTGCAAAAGTAATGTCAGGCCTACTAGCAGTTAGATATAATAAAGAGCCAATAATACCCCTGTATTGTGTTATGTTGGCAGGTTTTCCTTCAAGATCTTGATCAATCTTCCCATTTGCTAGCATTGGAATCTTAACAGGCTTGCTGTCTTGAATTCCAAATTTTGTGATAAGATCATGAGTATATTTGGTTTGACTGATGAAAATCCCTTCATCTGACTGCTTCACCTGCAAGCCTAGAAAGAAATTCATTTCCCCCATCATGGACATTTTGTATTTGTCCTTCATGAGGTTACCAAAATTTTCACATAGCTTGGGAGGTTTAGATCCAAAGATAATGTCATCAACATAAATTTGAACTAAAAGGATATTATCATTCACTTTGATAGTGAAGAGAGTCTTATCAACTAAGCCTCGCTTCAATCCAGATTCTATGAGAAAGGTGGACAGTGTTTCATACCAAGCTCGTGGAGCTTGTTTGAGTCCATACACAGCCTTGTGTAGGCGATAGACCTTGCTGGAATCACCTTCTTCAAATCCAGGTGGTTGCTCGACATAGACTTCTTCTTCTAGAATTCCATTTAAGAATGTGCTCTTTAAATCCATCTGGTAGACTTTGAACTGTTGGTGAGCTGCATAAGCTAGAAACAATCTGATTGCTTCCAATCTTGCAACTGGGGCGAACGTTTCATCGAAATCAATTCCTTCTTGTTGACAGTAACCTTTAGCAACCAAATGAGCTTTGTTTCTGACAACTTCTCCAGATTCATCTCTCTTATTTTTGAATACCCGTTTGACTCCAATAACGCCTTGATGATGAGGTCGATCTACGAGAGACCAAACTTCATTTCTTTTGAATTCATTCAGCTCCTCTTGCATAGCCTGAATCCAATCAGCGTCTTGTAGGGCTTCATTTGCATCTTTTGGCTCAATGATAGATAGATAACAGCTTAGGAGAGCACTTTCTCCGTGCATCCTTCTTGTTCTTACTCCTTGATTTGGGTTCCCAACAATGAGCTCTTGTGGGTGATCATCCACCCAGCGTCTTCTTCGAGTTTGTTCCTCTTGGGATATGACGGGCTCTTGTTCTGCAGCGGGTTCCTCAAACTCTGGATTAAGCTGCTCCATTTGATTTTCCAGATCAACAACAGCCTCAGTGTTTAATATTGAGTTAGAGGGATCAGGTTGAGTATTTCCAGCTGATGTATTACAGCTTGATGTAGGAACATCACTTGCATCACTTCCCCCTTGCTGTGTGATCTTTGGATCAGATTGATCTTCTTCACTTTGATCAGTTGGGCTCCAGATCAACATGTCTTTGATGAGATCGTTCTTTGATCTGTTGAGCTCATCCTCATTGCCTGTTTTAGTATCTCTGTACAAGCAAGCAGATTCATCAAACACACCATGAGGTGTTACCTCCACAGTAAGAGTTCTCTTATTATAGACTCGGAAGGCTTTGCTGATCTCTGAGTATCCTAAAAAAAAATACTCCTGGATCTGCCTTGCTTTCAAAGGTCTTTAACTGAGATTTCCCATTATTGTGAATGTAACACAAACATCCAAAAGCTTTAAAATACTTTAACCTGGGGAGCTTGTTGTTCCACAGCTCGTATGGAGTTTTCCCATGCCTGGTAGTGATAACTGACCGATTCTGGGTATAACAGGCTGTGTTGACAACCTCTGCCCAGAACTTCATAGGAAGTTTAGTTTCTTCAAGCATTGTTCGAGCTGCTTCTTTCAAGGATCGATTCCTCCTTTCAACAACTCCGTTTTGTTGAGGGGTTCTTGCTGATGATGTTTGATGATGAATTCCATTCTTCGTGCAATAATCCTCGATCATTGAGTTGAGAAATTCTGTTCCTCTATCCGATCGAATAGATATGATAGATTTTTCTTTTTGATTGCACAGCTTGTTGAGCAACGCAGACAGCTTCTCCAATGTCTCCTTTTTCTTAAATAAGAAAATAACCCACATAAATCTAGAATAATCATCTATAACTACGAGAGCATATTTTCTACCGTTTATACTCAGGGGAGTGACTGGTCCAAAGAGATCCATGTGGAGAAACTCCAATATTCGATTTGAAGCTTGAGAGCTTATGCTGGGAAAGGAGGCTCTTGTTTGCTTCCCAGCTTGACATGCATTGCATACATGGTCTTTGTCGAATATCTGATCAGGGAGATCGTTGACCAGTTTGTTGCGCGCCAGCTTGTTAATAGCTTTGAAATTCAGATGGCTCAGTCTCTTGTGCCATAGCCAACTAGCTTCTGAATTGGCCTTTGTCACTAAGCAGGTTTCTTTTTCATCAGCCCGTTGGACTATATACAATTTATCCTGCATGACTCTGGTAAGGAGGGTTTCTCCTTCCTCATTTTTCACAAGGCACTTGTTATTAGTAAATTCTACTCGTTTACCACTCGAGCAGAATTGCGAGACAGAAAATAGATTGTGTTTAAGACCTTCAACAAAAGAAACATTATGGATAGTAGTTTTACCAACATTCAAATCGCCATATCCTTTTGTTTTTCCTTTGGAGTTTCCTCCAAAAGTGACTTGAGGTCCATCTTGCTCGAGGTAGTTTGACAGCAGCATTTTGTCACACGTCATGTGCTTGGAGCATCCGCTGTCAATGATCCATACAGCTCCTCAAGCTGCTTGGCTCCTTCGTAGAGCCTTTCCTACCTGCAATTAATTGAGCTTAGCAACCCACTTGAGATTGGGTGCTACGTCTGGTGCTGTTGTTGTTGATTGAACAGCCTTGGGCCTCCAGACTTTGATCACGGGCTTGCTTCTATCCGAGGGAGTGGAAGAGGCAGTTCGTTTCTTTGTGCTTGGTCTAGTGGCTCTTTTGCACTTCTTGGCTTGATGAGTGCGTCTATACTGAGATTGGTAGTACGGCTCATCATGGTAGTAGGATTGGTGATGCCATTGTTGATGATATGCAGGTTGTGGATAGCACATGCATCCTTGTGATCTGATAGGATGGTAGTATTGTGGATGAAAAACCTTCTGATGTTTTGTCTTCCTAGTACCTCCCTGACGATCAGATGGTTTGTTTTTAGGAATCTCCCCCTTGATTGGTGAAGCTCCTTTGATCTTCCGGTTTCCCAGCTGGTTGCCTTTGTGATTCTTCAGAAGAACGGCATGTGGTTGACTTGTAGAGTTCTTCAAGCTCACCATTTTATCTGGAATCAGCTTGTGACCCTGGTCAGGTGTCTTCATTTGTGGCTTCATGAAGATCACTTTGTTGCACGCTAGCCCTTTTCCAGTAGGTCCAGTATACCCCAGACCACTTTTGTTCTTTAAACTTCTCTGCATGGCCTGCACTTCTTCCAGCTTCTTTCCACTTTTCTTTAGCTGACTCAATGTTATTTACAGCTTCTGTTCCTTGATAACCAGTGATTCATGTCGAACCACTAAGTCTGTAAGCTTGGAGGTGAGGCTGTGTATCTCAATATCTCTTGATTTTAGAGCTTCATTCTTCTCAAGCTCTTTGTCCTCCTGCTCCTTTTCTTTTTGAGTTAAAATATCTACTTTTGATTTTAGATATTCTATCTCCCTTTCCTTTTCAGCATCATAGGGAGCAAATCTCTATTCTAGAGCAGTCTTGAGTTTTCCATTTTGAGCTATGAGCTCTGCATTATCCTTAACAACCTCCTCGAATAGCTCAGCTAGTTCAGCATATTCCTTCATCTGTTCTTTAATCCTTTCCCAAGACTATGCCTCGGATAGATCTTCTTTCTCATCTGCACTTTCCTAGTCAGAAAAAGATAATTGAGCAGTTTTAGGAATTACCTTTGATGATTCAATTTTTGAGGTTGTTCCAGATGAGTCTCCTACGAAGCTTTCTTCTTCGTCTTCATCTTCAGAAGCAATATATCCCTCATCATCACTCGTTAAGCTGTCAGAGAGATGAGCTTCTTGTGTGGCTTCTTCAGCTAGCAGAGCAGCTCGTTGTTCTTTGAGCTTCTTGTCTCGTTTGGCACGAAGTTCCTCTCTTTCTGCCTTGGTTAGGTCAGGACAATCTGTTTTGTAATGACCTAGCCTACCACAACCAAAGCAAGCACCCTCAAGAGTATTAGTGGAATTATATTTTGAGGGTATTAAAATCAGAACGAGATGGGAGAAGAGCTGAATATACATGCCAGTTGGCAGGTAGAGCTCTTGTAACCTTCAAATTCTTCTCACGTTGAGAATATTTGTTAGATTTCAGTGCCTCTACTTCGAGAACAATTTTAGTAAATCGAGTTTTCATCGATTCAATGTTTTCATTTTGCAACATTTTGAAGTCATCAAATTTGCTGCAAGCAATTGAGAGCTTGTTCTTTTTTATTTCTTTAGATCCCAGGCTTATAGCCTTGAGGGTATCCCACATCTCTTTTGATGTTTCAAGATTTCTGATTTTTGAAAGGTAGATACCCTTCACAGTGCTAGAGATGAGGCCTTTGGCAAAATTATCAAGCCCAGCCTCTTTTCTTTCTTCCGTAGTATAATCACGAGGATTTTTGAGTTTTTGTTCATAACCAGCTTCACTAGGTGAAGTCCCAGTGATTTCAACTTTCTCTTCATAGATTGGAGAGGGTCCTTCCTCAATGACCTTCCACATGAGAATATGATATGCTTGTAAGCACATTCTAATTCGAAAGCTCCAATCCTCATAGCCTTGGACTGAGAAGTCCTCACACACTCGTATCAATGAGGATTCCATGATTATGATATGAAATGAATGAAAATGACTTTGCTAAGGATCAGTTCAAATTGACAAAAAACTTGAAAGAGTTTTTAGTATGCAAAGCAGCAGTCAAAAGAACCACTGCTCTGATACCACTTGTTGGTCCCAGAAAGAGTTAATTGGTGTATGGTGGGGGGGGAGATACACCAATAGCCAACCGTTTTTCGATTTTGAAAACAAACAGTCTTTTGAGGAACAAGCTGGTCAAGCTTTCCTTTACAGAGATAGACAGGTTGATCTATCAAGCTTGTGGATACAACAAGCTTGATCTATCAAACTATCAGTGCGGAATGTGGTGGAAAGGTTGAGCTAGATAACTCTTTATGTAAAATCTTTTACAGCCTTTATGGAGAGGCTGTTGTATGCTATGATTGTACGAGCAGTTTATCAAATATGAAGACGAATAAAGAGAGTAGAGAACACAGAGTATTTTTACGTGGTTCGGATGTAACTATCCTACTTCCACGGTAGATCAAGCTAGATCTACGAATCCCTTAACTTTTGGATTCTACTTCTCTCTTGTTTATACTGACTGAGAATCAGTTTCATACAACATACAATCTTCGATTTACAATCGAATATCAGCGTACAATCTCAACTACACTAACTTATCACTAAGTATATGAGAGAGAGTACAGGGAGCTTGATGCAGCAGTAAACGCAACAAGCTTGAGGTATTACAATGGTGAAATTCTCTATCTTCAACACTTAGGAAAGCTCTAAGATTTTCGAGTGTTGAATGGATGTGAACTTGAGAGAATTTCTTGCAGCGATTCGGCTTGTAAGAGTAATGAGTTTCCCGTACTCGAACCATTGTTGTCGAAGGCTTTATATATGCGTAGTTCAAAAACTAGCCGTTGTGAGTCCTGCAAAATATAGCCGTTAGAAGACTGCTGACGTGGCATAGAGCCGTTGCAGACTTGACTCAGCACTTCGAGTGGGTCCAGACAGCTGGCAACAGAAGTGGCAGCTATGTGGAGGGAGGTTGATCTATCTGAAGAGATCAACAGTCTGTCTTCGGCAGCTAGATGAAAGAGCTTGAAGAGCCTGACCGAAGAACCTGCAAATCATGAATAGAGGGAGAGCTAGTTGACCTTTAATACGTGAGGCTGTTATAGACAACGGCCTCATTCTTTAAGATGAACAGACTCGATTAGAATAAATAAGCATAATATCATGTCGTGCAATGCCTAAGTGTGGTTTCGAAAAACATCATCAAAACAACTGCAGAGGGTTCCCAACACAATGTACTGCCACACTCGGCTCTACCCCCACCAAGTCAGATGTTGAAAAAGCAAAAACATCTGAATTTCTTCTCAAACATTCTATCACCTGCTTAGATATGAGGTCTGGCATTTGAGTGCCTATCCTGGTAGTGAAACCAGATTTTCCTTCTAAAAGTTCGATGGATAGGAGTTCTTCCACTGGTTGCATCTGCAATTGAGTGTCTTCTTCCATAGAGTCTGATACTCTTGGTTTCTTTTCGCCAGGACCAGATCCACATCTGACATTTTCTAAATTTGTCATGATTCTTTTCTTAGCTTCTCCTACCTTAACTGATGTATATAGCATTTCCTTGACAAGACCTCATCACCTGCGGCATGTCATACTTGTTCCCAATGGAAATTTCAACATCATATGATGAGTTGAATCTACTGCCTGAAAAGATTTAAGGCAAGTCTCCCCAAGATCATGTTATATGCAGATTTGTGTTTGACCACCATAAAGGTAGTAGGCTTAGAGATTCTTTCATTTCCATCACCTTACGTCAACATCAGCTCTATGGATCCTTGAGCGAATACACTATCTCCTGTAAATCCATGTAATGTTGTTTCCACACCATCTAGAGATTTTTGTATAGCCATCTGGTTAAAACAATCTTCAAATATAACATTCACACCAGCACCAGTGCCCACAAAGACTCTTTTTATATCATATCGCTCTACCTCAGCAGTAATGAGAAGAGCATCTTCGTGAGGTTGTATTAATGCTCTATTATCTTCGTCTCCAAATGAAATTTTAGGTGAAGGTGATTGGTGTCTAGATTAGTCGTCATTTCGTATTCATTTTCTTATAGTTTTTGTATGTTTTTGTCATTTGTGGCTATGATGGGGTATGATTGGAGTTTTTGGTGTTGTAGGATTAAAAGGGTGCAAACGAGGAGAGAACGGGACAAAAAAGGGCGAAAGAATGAAGAAAAGTCAAAGGAGGTCAGATTTGAGAGTTGGACGACCGTCGTAATGGCCGTAGTTTTTACGAGTTAAAAACTTTCGGCATTATTATTATTATTATTATTATTATTATTATTATTATTATTATTATTATTATTATTATTATTATTATTATTATTATTATTATTATTATTATTATTATTATCGATGTTAAGTGTTGAGTCAATTGAGGGAACGTGTTAAACCGAAATGACGTTATTAGTAAAAGGGAATGGGCCGAGGCCCACTTCGCAAAAGCGGCCACGCGGGCCGAAATGTTAGTTGTCTCGATTTTAATTATTTGGCCCAGAGCCCATCACAGAATAAATACCCAACAAAAAAGAGCCCAAGGGCCCAGTATCATATATATATATATATATATATATATATATATATATATATATATATATATATATATATATATATATATATAATGTAATAGCTAGATAAGTTTTTCTTATAATGTAATAGCTAGATTAGCTTTTCTTTGTCAGCCATCTTTGGCCAAATAGCTAGCATAGCCTTTAAGTTTTTCTTTTAAGTAATGATAGTAATGTAGCTAGCATAGATGTCGGCCATCTTTGGCTAAAATTTTCTGATATTTTCCTCTATAAAAGGGAATATCATCTCTCATTGTAACACACCCGATCACACACACACACCCCTTTTGATCAATGAAAGCAATTCCTCTGATTACATTATAAGAAAAACTTAGCTAGTATATATATATATATATATATATATATATATATATATATATATATATATATATATATAGCACTATGGTGGAAACTAAGCTTAAAGTGAAACTTAGAAACCACCCATATCCATTGATTTTAAGGATCCAATGGATGAGATTAAATGAAATAATGCATTAAAAAAATAAAATTATGTATTATTAAGGATAAATTCGTCCAGAAAATTAATTTTAAAAAAAAATGAATAAAATCTCATTCCATAATAATAGGAATTTTCCATAACCAACTTACACTATTACACTTCTCTTGCATATATGCAATTTCCGGACAGATCCTAATGACAATCGTAAAACGGACAATTGGGTTTTATTCTACTTGAAGAGACGAAGAGATTCATGGGTGGATCGCTCGTTTTGGTGGAGAAACGAATGAGATATTCGCTGAAGAAGTCGAACTAGTAGTGAATTCGCGACTTCAGCGGCGATGTAAACTTCCAGACGCGATTCCGGCCTCATCTTCGATCGGATTTAGATGGGTGACCTACAGTTGGAAATGTCTTGAAGTGTCGAACATGTTTCCGGGTGGTCCCATCTGATTTGAATGAGATTTGACTTCAAAATATGATAAATTTCATAACAATTGAAAATGCATCAAAATGACTAGAATATGCATTGATATTCAATTTGAGTTACGATGAGTTGTTGTGATTACTCAACAATTGTTGCACATTAAAATAGTTTTGATGAATATTAGGTCACGAGTTGTTGCATATTAACAGATCTTCTTTTCATTTACAGAATTTAATTTATGGGTATGCATATGTATTTTTGTTGCACAAAATATATAATGTTGCTGCATATTCTTGGAAGTAAACCCAGTAGGGAAGCTAAACCCTAACCCAGTAAAAAAAACTAAACCCTAACCCATTAAGGAAAGCTAAACCGTGAATGATAAACCCTAACCCATAGGGGAAGCTAAAACCCTATTTAGGCAAGCTATACCCTAACTTGTAGGGAAATTAAACCCTAACTCGTATGGATACTAAACCCTAATAGGACAAAGTGAAGCCAAGTATGAAAATGAAACGGAAATGCATCAGACTGAGTCATAAATGCAACAAACCAACATAATATGCATTATACCCAATATACACACATAACGTATAGAAGGAGAAGGAGGAGAAGGAGGGAAGTAGAAGGAGGAGGAGGAGGAGGAGGAGGAGGAGGAGGAGGAGAAGGAGGAGAAGTAGAAGGAGGAGGAGGGAAGAAGGAGAAGGAGAAGGAGAAGGAGGAGGAGGAGGAGAAGGAGGAGGAGGAGGAGGAGAAGAAGAAGAAGCCATTTGATATTTCACATAAAAATGATAAACCCTAACCCATAGGGGAAGCTAAAACCCTATTTGGGCAAGCTATACCCTAACTTGTAGGGAAATTAAACCCTAACTCGTATGGATACTAAACCCTAATAGGACAAAGTGAAGCCAAGTATGAAAATGAAACGGAAATGCATCAGACTGAGTCATAAATGCAACAAACCAACATAATATGCATTATACCCAATATACACACATAACGTATAGAAGAAGAAGGAGGAGAAGGAGGAGAAGGAGGGAAGTAGAAGGAGGAGGAGGAGGAGGAGGAGGAGGAGGAGTAGAAGGAGGAGGAGGAGGAGAAGAAGAAGAAGAAGAAGCCATTTGATATTTCACATAAAATTTTTAATTAATTCATACATACACAATCTTACTCACTCCCTACTCATCAATCTCATCAACACACCATTTGATATTTTTGGTATTCATCAAACTGCAGCTTCTTCCAGTTTTCGTCGATGAATGCGTCAATTCTACGCCAAAACTCTTCTCTGCTCAGCCTCTCGAACGTCTCTGAGTGCCGCGTGCAGCCTTTCGATTAGCCGTTGCAAAATTCGGGATTTTGGGACAAGTCCGTTTCATAGAAATGTGTGCACTTTAATGATGGTCATTAAAGTGCACAAGAGAGTTATGTTTTTGTGTGCTAATGAATCATTTAGGTGATCAATACTTCCTAAACCACCATCACCCCAACCACATTTCTTTAATTCCCCCAATAGTCAAAGAAATAACTCTTGATGGGAAGGATGTCACGTCAACTATTACCATTCATCTCCTTCCCTACGAGAGTGAATAAGCAAATTCTCGGTGAACGAAGGTTGCGGAGAAGAGGACCATCAACAAGGAGAGAAGAAGCATCGAGCTCCATTTCCGTCCACTCTTTGCCGTCCGACTTCGTCGAAAACCCCTTTCCGTAGTAAGTTAATATCATTGTATTATCCTAGAACTTCATCTCTTCAAGCATGAAATTTTAGTATAAATCACCAAGCTTGATTCCATAAAAGTTAGGTGAAGCTTAAGTATGTATGTATGAAAATATTCATATGATAAAACGAAGCATGAATATAGATATCCGGACTTCCTCGGAAATGAAACGATTAGAGGATAATAACATCCCATATATGATAATTTCTTATTTATAAAATCTGGAAATTCTTATGTAATTTCACAAGAAAGATTACGTAAAAGAAAGAATAGAAAACCCATATATATATATTCATATATATACTTTATTATGGAGAGAAACGAACCTCCGTCGAAGCCTCGACCTCGACGTTGAGATGAGCTAGAGCCGAGGTCCGACCGGGCAGCAGAGGCGGCCCGGGACAGCCTGCAGCGGCGACATTCCGGCGACGGCAATAGCCGTTGTCGCGAAATCTGAAATTAGAGAGAGAATGGGTGTTAGAGAGGTGTAGAGGGCGAGAGAATAGAAAGAAGGAGGGAGGAAGAGGAAGAAGAAGGGAACTGCAGCAGCTGGACGGCATTGGACCAGCCGTGCGGGACGAGAAAGGGAGGAAGAAGGAGTTACTGCAGCAGCAGCTGGACGATGTCGATGTGACGATGGTGCTCGTCGGCAAAGAAGAGAAAAGGAGGAGATGGCCGGAGCTCTCGCCGTCGGCGAGAGCATCGCCGGCAGAAGCAAGGGAAAGGAGAATGCTTGAGAGGTGAAAGCCGAAGCTCAAGCGAGAGCTTGAGAGGCGAAGCTCAAGCGCGAGCTTGAAGGCCGAAGCTCAAGCGAGAGCTTGAGAGGCGAAGCTCAAGCGCGAGCTTGAAGGCCGAAGCTCAAGCGCGAGCTTGAGAGGCGAAGCTCAAGCGTGAGCTTGAGAAGCGAAGCTCAAGCGTGAGCTTGAGAGACGAAGCTCAAGCGTGAGCTTGAGAAGCGAAGCTCAAGCGTGAGCTTGAGAGGCGAAGCTCAAGCGAGTCGCTTGAAGAGGAGAGAGTTGAAGCGAGCTAGCCGTTCGCTTGAGAGAGAAAGTTGAAGCGAGCTAGCCATTCGCTTGAGAGAGAGAAGGCTGAAGCGAGCTCGCTCGCGAGAGAGAAGGCAAGAGCAAGAGAGGGAGGAGAGAGAGAGCGTGAGAGTTTGGGGGTGTGCATGGCTGTACATGCATGGTTGCTGGGTAATTGTATGCTTGCATGGTATATGTACGTATGCAAGCTTGAGGAAGGAAAGGTGGAAATTCTCAAATGTATTAGTGGGTTGGGCTGGGCTGGGCTGGGTCGGGTCGGGTCCTGGGCTGGGTCGGGCTGGAGTTTTGGGCAGTTGGTTGGGCTTGAGTTTGGGCCAGAAATTGGGCCGGGCTATTTTATTGATTCGACCAGATTCGCGTTGGGTTCGTTTTATTCGTCTATTTAATTCCAATAATCACGAAGCGAGAGACGTAATACACTAAGATTTAAAGATCTAATTTAGTTAATTTGGTTCGATTAATTCGAATCATTGCTCAAGATCGATAAAATTATCGAACTTATATGATAAGTCTTATGTTATTTAATTTAAGATTTTAATAAAATATTGGTTAATTATTTTCCAAGTTTAATCTAATTATTATACTTCAATTAAAATAATTATTGAAGTATATAAGAACAATTTACGAGTACCCTTAGTCGTGTAATTTATTAATTCCGATTAATAGTCTTACGACATAATTAACGGAACGCTAGCCGAAATGAGAGGAATAAGATTAAAAGAATAGAATATAAATTCTTAATAGAATTTATGGAGCTTTATAAGAATGGAAATTCTTATAATTTCATTTGTATTTAGGCGGAAGTCGACCGGAAGGCGAACGACGCGAATTCAGTAAGGCTAGCTCTTTTTACGTTAATCAAGGTGGGCTTTCTTATACAAGAAAAGTTATAGAATGTTTAGATGAAAATGCTTATTTTCAAGTATTGTCATGCCATAAATGTTTCGATTTATGTATGATGCCTATCTGCATTGGCTACGCCAATTTAAGTTAATCGAATTCGGGTCCTCGTTAAGACTTGCTATCTTACTTGGGCTAGTGTACACAGGACCGTGAGTCATCTTCAGGGTTGGCCGGTCAGGTGTCGTGTGAGGTGGCCACCTCCTCGACACCACAGTTTCAGATATGGTAGATTACTAAAGAACTTAGTCCGCGCGGACACTTTTAGATCACAAGAACTGTTTTAGTAAGCATGGGTTCTTTTCAGTAAAACCCCTATGTTTCACTTATGATGGCATGTACAATTATATTGTATAGTTTTCGGCAATGTGCCCACTGAGTACTCTGTACTCAGCCCTGCATGTATTTCTAAATGTGCAGGTTGAGCAAGGTGAGGTGAAGTGACGAGCGGAGCTATTTTGTGTCTTGTTTATTTAATAGATAGGACTCTCGGTAATGCATGTCTTCATACATGTATTCACGTACTCATTCCGCTGCGTACACTCTTATGTTATTATTCAAGTGCTATTTATGCACTAATTCAGTCTATGTAATGGTTAAGACAAATACTCTTGTATTCTCTTTGGGCCTTGGGCTGAAACTTGACGACATATGCAATGTTCTAGTATTACGACATATGCAATGTTCTAGTATTACTACGAGTCATGTTCCACGTTTATTTCATTACCCCTTTTCTTTCCCACTTCTTAATTCTCATCCCTAGTCGCGGTTCCCCGGCTTAGCTATCCTTAGCAAAGTCCGGTCGTGACAACTACTCCTTCCGTCCATGATTTAGTAACACACTTTCTTGGGCACAATTTTTTTTGCATTTTGATGGTATAGTAATAAATTAATGTGTTAAAGCGGAATAATTGTAGGTCCATTTGAATTTTTTAATAGTATTAAAATGTTAAAGAAATAAAAAGTAGATTGATAAAGTGTTAAAGTGTTATAGTGATTGTGGGGTCTATGTCCTAAAACGGAAAATGTCGGTAAATGGTGGACGTCCCAATATAGTAATTGTGTCAGTAAATGGTGGACGGAGGTAGTATATAAAATTTTCGATGAAGAAGAAGAATAAGAAGACGCAAAAGAAAAAGAAAACGCAGGAGAAGAAAATCAGATAAGGAAAATGTTGGTCCCGGGAAAGAGTAATTGGTGTATGGGGGGGGGGGGGGGGGGAATACACCAATAACCAACCGTTTTTTACTTTTATAAAATCAGGTCGATCAAAGGTCGATTGTCAAGGTCGATCCTTACCAGAGACAGGTTGATCTATCAAGCTCGTTTGGGAACAAGCTTGATTTATCAAACTGTGCTTATGCGGAAGTTGGTGGAGGTTGATTTACTCTTTGAAAAATCTAAGGTCGATACTGAAATGCAGGTTGATGCTTGATATGCAGGTTGATGCTCGATATGCAGGTTGATGCTCGTCAGTTTGATAAGATATTGAAAGAGCGATAAATAAAGAGGGAGAGAGAGAGAGACACCGCAATTTAGCGTGGTTCGGAGAAACCCTCCTACGTCCATGTCAGGTCGACTCGACCTGAGAATCCCTTTTCTTTTGGATCCACCTTCTCTCTTATTTATACTGACTGAGTATCAGTTTCATACACCTCTCTTTTTTATACTGACTGAGTATCAGTTTCATACACCTCTCTTTTTTATACTGACTGAGTATCAGTTTCATACACTTTGCAACTAGCAAATACAACTACCTTTACAACGGCCTCAACCTATCTAACTGATGGGGGAGGGGGTTGTTTGGAGTGCGAGCTTGATGCGGCAGTAAACGCTTCAAGCTTGCGGTGTTCTTCAATGGAGAAATTCTCTTTTCCAACACTTGGGAAATATCTAGGGTTTTCGAGTGTTGAATGGATAGAACTTGAGAGAGAATTTCTACAGCACTTTAGCTTTTGAATAATGAATTTCCCGTGCAGTTCCATTGAAGTGGGAAGTCTTTATATAGGCATAGTTTGAAAACTAGCCGTTGGAGTCTGCGCTGACTTGGCAGCTGACGTGGCAACTAGCCGTTGAAGTTGACTCATTACTTCCCGTTGGGCTTGGTCCTAGCTGGCATCTGACGTGGCAGCATAGGTGGCAGGTTGACCCATGGAGGTAGGTCATCGGCCTGAGGTATCTTCCAGCATCTTGATGTCTTGAACTTGAGAACAGGCTGGAGTACCTACAGAGCAGGTTGATGATGACAGGCTGTTCTTCTATAGGCAAGGTTGTTGGAATCACAGCCTCTGCCTTTACATGGCAGAACAGCCTTTCTAGAACAGCCTGACGAACGGCCTGACTAACGGCCTGACTAACAGCCTGAAGAACAGCCTTCCTAGAACGGCCTTAGCTTGTTAACTCTATCAACCTTAACTCTATAAAATGTAGAATAAGCCTAAGTGTGGTTTTGAGAAAACATCATCAAAATTAACTGCAAAGGGTTCCCAACAATTTCCCCCTTTTTGATGATGTCAAAACCAACACTTCACAAATGAGATTCCTAGAAAGATAAAGAATATTACAAGCTTGTTCTTACTACACAGTTAAAACAGTATACGGAATCAACATAATAAGGCAGATAATGAAAGCAGTAAATGCAGTTGATCTCTTAGATGTCTTCTTCTGTCCTTCCCCCTTTTTGGCATCATCAGAAAGGATTTGAACTATGGAACGAAGAGACGAGACCTCTTCCTTCAAGATCATTATATCAGCCTTCATGGCTTCTTGATTACCCATTTTTGTTCTTATTTCCTACAAAAGGTAGGCATTAATATATGCAATACTTGGAGCAATGAGAATTAATAATTGAAGAGTTATTAGCATATTGAAGGAGTTAAAGAAAAGACAAAGGGTGATACAATCCCTTTGATTCCCCCTTCATTAATGCTCGGTATTGCATGCGGCAGGCCGTTGGTATTGGAAAGGCAGGATACGGCCTGAAAGCTGTAGAATGGCCTGGCAATATAGAAGACGGCCTTTGTTCCCCCTTTGTGAACTAGAGGTTGATAGCATCAAGGTTGATAGTGTCAAGGCTGATCACGACCTTGACTTGCATCGGCCTTGATCTGTGTCGGCCTTGCTTCGGGCTTACCATGAGACGGCCTTTGCCTTGCATCGGCCTTGTGATATCGACCTAGTAGAAGTAGATATCGGCCTTTGTTCCCCCTCAATTGATGGATCACTTGGTCAAGTGTTCCCCCTCAATTTGAGGAATACGGGTCGATCTAAGATCGATAGTATCGGATTTGGATGGCTCACATCAGTCTGATAGATCACTCTGTAGGATCGTTCTGAGAACGAGTTGTTGACTGATTAGCGGCCTGTTGACTGACGATTGAGTAACGGCCTTTTGACTGCATATCGACCTTGGGGTCAATACAAGGGCAGCTAAGCAACGCACTTTTACCAATCGCCTTCGAGTGCGCACTCCTTGGTTCGGGTTTCCAACAGATGATTATCGTCCCATCATCTCCGTCGAGATATTTCTTCTTGAGAGAATTGACTCGGGTTCATTGATTGGTTCATCGAACTCGGGGTGAGCAAAAAGTTAAGCGACATGCTGATTTGTTGATGGCCTTGGAATTCAAATGGCTTAATCTCTTGTGCCATAGCCAGCTCGTCTCGGAGTCAGTTATCATGCCCAGGCAGGTCTCCCTTTTATCAGTCAATTTGACTGGAAAGTTTGTCCTGCACTATTCCGGTAAGGAGTATTTCTCCTTCCTTATTTCTCACAAGACATTTGTTAGCGGTGAATTCTACTCGTTTACCATTCGAGCAGAATTGCGACACAGAGAATAAATTATGATTAAGACCTTCAACATAAGAGACATTATGAATAGAGGTTTTACCAACATTTAAGTCGCCCTGACCTCGAGTACGGCCTTTAGAGTTGCCTTCGTATGTTACTTGAGGTCCGACTCGTTCTACATAATTTGATAGTAGCATCTTGTTACACATCATGTGCTTGGAGCATCCACTATCAATGATCCACACAGCTCCACCAGCTGTTTGGCTCCTTCTCTGAGCCTTCCCGACCTGCAATTAATTAAACCTAGCAACCCATTTGAGATTGGGTGCTACATCGGTTACGGGAACGGCCTTTGGGACCCAAACTTGTTTCGCCGGTCTGCTTCTATTCGAGGCAAAGGACGATGCAGTGGTGGTCTTGTGCTTAGGAGCCTTCTTATGAGAGCGAGGATGTTGAGGTTGATAGAACGACTCTTCATAATATCCAGGTTGATAAGGTTGATACTGCCTTCTTTGAAAATAAGGTTGCTGAGGTTGATAGCAGTAACAGCCTTGATAAGCAGGCTGATAGAAGATCTGAGGTTGGTAAGGCCGTGGGTCATATCGGCCTTGATACTTCCTTTGTTGAGCAGCCTGTTCTTGAGGTTTTGAGGCAGGTCGACGCTGCTGCCTCTTTTGGACAGGTCGTGCCTCCTTCTTAGGAACAGACTGTTCCTTTTCAAAAAGGTTCTTCTTCCTATGCTGCTTTATGAGAATGGCCTGAGGCTGACGAGCTAGGTTCTTCAGCTTGACAACCTTGTCAGGCAGAGCTTGTTCCCGTGAGGCAGATGCCTGAGCTTGTTCTTCAAGCTCCTTCTCCCTTAAAGTCAACATTTCAACCTTTGACTTTAGGGTTTCTATCTCCCTTTCCTTTTCTTCATTGTAGGGAGATACTCTTTCTTCTAATGCCAGCTTGAGTTTTTCATTTTGATCCATTAGCTCGGCATTATCTTCAACGACCTCCGTGAATAACTCAGCGAGTTCGGCATATTCCTTTAGTTGCTTCTTGTCCTCTTTCAGGGACACGGCCTTGGATAGGTCTTTATCTTCCTCATCTGCACTTTCATTGTCAGATAAAGAAAATGGAAGGAGTTGAGCAACTACCTGAGGTTGTTCGTCGGTGGGAGGGAGTTCTCCGACGAAGCACTCTTCTTCATCATCACTCGACGAGCTGTCGGAGAAATGAGCTTTTGTTGCTTCTTCTTCGGAACTTAGGCTGATAGCCTTAAGGGTATCCCACATTTCTTTTGCAGTGTCAAGATTGCGAATTTTGGCAAGGTAGACGCCATTAACAGTGCTAGAAATGAGACCCATAGCATAGCTATCAAGACTTGCCTCTATTCTTTCCTCCGTTGTAAAATCACAGGGACTTTTGAGCTTTTTGACATAAGTGACTTTTCCTGGATCAGTCCCTTCGATTTCGGGAGTGGCTTCATAGATTCGTGTTGGACCATTCTCGATCACATCCCACATTAGAATGTGATGCGCTTGAAGACACATCCTTATCTGGAAGCTCCAATCTTCATATCCTTGGACTGAGAAGTCTTCACATAACCTGAGAAGAGAAGTGATCGCACTATTTCTACCGCACAAAATAGGTGTAATATAATGAAGCACGAGTATCGTATCCACATGGACTGATAAACCGAAAACGCACACAATACCTCTACTCAAGAACTAATGTGATGTCTAGGCTTTTAAGGGTTTAGTGAATGTGGTATTTATACTAGGCAAATAATAACAAAAACTCAAGTAATCATATAAGGAAATAAACAAGTAAAGAAATAAGTAGTCAAATAAAACAACTTAAGGCACAAGCAATTAAGTAAATAAGGAAAGTGAACAATTAAGGAAAAGTGTTGATTCTAGGGAAGCCTACCTAATCAAAAATATGCAAATAATTAATGAATACAATTAACCACTTTAATCCAATCTAAATGTGATACATGCAAAAATAACTTACACCCTAATTAAAGCAATGCAAGTAGTCACCCAACGAGATCCTAATATTCTTTCGAATTGTAAGAATCGAATCAAGTGCAAAATAGAACAAGTACCAATAATATAATCAACTAGGTTCAACTAAGACACCAAATCAATTATATATGAACATATAACAATTCAATTATCAATCAAGAAAATCAAACTATTATATCATGCTTTCATGAGATCGATTATGCAATTATCCAATTAAGGCATAAACACATAACTATGCATACACAATTAATGGCCAGTTAACTATGCATGAGAATAAGCACCATGAAACATGCATCTAGATTGGAAGGCTAATTGTAAACAAAAACACCTACATAAATTCAATTAGGCATTCAATCCCTAAAATCAACTAAGGAATTTAGTTAGACATAATTAAAGTAGACATGAACACAAAAGATTGAAAGAACATAATTAAAAAGTAAGAGTAAGAAAAACTTGGAATTGAATCTTGAACACGAAGAACTTCAAAACTTGAATCTTGAATAAACTTGAAAAGCTCCAATGTTGAATACAAAACTCTCAAATAAAAGTGTGCTAGAAAGTATGTAAAATAATAAGGTGCTAGATAATAAGGTGTTAGGGTTTACAATGCTAGACTAGGAGTATATATAGGAGAAATTTACATAAGGAAAGCCTAAACCAAAAAGGAGTCAAATTAAATAAGGAGAAAAATTCCCGGCTGGACACCTCTCGACAGACCTCTCGATCGAGAGGTCGATCGAGAGGGTATCATTTTTGCTCTCGATCGAAAGCTGCGGCAGAAGGCACCTCTCGACACCTCTCTCGATCGAGAGGTCGATCGAGAGGCCTTCACTCGAACTCAAATCTTGAATTTTCAGCTTCGATCTTCACGCCTTTTCTCGTCTCGGGGTTTTATCATCGATTTATCATCAATTTATGCCTGAAAACACAGAAAAACACCTACAAGCATAATATTGTCCCATATACTAAAAACCATATAAAACATAGACAATACTATAAAATCGAGACGCAAAATCGACTCTTTTTGGCTATGAAAACAAGGTAAATTTCACCTATATCAAATCCCCCAAACTTAAACATTGTTCGTCCCGAACAATACCAAAACATAAACAATAGACTCTAGCATTGTGAACTATATAGGCCTCAAAAACTTTTCAAAACCAATACTCATGATCATGATCAAAACTATGCTTACAACCTTAGCATCAATAACACAACCTATCCAACAAATTCGAAACATGTCAATCTATCAAAGAACACTCTCCAACATGTGAGATTATGTATATAAGTGAACTCTCAACTCTCTCAAAGAAAAGATGTAATATAATGCACATCATGGGGTTCACTCAACATCAATGTAATGCAACATGTTTACCATAGGCTTGCCCCTAATCTCAACATCTCCACCTAATGTAATATTCACAAACTAAGATCAAAAAGGTCTTTGTAAAAGCTTGTAATGTAGGGACATTGGTTAAGGTAGGAAATATATAGGCTAAGTGACTCAAATTGCTCCAAATCATCAACCTCTTTTCAACTTCACCCAAAGTATAGATTTTACTCCATCTTCTACCATCCAACACCAACTACAAAACTCAATCATAGATGCAACATATACAATCCAAGCTAACTATCCCCTTATGCTTATTTTTGTTTGTTTTTTTTTTTTTTCTTTTTTTTTTTTTCCTAGAGCTCAACTAATGAATGTTCTTTCTAACAATGAACAAAGGCTCTATATTTCTTTTCTTTTTTTTTTTCTCTTTTTTTTCTAAGCTTATAGGGATAGCTAACTATACTTAATCAAGCATCTCAAAATTTTTTTTTTCTCATACCACATCAAAATAATCTACTCAACTCCTTCCCACATCATCAACTAACTCCACTAAAGATACCCTTATCCATCCAAACCTCCTATCATCCAAGCTCAAGAAAGAAAGGCTCATAACAAGGCTCAAAAGGGGGTAAACAAAGATAATGATCAAGGTTAGTGTATGGGAATCATGTGGCTACGAAAGAATGGCCTAATATCATCTCCTAGTTCATAAATATACTAAGGTCTTGACGGAGAAATAGGGCAAGTTCTAGAAACAATGAAGCATACATGATCACTCAATCAAGAAAATAGGCATCAATATGCACCAATAGCTCAAAACTCACGGGCTCAAACTAACTAGTTCCCGACTTCATGACATGCTTCAATTTCAATGAATAAAATGCGTCGCTTCGCCAAGGTTCCATGCATAATAAAGATCATGAATTCTCTCCAAAAATCAACAAACTTTTTCTATCATCGGCCAAATTCACAACACTATCATCACATGCTTACTTGACTCAATTTAAACCTAAGACTCAAAACAATAAAAGACTCTAACATACCCCAAAATAATACTAACAAATAAAAGACTCTCAAAGCAAGAAAACAATAAAAGTAATTAACTTAGACACTCTTTCCCTCCCCCAAACTTATTTCAAAGCATAGCAACGAAATAAGTTGAAAGAAAAGAAGTAGGCTAAGTTAAAAACTGACCTCATTGAAATGGCGGTGGGAAGGGAGGGTTGTCGGGGTTATTGGGGTCGAATCGTTGATGGCTCTCCGGGTAGTGAGGATAGAAATAGTGCATCTCATGCACCATCCTATTATAATTCTCCAAGTATGCTCGTTCATCCTCACGCCTCTTCGCCTCCTCTTCTCGAAATTTCCTCTCATTCTCAATGTAGGCGTCGAGAGTATCAAAACGACTTCCAATAAATGTACGAAGATCCCCCACCTCGGTTCTCAACGTTTGTACCTCTTCGCGAACTCCTCTTACTTGGGATTCAACGAACTCCCTACTATCCCAATGATAGTTGTCCATTGCTTCCATTGACTCCGTGTGCCAATCCCGCATCGTAGAGAAATCCGGAGCTCTCATATGAAAACCGGGCTGTGGAACACCCTCGTATCCTTGCTCAAAAGCATCTTCCCCTTGATCAAATCCCCGCTCATATTGCTCAGCCTCGTCTTCATCTTCTTCCTCCTCATCATCATCACCACCTTCGTCGGGTTTTGGACCTCCCTCAGCCCACATAAGCTCCTTGTGTTGAGGAGAATCCATCTTTCCGTTCCCTCTCCGCAGCTTCTCGTTCCCGATCACCACCGTCAAATAACTGTTCGGAAGCGGAAAGAGATAAATGCCACTCATCCCATGTAACTTGAAGAACCACCCGGACGTATCGTACGAGATCATCCTCGCAAGCTCCAACGTGCGTCTATCTACAAAGATGGACGTAGATACGGGCTGCTTTCCAATCGGAATGTTGAAGTGTTGGGCAATGGGAGTGACGAAAGCTCCTATCCCGATCTTTTGCCCCCCGAACAAGTATGCTTGGTTCTCCATATGATCGACGAGGTAAAGGGCTGCACATTGTGAATGTCCTCGCAAGGAAGTCCAAATAAGATGAGCGTCGGTGGCAAGGAAGGTGCCGGAGTCATGACGGGAGTGAATGGTGCACGAGATCAGCCTATGGAAGTAGCGAATCGTGGGATTCCGAATTGGGGTGGCCTTTGCTTTCGCCGGGTTGTAGGATCTCGTTCTTTCCTCCTCAAAATCCACGAAGTGTGCCCACAAATCTTGCAAATTCGGATGATTGTTGCCAATATATTCACCATGCTTGTTTCCTCCAATGATATCGCTAAGTTGATCCATATCAAGCTCTCTCGGTTGACCACCAAGTTGGAAACGAATGACATGGGGCACTTGGTTGACTCGCTCCACTACCAACGTTGAGAGGAACTCCACCGTGAGAATGTGGTAGGTGAAGTGATTCCCTTGAAATATGTTGGTGAAGCCTCCTCGTTGCATCAATTGGGTGATCTCATTAGCTATCCCCATCCCGCAACCGTCTCTTGATGGAGGAAACGACAATGCTTGTGCTTGAGTTGCACAAGGCGGGACCATCTCCTCTTTGACTCCGCCGTCGTGAGCTTGAGTTTGAACGCCTTGGGCTCCAAACTTGAGGGCATCGACCTCGCCGGCGGTATTCTAGTCTCCGGGATAGTCTTGTCATTCTTCCATGTCTCCTTTCCCTTGCTCGAAGAGGTGACCTTTTCTTTTCCCTTGCCTTTGCCCGAAGAGGTTGAAGCAACATTCTTGCCCTTGTCTCTTACCATTCTTAGTACCTAAAAGTATCACAAATCAATACAAGAGATGCAAGAATAAAGCAATTTAAATCATCTTCCCCCAAACTTCAACCAAACTCAATTCTCCCCCATTATCAACTCAATTTCATCACCAATTTATACAATCACCACAATACTCCTCCATAATCATGAACTTATAATCACACAATCTCAATCTCATGTATATAGATACCAACGAATCTTCAACAATTCATAGACAAATATAAAGACTCATTCGATTATCAATACACAATTCTCTCCGCATTCATCCATGAATTCAATTCATACAAATAATTCAATGAATTCCATGAATCCAATCTATCATGCTCAATCTAATACCCAATCTATCAATTCAACAAATTTAACCATCAAAATTGAATTTTAATCGGTCAAAACATGCGAAATCATGTAAAGAATCAAGAATTGATAACAAGAGAGCAAGAAATCGAGTACCTTTTGACGAATTGAAGAAGGAAATTGAGAGTTCTTGTGTGTGCTTGAGAGAATTTGTGAGTTATGAGAGAATGGTATGTGAGTTGTGTGCAAAAGGTGTATTTAAAGGAGTAAATAAACCTGGTCAAAGTCGGAATGTGCGCCGTCAACGACCCTCTCGATCGACCTCTCGATCGAGAGACCTATCGAGAGGTAGCTACTGGAATCTGAAATTTGACCTCTCGATCGACCTCTCGATCGAGAGAGGTGTCGAGAGGTGCTGCACTGTACGTTCTGACCTCCCCTCTCGATCGAAAACACGGGGGTCTCGATCGAGAGGCTTCACGTGACACACCTGGGAAATCAAAAATTCAAAACCTCTCGATACACCTCTCGATCGAGAGAGGTGTCGAGAGACCCCTACTGTATGCCAAAATTTCACCTCTCGAACGACCTCTCGATCGAGAGAGGTGTCGAGAGGTCCTGCTCGATTTTGTTTTCTTCACAACTTTTTAACATTCGTTAGTATATTAAGGGGTTCGACTCTAAAATACGAAATTTGACTCAAACCTACGAAAAAATAAACTACCTAAGACTCTAAAACGTAAAACGAAACAACATAAAAACGGGATACGAATATTGGGTTACCTCCCAACAAGTGCTACGTTTTACGTCTTTAGCCCGACGATACCTCCTTTCTACTTTGGGTCATCGAGGTAAGTAGCCGCTTTCTTGGGGGAAAACGGCAACGGCTTGAAGTAGTGCTTGAGGCGATGTCCATTCACTACGAATTTCTCACCGTCGTTCTTCAACACCTCGAATGCACCATTCTTCAAGTCCTTGTAAATGACGTACGGCCCCGACCACTTACTTTGCAATTTTCCTGGAAATAAACGAAGTCGAGAATTAAAAACAAGAACATCATCACCAATTTCAAACTTACGCTTTTTGATGCTCAAGTCGTGGAATCTTGCAGCTCGTTCCTTGTAGATCCTCAAATTTTCGAATGCTTCGTTTCTCCATTCATCAAGTTCCAACAAGTCGTCACATCTTTGGCCCATGGCTTCCTTGAACTCGAAGTTGATCCTTCTCGTCGCCCAATAAGCTTTATGCTCCAACTCCATTGGTAAGTGGCAAGATTTGCCAAATAGCAATTGATATGGCGACCTCCCGATTAGTGTCTTGAAAGCCGTCCTATAGGCCCAAAGTGCGTCATCCAAGTACTTCGCCCACTCCTTTTTGTTGGTGACGGTTTTCTCCAAGATTTGCTTGATCTCTCGATTAGCTAACTCGGCTTGACAGTTTGCTTGAGGGTGGTAGGGCGATGTGACCTTGTGCTTGACTCCGTATTTTGCAAGACGCGATCCTAACCAACGATTGTTGAAGTGGCTCCCCCCATCACTAAGCAAAGCCCTCGGAGTTCCAAACCGAGTCAAAATATTTCGCTGGAGGAATTTGATCACCACCTTCGAATCGTTGGTTGTAGTCGGAATGGCCTCGACCCATCTAGAAACATACTCCACCGCAAGTAGAATGTAGGAGAACCCTTGAGACTTGGGAAAAGGACCCATGAAATCAATCCCCCAAACATCGAAGAGCTCCACTTCCATGATAGTTCGTTGCGGCATCTCGTCCCTCTTCGTGATATTCCCCATCCTTTGGCATCGATCACATGACTTGATGAACTCATGGCAATCCTTGTAGATCGACGGCCAATAGAAACCACTATGAAAGATCTTGAGGGCGGTCCTATTCGCTGCAAAGTGTCCCCCATTCGGAGCGCTATGGCAATCTTCGATGATCTTCTTCCATTCCGATTGTCGAACACATCGCCTTATGACTCCATCGGCACACCTCCTATACAAGTATGGATCATCCCAATAATAGAACTTACAATCGTGGAGGAACTTCTTCTTTTGGTGAGACGATAGATCCTTGGGCACATAATGGATCACCAAATAATTGACGATGTAGGCGAACCAAGGTATCAAATCGTCCATCTGAAAAATCTGCTCATCAGGGAAGCTCTCCTTGATTGCAATTTTCGAATCCTCTCCTTCCACGGGCTGCTCGAGTCTCGAGAGATGGTCGGCCACCACGTTCTCGCATCCTTTCCTATCCTTGATCTCCATGTCGAACTCTTGAAGAAGCAAAATCCAGCGAACTAACCTTGGCTTCGAGTCCTTCTTGTTGAATAGATAGCGAATGGCGGCATGGTCGGTGTGCACAATCGTGTGAGATCCCACCAAATAAGGTCTAAACTTGTCGAAAGCGTAGACCACAGCAAGTAACTCCTTCTCCGTGGTGGTGTAATTTCTTTGAGCCGAGTCCAACGTCTTACTAGCATAGTAGATCACTCGGAATAGCTTCTCCCTTTTCTGCCCCAAAACTGCTCCTACCGCCCAATTGCTTGCATCGCACATGAGCTCGAACGGGGCACTCCAATCCGGCGACACCAAGACGGGAGTAGAGATAAGCGCCTTCTTCAATGTCTCGAAGGCTTCCAAGCACTCATTATCGAACACGAACTTGACATCTTTCTCGAGCAATCCACACAACGGCTTCGTGATCTTTGAGAAATCCTTGATGAATCTCCTATAGAAGCCGGCATGTCCTAAGAAACTTCTCACCGATTTGACATTGGTTGGCGGTGGCAACTTCTCGATGGCTACAACTTTGGCTCGATCCACCTCCAATCCATATGAAGACACCTTGTGACCAAGTACAACTCCTTCTTGAACCATGAAGTGGCACTTCTCCCAATTGAGAACGAGGTTCGTCTCTTCGCATCTTTGAAGTACCGTGGCAAGATTCTCCAAACATTGATCAAAAGAAGGACCAAAGACTGAAAAATCATCCATAAACACCTCCATGATATTCTCGATCAATCCATGGAAGATGGCCATCATGCACCTTTGGAAAGTGGCCGGTGCATTGCATAATCCGAACAGCATCCTCCTATAAGCGAAAACTCCATATGGGCATGTGAATGCCGTCTTGTGTTGGTCCTCCGGAGCGATGGCGATTTGATTGTAGCCGGAGTATCCGTCGAGAAAGCAATAATACTCATGGCCGGCTAGACGATCAAGCATTTGATCTACGAACGGGAGGGGAAAGTGATCCTTCCTTGTTGCTGCGTTGAGAAGACGATAATCAATGCACACTCGCCATCCCGTTACGAGCCTTGTCGCGATCAGCTCTCCTTTCTCGTCGTTGATGACCGTCATGCCTCCTTTCTTTGACACCACTTGAGTAGGACTCACCCACTCACTATCCGAAATAGCATGATCATGCCGGCATCAAGCAATTTCAGCACCTCCTTCCTCACAACTTCTTGCATGGCTGGGTTCAATCGTCTTTGGGGTTGGACTCTTGGGCGATGGCCTTCCTCGAGCAAAATCCTATGCATGCAAATCGTAGGACTTATACCTTTGATGTCGGCAATCGTCCATCCAATTGCAGATTTGTGCTCCCTTAACACCCTCAATAGCTTGTCCGTGTTTGCCTCCGTGAGATGAGAAGATACGATCACCGGGTACGTCTCTTCTTCTCCTAAGAACTTGTACTTGAGGTGCTCGGGTAATGGCTTCAATTCCACCTTAGGGGCTGCATCCTTCTTCTCTTCCTCTTCGAAAAATCCATCGTCCACCTTCTTGTTGATGTCGAGATAAGAAACCTCCTTGTGATGACTCGATGGTCGATTAGCCTCCAACTGATTGAGATACTCGAGTATCTCGTCGCAAGCTTCATCCAACTCCTCGTAGGCATAGAGAGAATTCGAAATACAATGGTTAAGTGCCTCCTTCGAAGTAGGTGGTATCAATGTCTCGATGGAGAAGATATCCTCACGTTGATCGTCGGGTCTCTTCATAGCTTCGTAGATAGAAATTTTCAGTTCCTCCCCGTTGATCGAAATGTGAGGTCTCCATCTTGAACATCGATCAATGCTCTTCCCGTTGCTAAGAATGGCCGTCCCAAGATCAAAGGTTGATTTGTATCCTCGGGCATGTCCAAGACTACGAAATCTGCCGGAAAGACGAGGTTGTGCACTTGAACGAGAACGTCCTCTACTATCCCCCTTGGATAAGAAACTGATCGGTCCGCCATAAGTAGAGAGATGGTGGTTGGCTTCATCTTCCCGATCTTGAGCCGGTTGAATATAGGAAGAGGCATCAAATTTATGCTAGCACCAAGATCACATAGCACATTTTGGAAGATTTGATCACCAATCTTGCATGACAAAGTGAATCTTCCGGGATCCTTTTGCTTCAATGGTAGCTTCCTTTGGATCACCGCGCTGCACTCCTCCGTGAGATTGATCGTCTCGAACTTCCCCCACTTCTTCTTCCCCGAAACCGCATCCTTGATGAACTTCATGTGGTTGGGCATGTCTCGGAGAGCGTCGAGAAGTGGTATGTTGATGTTGACCTTTTGTAGTATCTCCATGAAGCGTTGATACTTCTCGTCTTGCTTCGTCTTGGTCAATCGTTGCGGGAAGGGGGCCTTCGGAGTGTAAGTTGGAAGTTGGTGCGGCTGCTGGGCCTCTCGACCGACCTCTCGATCGAGAGAGGTGTCGAGAGGTCCCTTCTGACCTTGCTTTTTGACCTCTCGATCGACCTCTCGATCGAGAGAGGTGTCGAGAGGGTCAATTTGAATTTCCTCGTCGTATACCTCTCGATCCTCCTCTCGATCGAGAGAGGTGTCGAGAGGTGAATTCTGACCTCCAGTATGGACCTCTCGATCGACCTCTCGATCGAGAGGGGTGTCGAGAGGCCCTCGCCTCGGCTCTTGGATCCTCGTTTCTTCGAGCACCACATTCTTGAAGTTCCCGACTCCTTTCTTCTCAGCTTCCAAGGATGGATTTGTGTACGTAGTGCCGCTCCGAAGCTCAATAGCATGAACGTGATGGTTGTTCTTCGGGTTTTGCTCCGTGTTGCTTGGGAATTGGCCGGGCTTATGGACTCCTCCTTGAGCGTTGGCTATTTGACTCATTTGCGTCTCCAACATTTGCATTTGCTTGGTCAACGCATTGATGCTACTAGCCAAGTTGTTGGTTGATGTACTTTGAGTGAGCTCCAACGTCCTCAACTTTGCATCTTGTTGTGTCATCCTCATCTCCGATTGAGCCATATATTGACGAATCAAATCATCGGTTGACAATTCCTTCTTGGGCTCTTGGATGACTCCATTCTCAACATGGAAGCCGGGAGGTGGTTGCAATGCGTTGCTTGGATTGGCATAGGAGAAGTTCGGATGATTTCGGTTGTTGGGAACATATGGCTTCTTATACCCTCCTTGGTAGTTCGAACCTCCTTGTCCTCCTTGCCCTCCTTGCCACTTGTTTCCTTGATTCGGTTGCCACTTGCCCCCTTGTTGCACAAAATTGGCATCTTCCTCTTCGGTTGGGTTTGCTTGATCGTCCGTGATAGCATCGCACTGAAGTACTCCTTTCTTGATAGAATCCAACTCATTTGCTGTTTTGTATACTTCTCCATCAAGTCCTCGTAAGCATCGATCCCAATGTTGGCAACTCTCCTTCTTCCAAGCCGTCGATCGGTAGCCTCTTCATAGTTCGAATTTACGGTCAGCTCAATAATCTCCATAGCCACTTCATACTCATTGTTCAAGAATCCTCCCTTCGAAGCGTAATCGAGCTCCTTCCTACACAACTTGTTCAAACCACGATAGAAGCACGTGATTTGATCCTCCTTACTAATCCCATGATTCGGGCATGCTCGAAGTAACTTCTTGAATCTCCCCCACGCCTCATAAAAGTGCTCATCCTCATATTGTTGAAATTGGTTGATCTCATTGATGAGCTTTTGAGCCCTCGAAGGTGGGAAGAACTTGTTGAGAAACTTTGTGCACATCTCAGCCCAAGTAGTGACCTCCTTCTTGTCCAATCCATCCAACCACTCTCTTGCATCGTCCTTGAGAGACCACACGAAGAGACTAAGCTTGAGGTAGTCCGAAGATACTCCATTGGCCTTGTATGTAGCACATATGTCCAGAAATTGCTTCAAGTGCGCGTTGGGATCCTCCGCCGGTGATCCTCCGTATTGATTGTTTTGCACCATGTTGATGAGGGACGTCTTGAACTCGTAGTTGTTAGCTTCCGTGGTCCCCCATCCTCCTTGCTGAAATTGGTCCACGACCGGTTTGAACCGATCGTTCAAAGTCCTCCTCACTTGATCCTCCATCGAATCGAAACTCCTTGGTGAATCGGGTGGTGAAGAGAGTGGAGTATCGATCTTACTTGCCTCCTTTCCTCGCCTCAATGCTCGAAGAGAGCGCTCTAACTCCAAGTCTATAGGAATAGGATTTATCCCTTTAGACCTTGTGGTCATGCACTACCTAAACCCAAAGAGAAGAAAAGAAAAACGTTAGATCAATAAACCAAAAACAGAAAATTAAAGCGCCTAAATCACCTATTAATTCTATTTCAAAATATGTATGTGAAATCTAATCAGTCCCCGGCAACGGCGCCAAAATTTGATCGCACTATTTCTACCACACAAAATAGGTGTAATATAATGAAGCACGAGTATCGTATCCACAGGGACTAATAAACCGAAAACGCACACAATACCTCTACTCAAGAACTAATGTGATGTCTAGGCTTTTAAGGGTTTAGTGAATGTGGTATTTATACTAGGCAAATAATAACAAAAACTCAAGTAATCATATAAGGAAATAAACAAGTAAAGAAATAAGTAGTCAAATAAAACAACTTAAGGCACAAGCAATTAAGTAAATAAGGAAAGTGAACAATTAAGGAAAAGTGTTGATTCTAGGGAAGCCTACCTAATCAAAAATATGCAAATAATTAATGAATACAATTAACCACTTTAATCCAATCTAAATGTGATACATGCAAAAATAACTTACACCCTAATTAAAGCAATGCAAGTAGTCACCCAACGAGATCCTAATATTCTTTCGAATTGTAAGAATCGAATCAAGTGCAAAATAGAACAAGTACCAATAATATAATCAACTAGGTTCAACTAAGACACCAAATCAATTATATATGAACATATAACAATTCAATTATCAATCAAGAAAATCAACCTATTATATCATGCTTTCATGAGATCGATTATGCAATTATCCAATTAAGGCATAAACACATAACTATGCATACACAATTAATGGCCAGTTAACTATGCATGATAATAAGCACCATGAAACATGCATCTAGATTGGAAGGCTAATTGTAAACAAAAACACCTACATAAATTCAATTAGGCATTCAATCCCTAAAATCAACTAAGGAATTTAGTTAGACATAATTAAAGTAGACATGAACACAAAAGATTGAAAGAACATAATTAAAAAGTAAGAGTAAGAAAAACTTGGAATTGAATCTTGAACACGAAGAACTTCAGAACTTGAATCTTGAATAAACTTGAAAAGCTCCAATGTTGAATACAAAACTCTCAAATAAAAGTGTGCTAGAAAGTATGTAAAATAATAAGGTGCTAGATAATAAGGTGTTAGGGTTTACAATGCTAGACTAGGAGTATATATAGGAGAAATTTACATAAGGAAAGCCTAAACCAAAAAGGAGTCAAATTAAATAAGGAGAAAAATTCCCGGCTGGACACCTCTCGACAGACCTCTCGATCGAGAGGTCGATCGAGAGGGTATCATTTTTGCTCTCGATCGAAAGCTGCGGCAGAAGGCACCTCTCGACACCTCTCTCGATCGAGAGGTCGATCGAGAGGCCTTCACTCGAACTCAAATCTTGAATTTTCAGCTTCGATCTTCACGCCTTTTCTCGTCTCGGGGTTTTATCATCGATTTATCATCAATTTATGCCTGAAAACACAGAAAAACACCTACAAGCATAATATTGTCCCATATACTAAAAACCATATAAAACATAGACAATACTATAAAATCGAGACGCAAAATCGACTCTTTTTGGCTATGAAAACAAGGTAAATTTCACCTATATCAAGAAGCTTCCATTGCAAAATAATATGATATGCGTGTATGAAAAGATTTTTCTAAAGGATCGGTTCAAAATGACCAAAAGATTGATAAAACCTTTAGTATGCAAAGCAGCGGTCAAAAGAACCACTGCTCTGATACCACTTGTTGGTCCCGGGAAAGAGTAATTGGTGTATGGGGGGGGGGGGGGGGGGAATACACCAATAACCAACCGTTTTTGACTTTTATAAATCAGGTCGATGAAAGGTCGATTGTCAAGGTCGATCCTTATCAGAGACAGGTTGATCTATCAAGCTCGTTTGGGAACAAGCTTGATTTATCAAACTGTGCTTATGCGGAAGTTGGTGGAGGTTGATTTACTCTTTGAAAAATCTAAGGTCGATACTGAAATGCAGGTTGATGCTTGATATGCAGGTTGATGCTCGATATGCAGGTTGATGCTCGTCAGTTTGATAAGATATTGAAAGAGCGATAAATAAAGAGAGAGAGAGAGAGAGAGAGAGACACCGCAATTTAGCGTGGTTCGGAGAAACCCTCCTACGTCCACGTCAGATCGACTCGACCTGAGAATCCCTTTTCTTTTAGATCCACCTTCTCTCTTATTTATACTGACTGAGTATCAGTTTCATACACCTCTCTTATTTATACTGACTGAGTATCAGTTTCATACACTTTGCAACTAGCAAATACAACTAGCTTTACAACGGCCTCAACCTATCTAACTGATGGGGGAGGGGGTTGTTTGGAGTGCGAGCTTGATGCGGCAGTAAACGCTTCAAGCTTGCGATGTTCTTCAATGGAGAAATTCTCTTTTCCAACACTTGGGAAATATCTAGGGTTTTCGAGTGTTGAATGGATAGAACTTGAGAGAGAATTTCTACAGCACTTTAGCTTTTGAATAATGAATTTCCCGTGCAGTTCCATTGAAGTGGGAAGTCTTTATATAGGCATAGTTTGAAAACTAGCCGTTGGAGTCTGCGCTGACTTGGCAGCTGACGTGGCAACTAGCCGTTGAAGTTGACTCATTACTTCCCGTTGGGCTTGGTCCTAGCTGGCATCTGACGTGGCAGCATAGGTGGCAGGTTGACCCATGGAGGTAGGTCATCGGCCTGAGGTATCTTCCAACATCTTGATGTCTTGAACTTGAGAACAGGCTGGAGTACCTACAGAGCAGGTTGATGATGACAGGTTGTTCTTCTATAGGCAAGGCTGTTGGAATCACAGCCTCTGCCTTTACATGGCAGAACAGCCTGACGAACGGCCTGACTAACGGCCTGACTAACAGCCTGAAGAACAGCCTTCCTAGGACGGCCTGAAGAACAGCCTTCCTAGGACGGCCTGAAAAACAGCCTTCCTAGAACGGCCTTAGCTTGTTAACTCTATCAACCTTAACTCTATAAAATGTAGAATAAGCCTAAGTGTGGTTTTGAGAAAACATCATCAAAATTAACTGCAAAGGGTTCCCAACAGAAAAAATAAATATAGATCCTATATTTATGGGGAAATCAGTTACACAATAATAAAAAGTCAAAAATATGCTTATATAATATTATAAATGATTAAAAAAATCAATATATGATTATTTCAGATTTTAATTAAAATAAAATCTGGCTCATTAGATCTTCAAAATCAATGGATGTGGTTGGTTTCTAAGTTTATTTTAACATTAATTTTCACCTGATAAATCATATATATATATATATATATATATATATATATATATATATATATATATATATATATATATATATATATATATATATTCTCTACTTCATGAAATAGTATAAAAGCATCTTCTCCATCTTCCCTTCGACCCTCCTCGAGCTCTTTTTCACATCATCTTAACATAGTCCTCTAAATTTATACATTTTTTTTAATTAAAATGTCAATTAACCTATTACGATGATATCTTTATAAACCCTTATCAACATATATACATACCAATTTTATTACTTGTGACCAGGCTAAATGACACATAATATACGAATTCAATTTTCATTAGCGGTATCATTAACAGTAAACAACATAACTAAATTACATTCCATTTTAAAATTTACACGGATCAGACTGGCTTGAATTAGGGGTCTGTGATGTACTTTATACTTTTTAAAATTTTAAAATATCAGTACCTTATTCCTCTCTTATTTCATGCATTAGAAAATGACATCATTATTAGTCAAAACAAAACAAAACAGAACTATTCAAAACATACGGAGCTATTGTGGGTAAGTAATAATGCTAAGAACAATTCAACTTCCGATTTCATGAAAAAAGTTCCTCTCAATATCAAATGCATTCAGATAGTAAAATTTGTTCCACAATAATCTATCTCCCACCAAGCATGATACCATAAAAAATGAAAATACATCCACATACATCAAAAGCTAAAGTAATCCCATCAATACATAATTACCGATAACAACAATCCTTACTCGAAATTAAAGCCTAACCATTAGTACTCCAAACTAAATTAATTAAACTAACACATTCTCCTAATTGATAAAGCTAGCCACAGAAGGATCACATCACCAACTTAGCAGTGTTTGTAGAGGTCTTGCACCATTTGCTTTGAAGGGCCCCACCTCCTTCTACATAAGAATGTAATTTGCAGGGAGTAGAAACCTTATTCCTAAATTTCATCTCAATAGAGAGATAATGAAGTAGGAAGAAAATCAATAAGCCTTTATCCTTTCAAAACCATACCTGCAGTTTTTGGATTTGTAGTATAATTATGGTCTTAGAGAGAGATAGATTAATTATAGAAGCATATGTCAGTGTTAGAAAAAACATATTGTAAAATGTGCGCATTCAAGAAAAAAATGAATATGCTATAATCAAATGAAACTAATCCAGTTCAATCAAGTAGCTTGTTTTTGAATATATCGTAACTTGATTTACGAAAGCTTGAGACATTTAAAAACGTTCGAAATAAAATTTGTTACCCTTCCGAATAATTGAGATATTTCAACGGTGCTTCAATTAAATGCAAACATAATTTGAAGCAAATATGTTTGTGAGTGGTATGATATCTCTTGCCTCCCTCTCTCTCATCAGTTCAGTAAGATTTAAATCTTACTGCAAACAGGCGGAATTGAGAACAAAAAATATAATGCCATTTTTGGAAATTCCATCTCACTCCACCCTTTAAAATCCGCAAAAGAATTTTTTTTAACTAAATAAATAAAGTAGAATGAGATATTAAAATTGTGATGAGGAATCAAATTGCAGAAGCAGAAGAAGAAGAAGAAGAATAATATTAAAAATGAAGGAGAGCTAATCTGATATGAGTGATATCAAAAAGAGTATGAGACTAACTGAGATTGAGAACTTAATTACATAACTTTAAAACATTTGAATTCAAAATTTTGAAATAACATTGGAAACTTAAAAGACACCATCTGCTCCCCAATGGTAATAAATGGGTGAGCATGAATTTTCTTATAAATAAATAAATGAAAAACTACTGTTAAAATTATGCCGATAATAGAAAACAATCTTGTTAAAAATGTTGCTGATAATTAATAGACAACAATCTTTAAACTGATGAGTAAGAAAAGTAATATGGAATAATAGAATTTATGGAGAATTTGAGCATATGTTTCAAAGAAACTAATCAAAGATAGTTGGTTATATATAGAGAGAGAGTTAGCAATTAATGCATCCAAAATGTGAAATTTGAATTACTGCTCTAGTCTCCAAACAAAAGTATAAATTGGAAGAAGAAGAGGCGGCGTTTGATTTCTTTAATGAATAAGAGGTGAAAAAACATGTACACTAAATTGTTCAGTGAAAGTCATCATTAATTAGGCAGCTAATTCAAGGAACTTTTTGCAAAGAAGTGAATAACAAATAATTTATTAGTTGAAGAGGTGTTTAGGCGGGAAAATGGGTTGTCAAAAATGATTATGTTTTTATATACTCTCTCCGTCCCACTTCACTTGTTCTCAATAATATTTTCGTCCGTCCCACTTCACTTGTCCTCTTTCCATAAAAGGCAAAAATTAACCCTTACGTTTGATGTGGACCCCTTACTTTTTCAATTTAACACTACGCATAAAATCCCGTGCCGAAAAGAAAGAGGACAAGTGAACTGGGACGGAGGAAGTATATAATAGATATGCATATATATTGCAATAATTTTCTTTAGCATAGGATACCTACAATTAATACTATTCCTCCGTGAAAAACATCGAAATTATTAGTGAAATAAATTCAATTCACACAAACAAAAAAAAAGTTCAGAAATACAATTCATTTTTCCAGTCATTGTCGAAGAAGTGGAGTAGAAGTAGGGTAAAGAAACATAAAAGATATAAAATATAATATTAAATAGTCTGTAATAAAATATTGAAAGGGAAATTTTTTGCATCAAAATGCAAGAAGGGGTAGATATTACATCCCCATTTTGAAAGAGGGTAGAAATAAATGTTTATATTTAATTAATTAATAAAAATTGAATTAATCGTGTAGATGCACGTTTGGAAATATTATTCAACTGTGTAGTACACGATTGAATATATAGTTCCAACGGTGTATCGAAGAACATGAAGAAATTTCGCATTTCTTCGCCATAACATTAACAACAAATACGCGAAAATATACCTTAATATTAAGCGCAAACAACTTCGAATTTCCACTTGAATGACACCGAAAATTTCTAGAAAATAAATATTCATAGAAAATAAAATTATCTCACTAATTTTCAGTTTGTTTGAAAATTATGTGAGTAATTGTTGTTGTTTTGGTTGTTTTGTTCGATTTCCGTCTTCCCAATTAATGCTACAATCAAATTTTCGAAGTTATTGAAGTGGAATAAAAATCAAATTTAGTTGTTGACAATTAATGCTACAACCAAATTTTCTTATTGAAGTCAGATAAAAATCTAGTTTGATTGTTAACAATTATTGCGATTCAATAATAAAATAAAATAAAAATCACTCATGTAAAGGGACGGTGTAGCTACACGAATTTGAGAGAGTGATGATCTATTGGAATGGTAGAGAGTGAGAGAGACGGCCCCAAATTTTCCTTTATCATAGATTTTCTTTTATATTGTAAGTGAGATCCATTTCTCTAAGGGTAAAATGGTATATTAATTAAAAAATGGCCATAAAATTCTTATTTTTAAAAATGTGACTGTAAGATATATATTTATTGGTTTTGTCTATATGTAGAGTTCTCCCAAAATTAAAAACCCGTACCATATAAATCGAAGCCCAAATATCGTGGACGGGAAGGAGTACTATATGCACTACTGCTCCCTTTAAAATAAAAAAATAATAATAATAATAATAATAATAATAATAATAATAATAATAATAATAATAATAATAATAATAATAATAATAATAATAATCTCTTCTCTACTTCATGAAATACTAGTAAGCATCTTTGGGAGATATAAGATGGACTTGGAGATATTCTAGGAGTTTGGGAGCTTGGCGATACTAACATCTAATCTAACAACTAACTTTGCCCGATCAAAAAAAAAAAAAAAAAAAACTAGTAAGCATCTTCTCCATCTTCCCTTCGACACTCCTCGAGCTCTTTCTCATCATCTTAACATAGTCCTCTAAATTTATGCACTTTTTTCTAATGTTAATTAACCTATTACGATGATATCTTTATAAACGCTTATCAACATATATACATACCAATTTTATTACTTGTGACTAGACTAAATGACTCGTAATATACGACACGATTTTCATTAACCGTATCATTAACAGTAAACAACATAACTAAATTACATTTCATTTTAAAATTTACGCGGATTAAACTGGCTTGAATTAGGGGTGCGTGGTGTACTTTTTACTTTTTAGAAATTTAAACTATTAGTACCTTAGCATTAGAAATTAACGTCATTACTAGTCAAAACAAAACAAAGCAAAGCAAAATCACTTGAAACATGGGAGCTATTATTGGTAATAATGCTAAAAACAAATCAACTTTCGATTTCATGGAAAAAGTTCCTCTCAATATCAAATGCATTAAGATAGTAAACTTGTTCCCATAATAATCCATCTCCCACAAAGCATGATACCATAAAAAAATGAAAATACATCCACATACATCAAAAGCTAAAGTAATCCCATCAATACATAATTATAGATAACAACAATCCTTACACGAAATTAAAGCCTAACCATTAGTCCAAACTAAATTAATTTAACTTACACATTCTCCTAATTGATAGAGCTCTTGCACCACTTGCTTTAAAGGGGCCCACCTCCATTCTGATATTCGATAACATCAATTTCATCTCCATCCTTCAAGCCAGCCTGATTTCACAGTACAACAATCGAACAACATGTTCAAAAATCTTTCATCTTCAAATTAGAACAAGTTGCAATAAGATAAATTATATAATAAATATTTATGTATTTTAAGAATTTATTTGATTACCCGAGCGACAGTCGTTCCTCGACGGTGGAGACGCTCACCGCCATGAAGGAAATGAACCGTTTCGTACACCAAGTTTTTATCTCTGCTGTAATTTTTCAGCAGCTTCACTAGTTTCATGTCAGAGCTCACTTTGTAGAACACCTTGTCTCCACTCTACATTAATTTAATACGCAAAACATTACAGGAAAATGGAGAGAATTCAGTAATTGATGGATTAAAACAAAATACAAAGAGTAATAAAGTTGTACCCCATCCTTGATGGAAATTATGATTCTGGTGGGAGATCCTGCCGTTGACATTGTGGTCTTTGTTTGAAAACGAATTGCTTCACCTCACTTCACAAGCGCCAGAATCATAATTTAATCAACAGAAATAATACTAGTATAATACACATTTCATTTTTAACAAGATATTGCATTGCAAAAATCAGAAAATCATACTACAGGTATAAACTGTAACATGATTTGGTACGCAGATGCAAAAATCAGAAAAAACGCATAATGCAAATTCATCCATCAAACCCTCAGCTCCTACTTCCGAAACGAAAAACACAAACACAGTAACTCGAGCCATTAACGCCATAATTTGTGCAGAAAAATATTTTCAGATATGCTGTTCGATGAATACGAAGAAGCCGATTGAGGAAATGAAACAGAAATTACCTTCTTTCTTTCTGTTTGAAGGAGCAAACGAATGCAGATCTATTGCGCTCGAGCACAGGGAAGAAGACACTGAATCTGGTATAGTGGCGGTGACAAATGGAAGCAGCAGTCGCAGAATTCCGGCCAAAGAACTACGGAAAATTCGAGCCAAAGGGATAGAGTGAGTGAGAGAGGGAGAGGGGGGCTTGAGCGAGAGTAAGGGGGGAAGAAATGGAGCTTACCAGTGAGCAAGAGAAGGAGAAATTAGGGCAGAGATAAATGGAAAAGGGGGATTTTGGTTTATGAAAGAGAGAGAGAGAGAGAGAGAGAGATGTTTTTACACTGGTAAGCTTTTATGCATGGGAACTGTTCTGAAGAAGAATCTTACCGGCAGGGTCTTTTCTTCTTAACATAGGCTATATTTTGCAGGTTGCAGCAGCTACTAGAAATATCATCATATATTTGAATAGTTTTCGAATATATTCACGTGAATGTGTGTTAGGCACGTACGACTATACATACTACTGCTACAGTACTACTACTCAATGTTCTAAGAATTTTAGGGGTGAGCAATACTCGCTAAAAACCAAAAACCGAGCCAAACCGAACCAATATGTTACTGGTTCGGCTATTTCGGTATTTGGTTCGATTGTGATTTTAATTTTCTAAAACAAATTGGTATTTGGTTCGGTTTTGGTTTTGGGGATCAAAAACCCGATAAACCAAAAACCGAATAGAATTATAATTAATATTGAATATTTAAAAATACTATAAATATATCATAATTTTATTCTATAAAGATAGAAACTACAAATTACTTTGTTATTACTTAAATACTACTCCCTCCGTCCCATTGGGATAGGGACCTTTTCGTTCGGCGCGGGAATTAAGACGAGAATGATGATAGTGGGATAAAGTGAAAGGTAGTGGGTTAAAGTGATGTGTCAGAATTTTATTGGGTTAGAATTTTTCATTTTGGGAAAGGTCCCTATATCAGTGGGACATCCCGAAAAGGAAAAGATCCCTATATCAGTGGAACGGAGGGAGTATGAAGCACGGGGACGCTCCCCATGTGACTGTACTCGTCCCGGGACATCCCGCAGACGGGGAAACCGGAATATGTCGAAAATACGTCCCCAAGAACGTTTTCTTTTTCGTCCCCAATAAAAAAAATATGTTGACACCGATACAAAATTACAACCTTAACCCCAATCGCTCTCCCTCAAATCCCACTTATTGATTATTAATATTTGTTTAATTTTATAATGTATTTCTTATTATTTCTACATTTTTATCATGACTTATGGAATATAATGTATATATATATATATATATATATATATATATATATATATATATATATATATATATATATATATAAAAGATATATATTATAAAAAATACAAAACGTATTTTTGACTTATCGTATTTTCATTTTTTTTAAATTGACGTATTTTCATCCACGTGTCGTATCGTCCCAGTATTTCGTATTCGTTCTCATGCTTCCTAGCTTAAATATAAAAGTCATTGTTCATAATTTTCTAAGTATCAGTTTCATCCTTTCAGCTGCATAACCATATGTATTAATTATTTTGCCAAAAAAAAAAGAACTTAAATATAGAATAACATTTTAAATTATGGTAAGTTGGTAATTTACCATAACCGAACCAAAATGTTTGGCTCGATTATGTTTGGTTCTCATATAATTTGGTTCAATTTTGGTAAATAACAATAACAAATTTGTTTATTTCAGTTTTATCTAGTTGGTTCGGCTCGGTATAAAACCGAGCCATTCTCTCCCCTACTAAGAGAGTAAGAGTCACTATATATACAACTATCAGCTGGGTGGCAGGATGGAGACTAGCGTCTAAGTGGTTAGGCGGGAGTGTAGACTGACTAGTTGGATAAGAACTATAATGCATTTTTTTTATTATTATTATTATTATATTAAATTTTATAGCACAAACTATATAGACATATTAATCATAATATTGTATTCTTATTCAAAGAAAAAGAAGGAACAAGGAAACGTGAGAAAATTAATCTTTAATCGAGCTGATAGGGTGTCGCTCGATGTCTTGACAGATTTAACATTAATAGGATGATTGACAAACATAAGCATGAAAACGGAGAGGTAGTTTGTGATACAAAACTTTACCATGAGTTAGATATGAGATTAACATGATATAAAGATGTGAAGTTTAAACTTGAAAAGATACTTATAAGCTTTTGTCGTAACGAATACATTTATCATGCATGGTTTACAAAGTACTCGTGTATTTAACAAAAAAAAAGCTTGTGTGAGTGGACAATTTTGAGGAATGTTATTCTGCCAGGTGATATCACGACTTGTTTCCTTCTATACTTATAAAATCAATTTAAAGTCCCACCATATAAATACTCTATATTTAGAATTGTTTAACCTAAGTTTGATTGTTCTAGGTTTAGTTTTTCACTCAAATATATGCTACTACTTTGTGGCATGAAGATTGAAGATTGCTTTCATGATTAATTAATTCCAAGTTTTGCTTACTCTTAATCTTATGTTTTTAATTATGTCTTCTCGTTCTTCTACCTTTCTTTTTACTTTGATTATGTCTAGCTAAATTCTTTTTTAGTTGATTTTAGGGTTTGTATATCTAATTAAATTTAAAGGAATTTCTTTTAATCTTATTTAGCCTTCCAACTTGGATTTATGTTTCATGGTGCTTAATTTCATGCATGAGTACTTTACCACAATTTGCGCATGCATAGTTGTATGATTTTTACCTTATTCGGATTAATTGCATGATTGACTAGTTGAATCATAATACGATTTAACTTATTTGCCTTAATCGGAACTTAGGTTAATCGTAAATTTTTTAAATGATTTATCCAGTGGTCGTAATTGAATCTAGATTAATTAATCATATTATTTATACTTGAGCTTTTGGTAACTAGCTTATGATACCTAACGGTGATTAAGTTTAGACGAGTCCATTGTCTAGGTTATCTTAAACGAAACCTTAGGTTGCATGAATGAGTGCATTATTCATCTAAGTTGGATCAAATTGGTTAAGTAAATTAATTTTTTGTTTATGTGACTTAATTGAATTAGATTAAACCACCCTAGGATCAACCTTTTGTTATATTTGATTTTATATTTGTTATCGTGTTATTTAGATTTGTTTTATTTGATCGTTTGTCATTCCTTTGATTTTTTATTATTTTTTTTTTTTTTTTGTGTGTGTGTGTGTGTGTTCCCGGGTTGCTAGGTTCTGTTTAACGATTCATGTTAGGTATTGTAGGGTAAGCGGACAGAATCTGGTCAAAACAAACATGATTACAAACAATACATGGGAAAAAAACGTTGTATCGAATTAAACCACATGCTCCACCACTTGTGCAGGCCCCCGTCAATTCCTTTGAGTTTCGGTCAAAATGTAGAGAGATCTAGCTCCATATAGTGTGAACTAGCACGAGCGTCTTAACAATTCACATATGTTAAGATCTTAGAGTTGTTTTCTTGTTGGCGACAACGTGAAAGTATTATTGGACATAATAGCGGTGATTATTCTGATGGTTAGAAAGGAAAAAAAAAAAAAAAAAGGATGTTGGATATATCCTATATGATACTACCTCCGTCCCGCCAAAGACGTTACATTTCTTTTTGTCAATTTCTAGCACGTTTTTCCACGCTTCTTGATGATGCGTTTTAAAATAGATTTTTGAAAAAAATTTCTTTTACGTGATACTATGATAGTTGTATTATCCCGCAAAAGAAAAAATTCTTCAAAAATCTATTTTAAAACACTTCATCAAGAAGCGTGGAAAAACGTGCCAGAAATTGACAAAAAGAAATGTAACGTCTTTGGCGGGACGGAGGGAATAGCATACATTATTCAAATATTCTACATAGCCTATTGTTCTAGCAAGGTTAGCCATATTTTTTATATTGCATAAAGAGCAAGATATTTGCTACTTGTGCAAGGTAACATATATAATTCATTTTCCTCAAAAGTTAATGAATACGGATAATCGTATTATAGTTGTAAGCAATTGAATCGAACTTAACCTATGTATTCACTTAGAAAGTAGAATCATATCTTGAAGAATCTTATACAATAAAATGTATGAGAGGGAGCTATATGGTTTAGGACTTTGCTTTGTGAATCGGTAGTAATCCCGATTTGCAAAAATTCTTACATTTTAAAGTGAAATTTACGTGTAGGGGCAAATTAATTAAGGATTTGTGAAGCCAGTAAAGACATAAGGAGTACAGAATGGGTTATCGTAACCTTTAAGGCGATCTTGCAGTTATAAAGAATTGCTAGAGGAATGTAATATGTCGTTTCCTTCACTAATGTCAGAACTTTGAAGCACTTGGTTGGCATTGTCTTAGTGAACCTCACATAGTAAAATCTTTGAGTATAAATGGGAGAGTATGTTTAGTGACGTGGATAAAGTCATATGGTTTCATGTAGACACATTGGTATAATAAAAGGTTTCACTTTAGTATAATTGAGAGATTGTTGGAGTTGTTGATATATCTAAAGCAAAACCGTTGTTTTACTATATGTGTCATTGTTCCACTATTAACAATCACATATCTGAAAGAATGTGTATGAGTAAAATAAGTCAAATATCTCATGGTTATGTCACGTATCGATCTGAGTTCTCCACGGAGATTGATGACAATATCAAAGTCCAGATAGTTTTGACATAGATATTGGTTTAGACTGTAGAAGTAGTCGTGATGGGTCTTAGGTCTCAATCACTATTTATACTGATATAATGGAACGTAATGATAAGATCACTTAAAATATTGTTCTCCTGATACTGGCCCTAGATCAAGTGAAGAGCTACTGATAGGGTCTATTTTTACCCTATAACCTAGGTATTAATGTGTCGCTTTTTTGTCTTGTTTTGTTTGTTTAGCTGGTGTTTTGTTTGGTTTATGCTGTTTTGAGCTAGATTACGTTTTTTTTGGGATGTTTTGCAGTGTTTATAGGTACTTTTGAGTTGAAGAAAACCAAAGCCGAGAAGAGGAACGACGAGCGCGATAAGATAATTAAAAGCGAGAATATCTAGTTTAGCAACGTTCAAGAGCCTTTTGACCACCCTTTCAGCCGATAGGGTGGCTGAAAGTAGCTACTGATTTGCACCCTTCGATCGAAACGAAAAGGGGGAGCAATGTTAGAGGCCTTTCCACCCACCTATCGACCGATAGGTGGGCCGAAAGGTCCTGACAAGTTGTTTCAATATAACAACTTTCTTTTCTTCTTTTGTTTTCTTCTACACTTAAGGTTTTGGATGTAAACTTCTACCCTATAAATGATTCTAAATCTAACATTGTAAAGGAGTTACCACCATCATTAGATTAATTAAATTTCTCTCTTTTCCCTAGATTAGCTTTTTTCTCTTTTATTCACTCTTATATTTTTAGATCAAGAGTTAATTCATGTATTTATGAAAATTAAATACAATTGAAGATTTATACAAAGAGTTTTTCTTATTCCCTTTTACTTTATGTCTTTGATTATGTTTATTGACCCTTCTACCATTCTTTTAATATGCCTATCTAAATCTTTAAGTTGATTCTAGGGTTTTTATGTCTATTTGAATCACATAATTTCCTTTGAATCATATTTTACCTTTCAACTTAGATTCATGTTTCTTGGTGGTTGTGTCTCATGCATGGTTAATTGGTCACTTTTTATACATGCTTAATTGCGTGATTCTTACCTCAGCCAGAATAATCGCATGATTGATTACTTGAAACATGATATGATTTAATCTATTTGTCCTAACGGAATTTACATTAATTGTAGGAGAATCGGAGTTTGATCTTTTGGTAACTAGTTTACTTTTTAAGAGAACATGCATTGATTAAATTTAAACTAGCTCACTGTCGTAGATTGTCTTAGCAGAAATCTCGATTGCATGAGTAGATTCTCATCTTAGTTAAATTAAATGGTTATTTGTGTGAGCTTGATTAAGTTATACTGTACTACCCTAGTATCAACGATTTCTCATACTTATTTTGGTACCTCTTTTATTTTGTTATTTGATTTTATTTCTTATTCTAGTTTTAAAACCCAAAACCCAAATATGCATTCTGTGTATAGTATTGCATCAACTTATGACATTTATTAAGGGTTAAAAAAAGTTTTGAAAATAAAAAACAACAAAATAATTTTAAACTTTATTATAAGTTGATTCCTATCAGAGTTTTCCCTTCACATCATATTCTAATATTTCGTGATAAGTAAATTAACTATATTGAATGAAAACAAATGAGAGTAAACAATAATACTAAAGAAAAATAAATAAACAAGGATAAAAATCAAAATGAAATTAAAAATATGTTTAACAAAACATAGAAAAAATATCTTATATTTTTCTAAGCGGAAAAAATTTGAAAACAAGAAAAACTAAAGAATTTTTAAGCAATTTAATATCGCATTGAAAGAATGTATTACGCAAGACTCGAACTTTAAAATTTTTTATTTCAAACAATAATCATGTCCATCAGTCCAATGCAAGCATTAGGTGTTTATTGCTAGTGCTTGCAAGTGTTTCCCTTTCCCATCATACCTCTACCACATAAAACGCTATATATAATAAACGTACTCGGCCATTCATCAACCATGATGTCCAACGAAAACTAGTAATAGAGTACTTTTACACAACATAGGTACTAAAAGTCGTAAACTAATTAAGATAATTAAAGTTCTAAATCAACATAGTTAATTGGTAGAATACTTATAGTTTTGAAATTCACGCGAATGTTGTTAGATTGCCGCCTCCATCATGATGCTCCATTGCATCTATCTCGTCTCCATCTTCAATGCCAAGCTACGTACACAATTGGGTATAACAAATAAACCATTATAAATTCACTAAAATTCACATCCTTTTATCATAAAATATCTCTAATTTTGCATAAATTAATCGGCTGGCCCGGCCAAAAAATTATTTTGCACGCCTAACATATCAAGAGCCGACTGAATTTTGTCAGGAAATCATAAAATAAATACTAATCAAGCTGCAAAATGTGGTTATATATATTTCCATTTATCAAGATTCTATACCTAAGAAACACCTCGTGTCGTAACATCTTTACATAAAAATTGAATAATATTACCAAGTTTGAGGTACTAAAATAGCTATAAAAATTGAAACATTGAAAAATTAGATAGTGATAAGTTAATTACCTCGATCAGAGTCTTTGAAGTTTGGATCCGACGCTCATTATGAATAAATTGTATATCACGAAATACGAAATTTTTTCCAGTGCAGTAAGTTTTAAGCAACTCTTTTATTTTCTTGTCCCGTGAAACACGAAAAAAGGCTTTGTCTCCATCCTGCAAAAAACAGAAGGAAAAAAAAAAAAAAAAGTGCTCGTATTAGATTGTAGTTTTTCTCTTTTTTCCTTTTTTTTTTATTTTTTCTTTTAAGTTTAGCAACAAAATAAACTAAATGAGATAAAATCTTGATTATATTATTATAATTGATGGCCTCAGCAAAAATCATCAATAAACACAAAAAAAAAAAAAAATTAAAAATTTTTAAAAAAAAAATTAATATAACAGACCTACTCAAATCAGATCTTATATAGACCTAATTAATTTGAGATCTCTAATTTGTCCATGTTCAATATATTGGTGTAGTATTAGAAGTGAGGTACAAATGACAAAAATATTTATATATATATATGGGGTTTCCACACGATGGAAAATGCTAAAAAAAAAAAAAAATTATTCGTATTACTATTATTTTTGTAGTTAGGACTGGAAGCAAATAACTAAATCATATATGTCACTCATGTTCTTACACTATGGCATACTTAAAAAAAATCGGAAATCAATTAGATCTGAATCATCTGATGAAAAAAATTCTTCATAACAGGATACAACTCCCATTAGCCCAACGGAAAAGGAGAGTTAGAAACAGAAACACACACCTTAATGAATCACTAAAAATATGAGAGGGAGAGGGAGAGGGAGAGAGAGAGAACCTGAGACTTGATAGCAAGCACAATAGTGCGGGAAAGCGGTTGATCCGCTCGATTTTGGCCATGAGTAGAGCCTCCTCCCATTTTCTTTCCAATATTTTTCACTGAGTAACTCTGTATTTTGTATTTGTTGGTGTTGGTGTTGGTGTTGGTGTTGGTGTAGGTGAGTGAGAGGGAGAGGGAGAGGCCGTGGTAATAAATAGCCTATGTGATTGGGGTAAATATCTGAGTTGTCTTTCTTGTATGTGCAGAATCTCAATCCGATGGCGGAAGAGAAAAAAAGGAGTGATTTTGGGCTAAAAATCCAGCCTTTTCTAAGAGAGAGAGAGAGAGAGAGTGAGAGGAAACTAATAGTCCAAAAGGTTTATGGTGTGTGTTCCTCGCAAAACCAAAAGGTAAAATGGTGTGTGTTCCTCGCAAAAATGGCGATGAAGAAATGAATAAGCGAATTATAATTAATGAAATTAGCAATTAAAGTTTTTCCTTTTTTTCACTTTTCTAGCTAACGCTTCACTGTAATATAGCTGGGGACTTGCATTTGCATATTCTTTATAAATAATAATAATTCATGTGAAGATTCAAGAAAGAAAGCAACAAGATCTCTCTCTACTAACATTAATTCAAATAAAAATTTTATTGGATAATAATGTCCAGAAAATGCAAATGGTGGATTCAGCCCTGGCAGTTTGGACATGTGTTGATAATATTGCCATTTTCATGATACTCACTACCAAAAATCTATTGTAAGCTTTAAAATCCATCATTATTAAAAATTTCCAAATAGGGATGAAAAATCTACGGGTCCGAAAGATGACAAACAGAGGGAGGATGTATGCATTATGTGAATGTATATATTGACTACTGCAATTAAATTGGATATGTTGGATTTGAGGGCAATAATAAGATATGGAGAAAATCTTTGCAAATTAAGGTTGGCCATAGCACCCACACCATATTGGGGAAAATGCATACAAATTTGGATGTACGATTCATTCTTTAAATTTTATTATCGTTGTGTAACGTCTAAATTTTATTCAGACTATTAATTTTATATTAGTGGGTTCTTTTTTAGTTACATAGATCTATGTAGAACGCTAAAGTAAAGCACTCGTAGTCGTAGTAGAAAATTCAAAGATAAAATTCAACTATAAATCCTTACAATACCTGGGGGGGGGGGTCCTCAGGGAATCACTGTTACATTGAGCAGCTACGAGTATTTACTCTAACACTCTAACAAACATAATTGCCAAAATGTGGCTTATTCAGTAAGCTATATATAGGGAAAAAACCACAACCCTACGATCACATATATCACTATCTACGGCTGTTATTTAATCTTGATGAAAGCCACGGATCCTGCTTTAGGTGCTTCAATCTCAGCATTAGGGATCACAGCATTATTCTTTAGATGCATCATGCATATATGGTTGGCATGCTTTCTTCATTCTGTTGCGCACTAGGTTAGACTGATGATGCAAATCAATGTCAAGTTAGGAATCACGACATTTTTACGTCCCGTTTTATGAATCCCGGAAGATGTTGACACAATAATCAATGATAAGGTATGGGCACAATAATTCAATAACCAATGTCTCATTGTATGTTTTTATCTTCTTAGGTTATGAAACTAATAAATAGAACATCTCGATAAAGAAAATGTGACTAATAAATAAGACGGAGGGAGTACATTACTGCAAACAATACCCCACCCTTTTAATTCATTTTTCCTACTCTTAATTTTTTTTTTGAAAGTTTTACATGCAGTATTAAATTACTAAATGAATATAACAAGGATGTATTTTTTTTAGTACGAGTTGATGTTATATAAATATAGGAATGCTTCCCTACATACCATGTGTATTCTTAATGTGTTAACGGATGACGTGACATATTATTAATGAATAAAAGATCTAAATATATACCTTAACATATCAAAAATAAACAAATTCTAGCACTGTCATATCAGCAGTGGGCATATAAAAAGTGTCTACAGTGAGTAGGGGGCATTTCTCTATGTAAATAAGCATGATAATATTATTACTTTATTGGGCAAAAAGCAATATATTGTACATTACAATTATATATAATATGGAAAGATTGGTTATTTGTTATACTTATAACTGTATTATACTACACGGTAGTATGAAATATGACTCGTTTTGCATTTAACAAAAAGAAATCTTATGATACGATCCTTGTGAGAATCGTAGAACTCGCGCACGCGGAAGACTGAAAAAACGAACTAACGAACGATGGAAAAATCCCAATACGTCTACGGACTAAACCCCCCTAAGTACTATAGATAAGCTGAAACCTCTATAACCCAAAGAGATGGTCGCCAAGCCACACGGGGACGATGAATGACACACAACGAGGTTTGATTTACTCGTTGATTCGCCGGATAGAAAGTTCGTCTTGGAACAATCAAGAAGAACTCGAAAACTCTCAAGAGAGAATAAAAACTCACAATATTATTAATGATAAGATGATGTAATTTTCGTCCACAATGACCCCTATATATAGAGAGGCAAATAAAACAATCCAAACATAATCAAACTAGGAAATAACTGAACTAAAGTCAAAGGTATGGCCCAACCCATTTAACCAACATGATAAAAACCTAAAAACAAATCTTTTAAGGCCCGAAAACATGGGCTGAAAAGAAACACACAAAAATAACTATAAAATCTTCACTCCTCAGCCCGCACGCACTTAATAAAATTAACAACTCGCGGGTTGTCCGGTCCGCCTTCTCCATTGAACTTCTTGGATCAATCCTTGCAAGCCTTCCTTGAATTTCTTAGCTCGAGCTCTCGTCACCGGCCCTTCGGGAACACGAACAGGATCTTGAATCAACGAACCTTGGACTCCATCATTCTCCTCCTCTTGAAGAGGATTTGTCCTCAAATCCAAGTCGTCACCTGATCGCACTATTTCTACCACACAAAAATAGGTATAGTAAGAGGAAAGTACGAGTATCGTATCCACAGGGATTAATAAATCGAAAACACGGACAATACCTTTAATCTAGAACTAAACTGATCTTTAAGCAATTAAGAATTTAGGGAATGTGGTATTTATAATCCTAGACAAAAAATAAAGTAAATAAAAGAACACAAATAAATAAATAAATAAATAAATAAATAAATAAATAAATAAATAAATAAATAAATAAATAAATAAATAAATAAATAAATAAATAAAAGGAAAAATTAAATAAGGAACAAACGTTGATTCTAGGGAAGCCTACCTAATCAAATCTATGCAAGTAACAATTAACCCAATTAACCAATTTAATCCAATCTAGACGCGATACACGAAAATAACCTAACACTCCGGCTAAGACAGTATAGATCGTCACTCAATAAGATCATAATCTCCTCTCGGTCTCATAGAAATCAAATCAAGTGCAAAATAGAACAAGTATCGATAAATACAATCAACAAGGTTCAGCTACGACACCTATATCGACTATATGTAGACCTATGATAATCTAATTTTGGCTAAGACAATTAAATCATCATACCATGTATTCATGAGATCAGTTATGCAATTATCCGACTAAGGCCTAAAAACATAACTATGCATACACAATTAGTGATCAAGTAATCATGCATGAGAATAAGCACCATGAAACATGCATCTAGATTGGCAGACTAATCTATATAATATATAATAGTAAACCCGTGATTATTTTTAAAAAATTTAGTTCATTAATTACATGTATTTAATTTAATTTATGTTAACAATTTTTAATGTTAATAATTATTTAGTTATTTAATTTGTTTATCAACTATTTTTAAAAATTGTGTATTAAAATGCTATATCGTTATTATACACGAATATTTTTAGTCGACTAATTAATAGTAAACGTTACAAAAGTATAATTTATGACAATTTAAAAAATTTAGCAATTTAACTAATATGATCAATATTTATGTTATTACGTGTCTAAAGGTAATTATATCCTATATCTCACATATATTAAAAAAAAAAAAAAAAAAAAAAGTCCACTATTCATTTATATGCATTTCCTACTTTCAAACTATTTTTTTATTATAATTTTATAATTTCACGATAAAAAAAAAATCAGTATTCACATCATTTTTTCATATTGTGGTTGAGAAATACACCCACCGTCCCTTTATAGACGTTATATTTCTTTTGGGGCACGAGAATGAAGAAATGCTGGAATTGTATGTTAAAGTGAAAATTGCATGTGCAAAAGTGTTTTTCCTTTAGTAATTTTTTATCAAATAAGGAAACGTAACATCTACCGCGAGACGTACCAAAAATCAATACATAACATCTAAAGGGACGGACGGAGTACTAGATCAAGATGAAACTAACATAAATCCCTATATAAATAGTCAGCATCCGATGCAACTAATGTTAGTTATTAAAAGGAGAAAGAAAAGAGAGAAAAATAAAAAATTGAAACACAAGATCTAAAATATGTTTTCTATATCCCCACACATCGTGTGGGTGAATAACTAGTTGTAATTAAAAGTACTCACATAAATTCAATTAGGCATTCAAACCCTAAAATCAACTAAGGAAATTAGCTTAGACATAATTAAATCAAACATAAACATAACGAATTGAAAGAACATAATTAAAAAGTAGAGTAAGAAAACTTGGAATTGAATCTTGAACACGATGAAGAACTTGAACTTGAATCTTGAATTAACTTGAATAAAACTCCAATGTCGAACAATAATGAAAGCTGAAAAATATAAAACGAACGAACTATGGAGAACTACGAAAAACTAGGGTTCACAATGCTAAATCATAGGTATTTATAGAGTAGAAATTTACAAAGGAAACATAAGTGTAATAGGAATCGATAAAAAGTCGAAAAGCCCACGAATTGACGAATCTCGTGTTTCGGCTCGACCACGTGCTTGACCAACGGCGTTGTCGCGAGCCCGGTTGCGCACCTTGGAAAACAGGCTCTGTCGAGCTTAGGCATTCAGTGTAGTTGGCTCGACCCCTAGCTCGGTCGAGCACTCGAGTCAACCCACTCGATCTCCTTTCTTCGTCTTTCGACACTTCTTTACTTGGCTCTCTCGACCCTCGTTTCAACTTAGGTTATTTCCACTCTAAAAATGCCTGAAAATACGACAAAATACCCAAAGCGTAATATAGTTCGAAAAGTCATAAAACCATACAAAATACGAACTAAATCACTAAACGAGGCATAAAAACGACTCCTAAACACTTATAAACACATGTAAATTACTAACCTATCAAAATCTCCCAAACTTAAACATTGTTCATCCCGAACAATAAAGAAAACAAAACAAAGCAATCAACATAAGCATTGTGAACTATATAGCCTCATAGATTCTCAAAAATAAATCCTAAGATCAAATATATACAAACAACCTCAAAACTCCACACCACAAATCATACCACAAATTCCAAATCATGAATATCAATTGGGAAATCCTCTCAAACATATGAAGATAAAATATAAGTGATCTCTCAACACTCTCAAAGAATAAGATATGAAGTATAATGCACATCAAGGGATCTCTCAATATCAATGCAATGCAATGAACTTACCATAGGCTTGTGACTCGGCTAATTTCTAGCCTATCAATAATACAATAACCGAACTAGCTAGTAGTCCGGGTCGAACCACAAGGAGTGAATGTATCGATAGACAATCAAGTAGTTCACGTAGTCTCTATCATACTATCTAAGCACATGGTCATGAGTTTGGTGTTTTATAACTAGGCAAGCATTAAGTAAATGAAATAACAAGCAAAAATAAAGGCAAGGAATGTAAAGAACAAGTAAAGGTACAAGTAAAGAAGATAAGGTTTCAAACGATTTCCGATGTGATTAGGCTAAAGATTAGGCATTTGATGTATCAAACCATTTTAATTCCTTTGAGTGACATTATTACATAAAGCAAGCTATCTCATCCTCCTAAGACTTGATAACTAGTAGATTGAATAACATGCTTACCATTCTAAACATATTACCAACTCCTAAAAGCACAATGCCTACTAATCTAACATCAATTCACATAATTCTTTCTAGGAGCAATGCAAATCAATACTAGATAATATGAGCAAGGATTCATGCCAAGTGCTATGAATGGAAGCTTCCTAGGCATTCCATCAAACACCTTGTATGCACTCATGGTTGTCAATCATTCATGCAATTAAATCCAATCAAATCCAAGGGCAACTCAAAGGAAAGGTAGATCCACATCAAAAACCATTAAATCCTAGCCTAATTCACATCATCCATCATTTGAAACCTCAATGGATCTAGCCTAGCATGGATCTAAGCATCAAACCATCAACAACAAGCAAAAACATAATGAAAATGACAAGGAAAGAAAAGTAGAGAAGAAATCTTCAACAATCTCTTCAAACTCCAAGCATAATCTTCAACAATTATTTGAAAATACTAAAAAGGAAAGAGGGAAACTAGAGTTCTAAAGTTGTTGTGCACAAAAGTGAATTACAAGTGGAATTAGATGACAAATAAGGAAAATATCTAGCTATATATAGTTTTCCCAAGCATTGGGGCTAAATTGCAAATACTAGAAACTTAAGTTGAGAAGGTGGGGTAAAATCTGTAATTTCTGAAAAGTTAATTGAGGAGTTGACTGTTTCATTTCCGGTTGACCCGTGCAATTTCCGCCCACATTTTCAGTTTGCGCGCTCTCACGGTTTTGGCTCGTTCTCTCTCGTCCGACATCGGAAAATTAATCCGCAAAGTGCTACGGTTTCCTCTTTCGACCCTCTTCGACATAGGATAAGTCAAACTTGCCCAGAAAATTGCCGCAACACCTGAAATCAGCACGGAAACCGAGAGAAAACGCAAAGCATATAGAAAATGCATAAATTGTAAAAACCTATCATTTCCTATTCATTTAAGCACAAATCCGAACCAAAACACGCATCGAGACGCACTCTAAAGCATGCTAAATATGTGGTTATCAAACTCCCCCAAACTTAAGCCATTGCTCGTCCCGACAATGGAACAAACAATCAAAGAACATAAGCACATATGGGTATGCAAGTCAAGATCATCGATGCCTCAAAGCTCACTCAATAAATCATTTTCAAACATGGAACTCCCAAGGTGCATCAAACAATCCACAACCACACAACATTCTCAATTAAGAAATCAATCACTTAAACACAATGAAACTCCAAACCTCTCTAGATGCAAGTGTATCACTCTCTCTCTCTAGTGTATGGTATGAAATGTTTACACTCATCGAACTCATGCATGCATTGCTCTTACCATAAGCTTGCCCTAAACCTCAAGATCTCCATCGCTTGGTTGTGCACTCAAACTAAGATCAATTAGGTCTTTTATTTAGGCTTGTAATGTGGGGACATTGGTTTAGGTAGGGATTTTTAGGCTAAGTGACTAAGAAATCTTCTAAGTACTTTCACCTTCTCTTTTCCACTCTAAGTGTGAATTTCTCCACCTTCTACCTTCACCATTTCACCTCTTTACACTCTTTTATACCCAAGCTTGATTGAAGCTTCTAAATATTCATGAATGACTCCTTTATGCTCTCATAACACAACTAACTTTATTCAAACTTTTTCCCTTCTTTTCAACTCTTTTTTTTTTTTTTCCTTTTCTCATCATTTTTTCCACTTTTTTCTTTTGTGAGAATTCCATTCTCATCTCTTTCATTTTTTTTTCCTTTTCCTTTTCCTTTTCTTTTTTTTTTTTTTTTTTTTTTTTTTTTTTCTTTTCACTAGAGCTCATAGGAGTATTCTCATCTCACAACGACTCTTCAATCAAACTACTCCAACCTCGTTTCTCACTACTCACAACCTCTCAATGGATTCCCTTAACCAACCTTCACCCCCTTTCATCCGGTTCAAAAATAAAGGCTTTAAAGGCTCAAGGGGGACCACAAAGTTGACATTTCATTTGGTTAGTGTTTAGGGAATAATGAGGCTAACAAGTGAGGGCCTAAAATCATTTCTAAGTTCTCATGACACATATAGCAACCTCGATCGAGATTAAAGGCAAGTTCTAGAAGATAACAATGCAATACATGGCAAACTCACAAGAAAGAAAAAGTAACGTTATTGATGCAACGTTTCGGCTCAAATCTCACAAGCTTTTGTTTAGAGTTCATGTGCCTAAGATCAATCATTCCTAGTTAATCATGCTATGCAATCACTTCATGCTCAAGACACACATGAGAAATCCCAAAAATGTGATGCATTTTTTTTTTCGCTCAACTTCATCATCGACATCTCTCTTGAAAGCAAAGGAGCGATAACCACAATATCTAACCATGTGAACAAAAAACACTATAACTCAAGTGATGCTTTTGAAATGAAACTTGAAAAATTTTGCACCTATGCAATTAAGCACCCATATAAAGCATGAAAACATCACTTGAATTATTGCACACACCCTTTTCAAATTCCAAATTTTCTTCTCCTCAAAACTCCACCACACACAATCTATTCCACACACTCAACAAACTCATACCCTTCAAGCATCCAATTAAGCACAATCAACTTCATCAAGCAAATACAAGCTTAAAAATCGCAACTTTAATGAAAAACCGAAGAGAGAAAAGTAGTTTAAAGACCTTATCCTACCCCCCTCCCCCAAACTTATTTTAGAAGCAAAGTCTAAAATGAGTTTGGAGGGAAGAATAATAAGGAATTTAAACTACACTCACAAAGGTCCAAGCTTTGGATGGATATCACATTCAATGCTACCCATTCGGGTACGTGCTCGATTAAGTTTAATGACCTCCCTTTCTTCATGCATTGCTTCTCTTTGTCACCCCCTAGCAACATTCAATCTCAATTCACATATTAGTAATCAAATATCAAAGCATAGCTCAAGGGGTGAACGATAAGCTCATGTAAGGGGATGATTTGAGATACCTTCCTCCTCATGATCCAGCCCTAATTTGACAATTTATTTACACCAAAAAAAACAAACAAAAGAATTACTCAAAACTATTCTATGTTGTAGAGGGCTGAAAGAGGAATCCATAGCAAAAGACGGAATGCAATTCGGAGTTCGTATGAGGGAGAACGAGGCGAAACGGCGAGACCGCGCCGTGGATTGCGAGCTGGGGCTAGGTCGCAGACTACATAGTGGATTGCGACCAAACCAGCGACCAAAGCCTTGGTCGCAGACGAGTCTGTTCCCCGGGCTTGGCCCGGGCGTTTCCGGGCCGGTCCGGGACGAAAGTCGGTCCTCCCCCTACTCCCGAGTCTTAGGAACTCAACGCAATCGACGGAATCGAATTCCGACAAGTTTTGCTATTTTTTTTCGATTTTACCGCCGGACTGCGCAAAGCTGAAATTTCACCTCCGAAAATTTTTCTAAGTGTTGGAGTTTAAGAACTTGAAAAATCTCAAATTTTTTCCTAAGGCATGAAAAGTCTCCCAACACTTAGAAATTCCTTTCCATAGCATATTAACCCACTCTCACTCTTATTCGACTAAAACTACTAAACTTAAAGAAAACGAGAAAATAAAGGGTACGTGTTGGGGTGCCTCCCAACGAGCGCTTTGTTTAACGTCGCTAGCTCGACAATACCTCAATGTAGCTCATGGGACATCAAACGATGCTCCCTCTTGACCTCCAAAACTTGTAAACCTCACATGTAAAGGATCGACACTCTTTTCTTGGGACTTCACTTCATTCATCATCATGCCACCTCTCTTGGGACTTGGAACTAGAACCTTTTCTCTTGGAGTTGGCAATTCATTCTCAAGTTTCGGCTTATAGAATGTCACTTCCTCTTCATCAACTCGGAAAGTGAGGCTTCCATCACAAACATCCATCAAAGCTCGGCTTGTAGACAAAAAGGGCATACCAAGGATCAAAGGAAAGTTATGCTCCTCTTCAACGTCAAGAACGAAGAAGTCCACCGGAAAGATGAACTTTCCAACCTTGATAAGCACATTGTCTACCTTTCCCCATGGAATTATGATAGAGTGATCCACCAATTTAAGTATAGTCATGGTGGGCATAAGAGTTCCAATCTTCAAACTTTCAAAGATAGGAAGGGGCATCACGTTCACTCTTGAGCCCATGTCACACAAGACATTTTTAAGCATTTGACCCCCAATCTCACAAGGAATTGTGAAATCTCCAAGATTGCTTTCCTTTTTGGGGAACTCTCCTCGTAGTTTAGCACTACATCCCTTCGATAGCTCAATGGTCATGTCATCCTCCATCCTCATCTTTCTCTTGTCCACATCCTCCAAGAATTTCTCATGATTTGGCATGGTTCTCAACAAATCAACCAAATGAGCATTGATATCCAACTTCTTCAACACTTCCAACCTATCAATGCTCATCTTTACAACTTCCTCATGAGGAGTACTCTCCACAAGGTCTTCCCTCTTCTCACCCCCAAACTTAGCATGATTCTCATATCCAAACTCAAGAGGAAATGATATATCATTCATGATACCATCATTCAACTCACTCACATCATCATTCTTCATAAAAGTTTGGGGAAAACGAGTAAGAGAGATACCTTCATCCTTCATTGAATATGGCAAATAGGGCTTTATTTCCTCTTGAGGCTCATGAATAGGCATGGAAAGTGGAGACATCAATGGAGCCTCATAACTCCAAGATTGGAGTGGATCATCTTCTAAAAGTTGTTGAGAAGCCGAGAGAGGTTGTTGGTTGATGTGAATCGCCTCTTCTTGGCCAAGAATTCCTCCATTCTTAGGTCTTTGCCAAGCTCGTGCTTCTATCAACACTTTTTTAATCTCTTCATGCTTCTTCTTGAGGTTGGTAATTTGGGAAGCAAGCTCTTCATATTTATCATCCAACATGGAGGTATCTTTCTTCAAATTTACCCTTTCCATAGGCCATTGAAAAGAATTAGAAACCATATCTTCAACAATCCTCATGGCTTCCTTCGCATCTCGATTTAGCAAGCAACCTCCGGAGGTAGCATTTACCATAGTTCTTGTTTGTGAACTCAAACCACCATAGAAGAAGAAGAGTTGTCGACTCTCATCTAGGCCATGTGGAGGGCATTTCCTTAAGAGTTCACGGAATCTCCCCCAAGCATTGAATATCGTCTCATCCTCATGTTGGGCAAATTGATAAATCTCCGAGATTAGGCGTTGTACCTTGGAAGGTGGAAAGTATCTCGAGAGAAAAGCTTTGCATAAATCCTCCCACGATTTGATTGACTTTCCATTAAGACCTTTGAACCACTCTTTAGCCCGGTCACGAAGTGAAAATCCAAAGAGTCTCATCCGGATTGTGTCATTTGGCACTCCTTCGATCTTGAGGGTATCACAAATTTCAAGGAATGAGTATAGATGATCATTTGGGTCCTCGGTGACTTCTCCTCCAAATTGATTTGCTTGAACCAAACGAATCAAGCCTGGTTTGAGCTCAAAGCTAGGTGCATCTACCGTGCCCCATTCTCTTCCTTGATAACTTTCCTTTGGAGGTTGGAATATCTCAATTATAGGAGTTAATTGAACCTCTTGAGTTCTCCTCCTTTGCTCATCCATTCTTGCTTCCATAACCTCCAATTGCTTCCTAAGAACTTCCACTTCCCGATTGATTTCCACATCTTGCTCTTTGGAAGTTCTTTCTCTCTTCTCATAATCCAAATCAAAAGATTCCACATGTTTAACCTTGGATCTATGAAGTGTGTACCTATCAAGCACACCAATAAAGAAATCAAAAATAGTCCAATAGAATGCTTGAATCAACAAGCACAATACCATCCTATCTATTAAAAAAAACAAGCTCAAATTAGCAACAAGAAACTAAACAATCTATCGATCATCCATCTATTCACTCCCCGGCAACGGCGCCAAAAATTGACTCGGCTAATTTCTAGCCTATCAATAATACAATAACCGAACTAGCTAGTAGTCCGGGTCGAACCACAAGGAGTGAATGTATCGATAGACAATCAAGTAGTTCACGTAGTCTCTATCATACTATCTAAGCACATGGTCATGAGTTTGGTGTTTTATAACTAGGCAAGCATTAAGTAAATGAAATAACAAGCAAAAATAAAGGCAAGGAATGTAAAGAACAAGTAAAGGTACAAGTAAAGAAGATAAGGTTTCAAACGATTTCCGATGTGATTAGGCTAAAGATTAGGCATTTGATGTATCAAACCATTTTAATTCCTTTGAGTGACATTATTACATAAAGCAAGCTATCTCATCCTCCTAAGACTTGATAACTAGTAGATTGAATAACATGCTTACCATTCTAAACATATTACCAACTCCTAAAAGCACAATGCCTACTAATCTAACATCAATTCACATAATTCTTTCTAGGAGCAATGCAAATCAATACTAGATAATATGAGCAAGGATTCATGCCAAGTGCTATGAATGGAAGCTTCCTAGGCATTCCATCAAACACCTTGTATGCACTCATGGTTGTCAATCATTCATGCAATTAAATCCAATCAAATCCAAGGGCAACTCAAAGGAAAGGTAGATCCACATCAAAAACCATTAAATCCTAGCCTAATTCACATCATCCATCATTTGAAACCTCAATGGATCTAGCCTAGCATGGATCTAAGCATCAAACCATCAACAACAAGCAAAAACATAATGAAAATGACAAGGAAAGAAAAGTAGAGAAGAAATCTTCAACAATCTCTTCAAACTCCAAGCATAATCTTCAACAATTATTTGAAAATACTAAAAAGGAAAGAGGGAAACTAGAGTTCTAAAGTTGTTGTGCACAAAAGTGAATTACAAGTGGAATTAGATGACAAATAAGGAAAATATCTAGCTATATATAGTTTTCCCAAGCATTGGGGCTAAATTGCAAATACTAGAAACTTAAGTTGAGAAGGTGGGGTAAAATCTGTAATTTCTGAAAAGTTAATTGAGGAGTTGACTGTTTCATTTCCGGTTGACCCGTGCAATTTCCGCCCACATTTTCAGTTTGCGCGCTCTCACGGTTTTGGCTCGTTCTCTCTCGTCCGACATCGGAAAATTAATCCGCAAAGTGCTACGGTTTCCTCTTTCGACCCTCTTCGACATAGGATAAGTCAAACTTGCCCAGAAAATTGCCGCAACACCTGAAATCAGCACGGAAACCGAGAGAAAACGCAAAGCATATAGAAAATGCATAAATTGTAAAAACCTATCATTTCCTATTCATTTAAGCACAAATCCGAACCAAAACACGCATCGAGACGCACTCTAAAGCATGCTAAATATGTGGTTATCAGCTTGCCCTTTTTCTCACATCTCCACCTAATGTTATGCATATTCACTAAGATCAATTAGGACTTTAGTAAAGCTTGTAATGTAGGGACATTGGTTAAGGTAGGGAAATTATAGACTAAGTGACTCAAAAATAACTCCAAATCATTCACCCCTTTTCAACTCCAACCAAAGTATGAATTTTTTTAATTCATCTTCTACCATACTCAACACCAACTACACAATCAAAAAGATGCTAAACATATGCAACTCAAAGCAATATCAACTATCCCCTTATGCTTTTATTCTCTTTTTTTTTTCTTTCTTTTTTCTAGAGCTCAACTACTAATAGTCTTTCCAATGAAAATCAAAAGCTCTATATTTTCTTTTTTCTTTTCTCGCAATATATTTTTTTCTTCTTCTTCTTCTTTTTTTTTTTTTTTTTTTTCTAAGCTTATAGGGATAGCTAACAACTTAAGCAAAGCATCTACAATTTTTTTTTTCTTTTCTTCCTCCACATCTCATCAAATATTCTATAATCTCCAACTACACCATATAACTAACCACTAAAAGATACCCATATCCATCATAACCTCCTATCATCCGGTTTTAGAAAAGAAAGGCTTATGAAGGCTCAAATTGGGTAAACAAATATTAATATCAAAGGTTAGTGTATAGGGAAAATGTGGCTAAAGAAAGATGGCCTAAAATCCTTTCTAAGATCATACACATACTAAGGTCTCAATGGAGAACAAAGGCAAGTTCTAGAAATTCAAAGCATGCATGATCACTAACAAATAAATTGACATCAATATGTCCAAAGGCTCAAATCCTCACTGATTGGTGTTTAGATGTTAGGATTTTCGTCGTGTTTTTGAGTCCGTTGTCGTTATGTTTTCGTGTCTTTTTGTGTGTTTATGGCTATGATTTGGTTGTTTGAAGTTTTTGGTACTTGTAGGTGTTATAAATGGAAAAGGAGCGGAAACGGGTCGAAAAGGGCGAAAAGTCGAGGTTCGGACGATCGAGGTCAGATCGGAGAGTTGGACAGCCGTCCAACTCATCTGGACGGCCGTCCAAGGTACCACGTCCAAAGCTGGACGGGCGTCCAGCGTGCGAGCAAATTCCTACAGAACCAAGATCTGGACGTACGTCCAGATCAAGTTGGACGTACGTCCAACTTCCGGCGGCCAGCTGTTTATTTCCTTTTATGACTAGGTTTTATACCTAGTATATATATGACTCCTTGTACACGAATTATACAACACTTTTACCTTCCTTTAGCTTTAGTTTTTGCATTCAAACACTTTAGATTAGCTTTCTATTGTTCGGATCCGGATTCTTTGTTCGTTGCAATTTAATTCAAGACTTCTTCTTAATTTTGTGTTCGTCGTTCTTCGTTACTTTCGTAAGTTCTTTTATTGCTTTCGTTTATTTGCTTTAATTGCTTTCTCTCGTTCTAGATTTAATTTCGTAATTGCTTCGTTTAATTTCCTTTGTTTAATTTTATTTGTTCGGTTTTCAAGTTCTAGTTAGATTCGTTTTTCCTTCGCTTTCGATTCTTTCGTTTTCCAAATTCTCGTAGTTAGATTTATTTATTTAATTTCCAGATTTCATTAATCATGTCTAGATTCGTTTTCGTTTTCTTCGTTGCTTTCTTTATTGCTTTCTTTTCGATTCTTGCCTAGGTAGTTAAATTGCTTTCTTTTAGTTTAGTTCTTAGATTAATTTCTTGCTTTCTAGATTAGTTAATTTACTCGCTTTGATTTAATTGCTTTGATTTATTTTATTGCCTAGGATTTAAAAACCAAAACCCAAAAATATTCTTTAATTGCTTTCTTAGTTTTAGGCTAGATTAGGATTTTTACTACATAATTATTTGCCCTGCTAAGTTTTCCTTCGAGATTCGACATTGGGTTTTACTTGCTAGTGCTACGATAGGATTTCGTTCTATTGCGAACACTTTTTAGTGAAACACTCACCAAGGTAACAACATGATTCCCAATATCCAAACATGACATAGAATTCATCACATAAATGCGTCGCTTCGCCAAGGTTCCATGCATAAATCCAATCAAATTTTCCACAATAAAAAATCCGTACTATCATCGGCCAATCCACAATACTCATAAATCATGTTTGACTCAATCAACTAACTCATAAGATTCAAAACAAATAAAGACTCAGCATACCCCAAAATAAAACAACTACTAAAGCAATAAAAACACACCCAAAAGATTGTTAACTTTAGTTACTCTTTCCCCTCCCCCAAACTTATTTCGAAATCAAAGATTAAGGAATAAGTTTGCAAAAAGAAGAAGAAACTAAGTTAACAAACTTACCTCATTGAAATGGCGGAGGGAAGGGAGGATTGTTCGGATTGTTGGGGTCGTACCGTTGATGTTGAGGAGGGTAGTTAGGATAAAAGTAGTGCATCTCATGCACCATCCGGTTGTAGCTCTCCAAGTAGGCTCTCTCGTCCTCTTGTCTCTTCCTCTCCTCCTCTCGATATCGCATCTCATTCTCAAAATGAGTGTTGATAGTATCGAAACGGCCTCCAATATAAGTACGAAGATCGTCCACCTCCGTCCTCAATGTTTGGATTTCTTCTCGGACTCCTCCCACTTGGGCCTCAACAAACTCTCTTCCATCCCAATGGTAATTGTCCATTGCCTCCATCGTCTCCGTATGCCACTCGTGCATTGTAGAGAACTCCGGAGCTCTCATATGAAAACCGGGTTGAGGTACATCTTCGTACCCTCCTTGTTCCTCTCCCCCTTGCTCATAAGCTTGCTCTTCTTGCTTATCCCCCTCTTCTTCAAATCGTGGTGGTCGTCGGCCCGGCTCCGTCATCATCCTCAAATGATCTCCCGAGCTCATACTCCAATTTCCTCGTGCTCTATCTCCCTCCGCAAGAACACTCGTCAAATGCGGGCAAGGAAGACGAAGAATCATTTGAGCATTCGTCTCATGGACCCTCCAAATATAACTATCTTTGCCTTTGAAGCGCCGCTCGATCAAGAAGGATGTCTCTAGAAACCGGATCCTTGGGTAGTGGCACTCGAAACTTGTGGCACATCGGTGTAATCCATGCCCAACACCCAATCTTTTGGTTCCCGTGGAGTAGGGCTTGACTCTCAAAGTGCTCGGACAACCATAGGGCGGCATCTTGGTTGATCTCGTTGATACAAGACAAAAAGAGATGCATATCAACGGTTCTGAACGTCCCGGAATCACCTCTCCCCGTAATAATGCTCGAAATGAGCCGGTGCAAGTACCTAAATGTCGGGTTCCGAACCGATGACGCCTTTGCTCTCCTTGGATCATAGTATACAATCCTCTCTTTCTCCAAGTATACAATTGCCTTCCATAGGTCGTCCATGTCGGGCGTGTGATCCCCGCTAAAGTGTCCTTGTTTGTCTCCTCCAATTAGATCATTGAGCTCGTCCATAGTGAGGGTTCATTGGGTGTTCACCAACTAAAAACGGAGCATAGACGGAGTCCCTCCGGACCTAAGCACCTCCACGGTTGAGAGAAACTCCACCATCGGTCCATGGTACGTCAAGAGGTTGGCTTGAAAAATTCGAGTAAATCCGCCATTCCCCATCAAAGTGACCACATCATCGGCTATGCCCATTCCCGAAATCGTCTCGTGGTCAAGGAACCTACAATGCTTGTGCTTCAAGCCCACCAAATGTGACCGTCTCCACTTCGCCTCCAGTGTCTTAAAAGAGGCCTGTGGGGACATGTTGGATCGCCAAATAATTCACAATGTCGGCGAACCAAGGGGTGTACATATCTATCTCGAAAATCTGCTCGTCGGGAAAGCTCTCCTTGATGACAATTCTCGAATCTTTTCCTTCCACCGGCTGCTCAAGTCTCGAGAGATGATCGGCCACCACATTCTCGCATCTTTTCCTGTCCTTTATCTCCATATCGAACTCTTGAAGAAGTAAAATCCAACGTACTAGCCTCGGCTTTGAGTCCTTCTTGGTGAATAGGTAGCGAATAGCGGCATGATCGGTGTGCACAATCGTGTGAGATCCCACCAAATAAGGTCTAAAACCCTAGTCAAAAAAAAGGAAAACTTTTGACCGAGACACGTCAGGCCCAGCGCCCGCTGGCAAGGCCAGTGCTCGTTGGCCCCTTGCACTACACGCTCGCTCACTCAGCAGGCCGAGCGATTGCGGACAACCAGGCAATGTCTTCCTTTGACCTCTTCTTCGTCTTTGCCCGTGTTTTCCCCCTTTTCTTGTTGTTTCTTCATCAATTTTTAATCTTGATACATAATCCACATAAAATTTACAAACACCCAAATCATAGCAAAACACAGAAAAGAAACCAAACAAAGACAAAAACAGACTCAATACAACAACTAAAACTACAGAAATGGACACCAAACAAATCCCCTACATATAATTGTTTGCTTGTCCTCAACGAAACGTATTCAATATTTTAGACTCAATCCGAAAAACTCAAATCATGAAACAATCAACTATTAAGATCATCAAGCTGATAAAGTTGCAAAAACAAAATCAACATCAAAAATTTATGATTGTTTTATGCATGAGGATCCAACTAATGATATTCACACAACTCACAAATCTTTGAGTATTCAATCCCATAACCTACTTCTCTCTCTCTCTCTCTCTCTCTCTCTCTCTCTCTCTCTCTCTCTTCTTTTTAACACTTAATGAGTACGAAATTAAACGATTTAGCATATATATCTCTTTACATCGAGTTTTCTAATGCAGTTTTTCGTACTCATTGTTAAGAGGAGTAGAATGCCTACGAACCATTATGTATCTCTTTATTACACACTAAAAATCAGTACATTTAGGAAATATTCATAAGGTGCACCTTATGTGGTTTTCCATGCATGCTCATTGCTATAGCAAAAAAATGCATCAAACAAGCAAGAGGAGCATAGTCCTATCAACCAACTATATTCACAACCAACACACTTTTTAATACAACACTTTTTTTAGGGAATCAAACTAAAGAACATAACTTATCAACAACTCAAGAACAAACACTCATGATCCAAATCAAAAGTAATCTACTCACAACTCAAATCTAGAACATGACTGATAGATGTGAAATTACTTGTTTTTCATAGTCTAAGAAGGTCATTTTAGTGTCTCGTTTGTGTATCATTGTTCATGTTTTGCATGATTGATCGCACTATTTCTACCACACAAAATAGGTGTAATATAATGAAGCACGAGTATCGTATCCACAGGGATTGATGTATCGAAAACGCACACAATACCTCTACTAAAGAACTAATGTGATGTTTAGGCTTTTAAGAGTTTAGGATGTGGTATTTATAGACTAGGCAAATAATAAAAAGACTCAATTAAATCAAATAAGGAAACAAAGTGTGCAGGAAAATAATTAGTCAAAATTAAACAACTTAAGGCACAAGCAATTAAGTAAATAAGGAAAGTAAACAATTAAGGAAAAGTGTTGATTCTAGGGAAGCCTACCTAATCAAAAATATGCAAATAATTAATGAATACAATTAACCACTTTAATCCAATCTAAATGTGATACATGCAAATATAACTTACACCCTAATTAAAGCAATGCAAGTAGTCACCCAACGAGATCCTAATATTCTTTCGAATTGTAAGAATCGAATCAAGTGCAAAATAGAACAAGTACCAATAATATAATCAACTAGGTTCAACTAAGACACCAAATCAATTATATATGAACATATAACAATTCAATTATCAATCAAGAAAATCAAACTATTATATCATGCTTTCATGAGATCTATTATGCAATTATCCAATTAAGGCATAAACACATAACTATGCATACACAATTAATGGCCAGTTAACTATGCATGAGAATAAGCACCATGAAACATGCATCTAGATTGGAAGGCTAATTGTAAACAAAAACACTTACATAAATTCAATTAGGCATTCAATCCCTAAAATCAACTAAAGAATTTAGCTAGACATAATTAAAGTAGACATAAACACAAAAGATTGAATGAACATAATTAAAAAGTAAGAGTAAGAAAAACTTGGAATTGAATCTTGAACACGAAGAACTTCAAAACTTGAATCTTGAATAAACTTGAAAAACTCCAATGTAAAATACAAAACTCTAAAATAAAAGTGTGCTAGAAAATATGATGTTTGCTAGGTTATTTGATAGGGTTTACAATGCTAGAGTAGGAGTATATATAGGAGAAATTTACATAAGGAAAGCCTAAACCAAAAAGGAGTCATAATTAATAAGGAGAAAATTCCCGGCTGGACACTCTCGACAGACCTCTCGATCGAGAGGTCGATCGAGAGGGTATAATTTCTACTCTCGATCGAAAGCTGCGGCATAAGGTACCTCTCGACACCTCTCTCGATCGAGAGGTCGATCGAGAGGCCTTCACTCGAACTCAAATCTTGATTTTCAGCTTCGATCTTTACGCCTTTTCTCGTCTCGGGGTTTTATCATCGATTTATCATCAATTTATGCCTGAAAACACATAAGAACACCTACAAGCATAATATTGTCCCATATACTAAAATCCATATAAAACATAGACAATACTATAAAATCGAGACACAAAATCGACTCTTTTTGGCTATGAAAACAAGGTAAATTTCACCTATATCAAATCCCCCAAACTTAAACATTGTTCGTCCCGAACAATACCAAAACATAAACAATAGACTCTAGCATTGTGAACTATATAGGCCTCAAAAACTTTTCAAAACCAATACTCATGATCATGATCAAAACTATACATACAACCTTAGCATCAATAACACAACCTATCCAACAAATTTGAAACATGTCAATCTATCAAAGAACACTCTCCAAACATGTGAGATTATGTATATAAGTGAACTCTCAACTCTCTCAAAGAAAAGATGTAATATAATGCACATCATGGGGTTCACTCAACATCAATGTAATGCAACATGTTTACCATAGGCTTGCCCCTAATCTCAACATCTCCACCTAATGTAATATTCACAAACTAAGATCAAAAAGGTCTTTATAAAAGCTTGTAATGTAGGGACATTGGTTAAGGTAGGAAATATATAGGCTAAGTGACTCAAATTGCTCCAAATCATCAACCTCTTTTCAACTTCACCCAAAGTATAGATTTTACTCCATCTTCTACCATCCAACACCAACTACAAAACTCAATATCAAGATGCAACATATACAATCCAAGCTAACTATCCCCTTATGCTTATTTTTGTTTGTTTGTTTTTTTTTTTTTTTTTTTTTTTTTTTTTTTTACTATAGAGCTCCTCTAATAAATGTTCTTTCTAACAATGAACAAAGGCTCTAACTTTCTTTTCTCTCTTTTTTTTTTTTTTTTTCTATTTTTTCTCTAAGCTCATAGGGATAGCTAACTATACTTAATCAAGCATCTCAAATTCTTTTCTTTTTCTTTTCATACCACACCAAGATAATCTACTCAACTCCTTCCCACATCATCAACTAACTCCACTAAAGATACCCTTATCCATCCAAACCTCCTATCATCCAAGTTCAAGAAAGAAAGGCTCATAACAAGGCTCAAAGGGGGTAAACAAAGATAATGATCAAGGTTAGTGTATGGGAATCATATGGCTACGAAAGAATGGCCTAATATCATCTCCTAGTTCATAAATATACTAAGGTCTTGACGGAGAAATAGGGCAAGTTCTAGAAACAATGAAGCATACATGATCACTCAATCAAGAAAATAGGCATCAATATGCACCAATAGCTCAAAACTCACGGGCTCAAACTAACTAGTTCCCGACTTCATGACATGCTTCAATTTCATCAAATAAAATCGCGTCGCTTCGCCAAGGTTCCATGCATAATAAAGATCATGAATTTTCTCCAAAAATCAACAAACTTTTTCTATCATTGGCCAAATTCACAACACTATCATCACATGCTTACTTGACTCAATTTAAACCTAAGACTCAAAACAATAAAAGACTCTAACATACCCCAAAATAATACTAACAAATAAAAGACTCTCAAAGCAAGAAAACAATAAAAGTAATTTAACTTAGACACTCTTTCCCTCCCCCAAACTTATTTCAAAGCATAGCAACGAAATAAGTTTAAAGAAAAGAAGTAGGCTAAGTTAAAAACTGACCTCATTGAAATGGCGGTGGGAAGGGAGGGTTGTCGGGGTTATTGGGGTCGAATCGTTGATGGCTCTCCGGGTAGTGAGGATAGAAATAGTGCATCTCATGCACCATCCTATTATAATTCTCCAAGTACGCTCGTTCATCCTCACGCCTCTTCGCCTCCTCTTCTCGAAATTTCCTCTCGTTCTCAATGTAGGCGTCGAGAGTATCAAAACGACTTCCAATAAATGTGCGAAGATCCCCCACCTCGGTTCTCAACGTTTGTACCTCTTCGCGAACTCCTCTTACTTGGGATTCAACAAACTCCCTACTATCCCAATGATAGTTGTCCATTGCTTCCATTGACTCCGTGTGCCAATCCCGCATCGTAGAGAAATCCGGAGCTCTCATATGAAAACCGGGCTGTGGAACACCCTCGTATCCTTGCTCAAAAGCATCTTCCCCTTGATCAAATCCCCGCTCATATTGCTCAGCCTCATCTTCATCTTCGTCCTCCTCATCATCATCACCACCTTCGTCGGGTCTTGGACCTCCCTCAGCCCACATAAGCTCCTTGTGTTGAGGAGAATCCATCTTTCCGTTCCCTCTCCGCAGCTTCTCGTTCCCGATCACCTCAGTCAAATAACTGTTCGGAAGCGGAAAGAGATAAATGCCACTCATCCCATGCAACTTGAAGAACCACCCGGACGTGTCATACGAGATCATCCTAGCAAGCTCCAACGTCCGTCTATCTACAAAGATGGACGTAGATACGGGCTGCTCTCCAATTGGAATGTTGAAGTGTTGGGCAATGGGAGTGACGAAAGCTCCTATCCCGATCTTTTGCCCCCCGAACAAGTATGCTTGGCTCTCCATATGATCGACGAGGTAAAGGGCTGCATTTTGTGAATGTCCTCGCAAAGAAGTCCAAATAAGATGAGCGTCGGTGGCAAGGAAGGTGCCGGAGTCATGACGGGAATGAATGGTGCACGAGATCAGCCGATGAAAGTAGCGAATCGTGGGATTCCGAATTGAGGTGGCCTTTGCTTTCGCCGGGTTGTAGGATCTCGTTCTTTCCTCCTCAAAATCCACGAAGTGTGCCCACAAATCTTGCAAATCCGGATGATTGTTGCCAATATATTCACCACGCTTGTTTCCTCCAATGATGTCGTTAAGTTTATCCATATCAAGCTCTCTCGGTTGACCACCAAGTTGGAAACGAATGACATGGGGCACTTGGTTGACTCGCTCCACTACCAACGTTGAGAGGAACTCCACCGTGAGAATGTGGTAAGTGAAGTGATTCCCTTGAAATATGTTGGTGAAGCCTCCTCGCTGCATCAATTGGGTGATCTCATTAGCTATCCCCATCGCTGCCACCGTCTCTTGATGTAGGAAACGGCAGTGCTTGTGCTTGAGTTGCACAAGGTGGGACCATCTCCTCTTTGACTCCGCAGTCGTGAGCTTGAGTTTGAACGCCTTGGGCTCCAAACTTGAGGGCATCGACCTCGCCGGCGGTATCCTAGTCTCCGGGATAGTCTTGTCATTCTTCCATGTCTCCTTTCCCTTACTCGAAGAGGTGACCTTTTCTTTTCCTTTGCCTTTGCCTGAGGAGGTTGAAGCGACATTCTTGCCCTTGTCTCGTGCCATTTTTAGTACCTAAAAGTATCACAAATCAATACAAGGGATGCAAGAATAAAGCAATTTAAATCATATTCCCCCAAACTTCAACCAAGCTCAATTCTCCCCCATTATCAACTCAATTTCACCACCAATTTATACAATCACCACAAAACTCCTCCATAATCATGAACTTATAATCACAAAATCTCAATCTCGTGTATATAGATACCAACAAATCTTCAACAATTCATAGACAAATATAAAGACTCATTCGATTATCAATACACAATTCTCTCCGCATTCGTCCATGAATTCAATTCATTCAAATAAATTCAATGAATTCCATGAATCCAATCTATCATGCTCAATCTAATACCCAATCTATCAATTCAACAAATTTAACCATCAAAATTGAATTTTAATCGGTCAAAACATGCGAAATCATGTAAAGAATCAAGAATTGATAACAAGAGAGCAAGAAATCGAGTACCTTTTGACGAATCGAAGAAAGAAATCGAGAGAATTTGTGTGTGCTTGAGAGAATTTGTGAGTTATGAGAGAATGGTATGTGAGTTGTGTGCAAAAGGTGTATTTAAAGGAGTAGATAAACCTGGTCAAAGTCGGAATGTGCGCCGTCAACGACCCTCTCGATCGACCTCTCGATCGAGAGACCTGTCGAGAGGTAGCTACTGGAATCTGAAATTTGACCTCTCGATCGACCTCTCGATCGAGAGAGGTGTTGAGAGGTGCTGCACTGTACGTTCTGACCTCCCCTCTCGATCGAAAACACGGGGGTCTCGATCGAGAGGCTTCTCGTGACACACCTGGGAAATCAGCAATTCAAAACCTCTCGATAGACCTCTCGATCGAGAGAGGTGTCGAGAGACCCCTACTGTATGCCAAAATTTCACCTCTCGAACGACCTCTCGATCGAGAGAGGTGTCGAGAGGTCCTGCTCGATTTTGTTTTCTACACAACTTTTCAACATTCGTTAGTATATTAAGGGGTTCGACTCTAAAATACGAAATTTGACTCAAAACTACGAAAAATAAACTACCTAAGACTCTAAAACATAAAACGAAACAAAATAATAATAAAAAAAAACGGAATACGAATATTGGGTTACCTCCCAACAAGTGCTACGTTTTACGTCTTTAGCCCGACGATACCTCCTTTCTACTTTGGATCATCGAGGTAAGTGGTCGCTTTCTTAGGGAATAGAGGCATCGGCTTGAAGTAGTGCTTGAGGCGATGTCCATTCACTACGAATTTCTCACCGTCGTTCTTTAACACCTCGAATGCACCGTTCTTCAAGTCCTTGTAAATGACGTACGGCCCCGACCACTTACTTTGCAATTTTCCTGGAAATAAACGAAGTCGAGAATTAAAAACAAGAACATCATCACCAATTTCAAACTTACGCTTTTTGATGCTCAAGTCGTGGAATCTTGCAGCTCGTTCCTTGTAAATCCTCGAATTTTCGAATGCTTCGTTTCTCCACTCATCAAGTTCCAACAAGTCGTCACATCTTTGGCCCATGGCTTCCTTGAACTCGAAGTTGATCCTTCTCGTCGCCCAATAAGCTTTATGCTCCAACTCCATTGGTAAGTGGCAAGATTTGCCAAATAGCAATTGATATGGCGACCTCCCGATTGGTGTCTTGAAAGCCGTCCTATAGGCCCAAAGTGCGTCATCCAAGTACTTCGCCCACTCCTTTTTGTTGGTGACGGTCTTCTCCAAGATTTGCTTGATCTCACGATTAGCTAACTCGGCTTGACCGTTAGCTTGAGGGTGGTAGGGCGATGTGACCTTGTGCTTGACTCCGTATTTTGCAAGAAGCGATCCTAACCAACGATTGTTGAAGTGGCTCCCCCCATCACTAAGCAAAGCCCTCGGAGTTCCAAACCGAGTCAAAATATTTCGCTGGAGGAATTTGATCACCACCTTCGAATCGTTGGTTGTAGTCGGAATGGCCTCGACCCATCTAGAAACATACTCCACCGCAAGTAGAATGTAGGAGAACCCTTGAGATTTGGGAAAAGGACCCATGAAATCAATCCCCCAAACATCGAAGAGCTCCACTTCCATGATAGTTCGTTGCGGCATCTCGTCCCTCTTCGTGATATTCCCCATCCTTTGGCATCGATCACATGACTTGATGAACTCATGGCAATCCTTGTAGATCGACGGCCAATAGAAACCACTATGAAAGATCTTGAGGGCGGTCCGATTCGCTGCAAAGTGTCCCCCATTCGGAGCGCTATGGCAATCTTCGATGATCTTCTTCCATTCCGATTGTCGAACACATCGCCTTATGACTCCATCGGCACACCTCCTATACAAGTATGGATCATCCCAATAATAGAACTTACAATCGTGGAGGAACTTCTTCTTTTGGTGAGACGATAGATCCTTGGGCACATGATGGATCACCAAATAGTTGACGATGTCGGCGAACCAAGGTATCAAATCGTCCATCTGAAAAATCTGCTCATCGGGGAAGCTCTCCTTGATTTCAATTTTCGAATCCTCTCCTTCCACGGGCTGCTCGAGTCTCGAGAGATGGTCGGCCACCACGTTCTCGCATCCTTTCCTATCCTTGATCTCCATGTCGAACTCTTGAAGAAGCAAAATCCAGCGAACTAACCTTGGCTTCGAGTCCTTCTTGTCGAATAGATAGCGAATGGCGGCATGGTCGGTGTGCACAATCGTGTGAGATCCCACCAAATAAGGTCTAAACTTGTCAAAAGCGTAGACCACAGCAAGTAACTCCTTCTCCGTGGTGGTGTAATTCCTTTGAGCCGAGTCCAACGTCTTACTAGCATAGTAGATCACTCGGAATAGCTTCTCCCTTTTCTGCCCCAAAACTGCTCCTACCGCCCAATCGCTTGCATCGCACATGAGCTCGAACGGGGCACTCCAATCCGGCGACACTAAGACGGGGGGGTAGAGATAAGCGCCTTCTTCAATGTCTCGAAGGCTTCCAAGCACTCATTATCGAACACGAACTTGACATCTTTCTCGAGCAATCCACACAACGGCTTTGTGATCTTTGAGAAATCCTTGATGAATCTCCTATAGAAGCCGGCATGTCCTAAGAAACTTCTCACCGATTTGACATTGGTTGGCGGTGGCAACTTCTCGATGGCTACAACTTTGGCTCGATCCACCTCCAATCCATATGAAGACACCTTGTGACCTAGTACAACTCCTTCTTGAACCATGAAGTGGCACTTCTCCCAATTGAGAACGAGGTTCGTCTCTTCGCATCTTTGAAGTACCGTGGCAAGATTCTCCAAACATTGATCAAAAGAAGGACCAAAGACTGAAAAATCATCCATAAACACCTCCATGATATTCTCAATCAATCCATGGAAGATGGCCATCATACACCTTTGGAAAGTGGCCGGTGCATTGCATAATCCGAACGGCATCCTCCTATAAGCTAAGACTCCATATGGGCATGTAAATGCCGTCTTGTGTTGGTCCTCCGGAGCGATGGCGATTTGATTGTAGCCGGAGTATCCGTCGAGAAAGCAATAATACTCATGGCCGGCTAGACGATCAAGCATTTGATCTACGAACGGGAGGGGAAAGTGATCCTTCCTTGTTGCTGCGTTGAGAAGACGATAATCAATGCACACTCGCCATCCCGTGACGAGCCTTGTCGCGATCAGCTCTCCTTTCTCGTCGTTGATGACCGTCATGCCTCCTTTCTTTGACACCACTTGAGTAGGACTCACCCACTCACTATCCGAAATAGCATAGATCATGCCGGCATCAAGCAATTTCAGCACCTCCTTCCTCACAACTTCTTGCATGGCTGGGTTTAATCGTCTTTGGGGTTGGACTCTTGGGCGATGGCCTTCCTCGAGCAAGATCCTATGCATGCAAATCGTAGGACTTATACCTTTGATGTCGGCAATCGTCCATCCAATTGCAGATTTGTGCTCCCTTAGCACCCTCAATAGCTTGTCAGTGTTTGCCTCCGTGAGATGAGAAGATACGATCACCGGGTACGTCTCTTCTTCTCCTAAGAACTTGTACTTGAGGTGCTCGGGTAATGGCTTCAATTCCACCTTAGGGGCTGCATCCTTCTTCTCTTCCTCTTCGAAAAATCCGTCGTCCATCTTCTTGTTGATGTCAAGATATGAAACCTCCTTGTGGTGACTCGATGGTCGATTAGCCTCCAACTGATTGAGATACTCGAGGATTTCGTCGCAAGCTTCATCCAACTCCTCGTAGGCATAGAGAGAATTTGAAATACAATGGTTAAGTGCCTCCTCCGAAGTAGGTGGTGTCAATGTCTCGATAGAGAAGATATCCTCACGTTGATCGTCGGGTCTCTTCATAGCTTCGTAGATAGAAATTTTCAGTTCCTCCCCGTTGACTCAAAATGTGAGGTCTCCATCTTGCACATCGATCAACGCTCTCCCCGTTGCTAAGAATGGCCGCCCCAAGATCAATGGTTGATTTGTATCCTCGGGCATGTCCAAGACTACGAAATCTGCCGGAAAGACGAGGTTGTGCACTTGTACGAGAACGTCCTCCACTATCCCCCTTGGATAAGAAACTGATCGGTCCGCCATAAGTAGAGAGATGGTGGTTGGCTTCATCTTCCCGATCTTGAGCCGGTTGAATATAGGGAGAGGCATCAAATTTATGCTAGCACCAAGATCACATAGCACATTTTGGAAGATTTGATCACCAATCTTGCATGACAAAGTGAATCTCCCGGGATCCTTTTGCTTCAATGGTAGCTTCCTTTGGATCACCGCGCTGCACTCCTCCGTGAGATTGATCGTCTCGAACTTCCCCCACTTCTTCTTCCCCGAAACCGCATCCTTGATGAACTTCATGTGGTTGGGCATGTCTCGGAGAGCATCGAGAAGTGGTATGTTGATGTTGACCTTTTGTAGTATCTCCATGAAGCGTTGATACTTCTCGTCTTGCTTCGTCTTGGTCAATCGTTGCGGGAAGGGTGCCTTCGGAGTGTAAGTCGGGAGTTGGTGCGGCTGCTGGGCCTCTCGACCGACCTCTCGATCGAGAGAGGTGTCGAGAGGTCCCTTCTGACTTCGGGTTTTGACCTCTCGATCGACCTCTCGATCGAGAGAGGTATCGAGAGGCTCCATTTGAATCTCCTCGTCGTAGACCTCTCGATCCTCCTCTCGATCAAGAGGGGTGTCGAGAGGTGGTTGCTGACTTCCAGTATGGACCTCTCGATCGACCTCTCGATCGAGAGGGGTGTCGAGAGGCCCTCGCCTCGGCTCTTGTATCCTCGTTTCCTCGAGCACTACGTTCTTGAAGTTCCCGACTCCTTTTTTCTCAGCTTCCAAGGATGGATTTGTGTATGTAGTGCCGCTCCGAAGCTCAATAGCATGAACGTGATGGTTGTTCTTCGGGTTTTGCTCCGTGTTACTTGGGAATTGGCCGGGCTTATGGACTCCTCCTTGAGCGTTGGCTATTTGACTCATTTGCGTCTCCAACATTTGCATTTGCTTGGTCAACGCATTGATGCTACTAGCCAAGTTGTTGGTTGATGTACTTTGAGTGAGCTCCAACGTCCTCAACTTTGCATCTTGTTGTGTCATCCTCATCTCCGATTGAGCCATATATTACCGAATCAAATCATCGGTTGACAATTCCTTCTTGGGCTCTTGGATGACTCCGTTCTCAACATGGAAGCCGGGAGGTGGTTGCAATGCGTTGCTTGGATTGGCATAGGAGAAGTTCGGATGATTTCGGTTGTTGGGAACATATGGTTTCTTGTACCCTCCTTGGTAGTTCAAACCTCCTTGTCCTCCTTGCCCTCCTTGCCACTTGTTTCCTTGATTCGGTTGCCACTTGCCCCCTTGTTGCACAAAATTGGCATCTTCCTCTTCGGTTGGGTTTGCTTGATCGTCCGTGATAGCATCGCACCGAAGTACTCCTTTCTTGATAGAATCCAACTCATTTGCTGTTTTTGTATACTTCTCCATCAAGTCCTCGTAAGCATCGATCCCAATGTTGGCAACTCTCCTTCTTCCAAGCCGTCGATCGGTAGCCTCTTCATAGCTCGAATTTACGGTCAGCTCAATAATCTCCATAGCCACTTCATACTCATTGTTCAAGAATCCTCCCTTCGAAGCGTAATCGAGCTCCTTCCTACACAACTTGTTCAAACCACGATAGAAGCACGTGATTTGATCCTCCTTACTAATCCCATGATTCGGGCATGCTCGAAGTAACTTCTTGAATCTCCCCCACGCCTCATAAAAGTGCTCATCCTCATATTGTTGAAATTGGTTGATCTCATTGATAAGCTTTTGAGCCCTCGAAGGTGGAAAGAACTTGTTGAGAAACTTTGTGCACATCTCAGCCCAAGTAGTGACCTCCTTCTTGTCCAATCCATCCAACCATTCTCTTGCATCGTCCTTGAGAGACCACACGAAGAGACTAAGCTTGAGGTAGTCCGAAGATACTCCATTGGCTTTGTATGTAGCACATATGTCCAGAAATTGCTTCAAGTGCGCGTTGGGATCCTCCGCCGGTGATCCTCCGTATTGATTGTTTTGCACCATGTTGATGAGGGACGTCTTGAACTCGTAGTTGTTAGCTTCCGTGGTCCCCCATCCTCCTTGCTGAAATTGGTCCACGACCGGTTTGAACCGATCGTTCAAAGTCCTCCTCACTTGATCGCCATTGAATCGAAACTCCTTGGTGAATCGGGTGGTGAAGGGAGGGGTGTATCGATCTTCTTTGCCTCCTTCTCTCGCCTCAACGCCCTTAGAGAGCGCTCTAACTCCAAGTCTATAGGAATAGGTTGTATCCCTTTAGACCTTGTGGTCATGCACTACCTAAAACCAAAGAAGAGAAAAGAAAAACGTGAGCTCAATAAACCGAAAACAGAAAATAAAAGTGCTAAATCACCTATTAATTCTATTTCAAAATATGTGTATGAAATCTAATCAATCCCCGGCAACGGCGCCAAAATTTGATCGCACTATTTCTACCACACAAAATAGGTGTAATATAATGAAGCACGAGTATCGTATCCACAGGGATTGATGTATCGAAAACGCACACAATACCTCTACTAAAGAACTAATGTGATGTTTAGGCTTTTAAGAGTTTAGGATGTGGTATTTATAGACTAGGCAAATAATAAAAAGACTCAATTAAATCAAATAAGGAAACAAAGTGTGCAGGAAAATAATTAGTCAAAATTAAACAACTTAAGGCACAAGCAATTAAGTAAATAAGGAAAGTAAACAATTAAGGAAAAGTGTTGATTCTAGGGAAGCCTACCTAATCAAAAATATGCAAATAATTAATGAATACAATTAACCACTTTAATCCAATCTAAATGTGATACATGCAAATATAACTTACACCCTAATTAAAGCAATGCAAGTAGTCACCCAACGAGATCCTAATATTCTTTCGAATTGTAAGAATCGAATCAAGTGCAAAATAGAACAAGTACCAATAATATAATCAACTAGGTTCAACTAAGACACCAAATCAATTATATATGAACATATAACAATTCAATTATCAATCAAGAAAATCAAACTATTATATCATGCTTTCATGAGATCTATTATGCAATTATCCAATTAAGGCATAAACACATAACTATGCATACACAATTAATGGCCAGTTAACTATGCATGAAAATAAGCACCATGAAACATGCATCTAGATTGGAAGGCTAATTGTAAACAAAAACACTTACATAAATTCAATTAGGCATTCAATCCCTAAAATCAACTAAAGAATTTAGCTAGACATAATTAAAGTAGACATAAACACAAAAGATTGAATGAACATAATTAAAAAGTAAGAGTAAGAAAAACTTGGAATTGAATCTTGAACACGAAGAACTTCAAAACTTGAATCTTGAATAAACTTGAAAAACTCCAATGTAAAATACAAAACTCTAAAATAAAAGTGTGCTAGAAAATATGATGTTTGCTAGGTTATTTGATAGGGTTTACAATGCTAGAGTAGGAGTATATATAGGAGAAATTTACATAAGGAAAGCCTAAACCAAAAAGGAGTCATAATTAATAAGGAGAAAATTCCCGGCTGGACACTCTCGACAGACCTCTCGATCGAGAGGTCGATCGAGAGGGTATAATTTCTGCTCTCGATCGAAAGCTGCGGCAGAAGGTACCTCTCGACACCTCTCTCGATCGAGAGGTCGATCGAGAGGCCTTCACTCGAACTCAAATCTTGATTTTCAGCTTCGATCTTTACGCCTTTTCTCGTCTCGGGGTTTTATCATCGATTTATCATCAATTTATGCCTGAAAACACATAAGAACACCTACAAGCATAATATTGTCCCATATACTAAAATCCATATAAAACATAGACAATACTATAAAATCGAGACACAAAATCGACTCTTTTTGGCTATGAAAACAAGGTAAATTTCACCTATATCAATGATCTATCATATATTGGACAATACTATGCTTGTTCGTATATTTGTGCATTTTAGGCCTATTTGAGGTTAGAAACCCGAGATGAGACGAGAGCCGAAGAATCGAGTGAAGAATCGAAGGTTGAAGACAAGATTGAAACGAGTTGAAGACCTATCGACAAGCCTATCGATCGATAGGGCTGTCGATAGGGTCCTACTGAGTTCAGCCTCTCGATCGATAGCTTTATGAAGACTATCGATCGGGCCTATCGATCGATATGCCGTTCGGGCTAATATTTTTGGCGCTAACCCTAACACTCGATTTCGGACTAGCCACCGGGCAATTAAGTTTATAAAAATTAAAATTGGCAATGTATAAATATATAAATAATTATTGTTTTAGCACATTGTAGACACGTAAATTTTAAAAGGATATATATATATATATATATATATATATATATATATATATATATATATATATATATATATATATATATATATATATATATAGGGGTGGTTCTTATGGGAGATGGTATCAATCTTGAGAACTAGGAACCAATCCTATCCACTCATTTTATAGAATCTAATGGTGCATATTAAATCTCAAATTATCTATTTTACTTATTTAATGATTTAATTCTTATTTTAAAGGATAGTTTTTGAAAAAAAGAAAGAAAAGATTATGCGTTCCAAGATTGTCGCTACTTCCTATAACTAATTATCCTATTAATTAACATAAATATTCGATGCAACTAAGACCTGTTTCTATGCTTAAATAATCATATTTATATGCTATCTTCCTATTTATTTATGCTTAATAACTTGTATATGAAAATTACATGCTTTTTTTTAATTTATTTTTTATATCAATTCAAGTTTAAATATCGTGAATGACGATGACATATCGTGAATGACAATGAATATTCGAATGCAACTAAGACCTATTCATATGCTTAAATAATCATATTTATATGTTATCTTCCTAATTATTTATGCTTAATAACTTGTATATGAAAATTACAAAAAAAAAAAAAAAAATAGAATTAAAAAAAAACATAGATGAATATTCGAGTGCAACTAAGACCTATTCCTATGCTTAAATAATCATATTTATATGTTATCTTCCTAATTATTTACGCTTAATAACTTATATATGAAAATTTAAAAAAAATATAATAAAAAACATTGATGAATATTCGAATGCAACCTATTTCTATGCTTAAATAATCATATTTATATGCTATCTTCCTAATTATTTATGCTTTAATAACTTGTATATGAAAATTAAAAAAAAAAAAAAAAAAGAATAAAAGAACATAAATGAATATTCGAATACAACTAAGACATATTTCTATGCTTAAATAATCATGTTTATATGCTATCTTCCTATTTATTCATGCTTAATAACCTTTATATGAAAATTACAAAAAAATAAAAATAAATAAATAAATAACAGGGAGTACAACTCGAAAATTAAATTACACGGTAAGAAGAAGAAGAAGAAGAAGAAGAAGAAGAAGAAGAAGAAGAAGAAGAAGAAGAAGAAGAAGAAGAAGAAAGACTAAACGTAGGAGAGAAAAATAAATGAGGAATTAATCTCTTGAAACAAGGAACAAATAAATGAAGATTACACTAATACCCTTTTCCTAAACAAAATATGCCTTTTTTAATTAATTTTCACGAATAAATTCTAACCACTAATCTATTAAGATGGAAGGTCTAGATTGGTTCCTAGTTCTCACTAACTAATATGGTTAGCATATGAACCAATCCCTATATATATATATATATATATATATATATATATATATATATATATATATATATATATATATATATGTTTCATTAATTTTACAATTCTATTGAGAAGGGTACAAATTTTTTATGAATTCTCTACAATATTCAAAGTGGTCGTCATCTAGAGACAATGTTCTAAAAAGCGCTAGGCGCTAGTCGGGCGGTAGAGGGGTGACTAGCGCCTAGGCGCTAGGCGGGAGCCTAGGCAGGGCCTAGGCGGATTCGAACTATAATGCTTATTTTTACTATTCTTACAATATTATTGCCAAATTTATAATAAATACACATACTATGACAATTGATATGTTAGTTTCATAATTATAAATCCAAAATCATACATAGAGTAGCATAGTTTGCCTAAACATAGATCAATTAACACATATAGACTATTGATTAAGCTATAAGAGCGGCTCGTTGGGCGCATAGAGCCTAGGCGGATTACTTGTTAGTCGGGCGGCGAGGTACTGACTAGCGCCTAGGCGCCGCCTAGGCGGACCTAGGCGACGTCTTTTAGAACACTGTCTAGAGAAGAATACAAATTCTCTACAATATTTTGAAGAGTTCTAGAGAAGGGTACAAAATTCTCTACGAATTCTTTAATATATTCAAAGAGTTCTTAGTGGATTCAACGCGTTCTTCGTCAAAGTCTGCTCAAATCTACGCTAGATCCGAACATCCTCCGAATCTCCGCGTTCTTCACCAGATCCAAATCAGCATTTAATCCGGGAACAAGTCAAAAGACCTTCGAATTATTCCTAAGTCCACACATCAAAATCGAGGAGATAAAGAAGAGCGAAATTGTTTGAACATCTCGTCAAGCTGCCCAAATCCAGCATCAAATTAGAGAAAGAATCAGAGGTATCGTAAAGGTCACAACCCACAAGCAACTCAAGTTCTTCAAATATTTATTTGTACACTTCTTATATATTTATTTTATCAAATTAATAAAATTTGTGTTTACACACATATTTATATAATTAAAATAAATACTCCCTCCGTCCCACTTCACTTGTCCTCAATACTATTTTGGTCCGTCCCACTTCACGTGTCCTCTTTCCTTAAAAGGCAAAATTAACCCTTACTTTTTGATGTGGACCCCTTACTTTTTCAATTTAACACTACACATAAAATTATGTGCCGAAAAGAAAGAGGACAAGTGAAGTGGGACGGAGGGAGTAATTTATTAGATATTGTGAATTTAGAAAATATAATTTCGAAATGACAATCTTTATTTTAATTTTCACCAAGAGTTAATGAAAAAATGTATAGAATTTAAAATAATGATTATATTTTATTAAAAAAATTAAGAATGCTCAATAATAACTAAAAACACGTCCTAATTAGCAAATTTATAAGTAGAGAAATGAGATATCATACAAATTCATGATTCGCGGTGAACCTATAGGGCAAACCCACGGACTTTTCGGGCCAAGCCTATCGAGCTTGGGCATTTTTCGGTCCAGTCCTATCGGGATGTTTTTACTTTCCAACTATTATTTTTTGACTCTTACCCACTAGTTTTTTCAAATTATGCGATCGGTCCGTCGGTCTCGGATCTGTTGACATCTCTAGTAAAAAGGTAGTAAGGTACAATGAATTCTATACACAGTCCCCATTTGACTCCACACAACCCCCTTATCCTTAAAAAATTAAAAATATATCAATGTAAGATTTTGTCCTTGAGCCCTCAGCCATAACCCCCAACACCAAAACATTTTAAGCAAAACTTAAAACCCCCTTGAATTTGTGGCATGAATTGGTTTCTGGCAATAGATTTCAACTGTTTTCGAAAACGCACTGAACTACATTTAAAAGTTAGGATGAGGCTATTGAAGATTTGATTTTTATTTGTATTTTAATTTTAATCGTCATTGTTTGTTCTTTTCAAAAGTTTCATAGTTTAGATAAATTCTTGATAAAATATTCACCTTTGAGGCTTTGATTCCTACCGATGTGGTTTTTTTGTGGTTGATTTCGTGCTTGATGTTTTCAACTTTATTGGGAAAAAAATTGGATTACATATCAACAACCGGCAATCTTTATTCATGGTTGTGGAAATATTGAAATCTACCCATTTTGAATAACACCACCCCAAAACTACCCATTTTTTTCCCCTCATTTAAATCTACCCATTTGATAATTATTTGATAATTCGATCAAGTTGATGATTTGACATTTCACATGTCAAATCATTTTTTTCCGTGATTCATTTAACACAATTATGAAATAATACAGTTCAATGTAGTGAAATAATAGAGTGTACTGTTATAGTGTACGATCCACTGATAAAAGAGTGTGCATTATTTTCAATTTGTCATACTCCCGCAAAATTTTCACAAGGCAAAAATTTGTATGTTATCAGCTCCGTGAGAGGATAATCGGCAAAGTATATCTTTAAAAGCTTTTTTGAAGACAGAAATACAGGTAATTACGTTTTATATGTTGTTTAAACGGTGAATATTGTCTAACCGGTCGATGAAAGGTTGAAACCGGTCGACCGGTTTCAACTTTTCCAAACGGTTCGTACGTAGTTCGACTTAATATGTGAGTTGTAGACTGAAAATGGTGAAACCGGTCGACAGAGTCGCCGGAATGTTGAAACCGGTCGACCGGTTTCAAATATTCCGGCGACTCTGTCGACCGGCATGTATGTATTTTGACTGAAAACGTCAATTTAAGCCGGAAAATGCTCAAACCGGTCGACAAAGTCGCCGGAATAGTTGTAACCGGTCGACCGGTTTCAACATTCCGGCGACTTTGTCGACCGGTTTGACCATTTTCCGGCTTAAACTGACGTTTTTAGTTTAAATACCTATTATTTTGTGACTAGAATGCCAAAATTCAACTGTGGTCGAGAATTGGTCATCTTAATTGTTCTTAGGATTTATTCTAATTGAATTTCATACGGTTTGGAATGAAGCACTTGTATTGTTGAATTTGATTAATTTCTTGGATTGATTTCGTGTTTATAGTCGTAGAATTCGTATATATATCACATTAGCATTTTCCGGTTTATTGGTTTTGTTGAGTAGTTTATGTTTTTTAATTATATAATTATCTTTTGGTTAAATTTTGTAATTAATTTTGTATAAAATTTTGTTGTAGATGTCGTTTGTGTACGTGAATCTACGTTACGGAGGCGATTGGGTTGATTGTGTCTACAATGGTGGCCAACAACGTACTCTAGCTATTGAAGGATATGCATTGACGGTGTCCAATTTGAAATACAAAATAAGGGATGTCATTAGCTCTTGCGAACTAGATTTTGATGTTTTCTATTTGAAGACATCACGGAAAGGCCGAAGTATCAAGTATCTTTTGACGGAGAATGAGGATTTTGCCAAGTTGTGCAGAAAAGAACGTAAACCAACTGTTTATGTGTGTGGAAACAGTGAAGTATCCTCCTCGCATGGCGGCGCATCCTCCTCGCATGGCGGCGCTAGAGAGGCTCCAGTACATTCATATGTCTCTACTTATGAGCAGCAAGTACCGTACGTACCTTCTTACGATTATTATGGGATGTCACCGTCCAATTCATACAACGCAAGTAGAAATTGGGATGCTGAGGTGGAGGTGGATGCGCTTGGGAGGACAACTGCTTCGTCAACTTGGTTCGAGGACTCTTTTCTTGGTTCATTTAATCGTGAGTCGACTGAACGAGGAAATACTATCCCAGACCTAAATCAGGAAACAGGTTCGCATGTAGAGCATGGAGAACAACCATTGTATGAGGACGATGAAGATGCAAACGATAAAGAATATGAAGAACAATACGAAGAAGAATCGGAAGAAGAATCGGTAGTAGATGAAGATGAAGATGATGAAGAAGAAGAAGTAGAAGAAGAAGTAGAAAGAGAAGGAGAAGTTGAATTGGAGAGTGATGACGAACCTAGAGCCAAATCTAGGAGGAGGAATATGAATAGGGCGTTGTTTGCTGAATACACAACATGGATTCAAGAAGAAGGTGGGATGCAGAAACTGTTACAGTTGTTTTATCCTGATCCAAATGAAAATGAAGCTAACAATGCAGTCGACGAAGGCCCCATGGTGAATTGGATAGTGCCGATGGTCCCTATCCGCCCCAACATTTCAGTTGTATGCATTGAAGAAAACCCGAATGTTGAGGGGTTGGTGGAAGGCGCGATTTATGATACCAAGGAGGAGGTCCACATTGCAGCCGGTTTATGGAATTTGGAAGCCGGTGCCGAATGTGTTACACGAAGATCGGAACCTGATAGACTGTACTTAAAATGCAAACATTCCAAGGAATGCCCCTTCCTTCTACGCGCCCAGGGCAATGAGACATCTTGGCATGTCCATAGGTTTAATGGGCGTTACACGTGCAAGAATGAACTAGAAAATGTTCATACTATAAATGTGCACTCCAATGTTATTGGAGCTTTCTTCGCGAAAAGAATTCAACGTGATTGCAAAATTATGACACCAAGAATGATCATGAACGAGCTGCGAGCTGAGTATGGCGTGCACGTCAAATACGATCTCGCTTTGAGGGGGCGAAACAAGGCTATCGAGGTGATATACGGAAAATTTGAGGATTCCTTCAAGTTACTGCCCAGTTATCTACACATGTTGAAGCAAACCAATGAAGGTACTATCACTGATCTTGAGCTCGATCATAATGGGCGCTTCAAATATGTTTTTGTCGCTCTTGGAGCAACTCGAGTTGCTTACCCGCTTTGTATGAGGCCGGTGATAGTAGTCGATGGTACACACCTAAAGGGTAAAAATTGTGGTATATTATATGCTGATGTGACGAAGGACGCAAACGAGCATGTATACCCTTTGGCTTACGGTGTAGGACCTGCTGAGAGCAATGAATCGTGTGTTTGGTTCTTGACAAGACTTCGAAGGTCATACGGATGTGCAGATTCGACGTTGATTGTCTCGGATCAACACCCATCAATTGCCCATGCTATGAGTGTTGTATTCCCCGACGCAACACATGGTCTTTGTTACTATCATCTTAGTAACCATATGAGAACGTATGGAAAGCTCATTGTTGGGTTGTACCTAAGAGCTGCATATACGTATGATAACGGGGAATACATGAGGAGGATGGCAATATTTGCGCGTAGAAGCCCCGCAGCATACGAACATTTGATGGATGTAGGACCTGCTAAGTGGGCTCGTTCGCAGTGCCCTGTTCGAAGATTTAGCTTCCTCACTTCTAATTCTGTTGAGTCATTCAATCATTCATTGTTGTGGGCAAGACGTCTACCAATTACTGCATGTCTCGATGCAGTTAGGATTGTCATAGAAGAATGGTTCCAAGAAAAATGTCTTAAAGCCCAAAGTGACAATCATCCAGTGGCGGAAGAAGCTAGGAGAAAACTTGTTGCATCGTTGGCTAGAGCACGGACATACAGGGTGACTTGCGTTGATGAAGGCACATACTCAGTTGAAACAAAAGGGGGCACGGTGGATGTCAATTTAACGAATGGGACTTGCGGATGCATGCAATGGCAGTGTGACTTACTGCCTTGTGCACATGCGATTGCTGTCTTCAAGTAAGTATTACATTCTCAAATATTTATCAATTAGTATTTGTGCATAATTAATAGGTTTTTTGAATGATATAATTTTCAGCATGAGGGGAGAAGCAATGTTGAACTACGTATCTTCTTACTACTCGCGGGCCACGTATGTTGAAGCTTCCAGGCCGCGAATATATCAGGTTCCCAAAAAAAATTTATGGAGAGTACCGGTTGCAATTGCAAACATGAACGTTTTGCCCAACTTGTGGGTTCGAATGCCCGGTAGACCAAAAGTTAGAAGACTGCAACGAAGTGGTGAGCCGAGTGATGGTAATAGGTCTCGAAAGTGTCCCCACTGTGGTCTGAATGGTCACACCGGCCCTCAATGCCCTGACTTTGATGAGGCATAAATTTTTCAAATGGTTAAACATTTGAAATATAATATTATTATGTATGTTTTTATAAGTGTGCAACTACATCTATCTACTCAAATGTTTACTTACTACTCATATGGTTATGTGAAAGAAATAAAAATAATAGTATGATCTTGTGGAATAGTTAAAAATAATAGTATGGTTTTGTGAAAGAAATAAAAATAATAGTATGATCTTGAGAAAGAAATAAAAATAATAGTATGGTTATGTGAAAGAAATAAAAATAATAGTATGATCTTGTGGAATAATTAAAAATAATAGTATGGTTTTGTGAAAGAAATAAAAATAATAGTATGATCTTGTGGAATAATTAAAAATAATAGTATGGTTTTGTGAAAGAAATAAAATAATAGTATGATCTTGAGAAAGAAATAAAAATAATAGTATGATCTTGAGAAAGAAATAAAAATAATAGTATGATCTTGAGAAAGAAATAAAAATAATAGTATGGTTATGTGAAAGAAATAAAAATAATAGTATGGTCTTGAGAAAGAAATAAAAATAATAGTATGGTCTTGAGAAAGAAATAAAAATAATAGTATGGTTATGTGAAAGAAATAAAAATAATAGTATGATCTTGTGGAATAATTAAAAATAATAGTATGGTTTTGTGAAAGAAATAAAAATAATAGTATGATCTTGAGAAAGAAATAAAAATAATAGTATGATCTTGAGAAAGAAATAAAAATAATAGTATGGTTATGTGAAAGAAATAAAAATAATAGTATGATCTTGAGAAAGAAATAAAAATAATAGTATGGTTATGTGAAAGAAATAAAAATAATAGTATGATCTTGTGGAATAATTAAAAATAATAGTATGGTCTTGTGAAAGAAATAAAAATACAAACATTCGACGAACTTCATAAATTTAAAACACTTTGACGTACTGTCCTACTTATTTTGGATCTTACATCCTAAGCATATATATTCTCCCTGCACACAACTCTCGATACGTGGACACATTTTTTTTTTTTTGTTATCCCATGCAAGGTCCGGGCATCCACTGATAAGTTGCTCAACCGTCATCGCTGCGTACGTTCCACTGTTATTCAACCAACGGCTTGAAAAAGCTATTCTTTGGTTGTATGATGACTCTGAACTCCGGAAACGTGTTTACATCAAGACCAATTCTTGAATGTTTCCAGTAATAACTGAGTTTGAATAGAGTTGGCAGGAAATGTCGCAAGACCGTAACTGACCTCCTAATTAAATTCTTGCCATGATCATCGAGTGTAGAGTAATGAGGGCAATGCACATGAATAGTGCTCGTGAACATTTCAATCCTCAAAACAAAAAACCGCTCTTGCACGCAATGAGGTAGTATGATCTGGGAAAATAGAAGTGAAATTTATGTATTATTGCGACAATGAAAAACTATGGTGTTAAGTAGTATTACTTACTGTTCTCGCGGTGAACCACGATTGAGTGATGTACAAGGTGCCACTCCCTTGAACAGTTTTACACATCTCCGTTGTTGGAGTGAATTGGTCCATGAGCATTGTGTGATATTCTTCTACATTTCCCATCACTAGATCAGCATGCAATTGTCTAAGGCGCTCGTGCTCTATATCTATTTCAGCCTAGTATTAAAAACACAAAACTGTGAATAATCATATACGATTAAGAACTTGGATACGGAATGAAAATAAATATTCTTACCATGAAATTGCAATTACATATCGCAGTGCGACCATTTGCTTGCTCGGGATAGACTTCTTCATTTTTCCATAGTCTTTGACTCATTGCAAGCATGTACAAATCCATCACCTTTATATAAAAAATTATATTAATAACAAATTTCAGTAATATTAAAAGACAAAACGGCAATAACATTGTATTACTTACCTCTACTGACCAATCAGCCTTTTCCCCAATAAATTGACGAAACTCAGACACAGTTGTATCCTTAAAGGCCTCACGTATCCTTACTTTTTTTGTGGGACCCAATTTCATAAAATTTGAGAAGGCAATAAAGTCCCCGTCTTGAAGCGGAGTTGGCTCCGACTTGGGTATATATGTATTCTCAACTTGTTTATGGAGTATATTTTTTGCTAGTATATCCTCAGAGTCATCAGAACCATCAGCAAGAGGTAGAGAACCTACCGGCATTCTCGAAGAAGACTGTGCAGTAATTGATATAATAAATACACAATAAAAAAATAATCCAATATTAACTAAATAAATAAATAATTATAATAACATACCTCTCCCATGTTTGAGGTCGAAAAACGTTTCGGGTCCCGCTGTGTGACGAAGGGGGCTCTTGACATCCCTATTTCCAGCATCGAAAAACGTGGTTCAAGAAATGTACTGCTCGAGGGAGTCTGGAACTGTCCACTACTAAAACCCATTGTCTGCAATATCAAATGTTGAACATATTCACAACTTTCACAAAATACATAATATAAAAAATAAAATGATCAAATACATATGTATGTATGTATATTACCTGACCAAATATGTTGGCGGAAAGATTGTCGAATAGTTGAGACGTACTAACTCCAGTTGTCTACAGTATTATAACAACTCCATCAAACTTAATTCAACTAAGCAAAATTCCAATACGTTTAAGTCATTTAATAAATATACATTTTGTGAAAGAATGAAAAACAATAGTATGGAAACAATCGAGAAGTGCAATGTTGGTCCCGGTTTGCTATAGGAAAAATACGTAGAGGGAGGGGGGGGGGGGGGGGGGTGAATACGTATTTTGAAGTTTTTCAACTTCAATTCCTTAACTCAGAGTATAAAGTAAAGTGCTCTTTGAAAATACTAAGACCTAGCCGAGGGCTAGATCTAAAGCAATCACGAATCTCTTGACCTAAGCTTAGAGCTTGATCAAGAGTGAGACTTTACTCTTTGTGCGGAATTTGGTGAGCTATAATCTTTCCTAAGTAATTGAAAATCCAAGTTAAGTTTGTTTATATGCACGTGCAATGGATAAATAAAATAAAGAGTTTAGGGTTAGAGAGATACGACACCGAGAATTATAGTGGTTCGGAGATAAAGCTCCTACGTCCACTTGTTGCACGACGGCAACTGTTCTTTTCACTCAAGAACTTGAAGGTTACGGGTCCTTCAAAAACCTTATCGAGATCGGGCTTCACTCGCCTGGATCTGATGAACAGTGCAGTGATTACGGGTTCACTACTAAGACCTAAACTGGACACGAAGCTTCACTCGCTTCTGTCCGAACAACAGGGAGATTCCGGGCTCTCCTTACAGCCTAGCTTCGATCGAGCTTTACACAAACGGTGTAAGTGTAAGCTTGGATCTCAACTCTATGATCGAGGCTTCTTCAATCGATGAAAGAAGGGCCTTGGATCTGGACAACCTAACGACAACACTCAAAACCTAACAGAAGAAGTATAGGGTTTTTGGTTGACGACACACTATGAAGAACTCTTTACAGTGAATGCAAAGATTGGCTAGAGTTCTTCTTCTAAGCTTGGATATTTGAAGTGGGCTTAGAATCTAAGTGTGAAGGCTGTGAAGACGAGTTCCGATGAACTGGAAACTCGGAGAACACTTGAAAACAAAGACTCGAAGATTGCTATGAAAGCTGGGAGTGTTTGTTTGCTGTATGCGCTCGAATGCTCAAGTAGTGTTCTACTTCTTCACGTCTTCATCCTTCACTATTTATAGGCGGAGGGTTGGCTGAGATCCGTTGCTTGGTTGGTGGCCTTGTCCCTCCTCCTCTCGACAGTACTTGCACAGGCTGGCTGCTTTTTCAGACGCGCAGATTTGGACTTTTGCCGGAAATGGCTAAGTTCCAATTTCAACAGTAACTGGAGCGACCCAGTACTGTTACGGCGCCTTGTCGGCCTGGCAGTCAACTCCTCTGCTCCTCTCCGCTTTCGACACGTGGAGATCTCGTAATTAATGCGGAGATCTCCAGTTGACTGGAGTTCAAATTCGGAGCGGGAATTTGTGCTGTCGCTTTCTGGTAGGTAGTGGCTCGCTTCGCTTTGAAGTTGTAGCGGCCGCTCTGAAGTGAGTCGCTTCACAGTCAAATTTGTAGTGAGTCACTTGAGAAGTAAATTTCCCGTGACACTACTAAATAAAGTGTTGACTCGTGTTGACTCGCTTCGGCTTTTCTTTGTAGCGCACGCTTCGCTTCGCTTTAGTGGGTTCACTTGATTCCACTGTAGCGCTTGCTTCGCTTCGCTTTGGCAGACTCACTTTGAATCTACTGTAGCGCTCGCTTCGCTTCGCTTTGGCAGACTCACTTTGAATCTACTGTAGCGCTCGCTTCGCTTCGCTTTGCTTTGAACTGTAGCGCTCGCTTCGCTTCACTTCGATTTGCTTGACCCGCTTCGCTTTGGAAAACACACTCAAGCGAGTGGCCTTCACTTGAACTTTTGAAGCCTAATCTAAGCAAAATAAAAGAGCCATCCTAACAGAGTAGGCTTAGAAAAATTCTATCCTATTAACTACATCAAAATGGGTCGCTTGGGAATAGGACGCTTGGGGTTTTGGGATCTAATCAAAACAAATGACTTTATTTATCAAATATCCCATGTAGTTCCCCCTTAACAATTTAGTCCTTAACAATTCCCAACAATTTCCCCCTTTTTGATGATGCCAAAACCCATACGATTTAGATAAAAATAAATCTAGTCTATCTAACCGTGAAGGGAACTCCAAGCGACTGCTTCCTTTGCAGTTTCGTTTGTAATTTTCTTTTAAGTTCCTTCCCCTTTTTTTTCGGTTAAATTAATGAGTTTGTAGCAGAAATATAAAGTCATTCACAAAGCGAGTAAATGACACAGAAGAGACAGAAATTGAAATTTGGATATATGAACAAGAAGTTCACACAAAAATTATGTAAGGAACTTGAAACTCAGAGGTTTCCTGCAGTTCCTTCCCTGTCATCCTACTTTCCTTCTTCCGTCACTTCCCTTCTTCCTCCTTCTCCTTTCCTTCTTCATCTGCTTCCAAATCCTTTGCAATCATTTCTTCGGGTATGGTGTATGCACTGAAAACCCTTGCTTCAATCGACTCAACACTGTGGATACTTGGCCTCCTCCAAGTCTCTTCCAATTGGAAGGCTTCATCCACCTCAGCGTCGATGATGCTGCGATTGAGGATACTGGTGCCAGGTAGGAATGGCATAATGAATTCCTTCTTAGCTGGTACCTTGATGATTAAGGGTGTAGGCTCTCCAAGCTGTGCAAGAGCGAAGACTTCTTGCCTAAATTTCTCATCATAGACACTCAGAAAGTTGTTGAGCGCAGTGACCCTTGAGCATTCAGTCTGCAATGGCACTACCTCCCAATAGTAGTAAGCTTTGATAAACTTCTCCTTGTAGTGTAGCCATTGCTCGAGTAGTTCGTCAGGAATGAACTGCTCGATCTCACGGGCATCAGGGTGCTCATCTCTGTGCACAGCCAACTCCTCCTCCAACCGGCTGGACATCTGTGCTATGATCGTTTTGAACTTCTTTCCTGACTCGCTGCTCCAGGAAGGAAGCTTCTTGTTGAGTTGCTTGCGAATGTAATTGCGTTCTTCTCTGAGAGGGTAGCGGCCAGAGTCAATCATTTCTTTCGCAGTCTTGTGACATGTGTCGATCATAGCCTGATCTAGGCATGCATCGGATTCTTCTGGCGTGATTGGAACAAAGATACTTCTGACCAAGACGGACTGGATGACTTTCATTTCATTGAAGTGATTCTCAATTCGTTCGTCAATGACTTGCAGTCGTTTTGTCCTTAACCTCTTTTCCTTCTCTGCCCTTGGAACAACTGCCTTCTCAACTTTTTGGCGCTTGGTCGCTGAATTATCTCTCTTAGTTTCTGGAGCAGTTCGCTTCACTATTGATGATGGGGAAGATGAAGTGGGTGCTTCGTCTGAAGTGGGCGCTTGAGAGCTTGAAGTACCTGCAAGAGTTTTCAAATTAAACTGGCGCTCGCTCTCCCAAGCCATAGTCTCGCTTACCTCTGCTAGCTTCCGCCTTTCCTCCTTTGTTAGCACAGTGACTGGAGGATGTCGAGCAATGGAAGAGGCAAGCACTTTATCTCCAAGTGGCTTGCGGGGTTCTTCAGGCTTTTTCAGCGGTTCCTTCTTAGTGAGCTTTTCTTTGCCTTTCTTTGCAGACTTCGCCTCTCTCTCCTCTTCTCCAGTACCACTATTCTCCTCCAACAATTTCTCTACCTCAACAGCTCCAATTACTCCACCTTGTGGCTCCAACAGATTGACATTTTTCAGTACCATCCCTTCCCCCTTTTTGGCATCATCAAAACCAGGGGTTGGGACGATTGTCTTTCCAGTAAGAGACTTGTGAAGTACCTCAATCTTGTCAAGTACAGCATGAAACATCTCTTCCGTTCGAGACGCGAAGACTTGCTTTTCCGACAATTCAGCATTCTTCAAGTCAAGAGGCTGTGCATTTTTCCTTAGACTTTCAAGCTCTCTCTTGTCAATGGCACTCTCCTCTTTGACTTTCTTCAATTGGGTTCGAAGTAAGTCAAGAGTCTTCTTGGTACTGAGGAGTTCGCTTTCTTTCATCACCAACTCTCCCTCCTTATTCTCCACTTTCTTTTTCAGCTCCTTCACCTCCTTTTACCAACGTCTCCTTCTCTTTACCAACTGTGACCAGTTTGGTATTCACCACTCTCAAGCGGCTCCTTTCTGTGTCACGTGAGTCCTTGAGATCATTCACTAGATTTACTTGTGCCTCCAGCACTTTCTCCTTCTCCTTCAACTCCATCTTCTTTTTAGTGATCTCGTCTTGTAAACTTACGATCTCTGCGTTCTTAACCTCCATCTCTTCTGCATGATCCCTCATTAGCTTCTTCTCATGCATGGTTGGGGTGTGCTCAGGGATATGGGTAGTTTTAGTAGGTGAGGATTGAGATTTGTTAACTTCAATGTCCTCAAGCGGCTTCTCCACAGCCTCGCTTTCTTGGACAGGTGAAGTGTCTTGCTTTACTCTCTTCTTCCCTTGCTTTGCAGCCACTTGTTTCAAAGATGAAGCGGCTTGCTTTGCTTGGGAAGCTTCAGCTTGTGCTTTCACAACTTGCCTTGCTGCGGGCACTTCTACAACTAGAAGTCCCTGATCCATTGGGATTTTTGTTTTCTTCCACTTTTCATAGAAGATGGTGTGCTTGTTGTATATGATCGTGTCAGATTCTGGCCATATCATCTCTGGATACTTCATTTCCAGTGCGACAGACAGCCTTGAGAAGAATTTCTATTTTCCTTTGCGCAGAATCTTATCTGGAGTTCCTGGTACGAATGCAAAATCGTCAGCAGCTTCGTGGATTTGCTTGAGAAGCCACCCGTGCCAGTTGAATTTCGTTCCAGTGAGGCTGTCGATGATCATGGTGGTGCCGATCAGCTTCGTTTCTGACAGCGTGTCGAGGGAACCGACATAGCATGCAATGCTCTTCGTAAAGAGTTCGCAGATGAGATTGAACGGTTCCTTCAGACTTTTGCGAATGTTGGCCTCCTTGAAGTTCGGATCTGCTCCAGCGACTGCAAATCGGCCATACTGCACTCCGGCCGAAAGACCTAGATCTAGCAGAGAATCTCCTCCTTCTCTTGGTAGATCGAACACCTCGATGAGTTTACTCATATCAACCTCCACCGGCTTCCTGGTCCGTGGGTCAGTGAAGGAAGATGTATTTTGTTCTTTCTTCAGATTCAGCAGAATCTCTCCAATGGCTTTCGCCAGAATCTTCGTTGGTATCAAAGTTACAAACTTCCATAGACCGGCCGTGGTCACGGCTCTACGAAAGAAACCATTCTTCTCTATGACGATAGGGTCGAGGTGGGGCTCGACGTTGATGTGATCGCCAACTTTCGTCATGAACTTCTCCATTGTTTCAGTATTCTTTTTCTTGCCCATGGTGGATTTTGAAAGATTTTGAAGAAAATTTTAACAATGAAGTAGAAAGGGTTGAGACTCGTGAGTTGCAAATTTAGAAGGCTGTGAAAGGTTTACAGTTCTGCCTCGTCCCATATATATAGAGTTAGATTATGGCTGACGTGGCAGGGGTAGGACGGTAATAACACCGAAAATCCTGTAGGTAGGCGGCGGACGTGCGGTGATGGATCTGACGTGTCCGGCGTCATCACAGTAAAAGTGAATCGCCACTTGCTCGGCGTCGCCACGTGGCCTTCTATGGTTGGCTTGTCGTATACGGCGTTGATCGAACGGCTGCGGATTGAGGCCTGTTGAGATTCGATGGCTGGATCTTTTTCGCCTTTTCCCGCTTCAAATTCAAACGTGTGAACACGCGCCCGTTATTTCCGTCGTTCCTGCACCTGCATTAAATGCACAGCAGAAAGTAAAATTGCACTCGAGTGCAGACAGCTCATACTCGCTTCATGCCCGCTCGCTTCGAGTTGGGCCGCTACGCCTTGACTCGCTTGAGAGGCATTTGCTTGAGTGACTGTTCTGCACTCGCTTGCGATGGCTAGCTTTGAGTGACGAAGCACTCGCTTGGCCATCTGAAGCGACTGGAATAAGAAATTGAATTTCTTTGCTTAATTTAAAATGTTTCTGACTTACGTACTTCGAGGATAAACAAGAATGTTTTCCTCTTTGTATTTGTGTCAGATTCACTTTATATTTTCCACTTAGTGAGTGAAGGTTTCTTAGCACGCTTCGGCTCACTTAGTGTACTTAAAATTGAAACACTTACCAGTCAATCTCACTTCGTAGGAGATTGATACCACAAATTGAAGACTTCACTTGAATTAGATACCACCTGTTGAATGCTACACGTTGAGTTAGATCTTCATGGCATTCATCTTCATGGCATTCATCTTCCTCTACGAATTAGAGAGTCCTCCATCGAAGTGAACGGGGGAGAAAATGAATAAAGTACACAAGCTTAGTACAACCCGAAGGGAGCATCACGTAAGTGTACTTATTCACGACGAATGGGGGATGAGTACAAGTCCTTATCTCAGAGCAGAAATGGACAGGATGACAATGAGAATGCTCTGACAAGACAATCTCGTATTTTACGCAGAAGCATGTCACCAGCCCTGCAACCTTTTGTATAAAAAGGTAAACCTTCAAGCTTTCCTACATTCTAGAGAATGAATCTGCAGTTGGTTCGCTTTGACCCATGCTAGGGCAAATTGAAGCGATGCAGAATTCAAGATTGCAGCATTCTTGCTCGCTTTGGAAGTAGCTTTCTCCGAGAGAAGCATTAGTTCCCCCTTAACCATATACTTAACAATTCCAATAAGTTGGTAGGGAACTTCTTCCAATACTCCACCTTTCTCCACCTAACTTCAGTTTCTTCAAGCGAGTGAGATTTGAAGTGGCTCGCTTGAGTTGGTGAAGATCCGAAGCGAGTGACGCTCAAGAGAACAAGCGAACACTCCTCCGTGCATCCTGGAACTAGCATTCTTCACCAGGATCTAATAACCCTAATTCCATGCATAGCTGGTTGAATCGAGACTCAGCTAGAGGCTTGGTGAGGATATCTGCTCGCTGGAGATCGGTATGGATTTTCTCGAGCTTGATATCCTTCTTCTCGACATGATCACGAATGAAATGATGTCGAATTTCCACATGCTTGCATCTGGTGTGAAGCACTGGATTCTGCGAGATACATATGGCACTGTTGTTGTCGCAGAAGATCGGAATTTCATTCGCTTCAACTTTGTAGTCCTTCAACTGTTGACGAAGCCATAGGATTTGAGAACAGCAGCTTCCTGCGGCCATATATTCAGCTTCCGTTGTTGAAGTGGCTACGCTTGATTGCTTCTTTGAGAACCACGATATTAGCTTGCTTCCCAAGAACTGACATGTGCCCGACGTTGATTTCCTGTCAACTCGGCACCCTCCATAGTCAGCATCGGAATATCCAGTGAGCTCCAAATTGTCCTCCGCTGGATACCACAGACCCATGTTGACAGTGCCCTTTAAATATCGAAGAATTCTCTTGGCAGCTTCAAGATGGCTGTGCTTGGGGTTACTTTGGAAGCGAGCGCAGACTCCGACTGCAAAAGCAATGTCTGGCCTACTTGCAGTGAGATAGAGAAGTGACCCGATTAGGGCACGATAATCTGTAGGATCTACAGATTTTCCTCCTTCGTCTGGCTCCATCTTCCAGTTGGTATTCATAGGAATCTTCACAGCTTTAGCATGTTGAACACCAAACTTGGCAAGCATATCTCGAGTGTACTTGGCCTGGTTGATGAAAATTCCATTATCCTGCTGCTTCACTTGAAAACCTAGAAAGCAGCTCATCAAGCCAATCATCGACATCTCATATTTAGTCTTCATTAGCTCTCCAAACTTCTCGCTAAGCGACTGGTTTGGCGATCCAAATATGATGTCGTCCACGTAGATCTGGACCCATAGCATATCTTCTCCATGGTTGATGGTGAAGAGAGTCCGATCTATTTTCCCTTTGTGGAAGCCATTGTCCACTAGGAATTGAGAGAGTGTATCATACCAAGCTCTGGGAGCTTGCTTCAATCCATACAGGGCTTTCTTCAAGCGATACACTTTATCTCCCTGCTCGAAACCCGGTGGCTGCTCCACATACACTTCTTCCTTCAATTCACCGTTGAGGAACGCGCTCTTCACATCCATTTGGTACACTTTGAATTTCTTGGCCGCTGCATAGGCTAGAAATAAACGGATCGCTTCAAGACGTGCCACTGGAGCGAAGGTCTCGTCAAAGTCGATTCCTTCCTCTTGGCAGTAGCCTTTGGCAACGAGTCGCGCCTTGTTCCTCACTACGTTGTGGTCCTCGTCCGTCTTGTTTTTGAACACCCACTTGGTGCCAATAACATGCTGGGACTTGGGACGATCCACGAGGTACCATACTTCATTCCTGGTGAACTGGTTCAGCTCTTCTTGCATGGCGATCACCCAGTTAGAATCGGCTAGGGCTTCCTCCACGCTTGATGGCTCAATGTTTGAGAGAAAGCAACTGAATATGGCACTTTCTCCAAACACTTGACTTCTGGTCACTACACCCTTGGATGGATCTCCAATGATTTGGCTAGGTGAGTGATCCTTGAGCCACGCTCACTTTGATCCGCCAGCTTCATCTTCATCCGCTTCCTTGTCGCTCGCTTCACCGTCTGAAGCGACTGGATTTGGTGCTTGGCCAGTACTAGCTTCAGGAATCTTGGGGGCAGCTTCGACTTCTCCTTTGGGATCCTGCTCGCTTGAGTCCTTGATCTCATCATCTTCATCAAGCACGTCCTAAGTGAGTTGATTTGAGGGTTCCTTGCTTTGATCCTTTTCATTCGCTTGGGCCTGTTCCTGTGGAAGACTTAAAGAAGATTCATCAAATACGACATGGGGTGATTCTTCCACAATTAGGGTTTTGCAGTTGAATACTCTGTAGGCTTTGCTAGATGTAGAGTATCCTAAGAATACTCCTTCATCTGCTTTGCTTTCAAAGGCTTTCAACTGTGACTTCCCATTGTTGTGAATGAAGATCCTACAACCAAAAATATGGAAATAAGATATGTTAGGAATTCTCCCTGTCCATATTTCATATGGAGTTTTGTCGTGCCGTTTGTTGAGAAGCGTCCGATTCTGTGTGTAGCACGCCGTGTTGGCATCTTCAGCCCAATACTTCATCGGAAGCTTCGAGTCAGCAATCATGGTGCGAACGGCTTCTTTGATGATTCGATTCCTTCTTTCAGCAACTCCATTCTGTTGAGGAGTGCGTGCTGAAGAAGTTTGATGTGCTATGCCATGCTCCGTGCAGTATGCTTCAATTGTAGAGTTCAGGAACTCTGTGCCTTTGTCGGAGCGAATGGTCACTATAGCTTGATTCTTTTCCACCGCCAATCGCTTGAGCAGTTGTGGCAGTTTGGTCAGTGTCTCCTTCTTGCTGAATAGAAATACAACCCAAGTGTAGCGAGAGAAATCGTCGACTACAACTAGAGTGTACTTCCTTCCATTTACACTAACTGGAGTAACTGGACCAAACAGATCCATGTGAAGCAGCTCGAGCACTCGCTTTGATGAGGCTTCTTCGAGACTGGCAAAGTGCTTCTTCGTCTGCTTCCCTCGTTGGCATGGTGAACATGGATGGTCTTTGATGAAGACTTCATTTGGTATGCCTTGCACCAAACCTTTTCGAGCTAAGCGATTGATAGCTTTGAAATTGAGGTGGTTCAAGCGTCTGTGCCATAGCCATCCAATTTCTGTAGCACTTCTTGCAACTAGACAAGTTTCCTCCTTGCAGCTGTCCCATTGTGCTATGTAGACATTCCTTTGTCTAACTCCAGTGAGCACAATCTGGGATGTGAGTTTGCTCTTCACAATGCACTTGTTGGAGATGAACTCCACCCTGTACCCTTTATCACAAAACTGTGAAATAGATAGCAGGTTGTGCTTGAGTCCTTCCACATAGGAGACTTCTTCAATTGTGAGCTTTCCAATTTTCAGTGCGCCGTATCCCCTGGTGCTTCCTCGAGAGTTGTCACCAAAGGTTACGTGTGGACCCTTCTTCTCTATGTAGTTGTGAAGTAGAGCTTTCATGCCGGTCATGTGTCTTGAACATCCACTGTCCAAGTACCAAACTAGTTGACCCTCACTTGGCATGGGATCCACGGCGCTCACCTGCAATTAGACAGATTTTGGTACCCAAATCAGTTTGGGTCCTTGCAGGTTAGTTCCCTTAGGTACCCACACTTGCTTCACTCTCTTTTGAGATGAAACTTGTGTTTTGGGTTTCTCGACCTTCGAAAACTTGGTGTACTGCCTAGAAGCAGCTTCACACGTGCAACAGTGTGTGCAAGAGGGGTAGCGGCTCGCTTCAGACCTACCTACGCTCTTCCCATTTTGCTTATATCCTGAAGCGACTCGCTTCGGATTAGCTCTGGGTTTAGAGACTGACTTAGGGTTTCTAGTCTGTCGAAGCGGCTCGCTTGGTTTCCTCGAAGCGGTCCAACTAGGGTTTTGACCCTGACTCGCTTGAGTAACCTTGGGAGTTCGAAGCGGCCTCTTTGGTGCTTCGAATTCTTCCCCCTCAACGTTAGTCCGGTTGGACCATCTCCAGTCCGGATAACGTGACACATAGACATTACTCCTCTTTTTAGGAGGTAGATCCTTTGTCTCTCGTGTCTTGGCTTGAGACTTAGAAGCTTCAACAGTTTTCCCTTTACCCTTGGGTTGGTAAGACTTAGCATGTTGAGTGCTAGGGACTGTTGAACTTTGCTTGCCCTTAGGATCTGCCCTTAAAGATATAGACATCTTCATTGGCTTCCTTTTAGGGCTCTCAGCCATTTTGCCTTTGTCTTTGTTAGTGGTCGCTTTGGATGCAGTGGGCATTTCCAAAGTGACTGATGGTGTCGTGTTTGAAGCACCAACAAAGACAGTTGGCTTGGAAGGTCCACCCTCATATCCAAGTCCTCCCTTTCTACCAAAAGGTAGAAGAGAACTCTCTAGTGCCTGTCTAGCGTATGATGCTTTATTTAAGTTGGCGACTAGAGTGGATTGGGTTTCATACCTTCCCTCCAAGCTTTGATGTCTAGCGAAGAGATCCTCGAACTTACTAGTCATAGCCCTTAGATTAAGTTTGACTTGGTCAAGCTCAGTGGCTAGCTTTCGGTTCTCCTTCTTGCTTTGGGACAAAGCTTGTTGCAGCACTTCGTGGTCACTTGACAGTTTAACGTGCTTGTCAAGCAACTCACTCCATGTAGAGGATTGTTCTTCCTCATTGACAGTGTGTGCTAGTGTAATTGAAGTGATTGAAGGATAGAAGAATACCTCTCCTGTTTCCTCGTCGGTGAGCGCCATAAATCCAAGATCCTCACCATCACTGGAATTTGGATCGGTGAATGCATCTGAGTCGCTTGGTGGATCTTCAGTTGTAGCGACCGGCACTTCACTCGCTACGAGCGCTCGCCTTGGGGCATCCCTCTTGGCCTTCAATTCTTCGCGTTCTTTGGCACTTAGCTTTGGGCAATCGGATTTGTAGTGGCCCATCTTGTGGCAGTGGTAACACTCCACTTCCATCATGTCGCGCGGGATCGTCTTGGTCGTCTCTTCTCTCTTTCCTTTTCCTTCTCGAGCATCAGTGCTCCTCCCTTTGTACTGCTTGTAGAATCTTTTGTACTTGCCCACTCGAGAGTTCATCTTGTTGAAGTTCTTGGATAAGAACGCAATGTGTTCTTCCAATTCTTCTCTCGTCATCTTGGCTAGCGACTGCTCGCTTGGCCCTTCGGCAGCTTTGAATGCTACTCCTTTTGACGTAGTGGGCGCTTCATCCTCTTCGTCGAGGTTCATTCGATTCAGATCGAATTCATGAGCTTTCAGTTCGGAAAACAGAATCTCCGGTGTGAATTTTGATAGATCCTTGGTTGCAAGATACAGCTCCTTCATAGTCTGCCACTTCCTTGTGAGAGCACGGACTATTTTCAGATTTACTTCCTTGTCTGTGAGTTCCTTCCCAAGCGAGTTGAGAGTTGCAGTAATGTTGGTAACTCTCAGCTCGAAGACGTCGATGGACTCTCCTGACTTCATCACCAGATTTTCAAACTCCCGCATCTGAACGGCGAGCTTGTTTTCCTTGATTTTGTCTGTACCTTGAGAGATGAGGGCTAGGGTTTCCCACATTTCCTTTGCCGTTGCACATTTCCTTATCCGTGGTAGATAGGCGTCCGACACAGTGCTCTGCATCGTGTGACGTGCAATCTTGTCGAGGTTGGCAACTTTGAAGTCATTTGGAGTATACTCATCCTTATCCTTCTCCACGTACTGTTGTCGAACGTGGGCTGGACGACCTTCAGCGGCTGGAACCTCCACAGATATGGCTTTCTTGATTTCGATTGGTCCGTCTTCAATGACTTCCCACATCCGGTCGTGGATTGAGCATAGGAAGCTCTCGACTCGGAAACTCCATATCTCGTATCCTTCGATCGAGAACTGTGGAAGATTTGATGCACTGTATGTAGACATAGCAAACTATCAGCAGTAAATGCAATATGCGTGGGTGAGGTTTTGATGCACTTAGGAAAATAGGATCCGGTTCAGTGAGACAACGTGAAGCGAGTGGGGACTCGCTTCGGATATGCAAAGCAGAGGCTCGAAAGAACCGCTGCTCTGATACCACTTGTTGGTCCCGGTTTGCTATAGGAAAAATACGTAGAGGGGGGGGGGGGGGTGAATACGTATTTTGAAGTTTTTCAACTTCAATTCCTTAACTCAGAGTATAAAGTAAAGTGCTCTTTGAAAATACTAAGACCTAGCCGAGGGCTAGATCTAAAGCAATCACGAATCTCTTGACCTAAGCTTAGAGCTTGATCAAGAGTGAGACTTTACTCTTTGTGCGGAATTTGGTGAGCTATAATCTTTCCTAAGTAATTGAAAATCCAAGTTAAGTTTGTTTATATGCACGTGCAATGGATAAATATAATAAAGAGTTTAGGGTTAGAGAGATACGACACCGAGAATTATAGTGGTTCGGAGATAAAGCTCCTACGTCCACTTGTTGCACGACGGCAACTGTTCTTTTCACTCAAGAACTTGAAGGTTACGGGTCCTTCAAAAACCTTATCGAGATCGGGCTTCACTCGCCTGGATCTGATGAACAGTGCAGTGATTACGGGTTCACTACTAAGACCTAAACTGGACACGAAGCTTCACTCGCTTCTGTCCGAACAACAGGGAGATTCCGGGCTCTCCTTACAGCCTAGCTTCGATCGAGCTTTACACAAACGGTGTAAGTGTAAGCTTGGATCTCAACTCTATGATCGAGGCTTCTTCAATCGATGAAAGAAGGGCCTTGGATCTGGACAACCTAACGACAACACTCAAAACCTAACAGACGAAGTATAGGGTTTTTGGTTGACGACACACTATGAAGAACTCTTTACAGTGAATGCAAAGATTGGCTAGAGTTCTTCTTCTAAGCTTGGATATTTGAAGTGGGCTTAGAATCTAAGTGTGAAGGCTGTGAAGACGAGTTCCGATGAACTGGAAACTCGGAGAACACTTGAAAACAAAGACTCGAAGATTGCTATGAAAGCTGGGAGTGTTTGTTTGTTGTATGCGCTCGAATGCTCAAGTAGTGTTCTACTCTTCTTCGTCTTCATCCTCCACTATTTATAGGCGGAGGGATGGCTGAGATCCGTTGCTTGGTTGGTGGCCTTGTCCCTCCTCCTCTCGACAGTACTTGCACAGGCTGGCTGCTTTTTCAGACGCGCAGATTTGGACTTTTGCCGGAAATGGCTAAGTTCCAATTTCAACAGTAACTGGAGCGACCCAGTACTGTTACGGCGCCTTGTCGGCCTGGCAGTCAACTCCTCTGCTCCTCTCCGCTTTCGACACGTGGAGATCTCGTAATTAATGCGGAGATCTCCAGTTGACTGGAGTTCAAATTCGGAGCGGGAATTTGTGTTGTCGCTTTCTGGTAGGTAGTGGCTCGCTTCGCTTTGAAGTTGTAGCGCCCGCTCTGAAGTGAGTCGCTTCACAGTCAAATTTGTAGTGAGTCACTTGAGAAATAAATTTCCCGTGACACTACTAAATAAAGTGTTGACTCGTGTTGACTCGCTTCGGCTTTTCTTTGTAGCGCACGCTTCGCTTCGCTTTAGTGGGTTCACTTGATTCCACTGTAGCGCTTGCTTCGCTTCGCTTTGGCAGACTCACTTTGAATCTACTGTAGCGCTCGCTTCGCTTCGCTTTGCTTTGAACTGTAGCGCTCGCTTCGCTTCACTTCGATTTGCTTGACCCGCTTCGCTTTGGAAAACACACTCAAGCGAGTGGCCTTCACTTGAACTTTTGAAGCCTAATCTAAGCAAAATAAAAGAGCCATCCTAACAGAGTAGGCTTAGAAAAATTTTATCCTATTAACTACATCAAAATGGGTCGCTTGGGAATAGGACGCTTGGGGTTTTGGGATCTAATCAAAACAAATGACTTTATTTATCAAATATCCCATGTGTTCCCCCTTAACAATTTAGTCCTTAACAATTCCCAACATGCAATATTAAACTTATATTACCTGATCAAGTGTGCTGCTCGAAGGAGTGTGAAAATGACCAGTACTAAGGCCCATTGGCTGTAATATCAAATATAAAACTATTAGAAGTTGAAATTATCAAATAAAATAATACAAATTATACTAAATAGATAGGTAAAATATTACCTGACCAAAGATCTGTGTGTAAGCCTGAGATACTTGATCGTTTCCTTCGCATCCGGTAAAAGGAGTCGATGTGGACGCGGTATAAATTGGCAAGGTAGTGTCCCGACGACCTCCTACCTCACCAACATAGCCTCTTGCTTGCTCTTGTGGGATGTCGTCATTGTGAACATGTGTAGCTCGAACATCGGATTCGCGAGCCGATGATGTGATCGGAGGACTTCGGCGGCGGGGTTCACTGACATCACGTGTACTTCGTGAACCCCCGCACTGCATGACTTCTACAGCATTCTGAATAAGCCTCTTCATACGAGTCTCAAACGCCGCAAATTCAGCCCTAAAGCCTCTAACAATCCTCTTCTCGGCTTTAGCAATCTCCTTCCGAACAAAACTTGGTGTGACAACATCTTCACTCGCCCCCTGCGCTCCGCTACTGCTTGACGATGTCTGAATAGCTTGGCTTCTCGTACGCTTTCCCGTATCACGACTACGCCGGTGTGGCCTGGATGTCCCAGCCTCGTTTGGGGAACTCTCCAAACGCGCAGAAGCAGCTGCATCTCTCCTCGGTCCACCGACATCGGAAGATGTAGCTTGTGGTGGTCTCCTAATGCGACACAATCGCTGCTCGGCTGGAAATTGCTCACCAACGGTTAGAGGATTAGTTGGGGTGACAAATTGGACCTCCATCGGCATGCCATAGTGGAGTGAAATCCAATACGGTTGATGATCCTCCCCTTCCTCAAGTTGGATATTCGCAATTTCATAGCCCTGCAAAAAAAATATTTGTAGTGATTCATTAGACACCAAACAATTATTCAATCAAAACAAATATTTCACAAGATGTCAAATATATATTAAAATAAATTCTAAATTTGTACCTTGCCCTCGAATAAGTCGATCAAACTTTCACCATCCTCGAGTCGCAGCTTCTTCCGGAAAGCCCATCTCAAACACCTTGGATATAAATTCGGGACATATATCCCTGCTGCATTCCCTAACCCCTCTATAATTTCAAAGGCCCACGTCACTAATGCCCATGCCGGACCATAGAAATGATACTTTGTTGCTTTGTCCTGGGCTTTCTGAACGTAGTATCGAAGGGTTTTGTGGCTATATGCACCCCAGGGAAAATTCTGCCAAACATCATCAGTCTCAACCATCACCCACAACCACGAGAATGGAGGCCTTTGCGAATCGTGGCCGAGAATAAATATATCTGCAATCAACACTTGGGCCAGTTGCAAGTGCATATGCCCATCCACATCATCAATCATGTTCCTCAAGGAAGTAAACACATCAATCAATTGCACAGATGTTGGTGGATGATTAACGTCATTGCATACTATCCTATAAAGCTGAGATGTAGTAGGATCGACGGGCATGGTGCAATCAAAATTCGAATTCCCAAATCTAAGTCCGGTCACCAATGCATGATCTCGAATAGTATATTCAATATCTTGTCCCCTAAAATGGAACCAAATGCTTCGTCTCGAAAATATTGCCCTCGACAAAATCCCATGAATAACCCCAGAATTAATGCAACTCGGGCTCCAATAAAGAAAGTGTCCAAATGGTCCATTGATAAATCTATGTAGCAAATTCTCACCCCCTACAGCATTTAGCACATCTTTAATCTCCGCTAGTAGGCCAACTCTGTAGTAAGTGTTCGGTTTTGCATTTGCTAGCCTATAATTGGGTCTCCGATAACATGGAGGAGGCAGTGCCTGAAAAAACAAACATATGAATTTAATAACCAATTCGAATTCGATATGATTTTATACTAACCAATTCGATAACATAACAATTCGATTCCTATGAAATTAAAAAGTATTCAACAATGTCATATGAAATTAGTCCAATTCGATTTAAAGGCATTCAACAAATCAACTAAAATCAACAAGTTAATTATGCAATCATACGTAATTCAACTAAAATCATACGTAATTCAACTAAAAACAACTAAAATCAACAATTCAACAATATCACATTGAATTATACGCAAGTTAACTAAAATCATACGTAATTCAACTAAAATCATACTAAAATCATACGTAATTCAACTACATCATACGTAATTCATACGTAATTCAACTAAAATCATACGTAATTCAACTAAAATCAACTAAAATCAACAATTCAACAATATCATATTGAATTATACGTAAGTCAACTAAAATCAACAATTAGAGCCATAAATCATGAAACCGGTCGACGAGAATGCCGGAACCATTGAAACCGGTCGAGAATCTCGCCGGAAAATTGAACCGGTACGACCGGTTTCAATGGTTCCGGCATTTACGTCGACTGTTAATCATGAAAAAGTATAAACCGGTCGACAAAGTCGCCGGAAAGTTGAGACCGGTCGACCGGTTTCAACTTTCCGGCGACTTTGTCGACCGGTTTCTTCATTTTCCGGCTTCGAGTGACAAATTCAGTGCTTTACCATAATTTCGGCCGGAATTTCTTCGTCTGAATCACCCATTTCTTCCGAGTACGCGTTGAAACCGGTCGACGACTACTACACCAATTCTTGTGAGGAAACGGCCGGGGACAGAGACGACGTCGGGGGAGGGCTGTGATGTCGGAGAATTTCGACCGGTGGAGGTGGGGGAGACAGTTTGAAAACAGGTGGTGGTGGAGGAGTGTTGTCGTCGGTCGAACAGTTTTTTGGGGGGGTGGGGGAAGAAGAATGTCACGGGTAGGGTGAAAAAACAAGAGAATCTTTCTTTTGCTAAAAATAATTACTAGGTGGGATGGTGTGTCAGCTTTGGGAGAAAAACAAGAGAATCTTGTTTTAAAAATTTAAACTAAAAAATGGAATGGGTATTTTAAATAGCATGGTAATTAAAATGGGTAGTTTTATGGTGGGGGTTTTCAAAATGGGTAGAATTAATTTTCACCCTTCATGGTTTAGAGTGTTTTTATTTTTATTTTTTTGGAGATTTTTTGGAGAAGAAAATATACTTATATAGTTAATTATCAAAACACTAAATTTTGGGGCTGGTGGGGTTTTTTATTGGTAAGTTCGTTAAGGGAACGTTTGGCAGGCCTAATAAGGCTGATTATTGTCTGGGCTTATGTAGTCGTTTGGTAGCCATGACTATTATATTGGGAGGCCGAGATAAAATTAAGGCTCGTGAGTAATTTACTGTAGCCTTTAGTATTGAGAAACGAGGCACTTGACACCCGATAATAATCTGACCTTCCTATATAAGGGGGAAAATGATTATTTTACCCCCTCTATTATATATACAAAAAAACACAGTTCACACGCACAAGATCATATTTAGTCGTTCGTTCAACAGTTCAAGCTAGGGTTCGAAGAAGAAGCTGGAAAGACTAATTGGAGAGGATATATACTACCTCCGTCCCGCGAAAGACGTTACATTTCTTTTTGTCAATTTCTGACACGTTTTTCCACGCTTCTTGATGATGCGTTTTAAAATAAATTTTTGAAGAATTTTTTCTTTTACAGGATACCATGATAGTTGTATTATCCCGCAAAAGAAAAAATTCTTCAAAAATCTATTTTAAACACTTCATCAAGAAGCGTGGAAAAACGTGCCAGAAATTGACAAAAAGTAATGTAATGTCTTTGGCGGGACGGAGGGAGTATGATTCAAGCCTCACTTTTGGAAAGACTAATTTTGTTCCACATAAGTCAAGATTGGGAAGTTCAAGTTCGTGCCGTGGAACTCATATGCAAACTGAGGGTGAAGAGTCGCTTAAAGTGAGCCAAAGCTCTTGTTCGTTGTCGAGCTCTCTCAATCATGGTGGTATTAGAGAAGAATTTCTTAGTGTTCATGCACTTGTTTCTATATATCCTCGTATTGTCGTCAATGGTTGTTAGCTTTCAATACATAAGTTTGTTTTATCATTATCATTTAGTTGTAATTTGCTCATTGTGACCGGGTTGGCTTTATTTTGTACTAATATGTTACCATTTAATTGCAATAAATTTTGCCAAATGAAACTAGGAATACATAATATATCATAGTAAAACTGAAAGTTTGAAAGCAGATAGTATCAAAAATACATGTCCAAATATATATGACCTTTATTCATAATATGAATTATTTTATTTTAGGGACAAAATTGTAAGAACCTATTACTATCACCATTTGTATTTTTCCTACCAAACACCAAAACTTTAATACCAAACAACTAAACATCCCCACCACGATTACTATCTTGATTATAATCATGGGTTTCCTTATCTAAACCATGTTGTCAAACGGCCCCTAATAATTTTATTAATTTTTAACTACGGGGGCTTTATATAAATTACCCAAATGGCTTGTTTGATTTGTGAAACGGGATACTGTATGAGTCATGAATAAAGAAAAGATGTTTAGTTGGTATCACAACTTTTATACAGTTCAAAATCATGTTTAGTTTACAAGATTGTATATTGGCTAAATTATTGTTAATTTACTAGTTTACCACCAACCAATTTATTTTTTACATACATAAAATTTCAAAAATTAATCATAATTTTCTTGAATCATATCCAAAATGATGTTCTGAACTTCTAAACAATATCGATATAATAATAATAATAATAATAATAATAATAATAATAATAATAATAATAATAATAATAATAATAATAATAATAATAATAAATTGCATAGACACAGACACCCATTAACATGTATAGGAGGAGAGTATACTTGATCTCCTTTAATTAAAACATGAAATTGTCGAAAAGAGTTTCGAGATCGGTATCCATGGGTGACGACTAGAGTTTTCTATTTCTGTAAGCTCGCCCGAGAGCAATCTTCAAAAGGAAAATCAAAGCACTCCCACAAATTCTCGTTCATCCATGGATTGGGAAGGGCATATAGGTATTCAGCCGAGATTAAAATTATCGCATGATTGTGTACCGGACCCCCAAACTACTCCCTCCGTTTTTTTTTTTTTTTTTTTTGAAATGGTCTTTTTTTCCGAACATAAGATTGTATTCAGTATTATTCTATATCATCGTATAATTATTTTATTGCAAAAAAAAAATTGACAGATAATTGTATCCATTTTTTTTTTTTTCTAGTGTAGCATGACTAATTGAGCATGGGCTTGAACTGTATTTGAATATGTCAATATTTGGTTAAGAAAAAAATTGAAAAAGATTCGAAAATATATTCTGTTTTAATTTACGATTACAAATAAAAATTCCACTAAGGTTATGTGAATTCATAATTTAATGTAGAGCTATGTGTAATATGAGATTTTACATTGTCGTGCCAAATACTATATTGATTAATTAATCTTATTGGTTCATATCATTTATCTTGAGACTATTTAATATTGAGTTTTGTATGGAATGGTATCAAACAAGCCCATAGTATATAACAAAAACAACGAAACAAACTAAAGCAGAACAACAAATTCATTTTCAATATCGTCTTAATATATTATTCATAAATTCAGAAAAGCAAAACTATCGAAAAAAAAGTGAGGAAATAAAAGATAAAATGCTAACGTTGTTTAATATTGAAAAAAGTTATCAACGTTAAAAAAAGATTTATTTCAACAGAATCATCAAAACATATCTCTAAAAATCAGCCCCGTTCATTAGAAAGTAAAAGATATTAAGAGAAATATTCATCTGATGCACATGTTAACCCCACAAATTAAACTTGAGATTTAAACTTGAGCTAATGATACAAGAAAATAAACTTGATCCTCAAAAATAAATCACGAAACGCAATATGACCAACGAAAACTCAAAATTCAAAGTAAAATAATAGTAAAAGCAAAGTCACAGTAATAGTAACTGACGCCACCTGCGATCTAGCACCCAACTCTGAGAGCCAAAATCGCAAACTTACTCACCATAAGCTGTCGACACGTGTCCGTTTTCATCGGCCGAATTTTTTTTTATCGGCACGGTTTTTTTTCCACCTACCCGGTTTTTTCTCCTCCGTTAAGTACTGCCGTTTGGCTTCCGTTATTTTGTCCTTTTCTGCTCCTTTTTTTGGCGCCCAAAGTTTACTTCTTTCAATTATTGTTTATTTAATTTTCTTTATTATTTTCTATTCTACACCCTATGAAATTATGTTTATTTTACACATGTTTATCGAAATAAACATCGTTTTGAATCGTAGTCGGATATTTAAAGTCCTTTTTTCATCTCCGAGTAACGTAACTGTGATGAAAGTGTAGATGTTAATTTTGATAAATTGGAAAAATAATTTGACGGTATAATTTAACTGTAGAAATTAAGGAAAGAGATCTTAAATATTTTGGAAATACAGAATAAGTTCTTAGTGGAGTTTTCATCGAATTAAATATCGTTTCGAATTGATCTCGCATATATCGAACCGTTTATATTTCGGTGTTTTTTGTTCATGGTCGTATCATTTGGATCATAATTTGTAGGATCGGCATTAAAATTATATTGTACTGTACTGAACAATATCTGTGAATTTTAAAGTGCAATTTTGGTAAAAAAAAACAAAAATTAGAAGTTAATCCTAATTTTTTCACTTGTCAGGGTATGGTGGGTATGGTGCGCAGGTTTCAAGGAAAAAAAACTCTGAAATTACACTTTGGTCCCTGCTTAAACTCCATCTGATTGGACAAGAGATGATGTTGGCCATAAAGCCCTCATTCTTGAGGTCTTACGTATTCTTCTTCATCCCCTGCTGCGGAATCGACGAAGAAGAAACGACGATATGCTTCTCGTACGAGGTCGGCCATTCTCCACGCTCCAGACCGGCGAAGTGGCGTTAAAACCTAGCTGTAGCCTAGAGAAAAGGGGAGGCTATCACCGAAGGTATGTATCTCATATTTTGAAGCGGCGGCTCTCAGATTTTGAAGCATCGGCTCTCGTTTCATCTATTTCGTATTTCACACCGATATTTCCACGTTTCTCTAGTTTAGTTGAACGAGTTACTCTGCCTTAGTGTTTTCTAACAAAAAAATGAAGTGTTTGAGCCTGTTTCCTCTAATAACGGGGCTTGAAATTAGGCGTTTTATGTGTATGAAAGTTGTATGTTGATTTTAATAGCTTAACTCAAGCTTCATGCTGTTTAAATCTGTTCCATCCTCAAGAACTTGTTTTTGTATCTTATATGAGTTCATCTTATTAACCAGACGCTTTAGGTTTCATTGATTCCTTACGAACGATGACAATGTCGAAGAGGGACGTTAGGGTTGCAGTAGAGGATGAAGAATCTCATTCTGGAGGCGGTGAAAACCACGTGAGCGTAAGCAATTGTCATGATTCATTGCAATAAATTAAGCTGCTGTCAACCAATAATGTATATTATTCCACTTCTTTAATGAAGTCCCTTAGTTTTGTCTTCATTAACTGTATGTAGGCACCTAACCACGATGTTATCGAACGCATTGAAGAGATGTTAAGGCTGCATGAACAAGGTATCAGCAAACAGCTCACAACCTTCTTGGCTGAGATGAAGAAGATCATTTGTTCATCATCTCCGAAAGATGCCATGCACACCCCTCCTACCCTTCCCTTGATGCCGACCTTTAAATGCAATCCGAACTTGAATTTTCAGACTGCTCCGCAGAAAAAGGCTGCTCGATTATCTCCTGAAGAGCGATCATTAATTAACGTTCATCATTCAGCCGAGCATGTGAAGGAGAGAAAGTTAGGAGGAGCGAACCTGCATAATGTAAAAAGGAAGTTGATTAACTCACCTGACCCGAACTTCCCTACTTATGATCACTCTTCAGTTATGGCCTTTGAAAAATGGTACAACGGCTCCATTAATGATCACAATAGGAGGTACATATAAAGATTTAACTGCACGCACATTCACATACATTATCTAACTATTTTAATATACTACATGTATATAACTGTTTTGCTATATTCTTTAATTAGATACGAAGGCGTAACGGTCGTCAGTAACGGTTCAAGACTAGTCGGTCCCAGCTGGTTTAAGTGCATATGGGAAGATGGCCGTGTCGAAGCCGAGGTTAGTTGTTTAGTCTGTTAATGTTCTAAGACCTTAGTACATTATTCTCTCAACAATAATGTACCGTTTTCTAAACTTATTAAATTTCAGCACATCGATGCCCTAGCTACTGTTGTTGCTAATGATGAGGAAGAAGCTGCTGCTGATAGCTCTAGCGGTACCAAGAAGTGGACTTGGATACCGGCAAAGACATGGGTACTATTTCTTTTCATAGTCCTCTATCTACACTGATTCCCCGTGAGCGTTGCTTGGACAATGATTTTGCAACAACCTTGATAAACTGTGGATAAAGTGGATACAAAATGTATTGATCAGTGTGCTCAGCTGACGTGGATTTCAAGTAGGGTTAGTACCGGTGATGTGGACATTGTTTGGTAGTTAGGAATGCCTTTGTGAACTGGCATTTGGTATTAACTGCCTAGATTTCTCCTCAAGCCACTCACATACTTCTGATCTCCACCTATTTTAGTTCTACGGTGGAGAGATTTGATCTCATTAGCTAGTATTTATTCATATATGCGAGCTGAGGTTTTGTAGAGGGAGAAAGAAGAGTGTTGTGAGCACGAGGGTTTAGCTAGTTTAGCTCGTTTGCTCTATTCTTGGAGCTTGATATCTTGCTGTAATCTTGTTGATATCTTTTTGATATTGGATTATTCCATCGATGTATTGTATAGGACGTTCTTAGCGGTGATGACTTCACCGATGTTCCGGCTTGTTCATGGTCATTCGTTACTGGATCCGAGCGCAGAGCAGGCTGCAGAGCATGGCGAACGTCCACTAAGGTTATTGGATTCGGCCTTGTTGGGAAGGCATGGATTTGCTACGAGTTATCCTTTCTTCATCAGCGAATCACCATTCATGATTCTTCAAAATCGAACTGGGGTGCAGTTACTTCTGCATTTAAAAACTTGAGCGAGCACATCCCTAGGATGTGCAAGATGGGGAGAATATGGGAGTATCACGGCTTCAAGGATTCCCTCCGTGATGTTTGGGATATAGTACCGTACCCTAAACCTCCGGTGGCTGAAAAACAATCTGACCGCGCCATACTTGCACTGAAGGTGATGCAGTTCATTGCCCGTGGCTCCCCCGTTTCTGAGATTATTGTTAGTAGATGCCCCCAGTTCCGAAGACATTTATGCGGTGCGCTGTACTCCAGGGGGAGAAATCTTCAGCAGCGCGCTCCCTAGGTTGGGTCGTCGCCTTAGAAAACCGGGCGCATGTATTTGTTAAGTCCGTGTTTTTTTTTTGATAATTCCATTTTGAAGGGGTGCGACGGTTCCGAAGACATTTATGCGGTGCGCTGTACTCCAGGGGCAGAAATCATCAGCAGCGTGCTCCCTAGGTTGGGTCGTCGCCTTAGAAAACCGGGCGCATGTATTTGTTAAGTCCGTGGTTTTTTTTGATAATTCCATTTTGAAGGGGTGCGACGGTTCCGAACCTATGTATGGCGTGAGCCTTTATACCGTTTTTTTGTATAGTTAAACTCATTTGATGGTATAGTATATATGCAGAATTTGGTTGCTGACATATTCAATGTGTTGTGCATGGTTTATTATGCAAGAGTTGGTTTAGGGAAAAAGCAACACGTACTTTTTTCATAATTGGGCCGTAGTCACTAATTGGGCCCAATTGTTAAAGTTGGCCCATTTATTCGGCGAATAAGAATGGATCCATGTCGACTGCCGATGAAAAAAAAAACGCTGCCGATAATAAAAAATTCTGGCCGATAAGAATGGTCATGTCTCTACAGCCCAATTTATGACCAGACACGGTTGACTTTCACAAATACCCGAGTAACACGGTTGTAAATACACAGAGACCGTGTCTGTCCAGGGCTAAACTGGGGTTTTGCTCATCTGAAATTGAGCTCAGGCTGCTACGTGGTGGTGTCAATTGAGATCAGCGCTAGATATTATAAATTGGTGGAAATTGTCATAAATTCAATTTATTGGGGTAAAAGTATCACATCAATATTGTTGGGGCTCGATATGTCACAATGTGAATTTTTTAGGGTAGATTTGTGTATTTTCGCGTTATTTTTGTACGGCAATAATTCGAACTACGGATGGAACGGCACAAAATTTGATCAATCGTCGGAACATTTATACTTTTCTCGTAATTATCAGAAATTTGTTTTATCTCTAAATGAGGACATTATCAATTCCTTATCCATTACTATCGAAAATAATACTACAATTTGTAGACTTTTGCAAATACAGGGTTCGAACTCCGATGGCAACATAACCTTATTTCCGATACAAGTAGGTATATATTTATCGGAAAGACGATATGACTGTTTACAATTTATTCAGAATCGGCGCGTGCCGATCTGACAAGGCGCGTTGCAAACAGTTTTGCATGCATTCATGCACGAGTCGAAACGGTGCACCCGTTCGATCCTCTAATTTTCAACTTCTTAAAAATTATATATAACACCTACGATATCTTTTAGCAGTAGTAGTATATCTGCTTTCAACGCCCTATTTCTGTACAACCACTCCAAGTTCCCCATATTTATCTTTTCCAAAATTATCAAATCCCTCCCTCAGTTTACTATGAGTATCCCACCGCAGAACGTGGTCCTCTACACCAATCGCTGCTGGCGGCCTGATGTGGATGCGATCATCATGGATACTGCTTTGGAACACTTTGCCGGACGTACGCCGCTGCCCCACGCTACGCTCGACGATGAGGTGCTGCGCAAGGTCTCTACAAACATGGAGAACCCTTTCGGCCGTGTCTACACACGGGAAACAATTGCAGAGCGGTTTCAATTTCTACGAGATCGGTTTATTGCGTTCAAAACGCTGGTCGAAACTCGACGCGTGCATTGGATTATGCGGGATAATAGCATAGTCGTCGATGAATACAGTTTTCGAAGAATCGTAGAGGTTTGCTCCTGTTGCCTTAAATTCTCTTAATAGTTCATTCAACTTGTGATGTCCTATTGTGTTTGTCTGCAGAGGAATGGTCTTTCGGTGGCCTACTACAGGCTAGGAGACCCTGATATTGTGAAGCTCCGTCTCCTATTTGAGACGGAGGAGTTGAAGCTAAACCCTTATCACGTTCTCCCCTACGTTGATCCCGGTCCCGAGGAGGGATGTAGCGGCAGCCGCCTATCAATTGAGGAAGATGAGTCCGAAAATGAAACCGATTACGACGTCGAGACATGGTCTTCGGAGGATGGATCATCGGCGGATGGGAAGCATTAACTACGCTTTATTTCTTAAGCTTGTTGTATGGTTTAGATTATGGCTCTATGTACGTATGACATCACTCCTAATATATGTTATTTTCTTGTTGTTTCACAATTTCATTTATTTTCTTTTGTTGTTGTTTCACAATTTCATTTAATTCTTTTATATTCGGAGCCCCAGTGACACGTACAAATCACATAGCGTTAACGAATTAAAATTTAAAGGTTAGGAAATTAAATCGATTACCTGGAATGATTATACGTTGGTCTAAATGGCTCTCTCGGGTATACATCGTGGGCCGGCCGTAGCATATTGTGACATGTTTCCCTATAATCTGAACTCCTCTATTCGTAATACTGCCACCTCGACATGAATTGCACAGAAAATATCACATGCATTGATTTAGGGTGGAGTTGACAAGCCATACTGCCGAATTACTGTAAAGCCAATATAAACTGCATAAAGCCGATATATATGCTATTTCCGACATGTTTTGTTTACTAGTTGCTTGGAATTGAATTAGTACACAAGTGAGTCATTTCCGATATATCGGGTGTCAATTTCCAAATATGTACAAACAAAATGAGTGGTCAGTTGTGGGGCCCAGGCCGCATACAGCAAGCAATTTGGAATCTAGCTACCCCACCGGCCCTAATTTCCCAATCCCTCTCCCTCTCCCTCGCCGTATCTATGTATCCCTCTCTCATCTGAATGCGTGGCAATACGACAAGGACGCTTTTGAAATAGGCGTGCATGCACTCATGCACGCATAGAAACGGTGTCTCCGCTCTGTAATCTAACAGTTTGAATCGCAACGGCGTTTATTCACAGGTGAGAGCATCTCTCTATATTATACGACCTTTCAACGCCCTCCTTCTATACAACGCCTCTAACGTCCACATATCAATCTGATTCTCCAAAGTGACCAGATTCATCCGTTAAGTATGAATCTCCCATCGCAGGATGAGATGCTCTACAACAATCGGCGTTGGCGGCCGGAGGTGGATGAGATAATCATGGATACTGTCCTCGATCACTTTGGCGGCCGTACGCCGCTGCCCAACGCTATTCTCGGTGATGAGGTGCTGCGCAAGATCTCTAGAAACTTGAAGAATGCCTTCGGGCGTTTCTACGCATGGGAATTGCTTGATGACCGGTTTCGATTTCTGCGAAAGCGATTTCTAGCTTTCAAAACATTAGTCGAAACACCCAACGTTTCTTGGGATTTAGGGGATAACATGATAATTGTTGATGAATTTACTTTCAGATCTATTGTGCAGGTTTGCTCTTATTTTCTTATCTTCTCTTAATAGTTCATTTAATTTAGTTCGTCCTCTTCTGTTGGCCTGTAGAGGAATGGTCTCTCGCAGAGCTACCACCGAAAAGCAGACCCGGAAACATACAAAGTTACAATTGAAGATAAAATAAACCTATTGTATACCTTTCCGATATCTATTGTGCATGTGACATCGGAATTGCGATTTCTTCCTTCCCTTGTCCAAAGTTTTTTCGTACATATTTCGTTTAAATGTTAAAGCCTAAGGGCCACTTCGTAAGGCCGGGTTGAGGGTTCGAACCCCGTCGACAACATTATGAATTTCGATCTTATCATTGCCATAATTTTGCCTCCCCTTTCAAATGCTCGCAAGAAATAACGGCCCAGTCATTTTGAAACTGCGGAGTTGCATGGTTCGAAACCCGGCTACTACAATAATTTGATTCCGATATAAAACTAATTTCCAATCAATCGGATTTACGATATTATCGTGGCCTCATCCAAATATAGGAAAAAAAAAAAAGGAACATTTTATTGAAACTTCTTCCCATTATCATTACGTTTGCGTTGTAAAAATGAATACTTGAAATAACTGATTAATTGACCATTGAAAAGGTGCAACCCTTTGAAAATATCACTGTACAGTCATAATAGGGTTTTCAATATATTTATATAATGAGAGCTCGTTTACTGGATTTACACCTTACAGCCACCATTCCTATTCCAGATATTTCATCTCCTCACGCTCTTCAATTCTTGATGGATCTCCCTTCCCAGAGTGAATTCCTATACACACGCCTCTGGCGGGCTAATGTTGATACAGTTATCTTGGATACCGCCTTGGACCACTTGGGAGAGGCTACGCCACTTCCCGACGCTGCGCTGGATGTCGATATGCTCCTCGCCATCCGACGAAGCCTACGGACCGTCTTCTTGTATGCGTTCGGGTCTCAAGAAATTAAAGATCGGTTTCAGTTTCTAAGAGACCGGTTTATTGCTTTCAAAACGATGGTGGAAACGCCGGGAGTTTACTGGTGTGAGGATGCGAAATTAATATTTGCGGACAACATTACTGTTAGATGTGTTGTACAGGTATGGGCTTTCTCTGGATTAATTGTTGTCATAATTTACAGTTTTTTCCAGCTTACTCCGCTCTCCTATGTTATTGCCAAACTTGAATCTATTTGACCGTGGTCCACTGCAGAGGAATCGGCTTTCAGGAGCCTATAGGGACTACGTCGAGCCGGAAATTGCGAAGCTACGCCGCCTATTCGAAACGGATCAGTTGAAACTACGTCCTTTTCGGGTTTTGTTTCCTAGGGACCGCGGTGGGGCTGGATGTAGCACCAACCCCGTTATAATTCGTGATGATGAGTCGGATTAATTTTAGGGTTTTTTTCTCCGTTCGTATCAGGCCTGCTTGATGTATGGTTGACGTTTGTTGATTTAGAGGATCAAAAGCAGTTACACAGTATGCTATTTCCTGCTACTTGTTCTTTCAATATTACTATTAAAATTTCCGGTTACTCTACAGCTGTAATACGCTGCATCCCATTTTTATCGATTACATGTAGGGTTCACAATTATCGATATACACCTCTTCAAGAAAATGAAGTATTATATCCAACATTGCACTATATTCGATTGTTGTACATGCAACTTTCACTTTAAAGTTACTTGTTTTCTAGACTCATGCAGTGCATGCAAGAGATCACATGCATTGATTTAGGGTGGAGGTGACAAGTCCACCCTGCGTGTTTGTGAAAAGCCGATTTAAACTGCATAGAGACGATGGGAATTGTCACATCGTCATCGGAATTACGATTTTAACCTTTCCCTTTACCCACAATTCCGAACATAGTCCTTCTAAAAAATTGTTATCTAGTTTTTTGTTTCATGTACTAATATTTTTAAATTTACCGTGGGTTTACGTGGCATTTTCAATTAATAAAAAACACGTGGAATTATGGCGACCAATATTGAGTAATCAACAATGACGGTTGACAAAATAACCAAAATAAGTATCGGACAATTAGAGTCAACGTTTTTTATATTGGTGTTACCTCGATATCGCCCGACTTAATTCCACGATATCCATTAAGAATTGTATATTTGTCTTTGCAATTACGATATTATCATATTTCGTCGAATGTTTCGAACATCTTTTCAACTGTTCAAAAAAGGCCATTTTATTAATTTTGGGGTTTTTATTTTTTCCCGTAGTATCGGTACTGCCTGATGAATTGATGAAGGTTGTTGATTTTGAGGTTCAAAGTGAGTTATACTATGTGCTATTCCGTACTACTTTTTTTTTGCATACTACTTTTAAAATTTTCGGTTAATCTACACCTTTAATACGCTACATCCGCTTTTTATCGATTACGTTTAGGGTTCACAATTATCGATAAACACCTATGCAATAAAATGAAGTATTCAATCCAACCTTAGAATCAACCGTTTTATATCCCACTTCAAAGTTACTTGTTTAATAGACACATGCAATGCATGCAAAAGATCACATGCATTGCTTTAGAGTGGAGTTGACCGGTCACCGTCAGTGCTGGCGAGATACTGTAAAGGCGATGTAAACTGCATACGGGCGATGCCAATGGTCACATCGTCATCGGAATTACGATTTTAACCTCTCCCTTTTCCCACACTTCCGAACATAGCCCTTTTTAATAAATTGTTATTTAGTGTTTGTTCCATGTACAAATATTATTAAATTTACGTTGGGTTTACGAGGCATTTCACTTAAAAACAACACACGCGGAATTATGTCGGGCAATATCGAGTAATCACCAATTTTTTAAAAAATATCCCAAAAAAATATCGGCCAATTACACTCAACGTTTTGTATGTAGTGGTGATACCGCGTTATCGCCCGACTTAATTCCACGATATCCATTAAGAATCGCCCGTGTCTGTCATTGGAAATACGATATTATCATCTTGCGTCGAATGATTCCAACATCTTTGCAACTGTTAAAATTAGGCCATTTTAAAGGCCGTGTCGAGGGTTCGAACTCCGGTAACAAAGAATGTAATTTTACAGATATATACAAAAAAGTTTTCAACGGAATTTCGATATTATCATTTCCCGTAATTAAATTAAATCTGTGCATGCATTGAAAAGGTGCGACCTTTCGGCAATATCGGTGTCTCTTCGCGCAAGGGTTTCCGAGAATTCTATATATCTAGATCCCTTGCAGTCGATTTGTTTACATCGTATTTCTCCCGAACATCCACCCTGTACCTATTCCACACTCTTTAAAGGATTCAAATTCTTTAATTCAGTATGGCTGACCCGGCGCAGGCCCAATTACTCTACGATAGCCGATGGCGGCCGGAGGTTGATAACCTCCTCATTGAAACCGCCATCCTCCACTACCATGGGCGTCTGCCGTTTGTCGAAGCTACGCTTGATGACCCGTTTCTCTTCAAAGTCACTAAATGCATTTGGAAAGCCTTCCGGCTTGCTTTTACATTTGTAGAGGTGCAAGCTCGTTTTCAGTTTCTACGCGACCGATTTATTGCTTTCAAGACGATGGTTGAAACACCAAACGTTGTTTGGTATTGGGGTTCAAATCTAATAGTCGCTAATGAATTCACTATTAGGGCTGTTGTACAGGTAACTCTTTGTCTAGAAATTCTTCTTATAATAATATAGTTAATCCAATCTTACTCCTTATTTATGCTCATCTCTCCCGTTCTTACTACTCTGTGTGCACGGTAAACGTCAGAGGAATCCGCTGTCGGAAGCCTATAGCACCCATGCAGATCCGGAGATTGTACATCTACGGCGCCTCTTTCAAACGGATGACTTGAAACTACAGCCTTTCAAGGTGTGCTTTCCCAGGGACCCGGGTCCGGAGGGATGTAGCACCAACCCCGTTATAATCTCCGCAGATGAATGGGAAGAGTGCGAATCTAAAGACGACGACGAAACGGGGTCTTCCGACGACGGAGCGCCGGATTATGATGCTGCGTAGGTTTACTTTTTTTCCTTGTGTCGTTTTGTGGATCCTCTTTGATGTAGGTGGATTCTTGTTGATTTGATGAACAATGATCACTGTATTATATGTTATTTCGTTTAAGTTTTTTAACTATATAATTTGTGTAGATTTTTCGGTTACCCTGTGAAAATTAATATTTTACAAACTTTGATTATCTAAAAGTTTAGTAGAAACTCTCAAAAATTTAACATTTTGAAGTAATAAGGGGGAATTTTGTAACCACTACTGTCTCAATGTACATTACAAGGCAATTTGACAAACTGCCCAAAAAAAATTGGAGTACACAAAATAGGGAAGCCTTTGAGATTTTGTGTCAATTAATAAAAAATTAATTATTCTGCAAACAAAACGCCCTTTCACCTTCCCGCTCCCGATTCCTCTCCATCCCCTTTCCCTCTCTCTATCCCTCGCCGTCTCCCTCTCCCTCTCTCTCTCCCTCTCTCTCTCTCTCTCCCTATCTCTCTCCCGCCCTCGTATATCTCCCATTAACGACACTCAAACCCCAAAGAATTAGTCGCCGTCGCATGGTGGCCGCGGCCGCCGCCACCGCACTGACCTGATTCGCGAGTAGTAAGTTGCCGCCGCCTCAACCCGGAAGATGTCGAACTCCAAATCCGGCGAAGAAAGGCCCATGCCACCGCCGCCGGTTAGTTTTTAAACGGCTTAATCTCCATTTAATTTTACATTTGTCGATCGACTGCTTAGTTTTCCGGATTAGGGTTTAGGTTGGTCTTGACCGGCGGTGCCGCTTAGGGTTTAATGTTTTTGGCTGTTGATTTAGCTTAGATAATCTGATAATAGTCGCGAGTAGTAAGATGTTGATACCTGTTTCTGTTCATGGTAAGAGTTTAACAATCGACCGTCCGAAATCGGGCGCCCCCAGAAATTCAACAGTGGATAATCGTTGACCGTGCCTAAGTCTGACCAGACACGGTTGACTTTAACAAGTAACCGTGGACACGGTTGAAATTAAAAAAATCGCCCGTGTCTGTCCAGTGCTAAACATGTATTATGTAGCTCTGAAAATCATTTTTCCACCAGCATTGCCACTAATTTATTTGGTTTGTAACACTTTCAGCCTAGGTTTCAGTGGATGAGGCCGCGAATGCAAGGATTTGCAGGCAAAATAACCCTATACACCCGAGATAGGGTTATTCGAGAAATCCCGGCTGTTTTGATCAGAGTCGGTGGACAGCAGCTGTACGACCGATTTCTCCAAGGCCCCTTCCGTTACATTATGGAGCTGAATAGAAGAGATGTTGCAATCGGCGCACTGCACGAGTTACTTGCTCGGGAGTTGAAAGATCCATCGATCTCGGAGTTTGAGCGGATGTTCTCCATAGGGGGCCGCGAAATTGTTTTCGGGCCTCGAGAATGGGCCATTGTGACCGGATTAAGCTTCGGGCCTTCCGCTTTCAACCCATATGGTCGAAAGCATATAATACCATTGACAAGCCTCTACCACACGAAGTATGGGAAGATGAAGGGCAAGGTCAAGTCGGAGCAGTTGAGGGACGACTTCTTCAACGATGACATTGAAAGCCCGCTTGGCACGCCCGACCAATACGTCAAGGCAGCCAACCTTCTCGTGTACTACTTCATTTTAATGTCTCGAGACGACCCACCCATCGAAGATTGGGCTTGGGCGTTAGTTGAGGACGAGGAGCAGTGGAGGAGGTTTCCTTGGGGATCGTGGTCGTGGCAAATCCTTTGCCACCAGCTGGGCGTTGTGAAGAAAGATCCGGCCGAAATCGACAACAAACAATGCAAGTATCACTTGTACGGGCCGGTATGGGGTTTAAATCTATGGTCGTACGAGGCCATTCCGATGTTGGGACAAGCTTGTGGCTACATTGATCCAGCTAGAGCTGCGCTGGTCCCCCGTTTGAGAAAATGGGAAACATACTCCACGTACACGACCATGGCCGGTTTCTTCGACAACCCCGCGGTACAATCACTTCACTATAAAATTTACTTATTCAGCTTAATCATTTGTGATTGGTGTTTAGATGTTAGGATTTTCATAGTGTTTTCGAGTCCGTTTTCGTTGTGTTTTCGTGTCTTTGTGTGTCTTTAGGGCTATGATTTGGTTGTTTTGGAGTCTTTGGTATTGTAGGATGAAAAGGGCGGAAAAAAGAAGAAAACAAGAAGAAAGAAGCATTATATCGAAGAGGGGTTCGATAGGAGCACGTAGGCGAAAACGGAGGTCAATTTGGAGTTCGGACGAGGAAGATACGGCCGAAACAAGAAAGATGCGCAAAGTGATCAGATTCAGGATCTGGACGCCGTCCAGCTCATCTCTGGACGCCGTCCAACATCTGGACGCCGTCCAAACTCATCTGGACGCCGTCCAACGCGTGTTCGAAGCCAAGTTATGCAGAGTCAGCTTCTGGACGCCGTCCAGAATAAGTTGGACGCCGTCCAACTTAGGCGGCCAGCAAATCTTTCCTTTTTCAGGTTTTTACCTAGTATATATATATCATCCTTGTGCACGAATTTGTATCATCTTTTAGCATTAGTTAGCTTTATTTTTCAGCACTAAAATTCTCTAGATTAGCTTTACTTTGTTCGGATCCGGATCCTTAGTTCGTTTAATTCAAGACTTCTTTATTTAACTCGCGTTCTTCGTCTTCGTTTATTTCTCGTAAGTTCTTTTATTGCTTTCTTTTATCTGCTTTAATTGCTTTGCTTTAGTTTTAGATTCGTTCTCTTAATTGCTTCGTTTAATTTGCTTAGTTTTAATTTCGTTCTTTCGATTTCTAGTTTAAAGTTTAGATTCGTTTTTCTAGTTTCGATTCTCTCGTTTTTCAAAGCTTTCATAGTTAGATTAATTAGCCTTTTAATTTCCAGATTTTATTCATCATGTCTAGAGTAGTTTATGCTTTCTTTATTGCTTTCTTTATCGCTTTCCTTTCGATTCTTGCCTAGGTAGATTAATCGCTTTCTTAGTTTAATTCTTAGATTTATTTCTCAAGTTCTAGATTAGATTATTTACTTGCTTTAATGTATTGCTTTTATTTATTTTCTTGCCTAGGATTTAAAACAAAAACCCAACAATTCTTTTTACTTGCTTTCTTAGTTTTAGGCTAGTTTAGGATTTACTACATAATTAATTGCCCTGCAAAGTTTTCCTTCGAGATTCGACATTGGGTTTTACTTGCTAGTGCTACGATAGGATTTCGTTCTATTGCGAACACTTTTTGGTGAAACAAATTTTGGCGCCGTTGCCGGGGAAAACTTTAGGCGATTTATTGTGTAGTATTTATATTTGTTTTATTTTTATTTGTGTTTCTTCGATTTACTTATTTCTCCCACTCGGTGCGTTTAACCCTTTTGTTGAGTGTTGTTTATGCATGGTCGCCGAAGTCTTCAAAGGAGTTTAGCGCCCTACTTCGACAACATCCATCAAAGGAAAGCGATTTTAGCCGCGAAGGAGAAGGAGGAGATCGATTCTCAAGACTTTGGTTTAGTCTTGTTGTTTGCAGAGCCCGAAGCCATGGCAGCTAGAGTCGTTATGGGCGATTTTGCTCGCCCCACATTCACAGCCACCACTTCGGCGATTGTCCTGACGGAAGCGGTCAGGAATCATGAGCTTAAACCTCATCACATGGCGTTGCTCCCATCCTACCTAGGGCTGCCCAACGAGGATGCTTTGATGTTCATTCGAGAGTATTGCACGGTGGTGCAATCTTTCCCACTCTCGGGACTCACGGAGGACAACTTGAAGATGAAGTGCTTCCTGTACACCCTCAAGGATCGAGCAAAGTCATGGTATTTGGCACTCCCGGCCGACTCTCTCACCACTTGGAATGCGGTGTATGAGAAATTCATGCTCAAGTACTACCCGAACCGCAAGACTCAAGAGGTGCGGTCAAAGATCATGAATTTCTCCCAAGACAACGATGAGCAATTTCACGAAGCATGGGAGAGGTTCCAAGAGCTACTTCAACAGTGCCCTCATCATCAAATGGCACCGGAGTTGTTGTGGCAATATTTCTACGACGCCCTCAACCAAACTTGTCAGTTCATGGTGGATAGTTCGGCCGGAGGCAACATAGCGGTCAAGACAGCTGACGAGTTGCAGACGATATTTGAGACGCTCGCTGCGAGTTCTCAACAAAAATCAGCTAGACCGAGGAAAGTGGAGGCGAGTGCAATCTCGATGAGCCCCGATTTGAAGAAGCAAATGGCCGACATGTTAAGGGATCTCGAAAACTTGAAGATGAAGCAAATTGTACCGGCCCCGAAGGAGGAAGAGAGGAAGCCGGACAAATGCGAGATTTGTGGAGAGTTGGGACACATCAAGGAGGTTTGCCATAACATGGGAGCATCCACTTATGAAGGAGGAGCCGATGTATATGCTGCCCAAGGTTACATGCCACCACCCCAAGGCCAAGGTACGAACCCGAATTTTCAATATCGTTGCCCCTCTCCATATAATAACCCCTACCCTCCTCAAAATCCCTACTGCTCTCAACCTCCACCATATTATCCTCCTCCTCAATATCATCCCAATCCATACTATCCTCCACCTCCATACTACCCTCCTCAACCTACTCCTACACCACCTACATACCCAAATTCTCGTCCCCAAGGACCTCCACAAAAGCCTCCCGTCGATGAGGATTGTCTCCATGCACTTGATGCAAACATTAAGAGGCTCGAGACAGCCATTGGCCAAATTTCTAGCTCCATGCACCTAATGCAACAACCGGGGCGAATTCCGAGCCAAAGGATTCAACCGCAACAAGCCAACGAGGTGCAATACCCTCCATATGTTCCTCCCGTTCCGCCTCACCAAGCTCATGCAATCACGGTGTTACAACGCAATGGTGTTAATATGCCACCTCAAGGGCATTCAAGTGATAGATGGAGCCCGAGCAAGCAATGGAGCGAAGGAAAAAATCGGGCAGAACAAGGTTTTGGATGGCGTCCAGAGTCTGTTGGACGGCGTCCAACTTGGACGGCGTCCAACTCTGGACGGCCGTCCACCCCTTCTGGACGGGAACCCCAGGCGCAGCCCCAAATTCATACAGAATCAGGATCTGGACGGCGTCCAGATCCAAGTTGGACGGCGTCCAAACCCGACGAGCAGCGCACGGAGCCCAAGGAACCCGAGACGGAGCCCAAGGAACCCGAGAAGGAGTCCCCACCTCTACACAAGACTTTCAACCCTTATGTTCCTCCCATTCCTTTTCCAAGTCGTGTGAAAAACAAGACGCTCAACCCGTATGCTCCACCTATTCAGAGTGTTGTGAAGAAGGAGAAGAAGGATTTCGAGCCTATCAATTCGTTTCCAAAAAGAGGAGATCCGGGAGGTTTCGACTTGAGCATCGTTTTGGATAGTGGAGAGACCGTCTCGGGATTGATGGACTTAGGAGCTGAGGTGAACTTAATGCCGTATTCTATTTTCGAGAAGATGAACTCAAGAGTCCTTCAAGCTACCGATATGCGCATTGAGCTAGCAGACGGCACCGTGAGCAGTCCTTTGGGAGTTGTGGAAGATGTCACTGTCCTTGTTGGTGGAATTCGAGTCGTTACCGACTTTGTTGTGCTTCATGAAGGCAAAGGAGCTAAGAGCGCAACCGGACATCTTCTATTGTTGGGACGACCATTTATGGCCACTATTCGAGCTCGGATTGATGTAGGCACCGGCACATTGAGCTTGGCCGGTGAAGGAGGTTCGGTAACATTTTCGATCTTTGGAAAATCACCTTCTATTCCTAGTTCTTCTTTTCATTTATGCTCTTATGTTAAGCTCGCTAACCCTTGTGTTGAGGAAAATATTTGTGAGATTTTTGACAAGGGAGCGGCTCGAGAAGAATTCTTTGAAGATGAGGAGTCCATTGAAGATGACGAGTTCTTTAGTTGTGTGGATGAGGAAGAGGATATAATCGAGCAATATCTTGGGAATTTGGAGGAGGTTGATGAAGTGGAAGAGGAACACTTGAACCATGCATCGAAAGAGGAAGTTGTCGTTAACTCTTTTCTTTCTAACCTCACCAATTGTGTAACTTCTTTTCTTGCAGAGCTTAAATTGACGATATTTGAGGAGGAGTTCGAACTAAGTGTGGGGGAGTCAAGAGTTGATGATAACCGAGTTCTTCGAGATTTGTCGGAAACGAAGAGTGGATATGTCGCGAGGAGTACCAACACGTCGCTTGGTGCTACGGGTTTCGGTTGATCGTAGCCTTCGTCAAGCTAATGACGTTAAATAAGCGCTTGGTGGGAGGCAACCCACGTATAGAAATTTTTTAAAATATGTAGCTTAGGTTTTATTTTTGTTATTTTCGTATTTTCTTTTGTTTCCCTTTTGGTTTTTCGTGCAGGGAATAGTATGCAAGGATTGACGTGAGGAGAGGGCGAGACAAGAAGGAAACTCAACGTCGGACAGAATGGCGAGTTGGACGCCGTCCAACTTGAGTTGGACGGCCGTCCAACCTTGCACACTTCCCGTTTTTTTGGACTCCTCTTGACCCCGTTGGAATGACCCATGGTTCCGAGTTCCTTGCAGCTGGATATAGCCTTGTTTGTGTCTTTACGTTCTGTTTTAAGTCCGTTATTTTTGTTCCCTTTATTTAGTTCAGTTTTACGCTTTGGTATTTGTTTTGTTTTGTGTTTGTTTTGTAGGTGTTACTTGGAGTCTCTCGAGATTTTGAGTATTTGGTCGTCATGCGATAAGTTTTTCTTTCCTTCTCCTTTTTATTTTCTTGCAATGGGGACATTGCTTGATTTTAAGTGTGGGGGAGGGTCTTTGAACTTTTGGCATGTAGTTTTTGTTTTTATGTCTTGTTGATCGAGTCTTATTTGATTTTGGATCGAGTCTAGTTTGTGATTGAGTCATCATGTTCCCTCACTTAGGATTTTGTTTGATTTTGAGCCTTATAAGCATGTAACTTAGGATCAATGTGAATGATTTAAAGTTGGAATCTTTAGTTGTTGGAATTGATTTGAGCATAAATTAGGTTGGTTTTATCTTGAGTTGTGATATATTATGATTCGATGAATTGTTGGGCATGGATTGGTGTGAGTTTGAGGAAATGATTTATGATTTTTGGTTGAGTGTTAAATCTAGATTGTTGCGACTAGGATTGCTAGTTTACTTTCCCCTTAAAAAAATAGAGAATGAAAAAGAGTTGTGCTTATATGTGAATAAAAGAGTTGATAGGATTCTGCTCCTCTTGCTTGTAACGTATGAAAATACTAGAGTAATGAGCATGGGAAACCACATGAAAAGGCTTCGAGAGACCCTCGAATGATCACATTTCATGAACCTTGTCCTAGATGATACTCGTGTATATTAGAATAAGTGTTCGAAGGCATTCTACCCCTCTTGACAATGGGTACGGGAAACCGCACTAGGAGGCTCGATGTGACCTATCGATGATTAAACCTAGTGAATTCTGTGCCATAAACGTTCACAAGTTTAAAAAAATAGAAAAGCAAAAGAAAAAGGAGTTGTTTATTTGTTGAATAAAAAGGGGAAGTAGGCTAGTCGTCTAAGTTGTGATGATCAAGATATTGTGAGATGTGTGTTATCATTGCTTTCCTCTTACTTAGATTGATTTATAAGCCGCATAGTTTGTTGATGATGATTGTTCGTAACTTGGGATTAAAGTGACCTTGTTTGAGTTTGTCGATTCCGGTGATTAAATGTTCTATACTTTGGATTGTTTGGATTGAATCTAAGTTATGTGTTTATGTTGCTTGAGGACAAGCAAAGGTCTAAGTGTGGGGGATTTTGATTGGTGTTTAGATGTTAGGATTTTCATAGTGTTTTCGAGTCCGTTTTCGTTGTGTTTTCGTGTCTTTGTGTGTCTTTAGGGCTATGATTTGGTTGTTTTGGAGTCTTTGGTATTGTAGGATGAAAAGGGCGGAAAAAAGAAGAAAACAAGAAGAAAGAAGCATTATATCGAAGAGGGGTTCGATAGGAGCACGTAGGCGAAAACGGAGGTCAATTTGGAGTTCGGACGAGGAAGATACGGCCGAAACAAGAAAGATGCGCAAAGTGATCAGATTCAGGATCTGGACGCCGTCCAGCTCATCTCTGGACGCCGTCCAACATCTGGACGCCGTCCAAACTCATCTGGACGCCGTCCAACGCGTGTTCGAAGCCAAGTTATGCAGAGTCAGCTTCTGGACGCCGTCCAGAATAAGTTGGACGCCGTCCAACTTAGGCGGCCAGCAAATCTTTCCTTTTTCAGGTTTTTACCTAGTATATATATATCATCCTTGTGCACGAATTTGTATCATCTTTTAGCATTAGTTAGCTTTATTTTTCAGCACTAAAATTCTCTAGATTAGCTTTACTTTGTTCGGATCCGGATCCTTAGTTCGTTTAATTCAAGACTTCTTTATTTAACTCGCGTTCTTCGTCTTCGTTTATTTCTCGTAAGTTCTTTTATTGCTTTCTTTTATCTGCTTTAATTGCTTTGCTTTAGTTTTAGATTCGTTCTCTTAATTGCTTCGTTTAATTTGCTTAGTTTTAATTTCGTTCTTTCGATTTCTAGTTTAAAGTTTAGATTCGTTTTTCTAGTTTCGATTCTCTCGTTTTTCAAAGCTTTCATAGTTAGATTAATTAGCCTTTTAATTTCCAGATTTTATTCATCATGTCTAGAGTAGTTTATGCTTTCTTTATTGCTTTCTTTATCGCTTTCCTTTCGATTCTTGCCTAGGTAGATTAATCGCTTTCTTAGTTTAATTCTTAGATTTATTTCTCAAGTTCTAGATTAGATTATTTACTTGCTTTAATGTATTGCTTTTATTTATTTTCTTGCCTAGGATTTAAAACAAAAACCCAACAATTCTTTTTACTTGCTTTCTTAGTTTTAGGCTAGTTTAGGATTTACTACATAATTAATTGCCCTGCAAAGTTTTCCTTCGAGATTCGACATTGGGTTTTACTTGCTAGTGCTACGATAGGATTTCGTTCTATTGCGAACACTTTTTGGTGAAACAATTTGCTTAGTATGTTAACGGATGCCTGTCGCACATACTTGTAGCTCCAGCTACACGAACGGCTCCTTCCGACAGAACAGGAGCTACGTGAGTCCTACCTCCTTGGTCTTGAGGACCATGACCCCCTCGTGTTGCGGTATGAGGCCCCGAAACGCCACGCCCAAAAGAAAGTTGAGCCGGAGCAGAGGAAGTCGAAGGCTGCACGAGATATGGCCAAGGTTATGGAAAAGTTGAAGTGCCGGGTGGCAGAGCCGGCCGTGGTTCCCCGTCGGCAAGAGCCTCGACCTACCCGTGCTTATTCAGATGGACTAGTTCCCATCCCTCCTCTCCTTCTCGATTCCGTAGATCGGGCCACGTCTCAAGAGGTGAAGTCGAGGCGACATAGGCAGTCGAAGCGGCCTAGGGCTGAGCCCTCTCGGCTGGAGGATTCAAGCGAGATCGTCTGCTGCATACACGGTGATCCGTGCCGGTTAGCCTGTCGTGGCGACGATGCGGCAATGGACAAGTTCATCGACCGATTCGGTGAACGACTGGTGCACGATACAGGGGAGAACAGTATTATCGCTCGATTCGCCAGAGCCATTGTCGAGCGAGCCAAGGGTATAGTTGGAGATACGGATCGACCGAGTCGCCGAAGGCGATCTCCTTCCAAGTCCTATAACTCACACGTGGGCGAGCGTCAGTCGATGGGGTCCAGCAGTCGGACACCGAGCCACCAGTCGAGGATGGGGGAGGGCTCCAGGAAGTCTAGCAGGCTGACACCGACTCATCAACCGGGACTAGAAGAGCCTCGAAGGCCCCCATCACCGCTGCCATATACGGGCCAAGCCTCGTCGTCCCACAGTTCCTTCGTTCGAGCCCTTGAACAGGACACCCCATCGCCTCCTCCTACCGGTCAAGCATCACCCGAATCAGAGGATTTGGACTTTGAAGCGGGACCCCGAGTCGATCAAGGAACTCAACTTTCTACACAGCCAAGAACTGTTCGCGAAGCTTATAAAAAGTTCAGATCATGGGGCGGGGACGCGTCCGTGTTCACCCGTCAGGCCAGTCCATTCGAAATAAAACAACGTGTGTTTGATTTGATCCAGAACCCGAACGCGGACATAGACGCCGAGGTCAGTGTTTCTAGATGCGATTTTATTATTGTCCTTATATCATAAACAATGGAAATGGCAGAAATTTGTGTTTGTGTGCTGTCACTTTCAGATTGTTGATTTATACATCCTATACTGGAGATGTCGCCTGCGCCGTCGATGCTGGATAGCCGACAATGTAGGGTACAGTGTCACCATACTACCGGGAGTTGATTAATATGTACGTTTTCGCAGTAGCTTACGGTAGTACATAACTGTAGTAGATGCATCCCATTCCTACTCACCATACATTGGTGGTGTAAATACAGAAATTGTTGAGCAACGCCCTCGCTGATCTCCATCCGGATGATGCCTCGCTAGGATTGAAAAAGCGAATTAAATACGCGTACTGGGAGGTCCCGGCCAACCTAAAATCTGTTTTTCAAGGGACAGATACGTACATTCCCTGGCATCATGGCAAATACGTGAGTATCGGGGATTTATTTATCTTTATTAATTTTCTTTCTTTGTACGACAGCGTTGGTTTATTATTCATAATTATATTGGTCGCAGTTTATCATGGTTTGCCACCTCTCCATGCAACATTGGGCTGTTGTTAGGATATGTATACCGGAGTGGAGGGTTGAGGTATACGATTCCCTATGGCATAGTCTCACCACGGACAAGGAAAGAAAGCAACGCAAAATACAGTTCCTTTGCATTTGTCGCCTATTCCCTCGAGTATTGGCCAAAAGCATGTATTGGGGTCAACAGGTTAATACGACCAAGAGGAACGACTACATGAAGCTGGTGTTCATGCCCACAGAGCAGCAGTTCCTCCAACGCGACGGTGTGAGTTGTGGTGTATATGCTTGCATGTACTTGGATCGTCTCCTCGCTTTTTGGACACCCGATTTACGGCAAGAAGATGAGCTCCAGTTTATCTTAAAGTCCAGAGCTCGCATTGCTAGGAGAATATTCAGCCTTTCAATATTTGATGTGGAAGGTCCGGTCGATCTACGAAATTTGGCTGTAGATGTCTAGCTTTATTTGACGTGATCACTCTTTTGAACTTGATTTAATTTTGATGTCACAATCTTGGCCAGTTATATGGAATATTTGAATTGTATTGAATTTAGGATGTCACTTAGTTGTTGTAATTTCGAATGAAAACCATAAAATTCGAGACAAAAATACATTTCCAGCAAGTTCTTTGCAAATGCCCTGCACAAACCGTGCCTCAAACCCCAATTTGTATTACAATCTGCTATTTACTCGCGATTAAGCAGCGATCTCAATTTCTTTCGCCATGGTTGACAACTGAAACAGCTAAGTAAGGTGAAACGTCTTGTTTGAACGTTTGCAATAGCGTAGTCTACTATAGCTCTCTCAACGGGACTTTTAGATAACAAACTAACCTTACATTGTTTATGGTCCCCTGCCTCATTCTTTGTCGATTTGAGCTTCGTTCCGTTGCATCGTTGTTGTCTCCGGATTATAACGAAGTACTGTTGGTGATTATATTGAAGTGCATGCTTAATTAACATATCAACATCAAAATCACTCTATTAACACGTTGTTGACTTTCACTAGTGGATGTTGACTTTGTCCCGGCTAGGTTGCACGGTCAGGGTACACGGTCCAGATATAAGAGTCAACCGTATCGGATGAATTCAACGGTCAAACACTGTTGCCACGGTCAACTAATTATATCAACCGTGTTTAAAACGGTTTGTTGTATACAACAACCGTGTATTTGCAGAAATTATGGCCAAATAATCAGCTTTTCTTATACTATCCGCTTCTCAAACCATGCGTTATGCCTCGGACCTTTCTATAACTTTCAATTCACAGGAAAATAAATATTCGAATGTAGCACCCGACCTAAATTATATTGCATTTTGCCTTTCCTTGTACTTTCTACGATATTTACTGTCATAATTTGTTCGGAATGCCGATATTATAGAAAAGGGGGGAAAACTGGCAAAATTTCCCCCCTTCTTCCGAGTTTCGATTTCCCGCTCCCAATTTGAATTTCGAAAGGATTTGCAGTGCATAAATACAACGTCCACACTCAAAGTTCACAAATTATTGATATCAGAAGTCGCCATGTCCAGCTCGCATTGCACCGATTCCGCTGAGTCAACTCCACTGCGAGTCAGTTGGGCGCCGGTATGTATACACGGTTTGCCGACGGAAATCCGAACATCGGACGCTCCCGCATACCGAGGCCGGCGGTACTTCAGCTGCCAGAATCGGAAGGTTAGCTGTTTTACTAGTGTGCAGGCATATGTTTACATGACTTTGCTGATCTGATGTTATAAATTTGTAAACTCTCTGTTCAGTGGACGATTGTGATTTTTTCCAGTGGATCGACGAGCCAGGAGCGACGACGTACTGCGAAAATTACTGCGCGCGTCGTTTGGCATCGGTTGAAGACAGATATCAAAGGATGTTGCAGTCAAAAGCAGTAGACGAGATTCTGCAGGTCGAAGAATTGAAGCTGAAGACGAAGGAGTGTGATCTATTAAAGTTGAGAGTCGAGAAGCTGGAGATGTGGGTTTTGGTAGCCGTCGTTGTATGTTGTGTACTTGTTCTGGGTTTGCTTAGGATTTAGTTAAAATCGGTTGGATGTAGAGGCATATGTTCCTATGTTTTGCTGACCGTTGTAGAAACTTCATGATATTACCGTTGCTGCTTTCCTAACGTTCACCTATTTTTTGTTTTTAATTACACTTTCCCTGCGCATGTCTTGCTATATAAAGGACTGCTGCGTTTGTGCATAACATTATCGGAAAAACGATCGCTAAAAAAAAATCAGATAGAATGGGTGGCCGATCGGAGAACAAATACTACGCTATCTTCAGAGGCGGTCGCGTAGGGATATTTTCTAAGTGGGAAGAATGCGCACCCTACGTGCTGGGGTACAGGGGTAGCTATTACAGGAGCTTCAGATCGGAGCGTGAAGCGGTAGAGGCATATCACAGGTATTTGCAGACTGTGAATGGAGACCCGTCGGAGATAGAGTTCGCCGGAGATATTGCGATGAATAAACAAGCCCCAGAACTTCCAAACCAGCCAACTATGGCGAGAGGGGTCCAATTAAGGCCGTGTATAATGTGTTGTGTTGTTGGTTTGTGTGTAGGAGCTGTCGTTATGCATTTGTGTATGAATCGTTAAGTGTAGATCGTCGGCTCCGAGAGAGCGGAATCCTAATTTAAAAAGCGTGTTCGTAATCGATATTCAAGTGCAGTGAACGGAGTTTTGTAGGAATTCCGAGAATGCAGTTAAATAAGTGAGGAATTATTTACAGATTAATGGAAAAGGAGTCCTACTGCAGATAGGTGAGAAAGGAAGGTGGTGAAGACGAAGCTAAAAAATGCTTTTGTAGTTTGGGGGATTCGATAACGTTGTCAGCGTAATGAACCTTTTTTGTCTGGACCGTTGATCTGTGATCGAACGGTCCAGACTTTGTATTCTTTACTTATAGAAACGCTATAGCGTTTCTACCTTTCTAGTTTGTTGACTAAGTAGCAATGTAGTTAGACTATTTTAGTTGAATAAGTAGTTAGTTAGTTAGTTAGTTATTTAGTCTACTACTTTCTCTGTCCACTTCTCTCTTTCTTCTTCTCAAGTGAAATGCTTCTGCATTTCTAGATCTTTGTAGGAGGGCTTAAGTTTATAAAATACATGTGCGATCCCAATCATTAATTGCAATGAAGCAGAATCAGGGATCGTCCTTATGCAATCTAAAATGCAGTTCGGCAAAGCTGAGCTCGGGCCTTCAAAATTATCAACAGAAAGATGAAAATTACTTTGGCTCACGCTTTATCTTACGCGGGGCAACGTCAACATTTTTTTGCTTCTTGTTACGGTTTAGGGGTGTTGATACAGACTCGCTCCCTTCAGCTGTGTAGCGACACGGCCTGATTGTATCGCTCGATAAGTCAACGACCTCTTCAAATAGAGATTTTAGTTTACCCCAGTTTAATTCTCCTTCCTGCATATACACACACAAATCCGGTCGAAACTAAACCGGATACAGGCCGTTTTTAGTTGGTAAAGTACAGAAATTGCTAACACAAGGTAGGAACGCATATAGTAGTGTGTAATTACCCCCGCAATGTCGCTCCAGACATCAATTCGTGCTTCAACGCTATTGTGGGCTTGGTCATAACTTACGCCTGGCAGTGTAAGCAAGTACTTGAAGTTATGGAATCGAGTATCCCATTCGTAGATCTTGGCTTCTACGGCAACATCATCCAGATCCAGCTCGCACTCTGCAAGCAGCTCGTCCTTCAAGCCACAAAAAAACTTGCACAGCTGCCTGTGATTGCCGGGGACGAAACCTGTTTTCCACGCAACGTACTGCAGCTTAGACAACACAACAGATTCATTACCTCGAGTAAACTTATCAGTGTAGAACACATCGAATTGCGAAATCGGGGTTGGCACAGCCATTGTGAGAGTGTAAGCTATGAAACAATGAACATGGATAGAACTTACTCTTACTATCTAATATAAAGGAACGAGGCAGAAAAATGGCAACTCACACCATCTAGTGCATGTCTGACTTGATTCTTCACGAGATGAATGTCTTGCGCATAATGCCAAACACATGTAGTACAAAAAGGAGGGACCCATAACCCTAAAAAGTTCTAAACACAAAAAATATAAAATTGAGATGTCTTATCAAGTCATTGCTCTAGACCCTTGAATGGTACACTTTTATGGCTGCGTATCCGCGAGCGACTGTTGGACCAAGCGTAAGCGAACGTGTATTAGTGGAATCGTTATGTAAGTAGCGTGAAAATGCATGTAAACAAAGCTGTATTAGCACTCAAGTTGTACCTCGACGTAGGCTTCTGAGCTTCCGAAGTCTAAGACAATTTTTTGAGAAGTATTGGGCAGATCGAACTCTCGCCTCCAATCAGTCATAAGAGTTTGGGAAGGTGCAGTCTGTGTATACGTACCCTCATCTCCGGCAACCGTTGGTTGAGGCACATTGAAGTCCTGCCTCCACTGAGTCATCGTACGTTCGCTCGGACAAGGGTGTGTACTAACAGTTTCAAGAGGAGCAGCCGTCCTTTGTCTCTTACTAGCTACACACAGAGATTAATTGATTAACAACATTTTAGCCATCAAGACACAACCCAACGCAAATTGAACAACCAAAGAATGAAACATAGTTCCAACCTGGTTTCTGCTTCTTAGGCAGCTTCTTCTTTTTCCCTCTTCCCTTGTTTGCATCGTTCTTATTTCTCTTGCCCGGTACCCAACCCCCGGTAGGCTTCATCGGATTGCCGAATAATCTATCCCCTTCAGCAGGGTGGTCAGGTTCTTCCTCTTCTAAACCATCGCAATCTTTCTCATGCAGCTCTGTAAAGAGCTCATGAACGCGCTTGCGAAGTAATTCCATCTTTGTAGGGTCCTCGGCACACCGAACATAAAGGGAGTACATGGAGCGCATTCCGCCGTTTATGAACAACATCTTATCAAGGCGTGCATCTAATCCTGAATCTTGAGGAGCTGGTAGTGGGGGTGCAGTCAGCCTCCTTTTGGCATCTTTCCTCCATCTTGGTAGAATATATTTTTCAGGCAAATGGTAAATATTTTTCCATAACAAGATCTTGAACAAATGACGGCAGTAAATCCCCTCTGTCTCCCACTTCTTGCACGAGCAAGACCACTCCTCTTCCCTTTGATTCACTAGCACGCGCCTCTCCTTAGCCACGCACGAGCCCGAGTACACTATGTATTCCAAAGTGTCTGCGTTCGGATCAGTAGGCTCTCTCTTGACGCTTACCAGCATGCTCAGTCCACTTTCTGCCTCAAACAGCTTAAATATGGTCTTGCTGTATACTTTCGATGCAGCAATGAGTAGTCGACAACCAGGGACGAACGCCCCTGGAACCCATACAGTCGCCTTCGCATCCAACTCACCCTCCTCTTGTCTCCAAGACTTCTGTACGTCCTCGTAACTGCGCACGAAATCAACTAGTGTTGACGAGTGAGAGCATGCCTGCTTCAGAACCTTGTTGGTCAGCTCACTTCTCGTGGTTGCACGGATGCCACCAGTAAACGTATCTGCAGTGAACACCGAAGCCCATTTGCTCCGGAGTTTGTACATCTTCTTGAACCACTTCACATCAAGGTGTTGCTCGTGCTGCATCATAGAAGCCCAGGTCGTCTCAAAGTCATCAGGAGTCTCACAACCGTTCATGCAGTTGTACCATAGGTCTGTGAAATTGGAATCCTTCTTCATCTTTCCAAAACGTTTTGGAATTATTTGGCATATGTGCCACTGGCAAAGACGATGCGCGGAGGTAGGGAACGCTCTCTCGATACCATTCATTAGAGCCTTGCCCTGATCCGAGAATACGACAGTGGGTTCCTTGCCGTTCATAGACTCCAGGAAAGCGTTGAATAGCCATTCGAAAGTTTTTGTGTTTTCCTCGGACAGGAAGCCAATTCCGAACATTACATTCTGTCTGTGATGATTCAAACCGACGAAGGGGGCACATACGAGATTATACTTATTGGTTTTGTACGTGGTATCAACCAGCAACACATCACCGAAACAGTCGTAATCCTCCCTTGACCGTGCATCCCTGTAAAAGATGTTCATCAGCTTCCCATCATCATCCTTCTGGTAATTCCAATAGAAACAGTGCTCATCCATAGTTTTTTGGCGAAGAAAATTGAGTAAGGAATCGGCATCTGCATCGAGGATGGATGTTCTCCTCTTAAGCCGTTGCATGTGATTGTATGCATCCCGCTTCGTGAATCCCACATTCTGCACGCCCTTGGCCTCCTTCTCCATGAACGTGAATGCCTTGGCTACGCCTATACCGCTTGAGTGGAATACTTCCATCATACTCCTGTGTGCCACACTGAGATTACGTGATGACTTTAGCAAATAACCATACTCGGGTGGCAGCAGAGCATGGTTGTGCTCTCGGTTGAATATGGAGACAACCCAAGCATCACATTCAGAACTCCTAAGAACTCGTAATCTGGCATTGCATTGGGACCTGAGGGAAGATTTCCGATGTCTTGGTAGCTGGGACGAGGAAGACTCCCCCTGCGGGGGGCCCTCACAAGAGCAATAATAAGCCTTCATCCTGAGAATCATGGAATCCCTAAAATATCCCTGTGTCCCCTTTTTCACATTGAATCCCACAAGTTTTGAGTAATCACAGTACAGAGCATAAACTTGATCAAGATTGTCAAATCTCATTCCAACATCTAGCAGCGACTCAAATGCTTTTAGCTCCTTCCTCATTAGGCCGGAGCCTCCCTCCTCACCCTCCATTCCCGAATCCCCAGAGACTAATGGACTAACCCTACAATCTTCCGTACGACTATCATCATTCAAATCAATTTCCATATCGAGCTTGCCTGCTGTGGCCGGAACGGAGTCCAATTATACGTTGAATGGGTAAAATAATTGACCACAAATATAGAATTTTATTTGGATAAGATGCATACCTTTGTTCGGCAGCAAGACGAACTCAGGGGACGGTACGTGACAACGGCCGATGGATTGCGAGGCGTAATCTGGGACCTAACACCTGTTGGAGCTCCGAAAATAGCGGCCGCTGCAAAGCCGAGCACAAATACTGGAAAATATTACCCTAGACAGATATCAACTGAGAGAAGGCGTATCGGAGAAGCTTAGCACTCTGAAATTTCCCGCTTCTTTTAATTTCTTGATTTTACTGTTCATTTATTTTTTTTGGAGTTTGTTATCGGCGTCGTCAGATTATAGATCGTATTAATACGCGACAATACATCGCCACAAGACCTTAAACATAAAGATGTATTTTAAAAACATCGCAAAGCTCGAATCAACGAATTAGACTGCCTAGATTGATGGATGTAAGCACAGATATTACTGGAAACACATGGTCGAATAATATGATCGACCGTGTTTGAACGGTTAATTTCATCAATTGACCGTTTCTATAGTGTTTGACTGTTGACTGCAGCGGATACGGTCGAATTTACACTTTGGACGTGTACCCTTGCCGTTCAACCTAACCGGGTCAAAGTCAACAGCCACAAGTGAAAGTCAACCATATGGAAATTGAGTGATTTTGATGTTCTTATGTTAATTAAGCATACACCACACACTACTCACAACCCATACTTCAGTTATAAGCCCCCGAAAACAACGACGCAACGTATCGAAACTCAAATCTCTACACAATGGGGTAGGGGACCATATACTTTGTAAGGGTTGTTTGGTATCAAGACAAGAAGGGCCGATGAGATAGCTAGAGTAGAATACGCTATTGTAATCATTCAATAGCCAATGTTTCACCTAAGTTAGTTGTTCTACTAATCAACCATGGCAAAAGAATCTGCCCACGCTGTTTAATCGCGAGTAATTAGCGGAGTATTATACAAATTGGGGATCGAGGCACGGTTGGTGTTCTTGGAACCACGGTTAGAAACGGTCAAAATTAAAAAATCAACCGTTTACGTGAAAGTCAACGATAACTAAACGGTGCCACGGTTGACTTGTTTGTTCGGCCGTGATTCGCACGGTTGAGTCGCTTATTTAACCGTTTTTTTGCAGGACAATTTGCAGAAATTTAGCTACACATTTGCTCGACATTTCTTCTTGGCTCGGAATTTTGCTAGAGATTACAACATTTAATTGACATTCGAAATTCAATCAAATTCAAATACTCCATGTAACTTTCATAAACTGTGCCATCAAAATTCATTCAACTTCACAAATTTGATCACATCTACTGTTGGATGGAACAAAATAAAGCACAGTAACAGAAAACACAGACATTCAAATTAAGTTCGTCCACACACCAACAAACACATCAGAGTCTTATTGCTCTCTAGGGGGTTGCTTCCACCTTCTTCTTTCGGCGGCGAGTTGTTTTTTTATTGGCGTTCTCCAACGACCACTGGCGGATTTGAAGACAGAGAATCCTCCGAAATACAGGACAGCGGCCTACATCCAGCACATCCAACGAGATATCGTGGACAATGCATTCGAGGATTTTACCCACAAGCATACCGCAGTCGTGCAGAGTGCTTTGTCTAGGGGTATTGGGATTTATAAGGAGCTCAAATTCTTCTCTCACATCCCCGGAGAATTGCATCCACTTAAGTATGCGAGGAATGTTTCTGCATAGATTGCTAAAGTAGCTTCTTATCGTCGACTCCTTATACCCCAATGTATCGTAGACCGTGACCTGTTGACGGGAGAACGAGACAGCGAACAGGACCCAATGGTCCTTTGCCACGTTGCCAGCGCCGTAGAGTTTTGAAATCTCCGACCATGGCCGTCCACCAACACTCGGCCTACAGCCATGAACGTACGGTTCAGCTGCGTTTGTCATGAAATCTTTGGCCACCAGATTGTTCTGTTGTAGGAAAAAATAACAAATGAATTCTATAAAATTACTCTTCAAGACTGAGAATATAGGCTACTGTGTGTGATTTAAAATATGCTACAGCCAAAGAAACTAACCACTATAAACATGTCCAGCACCGTCCAGTCTCTACCATGATCCCTCTGCTCGCGGTCGTAGTTGTAGGCCACCATGTTCAGCATGGCATCCATATGCTAATTAATACGGTACATGCAACAACAATCAAAGAGATACACGAATTCATAACTATTTGAACAAAATTGCTAATTTGTACAGAACTGCATAAGAAGTTCGAGTTAACTCACAAAACCATCAAACCATTCTCTTTCGCTGATGAGCTTCTCGAAAAACTTGAGATCAGCCCATTCAAGTGCATCACCGGGAACGGGTACACAAACAGGCCGAACAGGCCCCCTACTACAAAAAAAAATACCATTCAATCTTGTAATTTTATAGTGAAGGGACTCATAACAGCAAAAAAATACCTTCTAGAGCTCCGGGAGCTCCGGCGACCCTCATCTAACCATGCCTGTACAGGTTTAAACTCCCCTGCGTCCCAACCTCGATGATTAACGTCGTACGCCGGCTGTGCCGCCCTTCTCCAAGGCATCGCATCACCTATTGTAGCACCTACAACAGCATCCAGATCTGCCGAATTTTGTGGTGAGTTGTAAGGCGAGGTTTGCTCACCTGATCCCGGGGCAGGGTTTGGGGATGAGGGACGCTCTTTTGCCATGACCGTCTCACTCTCCACAATGGCGGTCGGTTGCACGACTAGACCTTGAGGAGGCATTCCCAGAGATTGAAGCACGCGATCCAGACCGGTACCGACTAATGCAAGCTGTCGATCACCAGTATCCTCTGTGTCCACACGCTCAGACACTGGATGATTCACATCTTCATCATCAAGACCGGCAGCCACCCCTCCATTCCCATCTTTAGGGACAGAATCAGCTGCGTGTGGGCTCTGCTGCGAATCGGGCTCGGCCTCGAAATGACCACCGCAACCAGAATTTCTCTGGCCATCATCCGAAGCCTCCTTTGGGGATGAGTTGTCAGACGGCTGTCCAACAGGCCTGCCCTGTTCTCCACAATCTTTTTCCTTCTGCAGCCCTTTAACCCTGTCTTCCAATTCATCGAGCCTCTTCACCAGCCCGTCGTTCATCGCCTCCACGTACGTCCTCAGTTCAGTAAATCCTTTCATAAGTAATTGCTGCACCAATTGAAGTAACAATAGAGATGAATTTAACATACCGACACATTATTCAGCTCATACATGCATTTTTATGTGACTGTGAAGTACGTTTGTACCTTCATCTCGTCCATGGGGTTTGCCCTTTGCGACCCTTCAGCCTCGTCTTGGGTGTGAAAGGCACCCTTTGAGCGCGGGGACGATCGGGGCACAGGCAACTCCTCAGCAGCCTTTCTCTTCTTCCCTCTCTTCTTCTCTCTCTTACCCCAATCTATCCTGCAAGCTTTAGCAGTCCTCATTTCCGCTGAAACACCGAGAGCCTCAAGCATTTCCACCTCGGCCTCGCTCAACACAATATCAACCTGTAATTTGAATTTGATTAGCTTGAGTTTAATAAATTATAGCTCTGCACAAGATGAATAATTTAAAGGGTCTTACCGGCCTGTATTCACACCCGGCAGAGAAGAACGGCTCTAAATCGTCGTAGCCTGGCCGCTGGTTAGGACTCCAGCGCATCATCCGACAGGGAGATACCACATCTGGGTTCTCCACCTTCTTGGCACAGAAACCTGTCAGCTCGGGGTATACTTCGTACAGCCAAGCTTGCAAGGCAAAGACAAACCCCGGAGCCTCACATGTATTTGACTTACCGAGCTCAACGATGGACTTCCTTCCAGCATGGGTTTTAGCAACGAGAACCTCGTATGCTATCCTCCCCCATGGAAACTGTTTGAAATTTTCTATGTTATCCAGTAGATGCAGGTAGCCAATGGGAACCCTGTTTCCCAATCTACCGTCCATAATAATCACCCCCACAACTAGATACAGATAAGCTAGTTTTAAACAGACTTCGGAGGATCTATTGTCCTCTGATTCTTTCAAGAACCTCTCACGAATCTTACTTAAACTTATATCTCTGGGATCTACATTCCTGAAAACCTCAGATACAAACGTTGAACTGTCTGGGAGCTCAATATTACCCCCGATCTTCAACCCAGTCATAAGGGCGAAATCTGCTGGCCCAAATTCAAGTGAAAAGTCACCTATTTCGTATACTAAGGACTTCTCTTGCAAGGAACTGCTCCTCAGATGCTTGCACATTACAATATATACCTGTCCTTGAAATTGGTAATCGTCGTCTTCGAACTGGAATAGATGGCCAAACGGAGAAGCCATCAGATCTGCCAAATGCGCATCTGTTACCCTTTCTCTCACCCAGCGTACCCAATCAATGTGATGCCTTTTAGAGACGAGAAAGCCTGAAAAAACAAGGATGAACGGTTTATCAACTACCAAAAAAATCCATATATCACTATAATCATAAACACTAATTACCCAATTCAAATTGGGATCACAAACCCTAAATCACAATTTCAAATTTGGAACAGACATGCAAGTAAATTCAACAACAGAAACCAAAATTCCCCAATTCAATTTGGGTCCGGAAACCCAAAATCCCCAATTAAATTTCTCTCAGAAGCCCTAATACCCAATTTCATCAATATAAACCCTAATACCTCAAATCAGAGTGCGATAATCCACCAACTACCAAATTTATCAACGAAACAAAACCCAAACACATCCAATTACGAGGGGGAGCGTAACCCATCAAAAATTCATTCAGTCTGGGGACGGTGTGCCCTAGGCCAATAATCTATCCTATGCGAGATGAAGAACACTGAAATCCACATCTGTTAACGAGGAATAGAAATCAAATGCTACGCATGCACAGTACATTCTCACCTTGTCCACTTCCCTTAGGTCTCGGCATTTTGTCGAAGAGCAACGAACGAGGCAAACAGAGAAAACGAAGCTTCAAAGCAAGACTACCGGACAGATTTCACTCAGGTATCTCACGCTACCTCTTATGCACGGCGACGAACGAGAGCTCTCCTTCTTCAAGGCAAAAGGGGTGGTTTTGATTTTTGGCGGTAAGAGAACAAATCGGTTGTTTTACTCGACGCCGATGATTTGTGAAGATGAAGAAAAAAGTTAACGCCCGTTAATGAAAAAACCGGGAATAGTGTAAAATCCGGTCCGAGGTTAAAATATAATTTTTTCCATTGCCGATAAAAACGGACACGTGTCAGCCTCCTATGGTGAGTGAAGTTTGCGCTCAACTTTCCTAATAATTTTCGCCCATAGTATATAACAAAAACAACGAAACAAACTAAAGCAGAACAACAAATTCATTTTCAATATCGTCTTAATATATTATTCATAAATTCAGAAAAGCAAAACTATCGAAAAAAAAGTGAGGAAATAAAAGATAAAATGCTAACGTTGTTTAATATTGAAAAAAGTTATCAACGTTAAAAAAAGATTTATTTCAACAGAATCATCAAAACATATCTCTAAAAATCAGCCCCGTTCATTAGAAAGTAAAAGATATTAAGAGAAATATTCATCTGATGCACATGTTAACCCCACAAATTAAACTTGAGATTTAAACTTGAGCTAATGATACAAGAAAATAAACTTGATCCTCAAAAATAAATCACGAAACGCAATATGACCAACGAAAACTCAAAATTCAAAGTAAAATAATAGTAAAAGCAAAGTCACAGTAATAGTAACTGACGCCACCTGCGATCTAGCACCCAACTCTGAGAGCCAAAATCGCAAGCCAAACACCAACTGACGCAAACAAACCAAAGAAAAGCAGTACGAAAACAAAATGAGTATCTCTTGCGGTAAATAAATAAAGACAAACTAAGTAGCTCCATTCACTTCACTCCCTTCTTAGCAGCTGCCTTCGTCACCTTCGCTCCTGATGGATCCTTCTTCTCCACGCTCTTGATCACACCAACAGCAACAGTCTGCCTCATGTCCCTCACAGCAAACCTACCCAGAGGTGGGTACTGGGCAAAAGTCTCCACCACCATCGGCTTGGTCGGAATCATCTTCACCATTCCAGCGTCTCCGTTCTTCAAGAACTTGGGCTCCTTCTCCAGCTCCTTTCCAGACCTCCTGTCAATCTTCGTCAGAAGCTCAGAGAACTTCACTGCAATGTGTGAAGTGTGGCAATCAAGAACTGGAGCATAACCATTTCCGATCTGACCAGGGTGGTTCATGATGATGACTTGGGAAGTGAAGTTGGCAGCTTCCTTAGCAGGGTCATCCTTTGAGTTCGAAGCAACGAACCCACGCTTGAGATCCTTGACAGCAACGTTCTTCACGTTGAAGCCGACATTGTCCCCTGGAAGAGCTTCTGGGAGAGCCTCGTGGTGCATTTCAACTGACTTGACTTCAGTGGTGAGCCCAGTTGGACCAAAGGTGACCAACATACCAGGCTTGATGACTCCAGTTTCAACTCTTCCAACCGGAACAGTGCCAATACCACCAATCTTGTAGACATCCTGGAGTGGGAGACGGAGGGGCTTGTCTGAGGGCCTCTTCGGCTCAGAGATGTTGTCAAGAGCCTCAAGGAGAGTGGGGCCCTTGTACCAGTCGAGGTTTGTCGACCTCTCAATCATGTTGTCACCCTCAAATCCAGAGATTGGCACAAATGGGATCTTGTCCGGGTTGTAACCAACCTTTTTCAGGTAGGACGAGACTTCCTTGATGATTTCATCATACCTTGCCTTAGAGTACTTGGGAGTGGTAGCATCCATCTGAAAGAATCAAAAAAAGTGTAAATAACACAATAAAGATAGTCAATAATCTATAGTTTCAAGTGATCAAATCAAAGAAATTGCAATACAACAATAGTAAACAGCAAACAACTATATTAGACAACGAGCAGAATACTCGCATAATATGTACAAGGAAAAACAGAACAACAGAAGAATCAGGACTGACGGGATTCGAACCCGTAGCATACACCCTAAGGCAGGTGGGCTCTCACCAATTGAGCTACAATCCTGAATATGCACACAAACTGCTGTCCGCAATGACAGATTGCACCTCATATCGATTTACCAGTTATTCCATCACAGGAAAAGTAAATCAAGGAGCATCACTATCATATACAAGACAGGCAGCAATATAGTTATAACACAGCATGCAAGTTGGACACAGCATTCTTTTATAAAAGCAGACTAGACTCGTTCATTCAAGTTATAAATAAATAATTTAAGAATAAATTAAACCTTGTTGCAGCAGCAAATCATTTGCTTCACTCCAAGAGTGAAAGCAAGAAGAGCATGCTCACGGGTCTGACCATCCTTTGAGATACCAGCCTCAAACCCACCAGTTGTGGAGTCAATGATAAGAACAGCACAGTCAGCCTGTGAGGTTCCAGTAATCATGTTCTTGATGAAATCGCGATGTCCAGGAGCATCGATGACAGTGCAGTAGTACTTGGTAGTCTCAAACTTCCACAGAGCAATATCAATGGTAATACCACGCTCACGCTCAGCCTTCAGCTTGTCAAGCACCCATGCGTACTTGAATGAACGTTTGTTCATCTCAGCAGCTTCCTTCTCGAACCTCTCAATGACACGCTTGTCAATACCTCCAAGCTTGTAGATGAGATGTCCAGTGGTGGTTGACTTCCCGGAGTCAACATGGCCAATGACCACTATGCTGATATGAATCTTCTCTTTACCCATAGCTCAACAGTCAAATAAAGTAATATGCTGCAATCAACAAATCAAACGAGTGAGCCAAAGATCTTAACACAGCACACGAACAACAGGACAACAGGTAATCATATGAACTATACACTCCAAAAAAACATAGCAAGAACTTCAATACCAAAAATATAAATCAGAACCAGAAACTGTAACTCCAAATTTATCCAGACTATGAAAAACTATGAAAACCGACTAATTTGAAACAAATTTAAAGTTTTAATACAAGATAAATGAATTAATTTATTTTAAAACCCTAATACGAGTCCACATAAACTTCAACAGACAAACAATAAACGTAGATCTAAGCAAAGACGTATTGAGTCAACCAATCGTATACGTCCACACAAACACAAGAAAGACTCAACAAATCGGATACTCAAACGTTATCCCAGTTAAAAAATCGCCAGATTCCTTCGTAACAAACAAAATAAGGAAGCACACGAATATCACAAATCAGATCTCGACTAACCGAAAATCAAAACCATAGCACATAAATCGCTAGCTCAAACTAAATCGAGGAGAATCATACAAAACACAGCCTAAATATAAGAACTAAACCAAAACTTTTCAACAGAAAAATCGATTTGCATATTTTGAATCCGATGAAACACAACACAAAGTTACCAGGCTACAAAATCAAACAAACAACAACAAAAAAGAACTGAAAGAATTATGAACAAGAGAGGCTACAAAGCTTGTACCTTCGAAGAATGAGCGACGGACAAATGGAGCGGAGAAAGGTTTGGAGGAGGAATGAGAGTGCGCGGGGCTTATTTATAGAGTCCAAGCTAGGGTTTTAGGGCGAGATATTTGTGCTGGTTGGACTCTTATACCCCTGAGACTATGGGCCGAGTGACTTTTTAGTCCTTCTCAGTCTTGGGCACCAAGCACATGCCGAGGTCAACGTAACTTATAATTAGAAGAGGAGACGATTAACAAAATTAATTTATTATTATCATTATTAATAAACTACAATATTAATAAGTCATTATGAGCCGGCTATATTCGTATGAAAATTAAAAACATACGGAGTAGTATATCTTCAGCCCACCTTAAATCTCACGGTATATATTTATTTTTAAACAATTTAAAGTTAAAACCTTTATTAATCACTTGGCATCCACCATATATTTTAGTATTATTAAAGAATCAAATTAAATAAGATTATTTGATATTATTGTCTGCGCACTTTTTTTAATAAAAATTGGTTACCTACAAAATTAAATTGCCTTATTATTAGAAAATAATTCTAAATTGTCGTGATGATCTTTCGAATAAATCGGTAGTGTTCTCATAAAATTATCAATATCAGCCTCTATAAATAATAGCAATGCGGATTCGAGCCACCACGTTGATTCATATGCATAAGTTCCAAATTATAATTTCAAGATATTATCTAATTAAAAAATAAAAACAAAATATTAATACGAATAAATAATATTACATTAAAATATTATTATAAGGATGAAATTATGATAAAATATTGTGGGAGATTGAAATTATAAGATTTATTAAAAATATATTATCTAATTATTCTATAGTTATCATTATTAATACTAATATTATTATATTTTTAATAGTTATTTTTAATACTATTATATGCATACATGAATAGATTTTAATATATTATTTATTTATTTTATTTATAATAAAATAACAATAATAATTACAATTTTATATAATTATAGAATCATACATGCACTGCTAAGTATTACGTATATGGTTATCTTTAATACTATTCTATTCATACATAAATAGATTTTTATATTATATTTATTAATTGTACCATCTCTAATATTTTATATACAAAATTCATATTTTATCTAAAAGTAGCAATATAAAGTGATTCATATCGAATATTGACGTTAAAATTGATTATAACTATGTGAGACTTCATTTGACATATTTTATTTATTAAAATAAATGACGGACGGCTTGACTTATTTTGATGTAATGGCCTTTTATTTTTAATACAATAGCATTGAACTAGAATTGTACCCGCATTGAACTAGAATTGTACCCCCGCGATGCAGAGGTTAAATCGATAAATAGCATATTTCAAACATACCCATTTTTTATATGTTATATGTGTGAAATTTATAGATCACTTTTATAGATTATTTGAATTACAATTCAAGAATGAAAAAAAAAAAAAAAAATCTTATGATCATACGTTCTGTCTAATCATTCTTTATTTTCAAAAAACTTATCTCAAAAATATACTACAACTATTTGAAAGTAAATAAAGTAATAAAGGTACTCTATATATTTGAATACATTTATCAATATCTCTATTTCCATTTCTCTCACTCAATATTCTATGTTGTATAATTAACATTCTATGTAGTTTATATATAATAGCTTAATGGATCCCGATACTATGTAACATCGAGTATGAATTTTTTGATTTTGTTTTTCTTAAATTCTCATGACTTTGGCATATCAATCAAAAATTTAATCAAATTATATTACAATAAGGATTCTCATCCCACGTCGAATTTTTACAATAACTTAACGACATAATGGATCTTGATACTACGTAACATTGAGTATGAATTTTTTGATTTTATTTTTCTTAAATTCTCATGGCTTTGGCATATCAATCAATAATTTGATCAAATTATATTACAACGAGGATTCCCGTCCCACGTCGAATTTTTACAATAACTTAACGACAAATACCTATATAAATAGATCATATTTTTTATATCTAGCAAATTACGTTATATTTAAAATTTTATGAACAAATGTGATGCAACCCGTAGATCGTGGATTTCAATTCATGGGCAAAAAATTAAAGATGATATGGGCTGAAGATTTAATATATTGCTTAGTAGTTTATTTATTTATTTATGTTGGTTAATTTTCATTTTTATTTAGTTCTATAGTTGATAGGGTTATTTTAAGCTTTATTTTAGTGTTTTTATTCCTTTTTAGACTAGGATTTGATTTGGTATAATTTAAGATAAGTTTTTAACTAGTTTCCTTGTGGAATTAGGACTCTATGAAGCCTATAAATACGGGTCTCATAAGGGTGACAAAAATAAGACTTTTATTCATTAATAATATTTCAGTTTATTTCTCTTATGAGATTTATCTTTGAATTTCTTTTAATGTGACCAAAAAGTTCTTTATCTGGCGAATCAATCAAGTTCATCACCCTCGTTTGTGTGTCATTTGTCGTCCCCGTGTGACTAAGGCGATCACCACTTGGGGTATAGGGGGTTTAGGCCGATTTTATATCATTTGTGGGGTTAGACGTTATGTATATTGGGATATTCCATCTGTTCTATCAATTTCGAGTCTTCCGCTTGTGTCTTGTGTGTTATCGGTCGTCAAAGATCGTATCAAAATGTTCGTATGTATGCAAAATACGGATGATAAAATTATATATATATATATATATATATATATATATATATATATATTCGTTTAAAAGAGTTAATGTAGATAAAACCCCAAAAGATAAATACGAAATATAATAAAATATTTGAAATAAAATATATTCAAATGGTTATCTTAGATAAACTTTATCTAAGATAATTCCAACGCTAATTTGTACTCCCTCTGTCCCACTGATATAGGGACCTTTTTCAAAATGGAAAATTCTAATTCAATAAAATTCTGACACATCATTTTAACTCACTACCTTTCACTTTATCCCACTATCATCATTCTCGTCTTAATTCACGCGCCGGAAAAAAAGGTCACTATCCAAATGGGACGGAGGGAGTAGAATATATCAAACAAATTAATTGACCGAAAAATTAATATATATTTCAAGAACTATTTAATATTTTTGTCCCACATGGATTATTTATATAACTTCATCAATAAACTACTCATGTAAAAACATGCTACTACTGCACATTCAATATTTACTTATTTTAATGGCATAAATTTTACTATACCAACGGTGGATTAATGATGAGTGGAAGAACGAATATCTGAATTTGATTTCTTATGAGTCAATTTTTTACGAGAATTCTTTTAACAGTTGATTTTTTAATATACGTGGATTAATATCTAAATATATGGATGAATGTGTGTGCCCTAGAATGATTGTTCGAATTTTTTTTTTTAGTTTGATTTGTGATTAACGAAAATTTTATTTATGGTTTATTATTTCTTAGTTGAGTAGGAACGGGCAGATGAAGACATTAATATGTTGTTGAAGATGAAGATGAAGATGAAGATGAAGATACCGGTGATTCCATACTGAATGCATGGAATGCATGAAGAGAAGATGAAGTTTATGTTTTCTTGTTGTTTATGGGTTTCGATCCTAGAACTGAATGTTACTTTCTATTTTTTGCGTCTTTATCTTAGCCGTCCACGTGTGTGGCCAGGATCTGTTCTTTATCTAGGTGTAAGTTGAAGTAGTCGTGTTTGTTTAGTTTAGCACTTTTGGCTAAGCTAAAACCTAAGACCTAAGTATAAATATGGATGTAATAGTGCAGCTGTGCATGGTTGAAGTTGTATGAACTTTAGATCTATCATCTTTAACGTAAAGACTGCATTTTTATCATTTCTTCGTCCTCTTCTTTCACACAATCGAGCTTCTTAGCTCAGCATTTCTTCATGGTAACAAGAGCCAGGTCTTGATCCTCCATTTTTATGGTTAAAATACAACCACAAACACCAGCAACTATGGTGAATGAAGCTGAGCATGAAGATTTTATGTTTCGACCGAAAGATGACAATGGAGGTTCGGATGATGAAGACATCAAAGGGAATGAAGTGGAACCAGAGATAAAGCTCAAACGTAGGCAGATTGAGGAAATTCTACAGCTTCCTGCAACAGATCACTCAGGTATGGTGCTTGTTACAGCGCCTCTCACTGGTACCAATTTTCTAAACTGGAGTAGATCTATTAGACGTGCCTTGGCTGCTCGTAACAAGATTGAATTTCTAGATGGTACTTTCATGGAACCTAGTACAGATTCTAGGTATTACAAACGCTGGGTTAAGGTAGACTACATGGTTTCTACATGGATTACTAACTGTATTAGCAAGGAACTTGTCAATGCTTTCAATAACATTGAGAATACATACAAGCTATGGTGTGCTTTGAATCAGAGGTTTGGTGGTGCTAATGGACCCAAATATTGAAATTACAAAGAGAAATCTTTCGATTTACTCAAGGAAATTTGAGTGTTATGATGTATTTCAATCAATTGAATGCTTTATGGGATGAAATGGACATGATGCATGCACCCTTGAGTTGCACATGTCCAACAAAGGCCTTGATGAGACAGAGGCAGGAGGAACAAAGACTTCTGACCTTCGTAATTGGTCTCAATGACAGCTATGATGCTACTAGGACTCAGATAATGCTCATCAAGCCTTTGCCAAGCTTGGATGATGCATATTCTATGATCACTCAAGTTGAGGATCAGAGGCAATTGAATGAAGGAGTACAAGATGGAAGAAACATCATGTCTATGAATGTAGCAGGAAAGCCACCATACAACAATCAAAATGCTCCACAACAGTTTTACAATGGGCCAAAACAAGCTCCACAGAAACAGATGCAGTCTGCAGATGGAAATTACTTTAAGAAGAGATTGAGCAAGGAAGAAAAGAAGAAACTCAAGTGCACTCATTGCCAAGGGATGGGGCATGATGTAGACACCTGTTTCAAACTACATGGTGTACCAGATTGGTATATCATAATCAAGGAAGGGAAAGGAGTTCAATCCAGAGTTCATCTTGCAGAATCTGCACAGCCAACAGATGGATTCATTCCTCAAGGTGAAAGAAGAGAGCCATCACAAGATATAAGCAGGATGATCCAGTCTGAAATAGCAAAATGTATGGGAAATCTTCTTCAACAACAGGGTGGTGCCAGCAGTTCAAAGAGTGACACTAATCTTGTTCATGGTGTACCACAGAAGCAACATCCATTTGATGGGCATTTTGCCTTTAATGTGATGTCTAGCATGGGGAACAAGGAATGGATAATAGATTTAGGTGCCAGTTCTCATATCTGTTGTACTCCTGATCTACTACATACTACCTACAAGCTAGAGAAGCCTACAGTTATATATTTGACAGATGGAACATCAAGAACAGTAGCCTATGCAGGAAAGGCCAGGATCAACAAGGATGTTTTACTGGTGGATGTCTTGTTTGTTCCAGGATTCACCAGTAACTTGATTTCAGTCTCCAAGCTTATCAAGACATCTGACCTCAAGTGTGTCTTTCATCCAACCCATTGCTTGTTTCAGAAGACCAAAACTGATGAAGTAGTTGAAATTGGGAAAATGAAAGATCATCTGTACTATGTGGAGTCTTTAAATGAGGATTTCCATTACAGTTTTCTGAATACATGCAAGATGTCACCAAGGGAGTGGCATGTGTTTCTTGGGCACCCTTCCATTAGCACAATGAGACATATGATGATAAATGGTGGGAAATTCACAGCTGCAGAGTTATCAGAGATTGAACATTGTGAGATATGTTACAAATCAAAACAGACAAGAGACTCATTCCCTCTCCTCAACAGAAGGTCTGATTCCCCATTTGAAATGGTTCATGCAGATTTATGGGGTCCTTACAATGAGTATAGCATTTGCAATGTCAAGTATGTCTTGACTTTAGTTGAAGATCATAGCAGGCTAATATGGACTTATCTCTTGCAATCCAAAGATCAGTTGCATGGAATTATTGCAGGTTTTATAGAGATGATTAACACTCACTTTCAGAAGAGAATTAAGTACTTTAGGACTGATCACGGATCAGAATTCCTTAACAGGAAGGTCTCACAACTTTTCCAGGATAATGGAATTTTGCATCAACTCTCCTGCATTTATACCCCACAGCAGAATGGCATTGTAGAAAGAAGGCACAAGACTCTACTGAACTGTGCTAGAGCTTTAATGTTTCAGAGCAGTATGCCTTTGAGGTTCTGGCCCTATTCAATCTTAACTGCTACTTGGCTTGTGAACAGGATCCCTTCTGAGGTGTTAAACTGGAAAACACCATTTGAGATGCTTTTTGAGCTAACCCCAGATTACCATGTGATTCATCATTTTGGATGTCTGGCATATGCTGCCAACATATCCCCTTCAAAAGGTAAATTTGATCCAAGAGGAATTAAATGTGTTTTCTTAGGATATGATTCTTCTCACAAATGCTTTATATTGTTAGATTTGAAAACTGAGAAAATCTTGAATAGCAGAGATGTGAAATTTGTTCCTCTTGTTTTTCCCTTCTCAAATTCTACAATTGAACCACAAACTGAGCTTCCTCTTGAATTTCTTGCAGTGGAACTTACTCCATCTTTGGATGCTTCTGATAGAGATCTTTCTATCCAAGAAACTTCTGCTCCATTGCACTCTACAGATTCTTCATCAGTTCAGTTCCTGCTGTTGATTCATTGACTCCTCCTTCTTTCTTACCAAACACTTCTGATCAATCTGTACCACCACTTAGGAGAAGTACTAGGACCATTCAACAACCATACTGGATGAAGGATTATGTAGGGTGTATTCACAAATCACATCCCATTTCTTTGGCTACCACCATCACTCCACACACATTTCCATATACAGTGAGCCCATCTCTCACAGATACCCACATTGCCTATCTATTCAATCTTACCATGTCAAAAGAACCCTCTTCTTATAGAGAAGCTTGCAAATACCCTGAATGGACTGAAGCAATGCATGCAGAGCTAGATGCTCTCATTAGGAATGAAACTTGGGATCTCACTACTTTGCCTCCCAACAAAAAACCTATAGGATGCAAATGGGTGTACAAATTAAAGCTCAACTCAGATGGCTCAGTTGAACGATGCAAAGCCAGACTAGTGGCAAAAGGATACAACGAAGAATTGGGCATAGATTACACTGAGGTTTTTTCTCCAGTTGCAAATCTAGTCACAGTAAGGTTATTCATTGAAGTGGCTACAACTTTCTCTTGGCCTCTTCATCAATTAGACATCAACAATGCCTTCTTACATGGTTTCTTATCTGAGGAAATATACATGACAGTTCCACAAGGACTGGAAACTGCCACACCAGGCCAAGTTTGTAAGCTTAAGAGGAGTTTGTATGGTCTTAAGCAGGCTTCAAGAGAGAATTTACTAGACAACTCAGTACCTATGGATTGATTCCTTCCATACATGATCCTTGTCTATTCACCAAAGGCCAGGGAGATCATTTTCTTTGCATTATTGTCTATGTTGATGATATACTGGTGAGTGGACCTTCTCTCCAGCAGATTGATGATTTTAAGCATTTTCTGCATTCTACATTCACCATTAAAGATTTAGGTTCTGCCAAATTCTTTCTTGGCATGGAAATTGCCAGAGGAGATGCTGGTACTTCCTTGAATCAAAGGAAATACGTTCTGGAGATACTCTCCAACAATGGGATGTTGTGTTGTAAAAATGCTGCTACACCCCTAACTCCAGGTTTAGTGCTTACACAAGGTAATAAGGAAGATGAACTTAAACAGCCAGAGATCTATAGAAGACTCGTAGGTCAATTGTTATATTTGAATTTGACTAGGCCTGATCTCACACATGCTTCTCAGCAGCTCAGTCAGTTTATGGCAAATCCTACAACAGTGCATTGGAATGCAGCACTTCATGTTCTCAGATACTTAAAAGGAAGTCCATCTCTAGGAGTTTTCTATCCTACATCCCAAACCTTTGATGTTAAAGGTTTTTCAGATGCAGATTGGGGTACTTGTTCTGATACAAGGAAATCTCTTACTGGTTTTTGCATTTATCTTGGAGATTCCTTGTTGTCCTGGAAGTCAAAGAAACAAAACACAGTCTCCTCTTCTTCTGCAGAGGCAGAATACAGAGCCCTAGCAGTCACTACCAGAGAACTCACTTAGATTGCAGGTCTCTTGAATGTTTTTCACATCATTCCAAAGCTACCTATACCTCTTTACTGTGACAGTGTTGCAGCTATCCAGATCACCAAGAATCCTGTGTTTCATGAGCGCACGAAACACATTGATATCGATTGCCATGTGGTACGAGAGAAGTATGTGGCTGGATTTCTGCAACCACTGAGTGTTTCCTCTGTCGATCAACTTGCAGATTTCTTCACCAAACCCCTCTCTAGTCCTCGCTTCCGTGATCTATTGTGGGACTGTTGGATCTCCACCACTCCCATCTTGAGGGGGGGGGGGGGGGGGGTGTTGAAGATGAAGATGAAGATACTGGTGATTCCATACTGAATGCATGGAATGCATGAAGAGAAGATGAAGTTTATGTTTTCTTGTTGTTTATGGGTTTCGATCCTAGAACTGAATGTTACTTTCTATTTTTTGCATCTTTATCTTAGCCGTCCACGTGTGTGGCCAGGATCTGTTCTTTATCTAGGTTTAAGTTGTAGTAGTCGTGTTTGTTTGGTTTAGCACTTTTGGCTAAGCTAAAACCTAAGACCTAAGTATAAATACGGATGTAAGAGTGCAGTTGTGCATGGTTGAAGTTGTATGAACTTTAGATCTATCATCTTTAACGTAAAGACTGCATTTTTATCATTTCTTCGTCCTCTTCTTTCACACAATCGAGCTTCTTAGCTCAGCATATCTTCAATAATGTCGAAAAATGGATGACTCTACATTCAAATGAATATATCCCAGCTGATACTTTGACATGTTTTTTAATATTTTTCTCGAGCAACGACAATTTGATATGAAAATATAAATACTTTAAGAATGATATCAATTGTTAACTTATATCTATAGTACACCATACAATTATTGGCTTAACATTGAAAAACGAGTATACATACTCATGAAACATCACCTCTCTCAACAAGCTACTCACCTTGCAAGAGGAGTAAAACTAACCAAAAAAAAAGGGGCACACTCCTGTCAGCCCGGCCTCACCGTGAGGCCGGATCATGATTGGCACTTTTGTTTATAACGATTGACACTTTTGAACATTGGCACTTTTATTCATTATGATTGGCACTTTTGAACATTGGCACTTTTATTTATAATGATTGGCACTTTTACGAAAAATACGTTAATAATAAGTATTAATTTTATCATGTAGAAATAACTAATATGTATATATATAATAGTATAAATCATAACATCAAAACATTATAATAACAAGTTAATAGAAAAAATATAACAAATTTCGATGTCACATAGATTGGCACTTTCGTTCAGAACAATTGGCACTTTTATTCATGAAGATTGACACTTTTGCTGGAGAATTATATATCATAAGTTTCAATTTATAATCCATATCTTACCTTTTAAAATTGAAATTAAATACCAAAAAATAATTATAAAACCCTAAATTGGTAGGTCAACCTTATAAAGTAATTGTAAAATTACAACTTACATAGAAATTACATAAAAAAAATTATTTAAAAGATTGGCACTTTTATTCATAAAGATTAGCACTTTTGTTAATAAAGATTGACACTTTTCCTAAACGGGTCGGAACAACACAAACCGGATAGGGTTGACCCAACCCGAAATTGGGTCAACCGGGTCGGGTTGACCACAGTTGGGCCGAGCCGGGTTGGGTCGGGCGGGCCGGGGCGGGTCAAGTGGATCCGGCCGCATGGTGCAGCCGGCCACATACAAGTTTTTGCCAAAAAAATTGTCACATCTCTTTATTCTAGTAGTATTTCTTTTTAATTTTTTAAATTATTCATTTTTAATTTTAACTGGAAAAAGTACACCTACAATCAAAAAATGTTATTTTTTAAACCAATTTTGTTATTACAACAAGTAGCTTCAACAATTTGAATCCCTTAATAAGCCGAGCTCGAACTTGTTGGCATACAACTCAGCTCGATTCGGTTCGGTTCGCTTACATCCCTACCGTAGAAACCTGAAGGAGACAGATAGAGCAAGTTGAAATCTTTTAACAATCTGGGTTTAAATTGATATAAAATCTTGGCAAAAGTTAAAAAGGCATCAAAGTTGGTGATGTCTAACCTAGTAGTGAATGAAATGAGACACTAACTTCTATCAGCAATTCAACACAAGCAAAGCCAGAATAGTGAGAGATGATCGAAATGTTTATTCGGGTTTTCGACTCATGATCTGATTCTGAGCTAATAGTCCATTGATTCTGTGGTTCTAGATTTGCTCTTGCGGTCCCAAACTGGGGTGGTCTCGATAAGTTGATGAGGAACAAGGCGTCTCTCCTTTTTAGAAAGCTTACGGAAGTTGTGGACCTTCAGCTTAGCTATCTTTGCCTCCTCCTCTGCTGTTATCTCCCTTACTACCACCGTCAACCGACATCTTGCTCTCTCTCGTATTCCGGATCGACCCTTCGCATGGTATGATATCCTTTTCAGATAGGTCCCTTTCCCAAGAAATGCCTCCGCTATGTATACAAGAAACAAAACATGTAGTACCATTAATGGAACAAAATATGAGGATTAATTTATATTACCAGAAAACTCAAAGCAAAAGAAAAATTGGTGTTGATTTACTCTTCATTACCAACTAGAAGGCGGTCAGGATCAAGTCCATGGTTGTGTGTTGCATTTGCACGAGCTGAGTGTATAACCTAAAGAAATAATTCATTCAAAAATTTGCATTTATTGAGTAATGGATGCAATGACCCTAAAAGAACGAAGATAGTAGAAGAAGTTGAAAGATACACTCGAAACCTAGTTTAGAACCCAAACAAATGAAAGAACACCCTCTAAACTCATATAAAGCTGTTATCTGATGAGTTGATGATGCATTATGGATATGAGAAATCTACGAATTTGAACTGATTCTGATTGGGGAGAAAAAAAAAAAGAGATTCCACCTGGTAGACAGTTTTAGCAGCCCTCTTCACTGTCACTTGCAACTGCAACAGTGCGTCTTCAACACGCATTCCACGGACCAACGCAGCCACCAAATTTACTTTCTTAGGACTCTGAAAGGGACTATGTCAAGATTGAAACATCAGGTGAAGTATTCACAAAATTACACAAGGGGACATTATAACTAACACATATCCACTTGCTCTGGATTGCCACCAATAGCTAGGTCCAACGATTACAACTTTGTTTAAATAAGCAACTACCCAGTTTGCAAAAATGTCATGAGCTACCATAGAATGTGAAGTTACTTTATCATCCAATTGAACACGTAAAGCAAGAATGAAATATGTCATCTAAGATAATCCAATATATGTTACCCTGTCCTGCGGTAATCTCGTCCAAAAAATGTTAAGATGCTCATGAAAGATAAGATTGTGGCTCTTCCAGGAAACAAATAATGAACAACTTTGTATTGATGATAGGAACTGTTACTTTAAGTAGCTGCCTACTCATGCAAAACCACTAAAATAGCCATTTATATTTACACTGCGACTTTGATTTAGAATAATAAATAGTGTATTAACACAATTCTTCAGAGTCTCATACAACAATAAAATTGGTTCAAATCATTAGCATAAGAAGAACACCAAATTTCCTTACAGCAACTTTCAGATGAAAATGAAGCCAGCATTATAGAGTTACCGATTTCTGTGTGTGCAGAAACAGTGACCTTGCAAAAGTAGGACATAGTGAGTTCCGGAGGCTAGTGAAAGAGGGAACGTCACCTGAAAAGGATCAAACACGAAGAAATATAATAAACTTGATGGAAAACTCAAGAAGCATATGTATAAGAAACAGATCAATGCCCAGTAGAAGGCCTCTGTACATAATTTTATCAAATTCAATCACAATTATCATTTTACACTTGAATAGAAATAGGTGTGCGGTGTCTATATAGTCCAACTAATCACCAGTTCTTGATATCACACACACAAAAAGTTACCAGGTACAAGAGAAGCATTTGCTTGACGGAAAGTACTGAATGAAGCAGTGTGGCTGCATTCATATCTCTTGGCAACCTGACGCACTAAGGACTGAAAATGCCGCTGCCAACCCGTCATAGTTTGGGTAAAAATGTTGTCTTAGCTACACTCTCTCTGTATCAAATTATCTAAAACATTGTATTTCAGCAAATGTCCCTCAATCAAATTAGAAGACGTAGAGCAAGTATATAGGGACCTGTTCAACAAAAACAAAAATCGATTTTACAAAAAACAGCCGATATATCAAGAACTAAACCGAAACTTTTCAACAAAAAAATCGATTTTACATATATTGAATCCGGTGAAACACAACAAAAAGTTACCAGGCTACGAAATCAAACAAACAAGGATAAAATACTAAAAGATTTATGAACAAGAGAGGCTAGAAAGTTTGTACCTTCGAAGAATGAGCGACGGACAAATGGAGCGGAGAAAGGTTTGGAGGAGCGTGTGCTTATTTGTGCTGGTTTGAGAAGGCCTCCCTAGTTTTTTTTTTTTTTTTTTTTTTTTTTTTTAATTTTTTTTTTTTAATTTTTTCCCGCATGTCATATAGTACTCCCTCCGTCCCGACCGACTTGGCCACGTTTCTTAATTGGGGAATCCAAATCGACTTGGTCACTTTCCTTTTTGGCCCAACATGACCAACTTATTAGTTACTAATAAAGTGAATTAAGCCCACACTTCAAAACACACTTCTAGGTCTCCTTTATATTAGGAACTACTAATTCAAGATAACTAGCTTCCTAATTCACCCCTCCTTAAAAACTGTGTCCAAACGAATGCGGCCAAGTCGGCCGGGAGTACTCCATCCCGTCCCGGCCGACTTGGCCACATTCGTTTGGGCACAGTTTTTAAGGAAAAGTGAATTAAGAAGGTTTTGTGGTGTCCACATTAATTAATTACCTTAAAATTGTTGTTCTTAATAAAGGAGAACTAAATTTGGTATTCAAATTTATTCTTAACAATTTATAAATGTTAAATTAAAAAGATGAAAGTAAAATGTTAGGCCCAAAAAGGAAAGTGGTCAAGTCAGCTGGCACATCCCGATTAGATTACGTGGCCAAATCGGCCGGGACGGAGGGAGTACAATAGTTGTCATGTTTTCTTCAGTAGAATACTCAAAACACCCACATTCAATCGAGAAAATTTAAACCACCAGCTTATTAATCAAGGAAGAAGCATTTCTTAAATAAAATACAATTATGACAAATGGTCCGCTTCTCCGTTCTTTGTTACACCATTTTCGACTTTCCCAACCACATCAAAGTGAATAATTTAATCGTGTTTAATCAGAATGATCAAGATGTTATTGCAATTATAGTTGAGCATTCAAAACAAAATTTTCAATTTAGGGTGATTAAGCATAACAGTTTCAATTCATATTGTTTAAATTTATATTATGCATTTAAAAACTTTAAATATTGTGAAGTATTGTAATAGGCCGTACCTGATCATAGGCACAAGAGGCACACGCCTAGGGTCCAGAACTTTCGGGGGCCCAATTTTTGTTTATTTTTATTGTTAGTATTACTACTAATCTTTGCAAGAATGGAAAAAATAAAATACACGAATCTTTTTAAACAAAAACGATCTCATCGTGTTGTGTTTATCCTTTCTATTCGCCCCAAAAATTTGATGATACGTTTAGAAACATAATAACGTTTCTAGACTGAAATCTATTGTAAGATGTAACGATAAGTTTAAGAAAAATTTCTAGTGAGTTTCTACTTCTTTATTCTTCACATAGACATATATAGATTGATTTTTAATTTTGTTGTTTCCTTTACTCTATTAGAAATTGATGTCAAATTTATTTATGATTCTACTAAATCGTGTAGCATATTTTAAAATTGAACTAAAAGTTTTGTTATTTGAACGAGAAACTTATATTTGACCAGTGTGTAATTTTAATAATTTAGTTGAAAGAAAGATTATTTTTTTCTTTGAGTTTAAATTAAATAGTTACATAAATTAATTTTTATTGCTTTGATTATTGCTATATACTACTTCCTCTGTCCCTTTCAAGTTGAGTCATTTAATTTTGCAATTTCTGACATGTTTTTTCACGCTTCTAGATGATGAATTTTAAAATTGATTTTTGAAGAATTTTTTCTTTTACGGGATACTACAACACTGTAGTATCCCGTAAAAGAATTATTTTTTTTAAAAAACACATCTTAAAATTCGTCATGTAGAAGCGTGGAAAAGCGTGCCGAAAATTGCAAAAAAAAATGACTCAACTTGAAAGGGACGGAGAGAGTATTTTTTTGCATCAATTAATAGGAAATTTGAAGGACGCGCTGACTCAAACTTAGGATCTATGGTCCAAAACCTAACCCCTAGGGCCTACCATTAAATCAATTAATACACACACCAATTGCATTGAAAATGTCTTCTAATAATATGTCTATGCTCAAAAGAGAAAATGAAATAAAAGGAGGAACACCTAGTTCATAGTCAAACAAGAGACACTTATAGTTATTTCAAACAATGTTTTAAGAACCGGACCGGACCGCCCGGTTGAACCGATCGAACCGGAAACCGGGGCTAGACCGGTCCGGTTAGGGTCACTGAACCGGAGGTCAGGTTGAACCGGGATAGAACCGCTGAAACCGGACAGAACCGCTTTAAACCGCCCGGTTCGAACAACCGGACCGGTTTTAAAGAAACCGGCCGGTTAACAAAAATTATAAAATTTGCTCTGTATGGGTTTCGAACACTGCCCCTCTTGGATGAGTCTAAGAGCCAAACCACCTTGGCTGAGTATGGAGATGTAGTATTTCACGACTTTTTATTAAAATAATAGTTGTTATATTATAATTTAATTATTGTCCATTATTTTTGTGTATATTTGTAATACCCCGACTTTTGTAATATATAATTATATATATATATATTGCAAGGAAATTCGAAATTTCCATAGTCTCATTTTAGTCGAATATTTATAGAAGGATTTCTTATTTAAAATATATGATGTTGCAAGTTAAATTGCAAACTAGGGATAATATGTTATCTCTCGTGATATTAAATGGCGTAATAAGAAATCGCACTTTCGTAATTTATTACGATTATTATAAAGACTAAAACGATTAATTATAGAAACGATAATTAAATCGTAATGTATAGATGGGCTGATAATATGTCATTGGGCCAAGCCCATTACAGGTACTCAATAAATGGAAGCCCAAAACCTTTTATTAATAAGAGGCCCAACTAATGGCCCAATTAATTACATAAATTAGCTAATAAAAGAAAATGGAAAAGAAAAGAAAAGAAAGGAATGGAGTGGCGACAACAGGAGAGAATGAAGTGGCGGACAGCAGAAGTTTCTCACAGAAGGCAGTAAATCCCAAAATCTACTCCGAACATTCATTCTCCCAAAGACACCTTTTCCCCATGCAAACTAGGAGAGTGACAGCACACCAAATCATTACTATAAAACCATTCTTCTCAGCCTTCATTCTCCCATTCTCATATCTGCAAACCAAAACAAACCAAAACATTATATACAAAAATGAGTTAAGTTAGAAGAAGAAGAAGGAATCGCACAGCAGAGGAAGCAGGGAAAATTGAGAAGACTCCACTGCCATTCATTCCATACCTCCAATCAAGCTCTTTCCTTCCCACTGTAAGCCCCCACCCCTTTTCTTTGATGTCATTTTCATTGAAGAAAATCTAGAGGCTAACCAATAGAAATCTTCATATATTACTGCAAATGCCACCATACATAATAAGATTTCTTTATATTCTACAACCATAATATCAAAACAAATATCAACTGCATGCAGCTTTAGACATATTGATTCACAATTTAGAGTAATAATTAATCTTAATAAGCTATATCACAACCTATTCATATCCCAAGATGTAACCGAACCCAACGAACACATGCAATAACGGATAACAAAGTCTAGTGAAGAGAAGGTCTTACCGTTTCGAAGAACGGGGTGACGACGGGTATCGTAGGGTGAAGGAGGACACGAACGAAGGCTGCATGCGTGATCCCCGGAGCGGGCGGCGCTGAACGGCGAACCCCGATGGTGAAGAAGACAGAGGAGGTGCCTCTATCCTGTGTCTGTCTCGACTCCCAACGATGAAGACGGAGGCTGTGGCGGTAGAGATCGAGTGGCGGCCCCGGTGACGAACGCGATGAAGATGGTGACGGCGTAGAACGAAGGTGACGATGGTGAGATCGACGGCGATTCCACCGGAGATTAGAAGGGGAGGAAGAAGACGGGGCCGATTGCCTCAATTCTGGGAGCTACGGCTTTCGATTCAGATGGGGAAATTAAAGATGGAGATAACACGGAAGCAACGGTGTCGAAGGCAGCCAAGGGAGACGACGGAGACAATTGCCGGTGAAGATGACGGAGCGAGGAGGTGGCGCCGGACAGAATTGAAGGAGAAGAGTGAATTGGGTGTTCCGCGTTTGCTGCGGCGGATAAGGAAAGAAGAAAAAGGGTTGACTTCAAATAATTGGATTTGGACTTAACTAATAACTAATGGACTAAGATTTAAATTGGGCCTTAATGATTTGGGCCATGAATTAATTACCCATGGGCTCATGCCAATTCTGATGGGCCGAGGATTAAATTGGATGGGCTCGATTGTCGGGCCGGATTAATAAAAGACGGGCCCAGTTATAAAAAAATCAGATTTAATTTAAGATTTTAATTAAATGATTAAAGGTTATTCATGATTTTTATTAATTAAGATTTAATTAATTATTAAGCTTTTATTAGCTCAAATATGTTCTGAAAATTTCATAATTTTCGGGATTTAATTTAACAAATAAACGGTTCTCGAATAATGGAAGAAAATGATTCAAATCAATCTGTTAATCCTAACAGATTTATAAGGAAAATATACTAGACGATTATTTTCCTTTAGGAAGATATTTTAAGGAATTAGTTTCTTATTATACCTTTATGAATAGGCACGACTCGACAAGGTTCTAACGATTGACTGCCTATCAAGACCGGCCACGTTTCACGCTTCAAGAGGTGGGCTTACTTTCCAAAAGTATATGAGCCACGTATGCTCAATGGTTTTAAAATGCAAAACTTATTATCCATAGAATGTTTAATGTGCCCTCTACATGTTTAATGCTCTGAAGTTAATCGATCGAGGTTCATTGCTTGTCTAACACACTAGCTTTGAATTGTGTATACACCCTGGTAGTAATGCGGAGGTTGATCTCTCTTGCATTCTATCTTTGACTGTGATTCTCTGGGTTCTGACCCGAAATCCATATATGAATGATGAATGATGAATGGATCCGACGGTGGCTAGAGGTCCGGGATCAAAGTAAGAGTAACTGTAGAGTGCGACATAAGGGCCCAAATGAAATGTTTTAGCATGCTTAGATGTATTTGTTTTCTAAAACCTTCTAAGTCATGCTTATAATGATGGATAATATGCTATGTTTCCTAACTATTGACAAAATGCATAGCCCACTAAGTACATTAGTACTTAGCCCAAAATGTTTAAAATGTTTTCAGGTTGATGGGAGTTGTGATGACGAGGTGGAGCTGAGGCAGTGTTTATCTTCTAATAAGCTTCCGCTACTTGTACTTCTTTTGTTAAGTATATCGTACTCTGAACTTATTCACTATCTACTATCGAGATCTTGAACTCGTTAGCTTTGTGATGTAATGATGGTTTTATGTCGATTTGTCGAGCCATCGAATCTTATGCGATCCTATTATGAATAATATTATGATATGTTGGGTTTTAATTGCCGCTTGATTTCATTTCGGCTTATTCCCTCTTTCGAACGAGATGTTGCCCAACTTTTCGGGAACATCATTAAATTGTTGAAAAGTAATGATCCCCTTTCTATCCCCGCTTCTTTATTCCAACCCCTAGTCACGCCCTTGGCACGTGCGCCTTCCCTCGGGAATTGGGGTGTGACAGATTGGTATCAGAGCAGTTCATTCATGGCTCTGATAGCTAAAGATTATTGAGGTCAAGTCTAGAATTGTTTCTCTAGACTCAAAAATGTTATTCAAGTCCTCAGCTCTTCGTCACAATACCATCAACACGGGTAAGTCGAATTCTTCGACTTTCATTTGAATATGGGAACTATGTATTATTGTTTATTGCATATTACTTGAGAATGTTGAACTATGAACTAGACTGTTACAACATGGAAAGGAAATGAAAGATGAATGATAATGTTGCGTTGGATTCCCCGAATCCCCGCCCAAAAGAAATGTTTCGTATTTGGTTTCATGACCATACGATTTAGATAAAAGTTTAATAATCCCACGAGGTAGGGATGAAAACATCAATAACTTGATGATGGTTAATCTTGACTTATGTCAAGTTAACTATAAAGGAAAGAGCAAAAGGGTTTGCAAGAGGGCTTCAACAAGGAGAAAAGAAATGTGACGGCTTCAAAGAGACAATGGATCAAATTCAAGAAAAGAAGGGTGTTATGAACGTGCAAGATCAAGAATCGTTGCGAACGAAGGTCGTTTAGAGTAATAATTATCCTCGACCTAAGATAGAAATGATGAACACCTTTAGGATGTTATAGTTTAAGTATATGTACTTGAACATAGAAAGAATGCTTTAAGATAAGTTTCTCATGTAGAACTTATGAAAGTCTATGATTTGTTACGATTTACGAATATAGATGATGGTTTCACATAGAGGTATTCACTATGGTTAAACGTTAAAGGACATCTAAGATGAGTGACGGTTAAGTTATATGGGTAATGGTTTCACATAAAGGAATTATTATGATTAAGGTTGAGGGATATAGTTAACATAATGGTTAAGACTTTTACGTAATCAATCCTCGAGCCGTGGTATTGATTAGAACATGTTACGCTAAGACGGAGGTACTTAGACTAGAGGAGACCCTACGTCCTAATGCATTGCATTTCTTGAAACCCTCTCTTGAACCTCTCGAAATCAGAAAGACCCTTGTAGTATGCGTAAAGTAGAAAAATTCCAAGTTCAAAGAATTGTTTACCAAGCCTTGTTCGATCTTCTATATCCTTTTGAATCAAGAGTCACCAGTGTATGAGAAACAGTTTTTCCTTCATGTGACCGGAAGGATGCTTGTGTGGGACTGGCCACCTCACATAATCACTTTCTCGGTAGCGTCACCAACAGACAAGAAATCGGATGGATATCGACAAAATAGGGGTTCCCCTCCCATGACCCCTGTCAATTCATTTCTACCCTCTGGTTATTTCTTCTAAACTTGTCTGGTGATTCTTTGATGAGCTATTTCGGATAGTTGACATTCCAACTTGGACCCTCGTACTATTAATTTCCAGAGTCAGCCCACGATATTCTTATCTCATCTTGATCATGTCTGTCACCTTAGAGCGATAAGACTGTGAGGATTAGTTCATTTGCAAGTTATAGAGTTTGACTTAAGGTATCACACTCTTTTGGGTTGTCAAATGCTTACGCGTAAAAGAGGGATATAGATAAGCCGTTAAAGGTATTGCACGAGACTCGAGTTGACAATGCGGTGCAAACTAGTTTGACGCGTGACAGTAAAATAGAAACTCCACCACATCCCAAGGAAGATTTTGTAATTCAGAGAGGAAAGCTTATAGTGGAGTTAAGAGGTACGATGGGTGAAGCAAGAATTAAGAGGATAAAAACAAGTATTGCGACGAACGCAATAGTATGTGACGTAAAAACTAACCAGATTTCCCAACAGGGCTTAGAAAAAGGAAATACAATGATTAAATGTAAAACCCATAAGTTAAATACTCTAAGGAGTTCCCCAAGAGAAGTGCACCGATGGTCCATAAGTCCAACACTAAGAGTTAAACAATATTAGAGTCTGATTTAGACCACGGGTAGTAAACCCATCGAATAGATGAGATCCTCGTGGATATGAAATTTTAAAATCCTCCGATAGATTGAAAATGGTAAGGACATCAGAAAATAAACGATCTGAAGTCGAGTACTACACTTGTCAAATACACGATGTGGATCCAGATTAAGCCAGCAACCAAAGGAAAGACAGTATCTCATGATTGAGGTCGGTGACCTGACGTTATTTGGGAATTCTCCTAGCTCGTGGATCAGAAATCTCTTAGAAAGTTGACGTGGGCCAGACTAGAATTTAATTCTCGCTAGAACTAAGTTATATGAAAATAGGGAGACCTAAATTAGTCACCAAGAAAAGATTTATTATAGTATGACATTTGTCGGCCGGACATAGTAATGAATTGTAGCAGACTACGAAATACGGGATACTAGCCGATGCTAGGGAAGAAAACGTTGGAAGAGATTTCCCCATAGAAAGTAATATGAGACGAGAAAGCCTTGAAGAAGTCATAAATAAAAAAGGATTGGTGTAGAGCACGAGTTAGAAAAGTTGTCAAGAAGAGTATAGGACAAGACCACCGTATGTTTCATACCCTTGAAAGAATCAAAGGATAAGTACACTAAGATCGTAACCACCGGGACTAAACCACAAGTAAATTAGGATAATGAGATTTTTAATTATGTAACCACATAGACATGATACCTTGAAGCACCGAAGTAGTATGGGGGATATTCATGTAATAAATACACAACCATAAGTACTACCTTCAAGTGAGTAATATAATATTTGCTATTATTGCAAAGTTGGTGTAGTTCCCTTCACGAGAAAGTGTACAAGATAGACAATAGAATGAAGGAAACATGAGTGAGGATAAGCATTAAATGAGACGCAAGTTTGAATGATATAGGCATGGTAATGGGACACTTGAGGAAACACGAGCCTATAATAGAAGGGAGTGCACGTTGGAATCAAGTTGGGCGAGGACTAGTGAAAGAGTATACTAATCAATATAGAAATAACCCGACATAATATATGAGGGACAAATTCTCTTAAAGAAAAGACATGGTTGTCTAAGAAGTCGGATAACTCAGATATAAAATAGTGTGGGATGTGACTTTAATCATTAACCAACGAGCTATAAGGGACAATAAATTGAGACGAACATATATTTATTTTAGGGAAACTAGATCGCATTATAAGAGAAGATGTTGATAGAAGAGAAGTTTTTACTAAAATCCTCACGTTATGAGAGTCGAACGAAAGCCATATAGATCGAATTCTTAACCAAGAAGTAGTGTGAGCATTCGACGTGCCCGGATACCTAATGTATATTACAAGTTTGAATAGATGATCGAAACCATAGTATCATCTTCGTAAGTCCCTTAAGTTAATAAGATTCCATATCTTAAGTGTCTCAAGAATAGAATTATTGGTATGTGAGGTACAAACACACGAGATCGTTAAAACATATAGAAGGAATGTAATCGAGTGAATGAAGAAGTGTTTTATTAGGTAGAAAACTATACGACTAAAACCTTTGGTTTCATTTCAAAGAAATAATTATTGCCCGTCATCAAAGCTTACAAATTGAGACAGTGAGACTACTTAACTAGAACTTCTAAAATCTCTAATAGAGATGTAAATTAGCCTCGAGAAGGATGGTGATAGAAATGAGAACTTTTGGTACAAGGTAACACCAAAGTGCACTAGTGCATACAGTATACGGCTAAAGATAAAACTACGAGTCACGTATACCATGAAGCTTGAATATGAGACTATGTTTCAACCCAAAACCAACAATCAGTAAGAAGAACAATCCAAATTCTTGAAGATATGTTAAGAGCGATAGTCGCTGACAAAGGTGGAAATTGGGAAGATTTATTACCTCTCGTGGAGTTTGCTTGTAACAATAGTTATCAGGCTACAATTGGAATGGCTCCGTATGAGGCATTATATGGAAGGAAATGTAGATCACCACTTTATTGGGATGAAGTTGGTGAAAGAAAGCTTTTAGGTCCAGATCTGGTACAACAAATGGTCGAGAAGGTCGACGAGATTAAGCAAAGGATGAAGGAAGCACAAGATCGACAGAAATCTTACGCCGACAAGCGTAGATCTGAATTGCAATTTGAAATTGGGGAAAAAGTTTTCCTTAAGGTATCACCTACTAAAGGAGTGATACGTTTTGGCAAGAGGGGAAAGTTACGACCTTGATATATAGGTCCTTTTGAGATTTTAGAAAGAATAGGTATTGTAGCCTATAGGTTGGCGTTGCCACCTAGTATCGGAGATGTGCACAGTGTGTTCCATGTCTCTCAGTTAAGGAAATATGTGTTTGATCCAAAGCATGTGATCAAGTACGATGAAGTGGTTCTCGCTGAGGATCTCACCTACGAGGAAAAGCCCATAAGGATTTTAGACAGGAAAATAAAGGTTTTAAGGAACGGAAAAGTTGTTACTGTTAAAGTGTTATGGAGTCACCACGGGCAAGAGGAAGCTACGTGGGAGCTCGAAGATAAGATGAAGGAATTGTACCCAGAATTAGAGTACCCACCAGCTTAAATTTCGAGGACGAAATTTTTTTTTTTAAGGGGGGTAGGATGTAATACCCCGACTTTTGTAATATATAATTATATATATATATATTGCAAGGAAATTCGAAATTTCCATAGTCTCATTTTAGTCGAATATTTATAGAAGGATTTCTTATTTAAAATATATGATGTTGCAAGTTAAATTGCAAACTAGGGATAATATGTTATCTCTCGTGATATTAAATGGCGTAATAAGAAATCGCACTTTCGTAATTTATTACGATTATTATAAAGACTAAAACGATTAATTATAGAAACGATAATTAAATCGTAATGTATAGATGGGCTGATAATATGTCATTGGGCCAAGCCCATTACAGGTACTCAATAAATGGAAGCCCAAAACCTTTTATTAATAAGAGGCCCAACTAATGGCCCAATTAATTACATAAATTAGCTAATAAAAGAAAATGGAAAAGAAAAGAAAAGAAAGGAATGGAGTGGCGACAACAGGAGAGAATGAAGTGGCGGACAGCAGAAGTTTCTCACAGAAGGCAGTAAATCCCAAAATCTACTCCGAACATTCATTCTCCCAAAGACACCTTTTCCCCATGCAAACTAGGAGAGTGACAGCACACCAAATCATTACTATAAAACCATTCTTCTCAGCCTTCATTCTCCCATTCTCATATCTGCAAACCAAAACAAACCAAAACATTATATACAAAAATGAGTTAAGTTAGAAGAAGAAGAAGGAATCGCACAGCAGAGGAAGCAGGGAAAATTGAGAAGACTCCACTGCCATTCATTCCATACCTCCAATCAAGCTCTTTCCTTCCCACTGTAAGCCCCCACCCCTTTTCTTTGATGTCATTTTCATTGAAGAAAATCTAGAGGCTAACCAATAGAAATCTTCATATATTACTGCAAATGCCACCATACATAATAAGATTTCTTTATATTCTACAACCATAATATCAAAACAAATATAAACTGCATGCAGCTTTAGACATATTGATTCACAATTTAGAGTAATAATTAATCTTAATAAGCTATATCACAACCTATTCATATCCCAAGATGTAACCGAACCCAACGAACACATGCAATAACGGATAACAAAGTCTAGTGAAGAGAAGGTCTTACCGTTTCGAAGAACGGGGTGACGACGGGTATCGTAGGGTGAAGGAGGACACGAACGAAGGCTGCATGCGTGATCCCCGGAGCGGGCGGCGCTGAACGGCGAACCCCGATGGTGAAGAAGACAGAGGAGGTGCCTCTATCCTGTGTCTGTCTCGACTCCCAACGATGAAGACGGAGGCTGTGGCGGTAGAGATCGAGTGGCGGCCCCGGTGACGAACGCGATGAAGATGGTGACGGCGTAGAACGAAGGTGACGATGGTGAGATCGACGGCGATTCCACCGAAGATTAGAAGGGGAGGAAGAAGACGGGGCCGATTGCCTCAATTCTGGGAGCTACGGCTTTCGATTCAGATGGGGAAATTAAAGATGGAGATAACACGGAAGCAACGGTGTCGAAGGCAGCCAAGGGAGACGACGGAGACAATTGCCGGTGAAGATGACGGAGCGAGGAGGTGGCGCCGGACAGAATTGAAGGAGAAGAGTGAATTGGGTGTTCCGCGTTTGCTGCGGCGGATAAGGAAAGAAGAAAAAGGGTTGACTTCAAATAATTGGATTTGGACTTAACTAATAACTAATGGACTAAGATTTAAATTGGGCCTTAATGATTTGGGCCATGAATTAATTACCCATGGGCTCATGCCAATTCTGATGGGCCGAGGATTAAATTGGATGGGCTCGATTGTCGGGCCGGATTAATAAAAGACGGGCCCAGTTATAAAAAAATCAGATTTAATTTAAGATTTTAATTAAATGATTAAAGGTTATTCATGATTTTTATTAATTAAGATTTAATTAATTATTAAGCTTTTATTAGCTCAAATATGTTCTGAAAATTTCATAATTTTCGGGATTTGATTTAACAAATAAACGGTTCTCGAATAATGGAAGAAAATGATTCAAATCAATCTGTTAATTCTAACAGATTTATAAGGAAAATATACTAGACGATTATTTTCCTTTAGGAAGATATTTTAAGGAATTAGTTTCTTATTATACCTTTATGAATAGGCACGACTCGACAAGGTTCTAACGATTGACTGCCTATCAAGACCGGCCACGTTTCACGCTTCAAGAGGTGGGCTTACTTTCCAAAAGTATATGAGCCACGTATGCTCAATGGTTTTAAAATGCAAAACTTATTATCCATAGAATGTTTAATGTGCCCTCTACATGTTTAATGCTCTGAAGTTAATCGATCGAGGTTCATTGCTTGTCTAACACACTAGCTTTGAATTGTGTATACACCCTGGTAGTAATGCGGAGGTTGATCTCTCTTGCATTCTATCTTTGACTGTGATTCTCTGGGTTCTGACCCGAAATCCATATATGAATGATGAATGATGAATGGATCCGACGGTGGCTAGAGGTCCGGGATCAAAGTAAGAGTAACTGTAGAGTGCGACATAAGGGCCCAAATGAAATGTTTTAGCATGCTTAGATGTATTTGTTTTCTAAAACCTTCTAAGTCATGCTTATAATGATGGATAATATGCTATGTTTCCTAACTATTGACAAAATGCATAGCCCACTAAGTACATTAGTACTTAGCCCAAAATGTTTAAAATGTTTTCAGGTTGATGGGAGTTGTGATGACGAGGTGGAGCTGAGGCAGTGTTTATCTTCTAATAAGCTTCCGCTACTTGTACTTCTTTTGTTAAGTATATCGTACTCTGAACTTATTCACTATCTACTATCGAGATCTTGAACTCGTTAGCTTTGTGATGTAATGATGGTTTTATGTCGATTTGTCGAGCCATCGAATCTTATGCGATCCTATTATGAATAATATTATGATATGTTGGGTTTTAATTGCCGCTTGATTTCATTTCGGCTTATTCCCTCTTTCGAACGAGATGTTGCCCAACTTTTCGGGAACATCATTAAATTGTTGAAAAGTAATGATCCCCTTTCTATCCCCGCTTCTTTATTCCAACCCCTAGTCACGCCCTTGGCACGTGCGCCTTCCCTCGGGAATTGGGGTGTGACAATATTTTCCTTAAATATATAAAATTTTATAATAGTAAATTATATAATGCTACAAATTTGTTGCATATCATAACTAAATATATATTTGTATTTATGTTATACTATAATTTATACTTATTAAATATATAAAATGTTATAATGTTACAATATACTTCAGTTGTACAAATAATAACATATTATACCCAAATACATTTAATGATATTTATATTTATATTATAATATATACTACTTGTTGTTAATTATATCGATATCTGAATTATAAATGTTATAAATGTATTGGTATTTTTATATTTAAAATATAATATATAATTATTTTACTAATTTATTAGTAAACGGTTCAACCATGGTTCAACCGGTTTAACCGGTTCAACCATGACCCGAAGGCCTCACCGGTTCGACCTCCGGTTCGGTTTTTAAAACATTGATTTCAAACGTAATAGCATAAATGAATAAACATGTACTTTCTATTATAGTTTTATATATTTTTTATTTCCTACTTTCTATTATGTTTTTATATTATGTTTTAGTCGAAGGAGCGACAGTTCAACGCAACATTGGATTTGATTTTGCCATGTTAGATTTGTTTTCCCGCATCAAATTAATTTTGCCATATAAAATTCAGTTCAAAATTAGATTTCATGGGACAGATCACACCGGCAATTATGTTCACATGTAGGGGTGTTTAAACGGTTCGATCCGGTTAACCGAACAAAAAATTTCGGTTAACCGAACCGAAAATTGCCTCAACCCTAGAACCGAGATCCGAATCGGATAAAATTTCGGTTATTCAGAACCGAACCGGTTCGGTTTCGATTCGGTTCCGGTTAACCGAGATTTTATATATATTTATATCTATATATATATATATATATATTTTAATGCATGTTTAACTATTTAAAATGCACGTGTCACTTTTTTTTTATAATAATATATACAAATTTTCTTTAATATTAATATATATATATATATATATATATATATATATATATATATATATATATATATATTAGAGTATAAGTATAATTAAATCGGTTTTTCGATTCAAAACCATTCGGTTTCTTTCGGTTAACCCAAAAATCGTAAATATCCAAAATATGGGAACCATAACCGATCCAATGATCGAATATTCGGTTTTCGATTACCCGGAACCGTTTCCGTCCCGAGTTGATCCGGGTATAACTGAGAACCAGAAACCGGATAGACAGCCCTATTCATATGTTAATTGACAATTTTAAAAATTCATGTGAAAACACAAAAATGACTTAAAGTTCATATATTTAAATACCAATAATCTAACATAATCAAAATATGATGCCTTAAATAAAAAGAAAATGAGTCGTTGAGATAAATGACGACATAACTACTTGGGAATCAAGTAGTTGCCTCAATAAACATACTTCCACTATTCCACTAATAAAGGGATTTTTTTCGTTTTGGAACGTCTCACTCATATAGTGATTACTCAAAATATAAAATTATAACCTAATAAAATTCACACAGATCATTTTAACTCAATACTCATCACTTTAACACACTATCATCACTCCCGTCTTTATTTCTGTACCGAAACAAAAGGTCCTTATCCCAGTGGGACGGAAAGAGTATAAAATTAAGCCATTGGGGACCAAACACAATTGTCTCGTCATGTTTTTCTTCTTCTCGTTTTCTTTCCTTTTTTACAATATATATATTCTTTTTCTTTCGACATTTTTTTAGGAGGGATTTCGAGAAGAACTTTGAAGCAAAAAGTGATTGATAGGATAAGGCCCAATTTCTCGGCCCAAGCCACAAGGACAAGCCCAATCCAAGCCTAGGAAGAGGTATACAGTTCGGCCCATGCATAAAGGGCCTGAGGGATTGCGCCATGAAGAGAACGTGGGATCATGGAGAGATAACCGGCGCCCCACGATCACAGCCCACGATTACGGTAGTTAATGCGAGGCTAGTAGATAGAGATATAGGGAAGGAAAAACTCCATGTAACAGACACAATCTAATACAATACTGTAGCTTTTTTTTTTTTTTCTGCCCGTGGACGTAGATCTACTCACCGTAGATCGAACCACGTAAATTCCTTGCGTTCTTTCAATTTCAGTCACTTTCGTTTCTGTTCTAGCTAAATCGAGATTCATCAGTGATTTCTGGCAACAACGTAATCCAATAAAAACTTCTTAAGAGTAAAATGTACGGCAATACAACGCATGAAGCCTACTTCCGTTTCTAACTTGAAGCCATTCATTCTCTTTGCTCCTTCGGTGATTGCATGGCCACGCAATTTAAAATGTCTCATAATTTCAATTCGATTATTTCGTCTTTCTTTCTTACTTTCTTACTTTTTTTTTTTTTTTTAAATAACTATTTAAATAAAATTTAAAAGTAATGCATCTCAATGAGTATATTTTTTATTTTCAAAAACAAAACTACCATTGGAGAAACGCGAAACTACTCTCAAGAAATACAGTGAAAAAGTGGTGCAAGCTTGACGATTTTTTCCTTTAATTCCTCTGCTTTTTTAGTTGTTTTGTTTTCATTTTGTTTTTCAATTTTTGCATTTTGAATGCTTTTCCTTTTATTTTCCCTTCCCCCTATTCTTTTCTGAAAGTGCTAGTTTGTGCAAAAACTAAAAACGATCTTAACTCTGTTCTTATATGCAATAACAGAAAGCAGTAAAGAACACAAGAACTTTGGTAACCCAGTTCGGTGATAACGCACCTACGTCTGGGGGACAATATCCGAGAGATTCAATCCACTATAAGCAGTAGAGAGACTTACAGGACTTTACACCAAGGACTCCACCTTATGTCACCTATTCGTCTCGATTACAACTCCCTTACAATGAGATCGAATACAAACACGAGATAAACTCGCAAAATGATAAAACACTAGTATGGTTCTAAGCAACACGCCTAGACAAAAACTGAACAAAGCCAGGGAAGCTTGTTCAGAAACACACGCACGCTCAACAAAACAAAACTTGCACCACACACGTTGCAAGAAGAACAAAACTCACGAAATAATAATCTCCAAGAGCGGCAGCGTGCTTTAGGGTTTTCCTTAGAATATATACTCAGCACAGGAAACCCTAGAAGATCTTCAAGCTGATCTTCTGTGCATGGAAACTTTCCATGCAGAATAAATCTTCCATCTTCGAATAAATAATAATATATATAATAATATATATATATATATTTGATCCTTGATTCATGCATAAATCAGACAGCAAACACAGCAGAAGACTTAGGAAGAAAAACGCCAACACGAATCATACATGCATGCACACATGCATTAACATTTTCTTTTCTTTACTTTACTTTTCAATTTTTTTTTAATGTTCGTCATCCTTTTGCTTGTAATGCAATTTTAATTTTATCAATACAATTTCAATTTAATTAATGCCATTTTAATTATAGTAATATGAATTCTATTGCAAGCGTTTTAATGTTTATTTTCAAATATATAAATATATTTGAATATCAATGTAAATAAACTTACTGAAAAACATGTCTAAAAGTCAAAATATTGTAAAACGTGGGGGTCACAAAAGTTACAAACTGGTTTAATGTTGGAGGAAATAACCGAGAAAAAAGACAAAAGGAAGTAGTTGAGTTCCAAGATTAATGTGACATTTTAAAAGTTGGAATTCCAACTTCATGAATGGAGACACACTTAGCATAATCTTCTTAACATCAACATCTACCGTATATTATGCTAAGATCAATAATCCAAAACTATTTCTATTTATCACACCACACATAGACAATACGTATAATATACGGTTCAAAAATTAATACAGCAAATGTGCAATGGCTTAATCGCACTGGCCGCCTAATCCTTCGTTTAGATGTTAAGTGCATGCTTGGATTTGGTGATATGTGGTAATAAAATTGATTTAGTGAAAATACGGGTTAATTATTCATTTTATTGATACATTTTTGGATTCTAATGAGAAATCCTAAGATAATTTAACGAGTGATAATTTGTCAATTTATCAACCATTTAAAATCTTAACATTTTCTTCGGTACGTCATTTTTTTATTTAATCTGTAAATTTTTTTATTAACAAGACAGAAGAGATACCAGAGGTATATTAGAATTACAACATAAGCAAAGTTGACTATCGTTCCCATAGAGAACGATTAGCCCAAGCATTATAACTCAAGTTGGGCGGCTCGCCACAGTGGCAGACACTCTTAGAGCATCAACATTAGAGTACATGAGTACAACATATGCTAGACCAAAAATGTGTTGATTAGGAATGAATACAAAGAATGCTGAAAAGTGGTGTATTAGAGAACAATGTATGCTGTTTATTTTATGTGCTGGATATTTTTAGTTGTTTTTTTAATTTTTGTTTTGTTTTAATTTTATCCGTCACTTGAATACAAGATTTTAAATAAAATAAATACAAACAAAAACAAAGATTCAAAGAATAAAGATAAACGAAAACAAAAGAGAAAGAAATCAGAAAATAAAAGGCAAGAAAAAAGGGAAAAAATCAGAAAAATTAAAAAGGAAAAGAAAACGTAAGAAAAGAAAAAAGGAAAAAAATCAGAAAAAAGGAAAAAAAGAAAAAAAGAAAAAAGAAAAGGGCATAATAGGATCACACCACGTGGCCTTTGGCGGACGTTTGGGACGTATGCGCAAGCGTACACTGAAGTGTACGCGGTATGCTAGTGTCAGCCTACATCGACATACGTCAGCACCCACCATGCACATGTTGCACCAGTGCCACATAACATGCACACGCATGGAGCTGGACGTTGATGCTCATGCTCTTAGTTTTTTCCGCCGATGCCCGTGGAAGGCGCATGTCAATACCCCCGTTAGAGAGAGAGGAGGACATCCTTTTTGATAGGGATAAATATCAGCTTTTGCTAATGTGCTATCTTTCAAATACCTATCTCGCTCATCCTTTCGAAAGCCATGCATGCTCAGCTTAATAAAGATGATTAAGTCATAGATGCTATAGAGTTTTGAGCAAAATTCGACCTGCGACAGGGCTCTTGCATAGGTCCCGGCTCATACAGAAGCTGCGCGGGTCCTGCTGGCATCTGCCGGAACCTGGGGATCTGCCTGACACATGATCGGTGTGACTCTACCCATCCTAGAGTGAGGACCACGAAATTAATGACAAAGAAGGATCTTGTCTCCATAGAAATTCCTTTTCTGTCCTCCTTTTACACGAAAGTTCACCCTTTCCACATCTATAAATATCGAGTAGTCGCACACCTCATTATTCATCATCATCACAATACAACTCCTCATACACACACGCATTCTGCGTACTATTCCATTCATTCCATACACCCTACTACGAGCTCCTCTGGGCTCAGGCAGTCAAGGCTTTCCGAGGCCTTCATCCCGGAAACCTCACTCACGATCACCGCCATTTCCTCCTTCCCGTCGTCGGGAAGAATCTCTCTCTTGCTCACACCATCTCAAGTTTAAGGTATAACCCTCATCGCCATGGGAGGAAGAAGCCTAACGAAGCTTTATGCTCTCGGTTTCTTCCTCCTCCCATTACCTCTCTTTGTTTTCTGCTTGAATGAGTTCTAAACTCCATAGATTGGACTGGTTTATGGCTAGAAGTGCCCTTTATTTAAGCCCTTAACTCAATCGCTGCTTACTATCTTTATACGAACAATGTTGTGTATGAAATCTGTATGAAATGCATAGTTATGGCTGATAAAGCCACATAAATCTCTTACTCTCTGCTATTGTAATCCTTTATCCATGAATGCTCTTTGCAAATATGATGAATAATCACTCAAATTGTTGTGGATCTTCAACCCGGATCTATCAACTGGCACCGTCTGTGGGAATTATTGAGTCTAAGATGTCGATTTCCACTGTTTTATGCAAAATTTTTGCTCGTTGTTATAATGCTGTTGATGGTTTTCCCTATCATTTCCTTATGCGAAGAATATGAGAAAAACTTGACATTAGAATGAATGGGTATGCGGTATTTGCGGTTTAATCCGCAGAAATCTGAGTATGAATATTATTGCCTAATTTTCGTTAAGCCTTCATGATTGTGAGCTGTGGAATATAGCATGATTCTTAGATTGTGCTCTCTGTATAGCAAAAACTGTGATAGATACCCTACTAAGGGGAAACTCAAGTTTGGGACGTTCGTTCTTTTTCCTTACATGCGAATTTAAATCTGCTATCTACAAATGTTGTTGGAATTGTTGAATCTGATTGTGGTAATATGTTTATGAACTTGCTCTGTCATTCCCATGTTGCCAGAGATGCTCAAGATAGGGGTAGTAGAATAAATGTATATTGAATGCCAATTTGATGTTATTCGTAGAAAATTGGAGTATGAATATCATGAATTAATTCTAGCTGAATTGTTCGTAACAGCAAATCAAAGGAATCGGAGGTGATTTCGAGATCATATTTCCCTTACAATATAAACTGTGATACCTAAACTTTTTTATCTGTTAAAAACTTAAGGTTGTGAAGAATCTGAGGGAAAAGCCGAGTAAAAAATTGCAGCAATTCCAGAACACGTTCAGTTCACCTTGTGTAATTGGTGAGTTTACGACTCTGTTAACTATCTCGAAATGTGAAATTAACTTGAGGGTCATGAGGGATTGGTAATTATAGAGGAAGCATCATTTCTCAAGCTAATTATATGCCCCTGTATTGCCATGAACCAAAAACCCACCGAGTAAAAACATTAAAAAGCGGAGAGCTGAAGATGACAAGGTCACCCCATTCACTTTGATGAAGGGGCCCTGCATCTGAAAGCAGAACCTCCCATAAGCCCCATACCATGGGCAAAACCCTCAGAAGCCCTGTTTAACAGGCAACATCTGCATAAGCCCTATCTAATAGGCAGCACCATCGTAAGCCCCATATAATGGGCAAAACCCTTCATAAGCCCTGTTTAATAGGCAACATCTGCATAAGCCCTATCTAATAGGCAGCACCATCGTAAGCCCCATATAATGGGCAAAATCCTTCATAAGCCCTATTCAATAGGCAACACTTGCATAAGCCCTATCTAATAGGCAGCACCAGCACAAACCCTATCTAATAGGCACACCCTCAAAAGCCCTATCTGATAGGCATCATTTTCAAGCCCTATTTAATAGGCAAACATCATCCATCAAGCCCTATTTAATAGGCAACACTAGCGTAAGCCCCATATAATGAGCAAAACCGTACAAAAGCCTTATTCAATAGGCAATACTCTCGTAAGTCCCATATAATGGGCAGAACCTTTCAAAAGCCTTATTCAATAGGCAATACTCTCGTAAGTCCCATATAATGGGCAAAACCTTTCAAAAGCCCTATTTAATAGGCAATACTCTCGTGAGCCCCATATAATGGGCAACATTGCTCAGAAGCCCTATCTAGATAGGTAATATTCTTACAAGCCCATATAATGGGCTAAACTCCCCGAAGCCCTGTCTAACAGGCAATATCTTCAAAAGCTCTACACAGTAAGCAACACATGAAAAAGCCCTACCTAATAGGTACAATCCAAAAAATCTTACATAGCTGGGCATTATACATAAAGTCCTGCACAATCAAGCACCCCACAGTGAGTCTAATGAGAAAAGAGACCACATGAGTCTTAAGAAGCCCCTCTCCATAGCCAGGTCCTTATCAAAAAGCTTCATCTAGAGAGCTGTACGAAAATGGACATTATAATACCAAGCCTTGTGAAAGCAGGAGTCATATACCTCTATTTTATGCTGGCAGAAGCCATCCTTTAAGGGGCCCTATAATAAAGAGGCAATATCTGTTAAAATTACCATAGATAACTACCAATCACAAAAAATAGCTGTTAGAAACAAACAACGTCACACAATAGGACCCTGCATGATTAGGTACCACGTATTGGGGCCTATAAGAAGGGAAACCATACCAAAGGCCCCTCATTGTAATCAGATACCTATCAAAAAAGCGTCGCGTGATAAACTTTATGAAGGTAGGCACCACTCGCCCCTGCCACATATGGGCCGAAGCTAACCTATACAAATTTCGTATAAATAAGCAATATATGCCAAAGCCAATACCGACAGTCCTCAATCACATAGGGCATGCTAGGAGCAAATCATATCTATGTTAAGCCCCAGCTTAAGAGTATGCGGAGCTAATTCTTTGAAAATCTTCAAACATTTGCAGAACCTTGCAAAGATGACAGCTGATCCAAAGGCTCAGCAAGGAAAGATATTTGACAGGGTCTTCAATTCTCCTAGGGAGCAGAGGCTTGGCGATATCATCCCAAGAATATCCTTCGGATTCAGGGACAACCAAGCCATCATACATCAACATAATGACGCCCTTGTAATAGCCGCTGAAATAGAAGAGTATCAAGTGCGAAGAATCTTCATCGACACGGGGACCCCCCGTTAATGTGATCCTTATGAATTGTCTTAATCAGCTGCCCCAAAAGAGGCTTCTGCAACCAGCCAAAATAGCTCTCCAGGGTTTCTCGCAGAAGCCTGTCGAGACAGTAGGGTCAGTGGATCTTACACTCACCTTGGGTGAAGGGCATATCAAAGCATCAAAGCTGACTACTTTTTGGGTAGTTGATCAAGAGTCCTCCTATAACGTCATTTTAGGAAGAGCTGCTATGTACTCTTTCCAAGCGATAGTATCCACGTATCACTTGATGATGAAATTCCCTGTGGGAGATCAAATAGGATGGATATCGGGAAGTCAAGTGACCTCGCAAAAATGCTACATCCAGTCGGTCAAAATGGGAGAAGCCAAAAAGTGGGCTGTCCCAGAACCTGTGTCCCCTCGACAAAAACCAGAAAGAGAAGAAGACAAGATCAAGGAGGTCGATACTGTCAAAGAAGGGCAAAGCTTAATGAACCCTGCAGAGGAATTAATAGAAATAGAATTGATCCCAGATCGAAAGGGATTTACCACCAGAATTGGCACCCAGATGCCTCAGGACATATCAGAGCAACTAATAAGATGTTTGCAAAAGAATGCAGACGTTTTCGCTTTTGGGTCATCTGACCTAGTGGGGGTAGATGCAGTCGTGACATTGCATTGTCTAAATGTAAACCCCTCAGTGAAACCAGTAAAGCAAATGCTAAGACAACTTGGCCCTGAGAAAGATAAAATCATCAGGGAGGAGGTCGCCAAGCTGTTGGAGGCCAAACATATCAGGGAAATACAGTTCCCAGAATGGCTATCAAATGCAGTAATGGTAGCCAAGGGAAACACAGGCACCTGGAGGATGTGTATTGACTTCAGGGATTTAAACAAAACTTGTCCAAAAGATCATTACCCTCTGCCTAGAATTGATCAATTGGTAGACTCCACATCAGGCTGTGAGTTACTATCTATGATGGATGCATATCAAGGCTATCATCAGGTTAAAATGAATCCGTCAGAGATCCCAAAAGCTGCATTCGGGGTCTGCGCTGGGACATTCGGTTTTCAAAGCATGCCTTTTGGCTTGAAAAATGCGGGAGCTACCTATCAAAGGATGATGGACAAAAATTTTAAGAATCAAATCGGCAAGAACATGGAAGTCTATGTCGATGACATATTGGCCAAAAGTGTTAAAGCCCAAGATCACATACAAGATCTGGAAGAGGTGTTCGCTGTGGTCAGATTTTATCACCTCAAGTTAAACCCAGCTAAATGTTCATTTGGTGTACAGGCTAGGAAATTCCTAGGGTATATGGTCACCCCCAGGGGGATTGAAGTAAACAAGGCCAAAGTACAGGCCGTGCTAGATATGACTCCTCCTCGAAACATCCGGGAGATTCAAAGGCTCAATGGAAGAATCACCACGTTGAGTCGCTTCATCTCGCGATCAACAGACAAAAGCCTCCCTTTATTCAAAATCTTGAGAAAGGGAAGTAGGTTCGAATGGACTAGTGAGTGCCAGAAGGCCTTCGAAGAATTAAAGGAGCATCTGGCAGAACTGCCTTTGCTTACTAAACCGTTACCCCAAGAAGTCTTATATTTATACATAGCGGTGGGAGCGGAATCTATCAGTCCTGTACTCCTAAGAGAAGAGGGGTTAACTCAGAAGCCTATATATTACACAAGCAAGATGATACAGGGAGCAGACATGCGGTACCCGAGTATCGAAAAAGCTGCATTAGCAGTGATGGTTACAGCCAGAAAATTAAGGCCTTACTTCTTATCACATAAAGTGATAGTCAGGACAAACGAGCCACTGAAGCAGATACTGGGTAAACCCGACCTATCAGGAAGGCTAGTCAAATGGGCAATAGAGCTAAGTGAGTACGATGTAGATTTTGAGCCAAGAGTAGCTATCAAAGCTCAAGCACTGGCCGACTTTCTACAGGAAACCACCAGAGGGGAAGAAAAAGAGTACCAATGGTGGAAAGCCTATGTTGATGGCTCAGTTACTAAAGAAGGAGCCGGGGTAGGGATCTTTATCCAAGACCCCAGGTGTCAGGATTACAAATTTGCTATAAAATTAAACTATCATGTCTCTAATAATGAGGCAGAATATGAGGCTCTGGTCAGATGCCTAGATCTGCTGCGAACCATGGGTACAACTGATCGCACTATTTTCTACCACACAAAATAGGTATAGTATAGAATAAGTACGAGTATCGTATCCACATGGATTGATATACCGAAACCTCACACAATACCTCTACTCTAGAATTAAACTGATGTTCAAGCAATTAAGGATGTAAAGATTGTGGTATTTATAATCTAAGCAAATAAATAAAAGGACACAATTAAATAAACAAGGAAATAAACAAATAAGGAAACAATTAAACAAATAAGGTAACTAACAAGTAAGCAAATAATTAAACAAGGAAAAACCAAATAAGGAAAAGTGTTGATTCTAGGGAAGCCTACCTAATCAAATATATGCAAGTAATTAATGAGTACAATTAACCAATTTAATCCAATCTAGACGTGATACATGAAAAATAACCTACACCCCCGATTAAAGCAATGCAAGTCGTCACCTAATATGATCCTAATATCCTTTCGGATGCATAGATATCAAACTAAGTGCAAAAGAGAACAAGTATCAATGATATAATCAACTAGGTTCAATTAAGACACCCAAATCAATTATATGCAAACATATGATAATTTAAACTCAATTAAGACAAATCAAATTATCATATCATGTATTCACGAGATCTATTATGCAATATCCAATCAAGGCATATAAACATAACTATGCATACACAATTAGTGATCAATTAATCGTGCATGAGAATAAGCACCATGAAAACATGCATCTAGATTAGAAGGCTAATTGTAAATAAAAACACTTACATAAATTCAATTAGGCATTCAATCCCTAAAATCAACTAAAAGATTTAGCTAGACATAATTAAAAGAAAGGTAGAAGGAAGAATAAACATAATTAAAAGCATAAAGTAAAAGCACAAGGGATAGAAAAACTCTTGAATCTTGATGAATCTTCAATCTTCAATTGTCTTCATACATAAAATAAATCTAGATCTAAGAAAACCTAATCTAAAAGTATGGTGGAGAGTAGAGAGATTATTGTTGGTTATGTGTTGTTGGCCTTACAATGATAAGTTTAGAGGTATTTATAGGGTAGAAGTTTACATCCAATACCTAATTGTACAAGGAAACCAAGAAAAAGTCAAAATTTGCATTTTAGGAAAAATCCCGGCTGGAAAACAGGAGCCACCTCTCGACACCTCTCTCGATCGAGAGGGGGGTCGAGAGGGTCGAGAGGGTTCTGCGCAACTTTCGTGTTTCGGTCATATCTTCCTTATCCGAACTCCGAATTGACCTCCGTTTTCGCCTACGTGCTCCTATCGAACTCCTCTTAAATGCTATGCTTTAACTTTTCCAGAATAAATCTTCCAAAAAATTGTGAGAAGTCAGAACTTGGGATCAATACTTCATCTCTTCCTTGGTTTTGTCGTCTCTCATCTCTTCTTGGGTTTTCTCGACTAAAAAGCCCTAAAAACACTCAAAACAACCCAAAAGCGTAATCTTGCTCGAAATAACATAAACAATACAAAACACGAGCTAAACTATCAAAATACGGCTAGAAAACGATAATATAATACTTAGAAAATAGGGTAAAAATGCACCCTATCAAAATCCCCCAAACTTAAACATTGTTCGTCCCGAACAATAAACTAAACCTAAACTAAAGAATAGACAAATCAAGACAAACACAACTACAAGTATAATGAACTCTAAGGGCCTCATTGATCCTCAAAGAAACATCAATCAACATCATATAATCAACCTCAAAGTTTCGACTCTACGAAAGTACAACAAAATCAAATCATGCTTCAAAAGGGAAACTCACTCAAGACATGTGAAGATATAAGTGTATAAGTGAACTCTCAACTCACAATGAAAGAATTAAAAGTGTATAGGCTCACTCATAATCAATACAATGCAAAAGACTTACCATAAGCTTGCCCTTTATCTCAACATCTCCACCACTTGATTGTATGAAAGAACTAAGATCAATTAGGTCTTTTTCAAGGTTGTAATGTAGGCACATTGGTTTAGGGTAGGAAAAATATAGGCTAAGTGACTTAGACGTCTCCAAGTACCAACCTTTTAGCAACTCCAAACTAGTATGGAATTTACTCCATCTTCTACTCATCAACTCAAACTCAAATATTAACCTCTTATCTCTTCTCAACCTTCTTCTATTCAACTCCCAAAATACTAAAAATTCTATCCATCCCTTTATGCTCTTTTTTTTTTTTTTTTTTTTTTTTTTTTTCTTTTTCTATTTTTTCTTATCTTTTCTTTTGAACTAGGACTCATATACTTTTTTTTTCTTTTTTTCTTTTCCAAACTGTTTTTTTAGTCCTTTATTCCCTCTTTTTTTTTTTTTTCTTTTTCTATTTTTTTCTAGAGCTTATAGGGAACTAAAATTCCTTTCTTTCAAAGGAGCTTACTAAAAAGACAACTCTCCAAACATAATCCCTAACAAAACAACTCCCAAGATACCCATAATTCCTCCTTTACCTCCTTTCATCCGGTTAAGAAACAAACGGCTATAAAGGCTCAAAAGTGGCTAACAAAGGAATATATGTAAAGGATATTGTTTAGGAAAGATGTGGCTAACAAAAGATGGCCTAAAATCACTTCTAAATTCCTACACACATACGTAGTCTCGATGGAGAACAAAGGCAAGTTCTAGAAGTACAAATACATGTATGATACTCTCACGAAAGAAAATAGGCATAAATATGCACCAAAGCTCAAATCCTCACGGGTTATAACAAAACGTTTCCCAAAATCAAAGCATAATCCTATTTCATCACACACATGCATAATCTCCACCAAGGTTCCAAACATAATATCAACCAATTATTCAAAGAAAATCATGCTATCATTGGCAAATTCATATACTCATAAATTATGCTTGACTCAATCATCTAGACTCCTAAGACTCTACAAATATCCAAAATTAAACTAATATCCAAGAACGCATGCAAACGAGTTAACGAAGCCACGCTTCCCCCTCCCCCAAACTTATTTCGAATCATGATGAAGGAATAAGTTTCAAAAGGAAGAAGTGGATAAGTTAACGAGCGTACCTTTCACCGAAGCTAGCTTACTATCGATCTTCTCCTCTTAGTCGAAACCTCGTCGAGAAAACCTACAACTCACAAGCTTCGAAAATTCTTGGATAAAAAAGCTTAATAAAAGATAAGACTCAAAGACAAACAAAAAAAAATGAAAAACTGAAAAATGAAAACAAAAATAAAGATAGAGTTGGGTTACCTCCCAACAAGTGCTACATTTTACGTCTTTAGCCCGACGTTACCTCTTTTCAAGGTGGATAAAAATGAAAGTTCTTTTCTCCCCCATCTTCGAGCTTCCTTCTTTTTGCTCCTAAAACTGAAATCTTGAGCTCTTCTTCGTTCACTCGAAATGTGAGATCACCACTTTCCATGTCAAAACAAGCTCCACTCGTAGCTAAGAACGAACGTCCCAAAATCGGTGGTTGATTGACGTCTTCCTTCATCTCCACAATCACGAAGTCGGTCGGAAAGTCGAACCCTCGAACTCGAACACGAACATCTTCAATTGCTCCTCTAGTGTGTATGGTCTCTTCATCGGGCGTCGAATCGAACAAATATCGAAGGGAAAGGCCATCGGAGAAGAAATCGCACATTTCGATCGAAAGAGGGACCTCTCGACCAGCCTCTCGATCGATAGGGGTATCGAGAGGGGTCTTCTGGAATCCAGTATTGACCTCTCGATATGCCTCTCGATCGAGAGAGGTATCGAGAGGTCCTCGATTCGTCTCTTGTCTCCTCATCTCCTCCGTTTCTGCCTCCGAATTGCTTCCATCTCCCAAATCTTCGACTCTTCCTTGAGCGTTGGCTAGTTGACTAATTTGCATCTCCAACATTTGCATTTTCTTGGTCAAGGCATTGATGCTACTCCCCAAATTGTTGCTCAATGTAGTTTGAGTAATCTCCAACGTCCTCAACTTCACATCTTGTTGTGCCATCCTTGCCTCCGATTGAGCCATGTATTGACGAATCAAGTCATCAGTTGACATCTCCTTCTTTTCTTCCAAGGGTCGTTCTTCAGGGTAGAGTTGATAGTACCGATCTTTGAGGGGCCTCTTTGGCTTCGCCTTGGGTATAAATTCCTCCATCTCTTCTTCCAAGGGACGTTCTTCAGGATAGCGTTCGTAGTACCAATCTTTGAGAGTTCGCTTCGGTTGTGGATCTCCCATGGTGGATGGTGATTGATCAATCTCAACTTCTTCTCGATCCTTCTTCACTACCTTCGACGCAAAAGATAAGACCAAGAAAACGTTAGATCAATCAAATAAAAACAAAAAAAATAAAAGCGCCTAAATCACCTATTAATTCTATTTCAAAATATGCGTATGAAATCTAATCAACCCCCGGCAACGGCGCCAAATTTGATCGCACTATTTTCTACCACACAAAATAGGTATAGTATAGAATAAGTACGAGTATCGTATCCACAGGGATTGATATACCGAAACCACACACAATACCTCTACTCTAGAATTAAACTGATGTTCAAGCAATTAAGGATGTAAAGATTGTGGTATTTATAATCTAAGCAAATAAATAAAAGGACACAATTAAATAAACAAGGAAATAAACAAATAAGGAAACAATTAAACAAATAAGGTAACTAACAAGTAAGCATATAATTAAACAAGGAAAAACCAAATAAGGAAAAGTGTTGATTCTAGGGAAGCCTACCTAATCAAATATATGCAAGTAATTAATGAGTAAAATTAATCAATTTAATCCAATCTAGACGTGATACATGAAAAATAACCTACACCCCCGATTAAAGCAATGCAAGTCGTCACCTAATATGATCCTAATATCCTTTCGGACGCATAGATATCAAACTAAGTGCAAAAGAGAACAAGTATCAATGATATAATCAACTAGGTTCAATTAAGACACCCAAATCAATTATATGCAAACATATGATAATTCAAACTCAATTAAGACAAATCAAATTATCATATTATGTATTCACGAGATACATGATATGCAAACGTTTGATTTATTTATTTCCTTATTTGCTTATTTTCCTTATTTGTTCAATTGCTTATTTATTTGTTTCCTTATTTGTGTTCTCTTTTATTTATTTTATTTATTTGCCTAGGATTATAATACCAAAATTTGATCGCACTATTTTCTACCACACAAAATATGTATAGTATAGAATAAGTACGAGTATCGTATCCACAGGGATTGATATACCGAAACCACACACAATACCTCTACTCTAGAATTAAACTGATGTTCAAGCAATTAAGGATGTAAAGATTGTGGTATTTATAATCTAAGAAAATAAATAAAAGGACACAATTAAATAAACAAGGAAATAAACAAATAAGGAAACAATTAAACAAATAAGGTAACTAACAAGTAAGCAAATAATTAAACAAGGAAAAACCAAATAAGGAAAAGTGTTGATTCTAGGGAAGCCTACCTAATCAAATATATGCAAGTAATTAATGAGTACAATTAACCAATTTAATCCAATCTAGACGTGATACATGAAAAATAACCTACACCCCGATTAAAGCAATGCAAGTCGTCACCTAATATGATCCTAATATCCTTTCGGACGCATAGATATCAAACTAAGTGCAAAAGAGAACAAGTATCAATGATATAATCAACTAGGTTCAATTAAGACACCCAAATCAATTATATGCAAACATATGATAATTCAAACTCAATTAAGACAAATCAAATTATCATATCATGTATTCATGAGATCTATTATGCAATATCCAATCAAGGCATATAAACATAACTATGCATATACAATTAGTGATCAATTAATCGTGCATGAGAATAAGCACCATGAAAACATGCATCTAGATTAGAAGGCTAATTGTAAACAAAAACACTTACATAAATTCAATTAGGCATTCAATCCCTAAAATCAACTAAAAGATTTAGCTAGACATAATTAAAAGAAAGGTAGAAGGAAGAATAAACATAATTAAAAGCATAAAGTAAAAGCACAAGGGATAGAAAAACTCTTGAATCTTGATGAATCTTCAATCTTCAATTGTCTTCATACATAAAATAAATCTAGATCTAAGAAAACCTAATCTAAAAGTATGGTGGAGAGTAGAGAGATTATTGTTGGTTATGTGTTGTTGGCCTTACAATGATAAGTTTAGAGGTATTTATAGGGTAGAAGTTTACATCCAATACCTAATTGTACAAGGAAACCAAGAAAAAGTCAAAAATTGCATTTTAGGAAAAATCCCGGCTGGAAAACAGGAGCCACCTCTCGACACTTCTCTCGATCGAGAGGGGGGTCGAGAGGGTCGAGAGGGTTCTGCGCAACTTTCGTTTTTCGGTCATATCTTCCTTATCCGAACTCCGAATTGACCTCCGTTTTCGCCTACGTGCTCCTATCGAACTCCTCTTCAATGCTATGCTTTAACTTTTCCAGAATAACTCTTCCAAAAAATTGTGAGAAGTCAGAACTTGGGATCAATACTTCATCTCTTCCTTGGTTTTGTCGTCTCTCATCTCTTCTTGGGTTTTCTCGACTAAAAAGCCCTAAAAACACTCAAAACCACCCAAAAGCGTAATCTTGCTCGAAATAACATAAACAATACAAAACACGAGCTAAACTATCAAAATACGGCAAGAAAACGATAATATAATACTTAGAAAATAGGGTAAAAATGCACTCTATCAGCAACCCACGTAATGGTCCATTCAGACTCCGAACTAGTGACACATCAGGTCCTAAGGACTTGCGAAAAACGAGAGGAACGAATGGTGGCATACGCCAAAGTCGTGGATGAGCTACTAGGGCGTTTCGTTAAGGCTGAGGTGATCCAGATCCCTCGAGAAGAGAATGTTGAAGCTGATAAGCTGGCGCGAATAGCCAGTTCGGTGGAAGTAACATGGACAGATGAAATTGTGCTGTGCAATGCTGATGCTAAACTAATCAAAGCCGAGGTACAGGCTATCGAAATGGTGGAAGATTGGAGAATTCCAATCATTAGAGCCCTGAAGGAGATCTCAGAAAAGCCTGGAACCACAGCTTCGGCCAGCGATGATAGGCTGCCGCGTGCATTCAAAGCTAAATTCTGCCTAATAGGGGATAAGCTATACAAAAGGGAATTTACGCATCCTTACCTCAAATGCTTGTCAGAACCTGAGGGGGAATACGCATTGCGTGAAATACATGAAAGTGCTGCAGGAGCGCACACCGGGTTCAAGGATCTGATTAGAAAACTGCTCAGAGCTGGATTCTTTTGGCCTACAATGGAAAAAGACGCTAAAAACCTAGTCAAAAGGTGGGACAGCTGTCAAAGAAATGGGAGACTCATCCACAAACCTGCAGAGGAGTTGGGGGCCATGATGGCGCCCTGTCCCTTTGATAAATGGGGGATTGATATAGTGGGAAAATTCCCCACAGCTACGGGAGGAAGGATATTTTTAATTGTAGCTGTGGACTACTTTACCAAATGGGTCGAGGCTGAGGCCGTAGTAAAGATCACGGAACAAGTGATAAAGAAATTCATCTGGAAAAATATATGCTGCCGATATGGAATCCCAAGGATATTGGTCGCTGACAATGGGGCCCAGTTTACAGGATCCTTGGTGCGAGCTTGGTGCAAAGAAATCGGCATTGAGCAAAGATTTGTAGCCGTAGCTCACCCCCAAGCTAACGGACAAGTTGAGGTAACAAACAGAACCATCGTAAATGGTATTAAGGCCAAACTAGTGACAAGCCGATATTTTATATGCATTTCAAGATGTTTTTAGTAGGTTTTGGCTTTGATATGTGTGTTTAAATGAATAGGAAATGATAGGTTTTCATACTTATGCGTTTTCTATATGCTTTGCATTTTCTCTTGATTTCCGTGCCAATTTCAGGTGCTGTGAAAATTTTCTGGGAATGTTTGACTTATCCTATGTCGAAGAGGATCGAAATAGGAAGCCGTATCACTTCGTGGATTAATTTTCCGATGCCGGACGAGAGAGAACGAGCCAAAACCGTGAGAGCGCGCAAACTGTGAAATGTGGGCGGAAATGCACAAGTCAACCGAAAATGCACAAGTCAAACCTTGAGTCAACTTTCCAGAAATTACAAATTTTACCCCACCTTCTCACTCAAGTTTCTCTTTATTGCAATTTGACCCCAACTTATGGGAAGTCTATAAATACCTTGTTATTTGCCTCATTTGGGAGGGATCCAACACTTGTATTTCATTTTTGCACTACTACTTTTAGAACCCTAGTTTCCCTCTTTCCTTTTTGGTATTTTCAAATATTGTTGGATGATCAAGCTTGAAGATTGAGGATTATTGAAGCATTTCTTTTCCTTTTACTTTCCTTGTTATTTCTATTATGAATTTCCTTCTTTTTGTTGGTTTGATTGTTAGATCTATGATGAGTGGCTAGTTTTCTTAGAGGTTTCAAATGATGGATGGTGTGAATTAGGCTAGGATTTGGTGGCTATTGATGTGGATTTACCTTTCCTTTGAGTTGCCCTTGGATTTGATTGAATTTAATTGCATGAATGATTGACATCCATGAGTGCATATAAGGTGTTCGATGGAATGCCTAGGAAGCTTCCATTCATAGCACTTGGCATGAATCCTTGCTCATATTATCTAGTATTGATTTGCATTTCTCCTAGAAAGAATTATGTGAATTGATGTTAGATTAATAGGCATTGTGCTTTTAGGAGTTGGTAATATGTTTAGAATGGTAAGCATGTTATTCAATCCACTAGTTATCAAGTCTTATGAGGATGAGATAGCTTGATTTATGTAATAATGCCACTTAAAGGAATTAAAATGGTTTGATACATCATTTGCCTAGTCCTTAGCCTAATCACACAAATCATTTGAATCCTTGCTTGCTTTTATTGAATTTCTACTACTTGTTCTTTACTTACTTGCTTTTACTTGCATTGTTTACTTGCTTAGTTGAGAAAACCACAAATCATGATATATGAGTGCTTAGATAGCATGATGGACCTTGGATAGTTACTTGACACCTCTTTCGACACACTCACTCCTTGTGGTTCGACCCGGACTACTAGCTAGTTCGGTTATTTTATTATTGACAATCTAGAAATAGGGTGAGTCAATTTTTGGCGCCGTTGCCGGGGAGTGAGTAGATAGAGAGTCATTAGTTGTTCAAGTTCTTGTTGCTAGTTTAAGTTTTTTTTTTTTTTTTTTTTTTTTTTTTTTGATTTTTTCTATTTGTTTGCTTGATAGGTACATGCACCTAAGATCCAAGGGGAGACTTGTTGAGCCTTTGTTCTTAGAGTACCAAAGAAGGCATATAAGAAGATCTTCAAGTGAGGAGGAAGAAATGGCAAATCCCCCTAATATGGAAGCTTTGATGAAGGAAATGGAAGATTTTCGACTATGGAAGCAAGGACAAGAGGAGAGAAGAGCACTTGAGGAGAGAAGAACTCCTCTTAATCACATGTTTACTTCTCCAACGGAGCAATTCCAAGGTGGAGAATGGGGGCCAATCAATGCCAATAACTTTGAGTTGAAGTCGGCTCTCAATCACATGGTGCAAGCGGAGCAATATGGAGGAGGAGTAACCGAAGATCCCAATGCTCATCTCCGAATGTTCCTTGATATATGTGATACAATCAAGCAAAATGGTATTCCTAGTGACACCATTCGGATGAGGCTATTCGGATTTTCTTTGAGAGATAAGGCGAAGGATTGGTACAAGTCTCTTGACAAAGTCACTATCCTCTCTTGGAATGATTTATGCAAAGCCTTCCTTGCCAAGTACTTTCCACCTTCAAAAGCTCAAAGGTTGATCTCCGATATCTCTCATTTCGCTCAACATGGTGATGAGTCATTATTTGATGCTTGGGAGCGGTTTAGAGATTTGTTGAGAAAGTGTCCTCAACATGGCTTGGATGAGAGTAAACAAGTAACTACATTCTATGGTGGTTTGACTCCTCACACAAGAAGCATAGTGGATGCCACAAGTGGAGGATGCTTACTCAATAGAGATGTTAAGGAAGCCGTGAGAGTTCTTGAAGAAATGGCTTCAAATTCTTATCAATGGCCAATGGAACGCACTCCGAAGAGGGTATCTTCTATCCGTGATGAGAGTTTTGATGATTTGGCAAGCAAAAATGCACTTTTGAAGAAGGAGCATGAGAAGGATAGAGAGTCCTTGATGGAGATGCAAGCCTTGAAGAAGTTTGAAAATGGTGAAATATTGAGCAATGAGGAAGTTTTGTATATTAATCAACGAGGAGGCTTTCAAAGGAGTTGGAATCAAAGTGCTTACCCTTCTTTCAACAATCATCCAAATTTGTCTTATGGGAATCCAAACAATGCTTTACAAGCACCTCAACCTCAACCCCCTCCGGGTTTTGGAGTGATACCACAAGTTGTTGAGGAGAAGAGACCTCCGAGTCAAACGGAGGCTATGTTGAAACAATTAGTAGATGGTTAAGCTACCATGTCTACTCAACAAAAGGAGTTAGCTACTCAACAAGGAACCTTCATTGCTCACACGGGTCAAAAGGTCACAAACTTGGAGAATACCGTGGCTACTATGGGAAAGCACATTAAGATGCTAGAGGGGCAAATAGGCCAAATGGCTAACCAAGGTTCTTCTCAACATCAACAAGGGAAGTTCCCAAGTAACACGGAGGTTAATCCAAAGCAACAATACAAGGTAATTCGTGTGGTTAATGGAGTTGAGTCTATGCAACCTTTTGGAGAGCAAAAATGGGGAGGTCAAAGAGTTCCTCCATGGGACCCTTCCCATGACCATGATAGTTATGAGAAGAAGAAGACTCCTATGACTCTTGGAGATGAGATTTATTTTCTCACAAAGCCGGATCATTGGCCACCTTATGAGAATCTTCCATGTGAAGCCCAAGAAAAGGAGAAGATGAGCTCTTACTATCAAAGAATGAGAGCTAACAATGGGGTGATGTATGCAAGGGGGATGGATTTGAAGAGAATGGAGAAGGCCTACTACATCCATGAACTTGGAAAGGTTATCAAAGAACGAAGAAGTTATAAAGAGTTCCAAGGTATCTATCCTACAACCCCCTTGGAAATAGTGAGTTTGAGTGAGTCTCTTGATAGTGTGGATGCTATTACGTTGAGAAGTGGAAGATCGATTGAGAAGCCAATGAGGCTTGGTGAAGAAAGAGATGAGAAGGATAAGGAAGAAGTCCTAGTGGAGGACGATGATGAAGAGGAGGAAATGGTGTCTCCAAAAGCACCTATGCCAAAGGAAGATGTGCCCAAGAAGAAAGTGTTTGATTATGAAAAAGATGAACCACCTCATGAGTGGATAGAGTTCCCTACTCCGAAGAAGGACGTGATTTCCAAAGCTCCGTTTCCTTTTCGTTTGGCCAAGCCCAAGGTGGACCCCAAAATGAATAGGTTTGTTGAGATGTTTGAGAAAGTAAATGTCAACATTCCTCTCATTGATGCTTTGAAGGACATGCCGGGGTATGCAAAGTTCTTAAAGGAATTAGTGGCCAAGAAGAAGAAACTAGAAGCTTGTGAAACCATGGAGCTTTATGAAGAGTGTCGGGCTATTGTGCAAAGGAATTTGCCCCTAAAACGGAAAGATCCCGGAAGCTTTACAATTCCTTGTGAGATCGAAGGCCAAAGATTTGAGAGAGCCTTATGTGGCCTCGGAGCTAGTATTAATTTGATGCCTCTTTCGATTTTTCAAAGGTTGAAGATTGGAAAGTTCAAGCCTACCTTGATAGGGCTTCAAATGGCCGACAAGTCCATCACTAGACCTCAAGGAATGGTGGAGGACGTGCTTGTAAGAGTTGGAGAGTTTGTGTTTCCGGCCGATTTTGTTGTTCTCGACATGCCGGAGGATCAAGACACTCCTCTCATTCTTGGACGTCCATTCCTCGCCACCGGAAGAGCTTCTATGTACATCGAGAGTGGAAACCTCATATTCCGAGTGGATGATGAGAAGATGGTCATTTCCATCTACGATTCAATGAAGGAGCCGAAGAAAGCGTCTTGCTACAAGCTTGAGGTTGCCTCGCCATCGAAGCTCGATCAAGTGCCTCAAGGGCGTGGCTCGAAGAAGCAAGGAATGAAGCTCAAGGAGAAGGTGGACTATCCATCTCGAAGTGGAGGTTTCACCAAGTTTGGGGGAATCAAGTTTCAAGATGAGATCGGAGGTCCATGTCATGAGAAGGTTGCAAATTTCGAAAGTTTTTCAAGCTTTGGGAGTCGAGGCAAGAGGTTGTTTGATGTCCCTTGATTCGCCTTTTGAGGTATCGTCGAGCTAGCGACGTTAAAAAAGCGCTCGTTGAGAGGCACCCCAACACGTATCCTTTATTTTCTCGTTTTCTTTAAGTTTAGGTTAAGTCGTTTTATTCGAATAAGAGTTGAGAAGTGGGTTAATATGTTATGGAAAAGATTTTCTAAGTGTTGGATGTTTTCCTATGCCTTAGAAAAATTTTGAGAATTTTCAAGTTCTTGTATTCCAACACTTAGAAAAATTTTGAGGGTGTAAATTTCAGTTTTGCGCAGTCCAGCGGTAAAATCAAAAAGAAATAGTAAAACTCGTCGGAATTCAATTCCGCCAATTGGAATGAGTTCGTAAGACCCGAGAGTAGGGGGGAGGATCATGGCCGGCCTCAAGGACCAGCCGGAGCACGGCCGCTGGCCAGAAAGTCAGTGATTTCCACGACCCACGCCACGTCCTGGCTGGGTCGTGTTTTTTGCACTTTGCCAAGCTTGATTTCCACTGTCAACGCCCGTTGACCACGGTCAACGACAGCTTCCAGCCCGTTGACCGTGGTTTTTCCCCACTTTTCACTTTCAATTTTTTTTTTTTCGTTTTGTCTTTCCCCCCTATTTTTCAATTTGTTTTTCTATTTTCTTTTTGATGTTATCTCTTGTCTTCTACCTCTCTTATACCTCATTACTCTTACCTATTCATTTCTTTCTCTTGAGATAGATGAACATATTCTCGAAATAGAAAAGTCGAGAGGAGCTAAGCATGACGAAGGAAAGGATTCAACTTAATCGAGCACGTACCGGAATGAGCAATATTGAACGTGATACACATCGCAAGCTTGGACCTTTGTGAGTGTAGTTTAAATTCCTTATTATTCTTCCCTCCAAACTCATTTTAGACTTTGTTTCTAAAATAAGTTTGGGGGAGGGGGTAGAGGTCTTTAAACTACTTTTCTCTCTTCGGTTTTTCATTAAGGTTGTGATTTTTAAGCGTGTATTTGCTTGATAAAGTTGATTGTGCTTGATTTGGATGCTTGAAAGGGGTGAATTTGTTTGAGTGTGTTTGGTATATGATGAGAGTGTGTAAGTTGGAATGTGATTCAAGTGGTTCATATGTGTGTAAATGTATGCTTACTTGCAAATTTTGCAAAATTTTTAAAAACTTCTTTCGAATGAATCACTTGAAGTCTTAATTTTCATATCGTGTTTTTCACTCCTTTGCTTTCAAGAGAGATGTCGATGATGAAGTTGAGCGAAAATGATATCATATTTTTGGGATTTCTCATGTGTGTATTGAGCATGAAATGGTTGCATGACACGATTAACGAGGAATGATCGACCTTAGGCACATGAATTCTAAACAAAAGCTTGTGAGGTTCGAGCCAAAACGTTGAATTGATAACGTTATTTTTCTTTCTAGAGAGTTTGCCATGTATTGCATTGTTATCTTCTAGAACTTGCCTTCAATCTCGATCGAGGTTGCTATATGTGCCTCTAGAACTTAGAAAGGATTTTAAGCCATCACTTGTTAGCCTCATTATTCCCTAAACACTAACCAAATAAAATGTTATCGTTGTGGTCCCCCCTTGTGCCTTTGAGCCCTTGTTGCTAAACCGGATGAAAGGGGGTGAAGGTTGGTTAAGGGAATCCATTGAGAGGTTGTGAAGTAGGGAGAAAACGAGGTTTGAGAAGTTTGATTGAAGAGGTCGTTTTGAGATGAGAATACTCCTATGAGCTCTAAAGGAAAAAAAAGAAAAAGAAGAAAAAATGAAAGAAATGAGAATGGAATTCTCACACAAAAAAAAAAAAAAAAGAAAAAAAAAAAAAAGAGTTTGAATAAAGTTAGTTGTGAATGAGAGCATAAAGAAGTTATTTATGAATATTTGAGAAGCTTCAATCAAAGCTTGTGTACTAAAGAGTGTAAAGAGGTGAAATGGCGAAGGTAGAAGGTGGAGAAATTCACACTTGGAGTGGAAAGAGAAGGTGAAAGTACTTAAGAGATCTTTTAGTCACTTAGCCTAAAAATCCCTACCTAAACCAATGTCCCCACATTACAAGCCTAAATAAAAGACCTAATTGATCTTAGTTCGAGTGCACAATCGAGCGATGGAGATCTTGAGATTTAGGGCAAGCTTATGGTAAGAGCAATGCATGCATGAGTTCGATGAGTGTAAACATTTCTACCATACACTTGAGAGAAAGAGCGATACACTTTTCCTAGTGAGGTTTGGAGTTTCACTATGCTTGAGTGATTGATTTCTTAGTTGAAAGTGTTGTGTGATTATGGATTGTTCGATGCACCTTGGGAGTTCCATGATTGAAAATGTTTTGTTGAGTGAGTATTTTGAGACATAGTGAGTATTTTGAGACATCGATGATCTTGAATTGCATACCCATTCGGTTTGAGTGTTTTGATTGTTTTGTTCCATTGTCGGGACGAGCAATGACTTAAGTTTGGGGGAGTTGACAAACCAATATTTTATATGAATTTCAAGATGTTTTTAGTAGGTTTTGGCTTTGATATGTGTGTTTAAATGAATAGGAAATGATAGGTTTTCATACTTATGCGTTTTCTATATGCTTTGCGTTTTCTCTTGATTTTCGTGCCAATTTCAGGTGCTGTGGAAATTTTCTGGGAATGTTTGACTTATCTTATGTCGAAGAGGATCGAAAGAGGAAGCCGTATCACTTCGCGGATTAATTTTCCGATGCCGGACGAGAGAGAACGAGCCAAAACCGTGAGAGCGCGCAAACTGTGAAATGTGGGCGGAAATGCACAAGTCAACCGAAAATGCACAAGTCAAACCTTGAGTCAACTTTCCAGAAATTACAAATTTTACCCCACCTTCTCACTCAAGTTTCTCTTTATTGCAATTTGACCCCAACTTATGGGAAGTCTATAAATACCTTGTTATTTGCCTCATTTGGGAGGGATCCAACACTTGTATTTCATTTTTGCACTACTACTTTTAGAACCCTAGTTTCCCTCTTTCCTTTTTGGTATTTTCAAATATTGTTGGATGATCAAGCTTGAAGATTGAGGATTATTGAAGCATTTCTTTTCCTTTTACTTTCCTTGTTATTTCTATTATGAATTTCCTTCTTTTTGTTGGTTTGATTGTTAGATCTATGATGAGTGGCTAGTTTTCTTAGAGGTTTCAAATGATGGATGGTGTGAATTAGGCTAGGATTTGGTGGCTATTGATGTGGATTTACCTTTCCTTTGAGTTGCCTTTGGATTTGATTGAATTTAATTGCATGAATGATTGACATCCATGAGTGCATATAAGGTGTTCGATGGAATGCCTAGGAAGCTTCCATTCATAGCACTTGGCATGAATCCTTGCTCATATTATCTAGTATTGATTTGCATTGCTCCTAGAAAGAATTATGTGAATTGATGTTAGATTAATAGGCATTGTGCTTTTAGGAGTTGGTAATATGTTTAGAATGGTAAGCATGTTATTCAATCCACTAGTTATCAAGTCTTAGGAGGATGAGATAGCTTGATTTATGTAATAATGCCACTTAAAGGAATTAAAATGGTTTGATACATCATTTGCCTAGTCCTTAGCCTAATCACACCGGAAATCATTTGAATCCTTGCTTGCTTTTATTGAATTTCTACTACTTGTTCTTTACTTACTTGCTTTTACTTGCATTGTTTACTTGCTTAGTTGAGAAAACCACAAATCATGATATATGAGTGCTTAGATAGCATGATGGACCTTGGATAGTTACTTGACACCTCTTTCGACACACTCACTCCTTGTGGTTCGACCCGGACTACTAGCTAGTTCGGTTATTTTATTATTGACACTCTAGAAATAGGGTGAGTCAACTAGAAAAGGCCAAAGGAAAATGAGCTGACGAACTAGATTCAGTGTTGTGGGCATATCGAACCAGTCCTAAGACAGCCACAGGGGAAGCCCCATTTAATCTGGTTTATGGGGCAACAACGGTAACGCCGGTAGAAGCGAAACTCAAGTCACTAAGGATAGTAGCTTATGACGAAAATTAGAACTCCTCTCTGATGAGGGAAAACCTAGACATGGTTGAGGAGCTTAGAATCAAAGCTCTCCAGAAGGCAGAAAGATACAAACAACATGTGCGAGATGCATATAACAAGAAAGTACAGATCCGAAGGTTCTGCAAAGGAGATCTAGTTTTAAAAAGGGCAGATGCCCTCAAGCCCATGGGAAAGCTAGATGCAAATTGGGAAGGACCCTATCTTGTAAAAGAGGCATTGAAAGGGGGAGCTTATGAATTGCAAGATGAGGAAGGAAGAGTGCTGCCTCGGCCCTGGAATGTAAACAATCTAAAGAAATATTATGCTTAATGCAAAAGTGAGTAGATTTCCTAAAACTCACTTCATGGGAAGCAAGAAAGAGCATAAGCAAAATTAGGGAAGTTTTCCTATAAAGAAGACTACCTAAAAGAAAAGGAGAGTGTTGAAATATCCACCAAATGAGTTGTGATTCATTCGATCTCTCACAACTTACCTGGGGGGGGGGGGGGGGGGAGTAATACTACCCATACCCCATTATCTTAAAATGCCAGATCCCATTAGCTTAAAATGCTCATACTTCCTTATCCTAAAAGGTCTTATCCTAAAAGGCCAGACCTCATGAGCCTAAAATGCTTATATCTTAAAATGGCTGTATGCATGAAAAAACTGTAAGCATTAAGTAATCATTAAAAAATGATAGAGTATAATTTACTTCAACAAGTTTAAAGGCATAAAATCAACTCCTGGGTCAAGAAGACCAGGAAAAACAGTCGACCCAAATTCGGAGGTACAAGATGAACACCCCACCAAAAATCAAAAGAAATAGTTCTCGACCAGAAAGATGAAAGCAAAACAGGCTAAATGGAAACATCAGATCAGTTGGGAGGAGAATCTGGAGAACTCTGGGAAGAGGAAGAAGATCCACTGCTAGCTTCAGCGGCTGAATCTGCAGGGGAAAATAGGGATATTAGCACCCTTCTCTCAAATAAACCCAAAAAGACAAATAGTAATAAAGTAACATACCCCTTTCCAGTTTCAATTTCTTATTTCTTCTCTCATAGACTCTCTCAGTTAGAGGTTCTCTCCGGCTTTCGGCCCGCGCGAGTGCCTCGGCGTCCCTAGCCTCCTCGATGGAGAGCAGCTCAACCATTAAAGTAACCACGCGCCCGTTACGGGCCGAGTCATGAACAATGGCATCCCCTGGTGTGAGAAACCCACCTATCAAGGGCGTAAGAATGGCTTCGCACTTTTCCTCCTCTGATAAATGTCCATCATACATTTCATACTGGACAAAGAGATTCTTCAGCCTTCGGAGGTAGGTTTTCATATTGGGAAAATCCTCAAACTCCAGGAAATCCATTTCCCTTCTGGTCAAGAACCTAAGTAGATGAAATCGAAGAGAGTCGGAGATGTCCTCTGAGTAGGCCAGGTCGCAAATTTTCCGACGAAGGGAGTCGAGCGACATATCTGAATAGCATAAACATGAGTGGTGTAAGCCAAGAATAATCAAGTTAAGGAATTTAGCGAAAAAGAGAAAGAGAAGTTTTTCCTCTATCTTTAGCCCTGAAATCATTAGCAAGCAGGGAGATTACCTACCTGGTTCTGGCTAAACGAAAGAATGAGAGTGGCAATCTTACTGAAGACGAGATGTGCAGAAGAAGTGAAAGGGCTCCCCTTTTGTTTTCCTTTTTCTCTCCCTTGATGATATGTTGAAAAGATGGTAGAAGAGAAGGAAGGAGAAGAGAGAATTATATCTCATCGCCCTCGGAAACGCCGCACTATTTTTTACACGCGACAAGACCTGGATGACGCTATAATATGCAAAAAAAAAAAAAAAAAAAAAAAAAAAAAAAAAAAACCCACTATCATTTCCCGCCAAAGTATTAAACCAGAAGCTTATTAAGCACGCTTCTGGGGGGGGGGGGGGGGGGGGGGGGGGGATAAATATCAGCTTTTGCTAATGTGCTATCTTTCAAATACCTATCTCTCTCATCCTTTCGAAAGCCATGCATGATCAGCTTAATAAAGATGATTAAGTCATAGATGCTATAGAGTTTTGAGCAAAATTCGACCTGCGACAGGGCTCCTGCACAGGTCCCGGCTCATACAGAAGCTGCGCGGGTCCTGCTGGCATCTGCCGGAACCTGGGGATCTGCCTGACACATGATCGGCGTGACTCTACCCATCCTAGAGTGAGGACTACGAAATTAATGGCAAAGAAGGATCTTGTCTCCATAAAAATTCCTTTTCTGTCCTCCTTTTACACGAAAGTTCACCCTTTCCACATCTATAAATATCGAGTAGTCGCACACCTCATTATTCATCATCATCACAATACAACTCCTCATACACACACGCATTCTGCGTACTATTCCATTCATTCCATACACCCTACTACGAGCTCCTCCGGGCTCAGGCAGTCAAGGCTTTCCGAGGCCTTCTTCCCGGAAACCTCACTCACGATCACCGCCATTCCCTCCTTCCCGTCATCGGGAAGAATCTCTCTCTTGCTCACACCATCTCAAGTTTAAGGTATAACCCTCATCGCCATGGGAGGAAGAAGCCTAACGAAGCTTTATGCTCTCGGTTTCTTCCTCCTCCCATTTCCTCTCTTTGTTTTCTGCTTGAATGAGTTCTAAACTCCATAGATTCGACTGGTTTATGGCTAGAAGTGCCCTTTATTTAAGCCCTTAACTCAATCGCAGCTTACTATCTTTATACGAACAATGTTGTGTATGAAATCTGTATGAAATGCATAGTTATGGCTGATAAAGCCACATAAATCTCTTACTCTCTGCTATTGTAATCCTTTATCCATGAATGCTCTTTGCAAATATGATGAATAATCACTCAAATTGTTGTGGATCTTCAACCCGGATCTATCACTTTTCATGGCACATGGCCGCGCCTGATTGACTAACAATCAGTGACGTTGCCAATGGTTGCAAATCTATATCTATACTATTATAAAAAGTGTCTTGTTTACAAAATTTAATTTGCCTATTTTGCCCTTATTATTAAAATAAATATTTAAAACAATAATATTACTATTAGAATATCAATTTTGAATATATTTCAAAATTTGTCCAACCTATAATGCTTTTTATACTTACAGTATCTTTAAAATTTAAATGTATTAATATTTATAATAAAATAATAACATTAAAACTAAATATTATATGTGCAACAATATTATATGGGCACCACACATAATCTCAGCTAGTTCGAAAAAAAATTCTTTAACAATGGATTTGGAGGAGTTTGCGAATAGCTCGTGAAGCTGTTGGCTTGTATTCGCAAATCCAACAACATTATCATAAGAAAAAAAGGCTCGTGCTCTTGAGAAGAGGAGCGCCGAAAAAAAAAAGGCTAATGTAGAGCATGATCGTGAGTGCAGTTTTGAGCAACTGTACAATGATTACATTGCCAAACATCCAACATATGATGAAGTAATTTTTCGGCATCGCTTTCGTATGCAACAATCGTTGTTTTTGCAGATAGTCAACAACTAGGTGGAGACGCGTGAACTGTATCTCCAACAATTTCCAAACATGCCCTTAAAGAATCAATGGCCATCACGCTTCACGTATGCTTGATTTGTCACAAAATTGCTATACTCGACCAGAATCATGTACGAAAATGCCTAAATAGCCAAGAGCAACTAGCATGAATCAAGGCTTTCAACAAGAATGCACTTTTATATATAGATCAGTAATTCTTAGATGGCAACAAACAAAGCCCTTTTTACATTACTTCATGAATAATGTCCCAATACAAGTAGTAAACGATTAAGCTGATATCGAAGTGGCATGTTCGGGTAGAACATGTTCGATAATGATACAATTGATAAATGCTACAGAACAAAGTTGCTCAAACCACCAAGGTGATGATATGCGTTCAACCTATATCAGCCCTTAGAAACCGGATGACCAACGTCTACTTTCAGCACAATGAGTTTCAAAACTGACATTTATCCAAGCTATCAAAGTAGGGATGATCCATCGCAGCTTTTGCTGAAATCCTATCAGCTGGATCATACTTGAGCATCTTCTGCATAAACCAAAATGGCAACAAAAGTGATGTTAAAATATCGAGCCAGCATTCTCTAGTCATAAGCTAAAGTCCATCATCAAGAACAACGCAGATGTATCTATTTACAATTCCAATTATTTATCTTCAAATTGCCAGCCTATGTTTGTAATAAGTGTTGGATATAGGCAGCTTGATGACATGCAAGACGAGGACTTCATAACAAGAAGTTCGCTGATTGTCTCCAGATTGTCAGCTTTAATGCTTGAAAAGTGTGAGATAAGTTGTACATAGGCTGCCATCATCTTTATCAAACTTGAAAAATGAAAAGGCATACACAGGTCTTAACGAATGGAGTGATTTAAAGAACTCAATGATTTTAAGATTATCAGCATTTATGTTTGAAGTTTGAACAAGTGTGTAAAAAGTTTTATATGCACAAGTTGCCATCTTAATAAAAGTTGCAAGAAGAGAAAGTACATATATAAAGATTATAAATAAGGCATCAGATCACAAGAAAGTTAAAACAAACAGAGAATGTGAGACGAAGGAATCACCGATAGAAGGTCAACACCATCAGGTCCCAGAGATGGAACAGCACGAGCCAAGTTTTGAGGTTCCCACTGGGGATACACATGCCAATCCCGAAGAGAACTAACTCCTGGCCATTCCTTCTCAGTAGGTGTTCCCAGTAACCTGCAATCAAGAAATAGTGTAAGTTGATTCAATGGAACATGTGAATATCTGAAGGCCTACAATTAGTGATTACAAGTATTTTTCAAAATCAACTTCACTTGCACAGGAAGTATCTTGTCCAGATATCAATTGAAATTATTAGTGTAAAATAGGCTGATGTGTGCCTCGATAAAAAAACACCTTTGATTTATGTAAAACCCGTTTTTTTTATACAACACAACTTCGCTTGTATACAGAAGAGAGCCTCGTTAGGAATTTCTACAAGAGGGCAAACTCAAAAACTGACAGCACATGTAAATCTAAGAACTTGATCTATAGACAAGATAAACTTATATTGACAACATGCCCTCAAACAACATACAAAGGAAACTAGTGAATCAATTCGATAGTTCAAAATGCCTCGTGCATTTCTCAAATTAGGATATTAGTATTGAAAATGCGGTTTTGCTTCCATTTAATCTGATAATAAGCAATCTTAGCCATGATGAAATGGCTTGCTAGTTGCTGCTTGTCAAGGAGAAGTCATGATTGCAACAAACAATATACAACTGATGTGGAAGAATCAGATGCACCACACTTAATCAACAAGGAAAACAAACGACTAAATCAATACCAAAAAAACATTCAGGAGTGACAATTTATACCTAAAAATATGGAGAAGTTGCTGAAACTCAGAATCTCCAGGAAACAGAGCTTGCCTTCTCACCATCTCCGCTGCAAGAGAACAAAAAAAAAAAGATGCCTACTTCAAGACGAAATCCTCAATTAACAAAAGCTTATCCGTAACTTATAAAGCCGAAAAAGGGCAGATTGAAACAATTTCTCACCAAAAATACAGCCAACAGACCACATATCAACCGCGGTTGAGTAATGAGAAGATCCGAGAAGAACCTCAGGAGCTCTATACCACAAAGTGACAATCTGTACATTCCCCCCCAAAAAAAATCACATCGCTTAATCTTCAACACCAATTGACAAATACAGTTGATAAAGACTAAATTGAGTTTTTAATCAGCAGCAATACCTCGTGCGTATAGCTCTTGAGAGGAACAGTAAACGCCCGCCCAAGGCCTAGATCGGCGATCTTAAGTATCCCTTTCTCCTTGTCGAGCAACAAATTCTGCGGCTTCAGATCGCGATGGAGAACGGCGTGGCTGTGGCAGTGCGCCACCCCCTTGCAGAGCTGGTAGAGGAAGCTCTGGATCAACTGCGGCGGCAGCGGCCTAGGGTTCGGCCCCTTACGGTGGGAATCGATGAATTTCTTGAGATCGGTGTCCAGATACTCGAAGACGAGGTAGAGCAGCGGCTTGCCGTTCTTGTTGTCGACGTGCTCGACGCAGAGAAGCCGCACGACGTAGAGCGACTGCGACAGCATCTGGAGGAGGGAGACCTCGCGCAGCGCCGTCGGCGGCACGCCCTCCTCGTCCATTTCGAGGCGGGTTTTCTTCAGCGCCACCACCTGGCCGGTGGATTTCTCCTTTGCTTTGTAGACTTTGCCGTAGGTTCCTTCGCCGACCTTCTCGAGTTTCTCGTACTTCTCCATTGCTTGATTGATTGATCGATCGATCGATTGATGGAATGGATATAGGGTCTGCGTGAGGCCTCTCACTCTCACTCTCTCTCTCTAATCTTTTGGGGGGGGAGTGGAGGCCTCTTCGTTTTAACGGTTGTGAAAATTGTGTTTGCTACTTTGCTTTGAATTTTGAATTCCTCGGAGCCCGCCGCCTGCAAACGAATATTTGAAAAGAAAAGAAAAAAAAAATGATGAAATTTTATATTGGATTGTGATTATTTGGTCCCTATTGGGCCTATACTAGTGTCCTATTTTTCAAATTGGGTTACCTCAATAATTTTGGTACAGCCTAAACCTAAAGAGGGAAAAAAATCAGAGTTTTTAAGGTCATAGACTCGTAGTCCTAAATTTTCTTATTATAGCCCCCAAAATAAAATGATAATAGAATTAATTCAAAATGTATAATTGGAATTGAATAAAACAATAAAAATTCATCATATTTCCATTTCTTCTTCTTCAACTCTTGGTTGCGAGAGCATACACCGGATATTTATATATCAACGTTCACTAAGAAACGTAACTCAACTACACACGACTTTAGTAAAAGAGAACCAACCCTATATCAATCTACACCATAGATCAAATACTAATCCAACGGTGACAAAAAGCTTCGCTATTTAACTAGATAAGCAACAAGGGATCGAGTCCCAGTAACAACCAAAATAACATAATTATTAATATGCAAAACTCCATGCATATTCTCTTCACCACCTCAAGATGGAGCTGATGGAGATCAATTCGACCCATCTTTGACAACAAACCTTGAATCTTGGACCAGGTAAGGCTTTAGTTAAGAAGTCATCAAGTTGCTCCGCAAAAGAAACAACAGTTGGGACAAGGAAACCTCCCACAAACTTCTCTATTACCACATGACAGTCGATCCAAGCGTTTTGTACATTCATAGAACATTGGATTTTGAGTAATCTGTATTGCAACATGATTGTCACAAAATAAAGATATAGGAACTGTGGAGTGAATATGATACTCCCCAAGAAGACTGTGTATCCAAATAAGCTCTCTAGTAGTAGAAGTAAAAGCCTTGTATTCTGCTTATGTAGAAGAAACAAAAACTATTGATTGCTTTATACATTTCTGATAGATGTGAAATTTACATGTTTTTTTATAGTCTAAGAAGGTTGTTTTATTATCTCGTTGGTTTATTATTGTTTGTCTTTTATATGATTTTATGTATATTGGACAATATTATGCTTTTGGGTATGTTTTGAGTCTTTGCAAGCATATTTGAGTTGAGAAACCCGAGACGAGGCAAGAGGCGAAGAGTCAAGTGAAGAATCGAAAGTTGAAGTCAAGTTTTGAAGGCCTATCGACCACCCTATCGATCGAGAGGGGTGTCGATAGATACCTACTGAGTTCAGCTTTCGATCGAGAGAGATTCCAAGGCTATCGACCAAGGTTATCGATCGATATGCCTGTCGATAGGATCTTGGTCGATAGGGTCAGATTTGGGCCGAAAATAGAGTTATTCTAAGACTAGATTTTCATGTAAAATTCACCTCTATATATTCTCTAGGTCTTAGCATTGTGAAGACATCTTAGGTCTTAATTTTTCAAAGCACTTTTACATTCAAGCATTTAGAGATTCATTGTTCCAGATTCGTTCGAGTTTTTACTAAAGATTCAAGATTAAGTTCCAAGTTTTTTTTTTTACTCTTACTCTTTTAAATTATGTTCTTTAAATTCTTTATGTTCATGTTTACTTTAATGTTGTCTAGCTAATTTCCTTTAGTTGATTTTAGGTTTTGTATGTTTAATTGAATTTGCATAAGTTCTTTTAATTCCAATTGGCCTTCCAACTTAGGTGTATGTTTCATGATGCTTATTTTCATGTATATATACTTGATCACTATTTGTGCATGTTTAATTGTGTATTTATGCCTTGGCATGATAATTGATTAATGGATTGCATGAAACATACTATAATTGATTTATTTGTCTTAGCAGAATTTAGATCAACATAGGTTTTGCATGTAATTGATATAAGTGTCGTGACTAAACCTTTTCGATTATATTTATTGATACTTGATCCTTTGTTACAATTGGTTTAACTCTTATGAGTCCTAGCAAAGATTAAGATTAGATTAAGTGATTATCATAGCTTGCCTTACCGAATTCTTTGATTATATTCGTGTATCGCATCTAAGTTGGATTAAATTGATTAATTGAGTTATTATTATTATTTTTTTGTGTAGATTTAATTAAATTTACTTCCCTAGAATCAACATTGTTGCTTTATTTGCATTACTTGATTTCTTTATTTGCTTTTACTCCTTATTGTTTGCTTTTGTTTGTTTAAATATTTGCCTAGGATTTAGAACCACAAAACTCCATTTCTATTACCTAAACATTTGTCCAAGTCTAGAGTAGAGGTAACTTGTGTGATATCGCCATATTAATCCTTGTGGATACGATGGTCGTACTTACTTTTTACTATACCTATTTTTGTGTGGTGAAAATAGTGCGATCAATTTTTGGCGTTGTTGCCGGGGATTGATTAGATTTCATACAAATATTTTGAAATAATTGAAAGGTGATTTAGGCTTTTATTTTTTGTACTTTATATGGATCTAACAATTTTTCCTTTTTTCTATATTTCTCTAGGTAGTGCATGACCACAAGATCTAAGGGAATACCACCTATTCCGATAGATTTGGAGCTCGAGCGTTACAAGGGGAAGGATATTGTTGCGATTGATAAGCCATCTTCATCGCCACCACCACCATCGGAGAATCCAGATTCTATGGCGGACCAGGCAGCAAAGAAGACCTTCAACGACCGGTTCAAACCGACCGTTGATTTGTTCCAGAATGGAGGATAGGGGACCATTGAGGCGAACACTCTCGTGCTCAAGACGTCACTCATCAACATGGTGCAATCTAATCAATATGGAGGAGCACCGATGGAGGATCCCAATGCTCACCTGAAGCAATTTTTGGACATCTGTGCTACCTACAAAGCAAATGGAGTGCCAGCTGACTACATCAAGCTCAGTCTTTTCAATTTCTCTCTGAAGAACAATGCAATAGATTGACTTGATTGCTTGGATAAGACAGAGATCAAGACATGGAATGATATGTGCACACTGTTCCTGAACAAGTTCTTTCACCCATCAAGGGCTCATAAGCTTTTGAATGAGATCAACCAATTTCAGTAATTTGAAGATGAGCACTTTTATGAGGCATTGTCTTGAGAAGGAAGATCAAATTATCCGCTTCTACAGCGGATTGACTAAGCAATGCAAGAAGGAGCTCGATTATGCATCCAAGGGAGGCTTCTTGAACAATGATGTGGATATTGCTTCAGAGATAATTGAGCTTACTGTCAACACAAGTTATGAGGAGGCAACTGACATGAGACTCGGAAGAAGGAGGGTTGCCACTATCGACATTGTTAGATCCGGGTCAAAGATCCACAACAATTACACAATTATTCATCATATTTATAGACCAGCAAAGAGCATTCATGTACATGTGATTACAAGTGAAGACATAAAAGAGATTCATGAGATTTATTGATCTTATCAGCTCAACTTCCGCAGAACGCCTCTTTTCTATGTAAAAAAGGGGATTAGGATAAGAGTCAAGAGCGAAGCGCTTGAGCTATCGATCCAGCCAAATTTACAAAGAATAGAGCTCATACAAGGAGGAGAAAAAAGGAAGAAGAGGGCGAAGTAGAAAACGCAAGGCGTCTTCCTGTTCGTCCTCTCTTAACAACAAGAATTATACCTTTGGATTAAATTACTGGAAGCGTTTCTTGCTCACGAAGTGAGATGAGAGAAATGTGGGAGGAGGCTCCTTGAAGAAGGACTTCGGTTGCTTGAGCTCGAGAGAAAGTTATAAGTGAATAGAACAGTATGCAAAGTGTGTATGTATGAAAAGTTGTTTAAATGGTGAAGTCACCCTCTATTTATAGGTGTGGAAAGGACGAAAAGGTGAATGTATATACAAGGGGAGGACAAGAGAGGAATTTTTAGGGAGACAAGATTCCCTTCGTCATTAATTTTGTGGTCCTCACCCTAATGTACGTAGAGTCATGCGGATTGCGTGTGCGTTTGGCAGATCCTTAGGTAAGAGCAGATGTCAATCAGGTTAGGACAGCTTCTGCGCGGTAACAGTTCTACACAGAACCTTGTAACTTCTGCACTGAACACGGCTCCTGTACCAAAATGGCATCTGAGGCTTCTAGAACGTGGATCCGATCAATGTTAAAACTTATCATGTGACAAGGCTAATATTATTCCCTATCAGCTACTCCCTCCCCAGGTCCAGAAGCCTGCTTTATTAACTTCTGTTAGACGTTCTGGCGGGAAATGGTCTTCTTACAGACGTCACCACTGTCTTGTCTCATGAAAAACAATGCGACGTTTAGTTTTTCGAGAATGAGGCAATGTAAAGGCTCTCTCCCTCCTCATCATTTCTTTTCTGATGTAACCAAAGAGAGATGAGCACTATATTATTTTCTTATCTATAAAGGGCCTTATCTTCTCATTACCATTTATCACTATCAAAACTGATGATTAAATTTTGTAGTCACCAAGCTTGAGCTTTCTTCAGCTATGAAAGTGCTTTCTCCGTGTTATATGAGGTTCTGGTAGTACCCTTGGGATGATCTTGAGGCCTTTTCCACTCATTACTTTGTGAAAATTAGCCCATTTTCTGAAGGGAAAGCCTATACTCTTGCTTATTTCCCCCTATTTCTATTATGTTTAACTTTGTCATTTCTCCCATGGCCTAACTTGGGTGATTCCAGCAAGACACAAGATTTAGCGACTGTGATTCTGAGGGATTTTGAATGTCTTTTCCCTTTGAGTATATTATTGTTATTATTATTTTTTATTTATGGCGCGTGTAAGCACGCTTGGAAAAGGAGAAGCTTGTTTTTGGAATTAATTGAATCCTGGTGTAGTAGGTAGGACACGTTCTCCTTTTCTTTTTCCTATACTTTCGCCTTTATTTTTCTCCTCCCCCGAGTTTATAAGCAATGGTTGTTCATTCTCATTTACACTCTCTCTAGTGCTTCAAAGAAAAGGAAAAGCCTTTCCGCCATTTTCAGTTTCTCGAAGTTTCTACTTCCCCATCAAGCAGGTACTCTTTACATTCTATTCCTCTTTTAGATTTTCCGCTATCCTCTTTTAGAAAATCGCCATGAAACCTTCTTCTTCCCGACAAAGTACTTCCGACAATCGGGGTAATAGTAGGTCTACTAGATCTGCTCCGGGATCCGAATCCCAGAAAGACAATACCGAGAATAGGCTGAAGAAACAAATCCTCCCCTTGGATAAATATGGAGCCTCCGCCCTAGATAGGACTGCATTGGAGGGCTTTATTAAGAGAGTGAAGAAGTTTGGGGGGTATCTGCTAAAAGTCCCCGAGAGGGATGAGCAGCCTTTATCGCCAAAATCCCCTCTCAAGACTTTCTGGTTTTTTCAGCTAACGGCTGGCTTGCGCTTTCCAGTGTCTCCCTTTTTTGTTTGCATCGCTCAACTATACAATGTGCCCCTGAACCAATTAAACCCTGCCTCTATCTGCAAGGCTGCCTTTTTTCATATAATTGCAAGCCTGGAGGGGGTAAAGGATACAACATTCTTTTTCTTTCGCACCCACGAACTAAAACACAGGGATTCTCATCTGTACTTTTCTCCAAATGTTCGTTTGCGAATATATACGGCAAATATGAGTCCAAAGATAAGGACTGGCATGAATGTTATTTGATGGTCAGCCCCCCTTCTGGTGCTTCTTGGAATATCCCCGACATTAGTTTATATAGGAATCCTAGCATAGAGAAACCCTCTCGGTCTCTTCCTCCTCTATCTCCTTGGGAGGAAGAAATAATGTCTGAGCTTTTATCTCAATACCCTTTTGGCCATACTATGCTTTGTTTGTAGAGAGTGAAGAGATTCTATCTTTCTTTGGCTTAAAACCCAGCGTCCCTTGGTCTTCATCAATGGGTAAAATTTCTTGATTTTATTGCTGTTTTCTAGTTTCTTATAAATCTTTTCTCAAATGAGTAGACAATGTTAACCTCCTTAATCTATACAGGAATGGGTATTTCCAAACAGAATTGAAAGAAAAAGGTGTACGATAAGCTCCCGCGGATGATCGCAGAAGCTAATGTTGAGGATGCGGCTCCTGGTGTTGTTAAAGAAGCCTCATCGGCTGAGCGCGAAGCCTACTCTTCACATGCAGGAGGTTCTGCAAGCTCACCTAAACCTTTAGGAGGGGCAGGCACGTCTCTCTCTGCTCAGCCAAAGGTAACAGCTCATCAGAAGGGGAAAGGTAAAGTTTCCCTTGGTTCGGCTCTGCCTTCTGCCCTTCATCCTACTCCTCAAGATCCTAAGGACTCTGCGTCCTTATCCTCTCAAGCTTTGATTCCAGCCTCTGCTGGGCCAAACATAGTGGTTAATGTGGAGGGTCACGTTCCCTCCTTCTACTATTTCTATTACGAATCCTTCCATGGAAGGCTTTGACTTCTCTCCTTTAGAGAGAAACCCGTCATCCGCAAAAGCTTCTCCTGCCTTTATGCAGGAGCTTGAGGCAACTTCAGCCAATCCCCCTCTGGTCTCTGCGAAGATGAAGGGCTCTTCTTCTTTCTCTCTTCCTACTAAAAAGGGGAAGCTTAATTCTGGCGCCGTGGTAACACGCGCCACCTTGGGTACTATGGTCCCTTCACCTCTGGATTCCAATATCCCAGCATCCTCTGCCCTGAGTGAACGTGACTCTCAGGTTCTGGCACTGAGCCCTTTAGCTTCGGTTGCCCACACAAACCCTTATCTCTCTCAGAAAGGGCCACGAGTTCCTCAACCTCGCCTTTCCTCATCGTCTACCAGCTCTCTAGCATTCATCCATTCTCTTCGCCAGAAAGGTTTAGACGTCCCTCTTGCCACCGCACAATGAGCAGGCGCGAGCCTCTCTTTTCCCGGCATGGCGGACAACATTGATGGGGGTTTGGCTGCTATGATTTTGGATAGCATCCCCAGGGAAGAAGATTGGCGATTGGCGGAAGTCTATCCTTCGGACTTTTTGATTAAAAGGGCCGCTTGCCTTGAGTTACAGGTATACCTTAACTTGTCTACTTGTACGTCCAGGAATGGAAGTATGTCCCTTTCTCACTATATCTTAATTGTTGATGTCGCTTCCAGGCTGCTAGCTACAGGTCTATGCTGGGTGTCAGCGCTTTGGCATACGACAGTCTGCAAGCTCACCATTCTCATGTGGAGAGAGAAAGGGAGGAACTTCGGGCTGAGGTACATCGCATTCGTGAATGGGCTCATAATCGTGAAGCTTTTCAAACTATCAAGGCTAAAAAAACAAGGCTAGAGGAGGAGCTATCAGAGTTGAAGAAAAAGGATCAAGATAGGGAGATCTGTCTGCAAGCTCGAGAAAAAGAAGTCTCACAACTCCGAGCCAGCTCTGCATCCTATGCTCAGCAGGCGCATGATTTTCACCAGGCTTTAGAAGCTTCTGTCAAGCAGATAGCGGGGGCGCATGACGCCCATTTTGCAGAAGTGGAGAGGCTTAGAAAACAGCATGAGCAAGAACTAGCGCGCAAAGCCTCCTCTCATGCTGTGGGCCTAAAGGAAGGGCTAGAACAGGGTCTTATTAGGGGCATGAGAAGCTGCCAATCTCAGCTCCTGCTCACTCCTTACGGCCAGGCCTTCCTTGATCACTTGATTTACAACCTGCCAGAGGCGTATCTTCACTCCCCCGGCTTCTGGGTCAGAATGACAGAGCTTCTTTCCGAATGGGCTGCTAAGTCTGTGTTTGAATGTTGTCAGATGTTGGGTGTTCCTGAGAGGGCTGCATCTATGAATCTGGAGCCTATCGTACAGGCTTTCGGTCGAGCACCTGAGACACTGGAACTTAATCGCAAGATTAGTACCCAGAACCCTTGGTACTTCCAGGTGCTACGGAAGGCTGCTGACATCCTCCATCGTCTCCATGACCACTTGGAGCCATCACCTTCCTAGGGTTCCCCTCGCATTCAAACCTTCCTCCCTGATGCTGAAGTATAAGGATATCTGAAGAAGGTTTTCGAAGAGGTATTATTTTATAACCTTTTATTTGCCTCTTTGTTATCTATATTTTGGCATAAGTAATCGATTTTTCTCTCTCTTCTTATATTTATGTACACATATACAGGAAAAGGAATTTCATGATCTTCTCCCACCCAGGTGTGAACCTTCTCCTGAGATCTTCTCTTCTGACATGTCCTTATCCAGCTCTTCGGATACGGAATCTGATGATGATGTGCGCACCCTTGCTGAGCGAGTTGCTTCGCTTAAGGGTCCTGGGAAAGTCCCTTCTATCCTCTCTACGGAGGCTCAAGTGGGAAGTGTGGAGGGAACAAACGTTCCTTCTTCAGAGGTTGAGCAGGTTAATGAGGATCCCCCAGCTGCTTCAGATCCCCCTTCAGCTCCTTCTACCACTAATGTTTCCACTTCCCGTGCTGAGGACCCTACAGATCCTGCTCAGGATGCTGACCGCTTTGTAGCCAACTTGTTCAATTCCGATGCTGTTGAACGCTCTACTCAAAGCTAGGGCTCTTTTATTGGCGCTTCTCTTATGCTAGTTGATAATTCATAAACAATTCTTCCGTTTAAATTTATGGTTTTCACTTTAAGTTTTTGGAATATTTGGAACGATTTTACTTTTATCCCCAAGATCTGCTTCATACTTTTGTCGGAGCAATTTATTTTTTGTTTTTATGCCTATACCATTTCTTGTCATGTTTCTCTTTGTCAAAGCATTTTAAGATAATGAAATATAGATAATGGGGTGCAGGGTATCCCCTACTCCCCCCAAGTGAGATATAAGAAATCGAAGGAATTATATCTCATTTGTGGCATCGTTTGCAGGATAACCACTTTAAAACAAAAAGCATAGTTTGTGTTCCCTACATATTGATTTAAATAAGAAAAAACTTAATATAGATAAAGGACATTACTAGCCCTGCTTTTCCCTTTTTCTCAGGAGGTAATGTTTTAATTTCTTCTAAGCTTTTCCTTCTCATGTGATAATGCCTTTGGGTTCTGGGGTTCCTTCGACCTTAGATGTTTTGTCATCCGCCTCCTTGCGTTTCTTATTTTGATCAGATTCTTTCTTGACATATTCCAGGAGCTCTCCCTCCTGGATCAGTTTTTCGATAACTATTTTCAGATTTCTGCATTCATTGGTCATGTGTCCATAGTCGTTATGAAACCTGCAAAATTTATCAGAGGGCGGTTTCCTTGGGGGATGCCTGTGTCCCGTGGGGATTTGAACTCCTAGTTTTTTCATGACTATCTCAAGCAAGTCGTCGGGCTGTTTGACAAGAGGGGTAAAAGGCCTCAGGAACCGCTCGTTCTGGTCGGTTCTCTTAGCATCTGTAGCTGATCTTTTCCTTTCTTCGGGCCTTTTTCTTTTTGAGAGGCGAATTCAGCCCTTTTGCCACTCAGGGCTTCCTCAATGTGAATGTATTTTTGAACTCTCGTATGCAATTCCTCAAAAGAGGTAGCTTCTTTCTTGATAAGAGAGGCAAAGTATTGCCCTGGCTTCAGACCATCCACACAGGCATGCACCTTTAGCTTTGGCTCCACCCCTGGTATCTCCAAGACGGCCTCATTGAAATGTGTCATATAGTCTCTCAGACTTTCATTGACACCTTGTTTGATCGTCGTCAGGTGCAGGGAGTTCCGAGTAGTCCTTTTGGCACTGACAAATTGCTGCAGAAAAACCTCCCTCAGATCCTGAAAGGAGTGAATAGAAGATCTTAGTAATTGCTTGAACCAGTGTTGAGCGGTTCCAGACAAAGTTGTGAGAAAGACTCTGCATTTAACGCCTTCCGAATATTGATGAAGGAGGCATAGGCTCTCAAATTTCATTAAGTGTTCTTCTGGATCACCTTTTCCCTGGTACTCACAAGAGACTGTTTTAAAGTTCCCTGGTATGGGATCTGTCTGGATGTCAGCCGAGAATGGGCTGCTTTCATCAATGTAAATAGCAAAGAGCTCCGTTTGTGTCCTCCACTCTTTTGAGTTGAGATATGCTTCAGGTTTCTTTCCTCATTTGCAGTGTGAATTTCTCCTTCGTCTGCTTCCGCTTCTCTTGAGATCCTCTCTGGGATCTGCCTCTGCTTTTTCAGCCTTTCTACTTCTTTCATCAGAAGCTTCATTTGTTCTTGCTGCTGGGCATACTTCTTGGCCCATGCATTATCAGTGTTTTCTCCGAGGTCGCCCCCATGTTCCTGAGGATCTCCCTCGTCTGGGGATTCCCAATCAGTAAGGAATCCCTCTTCTTGTTCTGCAGCTATTGATGGCAGTCTGGTAACCAGCTCTTGGACCACACTTGGGGTTCTAGGTTTCTGCTTGTGCGCCGCGGGGGTACTTTTGCTTCCTTTGCCTTCTTGGGGTTCGTGTTGAGGATCTGAGCCTCTGGGATTCATTCCCAAGGCATGGAGTCTTTTTTCCACAGCTCCATCGACTGCACCCTCTATGAGTGCTTTCATCTGCAGGAGCATAGCTGGAGAAAACTGAGCCTCCGCGTTAACACTAGCTTCTGTCATTAGGGTGCCTTTTCCCTTATTCTCCTGTGGGGAGTTTCCTGAACCTCTAGGAGTTTGGAGAGCTTCTTTTGGAGCAGCATCTGAATTAGCAGTCATTCTTGCAAAGTTCTGCATATTTTTCGAGAATTTTCAGTATATTAGTCCCGAGTGGTTATAAAATGGGACATGAAATAGAGATTGCTTATTTTTCATAGTGCTTCTGCAGGTGTACTGCATCTGCATGAGTTTTTATGAGTGTTGCCTACTTATGCAGGGATTGATGAATGACGCCTATTTGCATAGGGCTCGACATATGGTGCCTATGAGTATAGGGCTTGATATATGGTGCCTATTTGTATAGGGCTTGCAAGATTTTTGCCTATTTAAATAGGGCTTTTCAGAGGTTTTGCCTATTAGATAGGGCTTACGAAGTTTATGCCTAATGGATAGGGTTTTTTTCAGGGTTCTGCCTATTAAATAGGGCTTACGAAGTTTATGCCTATTAGATAGGGCTTTTTCAGGGTTCTGCATATTAAATAGGGCTTACGAGAGCATTTTAGCTCAATTGCAGAGGATTTATGCCTTCCAATGTGGGGCCCCCTCATCTGGGTGAGGGGGGTTACCTCGTCATTTTTGGCTCTCTGTTTTTAGTGCTTGCCCTGTGTGGTTTTCGGTTCATGATAATACAGGGGCCTATGATTAAATCATAGTGCTTCCTCTGTGTTTACCAATTCCTCATAACCCACAGGCTAGTTTTATGATTTGCAATTTTCAGTAGAACTTTAAACTCACCAATTGTCAAAGATGAGTCGAATACACTTCATGATTACTGCAACTTTGGTTCAACTTTCCTTCAAATTCTTCACAACCTTTGGATTAAGCAAAGGATACAATTTAGTTATCACAATTTCTATTATGAGGAGAACATAATCTTAAGATCGCCTCCTATTTTGCGGCTCAACACCATAAAAGACTTAACATAAATTAATCCATGATATTCACATCCCAATTTTCTGAGAAATAACTTAACTAACACAGAATATCCACTCATTCCAGCATCCCTCTCTCAGATGTCTCTTGCATAAGGAAATAACAGAGGAAAACCATAACAACATTGCAACAACAAGCTAAAATTCCAATAATACAGAAGAGATCGACGTCTTAAACTCAAATTTTCCCACAGACGGCGGCTGTTGTTAGATCCGGGCCAAAGATCCACAACAATTACACAATTATTCATCATATTTATAGACCAACAAAGAGCATTCATGTACATGTGATTACAAGTGAAGACATAAAAGAGATTCATGAGATTTATTGATCTTATCGCATAATGCCTCTTTTCTATGTAAAAAAGGGGATTAGGATAAGAGTCAAGAGCGAAGCGCTTGAGCTATCGATCCAGCCAAATTTACAAAGAATAGAGCTCATACAAGGAGGAGAAAAAAGGAAGAAGGGGGCGAAGTAGAAAACGCAAGGCGTCTTCCTGTTCGTCCTCTCTTGACAACAAAAATTATACCTTTGGATTAAATTACTGGAAGCGTTTCTTGCTCACGAAGTGAAGATGAGAGAAATGAGGGAGGAGGCTCCTTGAAGGACCTCGGTTGCTTGAGCTCGAGAGAAAGTTATAAGTGAGTAGAACAGTATGCAAAGTGTGTATGTATGAAAAGTTGTTTAAATGGTGAAGTCACACTCTATTTATAGGTGTGGAAAGGACGAAAAGGTGAATGTACATACAAGGGGAGGACAAGAGAGGAATTTTTAGGGGGAGAAGATTCCCTTCGTCATTAATTTTGTGGTCCTCACCCTAATGTATGTAGAGTCATGCAGATTGCGTGTGCGTTTGGCAGATCCTTAGGTAAGAGCAGATGTCAATCAGGTTAGGACAGCTTCTGCGCGATAACAGTTCTGCACAGAACCTTGTAACTTCTGCACTGAACACGACTCCTTGTTGGTCCCGGTTTGTTATAGGAAAAATACGTAGGGGGGGGGGGGGGTGAATACGTATTTTGAAGTTTTTCAACTTCAAATCCTTAACTCAGAGTATGAAGTAAAGTGCTCTTTTGAAATACTAAGACCTAGCCGAGATCTAGATCTAAAGTAATCACGATTCTCTTGACCTAAGCTTAGAGCTTGATCAAGAGTGAGACTTTACTCTTAGTGCGGAATTCGGTGAGCTAATATCTTTCCTAAGTAATTAAAAATCCAAGTTATGTTTGTTTAAGTGCAGATGCAATGAATAATCAAACAAGGAAATAAGACTTTAGGGTTAGAGAGATACGACACGAGATTTATAGTGGTTCGGAGATAAAGCTCCTACGTCCACTTGTTGCACGAAGCAACTGTTCTCTTCACTCAAGAACTTGAAGGTTACGGGTCCTTCAAAAACCTAGTCGAGATCGAGCTTCACTCGCTTGGATCTGACAGACGCTGGGTGATTCCGGGTTCACACCAAAAACCTAAACTGGACTGGAAGCTTCACTCGCTTCAGTTCGACGACAGGGAGATTGCGGGCTCTCCTTACAGCCTAGCTTCGATCGAGCTTTCCACAAACGATGTAAGTGCAAGCTTGGATCTAGACTCTATGATCGAGGCTTCTACAATCGATGAAAGTAGGGCCTTGGATCGAAACAACCTAACGACGAACTCAAAAACCTAACAACAAAACTTAGGGTTAGGGATTTTGGTTTACGACGAACACACTATGAAGAACTCTTTACAGTAGATGCAAAGATGGCTATAGTTCTTCTTCTAAGCTTGGATATGGAATGGGCTTAGATTCTAAGTGTGAAGGTTGCGAAGACGAGTTCCGATGAGACTGGAACTCGGAGAACACTTGGAAACAAAGACTCGAAGTTTGCACTAAGGCTGGGAGTGTCTGTTTGCAGTAGGCGCTTGAATGCCCAAGAAGTGTTCTACTTCTCTTCGTCTTCATCCTTCACTATTTATAGGCGGAGGGATGCCGAGATCCGTTGCTTGGTTGGTGGCTTTGTCCCTCCTCCTCTCGACAGTACTTGCACAGGCTGGCTGCTTTTCAGACGCGCAGTTTTGGCTCTTTGCCGAATTTGGCTAAGATCCAATTTTAACAGTAACTGGAGCGAGCCAGTACTGTTGCGGCGCCCTTGTCGGCCTGGCAGTCAACTCCGCTGCTCCTCTCCGCAATCGACACGTGGAGATCTCGTAATTAATGCGACGATCTTCAGTTTGACTGGAGTTCAAAATTGGAGCGGGAATTGTGCTGTCGCTTTCTGGTAGGTAGTGGCTCGCTTCGCTTCGAAGTAGTAGCGTCCGCTTTGATCGAGTCGCTTCGGGTCATACTTGAAGCGTCTACTTTAGAACACAAAGTTTCCGTGTATTGCTTAAGTAACCTTTGACTCACTTTGACTTTCCCTGTAGCGCCCGCTTCGCTTTGCTTTGGTGGACTCGCTTTGATTCCACTGTAGCGCTCGCTACGCTTCGTTATTCTTCGGCACGCTTCACTTCGGCTTGGTAGACACGCTTCGCTTGGAAAACACACTCTAGCGAGTGGCCTTCACTTGAACTTTTTGAAGTCTACAATCTAAGCAAAATAAAGCCATCCTAACAGAGTAGGCTTAGAAAAATTCTAACCTATTATCTATATCAAAAATGGGTCGCTTGGGAACATAACGCTTGGGGGTTTTGGGATCAAATCAAAACACTATTTGACACGCTTCGAAGTGTCCCATAGGAGTTCCCCCTTAACAGTTTGTTCTTAACAATTCCCAACAATTTCCCCCTTTTTGATGATGCCAAAACCCAAATTCAAATTCTTAGACTAAGAGGTTTAGCCTACCTAACCGTGGAAGGAACTTCAAGCGACTGCTTTCTTTGCATGTTCGTTTGAAATTTTTTTTAAAGTTCCTTTCCCCTTTTTTTTCGGTTAAGTTATTTGAGTTTTGTAGCATAAGGATAAATATTCACAAGGCTAGTAAATAACACAGGAGAGACAAAAATTAAAATAGGATAGATGAACCAACAATTCACAAAACATGAAGCTTGAAACTCAAAGGTTTCCTGCAGCTTCATCCTTCTCTTCCTTCTCATCCTCTGTTACCTCCTCTACCTTCTCCTTCTCCTCTGCCTCCAGATCCTTCTCTATCATCTCTTCAGGAACTACATATGCACAAAGAACCTTCACTTCCAGCGTTCCCACATTGTAGATGCTTGGCCTTCTCCAAGTTTCCTCTAGCTTGAAGGCTTCAGTGATCTCTGCATCAATGATGCTTCGATCTGGAACACTTGTGCCAGGTATGAAGGGCATGGGAAAGTCCTTCAAGGCAGGCACTTTGATGATTAGAGGCATTGGATGAGCAAGCTCTGCAAGTGTGAAGACTTTCCTTCTGAATTTTTCGTCGTAGGCGCTTAGGAAGTTGCTGAGCGCAGTGATCCTTGAGCATTCAGTCTGAAGTGGCACTACTTCCCAGTAGTAGTACGCTTTGATGAATAACTCCTTGTAGTATAGCCACTGCTCAAGTAAATCATCAGGGATGAACTGCTCAATTTCTCGGGCATCAGGATGCTCATTCCTGCACACAACCAGCTCCTCCTCTGATCGGCTTGACATCTGAGTCATGATGGCATTGAATTTCGCACTTATCTCAGAGTTCCACTTCGGGAGTATATCAGACAGTCGCCTCCGGATATATTGTTGCTCTTCTCTGCGCGGGTAGCGACCAGAATCAATCATCTCCCTTGTGGTCTCGTGGCAAGCGTCCATCCAGGCTTGCTTCACACAAGCATCAGACTCTTCAGGAAAAAATGGGATGAAGGCGCTTCGTGTGAGGGTGGACTGGATGAGTCTCACTCATTGAAGTGTTCCTCAATCCGACCCTCAATGATCTCAAGACGCCTTGCCTTGACCTTCTTATCCTTTTCCTCTTCCTCCTTTTTATCCTCTATCTTCTTCCTTCTCCTCTCCACTTGACCAGCTCGTGAAGCGACTGCCTGCTTGATCTTTCGGCGCTTGGCCTCAGGATCATCATCTCTCGCTTCGGGGGCAGTCCGCTTTAGAGTTTGTTTCGGTGTTGGTGGTGGAGGCATCTCCTTCTTCTTCTTCTCTGCTTCTTTCGGAGGGATGACTGCGGAGGCACTTGTAGCAATGGCTTTACTGGATGAAGTGGCTCCAGCAGTCGATGAAGTGGCTCCTGCAAGATTAGAAATTAGTGCAAGAGTTGAAGCGGCCAGCGGTGAAGCGGACGCTTGGAAAGCGGCAAGAGCCTTCAGCTCAAAATCCTTCTCCATCTGTCATGCCAGGGCTTCATCCACTGCGATTTGCTGTTCCTTTTGCTCCTTAGTAAGCACATTGACAGGAGGATGAACAGCAATCGAAGAGCCAAGTAATTTCTCTTCAGTTGGCCTGCGGGGTTCTTCGGGCTTCTTAGCGAGTTCTTCTTCTGTAAGCTTTTCCTTGCCCTTCTTTGCACGCTTCGCCCTCGCTTCATCATCCATCTCCACTCCATTCCAACTCCACTACCTCCTACTCCTCCATCTCCACCTTGTAGCTCCAGAGATTTCATCTCAATACCTTCCCCCTTTTTGGCATCATCACTGCCGGGGGTTGGTGTGATCAACTTTCCAGTGAGAGATTTGCTTAGCTCCTCAAATTTATCAAACACGGCGTGGAGCATCTTTTCAGTCTGTGTCGCGAAGACATGCTCTTCGGACAGTACAAGCTCCGCCGTTTTGATCGAGATCTCTTCCAGCAAGTACTCGCACTGCTTCTCTCTCTCTCTCTGACCGAGGCCATCAGCCTCTCAAGCGACTCTACGTTCCTGAAGCGAGCGGCCAGCTCAGCTTCGATCTCTGCGCGAATTTCCTTGCGTTCTTCATCGATTGTGAGATTGAGGAAGTCATGAGAAGCTTCAAGTTCGGCCTTCGCAGTAGCTATGGCGCTTTCCTGGCTGTTGAGCGTCGCACAGACTTGTGCAAGCTCGGCGATCTTGATAGCGAACTCACTGGCCTTCTTCTTAGCTTCGTCAATTTGGACGGCCAGCTCAGCTTGCTTTAGATCAGTAGTTCTAGCACTTTTCCTCCTGCTCTCAAGCTCTTTCAAGTTTATCTCATGCTCAAGCTTGAGATCTTTCATCTCCTGAGCTTGTCAAGGGCAGTCTTGGTCCTTGTCAGCTCACTTCCTTTCATCACGAGATCTCCATCCTTCTTCTCTAGCCCCTCCTTCAACTCCTTTACTTCCTTCTCCAGTTTCTTCTTCACTTTGCCAACTTCCACCAGCTTGGTGTTGATGTCCCTCAAGCGGCTTCTTTCTGCGTCAAGCGAGCGCTTGAGTTCATCAAGCTTCTTTTCCTGGTCTCCGACCAGCTTCACCTGCTCCTCCAGCACCCTCTCCTTCTCCTCCAACAACTTCACCTTCTCCTCAATCCTTCCCTCCAGTTCACTCCTTTTCTTGTCAAAATCTGCACGCAGATTATTGACTTCTTCCGCCTTCTTCTCCAACTCTACATCTTTCCTGGTGATCTCGCTTTGCAAGCTCGAGATCTCCGCATCCTTTACCTCCACCTCCTCTGCATGCTCCCTTATAAGCCTTCGCTCATGAATGGTGGGGACTCGATCAGGAACTGAAGCGCCTGGATAGGCACGCTTCACCTTCGCATCCAGCTTGTCCCGGTGAGAAATGCATGGAAGCCATTTTCACCGATGAAGTCGAGTAGCTTCCCCTCCATTTGGATGAGATCTTCCTTTGAGAAGGCCTCTAGGAGTCTAAAGACCTTGTAGTACTCCGTGCCGCGATAGATGATGTATGTAAGAAAATCGACGGTCTTGGTGAAGAACTCGTCGGACATCGGCACGGAAGAGTATCTGTCCTTGATGGTTTCTGCGGCCTGCTCTCTGTCTCTTGCATATCTCTCGAGAGCTTCTAATTCTGCAGGGGCTTTGGAGAGTTGGAATTTAGGGATGATAGTGGTTTGGGCGGTATCGGTTGTATCTGCCGATGTGGAAGGGGATTGAGATGATGATGAGGTTTGGGTTTCAGAGACTTGGGTGGGTTCGGATTGTGGTGGTGTTTGCTGGGTTTGGGTAGGTTGGAAAGTGGTATATGCAACAGAGGGATCTGTGCTGAGATGTGGGACAGGGGGGATTTGGAACGAAGAAGCTGATTCTTCTTCAAGAGGGGAGAGGGGGGATTTTTGGGTATGTGGTTGGGCGGATGAAGAGGCTTGAGGTTCTGGTGGTTGGGTTGTTTGAGTTAGTGTTTGTGGTGGGGGAGTTTGGGCTTTGATTTGTGAAGGCTGGGATTGGGCAGCTTCAGTCTCCTCAAGCGGCTGCTCCTCAGCCTCGCTTGACTTGACCAACGAAGCGACTAGCTTCGTTTTCTTCTTCTTGCCTCGCTTCGGCGCAGCTCGCTTCCCTGATGAAGCGGCTTGCTTTGCTTGGCTGGCTTCAGCTTGCCTTTCGGCAATTGGTACTGCAACGGGCACTTCTACAGCTAGAAGTCCCAAATCGATTGGAATTTTCTTTGACCTCCACAGGTCATAGAACACGGTGAGTTTGTTGTAGTCGGTGACGTCAGATTCCGGCCAAACTTTGTTGGGATATCGTTCCTCCAACGCGACAGACAGTCTGGAGAAAAATTTCAGCTTCCCCTTGCGGAGAATCTGATCGGCGCTACCTTTCACGATCGCGAAATCATCAGCAGCTTCGTGAATCTGGTTGAGAAACCAACCATGCCAATTGAATCTAGTTCCGGTGAGACTGTCGACGATGACAGTGGTGGCGAACAGCTTCGTTTCTGAGAGAGAGCCCAGAGTTCCGACGTAACATGCGACGCACTTCGAAAAGAGCTCGCAGACGTGGTTGAAAGGAGCCTTCAAATCTGAACGGATACTGGCCTCCTTGTAGTTGGGCTCTGCTTTCTCGGTGGCAAACCGAGCATATTCGATTCCGGCGGAAAATCCCAACTCCAACAATGAGTTTCCCCCTTCCTTTGGCAGGTCGAATACGTCGATAAGATTGCTCAGGTCCACCTCTTTCCTCAAATTTAAGAGGATTTCGGCCACCGCCTTGGCCAAAACCTTCGTCGGCACCGCCGTCACTAACTTCCATAAGCCGGCCGTGATCACGGCCTTACGGAAGAATCCATCCTCCTCGATGACGATCGGGTCGAGATGAGGCTCGACGTTGATATGCTTGTCGACCCCTGTGAGAAATTCCTCCATTGTCTCGGTGTTCTGCTTCTTTCCCATGGTATTGAGTTTGAGAGAATTTGAACGGAGATTTAAAGACGAAAAACTGGGATTTAGACTCGTGAGTTTGCAGAGAGTTTCAGTTCTTGCACAAGAGTGGTAAAACTAGAGAGATGTGAAAATTTTCTCAGTCTGCAACGACGTCTTTAAATAGAGGTAGGGTTCGGCTGACGTGGCAAGGGTAGGACAGTAATATCGGAGAAGATCCTGTAGGTAGGCGGCGGACGCACGGTGATGGATCTGATGTGTCCGGCGTCATCACAGTAAAAGTGAACTGCCAACTTGCTCGTCATCTCCACGTGGCCTACTGTGATTCGTTTGTTTTATACGGCGTAGATCCAACGGCTACAAATCAGGGACTGTGTGGATTCGATGGTTGGATCTTCTCCGTCCTTTCCCGCTTCGAATTCAAAGTGTAAACCACGCGCCCGTTATTTTCGGCAGTACGTGAACCTGCATTTAATGCAAAGTAAAAAGTAACATCTGCACTCGAGTGCAGACAGCTCATACTCGCTTCGTACCCGCTCGCTTCGAGTTGGGCCGCTTGGCCTTGACTCGCTTGAGAGGTACTCGCTTGAGTGACTGTTCTGCACTCGCTTTGCGATGGCTCGCTTGGAGTGACGTAGCACTCGCTTTGCCATCTGAAGCGACTGGAATAAGAAATGAAATTTCTTAACTTAATTTAAAATGTTTCTGACTTACATACTTCAAGGATAAACAAGAATGTTTTCCTCTTTGTATTTGTGTCAGATTCATTTCATATTTTCCACATAGTGAGTCATGAGCTCGAGGTCGAGTGAGTTGGAATTCAAAATAAATCACCCGATTTACATTTCTAGCACGCTTCAACTCACTTAGTGTTCTTAAAATTGAAACACTTACCAGTCAATCTCACTTCGTAGGAGATTGATACCACTTATTGAAGTCACCATTTGGACATCATTTGTTGAATCTGCTTGATGATTTTGCTTGAAGCCTTTTTGATACCACCTTTGTTGAGTACTACTTGTTGAAGAATGTACATGATGGATGCTTCATCTTGGCTAGAACTTCATGGCATTCATCTTCATGGCATTCTTCTTCCTCTACGAATTAGAGCGTCCTCCATCGAAGTGAATGGGGGAGAGAATGAATATAGTACACAAGCTTACTACAACCCAGAGGGGAGCTTCACGTAAGTGTACTTATTCACGACGAATGGGGGATGAGTACAAGTCCTTATCTCAGAGCAGAATAGGACAGGATGACAATGAGAATGCTCTGACAAGACAATCTCGTATTTTACGCAGAAGCATGTCACCAGCCCTGCAACCTTTTGAAGAAAAAGGTAACCCTTCAAGCTTCCTCCTACAAGCTACAGAATGAACTTGCAATCGACTCACTTGACCCAGGCTAGGGTTAATTGAAGCGATGCAAAATTCAAAGTGGGGGAGGAATGAATAGCCATCCGGCAGCTCAACTCAATAAAGAGTGAGTAGGGAATGGATGTTTATCCACGATGAAGGAGATGAGAAGACTTGCTCCTCTTCGGCGGAAAGATGGGAAGAGGACACAAGGTCTAGGTGCCAGCCCTGCCTAAGCTTTCACCATTTTTACGTGGGAAGGCCCGATGCAAGACCCCACAACCGTTACTAGAAACGGCACTTGCGAGTGTTTATACCCACTCGCTAGGAATCATAGGCTAGGTAGCAGCTTTCCTTGCTCGCTTTGGAAGTAGTGATTGGTGTTTAAATGTTAGGATTTTCGTAGTGTTTTCGAGTCCGTTTTCGTTATGTTTTGTGTCTCTTTCGTTTGTCTTTTGCTATGATTTGGTTGCTTTGGAGTTTTTGGTATTGTAGGATAAAAAGGACGGAAATGAGAAGAAAATGAGAAGAAAGAAGCATTATATCGAAGAGGGGTTCGATAGGAGCATGTAGGCGAAAACGGAGGTCAATTTGGAGTTCGGCCGAGGAAGATACGACCGAAACAAGAAAGGCGCGCAATCGTCCAGCGTTGGACGACCGTCCAGAGTACGGTGGACGAGCGTCCAGAGTAGAAAAGAAAGAAGAATGCGAGTGCGACGTTGGACGAGCGTCCAACGTTCCGGCCAGCTATTGTTTCCTTATATAATTAGGTTTTCATACCTATTATATATACTATCCCTTGTACACGAATTCGAGACATCTTTAATCATCTTTTAGGCTTAGTTTTTAGTTCAAAATACTTTAGCTTTAGTTTTTATTGCGTTCTTTTGTTCGGATCCGGATTCCTCGTTTAGTTCGTTTAATTCAAGTTCTTCGTTCTTCGTTAATTTCGTAAGTTATTTATTGCTTTCGTTTACATGCTTTTAATTGCTTGCTTTAGTTTTAGATTTGTTTTCTTAATTGCTTCGTTTAATCTACTTAGTTTAATTTCGTTCTTTCGATTTCTAGTTCTAGTTTAGATTCGTTTTCCTTCGATTTCAATTCTCTCGTTTTTCAAAGCTTTCGTAGTTAGATTTATTTGTCTTTAAATTTCCAGATTTTATTCATTATGTCTAGAGTAGTTTATGCTTTCTTCATTGCTTTCTTTATTGCTTTCTTTTCGATTCTTGCCTAGGTAGATTAATCGTTTTATTTAGTTTAATACTTAGATTTATTTCTTGAGTTCTAGATTAGTTATTTACTTGCTTTTATTTATTGCTTTGATTTATTTTATTTGCCTAGGATTTAAAACTAAACCCCAAAATCTTCTTTACTTGCTTTCTTAGTTTTAGGCTAGATTAGGTTTTACTACATAATTAATTGCCCTGCAAAGTTTTCCTTCGAGAATCGACATTGGGTTTTTACTTACTAAGTGCTAGGATAGATTTCGTTCTATTGCGAACACTTTTTGGTGAAACAAATTTTGGCGCCGTTGCCGGGGAAAACTTTAGGCGATTTATTGTGTAGTATTTTTATTTGTTTTATTTTTATTTGTGTTTCTTCGATTTTCTTGTTTCTTCCACTCGGTGCGTTTAACCCGTTTGTTGAGTGTTGTTTATGCATGGTCGCCGAAGTCTTCAAAGGAATTTAGCGCCCTACTTCGACAACATCCATCAAAGGAAAGCGATTTTAGCCGCGAAGGAGAAGGAGGAGATCGTTTCTCAAGACTTTGGTTTAGTCTTGTTATTTGCAGAGCCCGAAGCCATGGCAACTAGAGTCATGGGCGATTTTGCTCGCCCCACATTCACGGCCACCACTTCGGCGATTGTCCTGACGGAAGCGGTCAGGAATCATGAGCTTAAACCTCACCACATGGCGTTGCTTCCTTCCTACCATGGGCTGCCCAACGAGGATGCATTGACGTTCATTTGAGAGTATTGCACGGTGGTGCAAACGTTTCCACTCTCGGGACTCACGGAGGATAACTTGAAGATGAAGTGCTTCCCGTACACCCTCAAGGATCGAGCAAAGTCGTGGTATTTGGCGCTCCCAGCCAACTCTCTCGCCACATGGAATGCGGTGTGCGAGAAGTTCATGCTCAAGTACTACCCGAACCGCAAGACTCAAGAGGTGCGGTCAAAGATTATGAATTTCTCTCAAGACAACGATGAGCCGTTTCACGAAGCATGGGAGAGGTTCCAAGAGCTACTTCAACAGTGCCCTCATCATCAAATGGCACCGGAGTTGCTTTGGCAATATTTCTACGACGCCCTCAACCAAACTTGTCAGTTCATGGTGGATAGTTCGGCCGGAGGCAACATAGCGGTCAAGACAGCTGACGAGTTGAAGGGTATTTTCGAGACGCTCGCTGCGAGTTCTCAACAAAAATCAGCTAGACCGAGGAAAGTGGAGGCGAGTGCGATTTCGATGAGTCTCGATTTGAAGAAGCAAATGGCCGACATGTTAAGGGATCTCGAAAACTTGAAGATGAAGCAAAGTGCACCGGCCCCGAAGGAGGAGGAAAGGAAGCCGGACCAATGCGAAATTTGTGGAGAGTTGGGACACATCAAGGAGGCTTGCCACAACATGGGAGCATTCACTCATGAAGGAGTAGCCGATGTCTTTGCTGCCCAAGGTTACATGCCACAAGGACCACCACCTCAAGGGCAAGGTACGAACCCAAATTTTCAATATCGTCGCCCTCCACCATATAACAACCCATATCCTCCTCCACCAAATCCCTACTACCCTTCTCCACCATATTATCCACCTCCTCAATACCCTCCACATCCCTATTATCCACCACCTCCATATTACCCCCTCAACCTACTCCTACACCACCACCATCATATCCAAATTCTCGTCCTCAAGGACCTCCACAAAAGCATCCCGTCGATGAGGATCGTCTCCATGCACTTGATGCGAACATAAAGAGGCTCGAGTTGGCCATTGGCCAAATTTCTAGTTCCATGCACCTGATGCAACAACCGGGGCGAATTCCGAGCCAAGGGATTCAACCACAACAAGCCAACGAGGTGCAAGCCCCATACCCTCCATATGTTCCTCTCGTTCCACCTCACCAAGCTCATGCAATCACGGTGTTACAACACAATGGTGGCTCGTTGTCGACTCAAAGCCATTCTAGCCAAAGGTGGAGCCCGAATTCGCGTTGGGAATCGAGCCAAAACCATGCAGCACATCACGTTGGACGGCCAACGTTTCTGGACGACCGTCCAACGTTGGACGGCCGCCCACCTTCACGCCAGCCCCTGGACGAGCTCCACCTCCTTCTCCAGCGAAGCCCGCGCTGGACGGGCATCCAACGTACGTTGGACGACCGTCCAACGCTGAAGAGACGCCAAGCACGACGCCAACCTTGGACGAGCGTCCAGCCTGCACTGGACGAGCGTCCAACGCCCAGAATGCACGCACGGAGTTCGAGGAAGCCGAGAAGGAGGCCAAACCTCTTCACAAGACGCCCGATCCGTACGTTCCCCCTATTCCATTCCCGAGTAGAGTGAAGAACAAGAAGCAGACGCTCAACCCTTATGTTCCACCTATTCGGAGTGTTGCTAGGAAGGAGAGAAAGGATCTCGAGCCTATCAACTCGTTTCCTAAGAGAGGAGATCCGGGAGGTTTCGACTTGAGCATTGTTTTGGATAGTGGAGAGACCATCTCAGGATTGATGGATCTAGGAGCTGCGGTGAATTTAATGCCGTATTCTATTTTCGAGAAGATGAACTCAAGAGTCCTTCAATCTACCGACATGCGCATTGAGCTAGCAGACGGTACCGTGAGTAATCCATTGGGAGTTGTGGAAGATGTTACTGTCCTCGTTGGTGGAATTCGAGTTGTTACCGACTTTGTCGTGCTTCATGAAGGCAAGGGAGCCAAGAGCGCAACCGGTCATCTACTCTTGTTGGGACGACCGTTTATGGCCACTACCCGAGCCCGGATTGATGTGGGTACCGGCACATTAAGCATGGCCGGTGAAGGAGGTTCGGTAACGTTTTCGGTTTTTGGAAATTCACTTTCTAGTCCAACTTCTTCTCTTCATTCATGCTCTTTTGTTAAGCTTGCTAACCCTCTTGTTGAGGTACATGTTTGTGAGATTTCTGATAGGGTAGCATCTCTTGAAGAATTCATTGATGAAGAAGAGTCCATTGAAGATGACGAATTTTTTAGTTGTGTGGATGAAGAAGAGGATATTATCAAGGAATTTCTACAAAATCTGGAGGAGGTTGATGCGGTGGAAGAGGAAAGATCGACACTTGCGCCGAATGAGGAAGAGGACATAATCGAAGATTTTCTACGGAATTTGGAGGAGGAAGATGAAGTGGATGAGGAAAGCTCAACACACGCATCGAATGAGGAAGTGGTCCTTAACTCTTTTCTTTCTAACCTCACCATTTGTGAATCGTCTTTTCTTGTAGAGTCTAACTCGACGATGTTCGAGGGGGAGATGAGTGTCCAAGATAACCCTCTTTTCGAGTTTCAAGCCGAAGAGAAAGAAGAGTCCCTCTTTGCACCGAGAGTCACCGATGGATGGTTAAAGACGTTGCTCGTTGCAACAGATTTAGGATGAGCATTTGTGGTACGTCAAGCTAATGACGTTAAACAAGCGCTTGGTGGGAGGCAACCCACTTTCTTTATCTTATTTTTGTAGAATAGGATTTATTTTGTTTTTATTTTTTTTTATTTTCGTTATTTTTCGTTCGTATTTCGTTAAATGTTTGTGCGGGGATTAGTTCCTACGGATTGCAAATGGCACGGAAGGCCTCGAGAGGAAGAAAAGGGGAGAATTCGGGCAAATTTTCGCGAGGGCCGCGCTGGACGGGCGTCCAACGTGCAGTGGACGAGCGTCCAGCGTAATTTCATGTTTTTTCGGATTTTCAGCGAAGGCTACGTTGGACGGGCGTCCAACGTGCGTTGGACGAGCGTCCAACGTAATTAAATCCTCCAGTTTTCAGCGCAAGACGGGCCCCCTATTTGATTCAAAAGCAGCAAGCCGCCGCCGTTCACCTCCGCTCTACCGAACCCAAACGACCCTCGGTTTTGGTCTTCTTATGATCCTCGTTGGCAAGATCCACGATTCCAAGGTTTCTCAACCCATAGCATTGTTTGTGTCTTTTAATTTTTGTTTTGAGTCTTTTATTTCTTTTTCTTTATTTTGTGCAATTTTACGCTTTGGTATTGCGTTTTGTGTTTGTTTTGTAGGTACTACTTGGAATTTCTCGGGATTTCAAGTGTGTGGGTCGTCATCTTGCGATAAGTTTCTTCTATCCCTTCTCTATTTTATTTTCTTGCAATGAGGTCATTGCTTGATTTTAAGTGTGTGTGTGGGGGGGGGGTCTTTGAAACTTTTGGCATGCAATTTTTAATTTTGTTGAGTCTTAGGAGTTAATTGAGTCAAATGAGCATGTGATGATAGTATTGTGGATTTGGCCGATGATAGAAAATTTTTGTTGATTTTTGGAGAAAAATTCATGATCTTTATTATGCATGGAACCTTGGCGAAGCGACGCATTTTATTCGATGAATTTGATGTATGCTATGATGTCGGGAACTAGTTAGTTTGAACCCGTGAGATTTGAGCTATTTGTGCATATTTATGCCTATTCGTTGATTGAGTGATCATGCATGCTTCGTTGTTTCTAGAACTTGCCTTGTTTCTCCATCAAGACCTTAGTATATTTACGAACTAGGAGATGATCTTAGGCCATCTTTCTTTAGCCACATGATCCCTATACACTAACCTTGTTCATAAACCTTTGTTTACCCCTTTTGAGCCTTTGTTAGCCGTTCTTTGTAATACCGGATGATAGGAGGTTTGGATGGTTATGGGTATCCTTAGTATTTGTGGTTGGTGATATGGAAGGAGTTGAATAGAAAAATTTGATTGTGGTGAAGAAGGAGGAGAAAGGAGTTTTAGATGCTTGATTTATGTAGTTAGCTATCCCTATGAGCTTAGGAAAAAAAAAAAAAGAAAAAAAAGGATGAAAAAAAAAAAAGAGCCTTTGTTCTACATTAGAAAGAACATTTATTAGTGGAGCTCTAGAGAAAAAAAAAAAAAAAAAAAAAAAGAGAGAGAATAAGAATATAAGCATAAGGGGATAGTTAGCTTTGATTTGTATAAGTTGATAGTTTAGCATCTTTGAGTTTGTATTTGGTGTGTTGGATGGTAGAAGATGGAGATAAAAATCCATACTTTGGTTTGAGTTGAAAAAGAGGTTGATGATTTGGAGTATTTTTGAGTCACTTAGCCTATATAATCCCTACCTTAACCAATGTCCCTACATTACAAGCTTATATAAAGACCTTTTTGATCCTAATTTGTAAGTATTACATTAGGTGGAGATGTTGAGATTGAAGGCAAGCCTATGGTAAACATATTGCATTGCATTGATATTGAGTGAACCCTATGATGTGCATTATCTTATACATCTTTTCTTTGAGAGAGTTGAGTGTTCACTTCCATATATAAAATTTCACATGTTGGAGAGTGTTCTTTGATGGATTAGCATATTTTGAATTAGTTGAGTAAATTGTGTTGATTGATGCTAAGGTTGTGTGCATAGTTTTGATCATGATCATGAGAGTTTGTTTTCGAAAAGTTTTGAGGCCTATATAGTTCACAATGCTTGAGTCTATTGCTTATTTCGTTTTTGTTATTGTTCGGGACGAACAAAGGTCTAAGTGTGGGGGAGTTTGATTGGTGTTTAAATGTTAGGATTTTCGTAGTGTTTTCGAGTCCGTTTTCGTTATGTTTTGTGTCTCTTTCGTTTGGCTTTTGCTATGATTTGGTTGCTTTGGAGTTTTTGGTATTGTAGGATAAAAAGGACGGAAATAAGAAGAAAATGAGAAGAAAGAAGCATTATATTGAAGAGGGGTTCGATAGGAGCATGTAGGCGAAAACGGAGGTCGATTTGGAGTTCGGACGAGGAAGATACGACCGAAACAAGAAAGGCGCGCAATCGTCCAGCGTTGGACGACCGTCCAGAGTACGGTGGACGAGCGTCCAGAGTAGAAAAGAAAGAAGAATGCGAGTGCGACGTTGGACGACCGTCCAACATACGTTGGACGACCGTCCAACGTTCCGACCAGCTATTGTTTCCTTATATAATTAGGTTTTCATACCTATTATATATACTATCCCTTGTACACGTATTCTAGACATCTTTAATCATCTTTTAGGCTTAGTTTTCAGTTCTAAATACTTTAGCTTTAGTTTTTATTGCTTTCTTTTGTTCGGATCCGGATTCCTCGTTTAGTTCGTTTAATTCAAGTTCTTCGTTCTTCGTTAATTTCGTAAGTTATTTATTGCTTTCGTTTACTTGCTTTTAATTGCTTGCTTTAGTTTTAGATTTGTTTTCTTAATTGCTTCGTTTAATCTACTTAGTTTAATTTCGTTCTTTCGATTTCTAGTTCTAGTTTAGATTCGTTTTCCTTCAATTTCAATTCTCTCGTTTTTCAAAGCTTTCGTAGTTAGATTTATTTGTCTTTAAATTTCCAGATTTTATTCATTATGTCTAGAGTAGTTTACGCTTTCTTCGTTGCTTTCTTTATTGCTTTCTTTTCGATTCTTGCCTAGGTAGATTAATCGTTTTATTTAGTTTAATACTTAGATTTATTTCTTGAGTTCTAGATTAGTTATTTACTTGCTTGTATTTATTGCTTTGATTTATTTTATTTGCCTAGGATTTAAAACTAAACCCCAAAATCTTCTTTACTTGCTTTCTTAGTTTTAGGCTAGATTAGGTTTTACTACATAATTAATTGCCCTGCAAAGTTTTCCTTCGAGATTCGACATTGGGTTTTTACTTACTAAGTGCTAGGATAGATTCTGTTCTATTGCGAACACTTTTTGGTGAAACAAGTAGCTTGCTCCGAGAGAAAACAATAGTTCCCCCTTAACCAATAGCTTAACAATTCCTGTAAGCGGGTAGGGCGCGTCTTCCAACACTCCACTTTTCTCCACCTTATTTCTCCTTCTTCAAGCGAGTGGAATTTTGAAGTGACTTGCTTGAGTTGGTGAAGATCCGAAGCGAGTAATGCTCAAAAGAACAAGCGACCACTCCTTCGTGCATCCTGGATCTAGCACTCTTCACCAGGGTCCAGCAACCCTAATTCCATGCATATCTGATTGAAACGAGACTCAGCTAGAGGCTTGGTGAGGATATCTGCTCGCTGGAGATCGGTAGGATTTTCTCGAGCTTGATATCCTTCTTCTCGACATGATCACGAATGAAGTGATGTCGGATTTCCACGTGCTTGCATCTGGTGTGAAGCACTGGATTTTGCGAGATGCAGATCGCACTGTTGTTGTCGCAGAATATTGGAATTTCATTCGCTTCAACTCTGTAGTCCTTCAACTGCTGACGAAGCCATAAAATTTGAGAACAGCAGCTTTCAGCGGCCATATATTCGGCTTCAGTCGTTGAAGTAGCTACACTCGTCTGCTTCTTTGAAAACCATGAGATCAGCTTGCTTCCCAAGAACTGACAAGTGCCCGAAGTTGACTTCCTATCAATTCGGCACCCTCCATAGTCAGCATTTGAGTATCCAGTGAGCTCCAAATTGTCCTCCGTTGGATACCAAAGCCCCATGTTGACAGTGCCCTTCAAATATCGAAGAATTCTTTTGGCAGCTTCAAGATGGCTGTGCTTGGGATTGCTTTGGAAGCGAGCACATACTCCAACTGCAAAAGTTATATCTGGCCTACTTGCAGTGAGATATAGAAGGGATCCGATCAAAGCTCGGTAGTCTGTAGCATCCACAGACTTCCCATCTAGGTCTGGCTCCATCTTCCAGTTGGTGTTCATCGGAATCTTCACAGCTTTGGCATGCTGAACACCAAACTTGGCAAGCATATCTCGAGTATACTTAGCTTGATTGATGAAGATTCCATCATCCTGCTGCTTCACTTGAAGACCTAGAAAGCAGCTCATCAAGCCAATCATCGACATCTCATATTTGGTCTTCATAAGCTCTCCAAACTTCTCGCTAAGCGACTGGTTTGGTGATCCAAATATGATGTCGTCCACGTAGATCTGAACCCATAGCATGTCCTCTCCATGGTTGATGGTGAATAGAGTTCGATCTATCTTTCCTTTGTGGAATCCATTATCCACTAGGAATTGGGATAGGGTATCATACCAAGCTCTGGGAGCTTGCTTCAGCCCATATAGGGCTTTCTTCAAGCGATACACCTTATCACCCTGCTCGAAACCCGATGGCTGCTCCACATACACTTCTTCCTTCAACTCACCGTTGAGGAACGCGCTCTTCACATCCATCTGATAGACTTTGAATTTCTTGGCCGCTGCATAGGCTAGAAATAGTCTGATCACTTCAAGCCGTGCCATAGGAGCAAAGGTCTCGTCAAAGTCGATTCCTTCTTGGCAGTAGCCCTTAGCGACGAGTCGCGCCTTGTTCCTCACAACGTTGTGGTCCTCGTCCGTCTTGTTCTTGAACACCCACTTGGTGCCAATAACATGCTGAAATTTGGGACGATCCACTAGATACCATACATCGTTTCTGGTGAACTGATTCAGCTCTTCTTGCATGGCGATCACCGAATTGGAATCAGCTAGGGCTTCCTCCACGCATGTTGGCTCTATGTTTGAGAGGAAGCAACTGAACATGGCACTTTCTCCAAACACTTGACTTCTGGTCACTACACCTTTAGATGGATCTCCAATGATTTGACTTGGTGAGTGATCCTTGAGCCATGCACGCTTGGATCCGCCAGCTTCATCTTCATCTTCTCCTTGGTCGCTTGCTTCTCCATCTGAAGCGACTGAATTGGGTACTTGGCCATCACTCGCTTCAGGAGACTTGGGGGCAGCTTCATCTTTTCCTTGGACAATCAGCTCGCTTGAGTCCTTGATTTCTTCATCCTCCTCAAGCATGTCCCAAGTTGATGAATTGATGGGTTCCTTGCTTGTCTTTCCTTCCTTAGATTGAACCAGTTCCTGTGGAAGACTCAAAGAAGATTCATCAAATACGACATGGGGTGATTCCTCCATGATTAGGGTTTTACAATTGAATACCCTGTAAGCTTTGCTTGATGTAGAATATCCTAAGAATATTCCATCATCAGCTTTGCTTTCAAAAGCTTTCAACTGTGACTTCCCATTATCATGGATGAAGACCCTACAACCAAAAATATGGAAATAAGATATGTTAGGAATTCTCCCAGTCCATATTTCATATGGTGTCTTGTCGTGCCGTTTGCAGAGAAGTGTTCGATTCTGCGTGTAGCATGCTGTATTGGCAGCTTCTGCCCAATACTTCATTGGAAGCTTCGAGTCTGCAATCATGGTTCGAACGACTTCTTTGATGATTCGATTTCTTCTTTCAGCAACTCCATTCTGCTGAGGTGTGCAAGCTGAAGAAGTCTGATGTGCTATGCCATGCTCCGTGCAGTAAGCTTCAATGGTAGAGTTCAGGAACTCTGTGCCTTTGTCGGAGCGGATGGTGACAATCGCTTGGTTCTTTTCCACAGCTAGTCGCTTGAGCAGTTGTGGTAGCTTGGTCAGTGTCTCCTTCTTGCTGAAGAGAAATACAACCCAAGTGTAGCGAGAGAAGTCGTCGACTACAACTAGAGTGTATTTCCTTCCATTCACGCTGACTGGAGTGACTGGACCAAACAGATCCATATGAAGCAGCTCGAGCACTCGCTTAGATGAAGCTTCTTCAAGACTGGCAAAGTGCTTCTTTGTCTGCTTCCCTCGTTGGCATGGTGAGCATGGATGGTCTTTAATAAAGACTTCATTTGGTATGCCTTGCACCAAGCCTTTACTAGCTAAACGATTTATAGCTTTGAAGTTGAGATGGTTCAAGCTTCGGTGCCATAGCCATCCTATCTCTGTAGCACTCCTTGCGACTAAGCACGTCTCCTCTTTGCAGCTGTCCCATTGTGCAATGTAGACATTCCTTTGTCTAATTCCAGTTAGCACAATTTGGGACGTGAGCTTGCTCTTTACTATGCACTTGTTGGAAATAAATTCCACCTTGTATCCTTTGTCACAGAACTGTGAAATGGATAACAAGTTGTGCTTAAGTCCTTCCACATAGGAGACTTCTTCAATCGTGAGCTTTCCAACTTTCAGTGTGCCGTACCCTTTGGTGCTTCCTCGAGAGTTATCACCAAATGTAACGTGTGGACCCTTCTTCTCTATGTAATCATGAAGTAGAGCTCTCATGCCGGTCATGTGTCTTGAACATCCACTGTCCAAGTACCAGATTTGTTGACCCTCACTTGGCATGGGATCCACGGCGCTCACCTGCAATTAGACAGATTTTGGTACCCAAATCAGTTTGGGTCCTTGCAGGTTAGTTCCCTTAGGTACCCACACTTGCTTTATTCTCTTTTGAGAGGTAGCTTGTGTCTTGGGCTTCTCGACCTTTGAAAACTGTGACTTCTGCCTTAGAGCAGCTTCACATGTACAGCAGTGTGTGCAAGAGGGGTAGCGGCTCGCTTGAGGCATACCTATGCCCTTACCTTTTTGCTTGTATCCTGAAGCGACTCGCTTCGGATTAGCTACGGGCTTAGAGACTGACTTAGGATTTACAGTCTGTCGAAGCGGCTCGCTAGGTTTTCTCGAAGCGGTCCAACTAGGGTTTTGACCCCGACTCGCTTGAGAAACCTTGGGAATCTGAAGCAACCTCTTGGGTGCTTCAAGTTCTTCCCCCTCAGCATTAGTCCGGTTGGACCATCTCCAGTCCGGATAACGTGACACATAGACATTACTCCTTTTCTTGAAAGAGAGATCCTTTGTCTCTGGTGTCTTGGTCTGAGGCTTAGAAGCTACAACTGGTTTCCCTTTACCTTTGGATTGGTAAGATTTAGCATTGTGAGTGCTAGGGACAGTTGGTCATTGCTTGCCCTTAGTTTCTGCCTTTGAAGATATAGACATCTTCATTGGCTTCTTCTTAGGGTTCTCAGCCACTTGGCCTTTATCCTTGTTGGTGGTCGCTTTGGATGCAGTGGGCATTTCCAAAGTGACTGATGGTGTCGTGTTTGAGGCACCAACAAAGACAGTAGGCTTGGAAGGTCCACCCTCATATCCAAGTCCTCCCTTTCTACCAAAAGGTAGAAGTGAGCTCTCTAGTGCCTGCCTAGCATATGATGCTTTGTTCAAGTTGGCAACTAGAGCGGATTGGGTTTCATACCTTCCTTCCAAGCTTTGATGTCTAGCGAAGAGATCCTCGAACTTACTAGCCATAGCCCTTAAGTTAAGTTTGACTTGGTCAAGCTCAGTGGCAAGTTTTCGGTTCTCCTTCTCGCTTTGAGACAAAGCTTGATTCAGCACTTCGTGGTCGCTTGACAGTTTAATGTGTTTGTCAAGCAACTCACTCCATGTCGAGGAATTAGCTTCCTCTTGGTGAGTGTGTGCGAGTGTAATTGAACTAGGTAAGGGATAGATAAATACCTCTCCAGTCTCCTCGTCGGTGAGCGCCATGAGTCCAAGATCCTCTCCATCACTGGAGTTGGGATCTGTGAATGCATCCGAGTCGCTTGAGACATCTTCAGTTGAAGCGACTGGCTGCTCGCTCGCTACAAGCGCTCTCCTTGGAGCATCCCTCTTTGCTTTCAGTTCCTCTCGCTCTTTTGCACTCAGCTTCGGGCAATTAGATTTGTAGTGGCCCATCTTGTGGCAGTGGTAGCACTCCACTTCCATCATGTCCCTTGAGATCGGCTTTGTCGTTTCTTCTCTTTTCCCTTTTCCTTCTAGAGCATCAGTGCTCCTTCCTTTGTACTGCTTGTAGAATCTTTTGTACTTGCCCACACGCGAGTTCATTTTGTTGAAGTTCTTGGATAAGAACGCAACATGCTCTTCCAGCTCTTCCCTTGTCATCTTGGCTAGCGAGTGATCGCTTGGCCCTCAGCAGCTTTGAAAGCTACACCTTTTGATGTCGTGGGAGCTTCATCCTCTTCGTCGAAGTTCATTCGATTCAGATCAAATTCATGAGCTTTGAGTTCGGAGAACAGAATCTCTGGTGTGAGCTTTGATAGATCCTTGGTAGCTAGGTACAGCTCCTTCATAGTCTGCCACTTCCTCGTGAGAGCTCGAACGATCTTCAGGTTCACTTCCTTGTCTGTGAGTTCCTTCCCAAGTGAGTTGAGAGTTGCAGTGATGTTGGTAACTCTCAGCTCGAAGGTGTCGATGGATTCTCCTGGCTTCATTATCAAGCTTTCAAACTCCCGCATTTGTACGGCGAGCTAGTTTTCTTTGATTTTGTCTGTGCCTTGAGAAATGAGGGCTAGAGTTTCCCACATTTCTTTCGTCGTTGCGCACTTCCTTATCCGTGGTAGATAGGCGTCCGACACGGTGCTCTGCATCGTGTGGCGTGCGATCTTATCGAGGTTGGCGACTTTGTAGTCATTTGGAGAGTAATCATCCTTGTCCTTCTCGACGTATGTTTGTCGGACATAGACAACCCATCCTTCAGCAGCTGGGACATTCTCAGAGACAGCTTTCTTGATTTCGATCGGCCCATCTTCAATGACCTCCCACATTCGGTCATGGATGGAGCATAGGAAGCTCTCAACGCGAAAGCTCCAGATCTCATAGCCTTCTATGGAAAACTGTGGAAGACTAGAAACATTCATAGCAAACAATCAGTAGTATATGCAGTATGCGTGGGTGAGGTTTGGATGCACTTAGGAAAACAGGATCCGGTTCAGTGAGACAACAGAAGCGAGTGGGGACTCTCTTCGGATATGCAAAGCAGAGGCTCGAAAGAACCGCTGCTCTGATACCACTTGTTGGTCCCGGTTTGTTATAGGAAAAATACGTAGGGGGGGGGGGGGGGGGGGGTGAATACGTATTTTGAAGTTTTTCAACTTCAAATCCTTAACTCAGAGTATGAAGTAAAGTGCTCTTTTGAAATACTAAGACCTAGCCGAGAGCTAGATCTAAAGTAATACGATTCTCTTGACCTAAGCTTAGATCTTGATCAAGAGTGAGACTTTACTCTTAGTGCGGAATTCGGTGAGCTAATATCTTTCCTAAGTAATTAAAAATCCAAGTTATGTTTGTTTAAGTGCAGATGCAATGAATAATCAAACAAGGAAATAAGAGTTTAGGGTTAGAGAGATACGACACGAGATTTATAGTGGTTCGGAGATAAAGCTCCTACGTCCACTTGTTGCACGAAGCAACTGTTCTCTTCACTCAAGAACTTGAAGGTTACGGGTCCTTCAAAAACCTAGTCGAGATCGAGCTTCACTCGCTTGGATCTGACAGACGCTGGGTGATTCTGGATTCACACCAAAAACCTAAACTGGACTGGAAGCTTCACTCGCTTCAGTCCGACGACAGGGAGATTGCGGGCTCTCCTTACAGCTTAGCTTCGATCGAGCTTTACAAAAATGATGTAAGTGCAAGCTTGGATCTAGACTCTATGATCGAGGCTTCTATAATCGATGAAAGTAGGGCCTTGGATCGAAACAACCTAACGACGAACTCAAAAACCTAACAACAGAACTTAGGGTTAGGGTTTTTGGTTTACGACGAACACACTATGAAGAACTCTTTACAGTAGATGCAAAGATGGCTAGAGTTCTTCTTCTAAGCTTGGATATGGAATGGGCTTAGATTCTAAGTGTGAAGGTTGCGAAGACGAGTTCCGATGAGACTGGAACTCGGAGAACACTTGGAAACAAAGACTCGAAGTTTGCACTAAGGCTGGGAGTGTTTGTTTGCAGTAGGCGCTTGAATGCTCAATAAGTGTTCTACTTCTCTTCGTCTTCATCCTTCACTATTTATAAGCGGAGGGATGCCGAGATCCGTTGCTTGATGGTGGCTTTGTCCCTCCTTCTCTCGACAGAACTTGCACAGGCTGGCTGCTTTTCAGACGCGCAGTTTTGGCTCTTTGCCGAATTTGGCTAAGATCCAATTTTAACAGTAACTGGAGCGAGCCAGTACTGTTGCGGCGCACTTGTCGGCCTGGCAGTCAACTCCGCTGCTCCTCTTCGCAATCGACACGTGGAGATCTCGTAATTAATGCGACGATCTTTAGTTTGACTGGAGTTCAAAATTGGAGCGGGAATTGTGTTGTCGCTTTCTGGTAGGTAGTGGCTCGCTTCGCTTCGAAGTAGTAGCGTCCGCTTTGATCGAGTCGCTTCGGGTCATACTTGAAGCGTCTACTTTAGAACACAAAGTTTCTGTGTATTGCTTAAGTAACCTTTGACTCGCTTTGACTTTCGCTGTAGCGCTCGCTTCGCTTCGCTTTGGTGGACTCGCTTTGATTCCACTGTAGCGCTCGCTACGCTTCGTTATTCTTCAGCACGCTTCACTTCGGCTTGGTAGACACGCTTCGCTTGGAAAACACACTCAAGCGAGTGGCCTTCACTTGAACTTTTTGAAGTCTACAATCTAAGCAAAATAAAGCCATCCTAACAGAGTAGGCTTAGAAAAATTCTAACCTATTATCTATATCAAAAATGGGTCGCTTGGGAACATAACGCTTGGGGGTTTTGGGATCAAATCAAAACACTATTTGACACGCTTCGAAGTGTCCCATAGGAGTTCCCCCTTAACAGTTTGTTCTTAACAATTCCCAACACTCCTGTACCAAAACGACATCTGAGGCTTCTGGAACGTGGATCCAATCAATGTTAAAACTTATCACGTGACAAGGCTGATATTATTCCCTATCAGACATCACTACTTACGAGGACTTGATGGAGAAATATACTAAAACAACAAGTGAGCTGGACACCTTCAAGAAAGGAGTGATTCGATGTGACGCTATTGTTAATGAGCCGGCGCCTCAACAACAAGAAGAAGATGTCAATTTTGTGCAACAAGGAGGCAAGTGGCAAGGACAACAAGGATACAAGTGGCTAGGAGGACAAGGAGGTCAAGGGGGTTTTAAGAAAACTTATTTTCCAAACAACCGAAACCATCCAAACTTCTCCTATGCCAATCTGAACAATGCTCTGCATCCACCTCCTAGATTTCATGTGGAGAATGAAGTTATCCAAGAGCCGAAGAAGAAGACTCCGATGGAGGGAATTAATGGAGAAGTTCATAACGACGACAAAGTCGAAATTTGGAGCCTTGGAGAATAGTGTTTCTGCCTTTGGGAACACGGTCATCAATTTGAGCGAGCAAGTGAAGATATGGAGACTCAAGTTGGTAAAATTGCAAATGCTCAAGCTGGAATTCATAAGCTTGGTCAATTCACAAGCACTAGTGAGTAAAACCAGAAGAACCATCACTGCCATGCAATAGAACTTCAGAGTGGCACTTGGTGAAGCTCTGGAAGTCGAAGATTTGGGAGATGAGAGTCATACGGATTCGGACACGGAGGAGATGAAGAGAAGAAGTCTGAAAGTCACCCCTATCGACCGACCTTTCAATCGAGAGGTAGGTTGAAAGGCCCCCACATCTGGAACTCATAATGCCCCTATCGACCCCCATATCGATCGAGAGGGGGGACAATACCTTTTTGATGAAAACTCCCAGGAAGCTCTCGACCAACCTCTTGATCGAGAAGGGGGTCGAGAGGCGATGACGTCGAGGATTCAGAATGACCCTATCGACACCCATGTCGACTGAGAGGGGGTTGAAAGGCATCAGCATCTCGAACTCTAAGGGACCCTATCGACCCCCATATCAATCAAAAGGAGGGTCGATCCCCTCCAGCTCCGACATCTCAACGCAGTTATGTTCTGAAGATGCCCTTTCCTCAACGAATGATCAATGAGAAACAAGACGAGAAGTACCAGTGGTTCTTGGAGATCTTCCATAAGGTTAATATCAACATACCACTTCTCGACGCACTTTGAGACATGCCCCATCATATGAAGTTCATCAAGGATGCCATCTCAGGCAAGAAGAAGTGGGCCAAGTTCGAGGCCATCAACTTGACAAAGGAGTGTTGCGCGGTGTTGTAGAAGAAGCTACCATTGAAGCAGAGTAATCCAGGACGATTCACATTGGCATGCAAGATCAGAGACCATGTCTTCCACAAAATTCTTTGCGATCTTGGTGCAAGTATCAACCTCATGCACCTATCCATCTTCAAGAGGCTCAAGATCGGAGACATGAAGCCAACAACTATCTCTCTTCTCATGGCGGATCGTTCGATTTCTTATCCGAAGGGAATAGTTGAAGATGTGTTCGTCCAAGTTCAAAACCTCGTGTTTCCAGCGGATTTCGTAGTCTTGGATATGCCCGAGGATGTTAACCAACCATTGATCTTAGGACGACCATTCCTAGCTACAGGGAGAGCTTTGATCGATGTGTAAGATTGAGACTTCACATTTAGGGTCAATGGAGAAGAATTGAAGATTTCTATTTATGAAGCTATGAAGAGGCCCGATGATCATCGTGAGGATATCTTCTCCATCCAAGTCTTGACGCCACCTACACTGGAAGAAGCTCTCAACCATTGCATCTCTATATCTCTCTACTCATACTCGGAGATCGATGATGCTTGTGACGAGATTCTCGAGTACGTCAATCAATTGGAGGCAAATCAATCGTCGCCTACTTAAAAGGAAGTTCGTTACCTCGACATTAATCGGAAAGTGGACGGAAGAGTCATTGAAGAGGAGAAGGAGATCTCTGCCCCAAAGGTGGAGTTGAAGCCACTACCGGATCATCTCAAGTATCAATTCTTGGGAGAAGAGGAGACATATCCGGTGATTGTTTCGTCCCACTTGACGGAGATTAATATGGACAAACTATTGAGAGTTCTAAGGAAGCACATATCTACCATTGGATGGACGATTGCCGACATCAAAGGCATTAGTCCTTCTCTTTGCATGCATAGGATCCTTCTTGAAGATTTTACTGTCCAAGAGTTCAACCTCAAAGGCGTTTGAATCCAACTATGCAAGAAGTTGTAAGGAAGGAGGTGATGAAGTTGTTCGACGCCGACATGATCTATGCCATCTCGGACAACGAGTGGGTGAGTCCTACTAAAGTGGTTTGGAAGAAAGGAGGCATGACCGTGGTCAAGGATGAGAAGGACGAACTGATCGCTACAAGACTCGTCACAGGATGGAGTGTTTGCATCGACTATCGCCTTCTCAATGGGGCAACGAGGAAGGACCACTTCCTTCTTCCATTCATGGATCAAGTTCTAGATCGTTTGGCAGGGCACGAGTACTATTGCTTTCTCGATGGGTATTCGAGCTACAATCAAATCGCCATTGCTCCGGAGGACCAACACATGACAACATTCACATGCCCATATGGAGTTTTTGCTTAACGGAGGATGCCATTCGGATTGTGCAATGCTCCGGCCACTTATCAAAGATGTATGATGGCCATCTTCCATGGATTGATCGAGAATGTTATGGAGGTATTTATGGACGATTTTTCTATTTTTGGTTCGTCTTTTGACCATTGCTTGGAGAATTTGTCTATAGTGCTTCAAAGGTGTGAGGAGATGGACTAAGTTCTCAATTAGGAAAAGTGTCACTTCATGGTGCAAGAAGGGATTGTTTTAGGCCACAAGGTGTCATCTCAAGGTTTGGACGTAGATCATGCAAAGGTGATTGCTATCGAGAAGTTGCCACCACCAACCAATGTCAAATCGGTGAGGAGTTTCTTGGACCATGCCAGTTTTCATAGGAGGTTCATCAAGGAATTTTCCAAGATTACAAAACCTCTTTGTGGGCTGCTTGAGAAAGATGTCAAGTTCGTGTTCGACGGTGCATGTTTGGAGGCCTTCGACCCCCCTATCGATCGATAGGGACGCGTTGACCGCCGCTGGCCCGTGTTGACCAGGTAAGTTTTCTCCTACTTAAACACAGACACACACGAGTGTACACACATACACATCTCAATTTCTGCCACAAACTCTCAACAACTCCTAGTAACTCAATCTTTCTTCCTCAATCCATCCAAGGAACTCAATTTCTTGCTCTTACTTTCATACTTTTGAAATCTCTACATGATTTTGCACTTTTTAACCGATTAAAATTGGTTTTTAATGGTTGAATCATTAGATTGAGAATTATGGATAGAATTTGGGGATTATGATAGAATTCATGTTTTAGATTTATTCTTTGCATGAATTGGATTCCATTATGATGGTATGAATATATGCATGTTTAATTTCGAATGGGTCATTGAATTTGTCTATGAATTTTGATGAATTTGTTGTGGAGTTTACATGCATATATGGATAGATTGATGTAGATGTTGATTTGAGTTGTTTAGTGATATTTGATGGTTGAGAATATTATGATGTGTGATTGTAATTGTTGTGAGTGTTACTCGATAATGGGGGAAAAAACGAAAGATTGAAGTTTGGGGGGAAGGGTGATATATTCTTGCTTCACTGTGAAAGTCTAGTACTTATTCATTGATTTTGTACGTACTAGATGGCTCGTGATAAAGGTAAAAGTGTTGCTTCGACTTTCTCGGGGAAAGGAAAAGGCAAGGAGAAGGTTGACAAAACTCCTCCAGCTTCGAGATGCCCCAAGGCAAGGTCGGTTCCATCGAATCTAGATGCCAAGGCATTCGAGATAAAGCTTGTGACTTCGGGGGCGAGGAGTAGATGGTCCCATCTTGTGCAACTCAAGTACAAGCATTGTCGGATTCTTCATCATGAGACGGTGAGTGCCATGGGGATAGCCGATGAGATAGTGGCGATGATGCAACAAGGAGGCTTTACAAGAACTTTCCAAGGCAACTATCTCAACTATCACTCAATAATGGTGGAGGTTCTTTCGAATTTAACGGTGGAGCTCAATAATCTCACTCTGAGTCTACTCCGGTTCCAACTGGGGAACCAACAACGGAAGTTGACAATGGACCAATTGAACAAGATTATCAGAGGGGTGGACGACAACTACATTGGAGACAATTCCTTCTACACTCAAGAGATATGGAGGAGGATCGTTGAGTTTGAGGATGAGAGGTTGAAGTTCTATAGCCCAACCTATGCAAAGGCATCCTCCGTGAGGAACACCTTCCGATATTTCCACCGGCATATCTCGAGCACCATCCACTCACACCACGACTCCGGCACCTTTCTCTCGAAGGATTTCTGTCTTCTATAGGTTAGTCTTCGAGGGATAGATGCGGCCCTCTATCTTTCGGACCATATGGAGAATCAAGTCTATCTCCATAGGGGACACAAGATAGGAATTGGAGCATTTGTCACTCCGATTGCTCAACACCTTGGAGTGCAAATAAGAGAGGATCCGGTCTCAAATTCCATTTACTTGGACTGGAAGGCACTCCAACAAGCGGCCATTCTCTCCTTCGATCGAACGGTATACAACTTCAAGTTACATGGACTAAGAGGTATTCGTTTATTCACCGTTCCCAATGTCTACTACACTATAGTGACGGGAGAAGGAGCTTGACAAAGGGGGAATTGGAGGATGAACTCCGTCACCCATGAGGAGCTTACTTGGATCGAAGGGGACAAGTACCACAAGGAGATGGAAACCAAGAAGAGATCGAAGAAGAAGAAGAAGAAGAAGAAGAAGAAGCACAACAAGAGAATGAAGGAGAAGGACAAGGAGATGGAGAGCAAGCTCAAGAGGAATGGGTGAATGAAGAACAAAGAGGAGAGCTCAACCGGCATTCCGGTTATCTGCCCTGGTTTTCCATGAGGCGATGAGAGCCTATCAAGAGGAGAACTCATAAACTCATGTCAACTACTATTTGCTTAATCGACAATTTGTTGAGGAGCAAGTAGGAGGGGTTCGTGTGGAAGTTGGAGAGCTAAGGACGGATTTAGGAAGATGATTGGTGTTTATTTGTTTGGTTTTTAGTTGTGTTTTGGATTCCGTTTTCCTTTTGTTTCGAATGTTTTTGTCGTTAGTTGGCTATGATTGGGTATTTTTGTGCTTTTGGTACTTGTAGGATAAAAAGGGCAAAAATGAGGAGAAAACGAGAAGAAAATGGTTGAAAGAAGAAAGAAGACGAAGAAGTCAGAACCAACAGTTGGATAACCGGCTAACTTTGGCCGGTTGGCCAACTTAACAGGTTTCAGATTTTGTTTCCTTATTAGACTAGGTTTTTATACCTAATATATACGGGTTGGTTCGGAATGAATTTTAGACATCTTTTTCCGCACTTTGAGTTTCAGATTTACTTTCATTGTTCGTTCCGGATCAGAGACATTTGTTCAAGTTAATTCAAGCTTTCTTTTATTCCCGTTCTTCGTTAGTTATTTAATTGATTTCCTTTGTAAAACAAGACACAAACTATTTAGCCAAAGATAGTAGACATTGGGTGTGCCATGAAAACAAAATCAAATGACTGTAGTGATTATAAAATACCTTGAGCTTTTGCCTTATCACCAGGTTAGAGCCATTCTCTCTGATCATCACAAGAATCTCAACAACTGTAGAAAACAAGCCCATGACATTCGAAATAGTTTTGTAATTAGAATCCCAATGAGTTTCTCCAGGGTTCTTCAAACCAAGTTCTTGATTTAACCCCGATTGTGTCACAAGTTCCCCAGTAACATTTTTTTGTTCTTGAAGTTCTCGAATCATTTCTCTCCTCTTACAAGAAACACCAATCACATTTAACAACATTGAAAGCTTATCGAAAAGCCAAGCACATTCATAATTATTTTCATCAATTCCTACAAGAGTAAGTTGAAGTTGATGAGCAAAGCAATTAACATAATAAACACTTGGAGTATCCTTTGTAATCAAAGTCTTCAAGCCATTTATCTCAGCCTTCACGTTACTAGCCCCATCATACCCTTGCCCTCGAATTGTATATGGGATCAATGAATGATCAGTCAATAATTTCAATATTGCACTTCTAAGAGACAAAAATGTAGTATCACGAACATGAACAAGTCTCAAAAATCGCTCCACTACCTTTACCATTTTTCTTTCAACATAGCACAAAGAAAGAGCTAGTTGTTCCTTTTGGGACACGTCACTAGATTCATCCACTAGTATACCAAATAATCACCTCCAAGCTCATCTATAATTCATTTAGTTGTTTCTTTAGCACAACAACCAACAATTTCCTTTTGAATAGTTGGAGATGTCAATTTGCAATTTTTAGGAGTATTTTCTAAAATGACATTTGAAATAGTTTCGTTGTGTGCTCTTTGCCATTTCAAAAGTTCCCAATAAGTGCCCATATTAAGAGATTCATCACTTTCTCTATGACCACAAAATGTCAAGCCTTGCTGCAATCTAAGTCACACACACAAGAAACCAAAGCTTTTAAGCAAATAGCATAATCTCTTTCAATCACATCATTGAGACCATCTTAAGAAACAAGAATTGATTTTTTTTTTTGCCATGTCTTAAATTCATATACTTTACATAGGCAGCGCGGTTTATTCCATGACCTAAATCCTCCATTATCAAATGCATCCCTCGAGTAGTAGTTTCAGTGTCATTCTTAAACAAGAATAGATTCTCGAGAATTGAATCGTTCTTTGATGAACGATTCCTACAAATCCTAGAGAAAGTGGGTAGCAGATCAAGCTGCCACGACCAAGCAAGCCAAAGTTTCTGTAGGTCAAGCCGAACTGTCAACTCATTTCGAAGCTCAAGCGATCGCATGAGTTGATAGGCAAAGACAAGGAGGGAAGCAAGCTGGCTAAAGTTATATTCAAAACATGCTATTAAGAAGTGCCAGATCGTTGCTTAAGGTGGACATTAGCTGCCATCTACCAATCTGTTGTGTGGGAGGAGCTTGTCAGCTCGTTCGTACTTCAACACTTTTGGATTCGAACTCCTCTATATAGTGAATGTGACTCTAGCAAGATGTTTATGCCATTTCTACATAACTACCCGGATCAAACACTCATCAATAGAGTTCGTGCCACCGCAAAGACTGTTGAGATCGTGGTGTTCGTCGCAGTGCAAGAGACGTACATGCCTTCACTCCTGCCTGATGGTGTGCATTCTGATTGCAGTGCAATCCATGATTGTGTGAGACACGCCACCAAGTTCTTGGAGTCTCAATTGCTCCAACTGATGAGTATCATCGCATTCGTGATGGTATCTACTCAAGCATGAGGCTCGTGTCGAACGAGAAGTTTGTTGAGGATCGAGATGTAGCTCACAATGTCTCCCAACATTGATTAGTGTTTATGCTTTCATTTTTCATGAGTTGTAGTATCAATCTCCATGTAATCTATATTCAGTTCAGTCTTAATGAAATATGCATTGTTGCTTCTGATGACAATCTCTCGTTGTCTGGGTCATGCCCTTTACTGCTTTCCTTATTATGTTTGTCTTGCCTAACTTATAATTCCTGATTTGACCTGTTAAGGTTCGCTCTGATATGTTAAGATCATATGAATTATTATTTTGTAAAGAGTTGGATTTTAACATCATCAAAAAGGGGGAAATTGTTGGGAACCTTCTACAGTTTGATTTTGGATGTTTTTCAAAAACACACTTAGGCATATTTTCTATTATTAGAGTTAAGGTTGATAGGATTGACCTTCCCTTGTAAAGCACGGGTCAGTAAAGCTTAAATTCTTAAAACAAATTGATCTACTCTATTGACAAACACGTATTTTATACTTGTTTAGGAGTGTGTTTTGAGGTTAATATGTGTGATTTATGTGCTTAAGAAGGTAGGAAAATGTTAGGGTTTTACAACTTTTGCATTTTCTATAGTTCTTCGTTTCTCTCGGTTTTCGTGCCAATTTCAGATAATTTGGCGGAATCTTTGGAATAAAAGAAATCATCCTATCTTGTAGAGGAGTGAAAGAGGAAGCCATAGGAAAAAGCGGATCATGATTCCGAGTTGAAACGAGGGGGAACGAAGCAAAACGCTGAAGTCACGCAAGACGACGGACAAGCCCGAGGACAGCGGCGTTGGCGGCCAAACCGGCAGCCAAATTCCGGCCGCCATTCCTTTGCCAAGCTCCCTTCTTTTGCCATGTCATCACTTTGACTTTTGACTTCCGAAAACCCTTTGTATTTAGGCGAGAATTGAGCCATTTTTGGCAATCTTTTCACTTGCTTTTCATGCTTTACCTCTCTTAGAACCCAAGAAACATGTCCCTCTTTCCATTTATGTATTTTTGAATCTCCCAAGAGGATTATGCTTGACCTTTGATGATCTATTGAAGATTTACATTCCATTTTTTTTCCTTGTCATTTTTATTATGTTTTTGCTTGTTGTTGATGGTTTGATGCTTAGATCCATGCTAGGCTAGATCCATTGAGGTTTCAAATGATAGATGACGTGAATTATGATAGGAGGTGATGGCTATTGATGTTAATTTACCCTTTCCTTGAGTTGCCCATGGATTTGATTGAATTTAATTGCATAAATGATTGACAACCATTGATGCATACAAGGTGTTTGATGGAATGCCTAGTAAGCTTCCATTCATAGCACTTGGCATGAATCCTTGCTCATATTAGCTAGCTTTGATTTTACATAGTTCCTAGTAAGAATTATGTGAATGATTGTTAGTTAATAGGTATTGTGCTTTTAGGAGTTGGTGATATGTTTAGAATGGTAGGCATATTATTCAATCTACTAGTTGTCATGTCTTAGGAGGATAAGATAATTTGAATTATGTAAGAATGCCACTCAAGGGAATTAAAATGGGTTGACACATCAATTGCCTAATCCTTAGCCTAATCACATCGGAAATCGTTTGAAACTTTGTTTTCCTTACTTGTTTTCACTACTTGTTCTTTACTTACATACTTTTTCTAGCATTGTTTACTTGAATTTGAGTTTATATTACTTGTTTGATTGAACCACAAATATGACGTATGAGTGCTTAGATAGCATAATGGACCTTAGATAACTACTTGACACCTCTTTAAACATTATCACTCCTTGAGTTCGATACTCGGACCCTAGAGTTCGATTTTATTGTTTCACTCTAGAAATAGGGTGATCCATTTATGGCGCCGTTGCCGGGGAGTGAGTAGATAGAGAGTCATTAGTTGTTCAAGTTCTTGTTGCTAGTTTAAGTTTTATTTTTGATTTTTCTATTTGTTTGTTTGATAGGTACATGCACCTAAGATCCAAAGGGAGACTAGTTGAGCCTTTGATCTTAGAGTACCAAAGAAGGCATATAAGAAGATCTTCATGTGAGGAAGAAGAAATGGCAAATCCTCCTCATAACATGGAAGCTTTGATGAAGGAAATGGAAGATTTTCGACAATGGAAGCAAGGACAAGAAGGGAGAATAGCACAAGAGGATAGAAGGACTCCTCTTAATCACATGTTTGCCTCTCCAACGGAGCAATTTCAAGGTGGAGAATGGGGGCCAATCAATGCCAATAACTTTGAGTTGAAGCCAGCTCATTCACATGGTGCAAGCGGAGCAATATGGAGGAGGAGTAACCGAAGATCCTAATGCTCATCTCCAAATGTTCCTTGATATTTGTGATACAATCAAGCAAAATGGAGTTCCTAGTGACACCATTCGGATGAGGCTATTCGGATTTTCTTTGAGAGACAAGGCGGAGGATTGGTATAAGTCTCTTGACAAGGTAGCTATCCTATCTTGGAATGATTTATGCAAAGCCTTCCTTGCCAAGTACTTTCCACCTTCGAAAGCTCAAAGGTTAATCTCCGAAATCTCTCATTTTGCTCAACATGGTGATGAATCGTTGCTTGATGCTTGGGAGCGTTTTAGAGATTTGTTGAGAAAGTGTTTTCAACATGGCTTGGATGAGAGTAGACAAGTAACCACATTCTATGATGGTTTGACTCCTCACACAAGAAGCATAGTAGATGCCACAAGTGGAGGATGCTTACTCAATAGATATGTCAAGGAAGTCGTGAGAGTTCTTGAAGAAATGGCTTCAAATTCTTATCAATGGCCAATGGAACATACTCCGAAGAAAGTATCTTCTATCCTTGATGAGAAGTTTGATGATTTGGCAAGCAAATATACACTTTTAACCGACGACGTTTTCCAAGTGTAGATGAGTCGAGATTTCGTTGCTGGAAAACTCTGACTTGGAAGCATTGATTACTGCTTAAAGTCTGTGTGGAAATTCTATGCACTCACTCGCAAAAAATAAGCTCGAGAAGTCTGCCATTTGTATTTCGCCATTACAGTAGTCTACAAGGAAATTTTACGCTCTGTAATTTCTTTGTAAGCCCATTTTTAGCAAGTTAGTTTTTGTAAAAGGTTGTAAAGGTCAAGATCCATAACTTGTGCTTAGATTCAGTAGAGATAGATTGTATTAGGACTGATACTTAGTCACCATAAACAAGAGAGAAGATAAATCCAAGGTTAAGGGATTTTCAGATCAAGTTCTTCCCAACATGGGCATAGGAGGGTTATCTTCGAACCATGTTAAACTCTCTCTCTCTCTCTCTCTCAATAATTAAGTTTAAGTTTATCTCTTTTATCTCTAACCCTCGTATAACTTGCTTATCATACTCAATTGATCTTGCTAACACTCAAGAGTGTTCAAAGAGTTTTTTTTTTTTTTTTTTTTTTTTTTTTTTTTTTTTTAAGAGTTAGTCCAACAAACCACCAATTTTCGCACAAGCTTCATCTGATTATTCAAGCCACCTCTACCAGCTTGATACATAAAACTGACACTCTGTTGTCGATCTGATCAGTTGATCTTGTTCCAGTTTGTTTTATAAAATCGTAAAAAGGTTGGCTATGGGTGTATCTCTCATACACCAATTAACTCTATCTAAGACCTACAATTTTAGTTTCTGTTGGTTATTTTCATTAAATTGTTTGGGTGGATAATAATTGATTTTTTTTTATTAAATTGTTTGGGTGATTAATAATTGATTTTGTTGTTTTTAAGTGGATAGTTTATTTTTGGCCCGTATTTTCTTATATATTAATTTATATTTCTTTTATTCTAGTTAGTTTAGTCTTAAGAATTAAAAAGTGGTATTCATAATATCTGCATCGATTGTTTACTCCATAATTATAATATATAAGTTTATGAACTTTAATCTCTCCATTATAAATTATATAACTATTAGTTATGATAGTATTACTGTATAGGGAAATGGGTTAAAATACCCACATGAGAATAGTAAAGATAAATAATAGCCACTTAGAAAAAAATAAAATAAAAAATACACACACTTACCATAATACCCCCGCCCTTTCCTAATTCATGAATTTGAGGTCGTGAATTCACTAAAAAAATGCCTGAATTCACGAATTCACAAGTTGAGGTCGTGAATTCACTCACATAAAATGAGGTCGTGAATTCACTCAAAAATATGTCTGAATTCACGAATTCATAAATTTGAGGTCGTGAATTCACTCAAAAAATGTCTGAATTCACGAATTCATGAATTTGTAGTTGTGAATTTGCTCAAAAAAATGCTTGAAATCACGAATTCTCAAATTCAATTCGTGAATTCACACTCACATTAAAGTCTTAAATCAGGAATTCATGAATTGAACTCGTGAATTCGTGAATTCTAACTAAAAAATAAATTGTGTTTTTATATTTGTCTACAATTGTAATTACAATAATTAAGTTTAATTTTATAATTAATTCCGGGGTTTACTAATTTTGTTTAGGGTTTATAATTATTTTTAACATGTAGTTTCATTTTTATTGATTAAATTATGGTTGATAAATCTAAAATTAAGGTATGTAACTATTAAAATTTTAATTTTGTTTAAAAATGTCTAATATTATGTGTGTGTGTGTGTGTTGAGGGAACGCGGTGTTTTGGGTGTGGGGAATTAGGTTTGTGTGTGTAGGTGAGTGGCTTTGAGGGATGAGATATGAGATTTGTTTGTGTTAAGGATTCATTAAGGGTGGTAATGTATTTTTATTTAGAAAGTGGATATATTTTATCTTTTTTATCCAAGTGACTAGTTTTTTACTTCACTAAATGAAAGTGGGTATTATCCCACTTGCCAGTGGCGGAGCCAGGCCCTCGAACACAGGAGGGGCAAAAAAAATTTAGTTCATATATTTTTAATTTGAGGTGGGCAAACATATAATATAATGCAAATTTATACATAATTTTTTACAATTTATAATTAAATTTTCATATTTATACATTAAAAAAAAAGTTTGAGGTGGGGCAATTGCCCCACCAAGCTAGGCTGTGGCTCCGCCACTGCCACTTGCCCCTTCCCGTATACTATAATAATTTATATTGTTTTGATAATCAAACTCATGTATTACATGGAAAATATTGTGATATTATACAAAATTCAAATTGTAAAACTCATAGTTTAAGGTTGTGGGCTTGTAGCATTACTTTTAATTAGAAACTACATTAATAACACACTCTTAATTGCTTAAAGAAATGCAAGAGCCAAAATATGAAGATCCACTATAATTCATTTAATTATTTTCTTATTTTAGATAATATTATTATTCAAGGATCTTTTATATTATCTAGTTACAAGTGGTTTTGAAATATTGTCTCCCAAAAATTATTTAGGGTTTAGACCGAGTTTGAGATTAAGCTTTCTGACAGCAGCGACAACAACCATGATCGCAATAACCACCGCGACCCCCACTATAGCCACCACCGCGGCCGCCACCATATCCACCACCATAGCCACCACCATATCCACCTCCGTAACCGCCACCGCCGCCACCCCCTCCATACGTGGTCCCATAAACGGCCTCACTTGTCTCCTCACCTCCATCGTGACCTGAAAATTAGTATAAGTTATCATAATTGAATTAAAAGGTTCTCCTGAGATAATTAAAGCACGAAATGCAGAGTAAAAGTTGTTACAATTATTGAACTACACGATTATTATAAAACTCTTATAATACACGAATTTTAACCATTTGACTTTCAATAATTTCACCACTCTTTCAAGTACACAGAAAAAATATTTGAAAATGAGCGACTATATTCAAACGTTACTGATAGAATTCCGTCTCTTCTAAAAGCTCGAACTTGTAGAGAAGGTGGGAATCTATTGGCTCATATTATGATTCCCAATACTCCCCCTCACTTGTGGGCTCGATTTTCAACTCTACCTTCTGGGTAGGAGGCCCAACAAATGCACATTTTTTTAATATGGGTGGAGTAGCTTTCAGCGGGATTCGAACACAGGACCTCGGCGTTTGCCAAAGGCTGTGATACCATGATAGAATTCCGTCTCATCTAAAAGCTCGAACTTGTAGAGAAGGTGGGAATCTATTGGCTCATATTATGATTCCCAATAGTTACACTATAGTAGGAGTTACGTTTATGTGACTAGCCATCATGATTCCATTCCCATCAAAAACATAAAACATAAAACATAGACAATAGAGTGAATGTACAAGATATCATATATAGAGTTTTGTTTGTAGAATATATAGTGAGATATTCCGTATAAAATAAATTTTCGGTATATAGTGAGATATTTCCGTTTAAAATGAATTTTTCGGTAAAAATAATAATAATATGATGTATTTTATGTCCAATTATAATGTATGATGTATTTAACTATACTAAAACATAGTGCATCATAATGCATTAGTTGTTATACTGAATTATAAGTACAATTATAATGGAACAAATAATGTGAGCTGTAAATTGTAAAATTGTCAACAATTCAGGTTATTTCTCATTTTTCAAAAGATATCAAGTTTTTATATGATTTTCATTGTACAAATATATACAATTACACATTTGAGCTCAATATTTAGACATGTATACCATTGTTGAGAAAAACTTACGTGGGTTATCAGAAGCTGCTGCCCCTTTTGAGGCAACCAAAAGAACCACCACTAAGGGGTGTGTATTCAATTTAGATGCAGCTGGATTTTTATGGATTTCAGAAATCTGTAGGTATTCAATTCAGATTTTAAAAAGTATTTTAAAATCTTGAGGTATTCAATGCAGACTTTTTAAAGTCTTAAAAAATATGCAGGTATTCAACAGTCCATGGATTTTAACAGTCTATGGATTTTGCTGGATTCTCTTTAAAAAATATAAAGAGATTTCACTCTTCAAAATCTTTTATAAAAACCAGAGATTTCTACGGATTTTCTGAAAAAACTCAAAATCACCATTTTCGTCACCCTCCTCCACCAACCTCAACCACCTTCATTTGTTATAAAAATCGAACAATTATAGTTTATTTTTTTCTCCAAACAATTATAGTTTATTTTAAAATGCATCAAAATTATGACTATTTAGTACTAAAAATTTGTTTACTATATGAGTTTGCATGAAAATCAATCTTTACATAAAAATCCAAATTGTTATAAAATTCGAACATGTAACTTTTAAATCAAAACTTTCATTTTGATTTTTTATGGTTAAATTACAGCTACGTTTTTTTAAGGTTTAGAGAATAATGACTAAAATGAAATATAACATTCGAACGGAAACAAATAAGAGTAATTTTTTTTTATTAGAAATACATTAATTGGACTTTCTCTAAAGTATAATTCTTGTTTTGAAAGATGACATAATTTGATGAATTTTGATACTCCCCTACAAACATATTCAAACAATTTGGATAAAGTTATTTGATATATTTTTTCAAAACAATATATATAAATTTATTTATTTATTTACAAGTGTGACTCATATACATTTATTTATTTTAATAAATAGTTATAATAGTTCAGCGTCGGAGTTTACGGAAATCCATGTAAATTAATTATACAAAAATATTACACAATACTGCAAGTCCATGAAAATCCATCAAAATCAATAAATAGAGTCAGTCAAACTCTGTACAGAGTCTAGTCAAACTCTGCATAGAGTCTATGAATTTTAAAAGTCTATAAAAATCTATCTACTTTTAAAAGTCTAAAAAAATGCAGCAAAATCTCAATTGAATACACCCCTAAGAATAGAGCGATTGAACATATCACTTTGGAACCCATTTTTCTTAAAGACAACAATTTGTAAACTTAATTAGACACGTGTTTGGATAATAATTTTTTTGCATTGTGGAGTTCAATATTTATTGGTGAATCTAAGTAATGAAGGTTTAATTGCATAATCAATATGGATATCACTTTTTGTTTTTTAATATTCTAGAGGAGGACCAAAATTAGTTGGCCGTTAATTAAAATTTTAAGAAGGTTTGAGTCGTTTGACCAAAAAATATTTAGACTAATTGAAAAACAATCTTATCTTGAATAATTATATTATACGTGCATCCTTTTGTGTCACTACAAAATACTCTTTTCATTATATTTTTCATTTTATATCCACTCACTTGAAAGAGACACACTTCGAAGTTTTGAATGTTTGTAATGTGGTAAATAATTTTTACTTACCATTTTTTTAATAATTATTTATTTGTATATATGTGTCATTTATTGAGTCTTGTCCACAACTTTTATTGTAATCAAAAGGCACCTAACTTTTTTACTAATCTAATGTTTAAAGTTGAACCTGAAGTCGAATCGGTGTAGCTTCAGGTCATCGTTTAACATAATTTACCATATTAAAAATTGATTAAATAGAGATAAATTATAGTATATATATATATATAATGAATGTTAATTAATATTTTTTCTATCCCTTCATAAATGACTCATTTTATTATTATATCATACCTCATATACGAATAAAATATAGATTACTCAGATTGGGACAGAGAGAATAAGTGTTATCTTATCAATATGTTATTTTCAAAAAAATGCTAGCTCTTACAAAAGATGATGCTACTGAAATAACAAATGTAATATAATTCATAGGATGACCATACTACAATATGTTAATACATATAGTTTGTTGATATATTTATTGCAAGCAACCTACTTGATAGTTAATGAGTTGTGGTAGCATTATTCTACTCATTCCGCCCCATTCAAGACAACACATATTTCTTTTTGAGTCGTCCAACAAAATATCACCTTTTTTTTTTTTTTTTTTTTTTTTTCTTCAGACTTGGACATAATTAAAAAAAGAATTAAACACTTAACTTTGCAAGCATCTCAATCTAATTTAAATTATAAAACTCAAAGTTGACACAACTACTTGTTCGTTTATTTTCCGATTTTTACCAATTTTATAGTATTAAATTAAAGGTATCGATACGTTATTCATTTAGGATCAAATATGAATATGTTTAGAGGTAAACATAATTTTTAAATAAGATATGAAACATTTACTATTAGAGCAATTCCAATGATAGAGGTTTTATTTATATGAAAAAAAAAAAAAAAAAAAAAAAAAAAAAAACACACACACACTTCCTTCTTAAATTTCATCACCATTTGAGAATTTCATAATAAGAGAACCCATGTGACCAATCACAAAGCTCTAGAGGCAAACTCCCTGCTTTTGGCAAGTGAATGTTCAACGGCTATTTTTCAAATTTGATAATTTATTTTTGCTTTTCCTTTCTCATTTTTATTTTTTTCCCCCATATTTTTGTTGATTTCATTTATTTCTTGTTGTTTATACTTTTTTCCTTGTTCAAGTGTTTATAAGTTGTGTTATTTGTAGTTTTTAATATTTTTGTTGTATAATTTAAAATTTTCAAAATTTTAATCATATTTAGCTTCCAAGCTATTTAAATACTAAACAAAATTATTAAAAAAAAAATCTATCATTTATATAGGAGTATTAAATATATATTTACCAAAGTAAGTATTTTCAAAGTTATTATAATCATGTTTATTACTTATGCGGTAATGAAATGAAACCAATTACTAAAAAAAAAATAGGACTCTTAAATTGTATAAGAACCCTTATCAAGAACCTTGACATTGCAAGTTTTTAATAAGAATGAGTTAATTTTTATGTGGCATCTCTAAAAAAATCATTTGAGGTTCTAGGATTGTACACTCTTTAATATTCTAATCACTCTCTCCTTAATTTCCGTGTCTAAGATAAAGGTATCATTTTTGGTTGGATGAAGGGAATAATAATTAGCAGGATAATACAATAATTACTACTTCCGTTTTTTTTTTTTTTTTTTTTTTTGAATATTACATCAAAGTTTACAACTATATATATACAACACATATACATGAGGAATCTGACACCACACCCGATGGTGGGATTATATTACAATTTATAGCTCAATATCTACTCATGTATATCTACCCACACAGAGGTGGGACACCTACACCACCCAAGAGTGGGAAAGCTACTCCACATACCAACATGTTGGTAGTGAGAATCGAACCCAGGACCTCCTAAAGAGGAGAGTCCTGAGTACCTCACCCTTGCCATTAGGCCAAGGGGTCATCGGCACTACTACTTCCGTTTTTTGATATGGGGTCTTTAGCTCATGCGCATGAAATAATAAAACTTAATGACCATTCTTTTGTGCTCATCTTTTTTCTCGTAAGTCACATTATGCGTGTAAAAATTGATCAAATTATTTTGAAAGAAGAGATAAACATTAATTGTGAAACATGAAGGTAATAAAAGTGAGAGGAAAAAAAATGAAGAACAGTGCGTTGTAAATTTAAAAATTTATCTACTTATATGAAAAAAAAACCTTATAAAAAACACAAGAACAAAAACCTAAAACACCTTATGAAAAAAATGGAGGGAGTCTTCCTTCTAGACACGGGAAGTGATTTTATACGGTATGTATACTTGGCTTTTCTTTTTCGTTGGAGGCAGTCTTTACAGTTGTGAAGTGTGGCAACATATACTCCCTCTGCCCATTTCATTAGTCGTGTTGGATATTCATATATGAGGTATATAATTGTCACACCCCGATTTTCCTAACTCTAAAAATAATCAATTTTAAATTAACCAATTAAATCGGGATGCAACGAAGGGTAAAATAAGAAAGGGAGACTTATATTCAATTCATTTTAATTAGTTTTAATTAAAGTTCATTTAGTTTAGCCCGGAGATTTGGGCAGCATCTCCCTTATAAAACCAGGATCAAGTCGTAGTAAATACCAAAGACTTAAACATCAGCTAACAAGTACATAAACCATAACGATGAGGTCGGACCAGACCGCTCCATCATCGGATCCAGAATGCATATCGAAAACATAACAACCGTGGCGGACCAGACCGCACTACAGTTGGATCCAGAATATATAATTACATCAGAGTTACGTTTAAAATGGCGGAAGCGAATAAGTAAACATTCATTTATCAACCGTTATAGTTTTTATAAATTTGTTTAAGTTTTCGTTATATGAATTCATATTTTTAAAACGTCAAGTTCTAAACTAACAAATGAATAACGAAATAAACTTTAAACGATTATTAACTTTCTAAGTTAACTAAACCATAATTCCCATTTCAATTATTAAGTATAATAATTCGGTTATCTAAGTAACGAAAAGGGAAATTGTTTAACCATTCAAAGCGTACGTAAAATGTTCATAACCGAAATTTAAAGTTTAAGAAACGGGAAAGAGTCTAACGGTTTAAGTTTATTATCCTCGTCTCTTGTTTATTCCTCCTTTCCTTTCCTCTCTCTTCTCGCCCCGTCACTATGCTTCCGGCTCCCAATCTGCAAAACAAAGAAAGTTTCACAGGGCTGAGTACAACTAGCACTCAGTGGGAATCATTGCCCAACAAAGGAAAACAAAAGCAGGGCTTTCAGGATTTCAAAAGAGAGAAGAGAAAGAATAGGTCTTGATCCCATATGACCAAACCATTTAGACGTCCATTTAGGTATTCCCGAGGTTACTCGTAATCGAATCCCGGTTAAACCACCTGTCGGATTATAAGAACATTTGCAGGGTGACATACATAAAGTGTATATAAACCCATCAGCTATGCTAGACGGCATAAATAAGTTATATGCAAGTCTATCGGCTAGGGATCGAGATTTCCGTGGTAAACCCCACTCCCGATCCCGGTGTACACCAGTTGCTCGTTGGTGTGTTAGACCTAACGATGTCAACCCGATATCGTAAAAGATTAGAGCATTAAACCTGGGAAACCTGTGATTCACAATTTAATCCTGAAACAAAGCCTGCACTTGAAGAATATAGAGCTTACTAGCTCAAGAGTTATTAAGAAACAAGAATCCCCAAGGATTTTAACAAGTTCGAATAAATAGATCCCCACCTTTACCGGTTACTCGATTCTTTGGTTCGAATCTTAGGTCAGCTTCTTCGGAGATTCTTCCTACAAATATTTCTTGAGGTTAAGTTACGTTCGTAGTTTCATCCTTAGAATTTTCTAACATAACTTTCCTTTTTAATATTAATATACTCCCTAAAATTATATATATAACTTATTAACCTTCAATAATTCTTTTCTTATGTTTTCGTCGTTTGCATGGCTTAGACTTCAACACAAAAGTTGTTCAACTAATCATTAGGAATATTTTGGTGCAAAAATATTATACATGCAAAACGGGTAAGGGTCCTTCGATTCGAAATGAACACAGTTTCATTTTTAGAAAATTAATGGTGATTCCGATTGTTACCAAAATTTAGAGGATGTTAGATAATCTCATTACGAAGCTCTATTAATATTTTCAAAACATTTGGACAGAGTCTCGACATGCAGGGAACCATTATCCATACACAAGAAAGCATACCAACAACAATTCATTTTCAACAAAAATTCATTCCGATCAATAGGTTCACTATTAGGTTACGATCAACTTTAGTTCGGTTATATGGATGCAAAAAGGAATACCGGCAACCACCAAAGAAAGGGCGATTGCACGGCAACGGAGAAGAAGAGAAGATGCAAATGAAAAGGGCGATGCATGTCCAACTTCGGAAACTCGTATCGATGATCAACCTTTATCCCTAAGCTCGAAAGCTCCCTACGAGATCATAGAAGCGAACGACATACCTTTTCGATGAACGGAGAAGAAGATAGGCTCGAAAAGCGATCGAAGATGATCGGGGCTGTTTCTTGTCTTCCTCGGCTGGAAGAAGAAGGAAGATGGCTGAAGAAGATGATGAAGACGGTGGCAGCAGGTGCTGCTGATCGGAGAGGAAGATCGGCGGCGGTGGCAGCGATCGGTGGTGACGGAGGTGGAGCTGCTGCTCTCCTTCGGTTTCTTGGAGAGGAAGACGATGGTGGCTGGATGGTGGTTGATTGGTGTAGTGAGGGAGATGATGGTGGGGCTGATCGATGGAGGTGGAGGGTGGAGATGGCGGAGGTGATCGGAGATGGAGGATCGCCGGCGGAATGGAAGGGGCGGAGGATGGTGATGGCCGATTAGGGAGAGAGAGTTGGTAGGAGTTGGTGGCTGGTGGGTTTTCTCTTCAATTGGAGATAAGATGAAATGAAGATATGCACAAGTGAGGCGGTGGTGGCCTCTTTTTATAGAGGTCATCCCGTCTCCGGTTCGACGTCTCGTTTCCCGAACGAAAGGATATTTTTCCGGCAATGAATTCCGAATTAAGGTTTCAAAGGGTTTATGGAATCCACGAAAAATATGGAACACAACGATATAGGTTAAAGAATTTTCGGAAGGAATTTGATAGCTCGAAGATTTTTAAAGAAACGAAAAGATCGTAAATAGACAAACGGCGACTCGGGTTTTCTTAACCGTTTATCAGAAAAATACCTAACTTCTTTCATAATTCTATTAATGTCAAAATTAGGTTAAAGGTATTAACATTACATTTTTGGGATTTTATTAAGTTAGAAATTATATTTTTAGTTAACTAATTCTTTAATTAAATTAAATATTCTAAAATTCTTTTATTAAGAAATTCGTATAACTAATAATATTAAAGCTTTTAAATTTAAATATCCTTTCATTATTTTACTATATAAATTATGAAAAGCTTATATATTAAAGGAAATTATCTATTTTCTATTTTTCTAGTATTTAAAAATACGGGTTATTACACTACCACCCCCTTAAAAGAAATTTCGTCCCGAAATTTAAGTACCTTCATATACTAGGTCGGGGTATTGGGCTCTCATCTTTTCCTCCGGTTCCCACGTGGCCTCTTCCAAGTCGTGGTGGTTCCACAACACCTTAACTGTGGCAATCTCCTTGTTCCTAAGGACCTTGATCTTTCGATCCAAAATCCTAACAGGTTTTTCTACATAATGTAAATCAGGGTTAAGTTCTACCTCTTCATACCTAATCACGTGCTTGGGGTCAAACACGTACTTCCTAAGCATGGATACGTGGAAGACATCATGGACATTTGCTAGGCTGGGAGGTAGTGCTAGGCGATATGCTACATTCTTGATCTTCTCTAGAATTTCGAACGGTCCAACGTATCTCGGCCTCAACTTCCCTCGTTTTCCGAATCTAATGACTCCTCGGGTTGGACTGATCTTCAAGAATACTTTATCTCCAACTTCAAACTCCAATTCGGTCCTTCTCTTGTCGGCATAAGATTTCTGTCGATCTTGTGCTTCTTTGATTCGCTGCCGAATTGTGTCGACAATAGTTACCATCTCTTGAACTACATCTGGTCCCAAAAGCTTTCGTTCTCCGACTTCGTCCCAATAGAGAGGTGAACGGCACTTCCTTCCATACAGAGCTTCGTATGGCGCCATTCCGATAGTAGATTGAAAACTGTTGTTGTAAGCAAATTCCACCAATGGCAAAATTTCTTCCCAATTATCTCCTCTGTCGGCAACAACTGCTCTTAGCATGTCTTCCAAGATTTGGATCGTACGTTCTGACTGTCCGTCGGTCTGAGGGTGAAAAGCAGAGCTGAACTTTAACTGAGTACCCATGGCTTCTTGCAAACTCGTCCAAAACTTTGACGTGAAACGAGAGTCGCGATCTGAAGTGATAGAGATCGGAATTCCGTGAAGTCTCACTATCTCCTTGACATAGAGTTTGGCCAACTTCTCTAATCCAAATGTCATCTTAATCGGCAAGAAGTGAGCTGACTTTGTGAGTCGATCGATGATAACCCAAATTGCGGTGTTTCCCTTGGATGACTTCGGAAAACTCACCACAAAATCCATGTTGATGTGGTCCCACTTCCACTCTGGGATAGGCAACGGCTGCAAGGTTCCGTATGGCCTCTGATGTATAGCTTTCACTTGTTGGCATGCCAAGCATCGTTCCACAAACGAAGCGACGTCTTTCTTCATGGATTCCCACCAAAATTTCTGTCGTAGATCCCGATACATTTTGGTGCTACCTGGATGAGCTGTGTAAGGTGTATTGTGAGCCTCGTACATAATTTCCTCTTTCAATGCTTTGTCGTCTGGCACACATAACCTGTCTCCATAGAGTAACGCACCATCGGTGCTGATTTTGCAATCCTTCACGAAATCGTTGCATCCTTCTGAGCCAACCTGTGATCGTAACTTTTCCATGCGTGCATCGGTTTGCTGGCCGGCAATGATTCGTCCTCGAAGGTCGGGCTTTGCAACAATTGTAGCAATGCATCCATTTGTTGTTGCTGGCGGGCAAAGAATGGTCAGACTCAACTTGGCAAATTCTCGAGCAAGTTCCTCTTCATTTGTAACCACATAGGCAAGATTCCCTTGGTTTTTCCGGCTTAAGGCATCGGCAACAACGTTGGCTTTTCCTGGGTGATAGTCGATTTTACAATCATAATCCTTGACTAACTCAAGCCATCGCCTTTGTCTCATGTTGAGCTCTTTCTGTTCAAAGAAATATTTCAGACTCTTGTGATCGGTGAAGATTTCACACTTTGCTCCATAGAGATAATGCCTCCATATCTTCAAGGCATGAACTACCGCTGCTAACTCAAGATCATGAGTAGGATAATTCTTTTCATGTGGTTTCAGTTGTCGGGATGCGTAGGCGATCACCTTTCCATTTTGCATCAAGACACATCCCAATCCTTGCTTTGATGCATCGGTGTAGATCACATATCCTTCATTGCCTTCTGGAACTGTTAGATTCGGCGCAGTTGTAAGTCGTTTCTTGAGCTCCTGAAAACTTTTCTCGCATTCCTCCGTCCACACATACTTGGTACCTTTCTTCAAAAGTGAAGTCATTGGTTTGGATAACTTTGAAAATCCTTCGATGAATCTTCGGTAGTAACCTGCGAGTCCTAGGAAACTTCGGATCTCGGTTACACTTGTTGGAGTCTTCCATTGACTAACTGCTTCCACTTTGGCTGGGTCGACTTTGATTCCATCGGCAGAGACGATGTGGCCAAGAAACATTACTTCTCGTAGCCAAAACTCGCACTTGCTAAACTTAGCGTATAACTTCTCTGTTCGCAATGTCTCGAGCACGGTTCTGAGATGCTCCTCGTGATCTTTCTGAGTCTTTGAGTAGATGAGAATGTCATCAATGAACACTAGAACAAATCCGTCTAGATATTGATGAAAGATTCTGTTCATCAAATCCATGAATACTGCGGGTGCATTGGTTAGTCCGAACGGCATCACTGTGAACTCGTAATGGCCGTAACGGGTCCTGAAAGCTGTCTTTGGCACGTCTTCTTTTCTAACCTTCAGTTGATGGTATCCTGATCTGAGATCGATCTTGGAGAACACACACGCTCCTTTGAGTTGATCGAAGAGATCGTCAATCCTTGGCAACGGGTACCTGTTCTTGATTGTGAGTTTGTTGAGCTCTCGGTAATCAATACACATCCTCATGCTTCCATCTTTCTTTTTCACGAACAACACTGGGGCTCCCCATGGCGACACGCTAGGTTGGATGAAACCTAGGTCGAGTAATTCTTGTAACTGAACTTTAAGCTCTTGTAGTTCCTTTGGCGCCATTCTGTAAGGTGCTTTGGACATCGGGGTGGCTCCTGGTTCTAGATCGATAGAAAATTCAATCTGTCTGTCTGGTGGTAATCCTGGCAACACTTCTGGAAATACATCTTCAAATTCCCGAACGACTGGCACTTCTTGAATTGATCTTGCTGTCTTTGGTGGTTCTTCAAGCGTTACCCAAAAGCATTGGCTATCGCCCTTGCGTAACATTGAAATGGCTTTCATGGCGGAAATGATCGGCGTCTTTCCTCCAATACGAACACCGTGAACTCTGGTGGCATCCTTGGCATCACTTCTGAAAGATATCTCTCGGTTCTGACAATTGATAGTGGCTCCATTCTTTTCCAACCAATCCATTCCCAAGATAACATCGAACTCCATCATGATGATAACATATAGATCCGTTCGAAACTCCTGATCCCCTATCTTAAGTGTTTGGTCCCTACAGGCTTTCTCACTTAACATGGTCATTCCTGAAGGCACCTGAACTCGATCTAGGGGCTCACCTATATTACCGTTCCTTCCACGTACCATTTTGTTTTGCTAAGTTTGATTGATGTTGTTCTCTTTTGAGAAGCTGAATTGATATAATAGTCAAAGAAACGTTAGTAAGCTTTATCAAGGGTTTATGCCATATCCATAACAGCATAAGTTTTGTTAAAAGAAAAATTTTATGCTATATCCATAAATAGCATTTTGATTAAGGGGATTCAATATTTCAAAATATACTCATTCTTTCAAGTAGAAAAAACATATCCACATAATTCACACATATATCGTAAGCCCGATATAATCACATAAGTCACATATATATCGTAAACCCGATATAATCACAAAATTTCAAAACCATATCAATCGTCAAGTTTCCAATATCAATCCCTCCCCGGATGATAATAATCAGTTTCAAATATCAATCCCTCCCCGGATGATAGTAATCAGTTTCAAATATCAATCCCTCCCCGGATGATAATAATCAGTTTCAAATATCAATCCCTCCCCGGATGATAATAATCAGTTTCAAATATCAATCCCTCCCCGGATGATAATAATTCAATTGTATCGTATCCCGATACTAAACCTGTCACAATTCATGTTTCAAAAATAAATCCCTGCCCGGATTATAACAATTTACAATTCTTAACATATAACTTCACATTTTGCAACAAACAATGCACACTTTCACATTTCGTAAATTCTCACGTTTCGTTTTTCACATAGTTCACATTTTGCATTTAATCACATGACCCTTGCAAATAATCATAAGATCACCAAGTCACAAAATCATATAACATCACCACCATCATAGCCATAATCATATATATGTTGCCCCAAAATTGATTCGTTTAGAAACGAATCTCAACCTGCCCATATCATGCCATACATATCATAAATAACATATGTCATCCCTACCAAGCAAGATAATAACATAATATCATACGAAGTTTGCCTCTACGAGGACTTTCCACATAACATATATAACAAACATGCAAATGCAGATGCAAAGATGAAGTCGGGGCGGCTTTGTAGGCCCACACCAAAATTCCCGGCTTGCGAAGCGTTGTCATCTATGGCTTCGTCGGCATCTCCGTCTGCATATACTTGCCCTACTCCTCGTCTGTCTCCACAATCTCTCCCTCCTCAATCTCATCGTCCGGAATCCTAATTGTTACTCGAATAGGTGCGATGGTCCTCATCCTCGCTGTCCGTCGGTACGGGCTCCTCTCAAGCGAAGTCTGTCCTCTTTCTCGGCTTGTTGCAGGCCTCGGTGGAGTTGGTAGTCGGCCGGCAAAGTCCACGTTGGTGGAAATGGGTCCAAACTGCTGTCCGTCTATCCCTGGATTGTTTGGCAGCCCGTAGCGGCCTCCATTTAGCGGAGCTCGGGCGAACTCTGTCTCTACGGGTGGCAGCGGCTCGGGCACGTAGGGCTGGTCGATCGGCGGGGCTGGCTCGGCCGGCTGAACCTCCAAGGAAGGTAGTAGAACGCCTGGGATGGTCGGGTGAGTCCAATTCCAAAATACCTCCATGTCTGCTTCGTTGTTGGTTCGGAATCTGGGGTACTGGGATACCTCTGGAAGTGGCATTCTGAATGGAGTTACGTCGATTGGTGGTCGGCCGTACCTCTGAAACTGGTAATAGAGGAATCCCACCACATCATGGAAACGAACATGGTGCTCTGTTACACCCATAACTGGCTTGCCCCACAAGGCCTGTGTCTGCTCGGCGCAAAGACTCCATTCACTAGGTAAGTGTATACACATGTGTCGAAGCGCTGTGGTGTCCGAAATCCCTGCCTCACGTGACTCCTCAAAAGCCATTGTGAGCCTCATCAAATAACTGCTTACTGTGTCCTCGGCCCTCATAGTACAACTGAAAAAGTCATTCCGTATCTGCTCCCTTCGGTACGTGCCCCTGTAATACTCCCAAGAATCCATGTCGCCTGAAATCAAATACGGGTCACCAACATTCCAACAAAAATTCAATTTGTGCAAGACTCCTTTTCCCATTCCACTCGGGTCGTGAGTTCCCGAGAAGAAGTCACCCTGTTATGCTCATGATCAAATGCATGCAATGCACACAAATAATGCAACACCAAATTTCTTAATCTAATGCAAACATTTTCAATGCATTCACAAAACACGAAAAGTTAGTTCATAACAATAATCGAATAAAGGTTTAAGTTTCGATTTTCAATTTCCATATTCCTAAGCTTTCCATAAACTTTTCACGTAAGTTATATTCATTTCACATCTTATAAACATCCTTCGAATAATTCACATAGGTCACATTTCCACGTAAAGTTCACACAAGTTTCACATAACGTTTCACATAAGCACACCACCAATTTGTTAGTCCCATATAATCAAAGAGTTCGAAATGTACCTCGACGATGAGCTCGGAGCAATAGTGATCGAGAGAGAGAGAATGCATAGGTCCATGTTTTCTTAAGTCCATAATATTCAAAGTCCTTTAAGTCCATACATGAGTTATACTTAGGATAATATTTCCTAACAATTTCCAAATTTTAAGTTCATTAAGTCTTCGGTATTCAGAACGACTACGCTCTGATACCATGCTGTCACACCCCGATTTTCCTAACTCTAAAAATAATCAATTTTAAATTAACCAATTAAATCGGGATGCAACGAAGGGTAAAATAAGAAAGGGAGACTTATATTCAATTCATTTTAATTAGTTTTAATTAAAGTTCATTTAGTTTAGCCCGGAGATTTGGGCAGCATCTCCCTTATAAAACCAGGATCAAGTCGTAGTAAATACCAAAGACTTAAACATCAGCTAACAAGTACATAAACCATAACGATGAGGTCGGACCAGACCGCGCCATCATCGGATCCAGAATGCATATCGAAAACATAACAACCGTGGCGGACCAGACCGCACTACAGTTGGATCCAGAATATATAATTACATCAGAGTTACGTTTAAAATGGCGGAAGCGAATAAGTAAACATTCATTTATCAACCGTTATAGTTTTTATAAATTTGTTTAAGTTTTCGTTATATGAATTCATATTTTTAAAACGTCAAGTTCTAAACTAACAAATGAATAACGAAATAAACTTTAAACGATTATTAACTTTCTAAGTTAACTAAACCATAATTCCCATTTCAATTATTAAGTATAATAATTCGGTTATCTAAGTAACGAAAAGGGAAATTGTTTAACCATTCAAAGCGTACGTAAAATGTTCATAACCGAAATTTAAAGTTTAAGAAACGGGAAAGAGTCTAACGGTTTAAGTTTATTATCCTCGTCTCTTGTTTATTCCTCCTTTCCTTTCCTCTCTCTTCTCGCCCCGTCACTATGCTTCCGGCTCCCAATCTGCAAAACAAAGAAAGTTTCACAGGGCTGAGTACAACTAGCACTCAGTGGGAATCATTGCCCAACAAAGGAAAACAAAAGCAGGGCTTTCAGGATTTCAAAAGAGAGAAGAGAAAGAATAGGTCTTGATCCCATATGACCAAACCATTTAGACGTCCATTTAGGTATTCCCGAGGTTACTCGTAATCGAATCCCGGTTAAACCACCTGTCGGATTATAAGAACATTTGCAGGGTGACATACATAAAGTGTATATAAACCCATCAGCTATGCTAGACGGCATAAATAAGTTATATGCAAGTCTATCGGCTAGGGATCGAGATTTCCGTGGTAAACCCCACTCCCGATCCCGGTGTACACCAGTTGCTCGTTGGTGTGTTAGACCTAACGATGTCAACCCGATATCGTAAAAGATTAGAGCATTAAACCTGGGAAACCTGTGATTCACAATTTAATCCTGAAACAAAGCCTGCACTTGAAGAATATAGAGCTTACTAGCTCAAGAGTTATTAAGAAACAAGAATCCCCAAGGATTTTAACAAGTTCGAATAAATAGATCCCCACCTTTACCGGTTACTCGATTCTTTGGTTCGAATCTTAGGTCAGCTTCTTCGGAGATTCTTCCTACAAATATTTCTTGAGGTTAAGTTACGTTCGTAGTTTCATCCTTAGAATTTTCTAACATAACTTTCCTTTTTAATATTAATATACTCCCTAAAATTATATATATAACTTATTAACCTTCAATAATTCTTTTCTTATGTTTTCGTCGTTTGCATGGCTTAGACTTCAACACAAAAGTTGTTCAACTAATCATTAGGAATATTTTGGTGCAAAAATATTATACATGCAAAACGGGTAAGGGTCCTTCGATTCGAAATGAACACAGTTTCATTTTTAGAAAATTAATGGTGATTCCGATTGTTACCAAAATTTAGAGGATGTTAGATAATCTCATTACGAAGCTCTATTAATATTTTCAAAACATTTGGACAGAGTCTCGACATGCAGGGAACCATTATCCATACACAAGAAAGCATACCAACAACAATTCATTTTCAACAAAAATTCATTCCGATCAATAGGTTCACTATTAGGTTACGATCAACTTTAGTTCGGTTATATGGATGCAAAAAGGAATACCGGCAACCACCAAAGAAAGGGCGATTGCACGGCAACGGAGAAGAAGAGAAGATGCAAATGAAAAGGGCGATGCATGTCCAACTTCGGAAACTCGTATCGATGATCAACCTTTATCCCTAAGCTCGAAAGCTCCCTACGAGATCATAGAAGCGAACGACATACCTTTTCGATGAACGGAGAAGAAGATAGGCTCGAAAAGCGATCGAAGATGATCGGGGCTGTTTCTTGTCTTCCTCGGCTGGAAGAAGAAGGAAGATGGCTGAAGAAGATGATGAAGACGGTGGCAGCAGGTGCTGCTGATCGGAGAGGAAGATCGGCGGCGGTGGCAGCGATCGGTGGTGACGGAGGTGGAGCTGCTGCTCTCCTTCGGTTTCTTGGAGAGGAAGACGATGGTGGCTGGATGGTGGTTGATTGGTGTAGTGAGGGAGATGATGGTGGGGCTGATCGATGGAGGTGGAGGGTGGAGATGGCGGAGGTGATCGGAGATGGAGGATCGCCGGCGGAATGGAAGGGGCGGAGGATGGTGATGGCCGATTAGGGAGAGAGAGTTGGTAGGAGTTGGTGGCTGGTGGGTTTTCTCTTCAATTGGAGATAAGATGAAATGAAGATATGCACAAGTGAGGCGGTGGTGGCCTCTTTTTATAGAGGTCATCCCGTCTCCGGTTCGACGTCTCGTTTCCCGAACGAAAGGATATTTTTCCGGCAATGAATTCCGAATTAAGGTTTCAAAGGGTTTATGGAATCCACGAAAAATATGGAACACAACGATATAGGTTAAAGAATTTTCGGAAGGAATTTGATAGCTCGAAGATTTTTAAAGAAACGAAAAGATCGTAAATAGACAAACGGCGACTCGGGTTTTCTTAACCGTTTATCAGAAAAATACCTAACTTCTTTCATAATTCTATTAATGTCAAAATTAGGTTAAAGGTATTAACATTACATTTTTGGGATTTTATTAAGTTAGAAATTATATTTTTAGTTAACTAATTCTTTAATTAAATTAAATATTCTAAAATTCTTTTATTAAGAAATTCGTATAACTAATAATATTAAAGCTTTTAAATTTAAATATCCTTTCATTATTTTACTATATAAATTATGAAAAGCTTATATATTAAAGGAAATTATCTATTTTCTATTTTTCTAGTATTTAAAAATACGGGTTATTACAATAATATTCCAACAAGACTAATGAAATATGACAGAGAGAGTATAAAGAACCAAAAGTATAATTTCCCCTCTTGTTTTAAGATAATATAGTTTCTTAAAGTCCATTACGACACATCTCAATGTAGTTTAGTACTCTCTCTGTCGAATATAAGTGTAATGCGAGATAGTGACACGAATCCTAACGAGCCTGATATATCTTAGACTATTAATTTTGTGAAAATTTATAAACTAAGTTATGGTTGATCAATCCCTAATTAATCATAATCCACTTTTTAATGTTTCACACAGTTCATAGTCTAAGAAATAACAAGCCTGTAGAGATCCATGCTACGGGTCCCACGCCAGACATTACACTCTTTTGGATCAAGGGAGAGTATCTCGTTATCCCAGAAATACCCGCTAGTCGGAGTTAAAACATGAAGGAAACTACAATCACTATTTAAATTTTTTTTTTTTTGGAGATTCTTACGTTGCATATGAACGTTTAACTCCCTTTTCTTTTCTTTCCTTTCGATATTCATATCCAAACAATAATTATAGTTTTGTTTAATTATTTGGTGGGGCTATATTTAAAAAGGATATCATACTTGGGAGAAAATGTATAGGGTAAAAATGATTATATCCATTCATTCGACAACTGAAATTTCACAACTGTATATACAGTATAGAGTTAGTTTCCTTTATGAATTACCTCCGTTAGATACTTAGAGGGTGTTTGGCTAAGCTTATAAGCTAGCTTATAAGCTGTTTGACTGCTTATAAGCACTATAAAAGTGTTTGCCAAAATAAGCTTTCAAAGAGCTTATAAGCTCAAAAAATAAGCAAAAAATGCTTATAAGCACTCCAAAAAATAAGTTCCTCCACCCCAACTTATTTATTTATATTTTTTTTAATTTTGCTTATTTACCACTATAATTCTATTTTATTTTTATATTTATATTATATACACTTTCATTTGATGTTACAACATTATGATTTCAAAAAATTTATTTTTTCAATTTATTTTTTCAGATTTTTTTTTATTATCTCCTTAAGCTTATAAGCTCTTTTATCCAAACACTTCAACAACTTATAAGCTCTTACCCTCATACATCATATACGCTCTTAAACATCTTATAAATGCTTAGAGCATATAAGCATTTTGAAAAAAGCTTAGCCAAAGCCCTTAGTTTCGACTTTTAAAGATACTGTAGAAATTACGCTTGTTAAAAGCTCGGTAATATTAAATGTTAAGCGAATTGAACCTAATGGTAGAGGTACTCCGAAGTCTTTCTATGTTTAATGTCATTAAAAATTAATTAGTTTAAGCCGCAAAAATTAAATATTATCTAGTAAATATGTGCTGGCCTGACATTAAAACTTTATATCTTTGGATGCTAATTGTAGATATATGATGTCGCGTGTAAGTCTTATCACAGTAATTAATGATATGTGGACATCACACTCTAAAAAACACTACTTTGCCCATAGCATTTTTTTTTTTAAAAGTCAGAAAAATATTAATAAAACAAGTATAAGTGCGAAGCATGCACATACTCCCTTCGTCCCTTTGGAAAATGAACCTTTTTTCGGCGCGAGAATTAAGACAAGAGTGATGATAGTGTATTAAAATGAAAGGTGGTGAGTTAAAATGTTGTGTCTGAATTTTATTGAATTATAATTTTCTATTTTGGAAAAGGTCCCTATATGAGTCCCGAAAAGAAAAATGTCATTTTATCAGTGGGACAGATGGATTAGCATTTAACAAAGTCATACCACACATTTTACGATTTAAGTATCTTATATCGATTATACGAAAATTTTTCTACATTAATGATGTCAAAACCAACACTTTACAATTGATTCCTAGAACAGACTGAAGTCTCAGAGCAAATGCTCGAACTTAGAAAGTATAAGTATACTAGAGAATCAAGTTGGATAGGCAGATAAGGTAGTTTAGGGAAAGTAGAAAAGCAGTTTCCTCGCTTCTTCCCTTGCCTCTCCTTCTTCTAGTCCGAATTCTACCTGGACTTCTCCCTTGCCTCTTCCCTCACCTCTTCTCCCCCTTTGACATCACCTAGGAACAAATTTATGTTGAACACAAAACAAAAAAAAAAAAAAAACAAAAGTACCACACAATGGGTAAGGATATACATCAATGTTGTAATAGGGGGTTGTGTTTGCCGCCAAACGAAAGAAAATAAAAATTATTTAAATCCTCTTAAAATACACATTATGCTCTTTCTATCTTATTTCGTTTTTTCTTAAATAATATATGTGACGTGTAAAATAATAAAAAGAAGATAAATAAAATGGAATAGGGAAATTATATATTCATAAACATTGTGTATCTTAGGCGTTGCATCCGTTCCAATCCGTAATTAGGCTGCACATGTGGCAAAGAAAGAATAGACTTTTTATCGAGCCAAGATTGTTTGTCAATTGATCTTTATTTCTAACTAACAACCAACCAATTTTTGACCCCACTCTAGTAGTTTTTCTATTAAAAGATAATAAAAATGGTCCTCCTCTACGTTAATCAAATCTCTATTGTTCAGATGCATGAATAAATAGGAAGGCGACTGCAACAAAATTTTCATCCAAACACAGATTACTTTACAAAAGTTGTGACAATTGTGAGAGATGGGTTCCAAAGTGATTGCTTCAATAATTTTAGTCTTAACTGTGGTTTTCCTTATCTCCTCAGTAGCAGCCTCTGATAAACCACGTAAGTTTTTAAATAATAGAATATTTCTTTTGTCTCGTTTCACTTGGTTTGCTTTATTATTTTATACTTTTATGTATATTCAATTTATATGCTAATTAAAATGGAACTGAAGGACATTCACATGAGATCCTTTGTCCCGAATTTGATGTCACAACCGTAATCCAAATCTCAATTATGTTATTGTTTATATATTTTATTCTAACAACTATAATGATTTTGTTTAATTTTATAACGATTTTCTATGTCACAACCGTCATCCAATTATTTTTTATATATTTTTCCAACAATTATAATTATTTTTTATTTTATAACTATTTTATAGGTCACTAATTTCATTTAGGGTTTATAATATTTTTTTATCATCTAATGTTATTTATTTAATTTAATTTTTATTGGTTATATTAGGTTTGATATATCTAAAATTAGGATATATGATTATAATATTTCATTTTATCATACAAAACCTATGGGTAATAATGTTATGCGGGTTTGAATTCATGACCTTATCGATCACCTGTTGCCCATCAATCACTAGGTCACTCCTTAAGGGGTAGTTTTTTGTTTTTTAATGTCTGTAATTATGATTAATTTGTTATGTTATAAAAAAATTATATTTGTAAAAATTAATATAAAATAATAAAATTTGAGATTTAAAGCACAATTGAAATATCAAATACATTTGGGACGGGGAATACAATCTACGGAAAGATTATAAACTTGACTCTCAGTATTACCATGCAGTCATGCACCTTCATTATCTTATTGTTCTTGCTGTTGGGAGTGGAATTTTGATCTCTTCCCATATAATATAGGCGACGAATTAATATGCACTTTAATTTACAATTTAGCTTTTGTACTGATTTTGTATTACCTAAATTATACTACGTATGTGGTAAACGACGGTTTTATTTTCAAGCTTAGACACTTTTCTCCCTATGAGTTTGATTTATACTAATGTCATTCGATCAAAAATGGACTCAGATCGAAATACTACGGACCGATTTTTAAGAAATGGAAAAGGAAAAGGAAAAGGAAAAGGAAAAGGAAAGTTTTACAACAGGAAGTATGCTTATTGAAAGTACTTTTGAAAAATTACTAAAATTATACGGGTAACCCTCCAGATTTATAAATAGATATTTTCCTCTATATTTACACATTCACTTCTTTCCTAAGATTGAATAATATTTTACATGTAACAAGGAAATATTTTGCTGCGGATGCCTTCTTCCTCATTTTCGTTAAAATAATGATACACTTTTCCTATAGGTTATACATCTTTTCAACTTTAGAGTTTACAATATTATTTGATAAAAGAAGTGGTAACGATACTGAGATTAAAAACTTGACAAGACACCTCAATTGATATAAGACCCTTAACCTCCAATCAAATAGTTGTGGTTTTGAGTCATCATGGAGGAAACTTGTGGAACAATTATTGATTTGAGAGGACATTGAAATTAAACTTATCATCTTTGGGAGTGGTTCTTGTGCAAATAAATCTTTGCGTGCTAAAATGCGAAAGATGCTTAAAACTATACAAAATCATGCTTAAATCAGTATATATTTATACTTACAACACCATTATGCTTTTTAATGTACAAATTCATGCTTAAACCTAGTCATGCTTATGATACCTTATAATCATGTTTAAATCAATTACAGCCACAAATCAAATCAAGATCAATGGTCCAGATGTATTCCTATTTCTCACACCACGATTTATTTCTATATGATCCATCCTCTATCATCTTTATTTTATTTCTCCATTTCTTTTTGGCTTTTCCGTGAAATAGAATTCACATAAACTTTAAACATATTTTCGAAAATCTTAAACTATAAGATTTTATTTAATGTTGTCCTATGAATTGGTTTACATTTTTGCCGAAACAAATACTGACATTGCACCGAAATTGATGAAATGACTAGCTCAATATTCAAATAGATGTCGTTTTGATAAATTGAAAATTAAAAAAAATAAAATTCTACCAAAGTCCAGAGTCCAACAAAATTCAGTCTAACATGGAGCAAGATCCCTAGTTCAAAATATATTGTTTTGATTACTGAACTTGTCTCATTTACACAATTTCAGGTCCAACGTTATATTCGGCTCGATTGGAAACTGACCTTCAATGAAATAATGAAATTTAATATTAGAATATAAGATTACGATTTACAGAAATCCAAAATATGTATAAATATTAAGGATGTGGAGTGAACAAATTCTAAAATTATATAAACAAACAAATGGTTAGAAATCAAGTACAAGATATAATGATAGTACTCCCTCCGTCTCTTAATTGTTTGTACAAATTTCAATTCTTGTATGTTCTTCTTAGGTCTTTTTCATTTTTGAACTCTATATATCCCACTATTATTTCTATATATTGATTTATCCTCCATCACCATCTGTACACACTAAAAGTGGGTCCTTTTATGGTAAGTTTTGTCGCTACATTTAATTTTTAAAGAGTCCTAGCACCAACATATTGAAAGAAAGAGTTTTAAATTATTTAAATATTAAAAATACATGTGTATGAACGTGTGAAGGGAGTGCAGTAACACCCTACCTAAAATCGATAAAACTATCTCTTTATCCACTATCAACACTTTCACCTACAATTTCTTGAAACTTGTGTCACTCCAAAGTGTGCAATATGATAAGGGAGGGAGGGAGGGAGGGAGGGAGGGAGGATAATTCAATAACTTAATTATTTTCTTACACTATACATATATCTTTTTGCGCAATCTAATAATAAGGCCTTCCACTCTACCCATATAAAGTGTGCTAATTTTCAGACAACAAAGGAGGTGAGGAGACAAGTAAGGTCGTTCATGGCACCTCATACGGAGGCGGAGGTGGCGGTGGCGGAGGTGGAAGTGGAGGCGGAGGAGGCTATGGTAATGGAGGCGGAGGCGGAGGTTATGGTTATGGTCATGGTCATGGAGGTGGATATGGCGGGGGTAATGGAGGCGGATATGGCGGGGGGCACGGAGGTGGCTATGGAGGCGGATACGGTGGGAGCCACGGTGGCAACTGCAATCATGGTTGTTGCCGTTGTTGTGAGAAAGCCGAATCTTTACCTCAAGCAAAGCCCTAAACAATTTGTGCTTCTTTAACTTCTTTTTTTCTTTAGGGTTTAAGAACACTTGTAACCGAATAATATGAAAGAAGTACTATTTGCTTATCTTATTATATCTAAAAGAGATGAGAAAATAACTGAGTTTATCAAATCTTGACTATATTTTTACTTTACACAATTCTTTTGACAAATTATTTTACAAATATTTATGATTTCGACTTAATTTCAGTATTAACTCCATAACCTTCAACGTACTGCTTTATAATGGATCGATAATTGGCAAAAGATCCTGTTGGTTTTGGAATAGGGTTCCGTATCCTACAATGTTCTAACCACTGTGGTGGGTACAATGCTGGATCAAAAGAGATAACTTGCCAGGGGCGAAAATTACTATTTTAAACAGATGTAGGACGAATTACAACCCAAATTGGAAATAACAAACTGAATACAACGAAACAAAACACAAAGGAATGAAATAGCCGAGTCAAGGAAAACCCTCTTTCCGCAAGACGAGATACGCCTCGGTAGTGCTCTTGGTTTCGGTGTATCGTCCCCAAAGATAAAACGGCTTCGTCTCCTCGGTAGTAGCACCAACAAGACCTCGGAGCTCCGGCGAACTAGAGTGAGGCGAGGACTGAACTCGTGAATGAAGAGGATGCAAAAGAGAGATGCTAGTGTATGAGTGATATGCGTCTATCTCCTCTAAAACGTATTCAAACTTATGAATGAATGCTCTCTCATGCTCCTATATATAGGCATATCAAACTCTAGGGTTTTTGGAGTCTTGGCCGTCAAAGGCCCATTAGGTGGAGTAAGAGACGGTAAAAAACGTCTCTCCTAAATTAGTGGGTTGTTACACCCCGAGACTCAAGGGATTACACCCGAGATTCAAGGGATATGGCCGTTACAGCGCCTATCACGGTGGCGATTACAACGGCTGGATCATTCCGTTGCGTGCCAGACGCGGGAGCTGTTACCACACTGGATCATACGTTGGTCTGTCTACTCAGCCCGATAACGTTTTGCTTCCTTGGCCCAAAATGAAAAGTTAATGAGACTCAAGGCAAGACCCAAGCATGCGAGGGCCTGTTTTTGTCCACTTAATTCACTTATTAATAAGCCAACTTGTTTAGTTACTTTTAAACAAGATTAGAGATTGTTAATTCTCCAATGTGGGACAACAAAACTTCATAATATAATAAAGTCACTCCACCGACACTTTGATATAATATATCTCACTCACCATATATATATATATATATATATATATATATATATATATATATATATATATATATATATATATTGAATTTGAACATATAATTATATCACATTAATCTACTCGTTGAGAAGATTAATACTACGACATTTAATCTCATAATCAAGTTAAATATCCACTCCATATTATTGATCAAATGCCAATAATAGCCAACAATCCGCCCCCCACATGAGTGAGATAGCCATTGTGCAAATGCATGCAATGCATAAGCTCAGTCCTCAAGAGGTATAAACGTATTATGATAGGTAGTTTGTGGCTTTGAACCTTCCATTGTTGACATCTGATTGGTGTGTTAATGTTAGGATTTTCGTAGTGTTGTCGAGTCCGTTTCGTTATGTTTTGCGTCTCTTTCGTTTGTATTTTGCTATGATTTGGTTGTTTGGAGTTTGGTTCGTGTAGGATCGTTAGGTAGAAGAAACGGAAGGAAACGGCTCGAAAAAGGCGAAGAATTGAGGAAATATCAAGTTTGGAGCGAGCAAGACGCTGGATGATCGTCCAAGGCTCTGGACGACCGTCCAGAGTGCGCTGGACGAGCGCTCACTGCGGTGGACGAGCGTCCAGAGTAGAAAAGCAGTGCACAGCGAGTGCGACGTTGGACGACCGTCCAACGCTCCGGCCAGCTATCCTTTCCTTATTTATCTAGGTTTTTACCTAGTATATATATATCATCCTTGTACACGAATTATAACCATCTTTTATCATTGTTTAGCTTTAGTTTTCAGATTAAAATACTTTAGTTTAGCTTTCTATTGTTCGGATCCGGATTCGTTCTTCGTTTATTTCAATTTAATTCAAGGCGCTTATTTAATTCAAGTTCTTCGTTCTTCGTCTCAATTTCCGTAAGTTCTTTTATTGCTTTCGTTTATTCATTTTAATTGCTTGCTTTCGTTTTAGATTCGTTTTTCTTAATTGCTCCGTTTAAATTCCTTAGTTTAATTTCGTTGTTTCGATTTCTAGTTTTAAAGTTTAGATTCGTTTTCTTGCTTTTAATTCCCTTTCGTTTTTCAAAGTTTTCAAGTTAGATTAATTTGCTTTTAATTTCCAGATTTCAAATCATCATGTCTAGATTTATTTATGCTTCTTTCTTTGCTTTCGATTCCTTCGTTGCTTTCTTTATTGCTTTCCTTTCGATTCTTGCCTAGGTAGATTTAATTGCTTTCTTCTAGTTTAATTCTTAGATTTATTTCTTGTTCTTAGATTAGTATTTACTTGCTTTTATTTATTGCTTTATTTTACTTTCTTGTCTAGGATTTAAAAACAAAAACCCCAAAATATTCTTTACTTGCTTTATTAGATTAGATTTTTACTACATAATTAATTGCCCTGTTAAGTTTTCCTTGAGATTCGATACTTTGGTTTTACTTGCTAGTGCTACGATAGATTTCGTTCTATTGCGAACACTTTTTAGTGAAACAAATTTTGGCGCCGTTGCCGGGGATTACTTTAGGCTTTTGATTGTGTAGTATTTTTATTTGCTTTATTTTTATTTGTGTTTATTCGATTTCTTGTTTCTCCCACTCGGTGCGTTTAACCCGTTTGTTGAGTGTTGTTTATGCATGGTCGCCGAAGTCTTCAAAGGAATTTAGCGCCCTACGTCGACAACGTCCATCAAAGGAAAGCGATCTTAGCCGCGAAGGAGAAGGAGGAGATCGATTCTCAAGACTTTGGTTTACCGAAGCCATGGCAGCTAGAGTCATGGGCGATTTTGCTCGCCCCACATTCACACCCACCACTTCGGCGATTGTCCTGACGGAAGCAGTCAGGAATCATGAGCTTAAACCTCACCACATGGCGTTGCTTCCATCCTACCACGGGCTGGCCAACGAGGATGCGTTGACGTTCATCCGAGAGTTTTGCACGGTGGTGCAAACTTTCCCACTCGCGGGACTCACGGAGGACACCTTGAAGATGAAGTGCTTCCCGTACACCCTCAAGGATCGAGCAAGGTCGTGGTATTTGGCGCTCCCGGCCAACTCTCTCGCCACATGGAATGCGGTGTGCGAGAAGTTCATGCTAAAGTACTATCCCAACCGCAAGACTCAAGAGGTGCGGTCAAAGATTATGAATTTCTCCCAAGACAACGATGAGCCATTTCACGAAGCATGGGAGAGGTTCCAAGAGCTGCTCCAACAATGCCCTCATCATCAAATGGCACCGGAGTTGCTTTGGCAATATTTCTACGACGCCCTCAACCAAACTTGCCAATTCATGGTGGATAGTTCGGCCGGAGGCAACATAGCGGTCAAGACGGCTGAAGAGTTGAAGGATATATTCGAGACGCTTTGCGAGTTCTCAACAAAAATCAGCTAGACCGAGGAAAGTGGAGGCGAGTGTAATTTCGATGAGCCCCGACTTGAAGAAGCAAATTGCCGACATGTATAGGGATCTCGAGAATTTGAAGGTTAAGCAAAGTGCACCGGCCCCGAAGGAGGAAGAGAGGAAGCCCGATCAATGCGAGATTTGTGGAGAGCTTGGACACATCAAGGAGGTGTGCCACAACATGGGGGAGTTTCAATACGAAGGAGGAGCCGAGGTCTACGCCGCTCAAGGATACCCACCTCAAGTACCACATCAAGGATACCAAGGGGGATACAATGGACGCTACCAAAATCCGAGGCCGACACAAGGGCAAGGTAACCCCCCTACCTATCCAAATAGGCGTCCTCCACCATATAATAACCCCTATCCTCCGCCACCAAATCCCTACTATCCTCAACCTCCACCATATTATCCACCCCCTCAATATCCTCCAAATCCATATTATCCACCACCTCCATATTACCCTCCTCAATCTAATCCTACACCACCACCACCATATCTGAACTCTCGTCCTCAAGGACCTCCACAAAAGCCTCCCGCCGATGAGGATCGTTTCCATGCACTTGATGCAAACATGAAGCGGCTCGAGACGGCCATTGGCCAAATTTCGGGATCTATTCACTTGATGCAACAACCGGGGCGGATTCCGAGCCAAGGGATCCAACCACAACAAGCTAACGAGGTGCAATATCCCCCATATGTTCCTCCTTTTCCACCGCATCAAGCCCAAGCTGTCTCGGTGTTGCGGAGCGGGAGGCACGTGGATAATGGAGTCACAATGCCGCCTCAAGGCCGTTCGAATGATAGGTGGAGCCCGAATTCGCGATGGGGATCGAGCAAAAACCTGGCAGCACAGCACGCTGGACGACCGTCCAGCGTTTCTGGACGACCGTCCAACGTTGGACGGCCGCCCACCGTCACGCGTGCCCCTGGACGAGCGCCAGACAACTTTTCAGCGAAGCCGCGCTGGACGAGCGTCCAGCGCACACTGGACGACCGTCCAACGCTGAACAAGAGCAGAGTGCGAGCCCTTCCTTGGACGAGCGTCCAGACGACACTGGACGACCGTCCAACGCCCAGAATGCACACACGGAGTCCGAGGAAGCTGAGAAAGAGTCCCAACCTCTACACAAGACGTCCAATCCTTATGTTCCCCCCATTCCTTATCCGAGTCGAGTGAAGAACAAGAAGCGGGATCAACAATTCATGGATTTGTACAAGCTTCTTTCAAAGGTGGACGTGAACTTGCCTCTCCTTGATGTCATTCGCAATGTGCCACCGTTCGTGAGGTTCGTGAAGGAGTTGACATCGAGGAAGAAGCCGTTCGATGAGATGGAGACGATTGCGGTATCGGAGGTGGCGACATCAATTATGCAACACCCTCTTCCACCTAAGCAACGAGATCCAGGTTCTTTCGTTATCACTATCTCCTTAGGTAATGGTAAGGAAGCATGTGGTATGCTAGATTTAGGTGCCGGTATTAATCTTATGCCTTATTCTATCTTTAAGCAATATAGAGTTAGGAGAACTTAAACCCACTCGCATGAGCCTTCAATTGGCGGATAGGTCTATTAGGTACCCTAGAGGTATTATTGAGGATATTCTTGTTCGCGTAGGGGGTTTGATTGTTCCCGTTGATTTTGTGGTTTTAGAGATAGGTGAGGTACAAGAAAATGGTATTGAGCACACACTTTTGCTAGGTCGTCCTTTCATGGCTACTACTAATACTTTGATTGATGTGAAGAGTGGTGTGATTAAGATGTCCGTTTTAGGAGAGGATGTCTCGTTTTCTGTGCATAAGAGTCGGCCTATGTCATCGGTCAATTTAATTGATAATTGTTCTTTCATCGATAAGGTTGATGCCTTGGCCGAGTGCTCTTTTGTGCAGGATTTTGACACCGAGGAGGTGTGTTGGGGATCCGGAGATCAAATGGAGTGGGAGCGAATGGAGAGAGACATTGGGATCAAACTCCCGTTTCCACCTCAAGACCCCGAGCCCGGCTCGAAGATTCCGGAGCCTTTGGAGTTGAAGGAGTTGCCATCGCATTTGAAATATATATTTTTAGAGGGAGGCAATCAAAAACCCGTAATCATCTCTTCTTCTTTGTCTCTTGCAGAGGAAGGAGCTTTGGTGGGCATACTCAAGGAGAACAAGCTCGCTTTTGGATGGAGCTTGGCGGATATACGAGGAATTAGCCCGGCCACGTGCATGCATCGCATCAATCTCGAAGAAGGCGCTCGCCCCAAACGAGATGGACAAAGGAGGCTCAACCCAATGCTCATGGAGGTAGTGCGCAAGGAAATCTACAAGCTATTGGCGGAGGGTATTATCTATGCCATCGCCGATAGTGAGTGGGTTAGCCCGGTGCACGTCGTTCCAAAGAAGGGAGGAATCACGGTGTCAAAGAACGAGAAGGACGAGTTGGTCGCCTCGCGCCCGGTTACCGGTTGGAGGATGTGCATCGATTATCGGAAGCTCAACGCTTCCACCAAAAAGGACCACTTTCCTCTCCCTTTTATTGATCAAATGCTTGATAAGTTAGCCGGGCAAGAATTTTATTGTTTTCTAGATGGCTTGTCAGGTTACTACCAAATTGCGATAGCTCCGGAGGATCAAGCAAAGACGGCCTTCACAAGCCCTTTCGGGACCTACTCTTATAGGAGGATGCCATTTGGTCTCTGCAACGCACCGGGTACGTTCCAAAGATGCATGATGTCTATTTTTTCGGAATTTATCGGTGATTTTGTAGAGATTTTTATGGATGATTTTTCTATTTTCGGGTCGTCTTTCCATGATTGCTTGTTGAAAATAGAGAGAGTCCTTAAGAGATGCATTGAGAGTGGACTTACCTTGAGTTGGGAAAAGAGTCATTTTATGGTTAGAAGTGGAATTGTTTTAGGCCATATAGTTTCGAGTAAGGGCATAGAGGTCGACAAAGCGAAAGTGGAGGTGATTGAAAAATTGCCACCACCTAGTGATGTCAAAGGTATTAGGAGTTTCCTTGGTCATGCGGGCTTTTATAGACGATTCATTAAGGATTTTTCTAAAATTAGCCAACCTCTTTGTCGATTGCTTGCTCAAGATGTGCCTTTCCACTTTGATGAGTCTTGTATGAATGCTTTTCTCACTTTAAAAGAAAAACTCATCTCTGCTCCCGTTGTAGTCGGTCCCGATTGGTCATTGCCTTTTGAGATTATGTGTGATGCGTCTAATAATTCCGTAGGGGCTGTTTTGGGTCAAAGAGTCGATAAGATGCTTCGTGTGATTTACTATGCTAGTTTAACTCTTAATCCGGCTCAAGTGAATTACACCACCACCGAACAAGAGATGCTTGCCGTTGTTTTTGCCTTAGATAAATTTAGATCTTACATCATAGGGTCTAAGGTGATTATTTATAGTGATCATGGTGCTCTTAAACATCTTTTGACTAAAGCCCAAGCAAAACCTAGGTTGATTAGATGGGTCTTATTATTGCAAGAATTTGACATTGAAATTCGTGATAGGAAAGGTAGTGATAATCTTGTGGCCGACCATCTCTCTCGTCTCGATTCACCTCCCCCTTATGCTTCTCTTGATGATATTTGTGATTCCTTTCCCTTTGAGAATGTTAATGAAGTGAATGCTACTCCTTGGTTTGCCGATATTGCTAATTACTTGGCCGATAAGGACACTAAACCCGTCCTTAACGCTCAAGAAGAGAAAAGGTTTCTTCGTTTGTGTAGGCAATACTATTGGGAGGATCCTCACTTGTTCAAGCTTGGGAAGGACGAGGTGATTCGAAGGTGCGTTCCCGACCACGAGCAAACCGAGGTGCTGCGACATTGTCACGAGGAGCCGAGTGGAGGACATTTTGGAGGCCAAAAGACTGCTCATAAGGTGCTACAAAGTGGATTATATTGGCCTACCTTGTTCAAGGATGCTCAAGCCTTCTACCTTGCATGCGATCGTTGCCAACGCACAGGTTCTATAGGTCGCCGTAATGAGATGCCCCTTAATCCTATTTTAGTGGTTGAGATTTTTGATGTATGGGGCATCGACTTTATGGGACCTTTTCCTAAATCCCATGGTTTCGAATACATTTTACTTGCCATCGATTACGTGTCTAAGTGGGTAGAAGCAATACCCACGAAGACATGTGATTCTCACGTTGTCTTGAAGTTTGTGCAGGAAAATATCTTGTGTAGGTTTGGTTTCCCTCGTGTGATCATTAGTGATGGGGGAAAACATTTTTGCAACAAGTTGTTCGCCAAGCTCATGAAGAAGAACGCCATCACACACAAGGTGGCGACTCCTTATCATCCACAAACCTCGGGACAAGCGGAGACGAGCAATCGCCAAATCAAGGGGATTTTAGAGAAGACGGTCAAGCCATCGAGGAAGGATTGGGCCGACAAGTTGAACGACGCTCTTTGGGCATATCGTACGGCTTACAAAGGCGTGCTTGGAATGAGTCCCTATAGGCTCGTCTATGGTAAGTCGTGCCATTTGCCCGTTGAGATCGAGTTCAAAGCATATTGGGCCCTCAAGCGCATCAATTTCGACCTCGACGATGCTCATGATCGGAGGATTTTGCAAATGGAGGAGCTCGACGAGCTAAGGAATGAAGCCTACGACAATGCCAAGATTTACAAGGACAAGGTGAAACGTCTACATGATAGACGCATAGCCTTCAAGGAGTTCAAACCCGGAATGAAGGTACTTCTCTTTCACTCTCGTCTTCGTTTATTTCCGGGTAAGCTTAAGTCTAGGTGGGGAGGTCCATACACGGTGGTGCAAGTTTTCCCCCATGGTGCGGTGGAAATCAAGAACGAGGATTCGGGATACATTTTCTCGGTCAACGGGCAACGATTGAAGCCATATATCGAAGGGACGACATTGCCTCACACGGTGGAAACAATTCTCATCTTCGACCCTCCACTTCTCTCTTGAGTTTTTGGTACGTCAAGCTAATGACGTTAAACAAGCGCTTGGTGGGAGGCAACCCACTTTCTCTATTTTATTTTTGTAGAATAGGATGTATTTTCTTTTTATTTTCATTATTTTTCGTGTGTTTTTCTTTAAGTGTTTGTGCAGGGAATGGTTCTTAAGGATTGCAATGGCACGGAAGGCTTCGAGAGGGAGAAAAATGGAGAACTTGAGCACAATTCCGTGAGGGGCGCTTTGGACGGGCGTCCAGCGCACGCTGGGCGACCGTCCAGCGTATTTTTGAGTTGCCAGAAATTTTCAGCGAGGGTCGCGTTGGACGAGCGTCCAGCGCACGCTGGACGAGCGTCCAACGTAATTCAGCCCTTCAATTTTCTGCGAACGCCGCGCTGGACGGGCGTCCAACGTACATTGGACGAGCGTCCAGCGCAAGACGGGCCCCAATTCGATTTTGAATCTGATTTTCACTAGGTTTTACTTATCTCTCTTCTCCTCTCTTCTCTTTCTCACGCCTCCCTCTCTAAGATTGCAGATACACCATGCCATGAACCGCCGTCGTTTGAAGCCTCCGCCTCAGCCGTCGTTTTGCCGCCACCACCGCCGCCGTGAGTCGCCGTCGCTGCCGCCGTTCTGCCGTCGTGTTCCAGTCTCCATTCCGAACGCCAGCACAGCCACTCGCCGTTGCAGCCACTCGCCGTTGTAGCCACTCGCCGTCCACTCGCCGTTGCAGCCCACGTCCAGCGCTCGCCCAGCCCACGTCCACGCCGCCGACGAGCGTCCAAGGAGCAGTGGACGAGCGTCCAACCCGGCTGCTGTCCAGATTTGTTTTCAGCCCGTTCCGGTCCGTTTTCGCCGTCAATTTCCCCGTCTCATCCCCGTTTCCACCCCTGTCGCAACCATGGTTCGTGGAGAGCTCGGAGAAGCCCGCCCTCTCACCGATGCACGCATTCCATTGCATCGCCGCCCCGACTACCACCCGTCCGGAGTTTCTCCGGAGCTTTATGGCCGTCAACAGCACGTTCCCTTCCCGACGGAGAGATTCGAGACCACAAATTTTTATAGCCGTCTACGAGGTAAGGAAATTCGACCTCCTAGGCACTTCAATATGGATTTTCTTCGTCGTTTACCTATGTGGGATACACTTAGAGGATACATAGATTGTTTAGGACTTATGAATTTAATTACACGTGCTTGGGATGGACACGAGAGTTTATGTATTGAAATGTGTTCTAGCTTTAGGTTAGAACGTAATGAGGAGAATGAGCTTTGTATGTATGCTACTTTTCGGGGTGAGTTGTGGGAAATACCTAGACGAGTGATGCATGAAGCATTTGGTTTTCATATGGGTGATGGTTTGTCTGAGTTCATGCCGTCTGATTTTAATGTGTCTAATGCTTGGTTTGCGTTGACGGGTGTTACTAATTATAAAGCTTCTGGAGTGCCGAGTGCTTTTATCAAAGATCATGCTTTATTAATTCTTCATCGTTTTCTGTCTTGCATGATTACTGGTAAAAAAGAGCATAATAAGGTGAATGCGTTAGAAATTTATTTGCTCCATTGTGCTTCTAACAATATTAGGGTGTGTATGGCTCCGTTTATATGGTCCCAACTTACTAATGTGCAAACCAAGAGTGGAGCACACCCTACTTTGAGTTATGTGGCTACAGGTTTGGCACGCCATTTGCGCGTAGATATTTCTCAAAGCACCGGCTTAACTCGAAGCAAGGAGATCACTCTCAACGAGCTTATCAACGCTCATCTCATGCGAGGGGCGACCGAGTTCGTTCCCGTTCGGGAGAGAGCGTCTGTTATTGCCTATCATGCAGCTCGTCGTCTCCATGGTCTCCCAAGTCAAGAGTCGGATGATGAGGAGGAGGAATATGAGGACGGAGACGATGATGAGGAGCAAGAGGGTGATGAGGAGCACAACGAGGACGAGGAAGAGGATGGAGACGAGGAGGAGGAGCAGCACGTCCCGGACGACAACGAGCGTTTGATTCACTACTACACTAGCCGAGATCGCGTCCGGGCTCGTCAAAATATGGAGGCCGAGGTTCCCCCTTATTGGGCCGACTTTAGGACCGATTTTATACAATTCCAAGAGAATGTGTTTAATCGGTTCGATGATTTGTCGACCCAAGTGACGGGGTTGAATAGTCGGGTGTCCCACATGGAGAGTCACTTGACTCGTTTTACCGACTTCTCGGTGGCCTCTACCTCTACCTCTACTCCACCGGACCCGAACGGCCCTCGTTGGTGGTCTCCTTACGATCCCCGATGGAATGATCCACGTTTCCGAGGTTTCTTCAACCCATAGCATGTTTGTGTCTTTTATTTTTGTTTGAGTCTTTTATTGTTTTCTTTTTATTTTGTTCGATTTTACGCTTTGGTATTTGTGTTTTGTGTTTGTTTTGTAGGTGATACTTGGAGTCTCTCGAGATTTTGAGTATTTGTGTTCGTCATATTGCGATAAGTTCTCTTTATCCCTTTCCTTTTTATTTTCTCGCAATGGGGACATTGCTTGATTTTAAGTGTGGGGGGGGGGGGGGGGGGGGGGGGGGTCTTTGAACTTTTGGCATGAAGTTTTTACTTTTGTTGAGTCATTAGGAGTTAATTGAGTCGTTGAGTCAAATGAGCATGTGATGATAGTATTGTGGACTTGGCCAATGATAGAGAATTGTTGATTTTTGGAAAAATTCATGATCTTTATTATGCATGGAACCTTGGCGAAGCGACGCATTTTATTCGATGAATTTTATGTATGCTATGATGTCGGGAACTAGATAGTTTGAACCCGTGAGATTTGAGCTTTTTGTGCATATTTATGCCTATTCTTGATTGAGTGATCATGCTTGCTTCGTTGTTTCTAGAACTTGCCTTGTTTCTCCATCAAGACCTTAGTATATTTACGAACTAGGAAATGATCTTAGGCCATTCTTTCGTAGCCACATGATTCCTATACACTAACCTTGTTCATAATCCTTTGTTTACCCCTTTTGAGCCTTTATTAGCCGTTCTTTGTGAAACCGGATGATAGGAGGTTTGGATGATTATGGGTATCCTTAGTTGTAGTTGGTGATATGGAAGGAGAAAATTTGAAAATACTTGTTGTGGTGTAGAAGGAGAGAAAGAAAAGGAATTTTAGATGCTTGTTTAAGTGTAGTTAGCTATCCCTATAGGCTTAAAAAATAAAAAAGAAAAAAAAAAAGAGATAAGAAAAAAAAAAAAAAAAAAATAGAGCCTTTGTTCAAATTAGAAAGAACATGTATTAGTTGAGCTCTAGAAAAAAGAAAAAAAAAAAAAAAAAGAAAAAAATAAGCATAAGGGGATAGTTAGCTTTGATTTGTATAGTTTAGCATCTTTGAGTTTGTAATTGGTGTGTTGGAGGGTAGAAGATGGAGATTAAAATCCATACTTTGGTTGGAGTTGAAAAAGAGGTTGATGATTTAGAGCATTTTGAGTCACTTAGCCTATATATTCCCTACCTTAACCAATGTCCCTACATTACAAGCTTATATAAAGACCTTTTTGATCCTTGTTTGTAGATATTACATTAGGTGGAGATGTTGAGATTAAAGGCAAGCTTATGGTAAACATGTTGTATTGCATTGATGTTGAGTGAACCTTCTTGATGTGCATTATATTACATCTTTTCTTTGAGAGAGTTGAGTGTTCACTTTCATATACAAAATTTCACATGTTTGGGAGTGTTCTTTGATGGATTAGCATACTTTGAATTAGTTGAGTAGATTGTGTTGATTGATGCTAAGGTTGTGTGCATAGTTTTGATCATGAACATGAGAGTTGTTTTTGAAAAGCTTTGAGGCCAATATAGTTCACGATACTTGAGTCTATTGTTTATTTCGTTTTTGTATTGCTTGAGGACAAGCAAAAGTCTAAGTGTGGGGGAGTTTGATTGGTGTGTTAATGTTAGGATTTTCGTAGTGTTGTCGAGTCCGTTTCGTTATGTTTTGCGTCTCTTTCATTTTTATTTTGCTATGATTTGGTTGTTTGGAGTTTGGTTCGTGTATGATCGTTAGGTGGAAGAAACGGAAGGAAACGGCTCGAAAAAGGCGAAGAATTGAGGAAATATCAAGTTTGGAGCGAGCAAGACGCTGGACGATCGTCCAAGGCTCTGGACGACCGTCCAGAGTGCGCTGGACGAGCGCTCACTGCGGTGGACGAGCGTCCAGAGTAGAAAAGCAGTGCACAGCGAGTGCGACGTTGGACGACCGTCCAACGCTCCGGCCAGCTATCCTTTCCTTATTTATCTAGGTTTTTACCTAGTATATATATATCATCCTTGTACACGAATTATAACCATCTTTTATCATTGTTTAGCTTTAGTTTTCAGATTAAAATACTTTAGTTTAGCTTTCTATTGTTCGGATCCGGATTCGTTCTTCGTTTATTTCAATTTAATTCAAGGCGCTTATTTAATTCAAGTTCTTCGTTCTTCGTCTCAATTTCCGTAAGTTCTTTTATTGCTTTCGTTTATTCGTTTTAATTGCTTGCTTTCGTTTTAGATTCGTTTTTCTTAATTGCTCCGTTTAAATTCCTTAGTTTAATTTCGTTGTTTCGATTTCTAGTTTTAAAGTTTAGATTCGTTTTCTTGCTTTTAATTCCCTTTCGTTTTTCAAAGTTTTCAAGTTAGATTAATTTGCTTTTAATTTCCAGATTTCAAATCATCATGTCTAGATTTATTTATGCTTCTTTCTTTGCTTTCGATTCCTTCGTTGCTTTCTTTATTGCTTTCCTTTCGATTCTTGCCTAGGTAGATTTAATTGCTTTCTTCTAGTTTAATTCTTAGATTTATTTCTTGTTCTTAGATTAGTATTTACTTGCTTTTATTTATTGCTTTATTTTACTTTCTTGTCTAGGATTTAAAAACAAAAACCCCAAAATATTCTTTACTTGCTTTATTAGATTAGATTTTTACTACATAATTAATTGCCCTGTTAAGTTTTCCTTGAGATTCGATACTTTGGTTTTACTTGCTAGTGCTACGATAGATTTCGTTCTATTGCGAACACTTTTTAGTGAAACAACATCATCGGATACACAATCGGATTAGTAGCGCGATGCTTTGAACTATTCCTCCACGGCGTGCACCGAGACAACGATATTAACACTAGAATACATCAACCTCATCTGTTCTCACGTTTTGTATCCTTTTCGGCCTTGGATACCCCTTTGGATTCATATGTGTATTCCTTGAAATGGCCACACTTCATACTTACATAGGTGATTCTTTACCGAGTATCTTGCCATACTCAACCTCCTCGAGGTCTTTAGGAATCATTAACAGTTAAAGACTTAACCTCACCACTTGGCAAGCTAATAACACTCGACTGCACTATAGAAGGAACATTGACGATGAGTGTTCTACACGAATTCTCATTGCTTAGTTTTCCCATATAACCAAGTTCTCGAGATCTCCAGTCATCATGGTTGAGTTACCACTATGATCATTCTTAATTTGTGGATTTCAAACCCATTCCTTCTAGCAACTTACACATTTGATCACGGATCAACCCTTTGGTTAGCGGATCTGCTAGATTATCAAGTGACCTTACATAGTCAATTGAGATAATCCCCGATGTGATCAACTGTCTCACGGTATTGTGTCGTCGACGAATATGTCGAGACTTACCATTGTATAAACCACTCTTTGCTCTACCAATAGCAGCTTTACTATCACAGTGAATCATCACTAGCGGCAGTGGTTTAGACCAACATGGAATGTCATCTAGGAAGTCTCTTAGCCACTCGGCTTCTTCCCCAGCTTTATCCAAAGCTATAAACTCGGATTCCATGGTGGACCGGACTATACACGTTTGTTTCGTGGACTTCCATGAGACAACACCACCCCCAATGGCAAACACATATCAACTTTTTGAAAGTGAATCTTTATTGTCGGATATCCAATTCGCATCACAGTACCCTTCAAGTACTGGGGGGTATTTCAAATAATCTAGCCCATACTGTTGAGTATACTTTAAGTACCTCAATAGATGGATCAGAGTTGTCCAATGTGCCTTGCTCGGATTGCTCGTATACCGACTCAATTTGTTCACGGCACATGCTTCGGGTCTGGTGCAATTTGTAAGATACATTAATCATCCAATCACCCGTGCATAGTCTTCTTGAGCAATAGGTTCACCATGATATTTACTTAAGTGAACATTGAGTTCTATCAGGGTTTAGCGGGCACACTCTCAAAAGCGTTGAACTTCTTGAGTACTGTCTCAACATAGTGAGATTGTGACAATACTATCCCATCGGATCTTCTTAGAATCTTGATTCCAAGGATAACATCCGCTAATCCTATGTCTTTCACGTCAAAGTATCTCTTTAACATGCTCTTTGTTTCGTTAATCACTTGGGTATTGCATACCATGATTAACACGTCATCTACATATAGACACACTATAATATATCCGTTATTAGTGTTCTTGATGTAGATAACTTATCACTTTCGTTTATACGAAAGCCATTTGACAACATCACATCATCAAACTTCAAGTGCCTTTGTAGCGGCGCTTGTTTCAATCCGTATAGAGACTTAATCAGCTTGCAAACCTTTTCTCTTGTCCGAGTTCTACAAACCCTTCTGGTTGCTCCATATAGATTTCATCTTCAAGATGACCATTCAAGAACGCAGTCTTAACGTCCATTTGATGTATCTCAAGATCATACAAAGCAGCAATGGCTAGAAGCACACGAATGGATGTAATCCTCGTAATTGGTGAATAGGTATCGAAGAAATCGTACCCTTCCTTTTGCTTAAAGCCTTTGATCATTAACCAGTCCTTGTACTTGTCAATTGAACCATTTGCTTTGTATTTTCTTTTAAGGATCCACTTGCATCCTAAGGGCTTACAACCTTCTGGCGGATCAACCAACACCCATGTGTGGTTTTGCTTTATGGAATCAATTTCACTTTGAATTGCTTCTCTCCAAAGTGATCCATCCGATCTTGCCAATGCAGCCTTCATTGTGGTTAGCTCATCGTCCAACACAAACGCTACATATTCAGGTCCAAATGACTTTTGAGTCCTTGCTCTACTACCACGTTTCAATTATACATTTTTCGAGTTAGACCTTCGTCGCTTGCGCAATTTTGGTTCCTCACTCGTGGATTTAGAACTAATGGTTTCACCTTCAATTCTTTCACTAGAAATGGTGTCAACTTTATCCTTCTTTTTACAAGGATACACATTTTCAAGAATACTGCATTCCTTGACTCAATTGTGGTACTCACAGTCATGTCCGGTACATCGGACTTGTGGATAACAAACCGGTAGGCGCTACTATTAAGTGCGTAACCTATAAAGATACAATTGACCGTTTTAGGACCAATTGTAACCTTTTTAAGTAGAGACACCTCGACCTTCGCCAAACACCCCCAAACTTTGGGATATTTGTACGATGGTCTCCTACCTTTCCACAACTCGTAAGGTGTAATGTCCTTACCTTTGAGCGGGACTTTGTTTAGTATATAGTTGGCTGTCAAAACAGCTTTCCCCCACATGCATTGTGGCAACCCTGAACTGATCAACAAAACGTTCATCATGTCTTTAAGAGTTCGATTCTTGCATTCTGCAACGCCATTTGATTGGGGTGAGTACGGAGCTGTCGTTTGATGAATTATACCACTTTCGTTGCACAATTCCTCAAACGGAGCGACATATTCTCCACCTCTATCACTTTGAACCATCTTTATTCGACAGCTTAGTTGATTTTCTGCTTAATTCTTGAAGTTCTTAAAAGCTTCAATAGCCTCATCTTTACCTCTTAAAAGATAAAGGTAACAATACTTTGTGCAATCATCGATGAAAGTGATAAAGTACTTCTTAGCACCTCTAGTTTGCAAAAATTTTAAATCACACACATCCGTGTGAATTAACTCAAGGTGTTCCGTGCTCCGCTCTACCGAAGGAAACGGTAACTTTGTCATTTTTGCCTCAACACAAATTTCACATTTGTTTGTGGTCTTAACATCATTAACCTTTAGTAAATTCATATTTACTAATCTTTTTATAGCATTGTGGTTCACATGACCCAATCTACAATGCCATAAATCATAGCACTCAATCAAGTAAGAGGAAGTACTTGCTTTTTCTTTAATAGCAGAACACTTGGTTACACGGCGCACGGCCAATACATTAAGTTTAAAAAGTCCCCCGGTAAGGTAACCTTTACCAAGAAACTTTGTGAATTTCAACAAGGTAAACTTATCGGACTCAAATACTAGTCTAAACCCCTTATTACCTAGTACAGAGCCTGACACCAAGTTCTTGCGTATGTCAGGAACATGAAGGACATTCTTCAACATAAGTGAGAGGCCAGATGTGAGCTTGAGCTCCACCTCTCCAACTCCTACCACCTCGGACAAAGCTTTGTTCCCCATGTTGAGCTTCCTCCCCTCAACGACATGATAGGTAACGAACTTGCTCCTATCAGCACACATGTGGACAGTAGCGCCCGTGTCGATGTACCACCCTCCAGTGTTCTCGACTGTGTTTACCTCAGGGGTAACCTCTGTGCTAACCTCTTCGGTTACCACAGTAGCTAGGTCATCTCTGTCCCACTCGCCAAAGTCCTTCTCGGCGACGTTGGCGACCTTGATCTTCTTCTTGTTCTTCAGTTTATGGCAGTCCTTTGCCGCATGACCATGCTTGCCACAATTGAAGCAGTCACCGTTGAACTTCTTGACAGACACATTGTCTTTGCCATTGTCTCTGGCACCTGGACGAGGTCTTTTGTTAGAGGGACCGCCTCGCTCCATTAAGTTCACCTTTGCATCGATCGGGACCCTAGGCTTTGGGTCTTGCTTTCACACGTCCGACTCGATACGCAATTTTCACAATAGGGTATTCAAGAGTCATCTCCTTTCGCTCATGCTTAAGGTAGCTCTTGAAGTCCTTCCAACTTGGGGGTAACTTCTCTATCATGGTCGCAATAGTGAATGCGTCCGGTAAGGACATCCCCTCGACATGGACATCGTGCACAATGAGTTGAAACTCTTGCATTTGCTCCATGATCGGTCGTGAATCGACCATCTTGTAGTCTAAATACTTTTCGACTACTAACTTCTTCGTACCAGCATCATCGCTACGGTACTTCATCTCCAAAGCATCCCACACTGCCTTGGAGGTTTCTATAGTGGAGTACACATTGTATAGAGCATCATCCAGAGCATTCAGAATGAAGTTCTTACAAAGGTAGTCTCCGTTTTGCCAATTGTCGTAAGCAGCGCGAACGACAAAGCTTGCCTCTTGCTCACTTGGCTTAGAGGGCTCTTCTTCCTTTAGGAAGTTTGCAAATCCCAACGTTGTCAAATAGAACAACATTTTCTGCTGCCATCTCTTGAAGTCGGATCCTCCGAACTTCGGTGGCTTCTCGGCGGGTGGCATCACCCGCTGCGATGAGTTCGCTCTCAAATGGAAACCACTGTTGAGCCCAATGTGCCCAACACCAGATCCGTTCATGGATCCAGCGTTACCACTGAAAGTGAAACCCACGGTGCCGCAAGATGCGGATCCACCGGTCAACCCGAAAGGGTTATTAAACACCCAGAAGGTAGAAGAACCTCCATAAGTAGGCGTTGTGCTCGCCATTGAACCTGATGCCGTAGGGTGGCTGGACAGCAACGGATTGGACATCGTCGAAGCCATGGTGGTTGCGCCAGTGCTGGAGTAATTGGATGCAGATGCAGTCGTCATCTCCTTGGGTTGGCAAGTGTAGTATCTCGTCGTGCGATTGTTGGGATTTGGAATAGGGTTCCGTATCCTACAATTTTCTAACCACTGTGGTGGGTACAATGCTAGATACAAAGAGATAACTTGCCAGGGGAGAAAACTACTATTCTAAACAGATGTAGGACGAATTACAACTCAAATAAAAAATAACGAACTGAATACAACGAAACAAAACACAAAGGAAAGAAATAGCCAAGTCGAGGAAAACCCTCTTTTTGCAAGACGAGATACGCCCCGGTAGTGCTCTCGGTTTTGGTGTATCGTCCCTAAAGATAAAACAGCTTCGTCTCCTCAGTAGTAGCATCACAAGACCTCGGAGCCCGGTGAACTAGAGTGAGGCGATGACTGAACTCGTGAATGAAGAGGATGCAAAAGAGAGATGCCAGTGTATGAGTGATATGCGTCTATAACCTCTAAAACGTGTTCAAACTTATGAATGAATGCTCTCTCATGCTCCTATATATAGGCATATCAAACTCTAGGGTTTTGGAGTCTTGGCCGTCAAAGGCCCATTAGGTGGAGTAAGAGACGGTAAAAAACGTCTCTCCTAAATTAGTGGGTTGTTACACCCCGAGACTCAAGGGATTACACCCGAGATTCAAGGGATATGGCCGTTACAACACCTGTCACGGTGGCGATTACAACGGCTGGATCATTCCGTTGCGTGCCAGACGCGGGAGCTGTTACCACACTGGATCATACGTTGGTCTGTCTACTCGGCCCGATAACGTTTTGCTTCCTTGGCCCAAAACGGAAGTTAATGAGACTCAAGACAAGGCCCAAGCACGCGAGGGCCTGTCTTTGTCCACTTAACCCACTTATTAATAAGCCCACTTGTTTAGTTACTTTTAAACAAGATTAGAGAATGTTAATTCTCCAATGTGGGACAATAATACTTCCTAATAATGACGTCACCATATATATATATATATATATATTGGATTTGAGCATATAATTATATCACATTAATCTACTCCTCGAGAATATTAATACTATGACATTTAATCTCATTATCGAGTTAAATATCCACTCCATATTATTGATCAAATGCCAATAATATTCAACAGATCCTTCATTCCTAATTTAATTTTGGAAATGGTTAATCAGTTTTCTAGTACTCGTGCTTCTTTGACTTTGTTTACCCACTTTGTTCCCATTTTAAAAAATTTTGAACTCTATGTTTTGCGTTAAATAGGAGTTAACCAAGTATAAAAACACTGATCATCACATGAATTCAAACTAAAACTTGGGTAGACTTAGGTAAGAGTTTTGATAAAGGCACTAAGAAATAATATTTTCCACAACAAAGGATAGAAATAGCCGAACGAGGCATTGATACATAGTATTGGTAACCTAACATTGAATGATGTGGTCGTATCTCTAAATGAAGAGCACTTAAAAAACTATATAAAGGTTTTTTTGTGTGTTATTGCGTGGAAAGCTTGAGATTTACTTGAGGTTTTAGATGCTTTGAACATTATCTCGTCTTAGATAATTCATGATTTATGCCTTTTTCTTTTGTAGAACATCACCTATCTATAATGCATATTGAAAGATCAATCGTTGGAGTGATGGAACTTGAATTTCTCAAAAAACATATAATATCAAGCTTTCTCACGACCCTTGTTTGGTGTCGATTTGTGTAGTTTTTAGTCGGTATTTTAGGTCCCTTTTTGTCGTTTCGTTTCCATTTCGTAGAGTATTTTCTATGATTTGAGTGTTTGTGAGTTTATTTGGATTAGGTTGTTAGTGCATGAGTTGCATGCATTTCAGATTTGTGTTGGCATTTTTATTTTCAAGACTTCTGCTGCGTTGCTGACTGGATTATTGCATGTATCGAGGAATTATATATATATATATATATATATATATATATATATATATATATATTATATATTATTATTATTTGAAGATGGAAGATTATTTCTGCATGGAAAGTTTCCATGCACAGAAGATCAGCTTGAAGATCTTGTAGGGTTTCTTGCGCTGAGTATATATATTGAAGTAAACCCTAGACACGCTCTGCCGCTCTTGATTAATTTGGTGTGTGAGTTTTTGGTGTTCTTGCAACGAATGTATTGCAAGGTTTTGTTTTGAGCGAGCGTGTGTTCTGAACAAGCTTTCCTGGCTTTGTTCAGTTTGATCTAAGCGTGTTGCTTAGAACCATTCAAGTGTTTTTCACTTAACGAGTTCATCTCGTTGTTGTATTCGATCTCATTGTAAGGGAGTTGTAATCGAGACGAATAGGTGACATAAGGTGGAGTCCTTGGTGTAATGTCTTGTAAGTCTTTTGACTACTTATAGTGGATTGAATCTCTCGGATATTGTCCCCCAGACGTAGGTGTGTTATCACCGAACTGGGTTACCAAGTTTCTGTGTTCTTTACTGCTTTATTGCTATTGCATTTAAGAACAGAATTAAGATCGTTTTTAGTTTTGCACAAACTAGCACTTTCAATTGGCACCAGGGCAGGTTTTGGATTGGTGGAGATCCTGGGATTCGTGTGCTAAAGCTGTGTAAACTAAGATGGACCTTCTAAAGGATGTAGGTTCTGTAACAGACCACCCATTTTGGATGGTAAAAATTATAGCTACTGGAAAGTCAGAGTCACCTCGTACATTCGATCTGTTGATGAGAAGGCGTGGGGTACTGTGCTAAGTGGTTGGACTGAACCTGCAAATGATGAAGGTGACAAGAAGCCCAGAGAGAAGTGGGATGACAATGATGTTCTTTTGTCAGGGTTGAATCAGAAGGCCCTAGATGCTATTCTGGCATCGGTTGATATGGAAAATTTCAACTTGATTTCAACCTGCACTTCAGCTAAGGAAGCCTGGGACACTCTGCAGAATGCATATGAAGGGAACAGCTGGGTAAAGGCTCAAAGCCTTCAGCAGCTGATCTCAAGTGTTGAGAATGGGAGAGGATAAAACTGTATCTGAGTTTCATGCTAAGCTGAAGAATATCTCCAATGAGTGCTTTATGCTTGGAGAGAAGATGTCACAGGAGAAGTTATGTGCTAAAGTGTTGAGATCTCTCCCAAGAAGGTTTGACTTCAAAGTTGCAGCTATTGAGGAAGCCAGAGATCTTACTTCTATGACTCTTGATGAGCTAATTGGATCTCTCAGAACTTTCGAAATGGGGATGCGTGAAGAAGATGCTCCTAAGAAGAAGGAGATAACATTTGTTGCTACAGCTGATCAAAGTTCTCGGAAAGTTGTTAGTGATGAAGCAGAACTTCTGGAGTCATATGCTCTTCTCACAAGCAAATTTAACAAAGCTATGAAGAAATTTAGAGGAAAAAGGAATCAAGGGGAGAGTGCTGCAGGAAGTGGAAACAAGGCACCTATAATCTGCCATGAGTGTGGTGGAAAAGGGCACATCAAGCCAGAATGTGCTAATCTGAAGAAGAAAGCTGGGAAATCTTATGCTGCCACTCATAGTGACAATGAAGAATGTGATGATTCAGGAGTTGAAGACAATGTTTTCCCTAAAGGATCCAGCAAAGCCTATGCAGCCAAAGTTGATAAACAAAAATCTGATGAAGATGTTGATAATCTGTTTGATGAAAATGAAGAAGAAGATACAGAGGACAATGCAGAAGATCAGATTGAGATTGCATACAAGGAAATGTATGACAAGTGTCTTATAGTTGCTGAGATGAATCAATCCCTCTCTGATGAGTTAAAGCAAGTGAAGGAGGAAAGAGATAAGTTAGTCTTAAGGCTGGATCAGCTAGAGAAGCAAGCAACATCTTCTAAAGAGGAAAAAAACTGTACAATCAAGTGATATGAATCATTTGTTTAAGTTGATGAAAATGATGACTGCTGGAACTGCCAAGCTCGATGAGATTCTCAAAATTGGTGGAAAGACTAACAAGGATAAGTCTGGTCTGGGTTTTGAAGGAGGCAAGGGAAAACATAAACAGCCTCGTGCTCGGACTAAAGCCTATCCTTCTGTTCCTCAAGGATATCAGCATGGAGATTGGGGAGCAGATACAAGATCTTCTCAGCAAATTAGTTCACAAGTGTGTCATCACTGCTGGATTCTTGGGCATATGAGGCCTCACTTTAAGAAGCTGCAAGAAGATCAGTTCAGAATGGCTAGAAGACCTTTTCCAAATCATCCTGGATACAACTCATATCACAGAGTGCCAGGAATTTATGGAAATGCTCCTGGAATCTATGGGGGAAGAGGTCCTTACAGAGGATATGCTGCTCATACTGCTCTTCTAGTTGAGACTGAAAATACATGGTATTTTGATAGTGGCTGCTCCAGACATATGACTGTAAAAAGAGAAAGTTTGACAAACATCAAACCTGTCAATGGTCAAACAGTAACTTTTGCTGATGGTGTTAAGGTTCCAGTTCTTGGATGTGGAGATTTGGTTGTTTCTGGGATGCCCAAGCGTAAGAATGTGTTTCTTGTGGATCAACTTAAGGCAAATCTGGAGAGTATAAGTCAGCTCTGTGACCAAGGAATGGATGTCAGATTTGATAAAGGTACATGCACTGTGTATGAGAACCAGAAGGTGTATTTGATTGGCAAAAGATCTTCTGACAGCTGCTATCAGGTTGAGAGCAATATCAAGGGTTTTAGTGCCAAGATGAGTGAATTTCAGATATGGCATCAAATACTAGGCCATCCTAGTTTCAGGCATATGAAGACCTTGATGAACAATGATGTTATTATTGGTCTGCCGAAGCTGAGCTTGGATCATGAAGGTCAGTGTGGTCCATGTATGAGTGGGAAGCAAATTCATGCCACTCACAAGGCTGTGTCTGTTGTAACTACAAGCAGTATTCTTGATCTTCTCCATATGGATTTGATGGGGCCAATGCAGACTGAGAGTCTTGGAAAGAAGAAGTATGTTTTGGTGGTTGTGGATGATTTCTCTAGGTATGCTTGGGTGGATTTCTTGAGAGAGAAGTCTGAGGCTTTTGAAGCTTTCAAAAGGCTGCATAAAAGAGTAACTAGAGAAAAGGATAAGCATGTCAAGCGCATCAGAAATGATCATGGAAGAGAGTTTGACAATGTCTTATTTGAAGGATTCTGTGCTCTAGAAGGTATTGAGCATCAATTCTCTGCACCAATCACTCCTGAGCAGAATGGTGTTGTGGAGAGAAAGAATAGAGTTCTTCAAGGCATGGTGAGAACTATGATGAAGGCTACAAAAGTTCCTGTTAGATTTTGGGCAGAGGCAATGAATACAACATGCTACATCTCTAATAGGATCTATGTCAGACCAAAGATGACTATCAATCCATATGAGATTTGGAGAGGAAGGAAGCCGAATGTCAAACACTTTCACATCTTTGGGAATACATGCTATGTATTGAATGATAGAGATCAGAACAAGAAGTTGGATGATCGTGGTGTTAAAGGAATCTTTCTGGGATACTCCATGAACAGTAGAGCCTTCAGAGTATTCAGCAGCAAGACTGAAACAGTCATTGAATCTGTGAATGTTAGGTTTGAAGATGAAAGAGGCTTTGATACATCCATGGTAGGTGATGCTGAAAATGTTGTAACTGGTTTTTTTGAGAATGCTTCCAAAACTGATCTAAATAGTGAGCCAGAATCTGCTGATGAATTTGTCAAGGAAGAGGAAGATGTGGTGAGTAGTTCTGGAGGCATAGGGGCTGCTCAAGTTCACAAAAATCATTCAGCAAATGATGTCATTGGAAATCTAAATGATGGGATTAAAACAAGAGGCAAGAAGCAGGACTATGCCAAAATGATCTCAAATGTAGCTCATGTGTGTTTTACTTCGAAGATTGAGCCTAAGAACATCAAGCAGGCTCTCACAGATGAGAACTGGATTGCTGCAATGCAAGAGGAACTTATGCAGTTTAACAGGTGCAAGGTATGGTACTTATGTCCAGAACCAGCAAATGCCAACATCATTGGCACGAAGTGGGTGTATAGAAACAAGACTGATGAGAATGGCAATATAGTCAGAAATAAAGCAAGGCATGTTGCTCAAGGCTATACATAAGTTGAAGGGGTAGACTTTGATGAGACTTTTGCCCCTGTGGCAAGAATGGAGTCTGTTAGATTGTTACTTGGAATTGCCTGCCATCTAAATTTTAAGTTGTATCAGATGGATGTTAATAGTGCCTTCCTGAATGGGATTCTAAAGGAAGAGGTATATGTAAGGCAACCAAAAGGATTTGAGAATCCTGAGTTTCCAAATCATGTGTACAGACTGCAAAGAGCTTTGTATGGGCTGAAGCAAGCACCTCGTGCTTGGTATGATAGATTGTCTGAATATCTGCTACTGAAAGGCTATAAGAGGGGCAGTGTAGATAAAACTCTATTTGTGAAGAAGGAGAATTCTGATGTGCTCCTAGTGCAGATCTATGTTGATGATCTTCTATTTGGGTCTCAATCTGAGAAGCTAGTGAATGAGTTTGTGAAGCTAATGAAGGAAGAGTTTGATATGAGCATGTTTGGTGATGTGAATCTTTTTCTTGGGCTTCAGGTTAAGCAATCAAAGGAAGGGTTCTTTGTTACCCAAAGTACTTATGCCAGGAATTTGGTTAAGAGATTTGGGCTGGAGAATGCTAAGCCTAAAAGAACTCACATGAGTACTTCAGTGAAACTTCACAAAGATCCAGAAGGTGCTTCTGTTGATCATACTCTCTATAGAAGCATGATAGGGAGTATGTTGTATCTCACCTCCAGCAGACCTGATATCTGTCACAGTGTTGGTGTGTGTGCTAGATTCTAGGCTGATCAAAAGTAAAGCCGTATGAATGCTGTCAAGAACATCATCAAATATATCAAAGGGACATCTGATATTGGCCTTTGGTTTTCTAACAACACCTCTATTCAGCTGCATGGTTATTGTGATGCAGATTATGCTGGCTCTCTGGTGGATAGGAAGAGCACTTCTGGTGGATGCTTCTATCTAGGAAGCAATCTTATTTCATGGTATAGCAAGAAGCAGGTTGGTATTTCACTGTCTACTGCAGAGGCAGAATATATTGCAGCTAGTAGCTATTGCACTCAGCTTGTGTGGATGAAGAAAATGCTTGCAGATTATGGCTATAAGCAGGATGTGATTCACATTTTATGTGACAATGAGAGTGCTATCAATATAGCTAAGAATCCAGTTCAGTTCTCCAAGACTAAGCATATTGATGTCAGATATCATTATCTGAGAGAACTGGTTGAAGAGGGTACATTGAAGATTGAGCATGTTCATACAGAACATCAGCTGGCTGATATCTTCACAAAAGCCCTTGACACTGCTAGATTTGAGCTTTTGAGAGCCTCTCTTGGGCTCTGCACCTCATGACTAACCGTTCTTAAGTTATTGAAGGTTAGTGTATATATGTACCATAGTTTTATTTTCTGGTTTTCTTAGATTTCTTGTGTGCTTATGGGAGATGATGAATTTGTTATTATCTGGGAGATTTATGGTGGTGATATGATCATTGTGGTATTCTGGTTATGTTGCAATTTGCAGTGTTGCAAATTGGTTATTGTTCTTGGAACAGTGCACAAAGAGCATCTGCTCTTAATTTTGGCACTTAAATGGGCTACTGAAGTATGGCTAGTAAACCTGTCAGACAATGAGTGGAATCTGACAGGTACTTATTCAAATATTGTGAGGAGGGAGTTTATTTCTCTCATTCCTCTCTGTTCTTGTAACCCTGGCTCTCTCCTTTCAACTCTGCGTGTGCTCAAGTTCTTTGCTACTGCAAGAATGTCTTCAAACAACACTTCGAGTGAGTCTTCTCTGAATCCCTTGAGTGAGAAGTACTGCCCATTATTTGCGGCTAGCCAGAGGAGAGGCATTGACTCTTCCAAAAGGAAGCGTGGAGCTGCCACTACTGAAGAAAAGATTCGTGAGATGGACCCTGAACTCGGTGACTTCTCGAGCGAAGGGGAGAATGATAGACGAGGAGGACGTCGCGTTCGGAGTAAGCGTATGCTTGTTGCTGATCCTCCTATTCAGCTCACTTCGAGGAATGTGAGAAGAACCTCGAACCCTAAGAAGTCTTCCTCTGTGAAAATTGTTGAGGGGAAGAAGAAAGCTGCTGTGAAGGGTAATAAGCAGAAGGGTGTCGACAGGAGTAAGGCTCGTTCTGAGGAGCCCCTTCAAGATCGTGTAGAAGACGAGGTGATGCAGGCTAAGAGAGCTGCTAAAGGAAAAGGGAAAATGGTTGATGCTCCCACTCAGGCGCGTACCCGTGCTGCTGTCCAGAAGCTACTGGATGATGCCATCAAGGCTGCAAAGTCTACTCATGCAGCTGTAAAAAGGGCTACTGCCAGTGCCACAAAGGGCAAAGGGAGAGTGAAGGCTCCTGCTGCTCGAACTAGGCTCACAGCTGCACAGAAAAAGGCACTGTACAACTCTCTTGCAGATGGGCATGACATTCCATCTCCTACTGATTCTTTACATACTGAAGATAATGTTGAAGCAGATATGGTGGGGAAGTTTGATCCCAACACTCATGTAACAATCTATGGGAATATGCGCTGGGAATTCTTGCAGCACAGAGATTTTCTAAATGATAGGTTTGTCACTGAGCATTACCTTCATAGAGGGGAGATGATACGATCCTTGATGACCGATGGTAGACGCACGCGGAAGAAACAAAACTAACTAACGAATGGAAAATCCCAATACGTCAAAGGACTAAACCCTCCTAAGTACTATAGATAAACCGAAGTCTCTATAACCCAAAGAAACGGTCGCCTAGCCACACGGGGACGATGAATGAAACACAACGAGGTTTGATTTACTCCCTGATTCGCCGGATAATGAATTCGTCTTGGAATAATCAAGAGGAATTCGAAAACTCTCAAGAGAGAATAAACTCACAATAATATTAATGATCAAAGCTAACTAATTTTCGTCCACAAAGACCCCCTTATATAGAGAGGCAAATAAAACCATCTAAACCTAATCTAACTAGGAAATAACTGACCCAAAGTCATTGGCATGGCCCAACCCATTAACCAACATGATAAAAACCCAAAAACAAGTCTTTTAAGGCCCAAAAACGTGGCCTGACTCAAAACACACGAAAATAAAAATAAAGTCTTCATTTTTCAGCCCGAACGCACTCGATAAAGTTGATGACTCGCGGGCTGTCCGGTTCGCCTTCTCCAATGGGCTTCTTCATCAATTCTTGAGCCCAAACTTCTTGAATCAATCCTTGCAAACCTTCCTTGAACTTCTTAGCTCGAGCTCTCGTCACCGGCCCTTTGGGAACACGAACAGGATCTTGATTTGACGAACCTTGGACTCCATCATTCCCCTCCTCTTGAATAGGATTTGTCCTCAAATCCAAGTCGTCACCTACATCAAAAGGACTCAAGTCAGTAACATTGAATGTAGCACTAACATTATACTCACCAGGTAAGTCCAATTTGTAGGCGTTATCATTGATGCGCTCCAACACTTGAAAAGGTCCATCGCCTCGAGGTAGCAACTTCGAACGCCTTTGCAATGGAAACCTCTCTTTGCGCATATGCAGCCATACCCAATCTCCGGGCTCAAACACAACTTGACGCCTCCCCTTGTTGGCTTGCTTGGCGTACTGCTCCGTTCGTCTCTCAATATTCAGCCTTGCCTTCTCATGAATCTGTTTCACAAAATCAGCCTTTTTCTGGCCATCAAGGTTAGTACGCTCATGTTCAGGCAATGGAGATAAATCTAAAGGAGTTAAAGGATTAAACCCATAGACAATCTCAAAAGGCGAAAACTTAGTAGCAGAATGAACAGAACGGTTATATGCAAACTCAACATGTGGCAAACATTCTTCCCAAGACTTAATGTTCTTCTTAATTATAGCCCTAAGCAATGTAGACAAAGTCCTATTGACTACTTCAGTTTGACCATCAGTTTGTGGATGACAAGTAGTAGAAAACAACAGTTTAGTACCTAACTTACCCCACAAAGTCTTCCAAAAGTAACTCAAGAACTTCGTATCCCTATCCGAAACAATAGTCCTAGGCATTCCATGCAATCTAACAATCTCTCGAAAGAACAAATCAGCAACATGCGATGCATTATCAGATTTATGACATGGAATAAAATGCGCCATCTTAGAAAATCTATCAACCACCACAAACACAGAATCACTACCATGCTTAGTCCTAGGCAGCCCTAACACGAAATCCATAGAAATGTCAATCCAAGGAGCAGTAGGAATAGGCAATGGCGTGTACAAACCATGGGAACTCACTCTAGACTTAGCTTGTTTACAAGTAACACATCTACCACAAATTCGTTCAACATCTCTCTTCATATGAGGCCAAAAGAAGTGTTCATGCAAAACAGCTAAAGTCTTAGCAACACCAAAATGTCCCATCAAACCCCCACCATGAGATTCAAGCAACAATAATTCACGAAGAGAACACTTAGGAACACACAATCGATTTCTCTTAAACAAATAATCATCATGCCTAAAGTACTCTTCAAAACCAGATTTCTCACATGCTCGATAAATCTCACCAAAATCAGCATCATTCACATACAAACTCTTCAAACACTTGAAACCAAGCAACTTAGCATCTAAAGTAGAGATCAAGGCATACCTCCGTGAAAGTGCATCAGCCACTACATTCTCTTTACCTTGCTTGTACTTGATGACGTAAGGAAACGTCTCTATGAACTCCATCCACCTAGCATGCCTCTTGTTCAACTTGTGCTGCCCCTTCAAGTGCTTCAAGGACTCGTGATCGGTGTGAATGACGAATTCCTTTGTCCACAAGTAGTGCTGCCACGTTTTCAAAGCCCGCACCAACGCATACAGCTCCTTATCGTACATTGGATAGCTCAACGTTGCTCCGTTTAGCTTCTCGCTGAAGTACGCCACCGGCCGGCCTTCTTGCATCAAAACTGCACCAATTCCAACACCAGAAGCATCACATTCAATCTCAAAAGACTTAGAAAAGTTAGGAAGAGATAGTACCGGGGCGTGTGTCAGTTTGTACTTCAGAAGCTGAAACGCCTTCTCTTGATCTTCTCCCCAATTAAACTCCACATTCTTCTTGATGATTGCCGTCAATGGTGCTGCAACACTACTGAAATGGGGCACGAATCTCCTATAAAAGCTAGCAAGTCCGTGGAAACTTCTAACTTCTCCAATGCTCTTTGGACTCGGCCACTCTTGAATAGCTCGTATTTTCTCATCGTCAACCTGTACACCCTGTGCACTAACAACAAATCCAAGAAACACAAGCTTGTCCGTACAAAAGATGCACTTCTTTAAGTTAGCAAACAACCTCTCCTTCCTAAGTACATCTAAAACAGACCTCAAATGATCAACATGCTCTTCATGACTCTTGCTATACACTAGGATATCATCAAAGTAGACAACTACAAATCTGCCAATAAAAGCTCGTAAAACATGGTTCATAAGACGCATAAATGTACTAGGTGCATTAGTCAAACCGAAAGGCATAACTAGCCACTCATACAAACCAAGTTTAGTTTTAAAAGCAGTTTTCCATTCATCCCCTTCCTTAATCCTAATCTGATGGTATCCACTACGCAAATCAATTTTTGAAAACACACAAGAGCCATGCAGTTCATCAAGCATATCATCTAAACGAGGGATAGGATGTCGATACTTTACCGTGATGTTGTTTATGGCTCGACAATCGCAACACATCCTCATCGTTGAGTCCTTCTTGGGTACGAGTAACACCGGAACTGCACAAGGACTCAAACTCTCCCTCACATGCCCTTTCGCCAACAACTCTCCAATCTGCCTCTCCAACTCCTTCGTCTCCTCGGGATTGGTGCGATAGGCTGGCCTATTTGGAAGTGTTGCTCCAGGCACAAAGTCGATTTGATGTTCTATCCCCCCTAATTGGTGGTAAGCCAGCTGGTGTATCCTCGGGAAAGACATCATCAAATTCCTGCAAAACAGAGGAGATAGAAGGGGGTAGAGAATCGAGATCGTTAGTAGATAAAAAGTTCCCCTTGTACAGAAGTACGATCAAAGTCCTCTCCTCCTGCACCGCCAACTTCAGATCACTCGCCTTTGCAAAACACGATTTGTGTACTACACCCTTCTCCTTATCTCCCTTCTCCCTAGTCTCCACCTTCTGCTCCTCCAACTTCAGCCGCTCAGCCTCCTTTTGCAGCAACACTTGATCCTCATACACTTGTTTGGGAGTAAGAGGAACAAGCGACACTTTCTTCTGCCTATACTCGAACGAATATTTGTTGGTGAAGCCATCATGTGTCACTCGTCGATCAAACTGCCACGGCCTCCCCAACAAGATGTGACTCGCTTGCATCGGAACTACATCACACAAAACCTCATCCTCATACTTCCCAATGCAAAACGGCACTCTCACTTGCTTATTAACCTTCACCACGCCAGCATCGCTCAACCATTGCAGCCGGTATGGTTTGGGGTGCGGCAAAACTGGAAGCCCTAATTTTTGAACCATGGTCACGCTAGCAACGTTGGTGCAGCTCCCTCCGTCAATAATCACGCTGCACAGCTGATCCTTCACCTGACATCTCGTGTGAAAGATGTTTTCCCGTTGCACCAATTCGTCGACATGATTCTGGACGCTTAGTGCTCTTCTGGCCACACAAATGCGTCCTACAGGTGGCTGAATCTCTTCTTCTTCGTCCTCAGACTCCTCCAAACCAGGCATCTCCGGGTCAACTTCATCATCAGTCACGACCTCTCCATCATCTCTCATGATCATCACTCTCCTATTTGGACAATCACTCATGATATGTCCGAATCCTTGACACTTGAAGCACTTACGATCACGATTACGACCCTCAGGCACTGCTAGTTTGCCTTGGTTGTTAGAGCTCGTCAAATCTGATCGTGCCTTTACGAACGGTTTCCTCTCATCTTTCGGCGACTCCTCCTTCTTCCATTGATTCCCTCTCGAAAAGGAACCACTAGCAGCAGGCTGAGATTGCTTCCAATTGGACTGATTCTGCTTATTGTAACCAATGTTACCCCTCCTCTTGAGCTGATTCTCTATCTTCACAGCCATGTGTACCATGTCCTTGATCTCAACATAATGCTGCAACTCCACTCCATTCCGAATCTCCCAATTCAGACCAGCCAAGAATCTCGCCATCGTCGCCTCACTGTCCTCCACAACATTAGCTCGAATCATGGCTACCTCCATCTCCTTGTAGTACTCATCCACGCTCTTAGATCCTTGTCTCAAGCTTTGAAGTTTGTTGTGCAGTTCTCTATAGTAGTGAGCTGGAATAAATCGTTTCCTCATGATTCCCTTCATCTCGTTCCAAGTCTGAACTGGAGGCTCCCCATTCCTTCTCCTACTCTTCTCCAATTGATCCCACCAAACTAGAGCGTAATCGGAGAACTCTATCGCTGCCAACTTCACCTTCTTCAGCTCGGAGTAATTGTGACAGTCGAACATGAGGTCAAGCTTCCTCTCCCACTCAATATACGCATCTGGATCGTTCCTCCCTTGGAATGACGGAATGTTCAGCTTGATGTTGCCCAAATTATTGTCAGGCCTGTTCCTTGGCTCCTCCCATTCCTCTTCTCCTTCGGCATCAAATTCCTCCTCAAACGGCCCATAATCTCGATGGTTATGATAACCTCCTCTGCCACCTCGTCCTCCTCTTCCACCTCGATGATGCTGAAGCTGTTTGGAAACGGACTCTACTTCACCGATTCTATCATAAACTCCTTCCAATTTGGATTCCATAACCTTTCCCAACTCGGATTTCAATGCCTCAAACATGAACTTCATCTTGGGATCCAACGCCTCTTCTCCGGCCATACCTGCAATTTTTTTTTTTTTTTTTTTTTTTTTTTTTTTTTCAAAAGAAACAAACGAAAGTTAGTGAAATCAGAATCCTCACTACCTCACAATCACTCGTGTATCCCTCAATACGGTTCACACTCAGCACTCGTGTATCGCTCAATAGTAATGGCTTTTACCCTCTAATAATCTCATAAGAAGCTCAAATTCCCTTAATCTACCACATAAATCACTATTAACGAATCAAGAGTACTGAAATTAGGAAGGAAGGATGATCGGACTAAGAAAACCCTAAACCGAGACACGAAAAAAGACACGAAAATTTTACCGAAAACTTCGGCGGACGATTTGACCCTTTAAACGACCTTTTTTTGCAAAAATAATGGACCGATTCCGACTAAGTCGGAAACACTGTATAGATCTTTTCGAGAGCTTTCCGAAAAGGTATTATGGAGCAAAATCGGAGCTCGTATGCAAAAGTTATGGCCATTTTAGTGCTGGCCGACGAAAAACACGAGAAAAAGACGAAAACACACCGAAACGAATATATAACTGATATCCCAATGAAGAAACACGTAATAACCAACTCAGAAAACACAGTGACACACTAGGGCTTCGAATATATCCTTTTTTTTTTTTTTTTTTTTTTTTTTTTTTTGATCGAAACTTTTGCCCCTAATATGTCACGACAACGTGTAGAAGACCCACCTAAGACGTGTTATATAATATAAGGTATGGGATTTATATTCTGAGTATGTTTCCTATTCTTATAAGGAAAGAAATCTTCTACTCCTTAATGACCAAGAAAACAACTTTGACTAGGTATCAAAACGAATCTGAATACTTGACACGAAAGAAAAGCTACAAAGAACGATTTTGACGACTCTATGAACACACAGATACAATTTTTTTTTTTTTTTTTGACACAGAAACGACTCGAACGAAGAAACAGAACAAGACACGAAAAGAACGACACAAGGACACGAACAGAAATTCAAGACGAGACGAAAGCAACACAAAACACGAAATTCAAGACGAAAAGGATGATAGAACCTGGATGACGTAAGCCTGGCTCTGGTGCCAAATGATACGATCCTTGATGACCGATGGTAGACGCACGCGGAAGAAACGAAACTAACTAACGAATGGAAAATCCCAATACGTCAAAGGACTAAACCCTCCTAAGTACTATAGATAAACCGAAGTCTCTATAACCCAAAGAAACGGTCGCCTAGCCACACGGGGACGATGAATGACACACAACGAGGTTTGATTTACTCGCTGATTCGCCGGATAATGAATTCGTCTTGGAATAATCAAGAGGAATTCGAAAACTCTCAAGAGAGAATAAACTCACAATAATATTAATGATCAAAGCTAACTAATTTTCGTCCACAAAGACCCCCTTATATAGAGAGGCAAATAAAACCATCTAAACCTAATCTAACTAGGAAATAACTGACCCAAAGTCATTGGCATGGCCCAACCCATTAACCAACATGATAAAAACCAAAAAACAAGTCTTTTAAGGCCCAAAAACGTGGCCTGACTCAAAACACACGAAAATAAAAATAAAGTCTTCATTTTTCAGCCCGAACGCACTCGATAAAGTTGATGACTCGCGGGCTGTCCGGTTCGCCTTCTCCAATGGGCTTCTTCATCAATTCTTGAGCCCAAACTTCTTGAATCAATCCTTGCAAACCTTCCTTGAACTTCTTAGCTCGAGCTCTCGTCACCGGCCCTTTGGGAACACGAACAGGATCTTGATTTGATGAACCTTGGACTCCATCAGGAGATCTATGAATGGTTGAAGGAAGCAAATTTGCTGGAAGCTGTGTTGAGGGGTCATACATATGTTCCTGAACAAATCAGGGAATTCTATGCTAATCTGAGTGATGGTGTTATTGATGAGAAATCACCAGACTTTCATAAAGTCTTCATGAGAGGAAAGATGATAAATTTCAGCCCTGATGTTATTGAGAGGGCTCTGGGCAGAGAGCCTGTGTTTGAGGATGCTCTATGGGACCTCAATTTTGATGAGGTTGCATCTACTCTCACTGATGGCAAGATCAAGAAGTGGCCGAATGATCAGCACCTCAACCATGCCATCTTGCTGGAGTCAAAATATGCTAATCTTAACAGCCTATCTGTGAGAAATTGGACTCCCACATGTCATAGGGACTCTGTTAGCAGAAGAGAGGGTACCCTTCTCTATGCAATTAGCAAAGGCATGGACATTGACATGGGATGTCTGATATTTGAGAAGATTTGCTCCTTCATCAAGAATATTGGAAAGATGAAGATGATGTACTTTCCTGGACTTATAGGAAGGATTCTGAAGTCACAGGGTGTTCCCTCCAGGCGGTCTGACTCTAAGCCTGTGAAACTTAAAGCCATGAGGTTCAGCTCCAAGTTACTCAAGCCTGTGCATGGAGTAAACTTGGACAGTGACTTTGCAAATGAGGATGAATTGTCTGATGATGAGGATATGGAGGCTGCAGTTGGAGATGCTGATGTTTCTATCAATGAAGGGAGACCTGCTGCAAGGTTCTCCAAGAAATACTCCAGGAAGTCTGCTCCTAAACATAATAGGACTGGAGTATCTAAAACATCCAAGAAAAGGGCTGCTAAAACCATCAAGAAAAGACTGTGGCTGTGTTTGATGCTGCTTCTGTCAAGAAGCAAAGAGATGGTTTAAAGGCTCAGTTGGTGTCTTTACACAAGATGATGAAGCACATCAGCTTGCAAAGGCAGCTAGTGCAGGACATGCTTGAGGCTCTCCCAGAAGTTGAGGATGATGCAATTTCCACTCCTGCAGAGGACATTGCAGGCCCCACAAGAGTCACTCCTGCTGAAGATGTTGCAGGTCCATCTGGATTAACCCCTGCTGAAAAAGTTGCTGAGACTGTTTGCTCCTCCTGTTGAGGAGGTATCTGAAGAAGTGGATGAGTCTATCCACATAGATGATGAGGAACCTACTGTGCAGGGTGGTGGAGAAGTGCCTGTAGCTGCTGTTGATTCTGCTCATGAAGACTCTGTTTTCATGTCTGCAAATGAGGATGCTGAGGAGCGCACAGTCACTACAAAAAAATGCAAAAATACCTACGGATTTACCTACGGATTTAATACGGGTAGGCAATTGCCTACGGATTGCCTACGGATTATTATTTAGCGAAACACCTACGGATTTACCTACGGAATAGTGGATCCTCGTGGCGCGAACACTATGCGCGTAATTTACCTACTAATTTACCTACGGATTCTTAGTAGGTAACCTTACCTACGGATATTTCGGTAGGCAATGATAATGATTATTATTATTATTTTTTTTAAATAACTCCCTACGGAAAAAACGGTAGGTATTTATTTATTAATTAAAAATTAATTCGAAAATTTTGCCTACGGAAATTTTGAAGGGGATCCGTAGGGAAAGTTAAGAAAATGAAATAAATCAGAATCCCCATTTTTTCATTCTCTCTGCCCTAAGCAGAATCCGGCCCCTTTTACAATCGACGACGAGCGCCCACCGGAGGTAAGTTCCATTCCTTCCCCCTTCCTCTTGCTGACACTCCCCCTCCTCCCTCTGTCCCTCACTTTCTTCATCTTGACGACGTGTGTAGTTCTTTCGCCGGATCGAAGCTGTCAAGCGGCTGCCGGAACGACTGTGGTAAGCTCCCTCCCTTTCACGCTCGCGTTGTTATTCCGGCTCCAGTTCGAGGTCGCGTTCCCGCTCTTGCTCTAAATCCTTCTCCTCCTCTTCCTCTCCTTCGCGCAGAGGCAGCGCCCATAGCCCTAGCCCTGCTCCATAGCGGAAGGGTTGATATCCTTGCAAGTAGATGTAAGATAAGATCTGTTTTCTTCATTCACTGCAGATTGATTTTTGTTTTGAATACTCTGATTGATTTTCTCCATGGTTCGCAGATTTGCTTCCCTGGGTTGTGGTTGGTATCGATTACTGAGGTGTCTGAGAATACTCTGAAGATACAGCCGTGACCATCCCAAATTAGGTTCGATTTTCTGAGCTCTGATACTTTTTTTTTTTTTTGAATTCTGATACTTCAGCGTTGATGAATTGAAATTAAACATGAGTTGAGACTGTTTTCCCTCTGAAATCCCCATGATTTTTTGTTTAGTGTGTTTCCTAATGCATCAAAAATAGGCATGAACAGGCAATAATTTGAGTCCATCTCATTGTGGTGGAGGCTGTAATACCTGCATAATTAATTAGTCATACTTCTATCATACACCTACTCTCTCTCTCTCTCTCTCTCTCATATGTTATTTCAACTCCACCCCATTTACTTTTCATCACATGAAAAAAAAAGGCATTTTATCGTATAGTTGGTGAGACAGTCAAAACTGGAAGTGGAAAACAATGAGATAGAATAGCTTAGCTGGTTTCCATGCAATTTCAAAGTGGGAATAACTCATTTCCTTGTTGATGCAATTGCATACATCTCTACTTAGCCACTGCCATGGCTATTTCTTGGAAAAGACCTGTTCTTTTTTTATTTGTGGTAATGTATTTGAGCTTTGCTTATGTAGTTTGTGATGATAGTAAGTTGGTTGTGTTGTTTTCTCCCCATTCTTGAGTTTATAATATAGTCATTTAGTTTGTAATTATCTACTGTTCATCATAAGTTATCATGCCTTAAACACAGTTACAATATTATTATCATGTCTATAGATATAATTATTGATTTATGTCCCGTTGCTTGTTTATGATCTTGTATTGGGCACATTAGGAAATGTTATAATTTGCTTGATAGTGGCCAGTGTTTAAGAATGTAGTTTTTGATGAAATTGCACAAAATTAAAAGAAAAGCTACTACCTTTGTCCCGCCAAAGACGTTACATTTCTTTTTGTCAATTTCTGGAACGTTTTTCCATGCTTCTTGATGATACGTTTTAAAATAAATTTTTGAAGAATTTTTTCTTTTACGGAATACTATGATAGTTGTATTATACCACAAAAGAAAAAATTCTTCAAAAATCTATTTTAAAATGCTTCATCAAGAAGCGTGGAAAAACGTGCCAGAAATTGACAAAAAGAAATGTAACGTCTTTGGCGGGACGGAGGGAGTATTATTTAATCTCTGGACAGAATGAAATGCATTTTTTTTTACCTTTTCCTACTATAATTTGTTCTACATGTCAATATAAAGATCCTATAATTTGTTCTATATGTCAGTATAAAGATCAATACATGTCTTTTTGACGTGGAGAAGGGAAAGGGAGGTATTAATACTATATATATAGCTTGTTGTTCGATGATTATGTCTTTTTTATTATATGAATTTGTTTTTCTATTAAATTCTTACTGTTTTTATGAAAATTCGAAGGCGTTTAGCTGCTCACCCAAAACTGTCGGGTGCAATTACCAAAACATTCCATCGAGTGAGGAATGATACGGGTTTCAGCTGGAAGTTGACTCCTCAGGATGTCAAAGATCGATACTTTGAAGATTTTAAGGTGAATAAATTATTTTTTATAAGTAATTTGAATATATGGATTTTGGAATGGTTATAGAATTTAAATTATTTTGGTATGGAAAAGATTGTGCAGCCTTTATTTCATAAATTATGTGTGATTTGCAGCCTTCATTTAAACTTTTGACACGGTAGAGTAGAGTTGTAGTCTTCATTTCAATTTAATTTTATATATTCAGATTCCTTCTGCCCCCTTCATATTTTTTTTTCAATGTAATGTATTAGCTAGCTGTGTGTGGGGATATATTAATAAATTATGTGTGATTTGTTAATAATAAATTATGATAAGGCAGTGACCATTGACTTTATTGTTTCTCCTTTCCTTTATTTAATACTACTATGTATATATACATGAAAATAAATTATGAATATATGCATGATAAGCAACTCCTGTTATATATAAGCACATACACTATGACATTTTGTAAGAGAATTTATAGTTTAAGAGACCATGGTAAACATACATATGTAGTACTAGCAGATTAGATTCTACCTTAGACAGCATAACAACAACAAAACTGCTTTCTGCAACTTTATTTTCTTCGAGTGTTGTTCCATCTTTAAGAACCATCCCCTGATTAGATACAAACTCATGATTCAAGGAAATACTCATTTATACAGCTATGGTTGAGAAAATATAGTGGCACCAGTAGTAGAAGTAATCGTGTCATCTGTACAATTAAATAAGAACAGAACAGTCTATACACGCACACACACATAAATGTGCATTCCATTGGTACTCGTTAGTTAACTGCCTCCAATTTTGAAACTCAGTAAGACCACCCAGAAGAGTGTCTATATTGATAAATATACTCCTTATTCGTCTAACTCTGGGACAGCTTAAGGGTAAATCTCATAAAGTTTTTCAGTGAGCAGCTACAAATAACAAACTTAAACACCTTTCATCAATCTAATCAACAAATCCAATGAACAGAATAATAGCATACGCAGATCCTACATGTAGTTAAGGTATCATGAGGTGTGTGATCTGTTGAATGCTTCTATGTTTAGTCACAAGTTCAAAAAATAAGATAAAGTTCATGCAACTCCTGTTATTTTCTCTTGAACTGTGTGTAGCAGCAGCAGGTAGGACAGAGAAGAGATCATCATTGTCCATACTTCATACCCTCTGTATTTATTATTCCCCCTTGGTTTTATAATACTACTATTAAAGAATCAGATTTAGTGATTTTATATGTGAAGGACTTGAGGGGTGCAAATGATTCAGGTAGGCCGGAGTATGTTACTGAGGAGATGTGGAGGGGGTTGTGTAGATATTGGGAGCTTCCTGAGGTGAAAGCAAGGTCTGAAGCTGCAAGAAGGTGCAGATTGGCCTCAACAGATGGATCAGGCACTATCCCAGGAACACACAGAGGAGGGTCAAAGGCTGTTGAGATACTTGCACAGGAGATGGTGAGTGAATTTTAATTTAAAGATAAATATTATATTCTTCATACATGTTTAATATTTACTTGCCATTTATTTTGTAATTATGTTTCCTCAGTCGGAAGAGCAGGGAATCCCCGTTCAAAAGTGCATATATCCAGCTTTCCAACAGATTCACAAGAGAAAAGATGGTACTTATACTACGAAGAAAGCTGAAGAGCTTGATGTAAGTTGTCAAATCAACAAAGTTCGACTCGAAATGGTGACAATGGTTCTTCTCCAGCCCCTTAGGTGTTATCTTAATTCAAACTATGTGACTTGAAGAATTTGTTGGATTTTATTAAATACTATTACTATCTAGCTTGCTTGTTGTATGACTTGGAATACTTTTGGATGTTGTAGTTTGATTATAAGATTTCGATGGATGATTGGATTATATATTATAATCTAGTTCCATATATTTATCATATTAATCAAGTGTATGAGCAGCTGATGTCCTGGATCAAACAAATACGGAAAAAAAAAAATTTCATAATACATAAATTTACCTACGGATCCCCTACGGAAATTAAAAAAATAAAAAAAAATAAAAAATTGCCTACGGATCATAACGTAGGGAATCCATAGGTAACTGACCAGTTTTGCCTACGGAATTTTCGGTAGGCAATGCCGACGGATTCTACAGTAGGCAATCCGTAGGCATATTTCTAGCCTACGAAATTGCCTACCGGAACTTACCTTCGGATTTCCGTTGCTAAATCCGTAGGTAAATGCTGCCTACGGACCAAAATCCGTAGGTAAAAATTTACCTACATTCGAAATACCTACGCCAATTTTCCGTAGGCAATCCGTAGGTATAGCCGAATACCTACGGAAAATCAAGCTTTACCTACCGATTATTCCGTAGGTATTCGGCGAGAATTTTGTAGTGAGTGGAGGTTGAGCGCACTGAGGAAGTTGATGGTGGTGCTGATGCCGGTGAAGAGATTTCCAGCAAACCTACTCAATAAATCTTTGGCATGCAGCATGAATTGAGGGGGAGTAACACTCAGAAGATGTGTATGTTCTTCTCTCTCTTTCTCTATTATCTATCTCTGTTTTTGGCTATGGATACTTTTTGGTCCCGGGAAAGAGTAATTGGTGTATGGGGGGGGGGGGGGGGGGGGGGGGGGGAATACACCAATAACCAACCGTTTCTGACTTTTTAAAATTCAGGTCGATCTGCAGGTCGATTGTCAAGGTCGACCTTATCAGAGGCAGTTTGATCTATCAAGCTTGTATGGTATCAAGCTTGATTTATCAAACTGTTGTTTAATGCGGAAGTTGGTGGAGGTTGATTACTCTTTGAAAAATCTTAAGGCTGAATATGAATAGCAGGTTGATTCGTGTAATGCAGATTGATGCTCGTCAGTTAGATAATAAAATGTAAGTGCAATAAATAAAGAGAGAGAAAAACACCGCGATGTAGCGTGGTTCGGAGAAATCCTCCTACGTCCACGTCAGGTCGACTCGACCTGAGAATCCCTTTTCTTTTGGATCCACCTCTCTCTTATTTATACTGACTGAGAATCAGTTCTAGCTACAATCTAACTTGAGAGTAACTAGACACGAGTTTTGGGTCGTGACCCTTACAACCTTCGTTCTAAAACGTACAAACAACCTTACGCTGTTACAGAGCTTGACTAACTCTATAATGGCGAAAATGAAAACAAGCTTTCTAACTTCGAACAGGTCGGAGAAGAAGTTGTTTGAGCAATCGACAAGCAGCAGTGAACGCTTCGTCGTTGAGGTGTTTTTCGGAATCGGAAACCTCTCTTGTCAAGTGTTTGGGAAACTAATCGGATTTCGAACACTTGAATGGATATGAGCTTGGAGAGATTTGGGCAGAGATATGGCGTTGATAGCTTGTGTTTCCCGTGCTTGAATCCGAAAATGGCTGAAGTATTTATAGGCAGTTTTGAAAAACTAGCCGTTGGAGTCGAGCTGACGTGGCACTAGCCGTTGGATGCTGACTCACTTCTAGCCGTTGGGAACATTCGTCCTTGCTGGCACTCGACGTGGCAAGGATCAGGTCGTGACACTCCATGAAGGCGGAGCATCGACCTTGATTGATAATCCAGCTCTTGAAATCTTCTAAGGCAATGCCAGCTGGAAGCTTGATAGGGGAGGTCGATAGACAGGCTGATGATCCAGCTCGATCCAATTGAGGCAGGTCGATACATCGACCTTTCTCTTACAGGGTGGATCGAACTTGATACTAAACGTTAAAGGGCATCGACCTGCACTAACAGGTAGCAGGTCGATCTATCGGCCTTGACCCTAAACAAGTAAAATATGCCTAAGTGTGGTTTCGATAAACATCATCAAAATCAAACTGCAGGGGGTTCCCAACAATTTCCCCCTTTTTGATGATGTCGAAACAAAACACTTTACAAATAATTCCTAAGATAAAACACTGAAAGATGGTATCAGAGCTTAAACATTTTTCAATCATGAAGATTGATAAGGAATTAAATGAAAGGCAGATAAGAACATAATTAAAATAAAGCAGTAAAAGCAGATGCCTGGACAAAGAGATATTGTCGTCAGGACGAAGAATGATTTTGTTTCATTAAGCTCGATAGCAGAATACATGGAGAATTTACAACCAGCTGAGAGCATAAATGAAAAAGGTTACAAAATCATCTATCTACATGGCCTGGATCTTGGCACGGGCTGCTAGGCGCTCTTCCTGGATCTGCTCCCTGGACATCGTCTGCATGCTAGCGTAGATTCCATCCCTGATACGACGATAGTCGGGATCGGAATTCGATACGTTGACGCCTAGGCCGATGGCAGTTTGGGCGATGTACTGGTCGATTCGAGAGTAATCCAAATACTCCGAAGCACCAAGACGCAAGGGCGCAAAATATTGCTGAGCAGGGGCCCTTATCGTCACACCAGCCTCTGCAGCCTTTTTCTGTAGATCACCAATGAATTTTTGGTATGGAAACTTGCGCATATAGGCTGCATACGCTTCATCGGCATCGGCAGGCAGGGAGGGGTCCTTGATGAAGTAGTGCAGCAGGATGAAGCAAGAATTGAGCTCCCGCAGCAGGTTGTTCTGAGATTCATCAAGCCAATCGACGACCTGCTGCAATCCTCCTGCATTCAAAACAAGAGCGGACTGGCTGATCCAGTCCAACTCTCTCTTCCTCCTAGCTTCAGCAGCTCGGCGCTCGGCCTTGAAACGCTGCTGCTCCTCCAGATTTGCAGCCTGCTCCGGCGTAGCACCAGCCAGCACCATGGCGGAAATGAGATCGGCCTCGGCTGCCAATCGAGCTTTGGCGGCAGCAGCCTGCTCCGCACCAAGCTGAGAGATGGGATCGGCATGAGAGGTAGCGGCCTTGGGTGCAACGGCCTGGGAGGGCTTCTTTTGAGAAGGAGGAGGAGCCACGGAAGTTGAAGCAGATTTGGTTTTGATGGGCTTCTTCTTCTTCGCGGCGGCGGCTCTTTCTTCTTCCCCCTTTTCGACATCATCAGAAAGGGCCTTTATAAGGGAAAGAAGAGTCGCATCCTCTTGCTGGAGCTTGACCACAGCATCCTTCAACTCCATTTGCCCATTGAGAAGGGAGGAGATGGTGCCGTGGATGGCGTTGATCTGTTCATTGGAGGTCGAGGCCGAGGTCGAGACAGATGAGGTTAAATTTGATACACGCTCATCGACCTTGGCCAAATCCTCCAATACTTCCGCGACCTGGTCACGGGACGCCATGTTGAGCTCATCGAGCTGGCCCGGCAGGAGCTTATCGGTATATTCTTTCAACAGCTTCACGGCGAAGTCCGTGACGCGCTCCCTGGCAGCTTCATCGGCCTGGGCTTTGGCATCTTTCACTATGTCAGCCCGGGCCTCTGCTACGGCCTGCTTGATTTGCTCTGGGAGGCTGGTGATGATGGACTCGAGCTTGGCAGAAATTTCATCCAACACAGCCTCCACATCCACTTTTGGAGACGGAGCAGCAGCAACTAGAGGCTGATCATCACCCTCAATCCTGGGTGATGATTGCTCCGGAGTTTGAATCCTATCAAACTCGTCTCCGGCTTCGGCGGCGGAGTTATACAGGGCGCGAGAGTGCGCATAGAGGGGGCGAAGGTCGATGCCCAAAATTTTGGCTTCGACCTTCATGCGGCGAAGCACCAGCTGGCGAAAATTGGAGGCCGCATCCCCCACGGTGTAGAAACCGAACTCCGCTTCAAGAGCCAGCTCCTCGACCTTCAGGTCGTCGAGAGTGACGACCTGCAGCAACGCCTCGAATACGTAGTAATAACTCGACTTACAATCCAGGTAGAACTGGAGGCGAGTGGCGAGGTCGAGAGACTTGGGGAGTTGGGCAATCCCCGGCATCAGGTCGATGACCTTCAGCCTGGCCTCCGCCTTCTTGGCAGCAACCTGGGAGTGAGCAGCAGACAATGGCTGCTCAACGAACGGCTGGACCTCCAGCACGACGTCCTCCTCCACAGGCGCATCTCGAACTGGGGAAGGCAGTGATTCTTCCGCAGTGAGATCCTGGATCTCGACAGATCCAGCTCGTTGGACGAGGGGGGACCTCACTGGCGAGGGAGCAACGGCCTGCTGAGAGGATGCAGGGCGTTGCGGCGAGGCGGTCGGCTCGGCGGCGGAACGGACTGGAGATGGAGTCCGTTCGGCTGAGAGAGAGGGCGATGAAGCGGGCGAGGACTCCCTGGGAGGTGCAGAAACCTCGAAATCCAGGGGGAGGATTTTGTGGAACGGCCTGGGAGGATCACCGGAGGCCGACTGCGTCCTCCGTGGAGGAGTCTTCTTTACAGGAAGTGCCTTCTTAGCAGGGCGAGCGGGAACCAGGTCGACATCGGCCTTCCTCTTCTTATGGACAGGTCGATCTGGGATCCTCCATCCAACCTTGGATTGCCCGGTTCTGGCGAGATGCTCCCTGACAGAGTCTGGGGAGTTGTGATAGATTTGCGGTGCCACCCCAATCGCCATCTCAAGCTGATGGAGATCTTTTGGAATACACAGGGGGGGAAAGGCCGGATCATTGGACCATTTCCTATTCTTGAAGTAAGAAAGGATAATACAGGTGGCCTTCGACCCGAGGCGCATCGGCCTTTTCTCGTTGTGAAGATAGACTTTCACAATGGCCTCTCCCTCCGTCTCGCAAACGATCTGTCTGGCCTCCTCCCAGAGCAGCGAGACCATCAGTTTTGCCCAACTGATCGGTAGATCGAGAATTACGGCCGTCAAAATCTGGAATTTGAACGGGGTGACCTGGTCGTAATTCCCGACGTGCCCTAGGAAGCACTTTTGGATGAAGTCCATAAGGAGGCGGAATTTAGGGCGCAGCTCGCTCCTTTTGAAGGCCACTGGAACGAACTGCCTTTGCTCAATCAAGACCCGATCTGCAACCTGCTGCAGTTGGTCTTGAGAAATCTCCGATAATTGCATCTCCCCTCCGTCTCCAATACCGAAGGCGCCCTTCACCGCATCAAGAATGTTGATGGTGACCATGGATTTCTGGGTTCCGAGGGTGACTGTGTGGGAAGACACGGACTCGCCCTCGTTCCAGTTGTAGAAGAAGGCACATACCATTCTGGACAGACTCTTCGCCGGACGATGGGAGATAATTTGATGGAATGGGAAGCATCTCTCCACAAGAGTGAACATGGAGTCTAGATCGCGAAAACCGTAGTTTTCGCGCACCATGTAGGGCTCATACTTGATACGAGCGGACAGGTAGGTCTCGATTTCCGACCACTGCATCTCTTTGCGACCGGAAGTAGAGGTTTGAGCCATGGTTGTTGGTTTTCTGCAACGATATAGATAGATAAGTAATAAATACTTAAAAGAGATTAAAAGCAGAGAAGAAATAAAATACAAACCACGGTGAAATCTTTGTGCGATTGAGTGAAAAGATGAAAACCAGTAGTGAAAAATAAACACGACGGCGGCAGTTTTTTTTTTTTTGCAGAGACAAATTTAGGTTTTTCGAAGAAGATGAAGAAGACAAGTAAGAATGAGAGAAAAACTGCATGCCATATTTATAGAATTTTCGAACGGTTGAGATCGTTCGAATTTGAAAGGGTGAAAATATCTCTTTAATTCTCAACCACACGATGAGTGCGCGTGTAATGTGAAACGTTACACATTCGCGCGTGAGATATGAGAACGTGCGATAACTTGCACTTTTTGCAGAGAGAAGGCAGGGAATTAAATGCATTCTCGGTCAATGTGTCAAAACTTGACACTTGACTGGATGTTTTACAAAAAAGGTAATCATTGTTCCCTTTTTCCTTATTTTCTGCAAGTTATCAGAACCTTAAATAATGAAACACATTGAGAAATAAATAACATTAATAGATGAAGAATTCAATGCGTATTGAAGAAGTTATAAGACAAAAGGGTGATACTGCCCTTTTGATTCTTCCTTCATAAATGCAGTTGCATTCAGGTTGTTATCGGCCTGATGATATCGGCCTGGTGACGTAGAACGGCCTGTCAAAATGAACGGCCTGTATTTGTGATATTGGCCTGGACATATGACATCGCCCTGGTGAGTTGGAACTGCCTGGACTTTAGATGTCGGCCTGGCGAAATAAACGCCCTGGAGATGGATATCGGCCTTTGTTCCCCCTCAAATGATGGATCACTTTGGCTAAGTGTTCCCCCTCAATTTGAGGAACACAGGTCGATCTATCGAATAGTCGACGGCCTGATGATGGACACGGCCTGTTGACAGACACGGCCTGTTCAAACAGTAACTTCTTGTTCAAGTGGTAACGGCCTGTTGAGAAGATGACGGCCTGTTCCTCCTCAATATCGGCCTGCTTGTAAGGAGACGGCCAGCTTGTTGGTCCCGATTGTTGGTCCCACACAAGCTTTTGAAAGATAGTGCAGGTCGATGAGGAGATAACGGCCTGGAGGCTTATGATCGGCCTGTTGTCTCAACATTTAATAACCCCAGCTTTCCACATAGCATTTTGAATCTTTCTTCGGCTAGGGGTTTGGTTAGAATATCAGCTCGTTGAATGTCAGTGTGTATCTTCTCAATAACCACGTTCTTCTTTTCTACGTGATCACGAATAAAGTGATGTCGAATATCCACGTGCTTGCATCTAGAATGAAGAACTGGGTTTTGAGTAATGGCAATGGCACTCGAGCTATCGCAGAATATTGGCACTTCAGTAACTTCAACTTCATAATCCTTAAGTTGTTGTTTGATCCACAAGATTTGTGCACAACAACTTCCTGCGGCCATGTACTCGGCTTCTGTGGTGGAGGTGGCTACTGAAGTTTGCTTCTTTGAAAACCAAGAAATCAGCTTGTTTCCGAGAAAATGGCAAGTACCCGAGGTAGATTTCCTATCGAGCTTGCACCCTGCATGATCAGAATCTGAATAACCTGTAAGCTGCAAATTATCATCACAAGGATACCAAAGACCTAGATTTGTGGTTCCTTTGATATAACGAAGAATTTTCTTTGCTGCTTCCAAGTGAGATTCCTTCGGATTAGCCTGAAATCTAGCACACACTCCAACTGCAAAAGTGATGTCAGGTCGACTAGCAGTTAGATAAAGTAATGAACCAATTATACCCCTGTACTGTGTTATGTTGGCAGGTTTTCCTTGGGGATCCGGGTCGATCTTCCCACCAGAGAGCATTGGTATTTTGACAGGCTTGCTGTCTTTGACACCAAACTTGTCGACCAGCTCGTGTGCGTACTTTGTTTGGCTAATGAAGATTCCTTCATCGGACTACTTAACCTGCAACCCTAGAAAGAAATTCATTTCCCCCATCATAGACATTTTATATTTTTCGGTCATGAGGTTACCAAATTTTTCACACAAAATGGGAGATTTAGATCCAAAAATGATATCATCAACATAAATTTGTACTAAAAGGATATGTTCATTCACTTTGATAGTGAATAGCGTCTTGTCGACTGAACCACGTTTGAATCCTGATTCGATGAGAAAGGATGATAGCGTCTCATACCAAGCTCGAGGAGCTTGCTTAAGTCCGTAGACGGCCTTGTGCAGTTTGTAGACTTTGCTTGAATCACCCTCCTCGAATCCTGGAGGCTGTTCCACATAGACTTCCTCTTCGAGAACGCCATTGAGGAACGCACTTTTAACGTCCATCTGGTAGACTTTGAATCGTTGATGAGCGGCATAAGCTAGAAACAATCTTATGGCTTCTAATCTTGCAACGGGGGCAAACGTCTCATCATAGTCGATTCCTTCTTGTTGACAGTAACCCTTTGCAACCAATCGGGCTTTATTTCTGACAACTTCTCCAGATTCATCTCTCTTGTTCTTGTAAACCCATTTGACTCCAATGACGCCCTGATGATAAGGACGATCCACTAGAGACCATACTTCATTTCTTTTGAATTCATTGAGTTCTTCTTGCATGGCTTCAATCCAATCAGCATCTTGAAGAGCTTCAATGGCATCTTTGGGTTCTATGCGAGAGAGATAGCAACTTAATAGCGCACTTTCACCAATCGTCCTTCTTGTTCGCACTCCTTGGTTTGGGTTCCCAACAATGAGCTCTTTCGGATGATCATCGATCCATCGTCTGCGTCGTGATCTTTCTTCATTTGAAATGATTGGCTCGGGCTCATTAATGGGTTCATCAAACTCCGGATGAGTTGAAGGTTGATCAGTGAGCACATGCTGTTGCTCGGGCTGTTGATCAGGCTGCTGTTCGGCCTGGATGTTGAGCTGCTCCATTGTGTTGTCGAGCTGCTCGATATGTGATGTAAGGTCGTGAACAACATCAGTCTTGGGGACTGAGGGAGGGGGATCAGCTTGGTTAAGTCCGGCTGATGTATTACAGCTCGTATTAGTATTTGCATCACTTCCCCCTTGCTGTGTGACCCTAGGATCAGATTGATCCTCTTCCTCCAAATCATTTGGAGTCCATACTAGCAGGTCGTCAATGGGGGAGTTAGACGGCCTGTTAGCAGCGGGCTATTCTGTTCCTGTACTTGATTCTCTGTACAGACAAGTAGATTCATCAAACACAACATGAGGTGTTACCTCCACAACTAGGGTTTTCTTATTAAAGACTCTATAGGCTTTGCTAACCTCTGAGTATCCTAAAAATACTCCTGGATCGGCCTTGCTATCAAAAGTCTTCAATTGAGATTTCCCATTGTTATGAATGTAACACAAACACCCAAAGGCTTTAAAATACTTTAACCTGGGGAGTTTGTTGTTCCACAACTCGTATGGTGTCTTTCCATGTCGGGTCGTGATGATCGACCTGTTTTGGGTGTAGCAGGCTGTGTTGACGGCCTCTGCCCAAAACTTCTTTGGAAGATTGGTTTCATCCAACATGGTACGAGCTGCTTCCTTCAGCGATCTGTTACGACGTTCCACCACGCCGTTTTGTTGAGGTGTGCGTGCGGCTGAAGTTTGATGATGAATCCCACTCTTTGTGCAATATTCTTCGATCATTGCATTGATAAATTCAGTGCCTCGATCTGATCGAATGGAGATGATGGATTTCTCCTTTTGATTGCATAGCTTGCTCAGCAACGCTGGTAGCTTCTCCAATGTCTCCTTCTTTTTGTACATGAAAATAACCCACGTAAATCTAGAATAATCATCTATAATAACGAGGGCATATTTTCTACCGTTTATACTCAAGGGAGTGACTGGACCGAAGAGGTCGAGATGGAGAAGCTCAAGAATTCGATTTGATGATTGAGCCGTCACGCTTGGAAATGATGATCTTGTCTGCTTTCCAGCTTGACATGCTCTGCAGATGTGATCACGATCGAAGACTTGGTCTGGCAGGTCGTTCACCAGCTTGTTGCGTGCGAGCTTGTTGATGGCCTTGAAGTTTAAGTGACTCAACCTCTGTGCCATAGCCAGCTTGTCTCGGAATCGGCCTTTGTGACCAGGCAGGTCTCTATCCAATCTGTCCATTGTACAATATAGAGTCTATCCTGCAAAATTCCGGTAAGAAGAATTTCTCCTTCCTCATTTTTCACGAGACACTTGTTAGCGGTGAATTCTACTCGTTTACCATTCGAGCAGAATTGCGACACAGAGAATAGATTATGATTAAGACCTTCAACATAAGAGACGTTAGAAATAGTTGTTTTACCAACTCTTAGATCGCCCTGGCCTCTCGTAAATCCCTTAGAATTTCCTCCAAAGGTTACAAGTGGCCCGTCTCGTTCTTGGTAATTTGAAAGTGGCGTTTTGTCACACGTCATGTGCTTTGAGCATCCACTATCAATGATCCATACAGCTCCATGAGCTGCTTGGCTCCTTCTCTGAGCCTTCCCATCCTGCAATTAGTTAAACTTAGCAACCCATTTGAGATTGGGTGCTACATCGGTTGCGGGAACGGCCTTTGGAACCCATATTTGCTTCACCGGTCTGCTTCTATCCGAGGCTGAGGACGAGGCAGTAGCGGTCTTGGGCTTAGGAGCCTTGGATTTCTTCGAGCGAGGGCGACGAGGCTGATAATATTGTTCTTCGTAAAACCCAGGTTGATACTGCCAGTCTGAAAAATTTGACTGTTGAGAATAATGGCAGTAGCACCCTTGATAATCCGGGTGGAAGAACTCAGGGTGATACGGCCTTTGATAGTGCTGGCCTTGGTATCGCCCTTGATGAACAGCCTTATTTTGATGGTAGGGGGCAGGTCGACGTTGCTGGGCAGGTCGACTCTCCTTCTTTTGAGGAGCGGGCTGTTCTTTCTTTCGTTGCTTTATGAGGATGGCCTGGGGCTGTCGAGCTGGATTCTTCAGCTTGACCATCTTATCAGGGAGAGCTTGATTAGCTTTTCGAACATTCTTTGATTTAGGCTGCGCTTTCACGAACGTGATCTCGCAGTCTTTGTTCTTGCTTTTCTTGGGTTCTCCATTAAATCCAATCCCAGAGTGATCGCGCGGATTGCGTTGCATGGATTAGACCTCTTCCAGCTTCTTTCCACTTTTCTTCAACTGACTCAATGTGAGTTGAAGTTTTTCTTCCTTTTTCACGAGGAGTTCGTGTCGAATTACCAAGTCAGCCAGCTTTGAGGTAAGGCTGTGTATTTCGGCATCTTTGGTCTTGAGGGAATCGTTCTTCTCGAGCTCCCTGGTATCGAACTCCTTGACCCGTAAAGTCAATTCGTCAACTTTTGACTTTAGGGTTTCGATCTCCCTTTCCTTTTCTTCATCGTAGGGAGAGAATCTTTCTTCCAATGCTAGCTTGTATTTTTCATTTTTATCCAATAGCTCAGCATTGTCTTCAACGACCTCTTTGAGTGTATCCACAAGATCGGCATAGTCGTCGAGCTGTTTCTTGATTTCTTCCCAAGACACAGCCTCGGATAGGTCTTCATCACCTTCTTCTGCACAATCATCGTCAGAAAAAGAAAGTGAAATGGGTTGAAGATCTACCTTTGAAGATCCCTCGTTTTGTTGATGCTCTCCAACGAAGCATTCTTCATCATCACTTTCATCGAAAGCGATGTATCCTTCGTCATCACTTGATGAGCTATCCGAGAGGTGAGCTTCCTTTGTTTCTTCGGCAATCATTGCAGCTCGTTGATCTTTGAGCTTCTTATCACGCTTTGCACGGAGCTCGTCTCTCTCGGCCTTGGTAAGATCCGGGCAGTCCGTCTTGTAATGACCTGGCCTGCCACAGTTGAAACAACCACCCTCGGGCGTGTTAGAAGAATTGAAGGTTGAGGGTTTACCTTCTCCCTTTTTGTCAGGGCGGTCGTGGTTGCGGTTGGAGAAGTTTCGTTTGTTGTCACGGTAGAATTTCTTGTATTTGACAACCTTCCCTAGGAGCTTCTCATTTCTCCTAGCGGCTAGAGCATAGTCGAGAGTCATCTTCTCGAACTTCTTGACGATGGATTCGTCAATCGGACTTGGGGTAGCGGCTGAGGCTGAGTCGGCCTTGAAAGCTACCTCCTTGTTCTTTTCATCAGCCTTCTTGCTGGTGGAAGGCTGGGTTGATCCATGGATGCGGATCATCTCATACTCATTTCCGACAAGAATGTCGAAAAGATCTTCAGTGGTGAGGGAGTTGAAATCCGATCGGGCTGGATGCATGGCGGCGTATACGTGCCAATTTGCAGGGAGGGCACGTATCACTTTGAGATTCTTCTCGCGCTGCGTATACTTGTATGGGTTGATGGCAGCCACTTCAAGAACAATCTCGGTGAAGCGAATTTTCATCGCTTCGATGGTTTCTCCTGAAACCATCTTGAAGTCATCGAACTTGCTGCACGCCATGGACAGCTTGTTCTCCTTCATTTCCTCTGAGCCAAGGCTGATGGACCGGAGGGTGTCCCACATTTCTTTGGCCGTTTCAAGATTTCTGATCTTGGCCAGGTAAACGCCCTTCACGGTGCTGGAGATGAGTCCCTTTGCATAATCATCGAGACCGGCCTCCTTCCTTTCCTCGGTTGTGTAATCGCGAGGATTCTTAAGGATTTTCTCGTATGTAGCCTCCCCGGGGGCTGTTCCATCCACGATAATCTTCGCAGCATAAATGGGGGAGGTTCCGTTCTCGATGATGTCCCACATAAGGACGTGATGTGCCTTGAGACACATCTTGATTCGAAAGCTCCAATCTTCATAGCCTTGGACGGAGAAGTCTTCACATACCCTGAGAAGAGAAGCCTCCATAGCAAAATAATATGATATGAATGAATGAAAAAGATTTTTCTAAGGATCGGTTCAAAATGACCAAAAGTTTGATAAAGAACTTTTAGTATGCAAAGCAGCGGTCAAAAGAACCACTGCTCTGATACCACTTGTTGGTCCCGGGAAAGAGTAATTGGTGTATGGGGGGGGGGGAGGGGGGGGAATACACCAATAACCAACCGTTTCTGACTTTTTAAAATTCAGGTCGATCTGCAGGTCAATTGTCAAGGTCGACCTTATCAGAGGCAGTTTGATCTATCAAGCTTGTATGGTATCAAGCTTGATTTATCAAACTGTTGTTTAATGCGGAAGTTGGTGGAGGTTGATTACTCTTTGAAAAATCTTAAGGCAGAATATGAATAGCAGGTTGATTCGTGTAATGCAGATTGATGCTCGTCAGTTAGATAATAAAATGTAAGTGCAATAAATAAAGAGAGAGAAAAACACCGCGATGTAGCGTGGTTCGGAGAAATCCTCCTACGTCCACGTCAGGTCGACTCGACCTGAGAATCCCTTTTCTTTTGGATCCACCTCTCTCTTATTTATACTGACTGAGAATCAGTTTTAGCTACAATCTAACTTGAGAGTAACTAGACACGAGTTTTGGGTCGTGACCCTTACAACCTTCGTACTAAAACGTACAAACAACCTTACGCTGTTATAGAGCTTGACTAACTCTATAATGGCGAAAATGAAAACAAGCTTTCTAACTTCGAACAGGTCGGAGAAGAAGTTGTTTGAGCAATCGACAAGCAGCAGTGAACGCTTCGTCGTTGAGGTGTTTTTCGGAATCGGAAACCTCTCTTGTCAAGTGTTTGGGAAACTAATCGGATTTCGAACACTTGAATGGATATGAGCTTGGAGAGATTTGGGCAGAGATATGGCGTTGATAGCTTGTGTTTCCCGTGCTTGAATCCGAAAATGGCTGAAGTATTTATAGGCAGTTTTGAAAAACTAGCCGTTGGAGTCGGGCTGACGTGGCACTAGCCGTTGGATGCTGACTCACTTCTAGCCGTTGGGAACATTCGTCCTTGCTGGCACTCGACGTGGCAAGGATCAGGTCGTGACACTCCATGAAGGCGGAGCATCGACCTTGATTGATAATCCAGCTCTTGAAATCTTCTAAGGCAATGCCAGCTGGAAGCTTGATAGGGGAGGTCGATAGACAGGCTGATGATCCAGCTCGATCCAATTGAGGCAGGTCGATACATCGACCTTTCTCTTACAGGGTGGATCGAACTTGATACTAAACGTTAAAGGGCATCGACCTGCACTAACAGGTAGCAGGTCGATCTATCGGCCTTGACCCTAAACAAGTAAAATATGCCTAAGTGTGGTTTCGATAAACATCATCAAAATCAAACTGCAGGGGGTTCCCAACAATACTCTTGGACAATTCTATTTACTGGGATGTAATAGTAAATAGGTTGGTACTTTGGTTTTCTGGATTTCTGGTTCTCTTGGCTTTGTGTTGGTCGAATTCTGGATTTCTGGTTCTCTTTGGATTTATGGCTTTGTATGATCTATTTTGATTTCAGTAGGTTGTGTGATTTTGAAAATGGTTTGGTAGTGTGGGTGAGCTCCTTGCCACCATTTTTCAAAATCTGTTTGGTGTTTATGAATCTTGTGAACAGTTTGGCAGTGTGGGTGAGCTCCTTACCATTGTTTTTATCAAGATATGGATATTGATTTGAGGGGGAGCATAGTTTCTAATCTGATCTGTTTATGAAGTACTGTTCTCCGTGTGAGTACTTCTATCTGCTCCTATTTTGCTGATCTTCTGCTGTGATTTAATACATGCAATTCATGCTGTGTTTGAAAATGCCAAAGGGGGAGATTGTTAGTGCATGAGTTGCATGCATTTCAGATTTGTGTTGGCATTTTTATTTTCAAGACTTCTGCTGCGTTGCTGACTGGATTATTGCATGTATCGAGGAATTTTATATATATATATATATATATATATATATATATATTATTTGAAGATGGAAGATTATTTCTACATGGAAAGTTTCCATGCACAGAAGATCAGCTTGAAGATCTTCTAGGGTTTCCTGCGCTGAGTATATATATTGAAGTAAACCCTAGACACGCTCTGCCACTCTTGATTATTTTGGTGTGTGAGTTTTTGGTATTCTTGCAACGTGTGTATTGCAAGGTTTTGTTTTGAGCGAGCGTGTGTTCTGAACAAGCTTCCCTGGCTTTGTTCAGTTTGATCTAAGCGTGTTGCTTAGAACCATTCTAGTGTTTTTCACTTAACGAGTTCATCTCGTTGTTGTATTCGATCTCATTGTAAGGGAGTTTTAATCGAGACGAATAGATGACATAAGGTGGAGTCCTTGGTGTAATGTCCTGTAAGTCTCTTGACTACTTATAGTGGATTGAATCTCTCGGATATTGTCCCCCAGACGTAGGTGTGTTATCACCGAACTGGGTTACCAAGTTTTTGTGTTCTTTACTTCTTTATTGCTATTGCATTTAAGAACAGAATTAAGATCATTTTTAGTTTCGCACAAACTAGCACTTTCAGGTGTTACCTGAAGCCGAAGAATGAGGAAATGCGAGAAAACGGGCAAAAGGATGAAGAAATCGAAGGAGCCAACGACTGGACAAGCGATCGAGCGCTCAGCTTGTCAGCGGGCGCTCGGCTTAGCAAGCTTACGAGTGAGCATGCGTGCCAGCGATTGCTCGGCTTGCCAGCAGGCAATCAGCCTAGCGAGCTCACGAGCGAGCTAGCATGCCAACGAGCGTTCGCCATATGAGCGCCTGCTCGGCTCGTATGACTTTAGGATTTTGTTTCCTTTTCAAATTAGATATTTGGACCATATATATGTAGCCTTCTGGGCACATATTTAATCATCATTTTACTTAGTTTTTCAAGCACAATACTTTAGTTATAGATCCGTTTATCGCTTTCTTTTCGTTTTGGATCCAAGACGCAAGTTAATTCAAGTTTATTTCAAGTTCTTCAATTCTTCGTTTAAGTTCTCGTCTTTCAGTTCATAAATTTATTTATTGTTTTAATCTTGTTTATCTCTTTGAGTTCTTTGTTCTTTATTTACTTAGTTAATTGTTTGTTTCTTGCTTTCATTAGTAATTAGATTAATTTTTACAAAATCAATTTCTTAGTTTTCAAAGTTTTTAGTTAAGATTTCTTTTTATGTTCTTAAATTTAGTTTCTCCAGCATGTTTAGATTTGTTTTATCTAGCTTTTTATTTATTGTTTTCTTTATTATTTCATGTCTAGGTAGTTTAAATGTTTTTGTTTAATTCTCTACTTGTTTTTAATTAGTTCTTCTTATTTTAGATTTAATTGTTTTATTCTAAGTCTTTTAATTCTTTTAGTTTCTTGCATATTTATTTTCTTTGCCTAAGATTTAGATAAACAAAAAATCCAAAAAATAATTATTTTACTTGCTTTCTAGATTAGGGTTTATTTCTTTTCTTTTTAATACATAATCAAGTGTTTTGCGTCTTTCTTGAGATTCGACATTGAGTTTATTTTACTAGGTTATGATAGATCTTATTCTATTGCGAGCACTTTTAGGTGAAACAACTCTCTCACTACGACAAGGATTTGTAGGATTGCTTGGTAAGTTGACTATCACTCTCCTTCTTGTACTCTTGGCTCAAAATTGTTTATTTTCAGAATGGTCCATCAAATCGGAGCTCATCAAGAATGACCTCGCTTCGACTCTTATGGTCTCCTATATAGTCTTCTTCCCAAAAATATCACGTTATTTGAAGTAACGATCTTTAGATCTTTGAGAATGTAAAATATACCAACATCGTTCCTTCGTGATAGCCTATGAACAAACTTACATGAGATCTAAATTCAAATTTATTTGCACCTTTATCCTAAATATGTGCAAACATTTTCTACACTCGAATAAGTGACAAACTAGGCTTGTGCTCTGTCTACGATTTTTGAGGTATTTTCAAAATTGACTTTGATGGAACTAGATCTTAGGTAGCAGTTGCAAAGGTATCATATGAAAGATGGAAATATGAGCCATAAGCAAAACAAAGAATAAATCTTATCATATATTTCAGGATTTCCCAACTATAGTAACATAAGATAACGAGATTTCAATATCCACAATCAAAAGTACTAATAAACAACTGGTGCCAAAAAAATGACATAATGTCAAGAAAAAAAAGTATCCAAATTAAATTTCAATACAAATATTCTACAACCAAAAGTGATTAAATTATAAAAAAAATGATATCAAATAGTAGGTCAATAAGTTAAATCATAAAAACAATTAAATGATATCAAATGAAGGTAGTGAGTATTCTGACTCGAATCAACTCCACAACATGCATTGTGCTTGCTTCTCCGAAGAACTGTCACTTGCCTCGTTAACTCTTTTGTGACTAATTAAGCATTCACCTTCCTTCATAACTATCCAATTTCCTATGTCTAAACTTCTTGCGTTTGTAGACTATCAAGGGCCTGGACTCTTGAGTGCCTTTGGGAGCAATGTTCTCGCTCCCTCTCAGGCTACCCGTTGATCCAGCATGTTGGTGGCCATATACTTCCCATCCTTTTGGCATTAGGGAACTCAATGAACAATTCATCAAGTTTAATGGGTTTGATTGTACCTTTAGACGGTGGCTTAAGAGTATTGTTCGAAACGAACAAGGATGGGGGAATGATATTACATTTCAGTTCTTCCTAAAAGAACCCTCAATGCAATTCATAATTCATAAAAAGGTTATTGAATTATATGGTGTGTCGTCGCATAGAAGAACCCTCTACTAATTTCTTTACAGAATTTTCCTTGTAAATTATATTAGCAAGATATTTTTTGATCGAAATCAAATATTATGATTTAAATAAAAGTGATGGATGAGAGAATGGTAGACATATTTGAAAAGTATAAACAAGTATGCAAGTATATGTTTGCTGAGAAAGAATAACTTTGTGTTAACATGTAACATGTTGGAATTTTGGGTGATTTAATTGTTCAAATTGAATGAGCAATTAATTGGTTAAGTTTGAGGTGGGCAGTTTGTCCCACATTGGAAAAACAAAGAAGTTTGGACTCATATATAAGTCAAGGCTCAAGAGTAGAGAATAATTAATTTCTCAAGTGGTGGATTGGGTTTAGCCTTTTGGGCTAAATCCAAAGGCCTACAAGGACGGTGCGATCCTCCGCCGTAGCCGTGCACGTCGCAATGGGCGCTTTGAGGCGCACTTTGCACTTCGCTGAGGAGCTTGAGGGGCCTTTACTTTTCCTAAACCGAGCCAAACGTGTGGCTTGAGTCCGTGGGAGTGTGTCCAGCGCACGCCGGGAGCGAACCGGTGCAATGGTTCGAACCGAATGGGTGCCAGGCGTGTGCATGTCACAAGCCCGCACCCAAAAGGTGCGAACCAAGGGGCGCGAGCGTGTGTCGACCACACGCCCGTGACTCGGGCAGGCTTGTGTCGGGCACGAGCCGAGCGCGGGCTGGCTCATGGAGGGGCCGAACCATTGTGTTGGTTCGGTTCGGGTGATCTGGGCCGTCGATCAAGATTTGATCGAACGGTCCAGATCGAAGCCCCCCTTCATGGAAAGCCACCTATCACCTATAAATAGAGCCCTCCACAGAATGATCCAACACACCAAATCGAAGATAACCTTTCTCATCTCGTTTTATCCTTCCTTCCCTTTTCTCTCACTTGCAAAGTCTCGATATTCGAGTAGTTCGACGGATTCTCGACTTGTAGTGCAACAACTCGAGAACGAAGAACCGTTGTATCTTGGAGACAATTGCTATAGTCCGATTGCACTATATCGGAGCAATATTGTCTTACGGAGATAAAGTCTAACTCTAGCCTCGGTTCTGCCCATTTATCGTATTACGGTACTAACAATCGTAAGACAATATTATGGCTTCCAGCGGTGATACCGTTCCACCTTCTCGGCCCCCGGTTCCGGCTCCGGCTCCGGCTCCAGCCCCAGTCTACGCCGAAAGGCCGGAAAAAATTTTCGGCAACGATTTCAAGCGTTGGCAACAGAAGATGCTGTTCTATCTCACCACTATCAACCTGGCGCGATTCCTGAAGGAAACTCCCCCCGAAGTTGGAGGAGATGAAACGGACGAGCAAAAGCAGAATGCTCTTGATGCATGGCATCACAGCGACTTCTTGTGTCGCAACTATATCCTAAATGGACTAGACGACACTCTCTACTGCGTCTACTCGGAGCTCAAATCCTCAAGGGAACTATGGAGCTCTCTCGAAACGAAGTACAAGACGGAGGATGCCGGCTTGAAGAAATTCATAGTCGGACGATTCTTGGAATTCAAGATGGTAGATAACAAGACGGTTATCGAACAAGTGCAAGAACTTCAAATAATCTTGCATGAAATTCATGCCGAAGGTATGTCTCTCTCTGAATCTTTTCAAGTAGCAGCTATTATTGAAAAACTGCCACCAAGTTGGAAGGATTTCAAGAACTATCTCAAGCATAAACGCAAGGAGATGGGACTTGAAGATCTGATCGTTAGACTTCGCATCGAAGAAGACAATCGGAAAAGCGAAGGGATTGCCGCCAAGTCTTCGATGGAGGAAAAGGCGAACTTGGCCGAAACTAGCAACAAGAAGAAGCGCAAGTTTCCCGAGAAGAAAGGAACCCCGAAGAAGTCAAAGCGTATCAAGGGGAACTGCTACAACTGCGACAAACCTGGTCACATGGCAAAGGACTGTCGCAAGCCGAAGAAGGACAAGAAGGACAAGAAGGACCAAGCAAATATGACGGAGGACAAGAGTGTCCCCGTAGACTTATCCGAACTAGACCTATCTGCGGTCATTGATGAGGTCAACATGGTTGGCAACCCAATTGGGTGGTGGGTCGATACCGGCGCCACCAGACACATTGCTTCGGATAAGGGAGTGTTCTCCACCTACGAGCCCATAACCGAGAAGAAGAAACTCTACATGGGAAATTCTGCGACATCCAAGGTCGTTGGAGTCGGAAACGTGGTACTCAAAATGACATCAGGCTTGAAGTTGACTCTCAAGAATGTGCTGCATGTCCCAGACATTCGCAAGAACCTCGTATCGGGCTCCATACTCAGCAAGGCCGGTTTTAGACTAGTCTTTGAAGCAGATAAATTTGTAATGACCAAAGGTGGTCAATTCATAGGAAAAGGCTATATAGATAATAGCCTCTTCAAGCTTAATGTTATAAGTGTACCTACTAATGTTGAAATAAAGAACAATGTTGTTTATTTGACTGAGTCTCCTAATTTATGGCATGATAGATTAGGACACACAAATCTAAAGACACTACGATGATTAGTGAATTTAGAATTGCTTCCTAAAGTGAGCTTCGATGAACACAAACGTTGTGAAATATGCGTTGAAGCAAAAATGGCTAAATGACCTTTTCGTTCTGTCGAAAGGATCACACAACCTTTAGAACTCATACACACCGACTTGTGTGATATGAAATTTGTGCAAACAAGAGGGGGTAAAAACTACTTTATCACATTTATCGATGATTGCACAAAATATTGTTATGTGTAACTTTCGAGAAGCAAAGATGAAGCCATCGAAGCTTTCAAAAGATACAAAAGTGAAGTTGAAAATCAACTTAGCATCAAAATAAAACGAATCCGAAGTGATAGAGGTGGTGAGTACGTTGCTCCTTTTGAGGAATTTTGCCGTGAAAATGGCATCATCCACGAAACTACCGCACCATATTCACCACAATCCAATGGAGTTGCCGAAAGAAAGAATCGAACTCTAAAGGGAATGATGAATGTTATGTTGATCAGCTCTGGCTTACCACAGAACATGTGGGGGGAAGCCATTCTTTTGGCAAACAAAATTTTAAACAAAATACCCCAGAAGAAGTTAGACAAATCTCCATACGAGCTATGGAAAGGTCGGAAACCTTAATTTAAATACATAAAAGTGTGGGGGTGTCTAGCTAAAGTTGAAGTACCAAAACCGAAACAAGTTCGGCTCGGTCCAAAGACTATTGATTGCATCTTCATTGGATATAACAATAGCAGTGCTTATTGATTTTTGGTACACAAATCAGAAGTACCCGACATGAATGAGGGAAGGATAATAGAATCAAGAAATGCAATATTCTTTGAATCTATATTCCCTAAGAAAGATAGGATCACTTCAAGTTCTAATAAGAGGACTTATGAGAATATGGAAAATCCGGGAGAAAATGTGGCGTCAACGTCACATGAACCTAGACAAAGTAAGAGGACAAAGATTGCAAAGAACTTGGGTCCAGACTTTATAGTATACTCATTGGAAGATGAGCCTAAGACAATCAAAGAAGCTTTGTCTAGTCCGGATGCTCCGTTTTGGAGAGAAGCTATAAATAGCGAAATCGAATCCATCATGAACAATCATACGTGGGAGATTGTTGATCTCCCTCCGGGAAATAAACCTTTAGGATGCAAATGGATCCTTAAGAAGAAATATAAAGCCCGTTTGGTAGCAAAAGGCTTCAAACAAAAAGAGGGGTATGACTACTTCGATACCTACTCACCTGTTACGAGAATCACATCCATACGAATGCTTGTTGCTATTGCAGCACTGTATAACCTTTGTTGGTCCCGGGAAAGAGTAATTGGTGTATGGGGGGGGGGGGGGGGGGGGGGGAATACACCAATAACCAACCGTTTTTGACTTTTGTAAAATCAGGTCGATCTGCAGGTCGATTGTCAAGGTCGACCATATCAGAGGCAGTTTGATCTATCAAGCTTGTATGGTATCAAGCTTGATTTATCAAACTGTTGTTAATGCGGAAGTTGGTGGAGGTTGATTACTCTTTGAAAAATCTTAAGGCTGAATATGGATAGCAGGTTGATTCGTGTAATGCAGGTTGATGCTCGTCAGTTAGATAATAAAATGTAAGTGCAATAAATAAAGAGAGAGAAACACCGCGATGTAGCGTGGTTCGGAGAAACCCTCCTATGTCCACGTCAGGTCGACTCGACCTGAGAATCCCTTTTCTTTTGGATCCACCTCTCTCTTATTTATACTGACTGAGTATCAGTTCTAGATACAATCTAACTTGAGAGTAACTAGACACGAGTTTTGGGTCGTGACCCTTACTACCTTCGTACTTAAACGTACAAACAACCTTACGCTTTTACAGAGCTTGACTAACTCTATAATGGCGAAAATAAAAACAAGCTTTCTAACTTCGAACAAGTCGGAGAAGAAGTTGTTTGAACAATCGACAAGCAGCAGTGAACGCTTCGTCGTTGTGGTGTTTTTCGGAATCGAAAACCTCTCTTGTCAAGTATTTGGGAAACTAATCGGATTTCGAACACTCGAATGGATATGAACTTTGAGAGAGATTTGGGCAGAGATATGGCGTTGATAGCTTGTGTTTCCCGTACTTGAATCCGAAAATGGCTGAAGTATTTATAGGCAGTTTTGAAAAACTAGCCGTTGGAGTCGGGCTGACGTGGCACTAGCCGTTGGATGCTGACTCACTTCTAGCCGTTGGGAATATTCGTCCTTGCTGGCACTTGACGTGGAAAGGATCAGGTCGTGACGCTCCATGAAGGCGGAGCATCGACCTTGATTGATAATCCAGCTCTTGAAATCTTCTAAGGCAATGCCAGCTGGAAGCTTGATAGGGGAGGTCGATAGACAGGCTGATGATCCAGCTCGATCCAATTGAGGCAGGTCGATACATCGACCTTTCTCTTACAGGGTGGATCGAACTTGATCCTAAACATTAAAGGGCATCGACCTGCACTAACAGGTAGCAGGTCGATCTATCGGCCTTGACCCTAAACACGTAAAATATGCCTAAGTGTGGTTTCGATAAACATCATCAAAATCAAACTGCAAGGGGTTCCCAACAATTTCCCCCTTTTTGATGATGTCGAAACCAAACACTTTACAAATAATTCCTAAGATAAAAACACTGAAAGATGGTATCAGAGCTTGAAAATTTTTCAATCATGAAGATTGATAAGGAAATATAAGTAAGGCAGATAAGGACAATAATTAAAATAAAGCAGTAAAGGCAGATGCCTGGACAAAGAGATATTGTCGTCAGGTCGAAAGATGTTTTTGCTTCATTCAGCTCGATAGCGTATATTACATTGGAAGATACAAACTGAGCTACGAACACAAATGAATACAAAAATTAAACAAAAACATCTATCTACATAGCCTGGATCTTGGCACGGGCTGCTAAGCGCTCTTCCTGGACCTGCTCCCTTGACTTCGTCTGCATGCTTGCGTAGATTCCATCCCTGATACGACGATAGTCGGGATCGGAATTCGACACGTTGACGCCTAGACCGATGGCAGTTTGAGCGATGTACTGGTCGATTCGAGAGTAATCCAAATACTCCAAAGCACCAAGACGCAAGGGTGCAAAATATTGTTGAGCAGGGGCCCTTATCGTCACACCAGCCTCTGCAGCCTTTTTCCGAAGATCATCAATGAATTTTTGGTACGGAAACTTGAGCATATAGGCTGCATACGCTTCGTCGGCATCGGCAGGAAGGGAGGGGTCCTTGATAAAGTAGTGCAGTAGGATGAAGCAAGAATTGAGCTCCCGCAGCAGGTTGTTTTGAGATTCATCAAGCCATTCAACGACCTGCTGCAGTCCTCCAGTATTCAAAACAAGAGCGGACTGGCTGATCCAGTCCTGCTCCCTTTTCCTCCTAGCTTCAGCAGCTCGGCGCTCGGCCTTGAAACGCTGCTGCTCTTCTTGATTTGCGGCCTGCTCCGGCGTAGCACCAGCCAGAATCATGGCAGAAATAAGATCGGCTCGGCAGCCAAACGAGCTTTGGCGGCAGCAGCCTGCTCCGCACCAAGCTGGGAGATGGGATCGGCATGTGAGGCAACGGCCTTGGGTGCAACGGCCTGGGAGGGCTTCTTTTGAGAAGGAGGAGGGGCCACAGAAGTTGAAGGGGTTTTGGATTTTGGGGCCTTCTTCTTCTTCGCGGCGGCGGCTCTTTCTTCTTCCCCCTTTTCGACATCATCAGTCAGGGCCTTGATAAGGGAAAGAAGAGTCGCATCCTCTTGCTGCAGCTTGATCATAGCATCCTTCAACTCCATTTGCCCACTGAGAAGGGAGGAGATGGTGCCGTGGATGGCGTTGATCTGCTCATTGGAGGTCGATGCCGAGGTCGAGACAGATGAGGTCAAATTTGTTACACGCTCATCGACCTTGGCCAAGTCCTCCAATACCTCCGCGATCTGGTCACGGGACGCCATGTTGAGCTCATCAAGCTGGCCCGGCAGGAGCTTGTCGGTATATTCCTTCAAAAGCTTCACGGCAAAGTCCGTGACGAGCTCCCTGGCAGCTTCATCGGCCTGGGCTTTGGCATCTTTCACTATGTCGGCCCGGGCCTCAGCTACGGCCTGCTTGATTTGCTCTGGGAGGCTGGTGATGATGGACTCAAGCTTGACAGAAATATCATCCAACACAGCCTCCACATCAACTTTTGGAGACGGAGCAGCAGCAACAAGAGGCTGATCATCACCCTCAATCCTGGGTGATGATTGCTCCGGAGTTTGAATCCGTTCAAACTCGTCTCCGGCTTCTGCGGCGGAGTTAAAGAGAGCACGAGAGTGTGCATAGAGGGGGCGAAGGTCGATGCCCAAAATTTTGGCTTCGACCTTCATGCGGCGTAGCACAAGCTGACGAAAATTTGAGGCCGCATCCCCCACGGTGTAGAAACCGAACTCCGCTTCTAGAGCCAGCTCCTCGACCTTCAGGTCGTCGAGAGTGACGACCTGCAGCAACGCCTCAAAGACGTAATAGTAACTCGACTTACAATCCAGGTAGAACTGGAGGCGAGTGGCGAGGTCGAGGGATTTGGGGAGTTGGGCTATCCCCGGCATCAGGTCGATGACCTTCAGCCTGGCCTCCGCCTTCAATGCAGCGACCTGGGAGTGAGCAGCAGACATCGGTTGCTCAACGAACGGCTGGATCGGCAGCACGACGTCCTCCTCCACAGGCGCATCCCGAATGGGGGAAGACAGAGATTCTTCCCCAGTGAGATCCTGGATCTCGACGGATCCAGCTCGATGGACTGGGGCGGTTCTCACTGGAGACGAAATGACAACGGCCTCCGGGCGGGGAGATGCAGTCCGTTGTTGCGAGGCGGACGGCTCAGCGGCGGAACGGACTGGAGATGGAGTCCGTTCGGCTGATGATGAGGGCGATGAGGCGGGTGAAGACTCCGCGCGAGATGCCGGTTCCTCGATCTGCACGGGAAGAACCTTGTGCATCGGCCTGGGTGGCTCACCCGAGGCTGACTGCGACCTGCGAGGGGGAGTCCTCTTCACGGGCTGTGCCTTCTTGACAGGGCGTGAGGGAACCAGAACGACATCGGCCTTCCTCTTCTTTTGAGCAGGTCGATCCGGAATCCTCCAGCCAACTTTGGATTGTCCGACCTTGGCGAGGTGCGCCCTGACATCGTCAGAGGAGTTATAATAGATCTGCGCCGACACACCTATCGCCATCTCCAGTTGGTGGAGATCCTTTGGAATAAACAGATGGGGGAAGGCCGGATCTTTGGACCATGTCCTCTGCTTGAAGAACGAAATGATGATGGAGGTGACCTTCGTTCCAAGGCGAAGCGGTTTGTTGTTGTGGAGAGACACTTTCATAACGGCCTCTCCCTCTGCCTCAATGATGATCAGCCTGGCTTCATCCCATAGAAGCGAGACCATTAGCTTGGCCCAACAGATGGGCAGGTCGAGGATTACGGCCGTCATAATTTGGAATTTGAACGGGGTGACCTGGTCGTAATTCCCGATGTGCCCAAGAAAACACTTCTGCACGAAGTCCATCAAAAGGCGATATTTGGGGCGCAGCTCTCTCCTTTTGAAGGCCACTGGAACGAACTGCCTCTGCTCAATCAAAACCCGATCTGCAACCTGCTGCAGTTGGTCTTGAGAAATCTCCGAGATTTGCATTGAACCTTCCTCTTCAATGCCGAAGGCTGCCTTCACCGCATCGAGAACGTTGATGGTGACCAGGGACTTCGAGGTTCCAAGAGAGACCGTGTGGGTAGATACGGAATCACCTTCATTCCAATTATAATAGAATGCACTCACAAGTCTGGGAAGACTTTTCGCTGGCCGGGTGGAGATGATCTGATAGAACGAAGAACACTTCTCCACCAGTGCGAACATGGAGTCGAGGTCGCGAAAACCAAAGTTATTGCGCACCATGTAGGGTTCAAATTTGAGGTGAGTCGTCAATAACTCCTCAATTTCCGACCACTGCATCTCTTTCCGACCGGAAGTAGAAACCCTTTCTGCCATTGATTTTTCTGCAAGTTTTTTCGAGAAAGATTAGAAAATAAATACAGTAAAGAACTTGACAGAAATGTAAAAATATAATCGGTGAAAAGAGTACAAACCACGCGAGTGATTTGATGCAGATAGAGAGAATGCAGAAAAGTGAAGAACACGACAGCGGCAGTTTTAGTATTTGCAGAGATAAATTAGGTTTTTCGAAGAAGATGAAGAAGGCAAGTAAGAATGAGAGAAAACTGCATGCCATATTTATAGAATTTTCGAACGGTTGAGATCGTTCGAATTTGAAAAGGTGAAAATATCTCTTTAATTTTCAACCACACGATGTGTGCGCGTGAAATGTGAAACGTTACACATTCGCGCGTGAGTTATTGAGAACGTGCGATAACTTGCACTTTTGCAGAGAGAGACGGCAGGGAATTAAATGCGGCCTCGGTCAATGTGTCAAAGTTTGACACTTGACTGGATGTTTTACAAAAATGGTAATCATTTCTCCCTTTTTTTTTTTTTCTCATTTTCTGCAAGTTATCAGAACCTTAAATAATGAAACACATTGAGAAATAAATAACATTTATAAATGAAGAAATCAATGCGTATTAAAGAAGTTATAAGACAAAAGGGTGATACTGCCCTTTTGATTCTTCCTTCATAAATGCAGTTGCATTCAGGTTGATATCGGTCAGATGATATCGGCCTGGTGACGGAGAACGGCCTGTCAAAATGAACGGCATGTATTTGTGATATCGGCCTGGACATATGACATCGGCCTGGCGAGGTGGAACTGCCTGGACTTAAGATGTCGGCCTGGCAAGATAAACGCCCTGGAGATGGACATCGGCCTTTGTTCCCCCTCAAATGATGGATCACTTTGGCTAAGTGTTCCCCCTCAATTGAGGAACACAGGTCAATCTATTGAATAGTCGACGGCCTGATGATGAACACGACCTGTTGACAGACACGGCCTGTATATAGGAACGGCCTGTTGACAGACACGGCCTGTTCAAATAGTAACTCCCTGTTCAAATGGTAACGGCGGCCTGTTGAGAGTTGACGGCCTGTTCCCCCTCGATATCTGCCTGCTTGTAAAGAGACGGCCTGCTTGTTGGTCCCGATTGTTGGTCCCACACAAGCTTTTGAAAGATGATGCAGGTCGATGAGGAGATAACGGCCTGTAGGCTTACGATCGGCCTGATGATTCAACATTTAATAACCCTAGCTTTCCACATAGCATTTTGAATCTTTCTTCAGCTAGGGGTTTGGTTAGAATATCAGCTCGTTGAATGTCAGTGTGTATCTTCTCTATAACCACATTCTTCTTCTCCACGTGATCACGAATGAAGTGATGTCGAATATCCACGTGCTTGCATCTTGAATGAAGAACTGGGTTTTGAGTAATGGCGATGGCACTCGAGTTGTCGCAGAATATTGGTACTTCACTGACTTCAACTTCATAATCCTTAAGTTGTTGCTTGATCCACAAGATTTGTGCACAACAACTTCCTGCGGCCATGTACTCGGCCTCTGTGGTGGAGGTGGCTACTGAAGTTTGCTTCTTTGAAAACCAAGAAATCAGCTTGTTTCCGAGAAAATGGCAAGTACCCGAGGTAGATTTCCTATCGAGCTTGCACCCTGCATGATCAGAATCTGAATAACCTGTAAGCTGCAAATTATCATCACAAGGATACCAAAGACCTAGATTTGTGGTTCCTTTGATATATCGAAGAATTTTCTTTGCTGCTTCCAAGTGAGATTCCTTCGGATTAGCTTGAAATCGAGCACACACTCCAACTGCAAAAGTGATGTCAGGTCGACTAGCAGTTAGATAAAGTAATGAACCAATTATACCCCTGTACTGTGTTATGTTGGCAGGTTTTCCTTGGGGATCCGGGTCGATCTTCCCACCAGAGAGCATCGGTATTTTGACAGGCTTGCTGTCTTTGACACCAAACTTGTCGACCAGCTCGTGTGCGTACTTTGTTTGGCTAATGAAGATTCCTTCATCGGACTGCTTAACCTGCAACCCTAGAAAGAAATTCATTTCCCCCATCATAGACATTTTATATTTTTCGGTCATGAGGTTACCAAATTTTTCACACAAAATGGGAGATTTAGATCCAAAAATGATATCATCAACATAAATTTGTACTAAAAGGATATGTTCATTTACTTTGATGGTGAATAGCGTCTTGTCGACTGAACCACGCTTGAATCCTGATTCGATGAGAAAGGATGATAGCGTCTCATACCAAGCTCGAGGAGCTTGCTTAAGTCCGTAGACGGCCTTGTGCAGTTTGTAGACTTTGCTTGAATCACCCTCCTCGAATCCAGGAGGCTGTTCCACATAGACTTCCTCTTCGAGAACGCCATTGAGGAACGCACTTTTAACGTCCATCTGGTAGACTTTGAATCGTTGATGAGCGGCATAAGCTAGAAACAGTCTTATAGCTTCTAATCTTGCAACGGGGGCAAACGTCTCATCATAGTCTATTCCTTCTTGTTGACAGTAACCCTTTGCAACCAATCGGGCTTTATTTCTGACAACTTCTCCAGATTCATCTCTCTTGTTCTTGTAAACCCATTTGACTCCAATGACGCCCTGATGATAAGGACGATCAACTAGAGACCATACTTCATTTCTCTTGAATTCATTGAGTTCTTCTTGCATGGCTTCAATCCAATCAGCATCTTGAAGAGCTTCAATGGCATCTTTGGGTTCTAACCGAGAGAGATAGCAACTTAATAACGCACTTTCACCAATCGTCCTCCTTGTTCGCACTCCTTGGTTTGGGTTCCCAACAATGAGCTCTTTCGGATGATCATCGATCCATCGTCTGCGTCGTGATCTTTCTTTATTTGAAATGATTGGCTCGGGCTCATTAATGGGTTCGTCAAACTCCGGATGAGTTGAAGGTTGATCAGTGGGTACGCGCTGTTGTTCGGAATGTTGATCGGGCTGCTGTTCGGCCTGGATGTTGAGCTGCTCCATTGTGTTATCGAGCTGCTCGATTTGTGATGTAAGGTCGTGAACAGCATCAGTCTTGGGGACTGAAGGAGGGGGATCAGCCTGGTTAAGTCCGGCTGATGTATTACAGCTCGTATTATCATTTGCATCACTTCCCCCTTGCTGTGTGACCTTAGGATCAGATTGATCCTCTTCCTCCAAATCATTTGGAGTCCATACTAGCAGGTCGTCAATGGGGGAGTTAGACGGCCTGTTAGCAGCGGGCTGTTCTGTACCTGTACTTGATTCTCTGTACAGACAAGTAGATTCATCAAACACAACATGAGGTGTTACCTCCACAACTAGGGTTTTCTTATTAAAGACTCTATAAGCTTTGCTAACCTCTGAGTATCCTAAAAATACTCCTGGATCAGCCTTGCTATCAAAAGTCTTCAATTGAGATTTCCCATTGTTATGAATGTAACACAAACACCCAAAAGCTTTAAAATACTTTAACCTGGGGAGCTTGTTGTTCCACAGCTCGTATGGAGTCTTTCCATGTCGGGTCGTGATGATCGACCTGTTTTGGGTGTAGCAGGCTGTGTTGACGGCCTCTGCCCAAAACTTCTTTGGAAGATTGGTTTCATCCAACATGGTACGAGCTGCTTCCTTCAGCGATCTGTTACGACGTTCCACCACGCCGTTTTGTTGAGGTGTACGTGCGGCTGAAGTTTGATGATGAATCCCACTCTTTGTGCAATATTCTTCGATCAGTGCATTGATAAATTCGGTGCCTCGATCTGATCGAATGGAGATGATGGATTTCTCCTTTTGATTGCACAGCTTGCTCAGCAACGCAGGTAGCTTCTCCAATGTCTCCTTCTTTTTGTACATGAAAATAACCCACGTAAATCTAGAATAATCATCTATAATGACGAGAGCATATTTTCTACCGTTTATACTCAAGGGAGTGACTGGACCGAAGAGGTCGAGATGGAGAAGCTCAAGAATTCGATTTGATGATTGTGCCGTCACGCTTGGAAAGGATGATCTTGTTTGCTTTCCGGCTTGACAGGCTCTGCAGATGTGATCACGATCGAAGACTTGGTCTGGCAGGTCGTTAACCAGCTTGTTGCGTGCGAGCTTGTTGATGGCCTTGAAGTTTAAGTGACTCAACCTCTTGTGCCATAGCCAGCTTGTCTCGGAATCAGCCTTTGTGACCAGGCAGGTCTCTATCCAATCTGTCCATTGAACAATATAGAGTCTATCCTGCAAAATTCCGGTAAGAAGTGTTTCTCCTTCCTCATTCTTCACGAGACATTTATTAGCGGTGAATTCTACTCGTTTACCACTCGAGCAGAATTGCGACACAGAAAATAGGTTATGATTAAGACCTTCAACATAAGAGACGTTAGAAATAGTTGTTTTACCAACTGTTAGATCGCCCTGGCCTCTCGTAAATCCCTTAGAATTTCCTCCAAAGGTTACAAGTGGCCCGTATCGTTCTTGGTAATTTGAAAGTGGCGTTTTGTCACACGTCATGTGCTTTGAGCATCCACTATCAATGATCCATACAGCTCCATGAGCTGCTTGGCTCCTTCTTTGAGCCTTCCCAACCTGCAATTAATTAAACTTAGCAACCCATTTGAGATTGGGTGCTACATCGGTTGCGGGAACGGCCTTTGGAACCCATATTTGCTTCACCGGTCTGCTTCTATCCGAGGCTGAGGACGAGGCAGTAGCGGTCTTGGGCTTGGGAGCCTTGGTTTTCTTCGAGCGAGGGCGACGAGGCTGATAATTGTGTTCCTCATAATACCCAGGTTGATACTGCCAGCTTTGAAAATTTGACTGTTGAGAATAGTGGCAGTTGCACCCTTGATAATCCGGGTGGAAGAACTCAGGATGATACGGCCTTTGATAGTGCTGTCCTTGGTATCGCCCTTGATGAACAGCCTGATTTTGATGATAGGGGGCAGGTCGACGTTGCTGGACAGGTCGACTCTCTTTCTTTTGAGAAACAGGCTGTTCCTTCTTTTGTTGCTTTATGAGGATGGCCTGGGGCTGTCGAGCTGGATTCTTCAGCTTGACCATCTTATCAGGGAGAGCTTGATTGGCTTTCCGAACACTCTTTGATTTTGACTGTGCTTTAACGAACTTGACCTCACAGTCTTTATCCTTGCTTTTCTTGGATTCTCCGTTGAACCCAATCCCAGAGTGATCGCGCGGATTGCGTTGCATGGATTGCACTTCTTCCAACTTCTTTCCGCTTTTCTTCAACTGACTTAAAGTGAGTTGAAGTTTTTCTTCCTTTTTCACGAGGAGTTCGTGTCGGATTACCAAGTCAGCCAGCTTTGAGGTAAGGCTGTGTATTTCGGCATCTTTGGTCTTGAGGGACTCGTTCTTCTTGAGCTCCCTGGTATCGAACTCCTTGACCCGTAATGTCAATTCGTCAACTTTTGACTTTAGGGCTTCGATCTCCCTTTCCTTTTCTTCATCGTAGGGAGAGAATCTTTCTTCTAATGCTAGCTTGTATTTTTCATTTTTATCCAATAGCTCAGCATTGTCTTCAACGACCTCTTTGAGTGTATCCACGAGATCGGCATAGTCGTCGAGCTGTTTCTTGATTTCTTCCCAAGACACAGCCTCGGATAGGTCTTCATCACCTTCTTCTGCACAATCATCGTCAGAAAAAGAAAGTGAAATGGGTTGAAGATCTACCTTTGAAGATCCCTCGTTTTGTTGATGCTCTCCAACGAAGCATTCTTCATCATCACTTTCATCGAAAGCGATGTATCCTTCGTCATCACTTGACGAGCTATCCGAGAGGTGAGCTTCCTTTGTTTCTTCGGCAATCATTGCAGCTCGTTGATCTTTGAGCTTCTTATCGCGCTTTGCACGGAGCTCGTCTCTCTCGGCCTTGGTAAGATCCGGGCAGTCGGTCTTGTAGTGACCTGGCCTGCCACAGTTGAAACAACCACCCTCGGGTGTGTTAGAAGAATTGAAGGTTGAGGGTTTACCTTCTCCCTTTTTGTCAGGGCGGTCGTGGTTGCGGTTTGAGAAGTTTCGTTTGTTGTCACGGTAGAATTTCTTGTATTTGACAACCTTCCCTAGGAGCTTCTCATTTCTCCTAGCGGCTAGAGCATAGTCGAGAGTCATCTTCTCGAACTTCTTGACGATGGATTCGTCAATCGGACTTGGGGTAGCAGCTGAGGCTGAGTCGGCCTTGAAGGCTACCTCCTTGTTCTTTTCCTCAGCCTTCTTGCTGGTGGAAGGCTGAGTTGATCCATGGATGCGGATCATCTCATACTCATTTCCGACAAGAATGTCGAAAAGATCTTCAGTGGTGAGGGAGTTGAAATCCGATCGGGCTGGATACATGGCGGCGTATACGTGCCAATTTGCAGGGAGGGCACGTATCACTTTGAGATTCTTCTCGCTCTGCGTATACTTGTATGGGTTGATGGCAGCCACTTCAAGAACAATCTCGGTGAAGCGAATTTTCATCGCTTCAATGGTTTCTCCCGAAACCATCTTGAAGTCATCGAACTTGCTGCACGCCATGGACAGCTTGTTCTCCTTCATTTCCTCTGAGCCAAGGCTGATGGACCGGAGGGTGTCCCACATTTCTTTGGCCGTTTCAAGATTTCTGATCTTGGCCAGGTAGACGCCCTTCACGGTGCTGGAGATGAGTCCCTTTGCGTAGTCATCGAGACCGGCCTCCTTCCTTTCCTCGGTTGTGTAATCGCGAGGATTCTTAAGGACTTTCTCGTATGTAGCCTCCCCGGGGGCTGTTCCATCCACGATAATCTTCGCAGCATAAATGGGGGAGGGTCCGTTCTCGATGATGTCCCACATAAGGACGTGATGTGCCTTGAGACACATCTTGATTCGAAAGCTCCAATCTTCATAGCCTTGAACGGAGAAGTCTTCACATACCCTGAGAAGAGAAGCTTCCATAGCAAAATAATATGATATGAATGAATGAAAAAGATTTTTCTAAGGATCGGTTCAAAATGACCAAAAGTTTGATAAAGAACTTTTAGTATGCAAAGCAGCGGTCAAAAGAACCACTGCTCTGATACCACTTGTTGGTCCCGGGAAAGAGTAATTGGTGTATGGGGGGGGGGGGGGGGAATACACCAATAACCAACCGTTTTTTACTTTTGTAAAATCAGGTCGATCTGCAGGTCGATTGTCAAGGTCGACCTTATCAGAGGCAGTTTGATCTATCAAGCTTGTATGGTATCAAGCTTGATTTATCAAACTGTTGTTAATGCGGAAGTTGGTGGAGGTTGATTACTCTTTGAAAAATCTTAAGGCTGAATATGGATAGCAGGTTGATTCGTGTAATGCAGGTTGATGCTCGTCAGTTAGATAATAAAATGTAAGTGCAATAAATAAAGAGAGAGAAACACCGCGATGTAGCGTGGTTCGGAGAAACCCTCCTACGTCCACGTCAGGTCGACTCGACCTGAGAATCCCTTTTCTTTTGGATCCACCTCTCTCTTATTTATACTGACTGAGTATCAGTTCTAGATACAATCTAACTTGAGAGTAACTAGACACGAGTTTTGGGTCGTGACCCTTACAACCTTCGTACTTAAACGTACAAACAACCTTACGCTTTTACAGAGCTTGACTAACTCTATAATGGCGAAAATAAAAACAAGCTTTCTAACTTCGAACAAGTCGGAGAAGAAGTTGTTTGAACAATCGACAAGCAGCAGTGAACGCTTCGTCGTTGTGGTGTTTTTCGGAATCGAAAACCTCTCTTGTCAAGTGTTTGGGAAACTAATCGGATTTCGAACACTCGAATGGATATGAACTTTGAGAGAGATTTGGGCAGAGATATGGCGTTGATAGCTTGTGTTTCCCGTACTTGAATCCGAAAATGGCTGAAGTATTTATAGGCAGTTTTGAAAAACTAGCCGTTGGAGTCGGGCTGACGTGGCACTAGCCGTTGGATGCTGACTCACTTCTAGCCGTTGGGAATATTCGTCCTTGCTGGCACTTGACGTGGCAAGGATCAGGTCGTGACGCTCCATGAAGGCGGAGCATCGACCTTGATTGATAATCCAGCTCTAGAAATCTTCTAAGGCAATGCCAGCTGGAAGCTTGATAGGGGAGGTCGATAGACAGGCTGATGATCCAGCTCGATCCAATTGAGGCAGGTCGATACATCGACCTTTCTCTTACAGGGTGGATCGAACTTGATCCTAAACATTAAAGGGCATCGACCTTCACTAACAGGTAGCAGGTCGATCTATCGGCCTTGACCCTAAACACGTAAAATATGCCTAAGTGTGGTTTCGATAAACATCATCAAAATCAAACTGCAAGGGGTTCCCAACAACCTTGAGATACACCAAATGGATGTGAAAACCGCATTTCTCTATGGAGATTTGAATGATGAGATATACATGGAACAACCAGAAGGGTTTGTTGTTCCTGGGAAAGAAAGAAAAGTCTGTAAGCTAGTTAAGTCATTATATGGACTTAAACAAGCTCCTAAGGAATGGCATGAAAAATTTGACAAAACCATGTTGTCAAATGGATTCAAAATAAATGAATGTGATAAATGTGTCTACATTAAAGGAACACATAATAATTTTGTTATTTTGTGCCTTTATGTAGACGACATGCTTATAATAGGAAGTAATCTTGAGATCATCATGAAGACGAAAGAAATGTTGAAGAGAAACTTCAGCATGAAAGACTTGGAGAGAGCCGACGTAATTCTAGAATTAAAATTTCTAGAACATCCGAAGGAATTACCTTGTCACAGTCGCACTATGTAGAGACTGTGCTCAAGAAATTCAATGCATTGGATCTACCTCCAGCTAAAACTCCTGTGGACTTGAACTTACACTTGGCTAAGAATCGAGGAGATCCAATTTCCCAATTGAATTATGCAAGGATCATTGGAAGCCTTATATACATTGCTAATTGTACAAGGCCTGACATAGCATATTCAATAAGCAGACTGAGTCAGTTCACAAGTAATCCTGGAAAAGATCATTGGACTGCTTTAACCTGAGTACTAAGGTATTTAAAACATACCTTAAAACATAGTATTCACTACTCTAGATATCCTGCTGTTCTGGAAGGATATAGTGATGCTAATTGGATATCAGACACAAAGGATTCAAAATCCATAAGTGGATATGTGTTCACCATAGGTGGTGGAGCAATATCTTGGAAATCCTCTAAACAAATATGCATAGCTCGGTCTACGATGGAATCTGAATTCATCGCTTAAGACAAAGCTGGCGAAGAAGCTGAATGGCTAAGGAACTTTCTAGAGGATATTCCTTATTGGAATAAACCTGTGCCTCCTATAATGATTCATTGTGACAGCATGTCATCAATCGGGAGAGCACAAAGTAGTATGTATAATGGTAAGTCTAGACATATCCATCGTAGACATAATACCGTTAGACAATTGATCACTAGTGGAATAATTGTCATTGGATATGTAAAGTCCAAAGACAACATAGCGGATCCGTTTACTAAAGGTATTAATCGTGATCAATTGTACAATGCAGTAAGGGGAATGGGTTTAAAAATCCACAAGTAAAGACGTTCATAACGGTAACTCAACCATGATGAATGGAGATCCCAAGAACATGGTTCAATGAGACAACTAAGTTATGAATGTTTGGTTGAGCACTTGAAAACTTATACTAAAATTCATTCTCGAAAACTGCTCAAGTGCTAAATGAGTAGTGGTAAGGGTAAGCTATAAATGCTTTTAATGATTCCTATAGGTGGAGAAGGATACCTTGATAGGAGATCACCTATATAAGTGTGAAGTGAGGCCGCTTCAATGATTACACTTATGAATCCAAGATATGGTCCAAGGCCGAAAAGGACACAACGTGAGAACGAAAGATATAGGATCTTTATTGTGTATATGTTATTGTCTTGGTTTACATAAAAGCTGTTCGGTTCAAGACATCGCGTTCACCAAACAGCGAGTAAATCCGATAGCATCATACTATGGAAGGTTCAAAGCCATAAGCTACCTATCCTTATGCAATAAAGAGCCGTGAGACTTTGTAAGACATTGCATTTGCATTAATTGTCATTCATGTGGGGGATTGTTGGAATTTTGGGTGATTTAATTGTTCAAATTGAATGAGCAATTAATTGGTTAAGTTTGAGGTGGGAAGTTTGTCCCACATTGGAAAAACAAAGAAGTTTGGACTCATATATAAGTCAAGGCTCAAAAGTAGAGAATAATTAATTCCTCAAGTGGTGGATTGGGCTTAGCCTTTTGGGCTAAATCCAAAGGCCTACGAGGACGGTGCGATAGCTCCGTCCGAGTCCGCCTCCGCCGTAGCCGTGCACGTGCACGTGCACGTCGCAATGGGCGTTTTGAGGCGCACTTTGCACTTCGCACGTACGCATCGTCGCTGAGGAGCTTGAGGGGCCTTTATGTTGGTCCTGGGAAAGAGTAATTGGTGTATGGGGGGGGGGGGGGGGGGGGGAATACACCAATAACCAACCTTTTTTGACTTTTGTAAAATCAGGTCGATCAAAGGTCGATTGTCAAGGTCGATCCTTATCAGAGACAGGTTGATCTATCAAGCTCGTTTGGAAACAAGCTTGATTTATCAAACTGTGCTTATGCGGAAGTTGGTGGAGGTTGATTTACTCTTTGAAAAATCTTAAGGCTAAAAATAGATAGCAGGTTGATGCGTGATATGCAGGTTGATGCTCGTCAGTTTGATAGTAAAATGAAAGGGCGATAAATAAAGAGAGAGAGAGAGAGACAGCGATATAGCGTGGTTCGGAGAAACCCTCCTACGTCCACGTCAGGTCGAATCGACCTGAGAATCCCTTTACCTTTGGATTCAACCTCTCTCTTATTTATACTGACTGAGTATCAGTTCTAGATACACTCTAACCTGAAAATATCTAGACACGAGTGGGTCGTGACCCTTACAACCTTTCGTACAGAAAATGTACAAACAACCTTTCGCTAATTACAGAGCTTGACTAAACTCTACAATGGCGAAGAACACAAACAAACTTTCTAACTTCGAACTAGTCGAAGAAGAAGTTGTTGAACCAACGACAAGCAGCAGTGAACGCTTCGTCGTTGTGGTGTTTATCGGATTCGGAAACCTCTCTTCGTCAAGTGTTTGGGAAACTAATGGGATTTCGAACACTTGAATGGATATGAACTTGAGAGAGATTTTGGGCAGAGATTTGGTGTTGATAGCTTGAGTTTCCCGTACTTGAATCCGATAATGGCTGAAGTATTTATAGGCAGTTTTGAAAAACTAGCCGTTGGAGTCAGGCTGACGTGGCACTAGCCGTTGGAAGCTGACTCACTTCTAGCCGTTGGGAAGATTCGTCCTTGCTGGCACACCACGTGGCAAGGATCAGGTCGTGAAGCTCCATGAAGGTGGAGCATCGACCTTGATATGATAATCCAGCACTTGAAATCTTCTAAGGCAATGCAGGCTGGAAGCTTGGGAAGGGAGGTCGATAGACAGCTTGATGATCCAGCTCGATCCAAATGAGGCAGGCCGTATAAACGACCTTTCTCTTACAGGGTGGATCAAACTTGATTCTAGATTTTATAGAGCATCGACCTGCACTAACAGATAGCAGGTCAATCTATCGACCTTAACCCTAAACAAGTAAAATGCCTAAGTGTGGTTTCGAAAAACATCATCAAAATCAAACTGCAAGGGGTTCCCAACACTTTACTTTTCCTAAACCGAGCCAAACGTGTGGCTCGAGTCCGTAGGAGTGTGTCCAGCGCACGCTGGGAGCGAACCGGTGCAATGGTTCGAACCGAATGGGTGTCAGGCGTGTGCATGTCACAAGCCCGCACCCAAAAGGTGCGAACAAAGGGGCGCGAGCGTGTGTCGACCACACGCCCGTGACTCGGGCATGCTTGTGCCGGGCACGAGCCGAGCGCGGGCTGGCTCATGGAGGGGCCGAACCATTGTGTTGGTTCGGTTCGGGTGATCTGGGCCGTCAATCAAGATTTTATCGAACGGTCCAGATCGAAGCCCCCCTTCATGGAATGCCACCTATCACCTATGTTGGTCCCGGTTTGTTAATGGGAAAAATACGTAGAGGGGGGGGTGAATACGTATTTTGAAGTTTTTCAACTTCAAATCCCTTAACTCAGAGTAACAAGTAAAGATCTCGTAAAAACTTAAGACCTAGCTGAAGCTAGATCTATAGTATGTAGCTTGCCTGCTTGACCGAAGTGAACACTTGATCAAGAGGGAGTCTTTACTCGTATATGCGGAATTTGGTGAGCTAAAATCTTCTCCTAAGTATTTAAAATATCCAGATTAAGTTGTTTAGATGCTAGTGCAATGGATAAACAAGATAAAGAGTTTAGGGTTAGAGAGATACGACACGAAGATTTATAGTGGTTCGGAGATAACGCTCCTACGTCCACTTTGTTGCACGACGGCAACTGTTCTCTTCACTCAAGAACTTGAAGGTTACGGGTCCTTCAAAAACCTGGTCAAGATCGGGCTTCACTCGCCTGGATCTGACGAACAATGCAGTGATTACGGGTTCACTACTAAGACCTAAACTGGACACGAAACTTCACTCGTTTCTGTCCGAACAACAGGGAGATTCCGGGCTCTCCTTACGGCCTAGTTTCGATCGAGCTTTACACAAACGATGTAAGTGTAGGCTTGGATCTCAACTCTACGATCGAGGCTTCTTCAATCGATGAAAGAAGGGCCTTGGATCTGGACAACCTAACGACACACTCAAAACCTAACAAATGAAGTATAGGGTTTTGGTTGACGAACACACTATGAAGAACTCTTTACAATAGATGCAAAGATTGGCTAGAGTTCTTCTTCTAAGCTTCGGATGAATGAAGTGGGCTTAGAATCTAAGTGTGAAGGCTGTGAAGACGAGTTCCGATGAACTGGAAACTCGGAGAACACTTGGAAACAAAAACTCGAAGATTTACTCGAAGGCTGGGAGTATTTGTTTGCTGTATGCGCTCGAATGCTCAAGTAGTGTTCTCTCTTTTCTTCGTCTTCATCCTTCACTATTTATAGGCGGAGGGATGGCTGAGATCCGTTGCTTGGTTGGTGGCCTTGTCCCTCCTCCTCTCGACAGTACTTGCGCAGGCAGTAGCTTTTGCAGGATCCCAGTTTGTCTCTTTGCCGAAAATGGCTAAGTTACAAACTTAACAGTAACTGGGGCGAGCCAGTACTGCTGCGGCGCCTTTGTCGGCCTGGCAGTCAACTCTTCCGCTCCACTCCGCTTTCGACACGTGGAGATTTCGTAATTAATGCTACGATCTCCTGTTGACTGGAGTTCAAAATATGGGCGGGAGTTGCGCTGTCGCTTTCTGGTAGGTAGTGGCTTGCTTTGCTTTGAAGTTGTAGCGTCCGCTCCGAAGTGAGTCGCTTCAGGATCATACTGTAGTGGGTCGCTTTGAAAACAAAGTTTCGTAGTGACCGCTTTAATAAGCGTTGACCCACGTTGACTCGCTTCAGCTTTTCTTTGTAGCGCTTGCTTTGCTTCGCTTTGGTGGCTTCACTTTGACTCCACTGTAGCGGTCGCTTCGCTTCGCTGGTTTCGGTACGCTTCACTTCGGTTTGCCAGACTCGCTTCGCTTTGGAAGAACACACTCAAGCGAGTGGTCTTCACTTGAATTCCTGCAGTCTTTAGCTAAGCAAAATAAAGCCATCCTAACAGATTTAGGCTTAGAAAAATTCTAACCTATTATCTACATCAAAATGGGTCGCTTGGGAGTTGGACACTTGGGGTTTTGGGATCCAATCAAAATAAATGACTTCGTTTATCAAGTATCCCTTATAGTTCCCCCTTAACAAGTTGGTCCATAACAATTCCCAACAATTTCCCCCTTTTTGATGATGCCAAAACCCAAAGGCTAAGATTTAGAAAATTCCAGCCTATCTAACCGTGAAGGGAACTCCAAGCGACTGCTTCCTTTGCAGTTTCGTTTGTAATTTTTCTTTTAAGTTCCTTTCCCTTTTTTTTTCGGTTAAATTATTTGAGTTTTGTAGCAAAAAGGTAAAGTCATTCACAAAGCAAGTAAATGACACGAGAAGAGACAGAAAATAAAATATAGGATATATGAACAAGAAGTTCACACAAAATGAAGCATGTAATTTCAACGGTTTCCTGCCGCTTCGTCCTACTCCTCTTTCTCCTCCTCCTTCTTCTCTTCTTCATCAGTAGCATCAACACTATAGGCTGATAAGACTTTAGTTTCCATAGTGCCTACTGTGTGAATGCTTGGTCTTCTCCATGCACTCTCCAGCCTGAACGCTTCATCTACTTCAGCATCAGTGACTCCCCTGTTAGGAACATCCGTGCCTGGATGATAAGGCATGGGGAAGTCCTTTATTTCTGGCACCTTGACGACAATTGGCTTCGGTTGAGCTTGTTCAGCCATAGTGAAGATCTTTCGGCGCAATTTGTCGTCGTAGACGGCTAGAAAGTTGTTGAGGGCACTTATTCGAGAGCACTCATTCTGCAGCGGCACTACCTCCCAGTAGTAATAAGCCTTGATGAATAAGTCCTTGTAGCACAGCCACTGCTCGAGTAGATCTCGCGGAATGAAGTCCTCGATCTCTCTTGCGTCAAGATGCTCGTTCCTCCTCTTGGCTAATTCCTCCTCTGTTCTTTTTGACAGCTTAGTCATTATATCAGTGAATCTCTTCCCTGATTCACCACTCCATAGAGGACGCCTTTCGTTGAGTCGCTTCCTTATATAGTTTTGCTCTTCTACTTTAGGGTAGCGACCCGACTCTACCATTTCCTTCGTAGTCACGTCGCATGCATCTTTTATGGCTTGGGCTTCACATGCTTCGGACTCATCAGGCATGAGGGGAACGAACACACTACGAAGCAAAGAGGACTGAATAAGCAGTACTTCGCTGAACTGCTCCTCGATTCGTGCGTCAATCACTTGAAGACGCCTGGCGTTCACTGTCTTCGATCTCTCCGCTTCGCTCCTTCCTCCTTCTCTCTCCCTTCTCCTCTTCTCTTCCTTTTTAGTTCTTGAAGCGACTGTATGTTTAGACTTTTGGCGCTTAGCCGTAGAGTCATCGACTTTAGATTCTGGTGCAGCTCGCTTCAAGGGCAGCTTCGGTGGTGGGGGAGGTGGCATATCCTTCTTGGCAGCACTTGGAGAGACGACTGCTGACGAAGTGAGTGCAGCAGTGGTCGTAGTGAGTGCGGCTGTCGAAGTTGGCGCGGCGTCTGAAATGGGCACTTTGGGAGTAGCGGCCACTTGGGAGCTAGATGAAGCACCTGCAGCACTAGAATTTTTTGTTAGCTTAAACACTTGCTCCAACTCCCACGCCATGGCAGCATCCTGCTCCACCTGCCTCAGCTTCTCCTCCTTCGTTATCACGGTCACTGGAGGATGCCGTGCAATGGAAGCACTTAGCACTTTATCTTGAAGTGGTCTACTGGGCTCTTCAAGCTGTTTTAATAACTCCTCTCCGTGAGTTTTGTCTTGCCCAGAGACCTCGCTTCATCCTCCTTCTCACCTGCACCACTTCCTCCCTCCAGCATCAATTCTATACCAATTCTACTTCCTCTTGAGCCTCCAGTTACTCCTCCCTGCATCTGTTCTTCCTCTCCTAAGTTCACTTGTCCTTCCATTATCTGTCCTTCCCCCTTTTTGGCATCATCAAAACCAGGGGTTAGGGTCAATGATTTTCCGGAGAGGGTTTGATGAAGTGAGTTGACCGTGTTGAGAATGGACTGGAGCATCTTCTCAGTTTTTCTTATAGATGGTGCTACCAAATCAGCAGTTTTGATTGTGATTTCTTCGAGTAGGAACTTGCATTGCTTCTCTCTTTCCACAACTGAGGCCATCATCTCTTCTAACGGTTCTACTTCTCTGAAGCGTTGCGCCAGCTCCGCTTCAATGGCGTTGGTGATTTTCTTTGTTTCTTCTTGAAGTGTGAGGTCCAAGTGTTCCTTGGACGCTTCAAGTTCTGCCTTCATCACTGCAAGCCTCCTTTCCCTTCGATTGAGGGAATTGTGAAATTCGGCATCTGCAGTGATTCTTACAGTGAGAGTCTCTTTCAGTCTCTTGACTTTCTGTAGTAGAATAGAAAGCTCTGCTTTCTCTAAGTGAAGATCTTGTGCACTCTTCCTTCGACTCTCTAGTTCTTTCTTATCAGTCTCGCTTTCTTGCTTTAGTAGCTTCATTTCTGTCTTGAGTGAATCGAGTGTCTTTTTACTGCTCAGCAGCTCGCTTCCCGTCCTTATCAGTTCCTCCTCTCTCTTCTCAAACTTCTCCTTCAACTTCTTCACTTCCTTCTCCAACACATCCTTTTCCTTGACAAGAGAGGTCAGTTTAGTATTAACCTCCCTCAAGCGGCTTCTTTCTGCATCCAGCAAGCCCTTGAGTTCGGTGATAGATTTGTTGTTGTCATTCACCAGCTTCACTTGCGCCTCCAGCGCCTTCTCTTTCTCTTCCAGAAGCCTCTCCTTCTCCTCTACCTTTCCCTCCAATTCTTTCTTCTTCTTGTCAAAGTCTTCTCTAAGACTAGTGACCTCCCCAGCCTTCTTCTCCATCTCCTCACTCATTCTTGTGATCTCGCTATGAACGCTAGCGATTTCCGCATCCTTCAACTCCAGCTCCTCCTTATACTCCCTGATGAGTTTCTTCTCATGGAATGAGGGCACTCGCTTCGGAACTGAGGTGAGTGGATATGCTTCTTTCACTTTTGCATCCAGCGTCTCCCAGAAGCTGGTCCCTTCGAGGAAGACATGGAAGCCACTCACATCCATGAAGTTCAGTAGCTTGGCTTCCAGCTGGATTAGTTCTTCCTCAGTGAATGCTTTTAGGAGCTTGAAGATTTTGAAGTATTCTGTTCCACGATATGTAATGTACGTCAGAGAATCAACGACATTTGTGTAGAATATGTCGCTCCATTCAACACTTGCGGAGCTAAGATTGTAGCGGAGGTTGATTGTCTCCGCGGCTTGCTTTCTGTCTAGAGCAAAGCGTTCGAGAGCCCGCTTGTGTTCAGAGAGGGCAGGGGTTATGAACTGAGGGATGATGGGGAGTTCTCCAATAGTTTGGGCGGTGTCGGCTGTAGCTGCCGATGTCGAGGGGGATTGGGTAGGTGATGAGGTTTCTTGGGTTTCTGAAATCTGGATAGTTTCGGTGGGTGGTGGTTGTATAGGCTGGGATTGAAGTTGGGTGAATGTGGTGTAAGCAGCAGCTTCATCTGTGCTGAGAAATGGCACAGTGGGAATATGGAAAGAGGATGCTGACTCTTCTTCATGGGGAGAGAGGGGGGTTGTCTGTTTTGGTGGTTGTTGGGTTGATGAAGATTGGGGTTCTGGGTTTTGGGTGATTCAGAGTAGAGGGGATAGGACTTTGGTTGGTGAAGGCTGAGGTTGGGTCACTTCGATGTCCTCGAGCGGCTTCTCCATTGCCTCGCTATCTTGGACAAGCGAAGTGACTAGCTTCATCTTTGTTCTGGTACGCTTGGACCTGGCTCGCTTCACAGGTGAAGCGATCACTCTCTCTTGGCCTTCCTCAGCTTGCCTTTCGGCAACTGGTCTTGCAATGGGCACTTCAACTTCCAGAAGTCCCAGATCCATCAAAGTCTTGGTTTTCCTCCACGAGTCGTAGTAGATGGTTTGCTTGTTGTATATGGTCGTGTCTGAATCCGGCCACATTATTTCTGGATACTTTTTCTCCAGTGCGACAGACAGCCTTGAGAAGAATTTTAACTTTCCTTTTCGAAGGATCTCATTTGCAGTTCCTGGAATAAACGAGAAATCGTCAGCAGCTTCATGGATTTGCTTGAGAAGCCACCCGTGCCAGTTAAACTTTGTTCCAGTGAGGCTGTCGATGATCATGGTGGTTCCGATCAGCTTCGTCTCCGACAGTGTGTCGAGGGAACCAACGTAGCATGCGATACTCTTCGTGAAGAGTTCGCAGATGAGATTGAACGGTTCCTTGAGACTTTTGCGAATGTTGGCATCCTTGAAGTTTGGATCTGCTCTGGCAACTTTAAATCGATCATACTGAACTTCGGCAGAAAGGCCTAAATCTAGCAGAGAATCTCCTCCTTCTCTTGGTAGATCGAACACCTTGATGAGTTCACTCATATCAACTTCCACCGGCTTCCTGGTTCGTGGATTGGTGAAGGAAGATGTATTCTGTTCCTTCTTCAGATTCAGCAGAATCTCTCCGATGGCTTTCGCCAGAATCTTCGTCGGAACCAAAGTTACGAACTTCCATAGACCGGCCGTGGTCACGGTTCTACGGAAGAAACCATCCTTCTCTATGACGATCGGGTCGAGATGGGGCTCGACGTTGATGTGATCGCCAATATTTGACATGAACTTCTCCATCGTTTCTGTACTCTTCTTCTTGCCCATGATAAATATGAAAGAAATTTGAAGAGAGTTTTTACGATGAAATAGAAAGGGGTTGAGACTCGTGAGTTGCAGAGGTTGCAGATCTAAGCACGAGAATGGAAAATTTTGAAGGCTGTGAAAGTTTTGCAGTTCTGCCTCGTTGCAAATATATATAGAGTAAGATCTTGGCTGATGTGGCAGGGGCATTCTGGTAAAATCACTCCTAGGGTTTTGTGCGTAGGCGGCGACCTCCGGTGATGGAACTGACGTGTCTGGAGTCATCACTGGAAAAGTGAACCGCCAAATCCGCTTGACGTGGCCACGTGGCTGTTGATGATTCGTCTCTCCAACAGTAGTCAATCCAGCGGTTGAGATTTCGAGACGGTTCAGATTCGACGGCTGGATTGAGTGCGATTTTTCCCGCTTTCCTCGGCTTTGACGTCCACGCGCCTGTCATTTCTTCTTCTACGCGCCACTGCATTAAATGCTTGGCAGAAAGTGAAATAGGCACTCGAGTGCAGACAGCTCATACGCTTCGCTTCGTATCCGCTCGCTTCAAGTGTAGCCACTTCGGCATTCACTCGCTTGCGGAGTACTCGCTTCACGTGACTGTTCCGCACTCGCTTGCGATGGCTAGCTTTGAGTGACGAAGCACTCGCTTGGCCATTTGAAGCGACAGTCAATCTCACTTCGTAGGAGATTGATACCACACGTTGATTGATTGATTCCACTTGTTGATGACTGCGTGTGTTGATTCCACTTGTTGAAAAGTTTATCACTTGTTGTGTATCCCATCTTCTTGGTATTCGTCTTCATGGCATTCATCTTCCTCTACGAATTAGAGAGTCCTCCATCGAAGTGAATGAGGGAGGAAATGAATATAGTACACAAGCTTACTACAACCCAGAGGGGAGCTTCACGTAAGTGTACATATTCACGATGAATGGGGGATGAGTACAAGTCCTTATCTCAGAGCAGAAATGGACAGGATGACAATGAGAATGCTCTGACAAGACAATCTCGTATTTTACGCAGAAGCATGTCACCAGCCCTGCAACCTTTTGTAGAAAAAGGTAAACCTTCAAGCATCCTCCTATATGCTACAGAATGAACTTGCAGTCGACTCGCTTTGACCAAACATTGGGCAAATTGAAGCGATGCAAAGTTCAAGATGAGAGGGGAATGGATAGACATCCGGCAGCTCAACTCAGTGAAGAGTGAGTAATGAATGGATATTTATCCACGATGAAGGAGATGAGAGGACTTGCTCCTCTTCGGCGGAAAGTTGGGAAGAGGACACAAGGTCTAGGTGCCAGCCCTGCCTAAGCTTTCACCATTTTTACGTGGGAAGGCCCGATACAAGACCCCACAACCGTTACTAGAAACGGCACTTGCGAGTGTTTATACCTACTCGCTAGGAATCCTAGGCTAGGTAGCAGCTTTCCTTGCTTGCTTTGGAAGCAGCTTGCTCCGGGAGCAAACAATAGTTCCCCCTTAACCAATGGCTTAACAATTCCTGTAAGCGGGTAGGGAACGTCTTCCAACACTCCACCTTGCTCCACCTTATTTCTCCTTCTTCAAGCGAATGAGATCTTGAAGTGACTCGCTTGAGTTGGTGAAGATCCGAAGCGAGTGATTGGCGACCACTCCTTCGTGCATCCTGGATCTAGCATTCTTCACCAGGGTCTAACAACCCTAATTCCATGCATAGCTGATTGAAACGAGACTCAGCTAGAGGCTTGGTGAGGATATCTGCTCGCTGGAGATCGGTATGAATTTTCTCGAGCTTGATATCCTTCTTCTCGACATGATCACGAATGAAGTGATGTCGGATTTCCACGTGCTTGCATCTGGTGTGTAGCACTGGATTCTGCGAGATGCATATAGCACTGTTGTTGTCGCAGAAAATCGGAATTTCATTCGCTTCAACATTGTAGTCCTTCAACTGCTGGCGAAGCCATAGAATTTGAGAACAGCAACTTCCTGCGGCCATATATTCGGCTTCAGTCGTTGAAGTGGCTACACTCGTCTGCTTCTTTGAGAACCATGAGATCAGCTTGCTTCCCAAGAACTGACACGTGCCTGAAGTTGATTTCCTATCAATTCGGCACCCTCCATAGTCAGCGTCTGAGTATCCAGTGAGCTCCAGATTGTCCTCCGTTGGATACCACAGCCCCATATTGATAGTGCCCTTCAAATATCGAAGAATTCTTTTGGCAGCTTCAAGATGGCTGTGCTTGGGGTTGCTTTGGAATCGAGCGCAGACTCCGACTGCAAAAGCAATATCTGGCCTGCTTGCAGTGAGATAGAGAAGTGACCCAATTAGGGCACGATAATCTGTAGGATTCACAGATTTTCCTTCCTCGTCTGGCTCCATCTTCCAGTTGGTATTCATTGGAATCTTCACAGCTTTAGCATGCTGAATACCAAACTTGGCAAGCATGTCTCTAGTATACTTTGCTTGATTGATGAAGATACCATCATCCTGCTGCTTCACTTGAAGACCTAAAAAGCAGCTCATCAAGCCAATCATTGACATCTCATATTTGGTCCTCATCAGCTCTCCAAACTTCTCGCTAAGCGACTGATTTGGTGACCCAAATATGATGTCATCTACGTAGATCTGAACCCATAGCATATCTTCTCCATGGTTGATCGTGAATAGGGTTCGATCTATCTTTCCTTTGTGAAATCCATTTTCCACTAGGAATTGAGAAAGTGTATCGTACCAAGCTCTGGGGGCTTGCTTCAACCCATATAGAGCTTTCTTCAAGCGGTACACTTTGTCTCCTTGCTCGAAACCCGGTGGCTGCTCCACATACACTTCTTCCTTCAATTCACCGTTCAGGAACGCGCTCTTCACATCCATTTGATAGACTTTAAACTTCTTGGTTGCTGCATAGGCTAGAAACAATCTGATAGCTTCAAGACGTGCCACTGGAGCGAAGGTCTCGTCAAAGTCGATTCCTTCCTCTTGGCAGTAGCCTTTGGCAACGAGACGCGCCTTGTTCCTTACTACGTTGTGGTCCTCGTCCGTCTTGTTCTTGAACACCCATTTGGTGCCAATAACGTGCTGAAATTTGGGACGATCCACGAGGTACCATACGTCGTTTCTGGTGAACTGGTTCAGCTCTTCTTGCATGGCGATCACCCAATTTGAATCGGCTAAGGCTTCTTCTACGCTTGTCGGCTCAATGTTTGAGAGAAAGCAGCTGAACATGGCACTTTCTCCAAACACTTGTCTTCTGGTCACTACACCCTTGGATGGATCTCCAATGATTTGACTTGGTGAGTGATCTTTGAGCCACGCGCGCTTGGATCCGCCAGCTTCATCTTCATCGTCTTCCTTGTCACTCGCTTCACCATCTGGAGCGACTGGATTGGGTGCTTCGCCTGAACTCGCTTCAGGAGTCTTGGGGGCAGCTTCATCTTTTCCTTGGACTTTCTGCTCGCTTGAGCCTTTGATTTCTTCTTCATCCTCAAGTATGTCCCAAGTAAGAGTGTTAATGGGTTCCTTGCTTGACTTTTCGTCTTTAGATTGATCCTGTTCCTGTGGATGACTTAAAGAAGATTCATCAAATACGACATGGGGTGATTCCTCCACAATTAGGGTTTTACAGTTGAACACCCTAAAGGCTTTGCTTGATGTAGAATATCCTAAGAATATTCCTTCATCAGCTTTGCTTTCAAAGGCTTTCAACTGTGACTTCCCATTGTCATGGATGAAGACCCTACAACCAAAAATATGGAAATAAGATATGTTAGGAATTCTCCCTGTCCATATTTCATATGGTGTTTTGTCGTGCCGTTTGCAGAGAAGTGTTCGATTCTGCGTGTAGCATGCAGTATTGGCAGCTTCAGCCCAGTACTTCATTGGAAGTTTTGAGTCTGCTATCATAGTTCGAACAGCTTCCTTGATGATTCGATTTCTTCTTTCAGCAACTCCATTCTGCTGTGGTGTGCGTGCTGAGGAGGTCTGATGTGCTATGCCATGCTCCGTGCAGTAAGCTTGAATGGTAGAGTTCAAAAACTCTGTGCCTTTATCGGAGCGGATGGTCACGATAGCTTGATTCTTCTCCACAGCCAATCGCTTGAGCAGTTGTGGTAGCTTGGTCAGAGTCTCCTTCTTGCTGTAGAGAAATACGACCCAAGTGTAGCGAGAAAAGTCGTCGACTACAACTAGAGTGTACTTCCTACCATTTATACTAACTGGAGTAACTGGACCAAACAGATCCATGTGAAGCAGCTCGAGCACTCGCTTGGAAGAGGCTTCTTCAAGACTGGCGAAGTGCGTCTTTGTCTGCTTCCCTCGTTGGCATGGTGAGCATGGATGGTCTTTGATGAAGACTTCATTTGGCATGCCTTGCACCAAACCCTTACGAGCTAAGCGATTGATGGCTTTGAAGTTAAGATGGTTCAAGCGTCTGTGCCATAGCCATCCAATCTCTGTAGCACTCCTTGCTACTAAGCACGTCTCCACTTTGCAGCTATCCCATTGTGCTATATAGACGTTCCTTTGTCTTATTCCAGTAAGCACAATCTGGGATGAAAGGTTGCTCTTTACTATGCACTTGTTGGAAATGAATTCCACCTTGTATCCTTTGTCACAGAACTGTGAAATGGATAACAAGTTGTGTTTCAGTCCTTCCACGTAGGAGACTTCTTCAATCGTGAGCTTTCCAACTTTCAGTGCGCCGTATCCTCTGGTGCTTCCTCGAGAGTTGTCACCAAAGGTTACGTGTGGACCCTTCTTCTCAATGTAGTCTTGAAGTAGAGCTTTCATGCCGGTCATGTGTCTCGAACATCCACTGTCCAAGTACCAGATTTGTTGACCCTCATTTGGCATGGGATCCACGGCGCCCACCTGCAATTAGACAGATTTTGGTACCCAAATCAGTTTGGGTCCTTGCAGGTTAGTTCCCTTAGGTACCCACACTTGCTTCACTTTCTTTTGAAAGGGAGCTTGTGTTTTGGGTTTCTCGACCTTCGAAAACTGTGACTTCTGCCTTAAAGCAGCTTCACATGTGCAGCAGTGTGTGCAGGAGGGGTAGCGGCTCGCTTCAGTCCTACCTATGCTCTTTCCACTTTGCTTAAATCCTGAAGCGACTCGCTTCGGATTAGCTTTGGGTTTAGAGACTGACTTAGGGTTTCTAGTCTGTCGAAGCGGCTCGCTTGGTTTCCTCAAAGCGGTCCAACTAGGGTTTTGACCCTGACTCGCTTGAGTAACCTTGGAAGTTCGAAGCGGCCTCTTTGGTCCTTCGAATTCTTCCCCCTCAATGTTAGTCCGGTTGGACCATCTCCAGTCCGGATAACGTGACACATAGACATTACTCCTTTTCTTGAAAGGGAGATCCTTTGTCTCTGGTGTCTTGGTCTGAAACTTAGAAGCTTCAACAGTTTTCCCACTACCTTTGGATTGGTAAACTTTAGCATGGTGAGTGCTAGGGACTGTTGAGTTTTGCTTACCCTTAGATTCTGCCCTTAAAGATATAGACATCTTCATTGGCTTCTTCTTAGGGTTTTCAGCCATTTTGCCTTTGTCTTTGTTAGTGGTCGCTTTGGATGCAGTGGGCATTTCCAAAGTGACTGATGGTGTCGTGTTTGAAGCACCAACAAAGACAGTTGGCTTGGAAGGTCCACCCTCATATCCAAGTCCTCCCTTTCTACCAAAAGGTAGAAGAGAACTTTCTAGTGCCTGTCTAGCATATGAAGCTTTGTTTAAGTTGGCAACTAGAGTGGATTGGGCTTCATACCTTCCCTCCAAGTTTTGATGTCTCGCGAAGAGATCCTCGAACTTACTAGTCATAGCCCTTAGATTAAGTTTGACTTGATCAAGCTCAGTGGCTAGCTTTCGGTTCTCCTTCTCGCTTTGAGACAGAGCTTGTTGCAGCACTTCGTGGTCACTTGACAGTTTCTGATGTTTGTCAAACAAACCACTCCATGCAGAGGAATTTGCTTCCTCTTGGTGTGTGTGTGCGAGTGTAATTGAACTGGGTGAGGGATAGATGAATACCTCTCCTGTTTCTTCATCGGTGAGCGCCATAAATCCAAGATCCTCTCCATCACTGGAGTTGGGATCAGTGAATGCGTCTGAGTCGCTTTGTGGATCTTCAGTTGAAGCGACCGGAGCTTCACTTGCTACAAGCGCTCGCCTTGGAGCATCCCTCTTTGCTTTGAGTTCTTCACGCTCCTTCGCACTCAGCTTTGGGCAATCGGATTTGTAGTGACCCATCTTGTGGCAGTGGTAACACTCCACTTCCATCATGTCTCTCGGGATCGACTTTGTCGTCTCTTCTCTCTTCCCTTTTCCTTCTCGAGCATCAGTGCTCCTCCCCTTGTACTGCTTGTAGAACCTTTTGTATTTGCCCACTCGAGAGTTCATCTTGTTGAAGTTCTTGGATAAGAACGCAATGTGTTCTTCCAACTCTTCCCTCGTCATCTTGGCTAGCGACTGCTCGCTTGGCCCTTCAGCAGCTTTAAAAGCTACTCCTTTTGACGTAGTGGGCGCTTCATCCTCTTCGTCGAGGTTCATTCGATTCAGATCGAATTCGTGAGCTTTGAGTTCGGAAAACAGTATCTCCGGTGTGAGCTTTGATAGATCCTTGGTTGCTAGATACAGCTCCTTCATTGTCTGCCACTTCCTAGTGAGAGCTCGAACAATCTTCAGGTTGACTTCCTTATCCGTGAGTTCCTTCCCAAGCGAGTTGAGAGTTGCAGTGATGTTGGTGACTCTCAGTTCGAAGGTGTCGATGGATTCTCCTGGCTTCATTATCAGGCTTTCAAACTCCCGCATTTGTACGGCAAGTTTGTTTTCTTTGATTTTGTCAGTGCCTTGAGAAATGAGAGCTAGGGTTTCCCACATCTCCTTCGCTGTTGCGCACTTCCTAATCCTTGGAAGATAGGCGTCCGACACGGTGCTCTGCATCGTGTGGCGTGCGATCTTGTCAAGATTGGCAATCTTGAATTCGTTGGGAGTGTACTCATCTTTGTCCTTGTCTACTAGTTGTTGTCGAACATGAGCTGCTCGTCCTTCCGCTGCTGGAACATCCACAGTGATGCTCTTCTTGATTGTGATAGGTCCATCTTCTATGACCTCCCACATGCGGTCATGGACGGAACATAAGAAGCTCTCCACACGGAAGCTCCAGATCTCGTAGCCTTCAATGGAAAACTGTGGAAGACTAGAAGCATTCATGGTAAACAGTTAGTAGTAATGCAGTATGCGTGGGTGAGATTTTGATGCACTTAGGAAATAGGATCCGGTTCAGTGAGACAACGTGAAGTGAGTGGGGACTCACTTCGGATATGCAAAGCAGAGGCTCGAAAGAACCGCTGCTCTGATACCACTTGTTGGTCCCGGTTTGTTAATGGGAAAAATACGTAGAGGGGGGGGTGAATACGTATTTTGAAGTTTTTCAACTTCAAATCCCTTAACTCAGAGTAACAAGTAAAGATCTCGTAAAAACTTAAGACCTAGCTGAAGCTAGATCTATAGTATGTAGCTTGCCTGCTTGACCGAAGTGAACACTTGATCAAGAGGGAGTCTTTACTCGTATATGCGGAATTTGGTGAGCTAAAATCTTCTCCTAAGTATTTAAAATATCCAGATTAAGTTGTTTAGATGCTAGTGCAATGGATAAACAAGATAAAGAGTTTAGGGTTAGAGAGATACGACACGAAGATTTATAGTGGTTCGGAGATAACGCTCCTACGTCCACTTTGTTGCACGACGGCAACTGTTCTCTTCACTCAAGAACTTGAAGGTTACGGGTCCTTCAAAAACCTGGTCAAGATCGGGCTTCACTCGCCTGGATCTGACGAACAATGCAGTGATTACGGGTTCACTACTAAGACCTAAACTGGACACGAAACTTCACTCGTTTCTGTCCGAACAACAGGGAGATTCCGGGCTCTCCTTACGGCCTAGTTTCGATCGAGCTTTACACAAACGATGTAAGTGTAGGCTTGGATCTCAACTCTACGATCGAGGCTTCTTCAATCGATGAAAGAAGGGCCTTGGATCTGGACAACCTAACGACACACTCAAAACCTAACAAATGAAGTATAGGGTTTTGGTTGACGAACACACTATGAAGAACTCTTTACAATAGATGCAAAGATTGGCTAGAGTTCTTCTTCTAAGCTTCGGATGAATGAAGTGGGCTTAGAATCTAAGTGTGAAGGCTGTGAAGACGAGTTCCGATGAACTGGAAACTCGGAGAACACTTGGAAACAAAAACTCGAAGATTTACTCGAAGGCTGGGAGTATTTGTTTGCTGTATGCGCTCGAATGCTCAAGTAGTGTTCTCTCTTTTCTTCGTCTTCATCCTTCACTATTTATAGGCGGAGGGATGGCTGAGATCCGTTGCTTGGTTGGTGGCCTTGTCCCTCCTCCTCTCGACAGTACTTGCGCAGGCAGTAGCTTTTGCAGGATCCCAGTTTGTCTCTTTGCCGAAAATGGCTAAGTTACAAACTTAACAGTAACTGGGGCGAGCCAGTACTGCTGCGGCGCCTTTGTCGGCCTGGCAGTCAACTCTTCCGCTCCACTCCGCTTTCGACACGTGGAGATTTCGTAATTAATGCTACGATCTCCTGTTGACTGGAGTTCAAAATATGGGCGGGAGTTGCGCTGTCGCTTTCTGGTAGGTAGTGGCTTGCTTTGCTTTGAAGTTGTAGCGTCCGCTCCGAAGTGAGTCGCTTCAGGATCATACTGTAGTGGGTCGCTTTGAAAACAAAGTTTCGTAGTGACCGCTTTAATAAGCGTTGACCCACGTTGACTCGCTTCAGCTTTTCTTTGTAGCGCTTGCTTTGCTTCGCTTTGGTGGCTTCACTTTGACTCCACTGTAGCGGTCGCTTCGCTTCGCTGGTTTCGGTACGCTTCACTTCGGTTTGCCAGACTCGCTTCGCTTTGGAAGAACACACTCAAGCGAGTGGTCTTCACTTGAATTCCTGCAGTCTTTAGCTAAGCAAAATAAAGCCATCCTAACAGATTTAGGCTTAGAAAAATTCTAACCTATTATCTACATCAAAATGGGTCGCTTGGGAGTTGGACACTTGGGGTTTTGGGATCCAATCAAAATAAATGACTTCGTTTATCAAGTATCCCTTATAGTTCCCCCTTAACAAGTTGGTCCATAACAATTCCCAACAACCTATAAATAGAGCCCTCCACAGAATGATCCTACACACCAAAACGAAGATAACCTTTCTCATCTCGTTTTATCCTTCCTTCCCTTTTCTCTCACTTACAAAGTCTCGATATTCGAGTAGTTCGACGGATTCTCGACTTGTAGTGCAACAACTCGAGAACGAAGAACCGTTGTATCTTGGAGACAATTGCTATAGTCCGATTGCACTATATCGGAGCAATATTGTCTTACGGAGATAGAGACTAACTCTAGCCTCGGTTCTGCCCATTTATCGTATTACGGTTCTAACAATCGTAAGACAATATTATGGCATCCAGAGGTGATACCGTTCCACCCTCTCAGCCACCGGCTCTGGCTCCAGCCCCAGTCTACGCCGAAAGGCCGGAAAAATTTTCCGGCAATGATTTCAAGCGTTGGCAACAGAAGATGCTGTTCTATCTCACCACTATCAACCTGGCGCGATTCCTGAAGGAAACTCCCCCCGAAGTTGGAGGAGATGAAACGGACGAGCAAAAGCAGAATGCTCTTGATGCATGGCATCACAGCGACTTCTTGTGTCGCAACTATATCCTAAATGGACTAGACGACACTCTCTACTGCGTCTACTCGGAGCTCAAATCCTCAAGGGAACTATGGAGCTCTCTCGAAACGAAGTACAAGACGGAGGATGCCGGCTTGAAGAAATTCATAGTCGGACGATTCTTGGAATTCAAGATGGTAGATAACAAGACGGTTATCGAACAAGTGCAAGAACTTCAAATAATCTTGCATGATATTCATGCCGAAGGTATGTCTCTCTCTGAATCTTTTCAAGTAGCAGCTATTATTGAAAAACTGCCACCAAGTTGGAAGGATTTCAAGAACTATCTCAAGCATAAACGCAAGGAGATGGGACTTGAAGATCTGATAGTTAGACTTCGCATCGAAGAAGACAATCGGAAAAGCGAAGGGATTGCCGCCAAGTCTTCGATGAAGGAAAAGGCCAACTTGGCCGAAACTAGCAACAAGAAGAAGCGCAAGTTTCCCGAGAAGAAAGGAACCCCGAAGAAGTCAAAGCGTATCAAGGGGAACTGCTACAACTGCGACAAACCTGGCCACATGGCAAAGGACTGTCGCAAGCCGAAGAAGGAAAAGAAGGACAAGAAGGACCAAGCAAATATGACGGAGAACAAGAGTGTCCCCGTAGACTTATCCGAACTAGACCTATCTGCGGTCATTGATGAGGTCAACATGGTTGGCAACCCAATTGGGTGGTGGGTCGATACCGGCGCCACCAGACACATTGCTTCGGATAAGGGAATGTTCTCCACCTACGAGCCCATAACCGAGAAGAAGAAACTCTACATGGGAAATTCTGCGACATCCAAGGTCGTTGGAGTCAGAAACGTGGTACTCAAAATGACATCAGGCTTGAAGTTGACTCTCAAGAATGTGCTGCATGTCCCAGACATTCGCAAGAACCTCGTATCGGGCTCCATACTCAGCAAGGCCGGTTTTAGACTAGTCTTTGAAGCAGATAAAGTTGTAATGACCAAAGGTGGTCAATTCATAGGAAAATGCTATATAGATAATGGCCTCTTCAAGCTTAATGCTATAAGTGTACCTACTAATGTTGAAATAAAGAACAATGTTGTTTATCTGACTGAGTCTCCTAATTTATGGCATGATAGATTAGGACACACAAATCTAAAGACACTACGAAGATTAGTGAATTTAGAATTGCTTCCTAAAGTGAGCTTCGATGAACACAAACGTTGTGAAATATGCGTTGAAGCAAAAATGGCTAAAGGACCTTTTCGTTCTGTCGAAAGGATCACACAACCTTTAGAACTCATACACACCGACTTGTGTGATATGAAATTTGTGCAAACAAGAGGGGGTAAAAACTACTTTATCACATTTATTGATGATTACACAAAATATTGTTATGTGTATCTTTCGAGAAGCAAAGATGAAGCCATCGAAGCTTTCAAAAGATACAAAAGTGAAGTTGAAAATCAACTTAGCATCAAAATAAAAGGAATCCGAAGTGATAGAGGTGGTGAGTACGTTGCTCCTTTTGAGGAATTTTGCCGTGAAAATGGCATCATCCACGAAACTATCGCACCATATTCACCACAATCCAATGGAGTTGCCGAAAGAAAGAATCGAACTCTAAAAGGAATGATGAATGTTATGTTGATCAGCTCTGGCTTACCACATAACATGTGGGGGGAAGCCATTCTTTCGGCAAACAAAATTTTAAACAAAATACCCCAGAAGAAGCTAGACAAAACTCCATACAAGCTATGGAAAGGTCGGAAACCTTCATTAAATACATAAAAGTGTGGGGGTGTCTAGCTAAAGTTGAAGTACCAAAACCGATACAAGTTTGGCTCGGTCCAAAGACTATTGATTGCATCTTCATTGGATATGCAAACAATAGCAGTGCTTATCGATTTTTGGTACACAAATCAGAATGAGGGAATGATAATAGAATCAAGAAATGCAATATTCTTTGAATCTATATTCCCCAAGAAAGATAGGATCACTTCAAGTTCTAATAAGAGGACTTATGAGAATGTGGAAAATTTGGGAGAAAATGTGGCGTCAACGTCACATGAACCTAGACAAAGTAAGAGGACAAAGATTGCAAAGAACTTTGGTCCAGACTTTATAGTATACTCATTGGAAGATGAGCCTAAGACAATCAAAGAAGCTTTGTCCAGTCCGGATGCTCTGTTTTGGGGAGAAGCTATAAATAATGAAATCGAATCCATCATGAACAATCATATGTGGGATATTGTTGATCTCCCTCCGGGAAATAAACCTTTAGGATGCAAATGGATCTTTAAGAAGAAATATAAAGCCGATGGAACTATTGACAAATATAAAGCCCGTTTGGTAGCAAAAGGCTTCAAACGAAAAGAGGGGTATGACTACTTCGATACCTACTCACCTGTTACGAGAATCACATCCATACGAATGCTTGTTGCTATTGCAGCACTGTATAGCCTTGAGATACACCAAATGGATGTGAAACATCATTTCTCTATGGAGATTTGAAGGATGAGATATACATGGAACAACCAGAAGGGTTTGTTGTTCCTGGGAAAGAAAGAAAAGTCTGTAAGCTAGTTAAGTCATTATATGGACTTAAACAAGCTCCTAAGGAATGACACGAAAAAATTGACAAAACCATGTTGTCAAATGGATTCAAAATAAATGAATGTGATAAATGTGTCTACATTAAAGGAACACATAATAATTTTGTTATTTTGTGCCTTTATGTAGACGACATGCTTATAATAGGAAGTAATCATGAGATCATCATGAAAACGAAAGAAATGTTGAAGAGAAACTTCAGCATGAAAGACTTGGGGAGAGCCGACGTAATTCTAGGAATTAAAATTTCTAGAATATCCGAAGGAATTACCTTGTCACAGTCCCACTATGTAGAGACTGTGCTCAAGAAATTCAATGCATTGGATCTACCTCCAGCTAAAACTCCTTTGGACTTGAACTTACACTTGGCTAAGAATCGAGGAGATCCAATTTCCCAATTGAATTATGCAAGGATTGTTGGGAACCCCTTGCAGTTTGATTTTGATGATGTTTTTCGAAACCACACTTAGGCATATTTTACTTGATTAGGGTCAAGGCCGATAGATCGACCTGCTACCTGTTAGTGCAGGTCGATGCTCTCTAATGTTTAAATGCAAGTTCGATCCACCCTGTAAGAGAAAGGTCGATTTATTGACCTGCCTCATTCGGATCGAGCTGGCATATCTGCCTGTCTATCGACCTTCCTTGTCAAGCTTCCAGCCCGCTTTGTCTTAGAAGATTTCAAGAGCTGGATTTCTATATCAAGGCCGTTGTTCCACCTTCATGGAGCAACACGACCTGATCCTTGCCACGTGGTGTGCCAGCAAGGACGAATCTTCCCAACGGCTAGAAGTGAGTCAGCCTCCAACGGCTAGTGCGACGTCAGCCTGACTCCAACGGCTAGTTTTTCAAAACTGCCTATAAATACTTCAGCCATTATCGGATTCAAGCACGGGAAACTCAAGCTATCAACGCCAAATCTCTGCCGAAATCTCTCTCAAGTTCATATCCATTCAAGTGTTCGAAATTCCATTAGTTTCCCAATTTGACGAAGAGAGATTTTCTACTCCGATAAAAGCCCAACGACGAAGCGTTCACTGCTGCTTGTCGTTGATTCAACAGCTTCTTCTCCGACTCGTTCGAAGTTAGAAAGTTTGTGTGTGTTTCACCATTGTAGAGTTAGTCAAGCTCTGTAGTGTGTGAAAGGTTGTTTGTACGTGTTGTTCGAAAGGTTGTAAGGGTCACGACCCATAACTCGTGTCTAGATATATTCAAGTTAGAGTGTATTTAGAACTGATACTCAGTCAGTATAAATAAGAGAGAGGTTAAATCCAAAGGTAAAGGGATTCTCAGGTCGAGTCGACCTGACGTGGACGTAGGAGGGTTTCTCCGAACCACGATAAATCGCCGTGTCTTTCTCTCTCTCTCTCTTTACTTATCGCCCTTTCATTTTATTATCAAACTGACTAGCATCAACCTGCATATCAAGCATCAACCTGCTTTTCAGCATCGACCTTAGATTTTTCAAAGAGTAAATCAACCTCCACCAACTTCCGCATAAGCACAAATTGATAAATCAAGCTTGTCCCCAAACGAGCTTGATAGATCAACCTGTCTCTGATAAGGATCGACCTTGACAATCGACCTTTGATCGACCTGATTTTATAAAAGTCAAAAACGGTTGGTTATTGGTGTATTCCCCCCCCCCCCCCCCCATACACCAATTTCTCTTTCCCGGGACCAACAAGTGGTATCAGAGCAGTGGTTCTTTTGACCGCTGCTTTGCATACTAAAGTTTTTCTGTTAAACTTTTGGTCATTTTGAACGGATCCTTTAGAAAAATCTTCTCATTCATATCATATCATATTATTTGCTATGGAGGCTTCTCTTCTCAGGGTTTGTGAAGATTTCTCCATCCAAGGCTATGAAGACTGGAGCTTCCGAATCAAGATGTGTCTCAAGGCACATCACGTCCTTATGTGGGATATCATCGAAAATGGCCCCTCCCCCATTTATGCAGCGAAGATCATTGTGGATGGAACATCCCCCGGGGAGGCCACATACGAAAAAGTCCTCAAAATCCTCGCGACTATACAACCGAGGAAAGGAAGGAGGCCAGTCTCGATGACTACGCAAAAGGACTCATCTCAAGCACCGTAAAGGGCGTCTACCTTGCCAAGATTCGAAATCTTGAAACTGCCAAAGAGATGTGGGACACCCTCCGGTCCATCAGCCTGGGTTCAGAGGAAATGAAGGAGAACAACTTGTCCATGGCGTGCAGCAAGTTCAATGACTTCAAGATGGTTTCAGGAGAAACTATAGAAGCAATGAAAATTCGCTTCACAGAAATCATTCTCGAAGTCGCTGCAATCAACCCTCACAAATATACGCAGCGCGAGAAGAATCTAAAAGTGATGCGTGCCCTACCAGCAAATTGGCACGTATACGCTGCCATGCATCCAGCCCGTTCGGACTTCAACTTCCTCACCACCGAAGATCTTTTCGACATCCTTGTCGGAAATGAATATGAGATGATCCGAATCCACGGATCAGCACAGCCTTCCACCAGCAAGAAGGCAGATTAAAAGAATGACAAGGAGGTAGCATTTAAGGCCGACTCAGCCTCTGCTGCTACCCCAAGCTCAATTGACGAATCCATCGTCAAAAAGTTCGAGAAGATGACTCTCGACTATGCTCTTGCTGCTAGGAGAAATGAGAAGCTCCTAGGAAAGGTTGTCAAATACAAAAAGTTCTATCGTGACAACAAGCGAAATCTCTCAAACCGCAACCACGACCGCCCTGACAAAAAGGGAGACGGTAAACCCTCAACCTTCAATTCTTCTAACACACCCGAGGGTGGTTGCTTTGGTTGTGGCAGGCCGGGTCACTACAAGACCGATTGTCCAGATCTGACAAAGGCCGAGAGAGACGAGCTCCGTGCAAAGCGCGATAAGAAGCTCAAGGATCAACGAGCTGCCATGCTTGCTGAAGAATCAAAGGAGGCTCATCTCTCAGACAGCTCGTCAAGTGATGACGAGGGTTACATCTCTTTCGACGAAAGTGATGATGAAGAATGTTTCGTTGGAGAGCACCAACAAAACGAGGGATCTTCAAAGGTAGACCCTCAACCCATTTCACTTTCTTTTTCTGACGATGAATGTGCAGAAGAAGGTGAAGACCTATCCGAGGCTGTGTCTTGGGAAGAAATCAAGAAACAACTCGATGACTATGCCGACCTCGTGGATACACTCAAAGAGGTCGTTGAAGATAATGCTGAGCTGATGAACAAAAATGAAAAATACAAGCTAGCATTAGAAGAAAGATTCTCTCCCTATGATGAGGAAAAGGAAAGGGAGATCAAAGCCCTAAAGTCAAAGGTTGAAGAATTGACTTTCCGGGTTAAGGAGTTCGATACCAGGGCGCTCGAGAAGGACGAGTCCCTCAAAACCAAAGATGCCGAAATTCACAGCCTTACATCAAAATTGGCTGACTTGGTTGTTCGACACGAGCTCCTCTTGGAAAAGGAAGGAAAGCTTCAACTCACTTTGAGTCAGTTGAAGAAGAGCGGAAAGAAATTGGAAGAAGTCCAATCCATGCAACGCAATCCGCGCGATCACTCTGGTATTGGATTTAATGGAAAATCCAAGGAAAGCAAGAGCAAAGACTGCGAGATCAAATTCGTAAAGGCGCAGTCAAAATCAAAGAGTGTTCGGAAAGCTCATCAAGCTCTGCCTGATAAGATGGTCAAGCTGAAGAACCCAGTTCGACAGCCCCAAGACATTCTCTTAAAGCAACACAAGAAGGAACAACCTGTTCCTCAAAAGAAAGAGAGTCGACCTGCCCAGCATCGTCGACCTGCCCCCTCTCATCAAAAGCAGGCTGTTCATCAAGGGCGATATGAAGGCCAGTACTATCAAAGGCCGTATCACCCTCAGTTCTTCTATCCTGCTCATCAAGGTTGTCACTGCCACTATCCTCAACAGTCAAACTATCAAGACAGGCAGTATCAACCTGGCTATTATGAAGAGCAGTACTATCAACCTAGCCGCTCTCGATCAAATAAATCCAAGGCTCCCACGCCCAAGACCGCCACTGCCTCGTCCTCAGCCTCGGATAGAAGCAGACCGGCGAAACAAATCTGGGTTCCAAAGGCCGTTCCCGCAACCGATGTAGCACTCAATCTCAAATGGTTGCTAAGTTTAACTAATTGCAGGTTGGGAAGGTTCAAAGAAGGAGCCAAGCAGCTCGTGGAGCTGTATGGATCATTGATAGTGGATGCTCCAAGCACATGACGTGTGACAAAACGCTACTATCAAATTATCAAGAGCGAGACGGGCCACTTGTAACCTTCGGAGGAAATTCAAAGGGTCTCACAAGAGGCCAGGGCGATCTAAAAGTTGGTAAAACAACTATTTCTAACGTCTCGTATGTTGAAGGTCTTAATCATAACTTATTCTCTGTGTCGCAATTCTGCTCGAGTGGTAAATGAGTAGAATTCACTGCTAACAAATGTCTCGTGAAAAATGAGGAAGGAGAAATACTTCTTACCGGAATTTTGCAGGATAGACTCTATATAGTTCAATGGACAGATTGGATAGAGACCTGCCTGATCACAAAGGCTGATTCCGAGACAAGCTGGCTATGGCACAAGAGGTTGAGTCACTTGAACTTCAAGGCCATCAACAAGCTCGCACGCAACAAGCTGGTGAACGACCTGCCAGATCAAGTATTCGATCGCGATCACATTTGTAAAGCCTGTCAAGCTGGAAAGCAAACAAGATCATCCTTTCCAAGTGTGACGGCACAAGCGTCGAATCGAATTCTTGAGCTTCTCCATCTCGACCTCTTTGGTCCAGTCACTCCCTTGAGTATAAACGGTAGAAAATATGCTCTCGTTATTATAGATGATTATTCTAGATTTACGTGGGTTATTTTCATGTACAAAAAGAAGGAGACTTTGGAGAAGCTACCCGCGTTGCTAAGCAAGCTGTGCAATCAAAAGGAGAAATCCATCATCTCCATTCGATCAGATCGAGGCACCGAATTTATCAATGCGATGATCGAAGAATATTGCACAAAGAGTGGAATTCATCATCAAACTTCAGCTGCACGCACACCTCAACAAAACGGCGTAGTGGAACGCCGTAACAGTTCGCTGAAGGAAGCAGCTCGTACCATGTTGGATGAAACCAACCTTCCGAAGAAGTTTTGGGCAGAGGCCATTAACACAGCCTCCTATACCCAAAACAGGTCGATAATCACTACCCGACATGGAAAGACTCCATACGAGCTGTGGAACAACAAGCTCCCCAGGTTAAAGTATTTTAAAGCTTTTGGGTGCTTGTGTTACATTCATAACAATGGGAAATCTCAATTAAAAACTTTCGATAGCAAGGCCGATCCAGGAGTACTTTTAGGATACTCGGAGGTTAGCAAAGCTTATAGAGTTTTTAATAAGAAAACCCTAGTTGTGGAGGTAACACCACATGTTGTGTTTGATGAATCTACTTGTCTGTATAGAGAGTCAAGTATAGGTTCGGATCAGTCCGTTACTAACAGATCGTCTAACTCCCCCATTGACGACCTGCTAGTGTGGACTCCAAATGATCTAGAGGAAGAGGATCAATCTGATCCAAAGGTCACACAGCAAGGGGGAAGTGATGCAAATGATACTTCGAGCTGTAATACATCAGCCGGACTTAACCAGGCTGATCCCCCATTCTCAGTCCCCCAGACTGATGCTGTTAACGACCTTACATCACAAATCGAGCAGCTCGATAGCACAATGGAGCAGCTCAACATCCAGCCCGATCAGCAGCCAGATCAACAGCCCGATCAACAGCACGTTCCCACTGATCAACCTTCAACTCACCCGGAGTTTGACGAACCCATTAATGCCCGATCCAATCATTTCAAACGAAGAAAGAGCTCGACGCAGACGTTGGATCGATGCTCATCCAAAAGAGCTCATCGTTGGGAACCCAAACCAAGGAGTGCGGACAAGAAGGACGATTGGTGAAAGCGCGCTACTAAGCTGCAATCTCTCTCGAATTGAACCCAAAGATGCCATTGAAGCTCTTCGTGACGCTGACTGGATTCAAGCCATGCAAGAAGAACTCAATGAATTCAAGAGAAATGAAGTATGGTCTCTAGTTGATCGTCCTTATCATCAGGGCGTCATTGGAGTCAAATGGGTCTACAAAAACAAGAGAGATGAATCTGGAGAAGTTGTCAGAAATAAAGCCCGATTGGTAGCAAAGGGTTACTGCCAACAAGAAGGAATCGATTATGATGAGACGTTTGCCCCCGTTGCAAGATTAGAAGCTATAAGGCTGTTTCTAGCTTATGCTGCTCATCAACGATTCAAAGTCTACCAGATGGATGTAAAAAGTGCGTTCCTCAATGGCGTTCTCGAAGAGGAAGTCTATGTGGAACAGCCTCCTGGATTCGAGGAGGGTGATTCAAGCAAAGTCTACAAACTTCACAAGGTCGTCTACGGTCTTAAGCAAGCTCCTCGAGCTTGGTATGAGACGCTATCATCCTTTCTCATCGAATCTGGATTCAAGCGTGGTTCAGTCGACAAAACGCTATTCACTATCAAAGTGAATGAACATATCCTTTTAGTACAAATTTATGTTGATGACATTATTTTTGGATCTAAATCTCCCATTTTATGCGAAAAATTTGGTAACCTCATGACAGAAAAATATAAAATGTCTATGATGGGGGAAATGAATTTCTTTCTAGGGTTGCAGGTCAAGCAGTCCGATGAAGGAATCTTCATTAGCCAAACAAAGTACGCACACGAGCTGGTAGATAAGTTTGGTGTCAAAGACAGCAAGCCCGTCAAAATACCGATGCTCTCTGGTGGGAAGATCGACCCGGATCCCGAAGGAAAACCTGCCAACATAACACAGTACAGGGTATAATTGGTTCATTACTTTATCTAACTGCGAGTCGACCTGATATCACTTTTGCAGTTGGAGTGTGTGCTCGATATCAAGCTAATCCGAAGGAATCCCACTTGGAAGCAGCAAAGAAAATTCTTCGATACATCAAAGGAACCACAAATTTAGGTCTTTGGTATCCTTGTGATGATAATTTGCAGCTTACAGGTTATTCAGATTCTGATCATGCAGGGTGCAAGCTCGATAGGAAATCTACCTCGGGTACTTGCCACTTTCTCGGAAACAAGTTGATATTTTGGTTTTCAAAGAAACAAACTTCAGTAGCCACCTCCACCACAGAAGCCGAGTACATGGCCACAGGGAGTTGTTGTGCACAAATCTTGTGGATCAAACAACAACTCAAAGATTATGAAGTTGAAGTCAGTGAAGTTCCTATATTTTGCGACAGCTCGAGTGCTATCGCCATTACTCAAAACCCAGTTCTCCATTCAAGATGCAAACACGTGGATATTCGACATCACTTTATTCGTGATCACGTGGAAAAGAAGAACGTGGTTATTGAGAAGATACACACTGGTATTCAACGGGCGGATATCTTAACCAAACCCCTAGCCGAAGAAAGATTCAAAATGCTGTGTGGGAAGTTAGGCTTATTAAATGTTGAGTCAACAGGTCGTTCGTGACTCAACAGGCCGATCGTAAGATAACAGGCTGTCACCTTCTCAACAGCCTGTTACCTTTTGCAAAACAGTCAGTTTGGGACCAAGGACTCAACAGGCAGTTCGAGACTCTACAACCCGTCTCTATTCTACAGGCCGGTTGTGAGTAAAAAGGCCATTCATGAGTAAACAGGCCGTCAATCTCTATGCAGGACGATTCTATTCAACAGGCCGTTTGCAAGTCAACAGGCCGTTACTATTTGAACAGGCCGGCTCAGTCAACAGGCCGTCATCCATTCGAGAGGCCGATAGTCATATGACAGACCGTCCCCAAATCAACAGGCCGTCATCTAAATCAACAGATCGACCTGGATTCCTCAAATTGAGAGGGAACACTTAATCAAGTGATTCACCATTTGAGGGGGAACAAAGGCCGATATCTACCAAGTTCAGGCCGTTCTCACAAATTCAGGCCGTTCTCACAAGTTCAGGCCGTTATCACAAGTTCAGGCCGCTATCAACCAGAATGCAACCCCGCATTAATGAAGGGGGAATCGAAGGGAGAATCAAAAGGGCAGTATCACCCTTTTGTCTTTTAACTTCTTAAATACGCATTGAATTTTCTTAATTATTGAAATTTATTTCTCAATGTGTTACATTGTTTAAGGCTTTGTTATTTTGCAGAAAATAAGGAAAAAGGGAATAATGATTGCCATTTTTGTAAAACATCTAGTCAAGTGTCAAATATTGACACATTGACCGAGAATGCATTTAATTCCCTGCTGTCTCTCTGAAAAAGTGCAAGTTTTCGCACGTTTTCTATTCAGCCCACGCGCGGATGTGAAACGTTTCACATTCCACGCGCTCTCATCGTGTGGATGAGAATTAAAGAGAGATCTTAACCCCTTTCAAATTCAAGAGATCCTAGCCATTCAAACTGTCTATATATCATGCAGTTTCTCATCTTCAAACGTTACTTACTCTCATCATTTTCCTCAAAACCTAATTTTTCATTCTCCGCAAAAACAACCGCTGCCGTCGTGTTTTTTATTCTCTGCTGGTTCCTTACTCACCACTTTTCACTCTTTGCACAAAGATACCAGCGTGGTTTGTGCCTCTTCGATGTTTTTGTTTTCATCTTTTGTCAAGTTGGTTACTAATCTATCTCTTGTTGCAGAAAATCGATATCAATGGCAGAAACATCAACTTCCGGCCAACCGGAGATGCCATGGGATGCAATCTCTGCATATTTGGAGTCCCATGTCAAATACGAGCCGTATATGGTTCGAGAGAACTTTGGTTTCCGCGATCTAGACTCTATGTTCGCGCTGGTGGAAACGTGTTTCCCTTTCCACCAGATTATTTCCACCCGTCCGGCGAAGTTCCTCCCAAAGATTGTGAGTGCCTTCTTCTACAATTGGAACAAGGGCGACTCCGTTTCCTCTCACACCGTGTCCCTCGGGACCCAGAAGGCCGTTCACACCATCAACGTCCTCGACGCCGTGAATGCTGCCTTCGGCATTGGGGATGGTGGAGAAATGCAACTCTCCGACATCAAAAAGGACCAACTGCAGCAAGTTATCGACCGCGTCCTTATTGAACCAGGGCCTTATTTGGAGAGGTCGTTCAAGAGGACCGAGCTCCGTCCTAAGTACAGGCTGCTTATGGACTTCATTCAAATGTGCTTTCTAGGGCACGTCGGAAATCACAACCAAGTTACGCCCTTCAAATTTCAGATCATGACGGCCGTGGTGCTCAACCTGCCTATCAGCTGGGCCAAGCTGATGGTCTCCCTACTCTGGGAGGAGGCCAGGCAGATCGAGTGCTCAATGGATGGAGAGGCCGTTGTGGGAGTACGTCTTCACACGGAGAAGAGGCCGCTTCGTCTTGGGACGAAGGCGACCTGCATCATCATTTCCTTTTTCAAGCATAGGAAATGGACTGACGCGGAGATCTTCCCCCACAACTTCATTCCTAAAGATCTCCATCAATTGGAGATGGCAATTGGGGTTGCTCCGCAAAATTCCTACGGGTCGTCTGACCACGTAAGGGAGCATCTCACTCGGACTGGTCAGTCCAAAATTGGGTGGAGGGTGCCGGCTCGCCCTGTCCAAAAGAAGAGAAAGGCGATGATGTGCCAGTGCCTTCTCGCCCTGCCAAAAAGACTCCCCCTCCAAAGAAATCGAAGCCAACTGCTCCTCATCCGACCAGGCCGATGCACCTCGTACTTCCTATAGAGCCCGTGGCCGCGGAGCCTCTAAATGTCAGGCCGATGACGCCTTCGCCTCGCCCTCATCCTCGCCGGAACGGACTCCTTCTCCAGTCCGTACCGCGATCGAGCCTTCCGCCTCTCAGCATCGCCCTGCATCTCCTCAGCAGGTCGTTGCCAGTTCCTCGCCCTCTCTTTCTCACTCCCCTCCTCGCGTTCGCGTTGGTTCGGTGGAGATCCAGGATCTCACTGAGATGGAGGAACCCCAAGACACCATCTTGCCAATCCAGCCAATCTCCGAGCAGGCCGTGTCTCCTGCTCACGCTATGGTGGCTTCGATGAAGGCCGAAGCCAGGCTGAAGGTCATCGACCTGATGCCGGGGATCGATCAACTCCCCAAGTCCCTCGACCTCGCTGCTCGCCTCCAGTTTTATCTGGTGTGTAAGTCGAGCTATTACTACGTCTTTGAAGCCTTGTTGCAGGTCGTTTCCCTCGATGACCTGAAGGTTGAGGAACTGGAGTTGGAGGCCGAGTTCAACTTCTACAGTGTGGAGGATGCAGCCGCAAATTTCCAATCCCTTGTGCTGCGGCGTATGAAGGTCGAAACAAAAGTTCTGGGCATTGACCTTCGCCCCCTCTACATCAACTCTCGCGCCCTCTACAACTCCGCCGCCATCCATGGAGACGAGTTCGATGCAATTCGAACTCCGGAGCAATCGCCACCCAGGAATGAGGGTGGTGATCAATCTCTTGCTGCTGCTGCTCCGTCTCCTCAAGCTTCGAAGGTTGACATGGAGGTCGAGCTCAATTCTCTATCTGCAAAGCTCGATTCTCTTGTCATTACCTCGACGATTCCCGCTCGTTAATACATAGAGTCCAATAAGCATATCTTGGGTTGGTACGGAAATAGGATCTCCTATAGCTGGAGACAAAAGATTCATATGAGAAAACATAAGTAAACGGGCCTCCGCCTGAGCCTCCAAAGATAAGGGTACATGAACAGCCATTTGATCCCCATCAAAATCAGCATTGAATCCTTTACAAACTAATGGATGTAAACAAATAGCACGCCCCTCAACTAAAACAGGCTGGAATGCCTGTATGCCCAATTTATGCAGAGTGGGGGCTCTATTCAGCAATACAGGATGCCCCTGCATAACTTCCTGCAGTATTTCCCATACAATACGTTCTTTTCCACGAATTTTACTCTTAGCAACTCCTATGTTCGAAGGTCCCGACCAGATCAAGCAGGCCGTAGCAGAGGCCCGGGTCGATATTGTGAATGAGGCCAAGACCCAGGCCGATGAAGCTGCCAGGGAGCGAGTCACGTCATTTGCCATGAATCAATTGAAGGAATACACTGACAAGCTCCTGCCGGCCCAGCTCGTTGCAAACCGAGTGGCGTCCCTGGATGAGATCGGGGAAGTGAAGGAGGACGTTGCCAAGGTCGATCAGCGTGTGACCGACCTGACCTCATCAATCTCAAATTCGGCATCGTCCTCCAACGATCAAATCAATGCCATTCACGACACCCTCTCCTCCCTTCTCAATGGCCAACAAGAGTTGAGGGATGCCGTGACCAAACTGCAGGAGGAGGACGCTACACTTCTTTCCCTCATCAGAGCCCTTTCTGATGATGTCGAAAAGGGGGAAGAAGAAAGAGCCGCCGCCGCCGCCGCCAGGAAGAAGAGGACCTCCAAATCCAAAACCCCTTCATCTTCCTTGGCTCCCCCCCCCCCCCCCCCCCCCCCTCCTCCTCCACCTCCGCCTCAAAAGAAGCCTGATTCCCAGGCCGCGGCCTACAAGTCCGTCTCAAAGGCCGTCTCCTCCCAGGCCGATCCCATAGCTGCTGCCGCTGCTGCCGAGGCCGCCGCTGCCAAAGCTCGATTGGCAAAAGAGGCCGAGCTAATATCTGCCATGCATCTGGCCGGTGCGAAACCGGAGCAGGCCTTGAATCCCGTAGAGCAGAAGCGCTTTATTGCGGAGCGCCGGGCAGCTGAAGCGAGAAAGAAGGCCGAATCGGACTGGGTCAGTGAGTCGGCTTACGAACTTATTTTGGATGCTGGAGTCCAGCAACTGGCCGTTGAGTGGCTAGATGAACGCCAGAACACCCTGCTGCGGGAGCTCAACAGCTGCTTCATCCTCCTCCACTACTGGATCAATGACCCCTCCCTTCCTGAAGATGCCGATGATGCATATGCAGCCTACATGCTAAAATTTCCTCACCAAGATTTCGTTGGTGAACTTAGAAAGAAGGCTGCAGAGGCCGGTGCGATCTTAAGGGCTCCAGCCAAGCAGTATTTCACGCCCTTGATGATTGGTGCTTCGGGCTTTTTGGACTATTCCCGAATCGATCGATACATCGCACTGACCGCCATCGGCATGAATGTGAATGTCTCGAATTCCGATCCCGACTATTGCAGAATTAGGGATGGAATTTATGCTAGCATGAAGGCTATGTCCAGGGAGAAAATCCAGGAAGAGCGAGTGGCAGCCCGTGCCCAGAAGAAGTAGTAAAAATAGATGATTTTGTATTTTGTTTTTGTTATTCATTTATGCTCACTGTCTGTCTTGTAAACTCTCTGTATATTTGCAATCGAGCTGAATGAAGCAAAAATCATCTATTCGACCTGATGACAATACCTCTTTGTCCAGGCAATCTGCCTTTACTGCTTTACTTTCCTTATGTTTTATTATCTGCCTTTCATATAATTCCTTATCAACCTTAATGGTTAATCGATCTTTCATTGTTTTAAAATCTTAGGAATTATTTGTAAAGTGTATGGTTTCGACATCATCAAAAAGGGGGAAATTGTTGGGAACCCCTTGCAGTTTGATTTTGATGATGTTTTTCGAAACCACACTTAGGCATATTTTACTTGATTAGGGTCAAGGCCGATAGATTGACCTGCTACCTGTTAGTGCAGGTCGATGCTCTCTAATGTTTAAATGCAAGTTTGATCCACCCTGTAAGAGAAAGGTCGATTTATTAACCTGCCTCATTCGGATCGAGCTGGCATATCTGCCTGTCTATCGACCTTCCTTGTCAAGCTTCCAGCCCGCTTTGTCTTAGAAGATTTCAAGAGCTGAATTTCTATATCAAGGCCGTTGTTCCAACTTCATGGAGCAATACTACCTGATCCTTGACACGTGGTGTGCCAGCAAGGACGAATCTTCCCAACGGCTAGAAGTGAGTCAGCCTCCAACGGCTAGTGCCACGTCAGCCTGACTCCAACGGCTAGTTTTTCAAAACTGCCTATAAATAATTCAGCCATTATCGGATTCAAGCACGGGAAACTCAAGCTATCAACGCCAAATCTCTGCCGAAATCTCTGTCAAGTTCATATCCATTCAAGTGTTCGAAATTCCATTAGTTTCCCAAACACTTGACTAAGAGAGATTTTCTACTCCGATAAAAGCCCAACGACGAAGCGTTCATTGCTGCTTGTCGTTGATTCAACAGCTTCTTCTCCGACTCGTTCGAAGTTAGAAAGTTTGTGTGTGTTTCACCATTGTAGAGTTAGTCAAGCTCTGTAGTGTGTGAAAGGTTGTTTGTACGTGTTGTTCGAAAGGTTGTAAGGGTCACGACCCATAACTCGTGTCTAGATATATTCAAGTTAGAGTGTATTTAGAACTGATACTCAGTCAGTATAAATAAGAGAGAGGTTGAATCCAAAGGTAAAGGGATTCTCAGGTCGAGTCGACCTGACGTGGATGTAGGAGGGTTTCTCCGAACCACGATAAATCGTCGTATCTTTCTCTCTCTCTCTTTACTTATCGCCCTTTCATTTTATTATCAAACTGACGAGCATCAACCTGCATATCAAGCATCAACCTGCTTTTCAGCATCGACCTTAGATTTTTCAAAGAGTAAATCAACCTCCACCAACTTCCGCATAAGCACAGATTGATAAATCAAGCTTGTCCCCAAACGAGCTTGATAGATCAACCTGTCACTGATAAGGATCAACCTTGACAATCGACCTTTGATCGAACTGATTTTATAAAAGTCAAAATCGGTTGGTTATTGGTGTATTCCCCCCCCCCCCCCCCCCCATACACCAATTACTCTTTCCCGGGACCAACAAGGATCATTGGAAGCCTTATGTACATTGCTAATTGTACAAGGCCTGACATAGCATATTCAATAAGCAGACTGAGTCGGTTCACAAGTAATCCTGGAAAGGATCATTGGATTGCTTTAACCCGAGTACTAAGGTATTTAAAACATACCTTAAAACATAGTATTCACTACTCTAGATATCCTGCTGTCCTGGAAGGATATAGTGATGCTAATTCGATATCAGACACAAAGGATTCAAAATCCACAAGTGGATATGTGTTCACCATAAGTGGTGGAGCAGTATCTTGGAAATCATCTAAACCAACATGCATAGCTCGGTCTACGATGGAATCTGAATTCATCGCTTTAGATAAAGCTGGCGAAGAAGCTGAATGGCTAAGGAACTTTCTAGAGGATATTCCTTGTTGGAATAAACCTGTGCCTCCTATAATGATTCATTGTGACAGCATGTCAGCAATCGGGAGAGCACAAAGTAGTATGTATAATGGTAAGTCTAGACATATCCGTCGTAGACATAATACCGTTAGACAATTGATCACTAGTGGAATAATTGTCATTGGATATGTAAAGTCCAAAGACAACATAGCGGATCCGTTTACTAAAGGTATTAATCGTGATCAATTGTACAATGCAGTAAGGGGAATGGGTTTAAAAATCCACAAGTAAAGACGTTCATAACGGTAACTCAACCACGATGAATGGAGATCCCAAGAACATATTTCAATGAGACAACTAAGTTATGAATGTTTGGTTGAGCACTTGAAAACTTATACTAAAATTCATTCTCGAAAACTGCTCAAGTGCTAATTGAGTAGTGGTAAGGGTAAGCTATAAATGCTTTTAATGATTCCTATTGGTGGAGAAGGATACCTTGATAGGAGATCACCTATATAAGTGTGAAGTGAGGCCGCTTCAATGATTACACTTATGAATCCATGATATGGTCCAAGGCCGAAAAGGACACAACGTGAGAACGAAAGATATAGGATCTTTATTGTGTATATGTTATTGTCTTGGTTTACATAAAAGCTGTTCGGTTCAAGACATCGCGTTCACCAAATAGCGAGTAAATCCGATAGCATCATACTATGGAAGGTTCAAAGCCATAAGCTACCTATCCTTATGCAATAAAGAGCCGTGAGACTTTGTAAGACAATGCATTTGCATTAATTGTCATTCATGTGGGGGATTGTTGGAATTTTGGGTGATTTAATTGTTCAAATTGAATGAGCAATTAATTGGTTAAGTTTGAGGTGGGAAGTTTGTCCCACATTGGAAAAACAAAGAAGTTTGGACTCATATAAGTTGGAATGTGATTCAAGTGATTCATATGTGTGTAAATGTATGCTTACTTGCAAATTTTGCCAATTTTTTTAAAAAAAAACTTCTTTCGAATGAATCACTTGAAGTTTTGGTTTTCATATCGTGTTTTTCATTCCTTTGCTTTCAAGAGAGATGTCGATGATGAAGTTGAGCGAAAAATGATATCATATTTTTGGAATCTCTCATGCGTGTAATGAGCATGAAATGTGTTGCATGACACGATTAACTAGGAATGATTGATCTTAGGCACATGAACTCTAAACAAAAGCTTGTGAGATTTGAGCCAAAACGTTGAATTAATAACGTTATGTTTCTTTCTTGAGAGTTTGCCATGTATTGCATTGTTATCTTCTAGAACTTGCCTTTAATCTCGATCGAGGTTGCTATATGTGCCACTAGAACTTAGAAATCATTTTAGGCCCTCACTTGTTAGCCTCATTATTCCCTAAACACTAACCAAATGAAATGTTAACTTTGTGGTCCCCCTTAAGCCTTTGAAGCCCTTGTTGCTAAACCGGATGAAAGGGGGTGAAGGTTGGTTAAGGGAATCTATTGAGAGGTTGTGAAGTTGTGAGATAACGAGGTTTGAGAGTTTGATTGAAGAGGTCGTTTGAGATGAGAATACTCCTATGAGCTCTAATAAAAAAAAAAGGGAAAAAATGAAAAAATGAGAATGGAGTTCTCACAAAAAAAAAAAAAAAGTAAAGAAAAGAAAAAATGATGAATGAAAAAAGAAAAGAAAGAGTTTGAATAAAGATAGTTGTGAATGAGAGCATAAAGGAGTTATTCATGAATATTTGAGAAGCTTCAATCAAGCTTATGTACTTAAGAGTGTAAAGAGGTGAAATGGTGAAGGTAGAAGGTGGAGAAATTCACACTTAGAGTTGAAAAGAGAAGGTGAAGGTACTTAAGAGATGTCCTAGTCACTTAGCCTAAAAATCCCTACCTAAACCAATGTCCACACATTACAAGCCTAAATAAAAGACCTAATTGATCTTAGTTCAAGTGCACAACCAAGCGATGGAGATCTTGAGATTTAGGGCAAGCTTATGGTAAGATCAATGCATGCATGAGTTCGATGAGTGTAAACTTCTTTCCATACACTTGAGAGAAAGAGCGATACACTTACACCTAGTGAGGTTTAGAGTTTCATTATGCTTGAGTGATTGATTTCTTAGTTGAAAGTGTCGTGTAATTATGGATTGTTCGATTCACCTTGGGAGTTCCATGATTGAAAATGCTTTGTTGAGTGAGTATTTTGAGACATCGATGATCTTGAATTGCATACCCATTCGGTTTGAGTGTTTTGATTGTTTTGTTCCATTCTCGGGACGGGCAATGGCTTAAGTTTGGGGGAGTTGACAAACCGATATTTTATATGCATTTCAAGATGATTTTGTTAGGTTTTGGCTTTGATATGTGTGCTTAAATGAATAGGAAATGATAGGTTTTCATACTTATGCGTTTTCTATATGCTTTGCATTTTCTCTTGATTTCCGTGCCAATTTCAGGTGCTGTGAAAATTTTCTGGGAATGTTTGACTTATCCTATGTCGAAGAGGATTGAAAGAGGAAGCCGTATCACTTCGCGGATTAATTTTCCGATGCCGGACGAGAGAGAACGAGCCAAAACCGTGAGAGCGCGCAAACTGTGAAATGTGGGCGGAAATGCACAAGTCAACCGAAAATGCACAAGTCAAACCTTGAGTCAACTTTCCAGAAATTACAAATTTTACCCCACCTTCTCACTCAAGTTTCTCTTTATTGCAATTTGACCCCAACTTATGGGAAGTCTATAAATACCTTGTTATTTGCCTCATTAGGCATAATTCAACACTTGTAATTCATTTGTGCACAACAACTTTAGAACCCTAGCTTTCCCTCTTTCCTTTTTAGTATTTTCAAATATTATTGAAGATTATGCTTGGAGTTTGAAGAGATTGTTGAAGATTTGTTCTCTACTTTTCTTTCCTTGTCATTTACATTATGTTTTTGCTTATTGTTTATGGATTAATGCTTAGATCCATGCTAGGCTAGATCCATTGAGGTTTCAAATGGTGGATGATGTGAATTAGGCTAGGATGTGAGGGCTATTGATGTGGATCTACCTTTCCTTTGAGTTGCCCTTGGATTTGATTGGATTTAATTGCATGAATGATTGACAACCATGAGTGCATACAAGGTGTTTGATGGAATGCCTAGGAAGCTTCCATTCATAGCACTTGGCATGAATCCTTGCTCATATTATCTAGTATTGATTTGCATTGCTCCTAGAAAGAATTATGTGAATTGATGTTAGATTAATAGGCATTGTGCTTTTAGGAGTTGGTAATATGTTTAGAATGGTAAGCATGTTATTCAATCCACTAGTTATCAAGTCTTAGGAGGATGAGATAGCTTGATTTATGTAATAATGTCACTCAAAGGAATTAAAATGGTTTGATACATCACATGTCTAATCCTTAGCCTAATCACATCGAAAATCGTTTGAAACCTTATCTTCGTTACTTGTTCCTTTACTTGTTATTTACATTCCTTGCCTTTATTTTTGCTTGTTATTTCATTTACTTATTGTTTGCCTAGTTATAAAAAACCAAAACAAAGTCTATGTGCTCAAATAGGATAATAGAGACAAGACGAACTACTTGATTATCTATCGACACATTCACTCCTTGTGGTTCGACCCGGACTACTGGCTAGTTCGGTTATTGTATTATTGATAGGCTAGAAATAGCCGAGTTAATTTTTGGCGCCGTTGCCGGGGAGTGATTAGATAGATATTTCAATAGTTTGTTTGCTTTCTTGTTGCTAATTTGAGCTTGTTTTTATTTTTATAGTTAGGATGGTATCTTGCTTGTTAATTCAAGCATTTTATTGGATTATTTTTGATCTCTTTGTTGGTGTGTTTGATAGGTACACATCTAAAAGATCCAAGGTTAAACATGTGGAATCTTTCGTTTTGTATCATGAGAAGAGAGAAAGAACTTCCAAAGAGAAAGATGTGGAAATCAATCGGGAAGTGGAAGTTCTTAGGAAGCGATTGGAGGTTATGGAAGCAAGAGTGGATGAGCAAAGGAGGAGAACTCAAGAGGTTCAATTACCTCCTATAATTGAGATATTCCAACCTCCAAAGGAAAGTTATCAAGGAAGAGAATGGGGCACGATAGATGCACCCAATTTTGAGCTCAAGCCGGGTTTGATTCGTTTGGTTCAAGCAAATCAATTTGGAGGAGAAGTCACCGAGGACCCAAATGATCATCTATACTCATTCCTCGAAATTTGTGATACCTTCAAGCTACAAGGAGTGCCAAATGACACAATCCGGATGAGGCTCTTCGGATTTTCACTTCGTGACCGGGCTAAGGAGTGGTTCAAAGGTCTCAACGGGAAGTCAATCAAATCTTGAGAGGATTATACAAATCTTTTCTCTCAAGATACTTTCCACCGTCCAAGGTACAACGCCTAATATCGGAGATTTATCAATTTTCCCAACATGAGGATGAGACGATATTCGATACTTGGGAGAGATTCCGTGAGCTTTTAAGGAAATGCCCCTCCACATGGCCTAGATGAGAGTCGACAAATCTTCATCTTCTATGGTGGTTTGAGTTCACAAACGAGAACTATTGTAGATGCTACCTTCGGAGGTTGTTTGCTTAATCGAGATGTGAAGGAAGCCATGAGGATTCTTGAAGATATAGTTTCTAATTCTTTTCAATGGCCTATGGAAAGGGTAAATTCAAAGAAAGCTACCTCCATGTTGGATGATAAATATGAAGAGCTTGCTTCCCAAATTACCAACCTCAAGAAGGAGCATGAAGAGATTAGAAAGGCGTTGATGGAAGAACGAGCTTGGAAAAGACTTAAAAATGGAGGAACTCTTGTCCAAGAAGAGGTGATTCACATCAACCAACAACCTCTTTTGATTTCTCAACAACTTGTAGAAGAAGAACCACTCCAACCGTGGAGCTGTGGAGCTCCATCAATGCCTCTATTTTCAATGCCTTTCCATGAGATTCAAGAAGAGGAAAAGCCATGTGCAAAAAAGGATGAAGGTATTTCTCTTACTCATCTTCCCCAAACTTCTATAGAGAATGATGATGTGAGTGAGTTGAATGATGACATCATGAACGATATATCATTTCCTCTTGAGTTTGGATATGAGAATCATGCTAAGTTTGGGGGTGAGAAGAGAGATGATCTTGTAGAGAGTATCCCTCATGAGGAAGTTGTTAAGATGAGCATTGACAGGTTGGAAGTGTTGAAGAAGTTGGATATCAATGCTCATTTGGTTGGTTTGTTGAGTAGTATGCCAAATCATGAGAAGTTATTGGAGGAGGTAGATAAGAGGAAGGTGAAAATGGATGATGATATGACCATTGAGTTATCGGAGGGATGTAGTGCTAGACTACAAAGGGAATTCCTCAACAAGGAAAGTGATCTTGGAGATTTCACAATTCCTTGTGAAATTGGTGATCAAGTGTTAGAGAAGGTCTTGTATGACATGAGTTCAAGAGTGAACATGATGCCTCTTCCTATCTTTGAACGTTTGAAGATTGGAACTCTTATGCCCACAGTGACTATATTTCGATTGGCGGATCGTTCAATCACAATTCCTTGGGGAAAGATCGAAGATGTGCTTATCAAAGTTGGGAAGTTCATCTTCCCGGTGGATTTCTTCGTTCTTGACATCGAAGAAGAGCACAACATTCCTTTGATCCTTGGTATGCCCTTCTTGTCTACAAGCCGAGCTTTGATGGATGTTTGTGATGGAAGCCTCACTTACCGAGTTGATGAAGAGGAATTGATATTCTATAAGCCGAAACTTGAGAATGAATTGCCAACTCCAAGAGAAAAGGTTCTAGTTCCAAGTCCCAAGAGAGGTGGCATGATGATGAATGAAGTGAAGTTCCAAGAAAAGGTTGCTGATCCTTTACATGATAGGTTTACAAGTTTTGGAGGTCAAGAGAGGGCCTCGTTTGATGTCCCTTGATTCACCTTTTGAGGTATCGTCGAGCTAATGACGTTAAACAAGCGCTCGTTGGGAGGCACCCCAACACGTATCCTTTATTTACTCGTTTTCATTAAGTTTAGTTTGAGTCGTTTTAGTCGAATAAGAGTTGAGAGTGGGTTGATATGATATGGAAAGGAATTTCTAAGTGTTGGGTGTTTTCTTATGCCTTAGAAAATTTTTGAGATTTTTCAAGTTGGCAATTTCATACCTTAGAAAAATTTTGAGGGTCTGTTGGTCCCAGTTTGTTAATAGGGAAATACGTAGAGGGGGGGGGGGGGGGGGGGGGGTGAATACGTATTTCAAGTTTTTCAACTTTTTCCCTTTAACTCAGAGTGACAAGTAAAGAGCTCACTTGAAACTTAAGACCTAGCTGAAGCTAGATCTACAGTACGTAGCTTGCCTGCTTGACCGAAGTAAGGACTTGATCAAGAGGGAGTCTTTACTTGTGTATGCGGAAATTCGGTGAGCTAAAAATCTTTTCCTATGTAATTAAAAATCCAGGTTATGTTTGTTTAGATGCACGTGCAATGGATAATCAAATACAGTAAAGAGTTTAGGGTTAGAGAAATACGACACAGAGATTTATAGTGGTTCGGAGATAAAGCTCCTACGTCCACTTGTTGCACGACGGCAACTGTTCTCTTCACTTAAGAACTTGAAGGTTACGGGTCCTTCAAAAACCTGGTCGAGATCGGGCTTCACTCGCCTGGATCAACCGACAGACGTAGTGATTACGGGTTCACTACACAAACCTAGACAAGACTGGAAGCTTCATTGCTTCAGTCAAAACACAGACAGGGAGATTACGGGCTCTCCTTACAGCCTAGCTTCGATCGAGCTTCACACAAACGATGTAGGTGCAAGCTTGGATCTAAACTCTATGATCGAGACTTCTTCAATCGGTGAAAGAAGAGTCTTGGATCGAGACAACCTAACGACGACACTCAAAAACCTAACGGACAGAGGTTTGGGTTTTTGGTTGTAGAACACACTATGAAGAGCTCTTTACAGTAGATGCAAAGTAGGCTAGAGCTCTTCTTCTAAGCTTGGATATTTGAAGTGGGCTTAGACTCTAAGTGTGAAGGTTGTGAAGACGAGTTCCGATGAACTGGAAACTCGGAGAACACTTGGAAACAAAGACTCGAAGATTTGCTCAAAGGCTTGGGAGTGTTTGTTTGATGTATGCGCTCGAATGCTCAAGTAGTGTTCTACCTCTTCACGTTGTGATCCTTCACTATTTATAGGCAGAGGGTTGGCTGAGATCCGTTGCTTGGTTGGTGGCCTTGTCCCTCCTCCTCTCGATAGTACTTGTGCAGGCGGATGCTTTTACAGACGCGCCAGTTTGTCTGTTTGCCAAAAATGGCTAACTTACAAACCTAACAGTAACTGGAGCGAGCCAGTACTGTTGCGGCGCCTTTGTCGGCCTGGCAGTCAACTCCTCTGCCCACTCCTCTTTCGACACGTGGAGATCTTGTAATAAATGCTACGATCTCCTGTTGACTGGAGTTCAAAATATGGGCGGGAGTCGCGCTGTCGCTTTCTGGTAGGTAGTGGCTCGCTTCGCTATGAAGTTGTAGCGTCTGCTTTAGTTGAGTCACTTCGTAGTCATTCTGTAGTGAGCCGCTTCGGGAGATAAAGTTCCCTAGTGACTATTTTGGAAATTGCTGACTAGAATTGACTAGCTTTTATTTTTCACTGCAGCGCTCGCTTCGCTTTGCTTTGGCTTTGAACTGTAGCGCTTGCTTCGCTTCGCTTTGGCTTTGAACTGTAGCGCTCGCTTCGCTTCGCTTTGGCAGACTCACTTCGAATCAATTGTAGCGATTGCTTCGCTACACTTGTTCTTCGGCATGCTTCACTTCAGTTTGCTAGACTTGCTTCGCTTTGAAAAACACACTCAAGCGAGTGGCCTTAACTTGAAATTTTGAAGCCTATAATTTAAGCAAAATAAAGAGCCATCCTAACAGAGTAGGCTTAGAAAAATTCTAACCTATTAACTACATCAAAATGGGTCGCTTGGGAATAGAACACTTTGGGGTTTTGGGATCAAATCAAAACAATGAAGTGTCCCTTATAGGTTCCCCCTTAACATGTTGATCTTAACAATTCCCAACAATTTCCCCCTTTTTGATGATGCCAAAACCCAAAGACTTAAGATTATCGAAATCTAGTCTATCTAACCGTGGAAAGAACTTCAAGCGCCTGCTTCCTTTGCAGCTTCGTATGAATTATTTTTAAGTTCCTTTCCCCCCTTTTTTTCGGTTAGATTTTGTTTGAGTTTGTAGCAAAAAGTAAAGTCATTCACAAAGCAAGTAAATGACGCATTTTGACAGAAATTGAAATTGGATAAATGAACAAGCAGTTCACAAAAATTTTAAGGAGCTTGAAACTCAACGGTTTCCTGCAGCCCCTTCCCTGTCGTCCTCCTTCTTCTTCTCTTCTTCCACTTCCTCCAAATCTTTAGCAATCATCTCTTCAGGAATAGTGTATGCACTGAAGACCTTCGCTTCTAATGAGCTAATGGTGTGGATACTTGGCCTCCTCCAAGTCTCCTCAAGTTGGAAGGCTTCATCCACTTCAGCATCGATGGTGCTACGATCTGGGACGCATGTACCGGGTAGGAAGGGCATGGGGAATTCCTTCTTAGCAGGTACCTTGATGATTAGAGGCATGGGCTCTGCAAGCTGTGCAAGTGAGAACACCTTCCGCCTGAACTTCTCATCATATGCACTAAGAAAGTTGTTGAGAGCGCTGATCTTTGAGCATTCGGTCTGCAGTGGCACTACCTCCCAATGGTAGTATGCTTTGATAAATTTTTCTTTGTAGTGTAGCCACTGCTCAAGTAATTCATCAGGGACGAACTGCTCAATCTCACGGGCATCAAGATGCTCGTTTCTGCGCACAGTCAACTCCTCTTCCGACCGGCTGGCCATCTGTGCCATGATAGCATTGAATTTCTTTCCTGACTCGCCACTCCAGATAGGAAGCTTCTCATTTAGTCGCTTGCGAATGTAGTTCTGTTCCTCCTTGAGGCGGGGTAGCGGCCAGATTCAATCATTTCTTTTGCAGTCGCATGGCATGTGTCGATCACAGCTTGAGCAAGGCATGTTTCGGACTCTTCTGGCATGAGTGGAACAAAAGCGCTACGAACTAGAGCGGACTGGATGAGTCTCACTTCATTGAAGTGTTCCTCGATCCGGCCGTCTATCACTTGGAGTCGCTTGGCCTTTATTCTCCTCTCCTTCTCAGCTTCATCCCTTCCTTCCTCTCCTCTCTTTCTTCTTCTTTCCTCCTTCTCCGCCCTTGTAGCGACTGCTTCTTTGACCTTTTGGTGCTTAGCCTCGGGGTCATCTCTCTTCGATTCTGGGGCAGCTCGCTTCAATGGTAGCTTCGGTGGTGGGGGAGGCGGTATGTCCACCTTTGAAGTGCTTGAAGGAACGATTGCGGACGAAGTGACTCCCGCAGTTGATGAAGTGAGTGCGGCAGCTGTAGCGGGCGCTTTGGAGCCTGAAGCTCCTGCACCTGCAACAGTTAGCTTTTTCAACTCAAATTAGCGCTCAATTTCCCGAGCCATGGCCTCATCCGCCTCCACTTGCTTCCGCCTCTCCTCCTTGGTAAGTATCGTGACTGGAGGTCGAGCAATAGAAGAGGCAAGCACTTTCTCTCCAAGTGGCTTGCGGGGCTCTTCAGGCTTTTCAAGAGCTCCTCCTCCGTGAGCTTCACTTTTCCTTTCTTTGCAAGCCTCGCCCTTGCTTCATCATCTAATCCTTCCTCCTCATCACCGGCCCCACCAACTCCTTCAATCATCCTCTCTACTCCAACACCTCCACTTTCTCCACCTTGTAGCTCCAAGAGATTGGCATTTTTCAGTACATTTCCTTCCCCCTTTTTGGCATCATCACTTCCAGGGGTCGGGACGATTGTTTTCCCATCAAGAGTTTTGCGAACCTCCTCCACCTTGTTAAGTACTGCTTGGAGCATTTTCTCAGACCTTGTCGCGAGACTTGCTCTTCCGACAATACGATGCCTGCCGTTTTGATAGAGATTTCTTCCAGCAAGAATTCGCATTGCTTCTCTCTCTCAACAACATACACCATCATCCTCTCCAACGGTTCCACCGTTCTGAAGCGAGCCTCCAGCTCCGCTTCAACTTCCCTCTTCATATCCTTCTTCTCCTCTTGCAGGTTGAAATACCAGAATTCCTGAGCCGCTTGAAGTTCAGCTTGCATTGTTTCAAGGCTCCTCTCTCTCTGGTTTAGAGAGAGATGGAATTAGGCACCTGCAGCAATCTTCTCAGTGTACGCTTCACCCAGCTCCTTGACCTTTTGCAGTAGTATAGATAATTCAGCATTCTGCAAATCAATGGCCTGCGCACTCCTCCTCCGACTCTCCAGTTCTTTCTTGTCAATGGCACTCTCTTCTTTGACTTCCTTCAATTCGGTTTGAAGTGAGTCAAGAGTCTTTTTGGTACTGATCAGCTCACTTCCCTTCCTGATCAATTCTTCATCTTTCTTTTCAACCGCCTCCTTCATCTTCCTTATTTCTTTCTCCAATTCCTTCTTTTCTTTTCCGATTGAGACCAGTTTGGCATTGACCTCCCTCAAGCGGCTCCTTTCTGCATCAAGCAAGCCCTTGAGTTCGGTGATAGTTTTTATTTTTTTTTTAATTTTTTTTTATTTATATATATATTTTTTTTAATCAAAACACCCGTGAGGGTGAGGGGTTAGGCAGACCCCCAACGTGTGTATAAAACCATATAAATCGAACAATGTCTGTGGGAGGTAGCACTAAAAGTGAGTGCTATCCCCACTACAAAGGATAAGCCAAATACAAACATGAGGAGGACCCATAGAGGACCCAACCCCTCACTACAAATAGAAAAAAGCGGAGAACTAGTAACAATACACTGAGAGTGGCCCAAAAGTGACCATCTCGGGAGACTAACAATACCACCTATCAACGCGAGAGACCACAGAGATGCCTGCATAATAGGCTATGAGTACCGGAACCTGAAGTTGGGGTAGCCCAACTGATCCATCCGAACGAGCGCCAGGAAGTAGCGGGGGGCGCTGGAGGAGTCGAAGTGCACCATGGTGTCGGTCTGAAGACCCCGACGTGCCATGAAGTCTGCAGGCTTGTTCCCCTCACGGGGGATGTGGGAGAACCGTGCCTGAATGCCTCTGAGCCGGAGACGGATCCGCGTCAAAATGTGACGAGTGGCCGCGGACCCGTGCCGGCCTGAGGTGAGGAGAGTGACAACAGCCGACGCATCCATCTCTATCCAGATATAGGAGGAGAGCATGGTCGCCAGCTCTAGCCCATGGAGGAGCGCCAGGAGCTCCGCCTCAAAGCTAGAGCTCGCGGTCACCGGGGAGCAGTAGGCACGGAGGAGCTCGCTGTTGTGGTCACGGACTAGGCCCCCAGCAGCGGCGAGACCTGTACTTGTGTCGAACGATCCGTCCGTATTCAGCTTCACCCAAGGGGCCTCAGGTGGGAGCCAACGGACCATGCGGGAGCGAAGGGGCCGCGGGACCGGCTCCGAGGTCGGCATGAATGGGACCCGGGGCCGGCACCCTGCCCAGTGGGCCGGAAGGAGGAGCCGGGCAGCTACCAGCGTCTGCAGGTGATGGGTGACCTGCCAAATAACGTGAGAGCTACGGAAAGGAACCCCACGGTGCTTGTGGCTGTTCCTCTCTGTCCAAATAAACCAAATCACGAGACAAGGGACCAAAAATGAAACGTGTGTGCAAGGAGCCCGAGGGAAGCGGTGTCTCCACCTACCTATACTACGTGCAATGTCAGTGCGCGTGTGTGCTTGTGTCTGTGCAGGGAACCAGTCGGAAAAATGGGACCACACAGCCCTAGCAGACTCACTCCATTCAAAGACATGCATAGTGGATTCGACCTGGGGGGACAAACAACATTGACACATAGAGGCGAGGGAGATACCCCTGGACTGGAGGATAGACTCGATGGGGATACGACCAAGGAGGAGGCGCCACAAGAAGACAGATATATTGGGAGTAAGACACCGACTCCAAATATCACCAAAGAGAGGGAGCTTAGGTCGCCTGTACCTGATCTTGTCCCATGCAGATGTCACAGTGAACCCGCCATGGCTGGTAAGCGTCCACCTCATCACATCCTCCTCACCCCACAACACCGGCGTCCAGCTCACATCAACCAACAGATCAACAGACAAGTAGGGAGCACAGAATGCATGCAAACGATTAAGATCCCAAGCAGAGTCATGCCAAAAGAAAGACACATTAGGTCGAGGGCCGCCATTGGGCCGATAGACAGAAAGGGGGTAATCCCCAAACCAGCTATCGTCCCAAAACGACACTCTCCCTGCACCCAAGGACCAACAAATAAACTCATGCGCACGAATACCGACATGCAATAAACGACGCCACACAGTACTATGAGAGGAAGAAAACCCATATAAAGGATACGAGTACTTCTGCCACAGGTACTTCGCCCACAGCGAGTCACGGGCCTGGAACCTCCACCACAGCTTATAACTGAAGGCCGTGACCATATCGGAAAGCCTGCGAATACCCAAGCCACCCTCATCCACCGGGAGACAGATATGCTTCCAACTGACCCAGTGAATCTTCTTCTCCTCACCCACGGCCCCCCAAAAGTACCTCGCCATCAACTGCTCAAGGCCATGCAGCACATTCTTCGGGACTTGGATAGCCTGGAGAACATGTAGCGGGATGGTGGAGAGGGTGCTCTTGATCAGGGCCAGGCGACCCCCGAACGAGAGATGCCTGTGCGACCAACTGTGGATACGGTTGCTGATCCGCTGTCTCAGCTCAAGGAAGAGGGAAGACTTCTTGTGACCCTTATAGATGGGGACCCCAAGATAGGTGAAGGGGATAGTGCCTCTCTGAAAGCCCCCGACCTCACGAATCATGTGCTGCCATTCCTCAACGTGATGGTCGTTCAGATAGAAGTTGCTCTTCTCGAAGTTGATCATCTGGCCCGACACCGTGCAGTACTCAACGAGGCACTCTTTCAGCTTCTCCAGGGACTCCCGCTTGGCCTGGGTGAAGATGATGATATCATCGGCATAGGCCAGGTGGGAGATCGGGGGGGCCGCACTCTGCCGAGAGTGGTACACCATATCCGCCTGGCCGACAATCAGCCTGTCAAGGGACCGCGAGAGGTAGTCCGCGGCAAGGACGAACAGGGACAGGGAGATCGGGTCCCCCTGGCGCAGGCCACGAGAGGAGGGGAAGAAGCCCGCAGGGGCCCCGTTCACCAGCACTGAAAACCAACAGTTCTGCACACATCTCCTGACCATGTTGATCCACTGCTCCGGGAAGCCCATCTTTCTGAGGACACCGAATAGGAAGGGCCACTGGACACGGTCATAGGCCTTCGCCATATCCAGCTTGAGGGCGACATTGGGGTGCGCCCTTCTCTTGCACGGGTGAAGGTCGTGGATGAGCTCTTGGGCCAACAAGACGTTTTCACTGATCAACCGTCCCTTGACGAATCCACTCTGATTAGGGGCCACGACGAGGGGAATGAGAGGCGCCAGGCGCGACGTCAAGATCTTAGAGATGATCTTGTTGGTCACGTTGCAGAGGCTGATGGGCCGAAAGTGGGTCCAAGAGGTCGGGTTATCCCTCTTGGGGAGGAGGACAATGGTAGTGGCAGTAAAGCTCCGCGGCATGGGGGCACCCTGGAAGAAGTCGAGCACTGCCGCCACCACATCGGGCCCAACCGTATCCCAGCACCGCTGGAAGAACAAGGAAGTGAAGCCATCGGGGCCCGAGGTACTGTCCCCGCAGATGCCAAAGACAGCAGAGCGGACCTCATCATGCTCCGGGGGCGCACAGAGCCCCAGGAGGTCCACAGAGTCGGGCAGGGACTGCAGACCCTGGAGGTCCGAGGTGTCCGGGATAGAGACATCGGAAGAGAGCAAATTCTGGAAGAACCCAGCGGCCGAGGCCCTGATCTCGGCCTCCTCGGAGATCTCCCTATCCCCCTCCTGAATGACATGGATGCGGGACTTCACCCTCCTCTGCTTGACCCACCCCTGAAAGAACTTGGTGTTGCGCTCCCCATCGGTGGCCCATCGAATCGCCGCCTTTTGCCTCCAGAAGTCCTCCTCCATACGAGTACGGTGCAACAGGAGGGCAATACAACGGTGGAGCTCGAACCGGAGCTCCGGGGAGGGGTCCGCATCATAGGCAAGCTGGGCAGCGTCCACGGCCTCCTCGGCCTCCCTCATCTTCTCATGGATATTCCCAAAGACGGTCTTGTTCCACCCCTTTAAGAACCCCTTGACACGGGACAGCTTGAACTGCAGATTCAGCATACCCTCAAAAACCGTCGGCTCCTCCCAGATCCTGGCGATCTCAGAGGCAAAGGAATGGTGCCTGACCCACATATTCTGAAATCTGAACGAGGCTCGGGGCAGCTGGGCCGAGAACTGGCACCTCGCCAGGAGCGGAGCATGGTCACAGGCCACGCGAGGCAAGTGCGTGACACGGGTAGTCGCGAAGGCGGACTCCCAGTGCTCCCCGATCAGGATCCGGTCCAACCTCTCAAGCAGGCCCGACCTCTCCCAAGTGAAGACAGACCCATCAAAGCCGGGGTCGATCAACTGACAGTCCGAGATAGCGTCAGCAAAGTCCATGATCTCGAGATGACGATCAGTGGTGCTACCAACCCTCTCCTCCTCGGACAGAAAGATGTTGAAGTCGCCGCCCACAAGCCATGGGCACTCCTCCATCTGTAACGAGACCTCACGCAGAGTCTCCCAAAGCGAGTAGCGGCCCTCCCTGGAACACTTGGCGTAGACAGCGGTCAAATACAACGGAGCACGGAACACGGCGGCAGAGACACGGACGTGGACCAGCTGATCAGTATCCTCCAAGATATCAACCTGGTAGTCCCTGTGCGCAAAGATCCAAATCTTGTTGCTACTATTCGAGTGCCTGTGGGTGAGCCCAATCTTTCGAGAGACAAAAGAAGGGTCACAATCATTCTGAGGCTCCATGATCGCCACGAAAGAAACAAAATACTCCCTGCACAAATTACTGAGGATGCCCAAAGGGTTGCGATTAACGATGCCCTGAGCGTTCCAAATCAGAAAATTCGCAGACATGGGGAAACAAATCAGGAAGAGGCCGGAGCAGAAACCCCACTCCTCAGATTTCCACCAACCGAGTCGGGAAGGACACGACCCCGGTTGGGAGTACTCGAACCCTGGACACTGCCAATAGCCATCTGTTACCATCAGACATCTCCATGTCTCTGTCATCCTCGGACTCATACTCAGCCTCGAGCATCTCGGTACCATCATCCAACACAACATAAGTATTTTTGGTCGGAATACTGAAAACACCATCGCGAGCAGCCACCTTATGCTTCGATTGGGCAACTTCAATCCATTCCCCAATAGAGGTGCCAGGCGAGGCACGCCCGGGAGAGGACCGGAGGGAGGAGTGCTGCCTCTGGGGGCCCCCGGAGACCACGGGAGCATTGCGGCCCCGGGAGGGAGGGCGGGGGTCCCCGTGGGCCCCGGAGACCACGGAGGTCCAGGAGCCTTGGGAGCCCTGGGGGAAGAGATGGGAGCCCCGCGGGCCCCGGGGGCTATGGGAGCCCCAGGGGCCCGAGATGGGGACCGGGAGGAGAAGCGCAGGGGCCGCAGCCCCGAAGAGGAGACAGCCCGCAGGGATTTGGGGGGAGCAGGAGCGATATAGGCGCCAAGCAGGGACCTCGAGCCCCCCTGACGGCCGTGCTCACGGGAGGGGGACCGGGGGTGGGTGGGCACCGGTCTGGCCCCCGGCGCATGGGCCTGATGCCCAGATCCCGAACTAGCCTGCTGAGCCTTGGGAGGAGCCAGGGCGGCGGCAGTGCCATGGGCACGAGGGGTGCCGCGGGGCACACTCTTAGGCTTTGGGCCCGTAGCACGCTCTTGAGGGGCAGCTCTTTTGTCAGGGCGCGCGTTCCGCCCGAACGCATAACAGGACTCAGGAAGGTGCCCCACATGCTTGCAGTCGGAGCAGTACCTGGGTATCTTATCCCACACCACCTTCTGACGGACCTCAGTTCCTGCCATGTCAATCACAAACTCTTCCACGGGGGGCTTGGTAATGTCAATTTCAACACACACCCGAGCGAAAGTGATGCGAGAACGCGAAGCCGTAGCGTAATCAACTTGAATAGGATTTCCCAAGGAAGAACAAATCATATAGAGGGCACGCTGATCATACAAGTGAATAGGTAATGCAGGTAAATTACACCAAACAGCCACTATGGGAGTTTCAAATGAAGGATCAAATTCGGGGGTCCACTTAAAGACACGCATAGGGACAGACTCAACATACCAAACAGGCATACCATTGACACCATGGAGCAACTTAGCATAATCTTCAGCATCAGAAAGTTTAATAAGCACATGTTTTGCATTTAAAAAATTCCACATAAGAGTACCTTTGATCGGTATGTTGTTGAGAGCCTTGTTGATGTTGTGGGAGGAGGGGATGGAGTGCGAAAACTTTCCGACCACGGCGAGCCCGACGCGACCTGCGAGACATTCCGTGTCAGTTTTCGAGAATGAAATAACAGGCGTACCCTCACGATCACCCTTGGCTCCAATGGGAGTGAATTTGGTGGGGTTAAAGGCGACAGGGGCCATGGGAGGGGCGGAATTTTTGACCCGCTCCGCAAGAGAGGTAGGGGGCCGAGGGGCAGGAGCCAGCGCCAAGCTGCGGGTCTGCTCAACCGGAGCTGGAGAGATGACATGACGAGGAACATTATCAAGCCGAGAGTCTCCTTCTTCAACAGAAACCATGACAGTGTCCCCACTACCCCCAGTCTCAGGCACCGCGGCTCCTTTGGGGAGCGGGGGGAAATCGGTCAAGTCCCCCATGGCAAGAGGATTATTGGAGAAAAACTTCAAGGGATGAGCTTGGTCCTTTTGGGGGTGGTGAGTAGGGGAAGAGCAAAAGATGGCGCCACCATTGGAGGCGGCAGAAGGGTCGGGGCCCCGCTCCATAGGACCCGAGTCGGGCGAGGGGATGATGGGTTGGGCTTGTTCACGGCCCGAATGATTGACGAGCTGGGGTGGGGGATTCAGATAGGTGATGGGGTGCGAATGTTGGGCTGTGTGTATGGGGGGGTCGGTGTTTGCATGAGGGACGAGGGTGCATGGGATTCGGGGTTGCATGAGGGGGGAGGAGGTTGCATGGGATTCGGGGTAGTACGGGTAGGGGACGTGGATGCATGGGGATTGTTGGTGTTGGTTGGAGGTTCATCCACGTCAATAGGGGTGACGTGGATGGATTGGGGCTGCATGAAAATAGTAGGTGGCATATTATGGGCAAAAGGATTGGAAAGATGGTGGCTTATATGGCAAGTAGTGTTAATAGGGGAGGGAGGTATGGATTTGCCTTCATGACCGGAGATATTTTTGGCGAGGGTATCTTCACTAAACGGCTGGAGATCGACATGGGGAGGGGAGATGAACCTGGACTGGTTCCCAGTAGGAGAAGTCGGGGCAGATTCCGACGAAGGGAGAAGGTTTCCGGCGAGCTGAAGGGACATTTTCTCAAGCCGCCGTTCACGTCTCAAAGCAAGACGAAGCTGCTCTTCATCATAAACCTCATATTTCTCCATTAAACACTTCAATTCAGCCCTTCTCCGATCATCAAGATAATAATCCTCAACATCAAAAACTTCCTCATCATCGGACCAACTGTCGTCGTCTTCTCCGGCGAGGGAGACATTCTCGGCTTCAATGGTTTGCAGCGGCTGCACCACCACGGCAAGCCCGGCTCTCGGATTTAATTCCTCCAACCCCGGCGGCTGAAGATTACACAGGTGGGGATCTTCGCAAATGCCGACGGCAGCTTTCTCTAAATCATTGCGCAAAATTTCCTCACGCGGGATGGCATGGTAGGGATGCAGCTTAGTCGAACTTTTCTTCTTCATGAGTTTACGGAGAGGGACTCCCAACGCCGGCTGTTTCAAGGGGGCCGTCTTAGACGCAGCCATCGGGGATGATAGGGAATCGCAGTTGGGGTTTAGTTCGGCTTATGGCGGACGGGCTGGTTCCACAGCCGGTTGGGGGGCACCGGTAGCATCTCCGGGAAGACTCGACTCGGGGAACTCGGGAACAAGGGGTTGGGGTGACTCGCCGTCGGACTTGAGATGGCTGGAGGGATCCTCCGGCGGGGGATCCGCCATGAGCGACGGCAATAACAGCTTTGGGGGGGAGGGGCTGACCGGAAAAGATGACGGAAAAAAACCAAGAAACGGGAAACCGAAGAAAAAAAGATTAAAATCGAAAAAAACACAAAATCGAAACCAAAAGCATGCAAAACACGAAAAAAATCGCAAGAACTGTGTGAAATCCGACCGTGTGTGTGCAAAAAGTGTGTTTTAGTGTGTGAGAGAGGTCAGAGAGAATTTTCGCAAAGCGAAAAAAAAAAAAAAAAAAAAAAAAACGGTGATAGTTTTTGATTGTTTCCTACCAACTTCACTTGCGCCTCCAGCGCTTTCTCCTTCTCTTCTAGTAATCTCTCCTTTTCTCCTACCTTTCCATCCAGTTCTCTCTTCTTCTTGTCAAAGTCTTCTCGAAGACTCTTGACCTCCTCTGTCTTCTTCTCCATCTCCAACTCCTTTCTGGTGATCTCGCTTTGCAGATTCGAGATCTCCGCCTCCTTCACCTCCAACTCCTCCTCATGCTCTCTTAATAGCCGCTTTTCGTGAAGTGTCGGCTCTCGCTTTGGGAATGAAACGGTTGGATAGGCCTCCTTTATTTTAGCATCCAGCTTATCCCAGAAGCTGGTGCCCTCTAGGAAAGTGTGGAAGCCGTTTATGCCAATGAAATTTAGCAGCTTGGCCTCCAACTGGATCAATTCTTCTTCTGTGAAGGCTTTCATTAATTTGAAAATCTTGTAATATTCCATCCCACGGTATGTAATATAGGTTAGGAAGTCGACGGTCTTGGTGTAGAACTCGTCGCTCCATGGGACGTTGGAGTAGCGAAGGTCGATGGTTTCTTTAGCTTGCTCTCGATCTCTGAGGTAGCGATTGATCGCTTGCATTTCCGCGGTTACAACGGGAGGTGCAAATTGTGGGACAATGGTGAGTTCTCCGGTGGTTTGGGCGGTATCGGCTGTAGCTGCCGATGTCGAGGGGGATAGGGATGATGATGAGGCTTCTGTGGTTTCTGTTAATTGGATGGCTTCAGTAGGTGGTGGTTGTGTTTGTTGGGTTTGGAATGGCTGAAAGGTGGTGTAGGCTTCGACTGGATCGACATGGAGTAGGGGGATTTCGGGTATTTGGAATGAAGAACGGATTTCTTCTTCATGTAGGGATAGGGGTGATTTCTGGGATTGATGTTGGGCTGTGGAGGATGTTTGGGTTTCTGGTAGTGGTTGGGTTTGTATTTGAAATGTTTGGGTTTGGACTAGGGGTTGGGAAGTTTGGATTTTGATGGGTGAGGATTGGTGTTGAGTCATTTCAACGTCCTCAAGCGGCTTCTCCACCGCCTCGCTTTCTTGGACGAGTGAAACGACTCGCTTCATCTTTTTCTTGCCTCGCTTGGGCGCGGCTCGCTTCCCGGGTGAAGCGACCTGCCTAGCTTGGCTCACTTCAGCTTGCCTTTCGGCAACTGGTCTTGCTACGGGCACTTCAATCTCAAGAAGTCCCAAGTCTATCAGCGTCTTGGTTTTCCTCCACTTGTCATAGAAGATGGATTGTTTGTTGTACACAGCAACGTCGGAATCCGGCCACACTTTGCCCGGAAACTTTTCTTCCAAGACAACAGACAGTCTGGAGAAAAACTTCAGCTTCCCTTTGCGGAGAATCTGAACGCAAAGTCCTTGGCAGCTTCATGGATTTGGTTGAGAAACCAGCCATGCCAGTTAAACTTTGTTCCAGTGAGACTGTCGACGATAACTGCGGTGGCGATCAGCTTCGTCTCCGAGAGAGTGTCTAAAGTTCCAATGTAGCATGTGATGCTCTTCGAGAAGAGCTCGCATATATGGTTGAAGGGGGCCTTCAAGCTTGAACGGATACTGGCCTCCTTGAAATTTGGATCTGCTCCGTCGGCTGCAAATCGGCCATATTGGACTCCGGCCGAAAGTCCTAATTCCGACAGAGTGTCTCCTCCCTCTCTCGGCAAGTTGAACGCACCGACGAGTTCGCTCATATCCACCTCCACCGGCTTTCTCGTCTGTGGATTTGTGAACGAGGATGTATTTTGCTCCTTTTTCAAGTTTAGCAGGAGCTCACCCACCGCCTTGGCCAGAATTTTTGATGGCACTGCTGTTACGAACTTCCATAGACCGGCCGTGGTCACGGCTCTACGGAAGAATCCATCCTTCTCGATAATAGTTGGGTCGAGATAAGGCTCGACATTGATATGTTTATCGACCTCCGTCAAAAACTCCTCCATCGTTTCTGTCTTCTGCTTCTTTCCCATGGTGTAAAAAGAGAGATTTTGAACGGAGTTTTAACGATGAAAAATGGTTGAGACTCGTGAGTTGCAGATGTTGCAGATCTAAGCACGAGAGTGGCAATTTTTGAGGGCTGTGAAAGGTTCTGCAGTTCAGCGAAGTCCGATATATATAGAATTAGGTCTTGGCTGACGTGGCAGGGGTAAGACGGTAAAATCACCGAAAATCCTGTAGGTAGGCGGCGGACGTGCGGTGATGGGTCTGATGTGTCCGGCGTCACCACAGTAAAAGTGAACCGCCACTTGCTCGGCGTCTCCACGTGGCCTGCTGTGATTGGTTTGTCTTATACGGCGCTGATCCAATGGCTGTAGATCTGGGACTGTTAAGATTCGACGGATGGATCTTCTCCGTCTTTTCCCGCTTCGAATTCAAAGTGAGAACCACGCGCCCGATATTTTCGCCGTACGTGAACCTGCATTAATGCTTGGCAGAAAGTGAAATTTGCACTCGAGTGCAGATAGCTCATACTCGCTTTGTGTCCGCTCGCTTTGAGTTGGGCCGCTAGGCCTTGACTCACTTGAGAGGCATTCGCTTGAGTGATTGTTCCGCACTCGCTTGCGATGGCTAGCTTTGAGTGACGTAGCACTCGCTTGGCCATCTGAAGCGACTGGAATAAGAAATTGAATTTCTTTGCTTAATTTTAAAATGTTTCTGACTTACATACTTCGAGGATAAACAAGAATGTTTTCCTCTTTGTATTTGTGTCAGATTCATTTCATATTTTCCACATAGCGAGTGAAGGTTTCTAGCACGCTTCAGCTCACTTAGTATACTTAAAATTGAAACGCTTACCAGTCAATCACACTTCGTAGGAGATTGATACCACTTTGAAGACATCTTTTTATTTGGACTTCAAGTTGTTGAATATACTTGTTGATGAATGCATTCGCTTTGAAGCTTGTTGATGCCACCTGTAGAGTACTTCATCTTCTTGGCATTCATCTTCATGGCATTCATCTTCCTCTACGAATTAGAGAGTCCTCCATCGAAGTGAATGAGGAAGGAAATGAATAAGGACACAAGCTTACTACAACCCAGAGGAGAGCTTCACGTAAGTGTACTTATTCACGACGAATGGGGGATGAGTACAAGTCCTTATCTCAGAGCAGAAATGGACAGGATGACAATGAGAATGCTCTGACAAGACAATCTAGTATTTTACGCAGAAGCATGTCACCAGCCCTGCAACCTTTTGTAGAAAAAGGTAAACCTTCAAGCTTCCTCCTACAAGATACATAATGAACTTGCAATCGACTCGCTTTGACCCAAGTTAGGGCAAATTGAAGCGATGCAAAATTCAACGTGGGGGAGGAAAGGATAGACATCCGGCAGCTCAACTCAATGAAGAGTGAGTAATGAATGGACATTTATCCACGATGAAGGAGATGAGAAGACTTGCTCCTCTTCGGCGGAAAGATGGGAAGAGGACACAAGGTCTAGGTGCCAGCCCTGCCTAAGCTTTCACCATTTTTACGTGGGAAGGCCCGATACAAGACCCCACAACCATTACTAGAAACGGCACTTGCGAGTGTTTATACCCACTCGCTAGGAATCCTAGGCTAGGTAGCAGCTTTCCTTGCTCGCTTTGGAAGTAGCTTGCTCCGAGAGCAAGCAATAGTTCCCCCTTAACCAATGGCTTAACAATTCCTGTAAGCGGGTAGGGAACGTCTTCCAACACTCCACCTTACTCCACCTTATTTCTCCTTCTTCAAGCGTGTGAGATTTTGAAGTGACTCGCTTGAGTTGGTGAAGATCCGAAGCGAGTGACGCTACGAAAAACTAGCGACCACTCCTTCGTGCATCCTGAATCTAGCACTCTTCACCAGGGTCTAATAACCCTAATTCCATGCATAGCTGATTGAAACGAGACTCAGCTAGAGGCTTGGTGAGGATATCTGCTCGCTGGAGATCGGTATGAATTTTCTCGAGCTTGATATCCTTCTTCTCGACATGATCACGAATGAAGTGATGTCGGATTTCCACGTGCTTGCATCTGGTGTGAAGCACTGGATTTTGAGAGATGCATATCGCACTGTTGTTGTCGCAGAATAATGGAATTTCATTTGCTTCAACATTGTAGTCCTTCAATTGCTGACGAAGCCATAGAATTTGGGAACAACAGCTTCCAGCGGCCATATATTCGGCTTCAGTCGTTGAAGTAGCTACACTCGTCTGCTTCTTTGAAAACCATGAGATCAGCTTGCTTCCCAAGAACTGACAAGTGCCCGAAGTTGACTTCCTATCAATTCGGCACCCTCCATAGTCAGCGTCTGAATAACCAGTGAGCTCCAAATTGTCCTCCGTTGGATACCACAGCCCCATATTGACAGTGCCCTTCAAATATCGAAGAATTCTTTTGGTAGCTTCAAGATGGCTGTGCTTGGGGTTGCTTTGGAAACGAGCACAGACTCCAACTGCAAAAGCTATATCCGGCCTACTTGCAGTGAGATATAGAATGGATCCGATCAAGGCTCGATAGTCTGTAGCATCCACAGGCTTCCCATCTATGCCTGGCTCCATCTTCCAGTTCGTGTTCATCGGAATCTTCACAGCTTTGGCATGCTGAACACCAAACTTGGCAAGCATATCTCGAGTATACTTAGCTTGATTGATGAAGATACCATCATCCTGCTGCTTCACTTGAAGACCTAGAAAGCAGCTCATCAAGTCAATCATTGACATCTCATATTTGGTCTTCATAAGCTCTCCAAACTTCTCGCTAAGCGACTGGTTTGGTGATCCAAATATGATGTCGTCCACGTAGATCTGAACCCATAGCATATCATCTCCATGATTGATGGTGAATAGGGTTCGATCTATCTTCCCTTTGTGGAAACCATTATCCACTAGGAATTGAGAGAGAGTATCATACCAAGCTCTGGGAGCTTGCTTTAATCCATATAGGGCTTTCTTCAATCGATACACTTTATCTCCTTGCTCGAAACCCGGTGGCTGCTCCACATACACTTCTTCCATTAATTCACCGTTGAGGAACGCGCTCTTCACATCCATTTGATACACTTTGAATTTCTTGGCTGCTGCGTACGCTAGGAATAGTCGGATCGCTTCAAGCCGTGCCACTGGAGCGAAGGTTTCATCAAAGTCGATTCCTTCCTCTTGGCAGTAGCCTTTAGCGACGAGACGCGCCTTGTTCCTTACAACGTTGTGATCTTCGTCCGTCTTGTTCTTGAACACCCCACTTGGTGCCAATAACATGCTGAAATATGGGATGATCCACGAGATACCATACGTCGTTTCTGGTGAACTGGTTCAGCTCTTCTTGCATGGCGATCACCCAATTTGAATCGGCTAGGGCTTCCTCTAAGCATGTCGGCTCGATGTTTGAGAGAAAGCAACTGAACATGGCGCTTTCTCCAAACACTTGATTTCTGGTCACTACACCCTTGGATGGATCTCCAATGATTTGACTTGGTGAGTGATCCTTGAGCCATGCACGCTTGGATCTGCCAGCTTCATCTCCATCTTCTTCCTGGACACTCGCTTCACCGTCTGAAGCGACTGGATTGGGTGCTTGGCCAGCACTCGCTTCCGGAATCTTTGGGGCAGCTTCACCTTCTCCTTTGGGATTTTGCTTGCTTGAATCTTTGATTTCATCATCTTCTTCGAGCATGTCCCAAGTGAGTGAGCTTAAGGGTTCCTTGCTTGGATTCTTCTCATTCGCGTTAGCCTGTTCCTGTGGAAGACTTAAAGAAGACTCATCAAATACGACATGGGGTGATTCCTCCACGATTAGGGTTTTGCAATTGAACACCCTATAAGCTTTGCTTGATGTAGAATATCCTAAGAATATTCCTTCATCAGCTTTGCTTTCAAAGGCTTTCAACTGTGACTTCCCATTGTCATGGATGAAGACCCTACAACCAAAAATATGAAAGTAAGATATGTTAGGAATTCTCCCTGTCCATATTTCATATGGTGTCTTGTCATGCCGTTTGCTAAGAGAAGCGTTCTATTCTGCGTGTAGCATGCTGTATTGGCAGCTTCAGCCCAATACTTCATCGGAAGCTTCGAGTCTAAAATCATGGTTCGAACGGCTTCTTTGATGATCCGATTCCTTCTTTCAGCAACTCCATTCTGCTGAGGTGTGCGCGCTGAGGATGTCTGATGTGCTATGCCATGCTCCGTGTAGTAAGCTTCAATGGTAGAGTTTAAGAACTCTGTGCCTTTGTCGGAGCGAATGGTCACAATTGCTTGATTCTTCTCCACAGCCAATCGCTTGAGCAATTGTGGTAGCTTGGTCAGTGTCTCATTTTTGCTGAAGAGAAATACAACCCAAGTGTAGTGAGAGAAGTCGTCGACTACTACTAGAGTGTACTTCCTTCCATTTACACTGACTGGAGTGACTGGACCAAACAGATCAATGTGAAGCAGCTCGAGCACTCGCTTTGATGAAGCTTCTTCGAGACTGGCGAAGTGCTTCTTCGTCTGCTTCCCTCGTTGGCATGGTGAGCAAGGATGGTCTTTGATGAAGACTTCATTCGGTATGCCTTGCACCAAACCCTTTCGAGCTAAGCGATTGATGGCTTTGAAGTTGAGATGGTTCAAGTGTCTGTGCCATAGCCATCCTATTTCTGTAGCACTCCTTGCTACTAAACACGTCTCCTCTTTGCAGCTGTCCCATTGTGCTATATAGACGTTCCTTTATCTAATTCCAGTTAACACAATCTGGGATGTGAGCTTGCTCTTCACTATGTACTTGTTGGAAATGAATTCCACCTTGTATCCCTTGTCACAGAATTGTGAAATGGATAACAAGTTGTGCTTGAGTCCTTCCACGTAGGAGACTTCTTCAATCGTGAGCTTCCCGACTTTCAGTGCGCCGTACCCTTTGGTGCTTCCTCGAGAATTATCACCAAAAGTGACGTGTGGACCCTTCTTCTCTATGTAGTTTTGAAGTAGAGCTTTCATGCCGGTCATGTGTCTTGAACATCCACTGTCCAAATACCAGATTTGTTGACCCTCAGTTGGCATGGGATCTACGGCGCTCACCTGCAATTAGTCAGATTTTGGTACCCAAATCAGTTTGGGTCCTTGCAGGTTAGTTCCCTTAGGTACCCACACTTGCTTCACTCTCTTTTGAGATGAAGCTTGTGTCTTGGGCTTCTCGACCTTTGAAAACTTGGTGTTCTGCTTTGAAGCAGCTTCACACGTGCAACAGTGTGTGCAAGAGGGGTAGCGGCTCGCTTCAGTCCTATCTATGCTCTTCCCATTTTGCTTGTACCCTGAAGCGACTCGCTTCAGATTAGCTGTGGGTTTAGAGACTGACTTAGGATTTCTAGACTGTCGAAGCGGCTCGCTAGGTTTTCTCGAAGCGGTCCAACTAGGGTTTTGAACCCGACTCGCTTGAGTTACCGTGGGAGTTCGAAGCAGCCTTCTTGGTGCTTCGAATTCTTCCCCCTCAACGTTAGTCCGGTTGGACCATCTCCAGTCCGGATAACGTGACACATAGACATTACTCCTTTTCTTGAAAGGGAGATCCTTTGTCTCTCGTGTCTTGGCTTGAGTGCTAGGGAATGTTGAATTTTGCTTGCCCTTAGTTTCCACCCTTGAAGATATAGACATCTTCACTGGCTTCCTTTTAGGGTTCTCAGCCGCTTTGCCTTTGTCTTTGTTAGTGGTCGCTTTGGATGCAATGGGCATTTCCAAAGTAACTGATGGTGTGGTGTTTGAAGCACCAACAAAGACAGTAGGCCTGGAAGGTCCACCCTCATATCCGAGTCCTCCCTTTCTACCAAAAGGTAGAAGTGAGCTTTCTAGTGCCTGCCTAGCATATGAGGCTTTGTTCAAGTTGGCAACTAGCGCGGATTGGGTTTCATACCTTCCTTGCAAGTTTTGATGTCTAGCGAAGAGATCCTCGAACATACTAGTCATAGCCCTTAGATTAAGTTTGACTTGGTCAAGCTCAGTGGCTAGCTTTCGGTTCTCCTTCTCGCTTTGAGACATAGCTTGCTTCAACACTTCGTGGTCACTTGACAATTTAATGTGCTTGTCAAGCAGCTCACTCCATGTCGAGGAATTTGATTCCTCTCGGTGAGTGTGTGCGAGTGTAATTGGACTAGGTGAGGGATAGATAAATACCTCTCCTGTTTCTTCATCGGTGAGAGCCATGAGTCCAAGATCTTCACCCTCACTGGAGTTGGAATCTGTGAATGCATCGGAGTCGCTTGCTGGATCTTCAGTTGAAGCGACCGGCACTTCACTCGCTACGAGCGCTCGCCTTGGAGCATCCCTCTTTGCTTTTAGTTCCTCTCGCTCCTTCGCACTCAGCTTTGGGCAATCGGATTTGTAGTGACCCATCTTGTGGCAGTGATAGCACTCCACTTCCATCATGTCCCTTGAGATCGGCTTGGTCGTCTCTTCTCTCTTCCCTTTTCCTTCTCGAGCATCAGTGCTCCTCCCCTTGTACTGCTTGTAGAATCTTTTGTATTTGCCTACTCGAGAGTTCATCTTGTTGAAGTTCTTTGATAAGAACGCAACATGTTCTTCCAGCTCTTCCCTCGTCATCTTGGCTAGCGACTGGTCGCTTGGCCCTTCAGCAGCTTTGAACGCTACACCTTTTGATGTCGTGGGAGCTTCATCTTCTTCGTCGAGATTCATTCGATTCAGATCGAATTCATGAGCTTTGAGTTCGGAGAACAAAATCTCCGGTGTGAGCTTTAAAAGATCCTTGGTAGCTAGGTACAGTTCTTTCATTGTCTGCCACTTCCTCGTGAGAGCTCGGACAATCTTCAGGTTGACTTCCTTATCTGTGAGTTCCTTCCCAAGTGAGTTGAGAGTTGCAATGATGTTTGTAACTCTCAGCTCGAAGGCCTCGATGGACTCTCCTGGCTTCATTATCAGACTTTCAAACTCCCGCATATGAATGACAAGCTTGTTTTCTTTGATTTTGTCTGTGCCTTGAAATGAGGGCTAGGGTTTCCCACATTTCTTTCGCCGTTGCGCACTTCCTTATCCGTGGTAGATAGGCGTCCGACACGGTGCTCTGCATCGTGTGGCGTGCAATCTTGTCAAGGTTGGCGACTTTGAAGTCATTCGGAGTGTACTCATCTTTGTCCTTTTCTACGTATGTTTGTCGAACATGAGCATCGCGTCCTTCAGCAACTGGGACGTTCACAGATATGGCTTTCTTGATTTCGATTGGTTCGTCCTCTATGACTTCCCACATCCGGTCGTGGATGGAGCATAGGAAGCTCTCGACTCGAAAACTCCATGTCTCGTATCCTTCGATCGAGAACTTTGGAAGATTTGATGCGCTGTATGTAGACATAGCAAACTATCAGCAGTAAATGCAATATGCGTGGGTGAGGTTTTGATGCACTTAGGAAAATAGGATCCGGTTCAGTGAGACAACGTGAAGCGAGTGGGGACTCGCTTCGGATATGCAAAGCAGAGGCTCGAAAGAACCGCTGCTCTGATACCACTTGTTGGTCCCGGTTTGTTAATAGGGAAATACGTAGAGGGGGGGGTGAATACGTATTTCAAGTTTTTCAACTTTTTCCCTTTAACTCAGAGTGACAAGTAAAGAGCTCACTTGAAACTTAAGACCTAGCTGAAGCTAGATCTACAGTACGTAGCTTGCCTGCTTGACCGAAGTAAGGACTTGATCAAGAGGGAGTCTTTACTTGTGTAAGCGGAAATTCGGTGAGCTAAAAATCTTTTCCTAAGTAATTAAAATCCAGGTTATGTTTGTTTAGATGCACGTGCAATGGATAATCAAATACAGTAAAGAGTTTAGGGTTAGAGAAATACGACACAGAGATTTATAGTGGTTCGGAGATAAAGCTCCTACGTCCACTTGTTGCACGACGGCAACTGTTCTCTTCACTTAAGAACTTGAAGGTTACGGGTCCTTCAAAAACCTGGTCGAGATCGGGCTTCACTCGCCTGGATCAACCGACAGACGTAGTGATTACGGGTTCACTACACAAACCTAGACAAGACTGGAAGCTTCACTTGCTTCAGTCAAAACACAGACAGGGAGATTACGGGCTCTCCTTACAGCCTAGCTTCGATCGAGCTTCACACAAACGATGTAGGTGCAAGCTTGGATCTAAACTCTATGATCGAGACTTCTTCAATCGGTGAAAGAAGAGTCTTGGATCGAGACAACCTAACGACGACACTCAAAAACCTAACGGACAGAGGTTTGGGTTTTTGGTTGTAGAACACACTATGAAGAGCTCTTTACAGTAGATGCAAAGTAGGCTAGAGCTCTTCTTCTAAGCTTGGATATTTGAAGTGGGCTTAGACTCTAAGTGTGAAGGTTGTGAAGATGAGTTCCGATGAACTGGAAACTCGGAGAACACTTGGAAACAAAGACTCGAAGATTTGCTCAAAGGCTTGGGAGTGTTTGTTTGCTGTATGCGCTCGAATGCTCAAGTAGTGTTCTACCTCTTCACGTTGTGATCCTTCACTATTTATAGGCGGAGGGTTGGCTGAGATCCGTTGCTTGGTTGGTGGCCTTGTCCCTCCTCCTCTCGACAGTACTTGTGCAGGCGGATGCTTTTACAGACGCGCCAGTTTGTCTGTTTGCCAAAAATGGCTAACTTACAAACCTAACAGTAACTGGAGCGAGCCAGTACTGTTGCGGCGCCTTTGTCGGCCTGGCAGTCAACTCCTCTGCCCTACTCCTCTTTCGACACGTGGAGATCTTGTAATAAATGCTACGATCTCCTGTTGACTGGAGTTCAAAATATGGGCGGGAGTCGCGCTGTCGCTTTCTGGTAGGTAGTGGCTCGCTTCGCTATGAAGTTGTAGCGTCTGCTTTAGTTGAGTCACGTCGTAGTCATTCTGTAGTGAGCCGCTTCGGGAGATAAAGTTCCCTAGTGACTACTTTGGAAATTGCTGACTAGAATTGACTAGCTTTGACTTTACACTGCAGCGCTCACTTCGCTTTGCTTTGGCTTTGAACTGTAGCGCTTGCTTCGCTTCGCTTTGGCTTTGAACTGTAGCGCTCGCTTCGCTTCGCTTTGGCAGACTCACTTCGAATCAATTGTAGCGATTGCTTCGCAACACTTGTTCTTCGGCATGCTTCACTTCAGTTTGCTAGACTTGCTTCGCTTTGAAAAACACACTCAAGCGAGTGGCCTTAACTTGAAATTTTGAAGCCTATAATTTAAGCAAAATAAAGAGTCATCCTAACAGAGTAGGCTTAGAAAAATTCTAACCTATTAACTACATCAAAATGGGTCGCTTGGGAATAGAACACTTTGGGGTTTTGGGATCAAATCAAAACAATGAAGTGTCCCTTATAGGTTCCCCCTTAAAATGTTGTTCTTAACAATTCCCAACAGGGTCTAAGTTCTACTTTTGCGCAGTCCGGCGGTAAAATCGAACAAAAAATAGCAAAACTTGTCGGAATTCGATTCCGTCGATTGCATTGCGTTCGTAAGACTCGAGAGTAGGGGGAGGACTGTCTTTCGTCCCGGGCCAAGTCTGGGAACAGAGCCAACCACGACCGGTTTGGCGGCCGGGGCTTGGGTCGCCAATGGCTTTTGCGGGCGAATTTGGGTCGCCAACTGCGACCCAAATGCGCAATCTCGCCGTTTCGCCTCGTTCTCCCTCATACGAACTCCGAATTGCATTCTGTTTTTTGTTATGGATTCCTCTTTCAACCCTCTACAACATAGAATAGTTTTGAGTAATTTTGTTGTTTGTTTTTTTGGTGTAAATAAGTTGTCAAATTAGGGCTGGAACATGTGGAGGAAGGTATCTCAAATCATCCCCTTACATGGGCTTATTGACCCCTTGAGCTATGCTTTGATTTGTGATTACTAATATGTGAATTGAGATTGAATGTTGCTAGGGGGTGACAAAGAGAAGCAATGCATGAAGAAAGGGAGGTCATTCAACTTAATCGAGCACGTACCGGAATGGGTAGCATTGAATGTGATATCCATCCAAAGCTTGGACCTTTGTGAGTGTAGTTTAAATTCCTTTTTATTCTTCCCTCCAAACTGATTTTAGACTTTGTTTCTAAAATAAGTTTGGGGGAGGGGGTAAGATAAGGACTTTAAACTACGTTTCTTTCTTCGGTTTTTCATTAAGTTGTGTGCTTAGTGATTTATAAGCTTGTATTTGCTTGATAAAGTTGATTGTGCTTGATTTGGATGCTTGAAAGTGATGAATGTGTTTGAGTAAGTTTGGTATATGAGGAGAGTGAATAAGTTGGAATGTGATTCAAGTGATTCATATGTGTGTATTTGTATGCTTACTTGCAAATTTTGCAAAATTTAAAAAAAAAACTTCTTTCGATTGAATCACTTGAAGTTTTGGTTTTCATATCGTGTTTTTCATTCCTTTGCTTTCAAGAGAGATGTCGATGATGAAGTTGAGCGAAAAATGATATCATATTTTTGGAATCTCTCATGCGTGTAATGAGCATAAAATGGTTGCATGACACGATTAACTAGGAATGATTGATCTTAGGCACATGAACTCTAAACAAAAGCTTGTGAGATTTGAGCCAAAACGTTGAATTAATAACGTTATGTTTCTTTCTTGAGAGTTTGCCATGTATTGCATTGTTATCTTCTAGAACTTGCCTTTAATCTCGATCGAGGTTGCTATATGTGCCACTAGAACTTAGAAATCATTTTAGGCCCTCACTTGTTAGCCTCATTATTCCCTAAACACTAACCAAATGAAATGTTAACTTTGTGGTCCCCCTTAAGCCTTTGAAGCCCTTGTTGCTAAACCGGATGAAAGGGGGTGAAGGTTGGTTAAGGGAATCTATTGAGAGGTTGTGAAGTTGTGAGATAACGAGGTTTGAGAAGTTTGATTGAAGAGGTCGTTTGAGATGAGAATACTCCTATGAGCTCTAATAAAAAAAAAGGAAAAAAAATGAAAAAATGAGAATGGAGTTCTCACAAAAAAAAAAAAGAAAGAAAGAAAAGAAAAAATGATGAATGAAAAAAGAAAAGAAAGAGTTTGAATAAAGATAGTTGTGAATGAGAGCATAAAGGAGTTATTCATGAATATTTGAGAAGCTTCAATCAAGCTTATGTACTTGAGAGTGTAAAGAGGTGAAATGGTGAAGGTAGAAGGTGGAGAAATTCACACTTAGAGTTGAAAAGAGAAGGTGAAGGTACGTAAGAGATGTCCTAGTCACTTAGCCTAAAAATCCCTACCTAAACCAATGTCCACAAATTACAAGCCTAAATAAAAGACCTAATTGATCTTAGTTCAAGTGCACAACCAAGCGATGGAGATCTTGAGATTTAGGGCAAGCTTATGGTAAGAGCAATGCATGCATGAGTTCGATGAGTGTAAACTTCTTTCCATACACTTGAGAGAAAGAGCGATACACTTACACCTAGTGAGGTTTAGAGTTTCATTATGCTTGAGTGATTGATTTCTTAGTTGAAAGTGTCGTGTAATTATGGATTGTTCGATTCACCTTGGGAGTTCCATGATTGAAAATGCTTTGTTGAGTGAGTATTTTGAGACATCGATGATCTTGAATTGCATACCCATTCGGTTTGAGTGTTTTGATTGTTTTGTTCCATTCTCGGGACGGGCAATGGCTTAAGTTTGGGGGAGTTGACAAACCGATATTTTATATGCATTTCAAGATGATTTTGGTAGGTTTTGGCTTTGATATGTGTGCTTAAATGAATAGGAAATGATAGGTTTTCATACTTATGCGTTTTCTATATGCTTTGCGCTTTCTCTCGTTTTCCGTGCTAATTTCAGGTGCTGTGGAAATATTCTGGGAATGTTTGACTTATCCTATGTCGAAGAGGATCGAGAGAGGAAGTCGTAGCACTTTGCGGATTAATTTTCCGATGCCGGACGAGAGAGAACGAGCCAAAACCGTGAGAGCGCGCAAACTGTCAAATGTGGGCGGAAATGCACAAGTCAACCCTTGGTCAACTTTTCAGAAATTACAAATTTTACCCCACCTTCTCACTCAAGTTTCTCTTTATTGCAATTTGACCCCAACTTTTGGGAAGTCTATAAATACCTTGTTATTTGCCTCATTTGGCATAATTCAACACTTGTAATTCATTTGTGCACAACAACTTTAGAACCCTAGCTTTCCCTCTTTCCTTTTTAGTATTTTCAAATATTATTGAAGATTATGCTTGGAGTTTGAAGAGATTATTGAAGATTTCTTCTCTACTTTTCTTTCCTCGTCATTTACATTATGTTTTTGCTTATTGTTTATAGATTAATGCTTAGATCCATGCTAGGCTAGATCCATTGAGGTTTCAAATGATGGATGATGTGAATTAGGCTAGGATGTGAGGGCTATTGATGTGGATCTACCTTTCCTTTGAGTTGCCCTTGGATTTGATTGGATTTAATTGCATGAATGATTGACAACCATGAGTGCATACAAGGTGTTTGATGGAATGCCTAGGAAGCTTCCATTCATAGCACTTGGCATGAATCCTTGCTCATATTATCTAGTATTGATTTGCATTGCTCCTAAAAAGAATTATGTGAATTGATGTTAGGTTAATAGGCATTGTGCTTTTAGGAGTTGGTAATATGTTTAGAATGGTAAGCATGTTATTCAATCCACTAGTTATCAAGTCTTAGGAGGATGAGATAGCTTGATTTATGTAATAATGCCACTCAAAGGAATTAAAATGGTTTGATACATCACATGCCTAATCCTTAGCCTAATCATATCGAAAATCGTTTGAAACCTTATCTTCTTTACTTGTTCCTTTACTTGTTCTTTACATTCCTTGCCTTTATTTTTGCTTGTTATTTCATTTACTTATTGTTTGCCTAGTTATAAAACACCAAAACAAAGTCTATGTGCTCAAATAGGATAATAGAGACAAGACGAACTACTTGATTATCTATCGACACATTCACTCCTTGTGGTTCGACCCGGACTACTAGCTAGTTCGGTTATTGTATTATTGATAGGCTAGAAATAGCCGAGTCAGCGAGCGTGTGTCGACCACACGCCCGTGACTCGGGCAGGCTTGTGCCGGGCACGAGCCGAGCGCGGGCTGGCTCATGGAGGGGCCGAACCAATGTGTTGGTTCGGTTCGGGTGATCTGGGCCGTCGATCAAGATTTGATCGAACAGTCCAGATCGAAGCCCCCCTTCATGGAAAGCCACCTATTACCTATAAATAGAGCCCTCCATAGAATGATCCAACACACCAAAACGAAGATAACCTTTCTCATCTCGTTTTATCCTTCCTTCCCTTTTCTCTCATTTACAAAGTCTCGATATTCGAGTAGTTCGACGGATTCTTGACTTGTAGTGCAACAACTCGAGAACGAAGAACCGTTGTATCTTGGAGACAATTGCTATAGTCCGATTGCACTATATCGGAGCAATATTGTCTTACGGAGATAGAGTATAACTCTAGCCTCGGTTCTGCCCATTTATCGTATTACGGTTCTAACATAACAATCATTTAATAAAAGCAACAATGACTAACAAATGAGTAATCCCATTATTTCATAAGAAGGTCATGTTCGCGTGGAAGTCTACTTATGAATTTTTTTACCAAGAAACGATGGTTACATTGCTTTGCTTCCCCTTGCACGGTCCATGACGCAAAAAAATAAGACTATGGACCCTTCTATGTTCAAGATAGACCTCATTGGGAGGTTTCATGTACTCAATTAACCACTAAGCTTAACCAGATTATTGGGCCTCGCATAGACAAATTACTTTGTTCAAGTCCAAAACTAAAAATTCATTATTGAACTACCACTTTGTCTAGATTATAAAGTTAGGGTTGGTATTTTTGTTTAATGCATAGTCGTGTTTATGAATCTTGATATTTATTAATCAATTAAAGTACACCTAATTTCTCTTAATTACTTAACCGCTTTTACTTCTTTTAAGTATACCAGCTCAACCTTATTATTATACCTTGAACTTAATCAACATGCATCACTCACATATAACAAACCTTATATGCTCTCTAAGGAGATATAACAACCTTTCATGAATACAATTTCTCGATACAATTAAATACACATCATATGAGCATGCATGTTACCCGAGATACAAGGACCTAGAGCTTTGTACATAAAAGCTCGCATCAGGTAAGTCAAAGAAACTATGATTGACAAGTATATTTGTAATAGCTTATCAGTTTTGAGATCAGCTACTAATACCTGAAATTTATAAATCTTTACTTATTTATAGGATTACTCTACAAAAGCATATCTTGTTGAGATCTTATCAATACGTTTAATTGTATCATCTAGAGAACTTATGATCATAACCAATTAGTATTGTTATTGTTGCATTTTGAACTGATAGCTTTGCTCAAATTATCTCGAAAGTGATATTATATTTATATGGGTCCTCTATCATGTAATTTTCTGTGATGACATCATCACGTAAACTAAAACATGAGAGAACGTGAAATAATGGACATAACATTCTCAATTATATCACTCAAGCTTGTTATTATAAGATCTAAAGAATAAGTAACATTGTATACATCAAAACACCAAGTTCCTTTTACATATACTGAATCTCAATTTAAACAATAAATAACAATTTACCCATCCCACTCATACTTTTGGTCCCAAAAAGAGTTAATTGATCTTTCAAAGTGGCTTACACGACTCTCGTTAGTTCAAAGTATGATGTTGGTTTCAACCTACAAAACATTTGGAAAAGAATTGTAGGGTTGAGTACTTATGCACTCAATGGTCTCATGCCAAAAGAAAACAGTTAATAAACATTTGAAAGATAATATCCATGCTGCAAGTATAATTAGGAGGGTTTGGAAAGTATTTGATTCCTAATTGTACCCAAACTTATTTTACGGTGCGCGCACTTGTCACGAAACAACAAATGTTACCTCACCACCAATACCCCCGAACGCTTAATCGAGACGTGCAAGTTAAGTATGTAGAGTCTAGGGACGTTTAACCCATACAACTCTCTATCATCCAACAGAAGCCGATGGTGATCAACCTACCGAAAATTAACAAAATTGTATATCTTTTCACATGCAATAGGCCAGTTAAGTGTTGTGAATATATTTAGTAAAATGATGCAAAAGGTGGGACATGGTGGTATATAAAAATAGCCAAAGGGTATGGCAGCCATGAGAGCTAAACAGAGGTGGTGAGTCTCCATATTCGGTGGCCTTCGGTCTGTCAAATGAAAAAACGTCAGAAGGGGGTAGGATTTGAACTTCAACGTGACCTTAAAACTATATATTAGGATATGAATAGTTGAGGGTGAAGGTGCGACATCTTGAAGTGCTTTTGACTTATAACTTAAAATCCGTTCTATTAAAACTAAAACAAATTATGTATTTGAGATCTATGCAATGATGTGATTACAACGACAATGAAGAAGAAATGGGCAGCGGCGGCGGTCCTTTTGCGTGATGATCAACCACTACCTAGAATCGTCACCTCCCCATGAGTTTATAAGATCGAACGATGTACCTTTCCGATAAACGGTTGTGGTGCCACAACTATTGTTGAGGAGGGGGGCTGTGTGATGATGATGGTGAGCGAGAGATGGGGGAGACTAGATAGGATGGAGGCTACTGCTGTTATTGCTTGGGAAAAGCCTACCGGAGAAGGGGGAATCGGTGGGTGGGTGGGTGGGTGGGTGGGGTGGGGGGAAGATACTAGAGGCTTGAGAGAGAGAGAGAGAGAGAAAGAGAGAGAGAGAGAGACGGTGTGAGGTAAGATCTCTGTGTGTCTGTGTGTGTGTGTGTGTATGAGAGAGAGAGAGAGAGAGAGAGAGAGAGGGGTTGTGCAATTATTTGAGGTGGTGATGGCCTTTATTTGTAGGGGACACCCTGTCTCTGGTTCGATGACTCGTTCTAGACGAAATTATTTTTCTACGGCAACATGTTTCGATTTTAGAATTTAAAGTGTCTATGGGTTCCAATTAAAATAACGAACTTCACATCATAGGTTAAAGTTTTCTGGGGTTGGTTTAATAGCTTGAATAATTTGAAGGGAATGACAAGGATAGAAATGGACATTTGGCTATGCGAATTTTCTTAACCGTTTACAGAAAAAAATCATAGTTTCTTACATAAATCTTTTAATATCTAAATTAGATTAAAGGAGTTTTATTACTACTCCGGTCTCAGCTTATTGACTCATTTGCTTTTTGACTTTTCGGCACGCATTTCCACCGAGACGTAGTACGGGTTTTACGATATAATTTTGAAATATTATTTCTTTTACGGGATACTACGAGTGTCAATAAGCTGGGACCGGAGTGGTATATCTTATGATTGATATTGAGCTAGATATAATAATTTAGTTAGTGAATGTTAAATAAATTGATATTTCTAGAATTCTTTTATCAAGGATTTTAATTATTTTTAAAAAGCTTTTGTTTAGCTAGACAATACTTTTATCTAAGGAAAATTTATTTTGCTAAGAAAACATATTTATTTATCTATTTTTTATAATTTAAAAATACGGATTATTACAAAAGAGTCAGTCTGATGTATCAAGCTGGTATAATTAGTATGATCTGTCAGATTGAGCTTAATACGGAAGTTGGTGGTTTGTTGGACTTAACTCTTTAAAATTCTTTTGTTATTGATAGATTTAGGAGGTCGATTGATGAAATGCAGGTTGAATGATAGTTCGCCTGAGAGAGAGAGAGAGAGAGAGAGAGAGATAGAGAGAGAGAGAGAGAGAGAGAGAGTCAATTCTATCGTAGTTCAAGAAATACCCCTACGTCCATGTTAGATCGATTTTGATCTGAAAATCCCTTACTTTGGACCTTCCTTCTCTCTTGTTTATAGTGAGTGAGTACCAACCTCCATGTATGTTTAACTTGACTTCAACCAAGCAGGCACGAGTAATGGGTCAGGACACTTACAACCTTCTTACAATTGCTAACTTGCTAATATACTTCTTCACTTACAGAGTTTGACAGTATATAAGCTATCGTGAAGTTCAACACTTCTTCTACTTCAAAAATTACTAACTCAAATCTCAACAATAGAGAGAGAAAGACTTGTTGAGGTTCATTCTTAGCAGTACTGCTTAGAACTTTCGATTCCTGAATGAGAATTCTCGAGGTATCAACACTTGGGAATTGCTTTGATTCAAGGGTTGAATCCGCTTTGAGAAAGTTGAGATCTCTATAGAGTTTTGGCTTTGACTTCTTGATTTCTTGTGGTTGGGTTTGGAAATGGCTAAAGTATTTATAGGCCCAAATTTGAAATAGAGTTGTTGGAGTTTATGAAATGGGAGAACTAGTCATTACTGTTGACTTGATTTCAAGCTGTTGGAATTTATCTCATCTAACACCTTACGTGGTAGAGGACATGTCAAGGTCGATCCATGTAGGCAGATCAAGAGACCATCACAGGTGGAACTGTAACGATCTTGAAATCTTCAAGGCAAAGCAATTGGATTCCACGAAGACATTAATTTTTCTTTTACGGTTTTAATTTTTTTATAAATTTCTTTTACGGTTTTATCATCCATTTTGTGGACATAATTAATATGTTCAGAGATGAAATAATGTGGTATTGTCACGTTGACAATAATTTTTCTTTTACGGTTTTAATTTTTTTATAATTTTTTTTTATAGAAACCAATCCATTTAAGTTAATGAATCAAATTTTATATACTCATTTTTTGCGATTTTATTTAATATTGAATTTGATTTATGCTGTTTTATTTGTTTTTTATTTAATGCATTTAATGTAATAACCAACTCAGTTATTTAATTAAATAAAATAAAATTACATTCCTTCCGTTACGGAAGTTGTGGAAGAAATTGTTAATTTTTATTAAAATCTTTCATAATTTAAACACACTTGATCTTCAATCTTTAAAATAATTATAACTTAATCATCTTTAATCCATTTTTAACACATAATATGTCAATTTAAAGATGTTTTTGAACTCTTTAATTTAAGATGAATATTGTATATGTTATTTATATAAAAATTACAAGAAGAAAAATAAGAAAAACATTTTAAAAGAGGAGAGAGAAACATAATGAGAGAGGTTATGTTTTATTTTTAAAACCGCCGGAAATTAAAAATTTGGATAAAATTTATGTTTCTTATTTTTTTTTTTCATTAAACCTTTAAATTGATATTATTTACAAATTTGCTATTTTAAAATTGAAGGATTAGACCTTTGAATTCAAAAAATTTACAAAATTACCACAGTAACTAACTTTCAATTGATTTGAAATTGAGGATTCGTGTTTTATATATATAGATTACATTGACCAACTTGTTACTTTGTTTGTTTAAAAGCGGTTATTTTGGCATATTTTTCCAATCTATTTTCTTATTTTATTAAGACGTAAAAAAGAGAATTGGGCTCCATTTATTTTATTTTATTTTTTCCGTTTTTGTTTATGAATGAGAAAAAGAAAAGGAAAAGGAATTAGGCAAAATCACCGGAAGTGAACCCAAAACCCTTTCTTTCTCAGCTCACAAATGTCGCTCTCTCGTCACCTGCTCCGGCGAATCCCCTCGGGATCCGCCGTGTTCCGCCCCTTCTCCACCGTCTCCTCACCCGCCCACCGCCCACAGCACGAATTCGTCCCTCCAAACCCCTACTTAAACTCCTGGAAGACGCCGCGAAATCCCAAAGAAGCCGCTAAGCAGTTGGCTCTTCTCCGCCGCGACTACGACCGTAAAGTGAAGGAAATTCGCAAGGATTACATCAATGAAATGGAGATGGTGAGACTCGAGAAATTACGGAAAGATGAGGCGAGAAAAGAGGCTTTGCGGATAGCCAAAGAAGAGAGGGCAGCGGCGAAAGCGGCAAAGAAGAAGGCAGACGCTACCGATAGACACGCCGCCGAACAAGAGTTCCGCCAGATGTTGGTATGCCGAATTCCTTTGCTATCTATCTTCCATTTTCGCTGTAATTGTTGTGTTGATGCGATCTTATCGATGCCTTTTGCCTATACTGCTGGAACCGTAGACCTAACATTTATGGGACTTTTCCTCTTTATTTGGTATAATTTGCGTAAAGTATGCTTAAGTGTTATTCATTGAGGTTATATGAATTCGCTGTATTGTCTGTGCACTGTAAATATTCGTTATGAATTGCATTTGAAATTGTAGTTTTACTAACCATATTTGTGGAGATGCATTTGTTTTGTGTGGTAGTATATGTTTCCCAAGGTTTTGTTATGGCTGTGTATTTGTAACGTGGTTTATGCGATGCAGTACTATCTCCGCCCCGTTGATAATGAGCCCAGGGTGGAGGGAGTATTTCTTGATATCATTTGACCCTGCAACTTAAACTTATTTCATTACTAAACCGAACCATGTATTGAACTTCGCTAACTCTACAAACTGTAACCTATATTAAAGTTTTGGCTTCTTTGTTTGCTGAAATATCATTTTAAAGTTATATTTGCCATATTGCTTATAACTCTTGGAGTACACGGTTGTTCCTGTCTTCATTTTTCTCTCTCAATTGATTATATTTATTAACATGTTTAGATTGATTTTGGGCAAAGTATATTTTTACCCTAATTGTTTCAATTTATGGTCTTATTATATCAAATATGACTTGAAATGACTGTTTAGTTCTTGAAACAAGCTTAAATGTTCTAAAAAGCCTTAAAATTTGCCATCTGAGTGAAAAATTGTGTTAAGTCAAGCATGAGGTTGCAACACCAACATGGATTATTTCCATACCTTGGTTTCTGTAACCGATAGATTTTTAGGTTACAAAGTCCAAAGACGGTTGTAGTCCGGGTTCTTCCTCGAATGTCATATACTGTATAGGTAGTCTAAATCATACCCGAGACACCTATACAGGCCACTGCACCTTAACTATCTGTATCACTTGTTATCATATTTCAAACTACTTTGTACATGTTTTTTCCCCCTCTTTTAATGCACAGTTTCTATGTATACCAATGAAAATAAAAAATTCCATTGTTAATCTAATGAATGGAAATGTTCATAACAAGGCTGTACTGATCATAATGTTGTTGCCTTTTGGTTATTTGTCTGCGCCTTTTGTTATTTTGCATACAATCGCCATTTCCGCTGCTTGTTTAGTGCCAATGTAGGATCCTAAATCTGAATTTATCCCCATTCGGGTAACTTTGTTTCCTTCTACAAGTAATGCAGACCTTCAGGCATATGACTATTATTGTGCCCTTTCGGAAACAGAACTCTTTTTGAAGATAACTTGTGTTTTAATTTTTATGATTTGGGGCAGATGAAAGAAAGAGCAGAGAAGCTTGAATATTGGAGGATGAGACAAAACAAGATTCAGGAGAAGAAGAAAGAGAAGAACGATCTTTTGCGAAGAGAAAGTTCGAATTGGGTCGATGAATCTGATCTATTGGAGGTAGCAACGAACAGAGTTGAATTAGGTAATGTTCCATCTGATTTCCAATTTGCGAAATAGAGTTGACATTGGTGAGTTCTGTTCGAAGTCATTATCGAATATGAATCAATTTCTTTTAAGAACACAAGGATGCAATCAGCAGGTTGGTGCTTGAGGAATTTTCTGAGTTTTAATTTTGGATATGTTTACTTAAATCATAAGAAGAAGAATTGCTCTTTTTATATCTTTGAGCATTTATACTTTGGCATTGCCGGGAACGTTGCTCTGAATGTGTTGGGTTGAGAGAGACCGTTTTAAGAACTAACCCGTGTTGCCGGGTTCTTGATCGCAACGCAAATGGATCAAATTTATTGTGCAATTGTTAGTCAAGAGACTTAAACCATTTATTGATATTTCGCATTTTAATCGGTACTATTAAATCCCCCTCGGTGCGTTTTTGTAGTCTGAAAATGAGAAATTTTCACCATTGCAAAATAATATTTTGGGCAAATAAAGAAGAGTAGTCATTTTGATATTGTAAACTAAATAACTACTTGTATAAAAATCATAAAAAATGCTAGCCGATTGTTGTGTTAACTAGTGGAGGTAACGTGCATTGCAGGTTAAACCAAGTTTTTTTTTTCCCTTTCTTGTTTCTTCCTACAAATTTCTGAAGTCAATAGCATTTTATATGAATTTTTAAGCTAATTCCCTCACCATTGAAATAAATTTAATAAAGTTTGGGAAAATATGTCGTGTTGAATTCTTTAAAATTTAAAATATCCAGTCCTCACTAAGCAATTTTTCTAGAAACGTCATTATATACGAATCAAACATTCCATCTTATTCTATTCACACCTTAATTTCTTTCGAGCCGTATTTTGTTCACACATTCAACACATTATTCCTCCCACATATACAATACAATTTCAATCCAATGCATACTAATTTCAATGAATCTCTCAACAATTTATAGGCGAATTCAAAGACCCAATTGAAAACCAACATCCATTCATCTCCACAATCATCAAAGAATTCAATTCATAAAATATAACAATACAATTCATGAATTCAATCCACAATCCTCAATTCATCACCCTATCTATCAATCCAAGAATTTAACCATCAAAATCAAATTTCAATCGGTCAAAACATGCGAATTCATGTAGAGAATCAAAAATTAATAAGAGAAGGGCAAGAAATCGAGTACCTTGTGATTAATCGAAGAGAGAAATTGAAGTGTTCCTGTGTGTTTGGAGAGAGTTTGTGAGTTGTGTGTGTTTGGTATGTGAATTGTGTGTATATGGTATATAAAAAGGAGTAGAAAAACCTGGTCAAAGTTGGAATTTGCGCCGTCAACGACCCTCTCGACAGGCCTCTCGATAGAGAGAGGTGTCGAGAGGGTGCTACTGGATCGATCGAGAGGTCTATCGAGAGGACCTATTCTGTATCTTCTGACCTCCCCTTTCGATCGAAAACACGGGGGTCTCGATCGAGAGGTTTCACGTGAATTTCCTGGGCACAAATTTTCAGATCCTCTCGATACACCTCTCGATCGAGAGAGGTGTCAAGAGGACCTTACTGGAAGACAGTTTCTCACCTCTCGATACACCTCTCGATCGAGAGAGGTGTCGAGAGGCCCTACTCGAAGATACCTCGTTTCTAGCTCGGATCCTCAAGATTAACGGCCGCTTTCGTTGGATAGAGAGGCAACGGCTTGAAGTAGTGCTTGAGTCGATGTCCATTCACCACGAATTTTTCACCGTCGTTTTTCAACACTTCAAACGCTCCATTCTTCAAATCCTTGTAAATAACGAACGGTCCGGACCATTTGCTTTGCAATTTTTCTGGGAACAAACGAAGTCGAGAATTAAATACAAGAACATCATCACCAATTTCGAACTTACGCTTTTTGATGCTCAAGTCGTGGAATCTTGCGGCTCATTCTTTGTAAATCCTTGAATTCTCGAACGCTTCGTTCCTCCATTCATCCAGCTCTAGCAAATCTTCGCACCTTTGACCCATAGCTTCCTTGAACTCGAAATTGATCCTTCTCGTCGCCCAATAAGCTTTGTGCTCCAACTCCATTGGTAAATGGCAAGATTTGCCAAAAAGAAATTGATATGGAGACCTCCCAATTGGCGTCTTGAAGGCCGTTCTATAGGCCCAAAGTGCGTCGTCTAAGTACTTCGCCCACTCCTTTTTGTTGGTGACGGTCTTTGTTGGTCCCGGTTTGTTATAGGAAAAATACGTAGAGGGGGGGGGGGGTGAATACGTATTTTGAAGTTTTTCAACTTCAAATTCCTTAACTGTGCTCGTAGAAATACTAAGACCTAGCCGAGAGCTAGATCTAAAGCAATCAAAGATCTCTCGACCTAAGCTTAGAGCTTGATCAAGAGTGAGACTTTACTCTTGTGCGGAATTTAGTGAGCTAAAATCTTTTCCTAAGTAATTAAAAATTCAAGTTGAGTTTGTTTAGATGCACATGCAATGAATAATCAAAGTAAAGAGTTTAGGGTTGAGAGATATGACACAGGGATTATAGTGGTTCGGAGATAAAGCTCCTACGTCCACTTTGTTGCACAAGACAACTGTTCTCTTCACTCAAGAACTTGAAGGTTACGGGTCCTTCAAAAACCTGGTCGAGATCGGGCTTCACTCGCCTGGATCCAACGACAGTCGTAGTGATTGCGGGTTCACTACACAAACCTAACCTGGACTGGAAGCTTCACTTGCTTCAGTCCGAACAGACAGACAGGGAGATTGCGGGCTCTCCTTACAGCCTAGCTTCGATCGAGCTTCACACAAACAATGTAGGTGCAAGCTTGGATCTAAACTCTATGATCGGGGCTTCTTCAATCGATGAAAGAAGGGCCTTGGATCGAGACAACCTAACGACGACGAACTCAAAAACCTAACAACAGATTCAGGGTTTTTGGTTTACGACGACACACTATGAAGAGCTCTTTACAGTGAGTGCAAAGATGGCTAAAGCTCTTCTTCTAAGCATGGATATGGAATGGGCTTAGACTCTAAGTGTGAAGGTTGTGAAGACGAGTTCCGATGAACTGGAAACTCGGAGAACACTTGGAAACAAAGACTCGAAGATTGCTAGAAAGCTGGGAGTATTTGTTTGCAGTAGGCTCGAATGCTCAGGAAGTGTTCTACTTCTCTCCGTCTTCATCCTTCACTATTTATAGGCGGAGGGATGCCGAGATCCGTTGCTTGGTTGGTGGCTCTGTCCCTCCTCCTCTCGACAGTACTTGCACAGGCTGGCTGCTTTTCAGACGCGCAGATTTGGCTTTTTGCAGGAAATAGCTAAGTTCCAATTTCAACAGTAACTGGAGCGACCCAGTACTGTTGCGGCGCCTTGTCGGCCTGGCAGTCAACTCCGCTGCTCCTCTCCGCGTTCGACACGTGGAGATCTCGTAATAAATGCGGAGATCTCCAGTTGACTGGAGTTCAAATTCGGAGCGGGAATTGTGCTTCTGGTAGGTAGTGGCTCGCTTCGCTTTGAAGTTGTAGCGTCCGCTTTAGTTGAGTCACTTCGTAGTCATTCTGTAGTGAGTCGCTTTGGGAAATAAAGTTCCCTAGTGACTGCTTTGGAAAATATTGACCAGAGTTGACTCGCTTTGACTTTGCACTGTAGTGCTCGCTTCGCTTCGCTTTGGCAGACTCGCTTTGAATCTACTGTAGCGCTCGCTTCGCTCACTATTCTTCGGCACGCTTCATTTCAGCTTGCTAGACTTGCTTCGCTTCGGAAAACACACTCAAGCGAGTGGCCTTCACTTGAACTTATGAAGCCTATGATCTAAGCAAAATAAAGAGCCATCCTAACAGAGTAGGCTTAGAAAAATTCTAACCTATTAACTGCATCAAAATGGGTCGCTTGGGAACAGAACGCTTTGGGGTTTTGGGATCAAATCAAAACAATGAAGTGTCCCTTATAGGTTCCCCCTTAACACGTTGTTCTTAACAATTCCCAACAATTTCCCCCTTTTTGATGATGCCAAAACCCAAAGACTAAGACTTAGAGAAATCTAGCCTATCTAACCGTGAAGGGAACTTCATGCGACTGCTTCCTTTGCAGCTTCGTTTGTAATTTTTCTTTTAAGTTCCTTCTCTTTTTTTTTCGGTTAAATTGTTTGAGTTTGTAGCAAAAAGTAAAGTCATTCACAAAGCGAGTAAATGACACAAGAGAGACAGAAATTAAAATGGGATAGATGAACATTAGTTCACAAAATATGAAGCTTGAAATTCAAAGATTTCCTGCAGCTTCATCCTTCTCCTCCTTCTCCTTTCTCTCCTCTTCCTTTCTTTTGTCAGCAATATCCTCGTAGGCAGATAGAACTCTTGACTCCATAGTACCCACGGTGTGAATACTTGGCCTTCTCCATGCACTTTTCAACTTGAAAGCTTCATTCACCTCCTCATCTATGATTCCTCTGTCTGGAATGTCCGTGCCTGGATGATAAGGCATGGGAAAGTCCTTCAGTGCTGGAATCTTGATGACCAAGGGCTTGGGCTGAGCCAATTCTGTCGTGGTGAAGATCTTCCTTCGCATCTTCTCATCGTACGTGCAGAGAAAATTACTGAGGGCACTTATCCGAGAGCAACAATCCTGTAGTGGCACTACCTCCCAATAGTAGTAAGCTTTGATGAAAAAATCCTTGTAGTATAGCCACTGATCGTGCAGATCTCTCGGGATGAAGTCCTCTATTTCTCTGGCGTCCGGATGCTCGTTCCTCCTCTTGGCCAATTCTTCTTCCGACCTGCTCGAAAGCTCAGTCATGACCGTATTGAACTTCCTTCCCGACTCGCCGCTCCAGATTGGAAGCTTCTCGTTGAGTCGCTTGCAAATGTAATTATGTTCTTCCTTGCGGGGGTAGCGACCAGAGTCGACCATTTCTTTAGCAGTTACACTGCATGCGTCGACCAGAGCTTGAGCTTCGCATGCCTCGGACTCTTCTAACATGAATGGAACAAAGGCACTTCGGACTAAGGCGGACTGGATGAGTCTCACTTCATTGAAGTGTTCCTCAATCCGGCCGTCAATGATTTGAAGTCACTTTGCCTTTATTCTCCTTTCCTTCTCCGCTTTATCCTTTCCTTCTTCATCTCTCTTCCTCCTTCTTTCCTCCTTCTCTGCCCTTGAAGCAACTGCCTCCTTGACCTTTTGGCGCTTGGTCGCGGGGTCATCTCCTTTCGATTCTGGAGCAGTTCGCTTCACTGATTGCTTCGGTGGTGGGGGAGGCGGCATATCCTTCTTTGTGGTTGCACTCTGAGGGACAACTGCAGATGAAGTGACTTCTGCAGTTGCTAAAGTGAGTGCCGCAGTTGAAGCGGGCGCGGCGGCTGAAGCGGGCGCTCTGGAACCTGAAACACCTGCAAGTGTTGGCCTTCGAAAACCACGAGATCAGCTTGCTTCCCAAGAACTGACAAGTGCCCGAAGTTGATTTCCTATCAATTCGGCACCCTCCATAGTCAGCATCTGAATATCCAGTGAGCTCCAAATTATCCTCCGTTGGCCCCATATTGACAGTGCCCTTCAAATATCGAAGAATTCTCTTGGCAGCTTCAAGATGGCTGTGCTTGGGATTGCTTTGGAAGCGAGCACAGACTCCAACTGCAAAAGCTATATCCGGCCTACTTGCAGTGAGATATAGAAGGGATCCGATCAAGGCTCGGTAGTCTGTAGCATCCACATACTTCCCATCCATGTCTGGCTCCATCTTCCAGTTCGTGTTCATTGGAATCTTCACAGCTTTGGATGCTGAACACCGAACTTGGCAAGCATATCTCTTGTATACTTAGCTTGATTGATGAAGATACCATCATCCTGCTGCTTCACTTGAAGACCTAGAAAGCAGCTCATCAAGCCAATCATTGACATCTCATATTTGGTCTTCATAAGCTCTCCAAACTTCTCGCTAAGCGACTGGTTTGGTGACCCAAATATGATGTCATCCACGTAGATCTGAACCCATAGCATATCATCTCCATGATTGATGGTGAATACGGTTCGATCTATCTTTCCTTTGTGGAATCCATTATCCACTAAGAATTGAGAAAGAGTATCATACCAAGCTCTGGGAGCTTGCTTCAACCCATATAGGGCTTTCTTCAAGCGATACACCTTGTCTCCCTGCTCGAAACCCGGTGGCTGCTCCACATACACTTCTTCCTTCAATTCACCGTTGAGGAACGCGCTCTTCACATCCATCTGATATACTTTGAATTTCTTGGCCGCTGCATAGGCTAGAATAGTCTGATCGCTTCAAGCCGTGCCACTGGAGCGAAGGTCTCATCGAAATCGATTCCTTCCTCTTGGCAGTAGCCCTTGGCGACGAGACGCGCCTTGTTCCTCACAACGTTGTGGTCCTCGTCCGTCTTGTTCTTGAACACCCACTTGGTGCCAATCACATGCTGAAATTTGGGACGATCCACGAGATACCATACGTCGTTTCTGGTGAACTGATTCAATTCTTCCTGCATGGCGATCACCCAATTTGAATCGGCTAGGGTTTCCTCCACGCATGACGGCTCAATGTTTGAGAGAAAGCAACTGAACATGGCACTTTCTCCAAACACTTGACTTCTGGTCACTACACCCTTGGATGGATCTCCAATGATTTGACTTGGTGAGTGATTCTTGAGCCATGCACGCTTGGATCCGCCAGCTTCATCTTCATCTTCTTCTTGGTCGCTCGCTTCACCTTCTGTAGCGACTGGATTGGATGCTTGGCCTGCACTCGCTTCAGGAGTCTTGGGGGCAGCTTCATCTTTTCCTTGGACATTCTGCTCGCTTGAGCCCTTGATTTCTTCATCATCCTCAAGCATGTCCCAAGTTAATGAATTGATGGGTTCCTCGCTTGTCTTTCCTTCTTTAGATTGAACCTGTTCCTATGGAAGACTCAAAGAAGACTCATCAAATACGACATGGGGTGATTCCTCCACGATTAGGGTTTTACAGTTGGACACCCTATAAGCTTTGCTTGATGTAGAATATCCTAAGAATATTCCTTCATCAGCTTTGCTTTCAAAGGCTTTCAACTGCGACTTCCCATTGTCATGGATGAAGACCCTACAACCAAAGATATGGTGTAATACCCCGATTTTCGTAATATATAAATATTATGTAAAGAAATTCGGAACTTTATAGTTTCATAGGAATGGAAGAATCACTTTGTTGATTTATGTAAAATAGAGATAATATGTTATCTCTCGTGATATTAAATCGCGTAAAATGATTATTGAAACTTTCGTATTTTATTACGATTGTTATAAAGAATAAAACGATTAATTATTAAATCGATAATTAAATCGTAATGTATAAAAGTATTGGGCCAAGCCCATTATGTTTACCAAATAATAAAATGGTAGCCCAACATATTTATTAAAAAGGGCCCAACTAATGGCCCAACTAACTACATAATCTACAATAAAAGAAAAGGAATAAGAAAAGGAAAATAAAAGAATGGAAAATGGATGGCAGCGGCGTTGCCGCATAAGTCTTCTACAAAATCTAAAATGTGAAGATCTTGTAGCAGCAACAACACAGGATCATGCACCAACCATTACTATAAACCACAACTTCTTTAAATCTCTCCCTTCACCTTCATTCCACACTCTGCACAAACCAAAAACACCTCACAAAGAAAAGAAAAGTAGTAGCAGCAGATAGAAGAGAAGGAAAAGGAAAAGGAAAAGGAAGAAGAAGCTAAGGAGGAAGAACCATTCCACTACACTCATTCCGTTCAAAACCTATCCACTCTCACCGTAAGCTTTCACTCTCTCGTATATATTCCATAAGAGCATGAATGTAAGAAGTATAAATGAAACTAGAACGAAACAAGAACATGATATTACTTTCATATTATGTAAGGACCCTCCCTTAATGCATAAAACTGAGTTCATAAACTCTAAACATATATGTTATGAATGGAGTTCACACCAATACATAAGTGAAATCATCACGGGGTGATGGAAACCAAGAGGAATGTTATATAATGAATCAGTGAACCAAAGAAAGCTAGAATAGTTAGGGGTTTATACCGATTCGGAGGATGGCGGAGCCGCGTTCGATTTATTGACGATGCGGGCGAGAAGGGGGAGAGAGGGCTTGACTGCCCTGCTGCAGTCCGCGGGATAAACGGCGCTGGTGGCGACTTCCGACTGCTGCAGCGGCGACCCGGCAGCAGACTGGTGACGGCGACGATGATGGTGGCGGCTCCACCTATGCAGATGGCGACGGCTGTGGCTATGGCGGCTCGGCTTCGGAGCGCGGAAGCGGCGGCAAATTTGAAGTGAACGGCGGTCGTGACTGCGACGGCGAACTCGAGACTCGCGAGCAACGGCGACTTAGGCGGCGTCTTCGCCGGAAATTAGAAGGGGAGAAGAAGGACGGGGCCGATCGTCTCGATTTGGGGGCTAGGGCTTTCACTCCGACTTGGAGAAATTGATGAAGGAAACAAACGAGGGAGACGCCACGAGGGGTGGCGCTCGAAGGCCACGATGGCGGCGGCGGCCGCCGGCAACGAAGAAAGACGAGGGAGAGGGGAGGTGTCATCGGGTAGAGTTGGAGAAGAGAAAGAGGGGAAAGGATTTGTACGTGTGCGTGTTTTCTGCCAAGAATGGGAGTTGGGCGTGAATTGGAGGAAAAGAAATTGGAATGGGCTCTTTCTTTTGGGCCATGTATTTAAATTGCATTTGGGCTCTCAATTTGGGCCTGTATTAATTAAATGGATTCATGCCCAATCCCGTTGGGCCGTGAATAAAATTGAACGGGCTCGACTGTCGGGCCGGATTAATAAGACCGGCCCAGAATATTAAAATCAGATTTAATTTAAGATTTTAATTAAAATGATTAAGGTTATTTATGATAATAATTAATTAAGATTTAATTAATTATAAAGCTATATTAGCTTAAGATTATGTTCTGAAAATTTCATGATTTTCGGAAATTGATTCAACGAATAAATGGTCTCGAATGATAAGAGAAACGAGATGTTGCCCAACTTTTCGGGAACATCATTAAATGGTTGAATAGTAATGATCCCCTTTCTATCCCCACTTCTTTATTCCAACCCCTAGTCACGCCCTTGGCACGTGCGCCTTCCTTCGGGAATTGGGGTGTGACATATGGAAATAAGATATGTTCGGAATTCTCCCTGTCCATATTTCATATGGTGTTTTGTCGTGCCGTTTGCAGAGAAGCGTTCGATTCTGCATGTAGCATGCTGTATTGGCAGCTTCAGCCCAATACTTCATTGGAAGCTTCGAGTCTGCAATCATAGTTTGAACGGCTTCTTTGATGATTCGATTCCTTCTTTCAACAACTCCATTCTGCTGAGGTGTGCGTGCTGAGGATGTCTGATGTGCTATGCCATGCTCCGTGCAGTAAGCTTCAATGGTAGAGTTCTAGAACTCTGTGCCTTTGTCGGAGCGGATGGTTACAATCGCTTGATTCTTCTCCACAGCCAATCGCTTGAGCAGTTGTGGCAGCTTAGTCAGTGTCTCCTTCTTGCTGAAGAGAAATACAACCCAAGTGTAGCGAGAGAAGTCGTCGACTACAACTAGAGTGTACTTCCTTCCATTCACACTAACTGGAGTGACTGGACCAAACAGATCCATATGAAGCAGCTCGAGCACTCGCTTTGATGAAGCTTCTTCGAGACTGGCGAAGTGCTTCTTCGTCTGCTTCCCTCGTTGGCATGGTGAGCATGGATGGTCTTTGATGAAGACTTCATTTGGTATGCCTTGCACCAAACCCTTTCGAGCTAAGCGGTTTATGGCTTTGAAGTTGAGATGGTTCAAGCGTCTGTGCCATAGCCATCCTATTTCTGTAGCACTCCTTGCAACTAAGCACGTCTCCTCTTTGCAGCTGTCCCATTGTGCTATATAGACGTTCCTTTGTCTGACTCCAGTGAGCACAATCTGGGACGTGAGTTTGTTCTTCACAATGCACTTGTTGGAAATAAATTCCACCTTGTATCCCTTGTCACAGAATTGTGAAATGGATAGCAAGTTGTGCTTGAGTCCTTCCACGTAGGAGACTTCTTCAATTGTGAGCTTTCCGACTTTCAGTGCGCCGTACCCTTCGGTGCTTCCTCGGGAGTTATCACCAAAAGTGACGTGTGGACCCTTCTTCTCTATGTAGTCATGAAGTAGAGCTCTCATGCCGTTCATGTGTCTCGAACATCCACTGTCCAAGTACCCGATTTGTTGACCCTTACTTGGCATGGGATCCACGGCGCTCACCTGCAATTAGACAGATTTTGGTACCCAAATCAGTTTGGGTCCTTGCAGGTTAGTTCCCTTAGGTACCCACACTTGCTTCACTTTCTTTTGAAAGGTTGCTTGTGTTTTGGGTTTCTCGACCTTTGAAAACTGTGACTTCTGCCTTAAAGTAGCTTCACACGTGCAGTAGTGTGTGCAAGAGGGGTAGCGGCTCGCTTGAGGCTTACCTATGCTCTTACCCTTTGACTTGTATCCTGAAGCGGCTCGCTTCGGATTAGCTACGGGCTTAGAGACTGACTTAGGTTTTATAGTCTGTCGAAGCGGCTCGCTAGGTTTTCTCGAAGCGGTCCAACTAGGGTTTTGACCCCGACTCGCTTGAGTAACCTTGGGAGTTCGAAGCGGCCTCTTTGGTGCTTCGAATTCTTCCCCCTCAACGTTAGTCCGGTTGGACCATCTCCAGTCCGGATAACATGACACATAGACATTACTCCTTTTCTTAAAAGGGAGATCCTTTGTCTCTGGTGTGTTGGCCTGAGACTTAGAAGCTACAACTGGTTTCCCTTTACCTTTGGATTGGTAAGCTTTAGCATTGTAAGTGCTGGGAACAGTTGGTCTTTGCTTGCCTGCCCTTGAAGATATAGACATCTTAATTGGCTTCTTCTTAGGGTTCTCAGCCATTTGGCCTTTATCTTTGTTGGTGGTCGCTTTGGATGCAGTGGGCATTTCCAAAGTGACTGATGGTGTCGTGTGAGAAGCACCAACAAAGACAGTCGGCTTGGAAGGTCCACCCTCATATCCGAGTCCTCCCTTTCTACCAAAAGGTAGAAGTGAGCTCTCTAGTGCCTGCCTAGCATATGAAGCTTTGTTCAAGTTGGCAACTAGAGCGGACTGGGTTTCATACCTCCCTTCCAAGCTTTGATATCTCGCGAAGAGATCCTCGAACTTACTAGTCATAGCCCTTAAGTTAAGTTTGACTTGGTCAAGCTCAGTGGCTAGCTTTCGGTTCTCCTTCTCGCTTTGAGACAAAGCTTGTTTCAACACTTCGTGGTCGCTTGACAATTTAATGTGCTTGTCAAGAAACTCACTCCATGTCGAGGAATTTGCTTCCTCTCGGTGAGTGTGTGCGAGTGTAATTGAACTGGGTGAGGGATAGATGAATACCTCTCCTGTTTCCTCGTCGGTGAGCGCCATGAGTCCAAGATCCTCTCCCTCACTGGAGTTGGGATCTGTGAATGCATCCGAGTCGCTTGAGACTTCTTCAGTTGAAGCGACCGGCATTTCACTCGCTACGAGCGCTCGCCTTAGAGCATCCCTCTTTGCTCTCAGTTCCTCTCGCTCCTTTGCACTCAGCTTCGGGCAATCGGACTTGTAGTGGCCCATTTTGTGGCAATGGTAGCATTCCACTTCCATCATGTCCCTTGAGATCGGCTTGATCGTCTCTTCTCTCTTCCCTTTTCCTTCTCGAGCATCAGTGCTCCTCCCTTTGTATTGCTTGTAGAAACTCTTCCCTCGTCATCTTGGCTAGCGACTGGTCACTTGGCCCTTCAGCAGCTTTGAAGCTACACCCTTTGATGTCGTGGGAGCTTCATCCTCTTCGTCGAGGTTCATTCGATTCAGATCGAATTCATGAGCTTTGAGTTCGGAGAACAGAATCTCCGGTGTGAGCTTCGATAGATCTTTGGTAGCTAGGTACAGCTCCTTCATTGTCTGCCACTTCCTCGTGAGAGCTCGGACAATCTTCAGGTTGACTTCCTTATCTGTCAGTTCCTTCCGAAGTGAGTTGAGAGTTGCAATGATGTTGGTGACTCTCAGCTCGAAGGCGTCGATGGACTCTCCTGGCTTCCTTATCAGACTTTCAAACTCCCGCATCTGAACGGCAAGCTTGTTTTCTTTGATTTTGTCTGTGCCTTGAGAAATGAGGGCTAGGGTTTCCCACATTTCTTTCGCCGAACTTCCTTATCCGTGGTAGATAGGCATCCGACATGGTGCTCTGCATCGTGTGTCGTGCAATCTTGTCGAGGTTGGCAACTTTGAAGTCATTCGGAGTGTACTCATCTTTGTCCTTCTCTACTTACCGTTGTCGAACATAGGTAGCCCGAACTTCGGCAGCTGGGACGTTCTCAGAGATGGCTTTCCTGATTTCGATTGGTCCGTCCTCTATAACTTCCCACATCCGGTCATGGATGGAGCATAGGAAGCTCTCGACTAGGAAACTCCATGTCTCGTATCCTTCGATCGAGAACTGTGGAAGACTGGATGCACTATATGTAGACATAGCAAACTATCAGCAGTAAATGCAATATGCGTGGGTGAGGTTTTTGATGCACTTAGGAAATAGGATCAGGTTCAGTGAGACAACGTGAAGCGAGTGGGGACTCGCTTCGGATAAGCAAAGCAGAGGCTCGAAAGAACCTGGCTCTGATACCACTTGTTGGTCCCGGTTTGTTATAGGAAAAATACGTAGAGGGGGGGGGGGGGGGGTGAATACGTATTTTGAAGTTTTTCAACTTCAAATCCTTAACTCAGAGTATGAAGTAAAGTGCTCGTAGAAATACTAAGACCTAGCCGAGAGCTAGATCTAAAGCAATCAAAGATCTCTCGACCTAAGCTTAGAGCTTGATCAAGAGTGAGACTTTACTCTTGTGCGGAATTTGGTGAGCTAAAATCTTTTCCTAAGTAATTAAAAATTCAAGTTGAGTTTGTTTAGATGCACATGCAATGAATAATCAAAGTAAAGAGTTTAAGGTTGAGAGATATGACACAGGGATTATAGTGGTTCGGAGATAAAGCTCCTACGTCCACTTTGTTGCACAAGGCAACTGTTCTCTTCACTCAAGAACTTGAAGGTTACGGGTCCTTCAAAAACCTGGTCGAGATCGGGCTTCACTCGCCTGGATCCAACGACAGTCGTAGTGATTGCGGGTTCACTACACAAACCTAACCTGGACTGGAAGCTTCACTTGCTTCAGTCCGAACAGACAGACAGGGAGATTGCGGGCTCTCCTTACAGCCTAGCTTCGATCGAGCTTCACACAAACGATGTAGGTGCAAGCTTGGATCTAAACTCTATGATTGAGGCTTCTTCAATCGTTGAAAGAAGGGCCTTGGATCGAGACAACCTAACGACGACGAACTCAAAAACCTAACAACAGATTTAGGGTTTTTGGTTTACGACGACACACTATGAAGAGCTCTTTACAGTGAGTGCAAAGATGGCTAGAGCTCTTCTTCTAAGCTTGGATATGGAATGGGCTTAGACTCTAAGTGTGAAGGTTGTGAAGACGAGTTCCGATGAACTGGAAACTCGGAGAACACTTGGAAACAAAGACTCGAAGATTGCTAGAAAGCTGGGAGTATTTGTTTGCAGTAGGCTCGAATGCTCAGGAAGTGTTCTACTTCTCTCCGTCTTCATCCTTCACTATTTATAGGCGGAGGGATGCCGAGATCCGTTGCTTGGTTGGTGGCTCTGTCCCTCCTCCTCTCGACAGTACTTGCACAGGCTGGCTGCTTTTCAGACGCACAGATTTGGCTTTTTGCCAGAAATAGCTAAGTTCCAATTTCAACAGTAACTGGAGCGACCCAGTACTGTTGCGGCGCCCTGTCGGCCTGGCAGTCAACTCCACTGCTCCTCTCCATGTTCGACACGTGGAGATCTCGTAATGAATGCGGAGATCTCCAGTTGACTGGAGTTCAAATTCGGAGCGGGAATTGTGCTGTCGCTTTCTGGTAGGTAGTGGCTCGCTTCGCTTTGAAGTTGTAGCGTCCGCTTTAGTTGAGTCACTTCGTAGTCATTCTGTAGTGAGTCGCTTTGGGAAATAAAGTTCCCTAGTGACTGCTTTGGAAAATATTGACCAGAGTTGACGCTTTGACTTTGCACTGTAGTGCTCGCTTCGCTTCGCTTTGGCAGACTCGCTTTGAATCTACTGTAGCGCTCGCTTCGCTACACTATTCTTCGGCACGCTTCACTTCAGCTTGCTAGACTTGCTTCGCTTCGGAAAACACACTCAAGCAAGTGGCCTTCACTTGAACTTATGAAGCCTATGATCTAAGCAAAATAAAGAGCCATCCTAACAGAGTAGGTTTAGAAAAATTCTAAACTATTAACTACATCAAAATGGGTCGCTTGGGAACAGAACGCTTTGGGGTTTTGGGATCAAATCAAAACAATGAAGTGTCCCTTATAGGTTCCCCCTTAACATGTTGTTCTTAACAATTCCCAACAGTCTTCTCCAAGATTTGCTTGATCTCTCGATTAGCTAGCTCGGCTTGACTGTTGGCTTGAGGGTTGTAAGGCGTAGTAACCTTGTGCTTGACTCCATATTTTGCAAGAAGTGATCCTAACCAACGATTGTTGATGTGGCTCCCCCCATCGTTAAGCAAAGCTCTCAGAGTTCCATACCGAGATACGATATTCAGTTGGAGGAATTTGATCACCACCTTCGAATCGTTGGTTGTCGTGGGAATGCCTTCGACCCACCTAGAGACGTATTCCACCGCAAGTAAGATGTAAGAGAAACCTTGAGACTTGGGAAAGGGACCCATGAAGTCGATCCCCCAAACATCAAAGAGTTCCACCTCCATAATTGTACGTTTATGCATCTCGTCCCTCTTTGTAACATTCCCCATCCTTTGGCATCGATCACACGTCTTGATGTAGGCATGGCAATCCTTGTAGATCGAAGGCCAATAGAAACCACTATGAAAAATCTTGAGGGCGGTGCGATTTGCTGCAAAGTGTCCCCCATTCGGAGCGTTATGACAATCCTCAATGATCTTCTTCCACTCCGTTTGTCGAACACATCGCCTTATAATCCCGTCGGCACACCTCCGGTACAAGTATGGATCCTCCCAATAGTAGAATTTGCAGTCATGGAGGAATTTCTTCTTTTGGTGAGACGAAAGATCTTTTGGCACATGATGGATCACCAAATAATTGACAATGTCGGCGAACCAAAGAGTGTACTCTTCGATCTCAAAAATCTGCTCATCGGGGAAACTCTCTTTGATGGCGATCCTCGAGACTTCTCCTTCCACTGGTTGCTCCAATCTCGAGAGATGATCGGCTACCACATTCTCACACCCCTTCCTATCCTTGATCTCCATGTCGAACTCTTGAAGAAACAAAATCCAGCGAACTAACCTTGGTTTCGAGTCCTTCTTGTTGAATAGATAGCGAATGGTGGCATGGTCGCTGTGCACAATCGTGTGAGATCCCACCAAGTAAGGTCTAAACTTGTCGAAAGCATAGACCGCAACAAGTAGCTCCTTTTCTGTGGTTGTGTATTTCCTTTGGGCGGAGTCAAACGTCTTGCTAGCATAGTAGATCACTCGGAAAAACTTCTCCCTTTTCTACCCCAAGACCGCTCCAATCGCCCAATCGCTTGCATCACACATGAGCTCGAATGGGGCACTCCAATCCGGTGAAACCAAGACGGGAGTAGAGATAAGAGCCTTCTTCAATGTCTCGAAAGCATCCAAGCACTCTCCATCGAACACGAACTTGACGCCTTTCTCGAGCAATCCACACAACGGCTTCGTGATCTTTGAAAAGTCCTTGATGAATCTTCTATAGAAGCCGGTGTGTCCTAAGAAACTCCTCACCGATTGACATTGGTTGGTGGTGGTAGCTTCTCGATAGCTACAACTTTGGCTCGATCCACATCCAATCCTTGAGATGACTCCTTGTTGCCTAGCACGATTCCTTCTTGCACCATAAAATGACACTTCTCCCAATTGAGAACTAAGTTCGTCTCCTCACATCTTCGAAGCACCGTGGCTAGATTCTCCAAGCATTGATCAAAAGAAGAACCGAAAACTGAAAAGTCGTCCATGAATACCCCCATTATGTTTTCGATCAATCCATGGAAGATGGCCATCATGCACTTTTGAAAAGTGGCCGGAGCATTGCACAACCTGAACGGCATGCTTCTATATGCAAAGACTCCATATGGACAAGTGAACGCCGTCTTGTGTTGGTCCTCCGGAGCGATGGCGATTTGATTGTAGCCGGAGTATCCATCGAGAAAGCAATAGTACTCATGACCGGCCAATCGATCGAGCATTTGATCTACGAATGGGAGGGGAAAGTGATCCTTCCTAGTTGCTGCGTTGAGAAGGCGGTAATCGATGCAAACTCGCCATCCTGTGACAAGCCTTGTCGCTATTAGCTCCCTCTTCTCATCTTTGATAACCGTCATGCCTCCTTTCTTTGACACCACTTGAGTAGGGCTCACCCACTCGCTATCTGAAATAGCATAGATCATGCATGCCGGTATCTAACAACTTCATCACCTCATTCCTCACGACCTCTTGCATAGCCGGATTCAATCACCTTTGGGGTTGTACTCTCGGGCGATGATCATCTTCAAGCAGTATTGTATGCATACAAATGGAAGCACTAATACCTTTGATGTCGGCAATCGTCCATCCAATCGCAGATTTGTGCTTCCTTAGGACCCTCAATAGCTTATCCGTATTCGTTTCCGTGAGTTGGGAAGACACGATCACCGGATATGTCTCCTCTTCTCCCAAAAACTTGTACTTGAGATGCTCGGGTAGCGGCTTCAACTCCACCTTAGGGGCTGTACTCTTCTCCTCCTCTTCGAAAACTCCATCATCCACCTTCTTGTTGATGTCGAGGTAGGGAACTTCCTTGTGGTGAGGTGATGGTTGGTTCGCCTCCAATTGATTAAGATACTCAAGAATTTCATCACAAGCTTCATCCAACTCCGAGTAGGAATATAGAGAGTTTGAGATGCAATGATTAAGTGCCTCCTCCGAAGTAGGTGGTATCAATGTCTCGATGGAGAAGATGTCCTCACGTTGATCGTCGGGTCTCTTCATAGCTTCACAGATCGAGATTTTCAGCTCTTCTCCATTGACTCGAAAGGTGAGGTCTCCATCTTGAACATCGATCAATGCTCTCCCCGTGGTTAAGAATGGCCGTCCTAAGATCAAAGGTTGGTTTGCATCCTCGGGCATATCCAACACGACAAAATCCGCTGGAAATACAAGATTGTGAACTTGAACAAGAACGTCCTTGACTATCCCCCTTGGATAAGAAACCGAACGTTCCACCATGAGTAGAGAGATAATTTGGCTTCATCCTCCCAATCTTGAGCCGGTTGAAAATAGAAAGAGGCATCAAATTGATGCTAGCACCAAGATCACAAAGGACATTTTGAAATACCTGATCTCCAATCTTGCATGCTAGTGTGAACCTCCCGGGATCCTTTTGCTTCAAAGGTAGTTTCTTTTGGATCATCGCGTTGCATTCTTCCGTGAGGTTGATTGTCTCGAACTTCCCCCACTTCTTCTTTCCCGACACCGCATCCTTGATGAACTTCATGTGGTTGGGCATGTCTCGAAGAGCATCGAGAAGAGGGATGTTGATGTTGACCTTTTGTAGTATCTCCAAGAAACGTTGATACTTTTCATCTTGCTTCGTCTTGGTCAAATGTTGGGGAAAAGGGACCTTCGGAACATACGTCGGGAGTTGGGGCGGCTGTGCACCCTCTCGATCACCCTCTCGATCGAGTGAGGTGTCGAGAGGTCCCTTATGACCTCGAGCTTTGACCTCTCGAACGGCCTCTCGATCGAGAGAGGTGTCGAGAGGGTCGCAGTGTATCTCCTCGTCGTAAATCTCTCGATCGATAGGGGTATCGAGAGGACCCTTCTGGACTCCAGTGTTGACCTCTCGATCGAGAGGGGTGTCGAGAGGTCCTTGTTTCGGAATTCTTCTCCTTGCTTCCTCGAACTCCGCATCTTTGCGGTTCCCGTTTCCTGTATCTTCAGCTTCCAAGGATGGATTTATATATTTTGTGCCACTCCGAAGCTCAATAGCATGAACGTGATGGTTCTTCGGGTTTTTCTCGGTATTGCTAGGGAATTGGCCGGGCTTATGGACTCCTCCTTGAGCATTGGATATTTGACTCACTTGCGTATCCAACATCTGCATTTGCTTGGTCGAGGCATTGATGCTACTCCCCAAATTGTTGCTCAAAGTAGTTTGAGTAAGCTCCAATGTCCTCAACTTCGCGTCTTGTTGTATCATCCTCATCTCCGATTGAGCCATATATTGTCGAATCAAATCGTTGGTTGACATCTCCTTCTTTGGCTCTTAGAAGAATCCGTTTTCAACATGGAAGCCGGGAGGTGGTTGCAAGTAATTGTTTGGGTTGGCATAAGAGAAGTTCGGATGGTTGCGATTATTGGGAACATAAGGCTTCTTGTACCCTCCTTGATAGTTCGAACCTCCTTGGCCTCCTTGCCCTCCTTGCCACTTGTTTCCTTGATTTGGTTGTCACTTGCCACCTTGTTGCACAAAATAGGCATCTTCTCCTTTGGGTTGGGGTGCTTGTTCATCAACTATAACATCGCACAGAAGCACTCCTTTCTTGATGGTATCCAACTCATTCGCTGTTTTCGTGTACTTTTCCATCAAGTCTTCGTAAGCCTCGATCCCAATGTTGGCAACTCTCCTTCTTTCAACACGTCGGTCAGTAGCCTCTTCGTAACTCGAATTGACGGTAAGCTTAATTATCTCCATGGCCACATCATACTCGTTGTTCAAAAATCCTCCTTTGGAAGCATAGTCGAGCTCCATCCTACACATCTTGTTCAAACCACGATTTGATCCTCCTTGCTAATTCCATGATTCGGACATGCTCTCAATAGCTTCTTGAATCTTCCCCACGCCTCGTAGAAAGACTCATCCTCAAATTATTGGAATTGGTTGATCTCGTTGATAAGCTTCTGAGCCCTCGAAGGTGGGAAGAACTTGTTGAGAAACCTCGTGCACATCTCGGTCCAAGTCCTAATCTTTGTCTTGTCCAACCCATCAAGCCACTCTCTCGCATCGTCCTTGAGAGACCACACGAACAAACCGAGCTTGAGGTAGTCCGATGAAACTCCATTAGCCTTGCATGTAGCACATATGTCCAAAAACTGCTTCAAGTGAGCATTTGGATCCTCCATCGGTGAGCCTTCGTGTTGGTCCCGGGAAAGAGTAATTGGTGTATGGGGGGGGGGGGGGGGGGAATACACCAATAACCAACCTTTCTGACTTTTTAAAAATTCAGGTTGATCTGCAGGTCGAGTGTCAAGGTCGATCCTTATCAGAGACAGGTTGATCTATCAAGCTCGTTTGGGAACAAGCTTGATTTATCAAACTGTGCTTATGCGGAAGTTGGTGGAGGTTGATTTACTCTTTGAAAAATCTCAAGGCTGGTGAACAGTTGCAGGTTGATGCGATATGCAGGTTGATGCAATATGCAGGTTGATGCGATATGCAGGTTGATGCGATATGCAGGTTGATGCGATATGCAGGTTGATGCGATATGCAGGTTGATGCAATATGCAGGTTGATGCGATATGCAGGTTGATGCTCGTCAGTTAGATAATATAATGTAAGGGCGATAAATAAAGAGAGAGAGAGACACCGTGATTTAGCGTGGTTCGGAGAAACCCTCCTACATCCACGTCAGGTCGACTCGACCTGAGAATCCCTTTTCTTTTGGATCCACCTTCTCTCTTATTTATACTGACTGAGTATCAGTTTCATACACCTCTCTTATTTATACTGACTGAGTATCAGTTTCATACACTTTGCAACTAGCAATACAACCAGCTTTACAACGGCCTCAACCTATCTAACTGATGGGGGAGGAGGTTGTTTGGAGTGCGAGCTTGATGCGGCAGTAAACGCTTCAAGCTTGCGGTGTTCTTCAATGGAGAAATTCTCTTTTCCAACACTTGGGAAATATCTAGGGTTTTCGAGTGTTGAATGGATAGAACTAGAGAGAGAATTTCTACAGCACTTTAGCTTTTGAATAATGAATTTCCCGTGCAGTTCCATTGAAGTGGGAAGTCTTTATATAGGCATAGTTTGAAAACTAGCCGTTGGAGTCTGCTGACGTGGCAACTAGCCGTTGGAGCTTGCTGACGTGTCAACTAGCCGTTGGTGCTGACTCATCACTTCCCGTTGGGATTTGTCCTAGCTGGCATCTGACGTGGCAGCTTAGGTGGCAGGTTGACCCATGGAGGTAGGTCATCGGCCTGAGGTATCTTCCAGCATCTTGATGTCTTGAACTTGAAAACAAGCTGGAGTACCTAGAGAGCAGGTTGATACGGCCTGGTGTAACAGCCTTCCTGAAGAACGACCTTCCTGGAGAACGGCCTTCCTGAAGAACGACCTTCCTGGAGAACGGCCTTCCTGAAGAACGACCTTCCTGGAGAACGGCCTTCCTGAAGAACGACCTTCCTGGAGAACGGCCTTCCTAGAACAGCCTTAGCTTGTTAACTCTATCAACCTTAACTCCATAAAATGTAGAATAAGCCTAAGTGTGGTTTTGAGAAAACATCATCAAAATTAACTGCAAAGGGTTCCCAACACTTCGTATTGGTTAGCTTGCACCATGTTGATGAGGGACGTCTTGATCTCGTAGTTGTTGGCATCCGTGGTCCCCCATCCTCCTTGCTGAAATTGGTCAACGACCGGTTTGAACCAATCGTTAAGAGTCCTCCTCAGTTCGCGATCCCCCATTGATTCTTGGCTCCTTGGTGAATCGGGTGGTGATAAGGGTGGTGTATCAATCTTCCTTGCCTCCTTCTCTCGCCTCTTCTCCCTTAGTGAACGCTCGATCTCCAAATTTACCGGAATAAGGTCTATTCCTTTAGATCTTGTGGTCATGCACTACCTAAAATCAAAGAAAAGAGAGATAACAAGTTAGATCAATAAACCAAAAACAAAAAATAAAAGCGCCTAAAAACCTATTAATTTTATTTCAAAATATGCTTATGAAATCTAATAAATCCCCGACAACGGCGCCAAAATTTGATCGCACTATTTTCTACCACACAAAATAGGTATAGTATAGAACAAGTACGAGTATTGTATCCACAGGGACTGACAAATCGAAACCACACACAATACCTTTACTCTAGAACTAAATTGATGTCTAAGCAATTAGGAATTTAAAGATTGTGGTATTAATACTCTAGGAAAATAAATAAAAGACTCAATTAAACAAATAAGGAAATAAACAATTAACAAAGCAAATAATCAAATAAGGCAAAACTCAAATAAGGACAAAGTATTGATTCTAGGGAAGCCTACCTAATCAAATCTATGCAAGTAATCAATGAATACAATTAACCAATTTAATCCAATCTAGATGTGATACACGAAAATAACCTAACACTCCGGCTAAGGCAATGTAGATCGTCACTCAATAAGATCCTAATCTCCTCTCGGTCTCATAGAAATCAAATCAAGCGCAAAATAGAACAAGTATCAATAATACAATCAACTAGGTTCAGCTACGACACCTATATCGACTATATGTAAACATATGATAATCTAACTTCGGCTAAGACAATTAAATCATCATCATACCATGTATTCATGAGATCAATTATGCAATTATCCGGCTAGGGCATAAAAACTTAACTATGCACACATAATTAGTGATCAAGTAATCATGCATGAGAATAAGCACCATGAAACATGCATCTAGATTAGAAGGCTAATTGTAATAAAAAGTACTCACATAAATTCAATTAGACATTCAATCCCTAAAATCAACTAAGAAATTTAGCTAGAAATAATTAAAGCAAACATGAACAAAATATTTTGAAAGAACATAATTAAAAAGGAAAAGTAAAAAAAACTTGGAATTGAATCTTGAACAGAACGAAGAACTTCGAATCTTGAATCTTGAATAAACTTGAATAAATCTCCAATGTCGAATACAAGAACGAAAAACAAAAAATATAAGATATAAAAGTGAAAGTATGTAGCTAGTTAGTTTGTTAGAGTTTACAATGCTAGACTAAGGAATATATATATATATATATATATATATATATATGAGAAATTTTCACAAGGAAATATAGACCAAAAAGGAGTCTATTTTAAAAATCTCTCGGCTAGACCCCTCTCGACCGCCTCTTTCTCTCGATCGAGAGAGGTATCGAGAGGTACTGCTTTGCTCTCGATCGATAGGTAAATCCAGAAACCTTCCTCTCGACAGTCCTCTCGATCGAGAGACTGATCGAGAGGTCTTCATCTCGACTCAAATCTTGGATTCTTCCTTCGATTCTTCTCGACTCGTCTCGTCTCGGGGTTTTATCCTCAAAATATACCTAAAAACACCACAAAATACCCAAAAGCATAGTATTGTCCAATATAACAAAAACCATATAAATCATAGACAATAATATACAATCGAGACTCAAAAAACGACTCTTTTGGGATATGAAAACTGAGTAAATTTCACATATATCAATGCGCAAGCCTGACGATGCGAAGCGTTGGGCGAAGCTTGGTGATGAGCGGTACCGGGCACGGGACACGCACCCAACATGATGTGCGGGTGTGGCCGATATGAGCTGGGCGTCGAGGCACGAAGGTGTTGTTGTCGGGCGATGGCAACGTGTCACCGAGAACACTACCTGCCGGGCACATGGCCTACTACGCATGCAAGGCGCTGGGCGCGACGCCGGGTAGAGGTAGTGTGCGAGGCGATGTCGGCAGGAGACGACGGACACAATGTGTGCATGAGCGACACATGTTGGTGCGCGTTGGCGTGCAATAGCAGGAAAGCAGTTGGCGCGCACTAGGGGGCGATGGCAGTTGGCGCGTGCGGAGGCTGGTTGCGGGATCGAACCCCATCGTGAGCACCCGATGTGGCGAGCATGTGCAATGCTCGTGTGTGACGGTTATGAGTAGCGGTTCTTGGCATGATGGGCGCGTGCGATCGGAGCAAGGCGATTGTTGGGTAGTTGTGTGCGCACAACTGCCCCGTTGTGTTGGCGGGCTGGATGACCGGCACATGTCGAGACGGTTTCGATCTGACATATATTGTATTGTATGCCTTGAGCAGTACGAACATGTTGTGTACATGCCTTGGATTCCTTTGTATTCTTGAGGAATTATACAAGGGTTGAGCGTGGAGCTCGTAAATTGTGTGTGTCTTTATGTTTCTGCTGCGTGACACAAACTAAGGCAAGATAGCATGCAAGTGAGCCTCAAACACGAGTGTTAGCAATCCAACGTGAAAGTCGGGTCAGGACCGGGAATCACGAGTGTCGGTGAAGTCAGGAAAGGGCTGGTCGGTGCGTGGGGCATCGACGCCGTACACCTTGGGGCAGAAAATTTGTCCCTCTAAAAAGGGTGTAACAATTACCAAGGTGGAGAAAACGTAACCGAACTGAAGGTTTGGACTGTTCTTTCACAGGCTCGGAGCCTCCGGTCTCGTTCGCAACTGTTAAAGGCCGGTCTTGGTTAAGAAAATCTCAAAAAAGAAGAAAATTATTTTATTAGCTGGGATTAAAAACCGTTATTCTATTTCTATTTTCTAACCCTATTTGAAACCCTGGAAAACCGTTATTCTATTAGACACACACTCTTTCGTCCTCTTTTTGCAGACGGCAGACTACATACTTTCTCTTTCTATCCACTACCCTGACCAAAACCCTCGAAATCATATTCTATCGATGAAACAATCGGAGATTCCGAGATGGGCGATCACAGCGCCGCCGCCGCCAAGCTCCCGATTCCCGGGAAACGGAATGTCCTCATCACCAGTGCTTTGTCTTATGTCAACAACGTTCCCCATCTCGGAAACATTATCGGATGTAATTCTCCAATATTTTCAAAATTTTGTTCATTTCATTTCCATGTTACTGATTGCAGTCTATTGACTGTGTGGATTGTGTTTGGGGAGTTGTTTTTCCATTTGCATGTTAATAATTATGTACGATTTGTTGCTCTAATAAGTATTGCGTTTATGAAAAATGATGTTTTGGTTTGCTTTTTTTTTTTTTTTTTTTTTTTTTTTTTTTTTTTTTTTGTTGTTGGTTATGGATAGGTGTGCTTAGCGCTGATGTATTTGCCAGGTACTGCCGGATGCGAGGATATAATACGCTGTATGTTTGTGGTACGGATGAGTATGGGACAGCGACTGAGACCAAGGCGTTGGAGGAAGGGTGCTCTCCGAAGGAAATTTGTGACAAGTATTTTACTTCTCTTTATGGATGTATAAGAACTTCGTTACATAAAGTCTTAATTCTCTAAAATATCGACATTTTTTTTCTTCTTGGAATTGCTATGTTTGTATTTTTCTGTCGCTTTTGTTCAGTGCTATTGCTGTTCGAATGTGTGGATAGATGCAATTGTGTGAATGGTCACTTATTCTGCCTCCTGCATTTGACAGTCAAATTTAACATTTTAAAGTAATATGCTACTGGTGGTAATGAATTGCATGTCTTGAACATGCATTTGTTCTCTAAACTACTGATTCTTGGCACTGGCATACCATGGGATAATATACCAAACATTATTCTCAAAATCACTAATCTGCAGCGTGTTTTCAAAAAGAGACAGACTCCTAGTAAAGGGGTTGTAGTGCATAAGCTGAAAAGTTAGAAGCTTGCTGATTTTCCATCGAGGCCGTGTATCTGCAGATAAGGTTTCTGTATATACTTTCTGAAGCTGGAAGAAGGCTATTCAGGATTTAACAGTAGGAGAGTGTTGGTTGTTGGGAATTGTTATGGACCAATTTGTTAAGGGGGAACTATGTGGGATACTTGATGAACGAAGTCATTTGTTTTGATTGGATCCCAAAACCCCAAGTGTCCTATTCCCAAGCGACCCATTTTGATGTAGTTAATAAGTTAAAATTTTTCTAAGCCTACTCTGTTAGGATGGCTCTTTAATTTGCTTAGATTTTAGGCTTCAAAATTTCAAGTGAAGACCACTCGCTTGAGTGTGTTTTTCTAAGCGAAGAAAGTCTAGCAAGCCGAAGTGAAGCGTGCCGAAGAACAGTGTAGCGAAGCGAGCGCTACAGTTCAAAACTAAAGCGAAGCAAAGCGAGCGCTACAGTGTAAAGTCAAAGCTAGTCAATTCTAGTCAGCAATTTCCCAAGTAGTCACTAGGGAACTTTGTCTCCCAAAGCGGCTCACTACAGAATGACTACGAAGTGACTCAACTAAAGCAGACGCTACGACTTCAAAAGCGAAGCGATCCACTACCTACCAGAAAGCGACAGCACAACTCCCGCCCAGATTTAGAACTCCAGTCAATCAGAGATCTTCGCATTAATTGCGAGATCTCCACGTGTCGAACGCGGAGAGGAGCAGAGGAGTTGACTGCCAGGCCGACAAGGCGCCGCTACAGTACTGGCTCACTCCAGTTACTGTTAGTCTTGTAACATAGCCGTTTTCGGCAAAGAGACAAACTGCGCTCCTGCAAAAGCAACTGCCTGCGCAAAGTACTGTCGAGAGGAGGAGGGACAAAGCCACCTACCAAGCAACGGTTCTCGGCATCCCTCCGCCTATAAATAGTGAAGGATGAAGACGAAGAAAAGTGAGAACACTACTTGAGCATTCAAGCGCATACAGCAAACAAACACTCCCAAGCCTTCGAGCAAATCTTCGAGTCTTTGTTTCCAAGTGTTCTCCGAGTTTCCAGTTCATCGGAACTCGTCTTCACAACCTTCACACTTCGAGTCTAAGCCCACATCAAATATCCAAGCTTAGAAGAAGAACTCTAGCCAATCTTTGCATCTACTGTAAAGAGTTCTTCATAGTGTGTCCGTCACCCAAAAACCCTATACTTTGTCTGTTAGGTTTTTGAGTCGTCGTTAGGTTGTTTCGATCCAAGGCCCTTCTTTCACCGATTGAAGAAGCCTCGATCATAGAGTCTAGATCCAAGCTTGCACTTACATCGTTCGTGTGAAGCTCGATCGAAGCTAGGCTGTAAGGAGAGCCCGCAATCTCCCTGTTGTTCGGACAGAAGCAAGTAAAGCTTCTTGTCCAGTTTAGGTCTTAGTAGTTAACCCGTAATCACTGCGTTGTTTGTCAGATCCAGGCGAGTGAAGCCCGATCTTGACCAGGCTTTTGAAGAGCCCGAAATCTTCAAGTTCTTGAGTGAAGAGAACAGTTGCCGTCGTGCAACAAGTGGACGTAGGAGCTTTGTCTCCGAACCACTATAAATCTTGGTGTCGTATCTCTCTAACTCTAATCTCTCTACGTATTTGATTATCCATTGCACGTGCATATAAACAAACATAACTTGGATTTTTAATTACTTAGGCAAAGATTTTAGCTCACCAAATTCCGCATTCACGAGTAAAGACTCCCTCTTGATCAAGTGCTCACTTCGGTCAAGCAGGCAAGCTAAGAACTGAAGATCTAGCTTCAGCTAGGTTGTAAGTCTCAAGCGAGCTCTTTACTTGTTACTCTGAGTTAAAGGATTTGAAGTTGAAAAACTTCAAAATACGTATTCACCCCCCCCCCTCTACGTATTTTTCCTATTAACAAACCGGGACCAACAAGTGGTATCAGAGCAGTGGTTCTTTCGAGCCTCTGCTTTGCATACCTGAAGCGAGCCCCCACTCGCTTCACGTTGTCTCACTGAACCGGATCCTATTTTCCTAAGTGCATCAAAACCTCACTCATGCATATTGCATTTACTGCTGATAGTTTGCTATGTCTACAACAGTGCATCAAATCTTCCACAGTTCTCGATCGAAGGATACTAGACATGGAGTTTCCGATTCGAGAGCTTCCTATGCTCCATCCACGACCGGATGTGGGAAGTCATAGAGGACGGACCAATCGAAATCAAGAAAGCCATATCTGTAAACGTCCCAGCTGCTGAAGGACGCGAAGCTCATGTTCGACAAACGTATGTTGAAAAGGATAAAGATGAGTACACTCCGAATGACTTCAAATTGCCAACCTCGACAAGATTGCACGCCACACGATGCAGAGCACCGTGTCGGACGCCTATCTACCACGGATAAGGAAATGTGCAACGGCGAAAGAAATGTGGGAAACACTAGCCCTCATCTCTCAAGGCACAGACAAAATCAAGGAAAACAAGCTCGCTGTTCAGATGCGGGAATTTGAAAGTCTGATAATGAAGCCAGGAGAGTCCATCGACGCCTTCGAGCTGAGAGTTACAAACATCATTGCAACTCTCAACTCACTTGGGAAAGAACTCACAGATAAGGAAGTCAACCTGAAGATTGTCCGAGCTCTCACAAGGAAGTGGCAGACAATGAAGGAGCTGTACCTAGCTACCAAGGATCTATCAACATTCAAACCGGAGATTCTGTTCTCCGAACTCAAAGCTCATGAATTCGATCTGAATCGAATGAACCTCGACGAAGAGGATGAAGCGCCCACTACGTCAAAAGGAGTAGCATTCAAAGCTGCTGAAGGGCCAAGTGACCAGTCGCTAGCCAAGATGACGAGGGAAGAGTTGGAAGAACACATTGCGTTCTTATCCAAAAACTTCAACAAGATGAACTCTCGAGTGGGAAAATACAAAAGATTCTACAAGCAATTCAAAGGGAGGTGCACTGATGCTCGAGAAGGAAAAGGGAAGAGAGAAGAGACGACCAAGCCGATCTCAAGGGACATGATGGAAGTGGAATGCTATCACTGCCACAAGATGGGCCACTACAAATCCGATTACCCAAAGCTGAGTGCGAAGGAGCGAGAGGAACTGAAGGCAAAGAGGGATGCCCCAAGGCGAGCGCTCGTAGCGAGTGAAGTGCCGGTCGCTTCAACTGAAGATCCAGCTAGCGACTCCGATGCATTCACTGATCCCTACTCCAGTGAGGGTGAGGATCTTGGACTCATGGCGCTCACCGACGAAGAGACCGGAGAGGTGAGCGCCGTGGATCCCATGCCATGTGAGGGTCAACAAATTTGGTACTTGGACAGTGGATGTTCAAGACACATGACCGGCATGAAAGCTCTACTTCAAGACTACATAGAGAAGAAGGGTCCACACGTTACATTTGGTGACAACTCTCGAGGTAGCACCAAAGGGTACGGTGCACTGAAAGTTGGAAAGCTCACAATTGAAGAAGTCTCCTACGTGGAAGGACTCAAGCACAACTTGCTATCCATTTCACAGTTTTGTGACAAAGGATACAAGGTGGAATTTATTTCCAACAAGTGCATTATGAAGAGCAAGCTTACATCCCAGATTGTGCTCACTGGAATTAGACAAAGGAATGTCTACATCGCACAATGGGACAGCTGCAAAGAGGAAACATGCTTAGTAGCAAGGAGTGCTACAGAGATAGGATGGCTATGGCACCGACGCTTGAACCATCTCAATTTCAAAGCAATCAATCGCTTAGCTCGTAAGGGTTTGGTGCAAGGCATACCAAATGAAGTCTTCATCAAAGACCATCCATGCTCACCATGCCAACGAGGGAAGCAGATGAAGAAGCACTTCGCCAGTCTCGAAGAAGCTTCATCAAAGCGAGTGCTCGAGCTGCTTCACATGGATCAGTTTGGTCCAGTCACTCCAGTTAGTGTGAACGGAAGGAAATACACTCTAGTTGTAATCGACGACTTCTCTCGCTACACTTGGGTCGTATTTCTCTACAACAAGAAGGAGACTCTGACCAAGCTACCACAACTGCTCAAGCGATTGGCTGTGGAGAAGAATCAAGCGATCGTGACCATCCGCTCCGACAAAGGCACAGAGTTCTTGAACTCTACCATCGAAGCATACTGCACGGAGCATGGCATAGCTCATCAAACCTCCTCTGCACGTACACCTCAGCAGAATGGAGTTGCTGAAAGAAGAAATTGAATCATCAAAGAAGCCGTTCGAACCATGATTGCAGACTCGAAGCTTCCAATGAAGTATTGGGCTGAAGCTGCCAATACAGCATGCTACACGCAGAATCGAACGCTTCTCTGCAAACGGCACGACAAAACACCATATGAAATATGGACAGGAAGAATTCCTAACATATCTTATTTCCATATTTTTGGTTGTAGGGTCTTCATCCATGACAATGGGAAGTCGCAGTTGAAAGCCTTTGAAAGCAAAGCTGATGAAGGAACATTCTTAGGATATTCCACATCAAGCAAAGCTTACAGGGTGTTCAACTGTAAAACCCTAATCGTGGAAGAATCACCCCACGTCGTATTTGATGAATCTTCCTTGAGTCTTCCACAGGAACAGGATCAATCTAAAGAAGGAAAGTCAAGTGAGGAACCCATCAACACTCTTACTTGGGACATACTTGAGGATGAAGAAGAGATCAAGGGCTCAAGCGAGCAGAATGTCCAAGGAAAAGATGAAGCTGCCCCCAAGTCTCCTGAAGCTAGTGCAGGCCAAGCACCCAATCCAGCCGCTTCAGATGGTGAAGCGAGTGACCAAGAAGAAGATGAAGATGAAGCTGGCGGGTCCAAGCGTGCATGGCTCAAGGATCACTCACCAAGTCAAATTATTGGAGATCCATCCAAGGGTGTAGTGACCAGAAGTCAAGTGTTTGGAGAAAGTGCCATGTTCAGTTGCTTTCTCTCAAATATTGAGTCGTCGTGCGTAGAGAATGCCCTAGCTGATTCAAACTGGGTGATCGCCATGCAAGAAGAACTAAACCAGTTTACCAGAAACGACGTATGGTACCTCGTGGATCGCCCCAAATTCCAGCATGTTATTGGCACCAAGTGGGTGTTCAAGAACAAGACAGACGAGGATCACAACGTTGTGAGAAACAAGGCGCGTCTAGTCGCTAAAGGCTACTGCCAAGAGGAAGGAATCGATTTTGATGAGACCTTCGCTCCAGTGGCACGACTTGAGGCGATTCGACTTTTTCTAGCCTATGCAGCGACCAAGAGATTCAAAGTGTATCAAATGGATGTGAAGAGCGCGTTTCTCTATGGTGAATTGAAGGAAGAAGTGTATGTGGAGCAGCCACCGTGTTTCGAGCAAGGAGACAAGGTGTATCGACTGAAGAAAGCTCTATACGGGTTGAAGCAAGCCCCCAGAGCTTGGTATGATACACTTTCTCAATTCCTAGTGGATAATGGATTCCACAAAGGAAAGATAGATCGAACCCTTTTCACAATCAACCATGGAGAGGATATGCTATGGGTTCAGATCTATGTAGACGGACATCATATTTGGATCGCCAAACCAGTCGCTTAGCGAGAAGTTTGGAGAGCTGATGAAGACCAAATATGAGATGTCAATGATTGGCTTGATGAGCTGCTTTCTAGGTCTTCAAGTGAAGCAGCAGGATGATGGTATCTTCATCAATCAAGCGAAGTACACAAGAGATATGCTTGCTAAGTTCGGTGTTCAGCATGCCAAAGCTGTGAAGATTCCGATGAACACGAACTGGAAGATGGAGCCAGACATAGATGGGAAGTATGTGGATGTTACAGACTACCGAGCCTTGATCGGATCCCTTCTATATCTCACTGCAAGCAGACCAGATATAGCTTTTGCAGTTGGAGTATGTGCTCGCTTCCAAAGCAACCCCAAGCACAGCCATCTTGAAGCTGCCAAGAGAATTCTTCGATATTTGAAGGGCACTATCAACATGGGGCTATGGTATCCAACGGAGGACAATCTGGAGCTCACTGGATACTCAGACGCTGACTATGGAGGGTGCCAAGTTGATAGGAAATCAACTTCGGGCACTTGTCAGTTCTTGGGAAGCAAGCTAATCTCATGGTTTTCGAAGAAGCAGACAAGTGTAGCCACTTCAACGACTGAAGCTGAATATATGGCCGCTGGAAGCTGCTGTTCCCAAATTCTATGGCTTCGTCAGCAGTTGAAGGACTACAATGTTGAAGCAAATGAAATTCCGATATTTTGCGACAACAACAGTGCTATCTGCATCTCACAAAATCCAGTGCTACACACCAGATGCAAGCACGTGGAAATCCGACATCACTTCATTCGTGATCATGTCGAGAAGAAGGATATCAAGCTCGAGAAAATTCATACCGATCTCCAGCGAGCAGATATCCTCACCAAGCCTCTAGCTGAGTCTCGTTTCAATCAGCTATGCATTGAATTAGGGTTATTAGACCCTGGTGAAGAGTGCTAGATCCAGGATGCACGAAGGAGTGGTCGCTAGTTTTTCGTAGCGCCACCCGCTTCGGATCTTCACCAACTCAAGCGAGTCACTTCAAAATTTCACTCGCTTGAAGAAGGAGAAATAAGGTGGAGAATGGTGGAGTGTTGGAAGAAGTTCCCTACCCGCTTACAGGAATTGTTAAGCCATTGGTTAAGGGGGAACTATTGCTTGCTCTCGGAGCAACCTACTTCCAAAGCGAGCAAGGAAAGCTGCTACCTAGCCTAGGATTCCTAGCGAGTGGGTATAAACACTCGCAAGTGCCGTTTCTAGTAACGGTTGTGGGGTCTTGTATCGGGCCTTCCCACGTAAAAATGGTGAAAGCTTAGGCAGGGCTGGCACCTAGACCTTGTGTCCTCTTCCCATCTTTCCGCCGAAAAGGAGCAAGTCTTCTCATCTCCTTCATCGTGGATAAATGTCCATTCCTTACTCACTCTTCATTGAGTTGAGCTGCCGGATGTCTATCCATTCCTCCCCCACTTTGAATTTTGCATCGCTTCAATTTGCCCTAGCTTGGGTCAAAGCGAGTCGATTGCAAGTTCATTCTGTAGCTTGTAGGAGGATGCTTGAACGTTTACCTTTTTCTACAAAAGGTTGCAAGGCTGGTGACATGCTTCTGCGTACAATACGAGATTGTCTTGTCAGAGCACTCTCATTGTCATTGTTGGGAATTGTTAAGGACTAATTTGTTAAGGGGGAACTTCATGGGACATTTGATAAATGAAGTCATTTGTTTTGATTAGATCCCGAAACCCCAAGTGTCCTATTCCCAAGCGACCCATTTTGATGTAGTTAATAGGTTAGAATTTTTCTAAGCCTACTCTGTTAGGATGGCTCTTTTATTTTGCTTAGATTAGGCTTCAAAAGTTCAAGTGAAGGCCACATGCTTGAGTGTGTTTTTCAAAGCGAAGCAAGCCAAGCAAACTGAAGTGAAGCGTGCCGAAGAACAGTGCTGCGAAGCGATCGCTACAGTACTCGAAGCAAGTCTGCCAAAGCGAAGCGAAGCGAGCGCTACAGTGTAAAGTCAAAGCTAGTCAACTCTAGTCAGGAATTTCCAAAGCAGTCACTAGGGAACTTTATTTCCCGAAGCGGCTCACTACAGAATGACTGCGAAGTGACTCAACTAAAGAGGACGCTACAACTTCAAAGCGAAGCGAGCCACTACCTACCAGAAAGCGACAGCATACTTCCCGCTCCAAATTTGAACTCCAGTCAACTGGAGATCTTCGCATTTATTACGGGATCTCCACGTGTCGACTCAAGAGAGGAGCAGAGGAGTTGACTGCCAGGCCGACAAGGCGCCGTAACAGTACTGGGTCGCTCCAGTTACTGTTGAAATTGGAACTTAGCCATTTCCGGCAAAAATCCAAAACTGCGCATCTGAAAAGTAGCCAGCCTGTGCAAGTACTGTCGATAGGAGGAGGGACAAGGCCACCAACCAAGCAACGGATCTCAGCCAACCCTCCGCCTATAAATAGTGAAGGATCACAACGTGAAGAAGGAGAACACTACTTGAGCATTCGAGCGCATACAACAAACAAACACTCCCAAGCCTTCGTGCAAATCTTCGAGTCTTTGTTTTCCAGTGTTCTCCGAGTTTCCAGTTCATCGGAACTCGTCTTCACAACCTTCACACTTAGAGTCTAAGCCCATTCCATATCCAAGCTTAGAAGAAGAGCTCTAGCCATCTTTGCACTTATTGTAAAGAGTTCTTCATAGTGTGTTTCGTCAACCAAAAACCCTAAACTCTGTCTGTTAGGTTTTTGAGTGTTGTCGTTAGGTTGTTTCGATCCAAGGCTCTTCTTTCATCGATTGGAGAAGCCTCGATCATAGAGTTTAGATCCAAGCTTGCACCTACATCGTTTGTTTAAAGCTCGATCGAAGCTAGGCTGTAAGGAGTGCCCGTAATCTCCCTGTCTGTTCGACTGAAGCGAGTGAATCTTATAGTCGTAGTTAGGTTTGTGTAGTGAACCCGCAATCACTACGTCAGTCGTTTGATCCAGGCAAGTGAAGCCCGATCTCGACCAGGTTTTTGAAGGACCCGTAACCTTCAAGTTCTTGAGTGAAGAGAACAGTTGCCGTCGTGCAACAAAGTGGACGTAGGAGCGTTATCTCCGAACCACTATAAACCTCTGTGTCGTATCTCTCTAACCCTAAACTCTTTACTTTGTTTATCCATTGCACGTGCATCTAAACAACTTAATCTGGATATTTTAATTACTTAGGAAAAGATTTAGCTCACCAAATTCCGCATACACGAGTAAAGACTCCCTCTTGATCAAGTACTCACTTCGGTCAAGCAGGCTAGCTACGTACTGTAGATCTAGCTTCAGCTAGGTCTTAAGTTTCAAGCGAGCTCTTTACTTGTTACTCTGATTTAAGGGATTTGAAGTTGAAAAACTTCAAAATACGTATTCACCCCCCCCCCCCCTCTACGTATTTTCCCATTAACAAACCGGGACCAACAAGTGGTATCAGAGCCAGGTTCTTTCGAGCCTCTGCTTTGCATACCTGAAGCGAGCCACCACTCGCTTCACGTTGTCTCACTGAACCGGATCCTATTTTCCTAAGTGCATCAAAACCTCACCCACGCATATTGCATTTACTGCTGATAGTTTGCTATGTCTACATACAGTGCATCAAATCTTCCACAGTTCTCGATCGAAGGATACGAGATATGGAGTTTCCGAGTCGAGAGCTTCCTATGCTCAATCCACGACCGGATGTGGGAAGTCATTGAGGACGGACCAATCGAAATTAAGAAAGCCATAACTGTGGATGTTCCAGCCGCTGAAGGTCGTCCAGCCCACGTTCGACAACAGTACGTGGAGAAGGATAAGGATGAGTATACTCCAAATGACTTCAAAGTTGCCAACCTCGACAAGATTGCACGCTACACGATGCAGAGCACCGTGTCGGACGCCTATCTACCACGGATAAGGAAATGTGCAACGGCAAAGGAAATGTGGGAAACCCTAGCCCTCATTTCTCAAGGCACAGACAAAATCAAGGAAAACAAGCTCGCCGTTCAGATGCGGGAGTTTGAAAATCTGGTGATGAAGTCAGGAGAGTCCATCGACGCCTTCGAGCTGAGAGTTACCAACATTACTGCAACTCTCAACTCGCTTGGGAAGGAACTCACAGACAAGGAAGTAAACCTGAAAATAGTCCGTGCTCTCACAAGGAAGTGGCAGACTATGAAGGAGCTATATCTAGCTACCAAGGATCTAACGAAGCTCACGCCAGAAGTGCTGTTCTCTGAGCTCAAAGCTCACGAGTTTGATCTGAATCGAATGAGCCTCGACGACGAAGATGAAGCGCCCACTACGTCAAAAGGAGTAGCATTCAAAGCTGCCGAAGGGCCAAGCGAGCAGTCGCTAGCCAAGATGACGAGGGAAGAATTGGAAGAACACATTGCGTTCTTATCCAAGAACTTCAACAAGATGAACTCTCGAGTGGGTAAGTACAAAAGATTCTACAAGCAGTACAAAGGGAGGAGCACTGATGCTCGAGAAGGAAAAGGAAAGAGAGAAGAGACGACCAAGACGATCCCGCGCGACATGATGGAAGTGGAGTGTTATCACTGCCACAAGATGGGCCACTACAAATCAGATTGCCCAAAGCTAAGTGCCAAAGAGCGCGAAGAATTGAAGGCCAAGAGGGATGCTCCAAGGCGAGCGCTCGTAGCGAGTGAAGTGACGGTCGCTACAACTGAAGATCCACCAAGCGACTCAGATGCATTCACCGATCCAAATTCCAGTGATGGTGAGGATCTTGGATTTATGGCGCTCACCGACGAAGAAACAGGAGAGGTATTCTTCTATCCTTCAATCACTTCAATTACACTAGCACACACTGTCAATGAGGAAGAACAATCCTCTACATGGAGTGAGTTGTTTGACAAGCACCAAAAATTGTCAAGCGACCACAAAGTGGTAAAACAAGCTCTGTCTCAAAGCGAGAAGGAGAACCGAAAGCTAGCCCGTGAGCTTGACGAAGTCAAACTTAATTTAAGGGCTATGACTAGTAAGTTCGAGGATCTCTTTGCTAGACATCAAAGCTTGGAGGGAAGGTATGAAACCCAGTCCACTCTAGTTGCCAACTTGAACAAAGCATCATATGCTAGGTAGGCACTAGAGGGCTCGCTTCTGCCTTTTGGTAGGAAAGCTGGCCTTGGATATGAGGGTGGACCTCCCAAGCCGACTGTCTTTGTTGGTGTATCACACACTACACCATCAGTCACTTTGGAATTGCCCACTGCATCCAAAGCGACCACCAACAAGGATAAAGGCAAAGTGGCTGAGAACCCTAAAAGGAAGCCAATGAAGATGTCTATATCTTTAAGGGCAGATCCTAAGGGCAAGCAAAGTTCAACAGTCCCTAGCACTCAACATGCTAAGTCTTACCAATCCAAGGGTAAAGGGAAAACTGTTGAAGCTTCTAAGTCTCAAGCCAAGACACGAGAGACAAAGGATCTACCTCCTAAAAAGAGGAGTAATGTCTATGTATCACGTTATCCGGACTGGAGATGGTCCAACCGGACTAACGTTGAGGGGGAAGAATTCGAAGCACCAAAGAGGCCGCTTCGAACTCCCAAAACTACTCAAGCGAGTCGGGGTCAAAACCCTAGTTGGACCGCTTCGAGGAAACCAAGCGAGCCGCTTCGACAGACTAGAAACCCTAAGTCAGCCTCTAAACCCAGAGCTAATCCGAAGCGAGTCGTTTCAGGATATAAGCAAAGTGGGAAGAGCATAGGTAGGACTGAAGCGAGCCGCTACCCCTCTTGCACACACTGTTGCACGTGTGACACTGCTTTAAGGCAGAAGTCACAGTTGTCTAAGGTCGAGAAGCCCAAGACACAAGCTTCATCTCAAAAGAGAGTGAAGCAAGTGTGGGTACCTAAGGGAACTAACCTGCAAGGACCCAAACTGATTTGGGTACCAAAATCTGTCTAATTGCAGGTGAGTGCCGTGGATCCCATGCCATGTGAGGGTCAACAAGTATGGTACTTGGACAGTGGATGTTCAAGACACATGACCAGCATGAAAGCTCTACTTCACAACTACATAGAGAAGAAGGGTCCACACGTAACCTTTGGTGACAACTCTCGAGGAAGCACCAGGGGATACGTTTCACTGAAAGTTGGAAAGCTCACAATTGAAGAAGTCTCCTATGTGGAAGGACTCAAGCACAACCTGTTGTCCATTTCACAGTTTTGTGATAAAGGGTACAGGATGGAATTCATTTCCAACAAGTGCATTGTGAAGAGCAAGCTCACATCCCAGATTGTGCTCACTGGAGATAGACAAAGGAATGTCTACATCGCACAATGGGACAGCTGCAAAGAGGAAACGTGCTTAGTAGCAAGGAGTGCTACAGAAATTGGATGGCTATGGCACAGACGCTTGAACCACCTCAATTTCAAAGCTATCAATCGCTTAGCTTGAAAAGGTTTGGTGCAAGGCATACCGAATGAAGTCTTCATCAAAGACCATCCATGCTCACCATGCCAACGAGGGAAGCAGACGAAGAAGCACTTCGCCAGTCTTGAAGAAGCCTCATCAAAGCGAGTGCTCGAACTGCTTCACATGGATCTGTTTGGTCCAGTTACTACAGTTAGCGTAAATGGAAGAAAGTACACTCTAGTTGTAGTTGACGACTTCTCTCGCTACACTTGGGTTGTATTTCTTTTTAGCAAGAAGGAGACACTGACCAAACTGCCACAACTACTCAAGCGATTGGCGGTGGAAAAGAATCAAGCTATCTTGACCATTCGCTCCGACAAAGGCACAGAGTTCTTGAACTCTACAATTGAAGCGTACTGCACGGAGCATGGCATAGCACATCAAACTTCTTCAGCACGCACTCCTCAGCTGAATGGAGTTGCTGAAAGAACTAATCGAATCATCAAAGAAGCCGTTCGTACCATGATTGCAGATTCAAAGCTTCCAATGAAGTATTGGGCTGAAGCTGCCAATATAGCATGCTACACGCAGAATCGAACGCTTCTCAGCAAACGGCACGACAAAACTCCATATGAAATATGGACAGGGAGAATTCCTAACATATCTTATTTCCATATTTTTGGTTGTAGGGTCTTCATTCACAACAATGGGAAGTCACAGTTGAAAGCTTTTGAAAGCAAAGCAGATGAAGGAGTATTCTTAGGATACTCTACGTCTAGCAAAGCCTACAGAGTGTTCAACTGTAAAACCCTAATTGTGGAGGAATCACCCCATGTCGTATTTGATGAATCTTCCTTAAGTCTTCCGCAGGAACAGGCTCAAGCGAATGAAAAGGATCAAAGCAAGGAACCCTCAAATCAACTCACTTGGGACTTGCTTGATGAAGATGATGAGATCAAGGACTCAAGCGAGCAGGATCCCAAAGGAGAAGTCGAAGCTGCCCCCAAGATTCCTGAAGCTAGTGCAGGTCAAGCACCCAATCCAGTCGCTTCAGATGGTGAAGCGAGCGACAAGGAAGAAGATAAAGATGAAGCTGGCGGATCAAAGCGAGCGTGGCTCAAAGATCACTCACCTAGCCAAATCATTGGAGATCCATCCAAGGGTGTAGTGACTAGAAGTCAAGTGTTTGGAGAAAGTGCCATGTTCAGTTGCTTTCTCTCAAACATTGAGCCATCAAGCGTGGAGGAAGCCCTAGCCTACTCTAACTGGGTGATCGCCATGCAAGAGGAGCTGAACCAGTTCACCAGGAACGACGTATGGTACCTCGTGGATCGTCCCAAATTCCTGCATGTTATTGGCACCAAGTGGGTGTTCAAAAATAAGACGGACGAGGACCACAACGTTGTGAGGAACAAGGCGCGACTCGTTGCCAAAGGCTACTGCCAAGAAGAAGGAATCGACTTTGACGAGACCTTCGCTCCAGTGGCAAGGCTTGAAGCTATCAGATTGTTTCTAGCCTATGCAGCAGCCAAGAAGTTCAAGGTCTATCAAATGGATGTGAAGAGCGCATTTCTCAACGGTGAACTCAAGGAAGAAGTGTATGTGGAGCAGCCACCGGGTTTCGAGCAGGGAGATAAAGTGTATCGCTTGAAGAAAGCTCTATGTGGGCTGAAGCAAGCTCCCAGAGCTTGGTATGATACACTCTCTCAATTCCTAGTGGACAATGGATTCCAAAAGGGAAAGATAGATCGGACTCTCTTCACCATCAACCATGGAGAAGATATGCTTGGGGTCCAGATCTACGTGGACGACATCATATTTGGGTCACCAAACCAGTCGCTTAGCGAGAAGTTTGGAGAGCTGATGAAGACCAAATATGAGATGTCGATGATTGGATTGATGAGCTGCTTTCTAGGTCTTCAAGTGAAGCAGCAGGATAATGGAATTTTCATAAACCAAGCCAAGTACACTAGAGATATGCTTGCCAAGCTTGGTGTTCAACATGCTAAAGCTGTGAAGATCCCTATGAATACCAACTGGAAGATGGAGCCAGACGAAGGAGGAAAATCTGTAGATCCCACAGATTATCGTGCCCTTATTGGGTCACTACTCTATCTCACTGCAAGCAGGCCAGATATTGCTTTTGCAGTCGGAGTCTGCGCTCGCTTCCAAAGCAACCCCAAGCACAGCCATCTTGAAGCTGCCAAGAGAATTCTTCGATATTTAAAGGGCACTGTCAATATGGGGCTGTGGTATCCAGCGGAGGACAATTTGGAGCTCACTGGATATTCCGATGCTGACTATGGAGGATGCCGAGTAGATAGGAAATCAACGTCTGGCACGTGTCAGTTCTTGGGAAGCAAGCTAATCTCGTGGTTCTCAAAGAAGCAAACAAGCGTAGCCACTTCAATAACTGAAGCTGAATATATGGCCGCTGGAAGCTGCTGTTCTCAAATCTTATGGCTTCGTCAACAATTGATGGACTACAAAGTTGAAGCGAATGAAATTCCGATCTTCTGCGACAACAACAGTGCCATATGTATCTCGCAGAATCCAGTGCTTCACACCAGATGCAAGCATGTGGAAATTCGACATCATTTCATTCGTGATCATGTCGAGAAGAAGGATATCAAGCTCGAGAAAATTCATACCGATCTCCAACGAGCAGATATCCTCACCAAGCCTCTAGCTGAGTCTCGATTCAATCAGCTAGGCATGGAATTAGGGTTATTAGACCCTGGTGAAGAATGCTAGTTCCAGGATGCACGAAGGAGTGTTCGCTTGTTCTCTTGTGCGTCACTCGCTTCAGATCTTCACCAACTCAAGCGAGCCACTTCAAATCTCACTCGCTTGAAGAATATGAAGTAAGGTGGAGTAAGGTGGAGTATTGGAAGAAGTTCCCTACCAACTTATTGGAATTGTTAAGTATATGGTTAAGGGGGAACTAATGCTTACTCTTGGAGCAAGCTACTTCCAAAGCGAGCTAAGAATGCTGCTATCTTGAAATCTGCATCGCTTCAATTTGCCCTAGCTTGGGTCAAAGCGAGTCGACTGCAGATTCATTCTCTAGTATGTAGAAAAGCTTGAAGGTTTACCTTTTTATACAAAAGGTTGCAGGGCTGGTGACATGCTTCTGCGTAAAATACGAGATTGTCTTGTCAGAGCATTCTCATTGTCATCCTGTCCATTTCTGCTCTGAGATAAGGACTTGTACTCATCCCCCATTCGTCGTGAATAAGTACACTTACGTGATGCTCCCTTCGGGTTGTAGTAAGCTTGTGTACTTTATTCATTTTCTCCCTCATTCACTTCGATGGAGGACTCTCTAATTCGTAGAGGAAGATGAATGCCATGAAGATGAATGCCATGAAGATCTAATTCAACGTGTAGCATTCAACAAGTGTTATCTAATTCAACACGAAGTCTTCAATTTGTGGTATCAATCTCCTACGAAGTGAGATTGACTGGTAAGTGTTTCAATTTTAAGTACACTAAGTGAGCCGAAGCGTGCTAGAAACCTTCACTCACTACGTGGAAAATATGAAATGAATCCGACACAAATACAAAGAGGAAAACACTCTTGTTTATCCTCGAAGTATGTAAGTCAGAAACATTTTAAATTAAGCAAAGAAATTCAATTTCTTATTCCAGTCGCTTCAGATGGCCAAGCGAGTGCTACGTCACTCAAAGCTAGCCATCGCAAGCGAGTGCGGAACAGTCACTCAAGCGAGTGCCTCTCAAGTGAGTCAAGGCCAAGCGGCCCAACTCGAAGCGAGCGGGCACGAAGCGAGTATGAGCTGTCTGCACTCGAGTGCAATTTTACTTTCTGCTGTGCATTTAATGCAGGTACAGGAACGGCGGAAATAACGGGCGCGTGGTTCTCACTTCAAATATGAAGCGGGAAACGGCGGAAAAGATCCAGCCGTCAAATCTCAACAGCCCCCAATCTGGAGCCATTCGATTAACGCCGTATACGACAAGCCAACCATAGAAGGCCACGTGGCGACGCCGAGCAAGTGGCGGTTCACTTTTACTGTGATGACGCCGGACACGTCAGATCCATCACCGCACGTCCGCCGCCTACCTACAGGATTTTCGGCGTTATTACCATCCTACCCCTGCCACGTCAGCCAAAACCTAACTCTATATATATGGGACGAGGCAGAACTGCAGAACCTTTCACAGCCTTATGAAATTGCCATTCTCGTGCTTAGATCTGCAATTATTCTGCAACTCATGAGTCTCAACCCTTGATTTTCATTGATTAAAACCTCAGTCAAACTCTTTCAAAATCCACCATGGGAAAGAAGAAGAACACCGAGACGATGGAGGAGTTTCTCGCGGAGGTCGACAAACATATCAATGTCGAGCCTCATCTCGATCCAGCCATCATCGAGAGAAATGGTTTTCTCCGTAGGGCCGTGACCAAGGCCGGACTATGGAAGTTTGTGACGGCGGTCCCGTCAAAGATTCTGGCCAAAGCCGTCGGCGAGCTCCTGCTAAATTTGAGGAAGGAGCAAAACATATCCTCTTTTACCGATCCACAGACGAGGAGGCCAGTGGAGGTGGACATGAATGAGCTTATCGGCACGTTCAACTTGCCGAGAGAAGGAGGAGACTCATTACTAGATTTGGGTCTCTCGGCCGGAGTTCAGTACGGTCGTTTTGCAACCGCCGAAGCCGATCCAAATTTTAAGGAGGCAAGTATCCGTTCGAGTTTGAAGGCCCCCTTCAACCACATTTGCGAGCTCTTCTCGAAGAGTGTCGCGTGCTACGTCGGAACCTTGGATACTCTTTCCGAGACGAAGTTGATCGCCACAGCAGTTATCGTCGACAGCCTCACCGGAACCAGCTTCAACTGGCATGACTGGTTCCTCAATCAAATTCATGAAGCTGCTGCCGACTTTGCGTTCGTGAAGGGGAGCGCCGATCAAATTCTCCGCAAGGGGAAACTGAAGTTCTTCTCAAGGCTTTCCTATGCTTTGGAGAAGAAGTTTCCGGGCAAAGCATGGCCGGAAGATGACGTCACCATCTACAACAAACAGTCCATTTACCATGATAAGTGGAGGAAGACAAAAACCTTAATGGATCTGGGGCTTCTCGAGGTTGAAGTGCCCGTAGCGAGACCGGTTGCCGAAAGGCAAGCCGAAGTGAGCTAAGTGAGGCCGGTCGCTTCACCCGGGAAGCGAGCCGCGCCGAAGCGAGGCAAGAAAATAAAGCGAGTCGATTTACTTGTCCAAGAAAGCGAGGCGGTGGAGAAGCCGCTTGAGGACATTGAAGCGACTCAACCCCAGCCTTCACCAATAAAAGCCAAATCACCCCCACTCCAAATCCAAACCCACATCACCCAAATACCAGAACCTCAATCTTCATCAACCCAACAACCACTAAAACAGATAACCCCCCTCTCTCCCCATGAAGAAGAATCAACATCTTCTTTTCACATTCCCACTGTTCCATTCCTCAGCACAGATGAAGCTGTTGCCTACACTTCATTCACCCCACTTCAATCCCAGCCGATACAACCACCACCCACCGAAACCATTCAAATTTCAGAAACCCAAGAAACCTCATCACCTACCCAATCCCTCTCGACATCGGCAGCTACAGCCGATACTGCCCAAACTGTAGGAGAACTTCCCATCATTCCTCAATTCATAACCCCTGCCCTCACCGTACACAAGCGGGCTCTCGAACGCTATGCCCTAGATAGAGAGCAAGCCGCAGAGACAATCAATCTCCGCTACAATCTCCGCTCCACAAATGTTGCATGGAGCGATGTGTTCTACACCAATGTAGTCGACTTTCTGACGTACATCACGTACCGAGGAACGGAGTACTACAAAATCTTCAGGCTCCTCAAAGCCTTCACAGAGGAGGAACTGATTCAAATGGAAGCCAAGACACTCAACTTCATTGGCAAAAATGGCTTCCATGCCTTCCTTGAAGGGACCAGCTTCTGGGAGAAGCTGGATGCTAAGGTGAAAGAATCATATCCACTCGCCACAGTTCCGAAGCGAGTGCTCTCCTCCCATGAAAGGAAGCTGATCAGAGAGCATAGGGAGGAGGTGGAGTTGAAAGTTGTTGGGATTGCTAGTCTCCAAAGCGAGATTACAAAGATGAGTGAAGAGATGGAGAGGAAGGCGGGGGAGGTCATTAGTCTTAGAGAAGACTTTGACAAGAAGAAGACGGAATTGGAGGGAAAGGTGGAGGAGAAGGAGAGGCTTCTAGAGGAGAAAGAGAAGGCGCTGGAGGCGCAGGTGAAGCTAGTGGATGACAACACCAAAACCATCACCGAACTCAAGGGCTTGCTTGAGGTAGAAAGAAGCCGCTTGAGGGAGGTTAATGCCAAATTAATCGCTCTAGTCAAAGAGAAGAAGGTGTTAGAGAAGGAAGTGAAGGAGCTGAAGGAGAAGGTGGAGAATAGGGAAGGAGAGTTAGTGATGAAGGGAAGCGAGCTCCTCAATACCAAAAAGGCTCTTGACTCACTTCGTACTGAGTTGAAGGAAGTCAAAGAAGACAGTGCCATTGACAAGAGAGAACTTGAGAGTCTAAGGAGAGGTGCGCAGGCACTTGACTTGAAAAACGCTGAATTATCCACTCTACTGGAGAAAGTCAAAAGACTAAAAGAAACTCTCACTGTAAGGATCACTGCAGATGCCGAATTTCACAACTCTCTCAATCGGAGGGAGAGGAGACTTGCCGTGATGAAGGCAGAACTTGAAGCTTCCAAGGAACACTTGGAACTCACACTTCAAGAAGAAACAAAGAAAATCACCAAAGCTGTAGAAGCGGAGCTGGAGGCTCGCTTCAGAGAGGTAGAGCCATTAGAGAGTATGATGGCGTCAGTTGTGGAGCGAGAGAGGCAGTGCGAATATCTGCTTGAAGAAATAAGCATCAAGACTGATGAACTTGTGGCGCCCTCCATGGATAAAACCCAGCAGATGCTTCAAGCTATCTTCAATACAGTCAACTCTCTTCAACAATCCTTTTCTGGAAAATCTATCATCCTAACCCCTGGCAGTGATGATGCCAAAAAGGGGGAAGGACAAATGAGGGAAGGACAAGTGAAGCTAGGAGGGGAAAGACAGCTTCAGGGAGGAGGAGTTGGAGGTTTAGGGGGAAGTAGAATTGGAGTGGAGAGAATGCTGCAGGGAGGCAGTAGTGATGGAGGTGTTGCTGAGGTGGTAGATGAAGCGAGGGCTCTTGGCGAAGTTAAGGGCAAAACGAAACTCACGGAGGAGGAGTTAATGAAAAAGCCCGAAGAGCCTAGCAGGCTGCTTCAAGAGAAAGTGCTAAGTGCTTCTATCGCACGGCATCCTCCAGTGACTGTAATAACGAAGGAGGAAAAGAGGGTGCAGGTGGAGAAGGATGCTGCCTTGGCGTGGGAGATGGAGCAGCTGTTTAAACTAACCAAAAATTCTATTGCTGCAGGTGCTTCATCCAGTTCCCAAGCGGCCGCTTCACCCAAAGCGCCCGCTTCAACCGCCGCGCCAGCTTCGTCAGCCGCACTCACTTCGGCTACCGCTACGAAGAAAGATATGTCGCCTCCCCCGTTACCTAAGCTGCCAGTGAAGCGAACTGCTCCGGAGACAAAAGGAGATGACCCCGCGGCCAAGCGCCAAAAGGTCAAGCAAGCAGTGGCTTCAAGGGCAGAGAAAGAGGAGAGAAAGAGGAAAGAAAGAGAAGAGGGAAGGAGCAAAAGCGAGAGGAAGAAGAGGAGTAATGAAAGGCGACTCCAAGTAATTGACGCACGGATCGAGGAGCACTTCAGTGAAGTGATACTGATCCAGTCTTCACTAGTGCACAGTGCCTTTATTCCCTTCATGCCAGATGAGTCCGAAGCATGTGAAGCTCAAGCCATATTTGATGCATGCGACGTGACTACAAAGGAGATGGTTGAGTCTGGTCGATATCCTCTCAAGGAGGAGCAAGATTACATTCGCAAACGACTCAATGAGAAGCGTCCATCGTGGAACAGCGAGTCGGGAGCAAAATTCAAACAGACTATGGCTCAACTGTCAAGCAGGTCAGAGGAGGAATTGGCCAAGCGGAGGAATGAACATCCGGACGCCAGAGAAATTGAAGAATTCATCCCGAGAGATCTGCGCGATCTGTGGCTTGACTACAAGAACCTGTTTATCAAAGCATACTACTTTTGGGAGGTAGTGCCACTTCAGGATCGTTGCTCTCGGATGAGTGCTCTCAGCAATTTTCTCTGCGCGTATGATGAGAAGCTGCGAAGGAAGATCTTCACCACTGCTGAATTGGCTCAGCCCAAACCTCTGGTTGTCAAGGTTCATGCTCTAAAGGAATTCCCCATGCCTTATCATCCAGGCACTGACATTCCAGATAGAGGAGTCATAGATGATGAAGTGACTGAAGCTTTCAAGCTGGAAAGTGCATGGAGAAGACCTAGTATCCACACAGTTGACTCTATGGAATCAAAAGTTTTATCAGCTTATGTGGACACTGCTGCTGAAGAAGAGATGAAGGAGGAGGAAGAAGGAAAGGAGAAGGAGAAGGAGGATGAAGCTGCAGGAAACCTTTGAGTTTCAAGCTTCTTAACATATCTCTTTTTGTGAACTGCTTGTTCATCTATCTCATTTCACTTTCTGTCTCCTCTGTGTCAGTTACTCGCTTTGTGAATGACTTTACATTTCTGCTAAAAACTCATTAATTTAACCGAAAAAAAAGGGAAAAGGAACTTAAAAGAAAATTACAAACGAAACTGCAAAGGAAGCAGTCGCTTGGAGTTCCCTTCACGGTTAGATAGACTAGATTTATTTTTATGTAAGTCGTATGGGTTTTGGCATCATTAAAAAGGGGGAAATTGTTGGGAATTGTTAAGGACTAATTTGTTAAGGGGGAACTTCATGGGACATTTGATAAATGAAGTCATTTGTTTTGATTAGATCCCAAAACCCCAAGTGTCCTATTCCCAAGCGACCCATTTTGATGTAGTTAATAGGTTAGAATTTTTCTAAGCCTACTCTGTTAGGATGGCTCTTTTATTTTGCTTAGATTAGGCTTCAAAAGTTCAAGTGAAGGCCACATGCTTGAGTGTGTTTTTCAAAGCGAAGCAAGCCAAGCAAACTGAAGTGAAGCGTGCCGAAGAACAGTGCTGCGAAGCGATCGCTACAGTACTCGTAGCAAGTCTGCCAAAGCGAAGCGAAGCGAGCGCTACAGTGTAAAGTCAAAGCTAGTCAACTCTAGTCAGGAATTTCCAAAGCAGTCACTAGGGAACTTTATTTCCCGAAGCGGCTCACTACAGAATGACTGCGAAGTGACTCAACTAAAGCGGACGCTACAACTTCAAAGCGAAGCGAGCCACTACCTACCAGAAAGTGACAGCATACTTCCCGCTCCAAATTTGAACTCCAGTCAACTGGAGATCTTCGCATTTATTACGGGATCTCCACGTGTCGACTCAAGAGAGGAGCAGAGGAGTTGACTGCCAGGCCGACAAGGCGCCGTAACAGTACTGGGTCGCTCCAGTTACTGTTGAAATTGGAACTTAGCCATTTCCGGCAAAAATCCAAAACTGCGCATCTGAAAAGTAGCCAGCCTGTGCAAGTACTGTCGATAGGAGGAGGGACAAGGCCACCAACCAAGCAACGGATCTCAGCCAACCCTCCGCCTATAAATAGTGAAGGATCACAACGTGAAAAAGGAGAACACTACTTGAGCATTCGAGCGCATACAGCAAACAAACACTCCCAAGCCTTCGTGCAAATCTTCGAGTCTTTGTTTTCCAGTGTTCTCCGAGTTTCCAGTTCATCGGAACTCGTCTTCACAACCTTCACACTTAGAGTCTAAGCCCATTCCATATCCAAGCTTAGAAGAAGAGCTCTAGCCATCTTTGCACTTATTGTAAAGAGCTCTTCATAGTGTGTTTCGTCAACCAAAAACCCTAAACTCTGTCTGTTAGGTTTTTGAGTGTTGTCGTTAGGTTGTTTCGATCCAAGGCTCTTCTTTCATCGATTGGAGAAGCCTCGATCATAGAGTTTAGATCCAAGCTTGCACCTACATCGTTTGTGTAAAGCTCGATCGAAGCTAGGCTGTAAGGAGAGCCCGTAATCTCCTTGTTTGTTCGACTGAAGCGAGTGAAGCTTATAGTCGTAGTTAGGTTTGTGTAGTGAACCCGCAATCACTACGTCAGTTGTTTGATCCAGGCAAGTGAAGCCCGATCTCGACCAGGTTTTTGAAGGACCCGTAACCTTCAAGTTCTTGAGTGAAGAGAACAGTTGCCGTCATGCAACAAAGTGGACGTAGGAGCGTTATCTCCGAACCACTATAAACCTCTGTGTCGTATCTCTCTAACCCTAAACTCTTTACTTTGTTTATCCATTGCACGTGCATCTAAACAACTTAATCTGGATATTTTAATTACTTAGGAAAAGATTTAGCTCACCATATTCCGCATACACGAGTAAAGACTCCCTCTTGATCAAGTACTCACTTCGGTCAAGCAGGCTAGCTACGTACTGTAGATCTAGCTTCAGCTAGGTCTTAAGTTTCAAGCGAGCTCTTTACTTGTTACTCTGATTTAAGGGATTTGAAGTTGAAAAACTTCAAAATACGTATTCACCCCCCCCCCCCCCTCTACGTATTTTCCCATTAACAAATCGGGACCAACAGTCATCCTGTTCATTTCTGCTCTGAGATAAGGACTTGTACTCATCCCCCATTCGTCGTGAATATGTACACTTACGTGAAACTCCCCTCTGGGTTGTAGTAAGCTTGTGTACTATATTCATTTCCTCCCTCATTCACTTCGATGGAGGACTCTCTAATTCATAGAGGAAGATGAATGCCATGAAGATGAACACCAAAGAAGACAAAGTATCCAATAAATGGAGGTGTACTCAACAGACGATATCAACAAGCTTCAAAGCTAATACCAACAAGTGGTCTCAACTGATGATGTACAAATCCTCAAAAAGAAGTCTTCAATAGGTGGTATCAATCTCCTACGAAGTGAGATTGACTGGTAAGTGTTTCAATTTGAAGTACACTAAGTGAGCTGAAGCGTGCTAGAAACCTTCACTCACTACGTGGAATATATGAAATGAATCTGACGCAAATACAAAGAGGAAAACACTCTTGTTTATCCTCGAAGTATGTAAGTCAGAAACATTTAAATAAAGCAAAGAAATTCATTTTCTTGTTTCCAGTCGCTACAAATGACGAAGCGAGTGCCACGTCACTCCGCAAGTCATCGCAAACGAGTGCAGAACAGTCACGTGAAGCGAGTACTTTGCAAACGAGTGGATGCCGAAGCGGCTACACTTGAAGCGAGCGGATACGAAGCGAAGCGTATGAGCTGTCAGCACTCGAGTGCAAAATTTCACTTTTTACTTTAGCATTTAATGCAGCGGCGCGTAGAAAAAGAAACGACAGGCGCGTGGACGTCAAAGCAGAGGAAAGCGGGAAAACCGCACTCAATCCAGCCGTCGAATCTGAACCGTCTCTAAATCTCAACCGCTGGATTGACGACTATTGGAGAGACGAATCAAAAGAAGCCACGTGGCCACGTCAAGCCAAATTGGCGGTTCACTTTTCCAGTGATGACGCCGGACACATCAGATACATCACCGAAGGTCCGCCGCCCCTGCACAGGATCTTCGTTGATATTACTGTCTTGCCCCTGCCACGTCAGCCGAACCCTAGTTCTATATAGATGTAACACCGAAGGCTGCAGAAAAATTTCACAAGTCTCAAAAACTACCATTTTAGTGAAACCTCTGCACCTCTGAAAACTCAAGTCTAAAATCCCTCAAAGCCTTAACTTTTTCTCAACCCTCTCTACAAGAATAAATCATGGGAAAGAAGGAGAAAACTGAAACAATGAAAGATTTCCTGAAAAACCTCGACGACAATATCTTCATAGAACCGCATCTTGATGAAGATGTGGTAGTGGTTAACGGTTTCTTCCGCAGGGCTGTGACCACGACCGGCCTGTGGAAGTTCGTGACTGCAAAGCCGCAATAGATTCTGGGCAAGGCTGTTGCCGAGATTCTTCTGAATCTCAAAGAAGGTGAAGAAACGTCAACCTTCTCTCATCCACTAAAAGGAACACCAGTGGAGATCGAGCTAAGCAGAATAGCCCGAGTATTCGATTTGCCAATGACTGGACCAGTATCACTGTCAGAACTGGGCATGTCAACCCAGGTAGAGTATGCTCGCTTCGCCAAACGAAGAGGTGTGAAATTTGGGAATCCGAAGTTGAGCAACATCAGAAACGACTTAAAGGCTCCATTCAATCTGATCTGCGAGCTGTACACGAAGTCCATTCTCTGTGGAGTTGGTTCGCTCAGCCAACTGTCAGACACCAAGATCTACGCCACCTCTGTAATTGTTGACAGCTTAACAGGGACAAAATTCAACTGGCATTGCTGGTTTATCAACCAGATTCATGAAGTCGCGGCGGATTTCGAGTATGAGAAGGGAAGCACTAGTGAAATCGTCCGCAAGGGAAAATTGATGTTTTTCTCCAGGATCTCCTACGCCCTGGAGAAACTGTTTGAAGATATGCCATGGACAGATACTGCTTCATACAAGAAAAACACACTTTACTTCGATTCGTGGAAATCTGAGAAGCTCCCGATGGACCGGGATTGTGTTGATGTGATAGTCCTTCCTTCCGCTCCAGTCGCTGAATCCTGTAGCGAGGCGGAAGATCAAATCAAAGCTCATTCACCATTGAAGCGAGTATCGAGGAAAGCAAGGTCTAAGCGACCTCAAAGATTGAGAAGTGTTTCAACAATAATCGGAGCGAGCGAGGCTGAGGAGCAGCCGCTCGGGAAGATTGCTGAAGAAGAAAATCCTCAACCCTCACCGGAAAAAGAGCTACCCCAGTCTTCACCAACCAAAATCCAAATACCTCCTACCTACACTCAAACCCTAACCCAGCCTCAACCAGAACCTCAAACTTCAACCACCGCTATACACACCACTCAAACACCACCATCACCTCAGGAATCAGCCCACTCATCCTTTCAGATTCCTGACCTACCTTTTCTAGGCACGGACCTTACCGATGCCTACAAACTTTTCTCTGTCCCACTCAATCCTCAACCAGAATCCAACCAACCCGAAGCTACTGAAGCTTCCACCTCTAACTCACAGTCCTCATCAGCCGAAAGCGCTGATACCGCCCAAACAGCCAAGACAGCTGAAACCATCCCCATCCCAGATTCTCCCCCAACCCCAACAGAAAAGGAATTGGTCCTGGAATGGTACCTGAAGGACCGAGAGCAAGCTGCTGAGCTCGTCCGTGAACGATACCTCTCTGTGAAAATGGCCGATGACTTCTTCACCCGCGCAGTAGACTTCCTCACGTACATCACGTACAGAGGAACAGAGTACTACAAGATCTTTAACCTGCGCAAGGCGATGGAAGAGGAGGTAATCGAAGCTATGGAAGTTGAAGTGCTCAAATTTGCCCAAGTTGACGGTTTTCACACCTTCCTCAATGAGGTAAATTACTGGGAGGTTCTCGATGCAAGAGTAAAGAAGGAGTATCCCGATGCGCCCATCCCAGAGCGTGAGCCTTCACTGCATGAGCTCCGGCTGATCCAGGATCATGAAGCTGAAATGGGAGAGAAAGACTCGGTGATCTCGAACTTGCAGAATGAGATTACCAAAAAGGATGCTGAGCTAACTTCGAAAATATTGGAGGTCACTAATCTGCGTGCAGATTGTGACAGGAGGAAGACGGAAATGGAGGAGTTGGTTGTGGAGAAGACAAAGCTTGTGGAGGAGAAGGCAAGTTTGTCGAAGCAGGTAGAGGAGTTAGAGAAGGGAAGTCAGGAAATGGAACAATCCCTAGATGCTGAGAGGAGCAGGCTGAGGGAAGTCAGTGCGAAGTTGGTGGAAATGAGCGGAGAGAAGGAGAAGCTTGAGAAGGAGGTGGAGACAGAGAAGGAGGAGAAGAGGAACATGAGAGACAAGTACAGAGAGAACATCAATAAAGCAACTGGTAATGTTGAGAAAATGGAGAAGCAGATCTCCAATAATGAGGAAAAGATAAGGAAGCTGGAGAGCGAGCTGACGAGAGGAAAAATGAAAACTCTCGGTCTTGAAAAAGAAATCGAAATTCTCAACAGCAAGCTTGACGAAGCAAACGCCGAGTTGAACAGCCGAAGGAAAGCTGGTCTCGATGTAGTTCTCAAGCAGGCTCAACTTGCTAACGACATCGAGAAGGCACAGAAGCTGGCAGGAGATTTTTCAGCTAGGATGGCCGGCGCTGCTCAAGTCTATGTCATGCTGAAACAAAGAGAGAGTGCTGTTACAACTGAAAAAGCAGAGCTTGCTGCTTCTAAAGACTTCTGGTATTTCAACTTGCAAGAAGAACGGAAGAGGATGAAGGATGAAATTGAAGCGGAGCTGGATACTCGCTTCAGAGAAGTAAAGCTGTTGGAGAGCTTGATGAGGTCAGTAAAGGAGAGAGAGGACCAGTGCAAGTATCTTCTTGAAGAAATTTCTATAAAAACAGCAGAGCTCGTCCTCGTCAAGGAAAATGTGTTTGCAGCACGATCTGAAAAGATGCTTCAAGATGTGCTAAGCAAGCTGACAAACATCCACCAATCCATCAGCGGAACGGTGATTACAACCGCCCCCGGCAGTCTTGATGATGCCAAAAAGGGGGAAAACATTGAGAGAGCACTCATTCAAACAAGGGAAGTTGGAGGAACGAGCAACGCAGGAAGAGCGATCGAAGCCAGTGGCTTGATCGAAGGAGGTGTTGGAGGATCTGGAGGTTGTGAAATTGTTGGAATTGAGAAGATGTTGGAGGGAGGAAGCAGTGCTGTGGAGGAAGTGGTCGATGAAGCCAGAGCCGAACTAGCAAGAAAGAAAGGCAAAAGCAAGTTAACGGAGGAGCCCCGTTTGCCGTCAGCCGGAAAACTGTTAGGTTCATCAATCGCCGCTCATCCCGTTGTTCCCGGTGTTCCTTTATTCAAAGAACAAAGGGAGCAACAGATTGTAGAGGATGAGGCCTACGCACGAGCCTTGGAAGTGGAGCTTGAGCTCAAAAGAACTGTCACTCAAGATGGTGCATCTTTGCATGCGCCCGCTTCATCTTCGCGAACGGTTGCTTCGCCCTCTGCCCCTGTCTCTGCACAGGCACTCACTTCAGCATTGGCTGGAATTGTTCCTGCCAGTGAAACTACTACTCAAATGCCACCACCGCCACCTCCTGTTCAAAAAGTTTCCTTGAAGCGATCATCGCCTAAAACAAGGGAAGATGACACTGCTGCCAAACGCCAGAAAATGCAGCAAGTGGTCAAAGAGAAGGCCAGTCGCTTCGAGAAAAGGCAGAAGAAGAAAGAGGAGAAGAAGAGAAGAAGGGAGAAGGATGAGGAAGTAAGGGAGAAAAGGCTGATGAAATTGGATGAACGGATCGAGTCCCACTGGAATGAAGTGAGGCTCATCCAATCTTCCATCACGCGCAGTGCCTACATTCCTCACTTGCCTGAAGAGTCTGATGCTGTCAATCTCCAAGCCTGGATGGATACTGGCAAAGTCACACTGAAAGAAATGATCGATTCCGGTCGCTACTCGCCTGAAGAACATGACTTCATTCGGAAGAGAATTAATGATATGCTTCCGAAGTGGAGTGGTGACGCCAGCACACGATTCAACTCAATCATGAAGGAGTTGAAAAGCAGGACAGAAGAGGAGCTGGCTATGCGGAGAGATCATCATCCGGACTCCAGACAAATCGAGGATTTCATCCCAAGAGACCTTCTCGACACTTGGCTGATTCTAAAGGACAAATTCATAAAGGCCTACTACTGGTGGAAGGTAGTGTCGTATCAAGACAAGTGTTCTAGGATAGAGGCTCTCAGCAACTTTCTGCATCACTACAATGAGAGATTGAGGCGAAAGATCTTTACGCTGGCAGAAGAAGCAAAACCCCTTCCACTCATTGTCAAAGTGCCAGCTGTGAAAAACTTTCCTATGCCTCTTCAACCAAATTCAGAGATTCCTAATCGGAAGGAAATTGATGCAGAAGTGGATGAAGCACTGAGATTGGAGAAAAGATGGAGAGACAACCAGTACAACATCAGGACGATGAAGTCGAATGTCCTGTCTGCGTACTATTCTGTGAAGGAGAAAGGAAAAGAGAAGAAGAAAGAAGAGGAGAAGAAGGAACGCGATGAAACTGCAGGAAACCGTTGAGTTTCAAGTTTCATATTTTTGTCTTGTATGAACTGCTTGTTCATATATCCAAATTTCTATTTCTGTCGAAATGCGTCATTTACCTGCTTTGTGAATGACCTTACCTTTTGCTACAAACTCAAATAATTTAACCGAAAAAAAAGGGAAAGGAACTTAAAAGAAAAATTACAAACGAAGCTGCAAAGGAAGCAGTCGCTTGGAGTTCCCTTCACGGTTAGATAGGCTGGAATTCTCTAAGTCTTAGCCTTTAGGTTTTGGCATCATCAAAAAGGGGAAAATTGTTGGGAATTGTTATGGACCAATTTGTTAAGGGGGAACTATGTGGGATACTTGATGAATGAAGTCATTTGTTTTGATTGGATCCCAAAACCCCAAGTGTCCTATTCCCAAGCGACCCATTTTGATGTAGTTAATAAGTTAGAATTTTTCTAAGCCTACTCTGTTAGGATGGCTCTTTAATTTGCTTAGATTTTAGCCTTCAAATTTTCAAGCGAAGACCACTCGCTTGAGTGTGTTTTTCTAAGCGAAGAAAGTCTAGCAAGCCGAAGTGAAGCGTGCCGAAGAACAGTGTAGCGAAGCGAGCGCTACAGTTCAAAACTAAAGCGAAGCAAAGCAAGCGCTACAGTGTAAAGTCAAAGCTAGTCAATTCTAGTCAGCAATTTCCAAAGTAGTCACTAGGGAACTTTGTCTCCCGAAGCGGCTCACTACAGAATGACTACGAAGTGACTCAACTAAAGAAGACGCTACGACTTCAAAAGCGAAGCGAGCCACTACCTACCAGAAAGCGACAGCACAACTCCCGCCAAGATTTTGAACTCCAGTCAACCAGAGATCTTCGCATTAATTGCGAGATCTCCACGTGTCGAACGCGGAGAGGAGCAGAGGAGTTGACTGCCAGGCCGACAGGGCGCCGCTACAGTACTGGCTCGCTCCAGTTACTGTTAGTCTTGTAACTTAGCCGTTTTCAGCAAAGAGACAAACTGCGCTCCTGCAAAAGCAACTGCCTGCGCAAAGTACTGTCGAGAGGAGGAGGGACAAAGCCACCTACCAAGCAACGGATCTCGGCATCCCTCCGCCTATAAATAGTGAAGGATGAAGACGAAGAAAAGTGAGAACACTACTTGAGCATTCAAGCGCATACAGCAAACAAACACTCCCAAGCCTTCGAGCAAATCTTCGAGTCTTTGTTTCCAAGTGTTCTCCGAGTTTCCAGTTCATCGGAACTCGTCTTCACAACCTTCACACTTCGAGTCTAAGCCCACATCAAATATCCAAGCTTAGAAGAAGAACTCTAGCCAATCTTTGCATCTACTGTAAAGAGTTCTTCATAGTGTGTCCGTCACCCAAAAACCCTATACTTTGTCTGTTAGGTTTTTGAGTCGTCGTTAGGTTGTTTCGATCCAAGGCCCTTCTTTCACCGATTGAAGAAGCCTCGATCATAGAGTCTAGATCCAAGCTTGCACTTACATCGTTCGTGTGAAGCTCGATCGAAGCTAGGCTGTAAGGAGAGCCCGCAATCTCCCTGTTGTTCGGACAGAAGCAAGTGAAGCTTCTTGTCCAGTTTAGGTCTTAGTAGTGAACCCGTAATCACTGCGTTGTTTGTCAGATCCAGGCGAGTGAAGCCCGATCTTGACCAGGCTTTTGAAGAGCCCGAAATCTTCAAGTTCTTGAGTGAAGAGAACAGTTGCCGTCGTGCAACAAGTGGACGTAGGAGCTTTGTCTCCGAACCACTATAAATCTTGGTGTCGTATCTCTCTAACTCTAATCTCTCTACGTATTTGATTATCCATTGCACGTGCATATAAACAAACATAACTTGGATTTTTAATTACTTAGGAAAAGATTTTAGCTCACCAAATTCCGCATTCACGAGTAAAGACTCCCTCTTGATCAAGTGCTCACTTCGGTCAAGCAGGCAAGCTACGAACTGTAGATCTAGCTTCAGCTAGGTTTTAAGTCTCAAGCGAGCTCTTTACTTGTTACTCTGAGTTAAGGGATTTGAAGTTGAAAAACTTCAAAATACGTATTCACCCCCCCCCCCTCTACGTATTTTTCCTATTAACAAACCGGGACCAACAAGTGGTATCAGAGCAGCGGTTCTTTCGAGCCTCTGCTTTGCATACCTGAAGCGAGCCCCCACTCGCTTCACGTTGTCTCACTGAACCGGATCCTATTTTCCTAAGTGCATCAAAACCTCACTCACGCATATTGCATTTACTGCTGATAGTTTGCTATGTCTACATACAGTGCATCAAATCTTCCACAGTTCTCGATCGAAGGATACGAGACATGGAGTTTCCGAGTCGAGAGCTTCCTATGCTCCATCCACGACCGGATGTGGGAAGTCATAGAGGATGGACCAATCGAAATCAAGAAAGCCATATCTGTAAACGTCCCAGCTGCTGAAGGACGCGAAGCTCATGTTCGACAAACGTATGTTGAAAAGGATAAAGATGAGTACACTCCGAATGACTTCAAAGTTGCCAACCTCGACAAGATTGCACGCCACACGATGCAGAGCACCGTGTCGGACGCCTATCTACCACGGATAAGGAAATGTGCAACGGCGAAAGAAATGTGGGAAACACTAGCCCTCATCTCTCAAGGCACAGACAAAATCAAGGAAAACATGCTCACTGTTCAGATGCGGGAATTTGAAAGTCTGATAATGAAGCCAGGAGAGTCCATCGACGCCTTCGAGCTGAGAGTTACAAACATCATTGCAACTCTCAACTCACTTGGGAAGGAACTCACATATAAGGAAGTCAACCTGAAGATTCTCCGAGCTCTCACAAGGAAGTGGCAGACAATGAAGGAGCTGTACCTAACTACCAAGGATCTATCAAAATTCACACCGGAGATTCTGTTCTCCGAACTCAAAGCTCATGAATTCGATCTGAATCGAATGAACCTCGACGAAGAGGATGAAGCGCCCACTACGTCAAAAGGAGTAGCATTCAAAGTTGCTAAAGGGCCAAGTGACCAGTCGCTAGCCAAGATGACGAGGGAAGAGTTGGAAGAACACATTGCGTTCTTATCCAAAAACTTCACCAAGATGAACTCTCGAGTGGGCAAATACAAAAGATTCTACAAGCAATTCAAAGGGAGGAGCACTGATGCTCGAGAAGGAAAAGGGAAGAGAGAAGAGACGACCAAGCCGATCTCAAGGGACATGATGGAAGTGGAATGCTATCACTGCCACAAGATGGGCCACTACAAATCCGATTACCCAAAGCTGAGTGCGAAGGAGCGAGAGGAACTGAAGGCAAAGAGGGATGCCCCAAGGCGAGCGCTCGTAGCGAGTGAAGTGCCGGTCGCTTCAACTGAAGATCCAGCTAGCGACTCCGATGCATTCACTGATCCCAACTCCAGTGAGGGTGAGGATCTTGGACTCATGGCGCTCACCGACGAAGAGACCGGAGAGGTGAGCGCCGTGGATCCCATGCCATGTGAGGGTCAACAAATTTGGTACTTGGACAGTGGATGTTCAAGACACATGACCGGCATGAAAGCTCTACTTCAAGACTACATAGAGAAGAAGGGTCCACACGTTACATTTGGTGACAACTCTCGAGGTAGCACCAAAGGGTACGGCGCACTGAAAGTTGGAAAGCTCACAATTGAAGAAGTCTCCTACGTGGAAGGACTCAAGCACAACTTGCTATCCATTTCACAGTTTTGTGACAAAGGATACAAGGTGGAATTTATTTCCAACAAGTGCATTGTGAAGAGCAAGCTTACATCCCAGATTGTGCTCACTGGAATTAGACAAAGGAATGTCTACATCGCACAATGGGACAGCTGCAAAGAGGAAACATGCTTAGTAGCAAGGAGTGCTACAGAGATAGGATGGCTATGGCACCGACGCTTGAACCATCTCAATTTCAAAGCAATCAATCGCTTAGCTCGTAAGGGTTTGGTGCAAGGCATACCAAATGAAGTCTTCATCAAAGACCATCCATGCTCACCATGCCAACGAGGGAAGCAGACGAAGAAGCACTTCGCCAGTCTCGAAGAAGCTTCATCAAAGCGAGTGCTCGAGCTGCTTCACATGGATCTGTTTGGTCCAGTCACTCCAGTTAGTGTGAACGGAAGGAAATATACTCTAGTTGTAGTCGACGTCTTCTCTCGCTACACTTGGGTCGTATTTCTCTACAACAAGAAGGAGACTCTGACCAAGCTACCACAACTGCTCAAGCGATTGGCTGTGGAGAAGAATCAAGCGATCGTGACCATCCGCTCCGACAATGGCACAGAGTTCTTGAACTCTACCATCGAAGCATACTGCACGGAGAATGGCATAGCTCATCAAACCTCCTCTGCACGTACACCTCAGCAGAATGGAGTTGCTGAAAGAAGAAATCGAATCATCAAAGAAGCCGTTCGAACCATGATTGCAGACTCGAAGCTTCCAATGAAGTATTGGGCTGAAGCTGCCAATACAGCATGCTACACGCAGAATCGAACGCTTCTCTGCAAGCGGCACGACAAAACACCATATGAAATATGGACAGGAAGAATTCCTAACATATCTTATTTCCATATTTTTGGTTGTAGGGTCTTCATCCATGACAATGGGAAGTCGCAGTAGAAAGCCTTTGAAAGCAAAGCTGATGAAGGAACATTCTTAGGATATTCCACATCAAGCAAAGCTTACAGGGTGTTCAACTGTAAAACCCTAATCGTGGAAGAATCACCCCACGTCGTATTTGATAAATCTTCCTTGAGTCTTCCACAGGAACAGGATCAATCTAAAGAAGGAAAGTCAAGTGAGGAACCCATCAACACTCTTACTTGGGACATACTTGAGGATGAAGAATAGATCAAGGGCTCAAGCGAGGAGAATGTCCAAGGAAAAGATGAAGCTGCCCCCAAGTCTCCTGAAGCGAGTGCAGGCCAAGCACCCAATCCAGCCGCTTCAGATGGTGAAGCGAGTGACCAAGAAGAAGATGAAGATGAAGCTGGCGGGTCCAAGCGTGCATGGCTCAAGGATCACTCACCAAGTCAAATTATTGGAGATCCATCCAAGGGTGTAGTGACCAGAAGTCAAGTGTTTGGAGAAAGTGCCATGTTCAGTTGCTTTCTCTCAAACATTGAGCCGTCATGCGTAGAGGATGCCCTAGCCGATTCAAACTGGGTGATCACCATGCAAGAAGAACTAAACCAGTTCACCAGAAACGACGTATGGTACCTCGTGGATCGTCCCAAATTCCAGCATGTTATTGGCACCAAGTGGGTATTCAAGAACAAGACAGACGAGGATCACAACGTTGTGAGAAACAAGGCGCGTCTAGTCGCTAAAGGCTACTGCCAAGAGGAAGGAATCGATTTTGATGAGACCTTCGCTCCAGTGGCACGACTTGAGGCGATTCGACTTTTTCTACCCTATGCAGCGACCAAGAGATTCAAAGTGTATCAAATGGATGTGAAGAGCGCGTTTCTCAACGGTGAATTGAAGGAAGAAGTGTATGTGGAGCAGCCACCGGGTTTCGAGCAAGGAGACAAGGTGTATCGACTGAAGAAAGCTCTATACGGGTTGAAGCAAGCCCCCAGAGCTTGGTATGATACACTTTCTCAATTCCTAGTGGATAATGGATTCCACAAAGGAAAGATAGATCGAACCCTTTTCACAATCAACCATGGAGAGGATATGCTATGGGTTCAGATCTATGTAGACGACATCATATTTGGATCGCCAAACCAGTCGCTTAGCGAGAAGTTTGGAGAGCTGATGAAGACCAAATATGAGATGTCAATGATTGGCTTCATGAGCTGCTTTCTAGGTCTTCAAGTGAAGCAGCAGGATGATGGTATCTTCATCAATCAAGTGAAGTACACAAGAGATATGCTTGCTAAGTTCGGTGTTCAGCATGCCAAAGCTGTGAAGATTCCGATGAACACGAACTGGAAGATGGAGCCAGACATAGATGGGAAGTCTGTGGATGTTACAGACTACCGAGCCTTGATCGGATCCCTTCTATATCTCACTGCAAGCAGACCTGATATAGCTTTTGCAGTTGGAGTATGTGCTCGCTTCCAAAGCAACCCCAAGCACAGCCATCTTGAAGCTGCCAAGAGAATTCTTCGATATTTGAAGGGCACTATCAACATGGGTCTGTGGTATCCAACGGAGGACAATCTGGAGCTCACTGGATACTCAGACGCTGACTATGGAGGGTGCCGAGTTGATAGGAAATCAACTTCGGGCACTTGTCAGTTCTTGGGAAGCAAGCTAATCTCATGGTTTTCGAAGAAGCAGACAAGTGTAGCCACTTCAACGACTGAAGCTGAATATATGGCCGCTGGAAGCTGCTGTTCCCAAATTCTATGGCTTCGTCAGCAGTTGAAGGACTACAATGTTGAAGCAAATGAAATTCCGATATTTTGCGACAACAACAGTGCTATCTGCATCTCACAAAATCCAGTGCTACACACCAGATGCAAGCACGTGGAAATCCGACATCACTTCATTCGTGATCATGTCGAGAAGAAGGATATCAAGCTCGAGAAAATTCATACCGATCTCCAGCGAGCAGATATCCTCACCAAGCCTCTAGCTGAGTCTCGTTTCAATCAGCTATGCATTGAATTAGGGTTATTAGACCCTGGTGAAGAGTGCTAGATCCAGGATGCATGAAGGAGTGGTCGCTAGTTTTTCGTAGCGCCACCCGCTTCGGATCTTCACCAACTCAAGCGAGTCACTTCAAAATTTCACTCGCTTGAAGAAGGAGAAATAAGGTGGAGAAAGGTGGAGTGTTGGTAGAAGTTCCCTACCCGCTTACAGGAATTGTTAAGCCATTGGTTAAGGGGGAACTATTGCTTGCTCTCGGAGCAACCTACTTCCAAAGCGAGCAAGGAAAGCTGCTACCTAGCCTAGGATTCCTAGCGAGTGGGTATAAACACTCGCAAGTGCCGTTTCTAGTAACGGTTGTGGGGTCTTGTATCGGGCCTTCCCACGTAAAAATGGTGAAAGCTTAGGCAGGGCTGGCACCTAGACCTTGTGTCCTCTTCCCATCTTTCCGCCGAAAAGGAGCAAGTCTTCTCATCTCCTTCATCGTGGATAAATGTCCATTCCTTACTCACTCTTCATTGAGTTGAGCTGCCGGATGTCTATCCATTCCTCCCCCACTTTGAATTTTGCATCGCTTCAATTTGCCCTAGCTTGGGTCAAAGCGAGTGGATTGCAAGTTCATTCTGTAGCTTGTAGGAGGATGCTTGAAGGTTTACCTTTTTCTACAAAAGGTTGCAGGGCTGGTGACATGCTTCTGCTTAAAATACGAGATTGTCTTGTCAGAGCACTCTCATTGTCATCCTGTCCATTTCTGCTCTGAGATAAGGACTTGTACTCATCCCCCATTCGTCGTGAATATGTACACTTACGTGAAACTCCCCTCTGGGTTGTAGTAAGCTTGTGTACTATAATCATTTCCTCCCTCATTCACTTCGATGGAGGACTCTCTAATTCATAGAGGAAGATGAATGCCATGAAGATGAACACCAAAGAAGACAAAGTATCCAATAAATGGAGGTGTACTCAACAGACGATATCAACAAGCTTCAAAGCTAATACCAACAAGTGGTCTCAACTGATGATGTACAAATCCTCAAAAAGAAGTCTTCAATAGGTGGTATCAATCTCCTACGAAGTGAGATTGACTGGTAAGTGTTTCAATTTGAAGTACACTAAGTGAGCTGAAGCGTGCTAGAAACCTTCACTCACTACGTGGAATATATGAAATGAATCTGACGCAAATACAAAGAGGAAAACACTCTTGTTTATCCTCGAAGTATGTAAGTCAGAAACATTTTAAATAAAGCAAAGAAATTCATTTTCTTGTTTCCAGTCGCTACAAATGACGAAGCGAGTGCCACGTCACTCCGCAAGTCATCGCAAACGAGTGCAGAACAGTCACGTGAAGCGAGTACTTCGCAAGCGAGTGGATGCCGAAGCGGCTACACTCGAAGCGAGCGGATACGAAGCGAAGCGTATGAGCTGTCAGCACTCGAGTGCAAAATTTCACTTTTTACTTTAGCATTTAATGCAGCGGCGCGTATAAAAAGAAACGACAGGCGCGTGGACGTCAAAGCCGAGGAAAGCGGGAAAACCGCACTAAATCCAGCCGTCGAATCTGAACCGTCTCTAAATCTCAACCGCTGGATTGACGACTATTGGAGAGACGAATCAAAAGCTGCCACGTGGCCACGTCAAGCCAAATTGGCGGTTCACTTTTCCAGTGATGACGCCGGACACATCAGATCCATCACCGAAGGTCCGCCGCCCCTGCACAGGATCTTCGTAGATATTACTGTCTTGCCCCTGCCTCATCAGCCGAACCCTAGTTCTATATATATGTAACACCAAAGGCTGCAGAAAAATTTCACAAGTCTCAAAAACTACCATTTTAGTGAAACCTCTTGAAAACTCAAGTCTAAAATCCCTCAAAGCCTTAACTTTTTCTCAACCCTCTCTACAAGAATAAATCATGGGAAAGAAGGAGAAAACTGAAATAATGAAGGATTTCCTGAAAAACCTCGACGACAATATCTTCATAGAACCGCATCTTGATGAAGATGTGGTAGTGGAGAATGGTTTCTTCCGCAGGGCTGTGACCACGGCCGGCCTGTGGAAGTTCGTGACTGCAAAGCCGCAACAGATTCTGGGCAAGGCTGTTGCCGAGATTCTTCTGAATCTCAAAGAAGGTGAAGAAACGTCAACCTTCTCTCATCCGCTAAAAGGAACACTAGTGGAGATCGAGCTAAGCAGAATAGCCCGAGTATTCGATTTGACAATGACTGGACCAATATCACTGTCAGAACTGGGCATGTCAACCCAGGTGGAGTATGCTCGCTTTGCCAAACGAAGAGGTGTGATGTTTGGGAATCCGAAGTTGAGCAACATCAGAAACGACTTAAAGGCTCCATTCAATCTGATCTGCGAGCTGTACACGAAGTCCATTCTCTGTGGAGTTGGTTCGCTCAGCCAACTGTCAGACACCAAGATCTACGCCACCTCTGTAATTGTTAACAGCTTAACAGGGACAAAATTCAACTGGCATCGCTGGTTTATCAACCAGATTCATGAAATCGCGGCGGATTTCGAGTATGAGAAGGGAAGCACTAGTGAAATCGTCCGCAAGGGAAAATTGAAGTTTTTCTCCAGGATCTCCTACGCCCTGGAGAAACTGTTTGAAGATATGCCATGGACAGATACTGCTTCATACAAGAAAAACACACTTTACTTCGATTCGTGGAAATCTGAGAAGCTCCCGATGGACCGGGATTGTGTTGATGTGATAGTCCTTCCTTCCACTCCAGTCGTTGAATCCTGTAGCGAGGCGGATGATGAAATCAAATCTCCTTCACCGTTGAAGCGAGTATCGAGGAAAGCAAGGTCTAAGCGACCTCAAAGATTGAGAAGTGTTTCAACAATAATCGGAGCGAGCGAGGCTGAGGAGCAGCCGCTCGGGAAGATTGCTGAAGAAGAAAATCCTCAACCCTCACCGGAAAAAGAGCTACCCCAGTCTTCACCAACCAAAATCCAAATACCTCCTACCCACACTCAAACCCTAACCCAGCCTCAACCAGAACCTCAAACTTCAATCACCGCTATACACACCACTCAAACACCACCATCACCTCAGGAATCAGCCCACTCATCCTTTCAGATTCCTGACCTACCTTTTCTAGGCACGGACCTTACCGATGCCTACAAACTTTTCTTTGTCCCACTCAATCCTCAACCAGAATCCAACCAACCCGAAGCTACTGAAGCTTCCACCTCCAACTCACAGTCCTCATCAGCCGAAAGCGCTGATACCGCCCAAACAGCCAAGACAGCTGAAACCATCCCCATCCCAGATTCTCCCCCAACCCCAACAGAAAAGGAATTGGTCCTTGAACGGTACCTGAAGGACAGAGAGCAAGCTGCTGAGCTCGTCCGTGAACGATACCTCTCTGTGAAAATGGCCGATGACTTCTTCACCCGCGCAGTAGACTTCCTCACGTACATCACGTACAGAGGAACAGAGTACTACAAGATCTTTAACCTGCGCAAGGCGATGGAAGAGGAGGTGATCGAAGCTATGGAAGTTGAAGTGCTCAAATTTGCCCAAGTTGACGGTTTTCACACCTTCCTCAATGAGGTAAATTACTAGGAGGTGCTCGATGCAAGAGTAAAGAAGGAGTATCCCGATGCGCCCATCCCAGAGCGTGAGCCTTCACTGCATGAGCTCCGGCTGATCCAGGATCATGAAGCTGAAATGGGAGAGAAAGACTCGGTGATCTCGAACTTGCAGAATGAGATTACCAGAAAGGATGCTGAGCTAACTTCGAAAATATTGGAGGTCACTAATCTGCGTGCAGATTGTGACAGGAGGAAGACAGAAATGGAGGAGTTGGTTGTGGAGAAGACAAAGCTTGTGGAGGAGAAGGCAAGTTTGTCGAAGCAGGTAGAGGAGTTAGAGAAGGGAAGTCAGGAAATGGAACAATCCCTAGATACTGAGAGGAGCAGGCTGAGGGAAGTCAGTGCGAAGTTGGTGGAAATGAGCGGAGAGAAGGAGAAGCTTGAGAAGGAGGTGGAGACAGAGAAGGAGGAGAAGAGGAACATGAGAGACAAGTACAGAGAGAACATCAATAAAGCAACTGGTAATGTTGAGAAAATGGAGAAGCAGATCTCCAATAATGAGGAAAAGATAAGGAAGCTGGAGAGCGAGCTGACGAGAGGAAAATGAAAACTCTCGGTCTTGAAAAAGAAATCGAAATTCTCAACAGCAAGCTTGATGAAGCAAACGCCGAGTTGAACAGCCGAAGGAAAGCTGGTCTCGATGTAGTTCTCAAGCAGGCTCAACTTGCTAACGACATCGAGAAGGCACAGAAGCTGGCAGGAGATTTTTCAGCTAGGATGGCCGGCGCTGCTCAAGTCTATGTCATGCTGAAACAAAGAGAGAGTGTTGTTACAACTGAAAAAGCAGAGCTTGCTACTTCTAAAGACTTCTGGTATTTCAACTTGCAAGAAGAACGGAAGAGGATGAAGGATGAAATTGAAGCGGAGCTGGATGCTCGCTTCAGAGAAGTAGAGCCGTTGGAGAGCTTGATGAGGTCAGTAAAGGAGAGAGAGGACCAGTGCAAGTATCTTCTTGAAGAAATTTCTATAAAAACAGCAGAGCTCGTCCTCGTCAAGGATAATGTGTTTGCAGCACGATCTGAAAAGATGCTTCAAGATGTGCTAAGCAAGCTGACAAACATCCACCAATCCATCAGCGGAACGGTGATTACAACCGCCCCCGGCAGTCTTGATGATGCCAAAAAGGGGGAAAACATTGAGAGAGCACTCATTCAAACAAGGGAAGTTGGAGGAACGAGCAACGCAGGAAGAGCGATCGAAGCCAGTGGCTTGATCGAAGGAGGTGTTGGAGGATCTGGAGGTTGTGAAATTGTTGGAATTGAGAAGATGTTGGAGGGAGGAAGCAGTGTTGTGGAGGAAGTGGTCGATGAAGCCAGAGCCGAACTAGCAAGAAAGAAAGGCAAAAGCAAGTTAACGGAGGAGCCCCGTTTGCCGTCGGCCGGAAAACTGTTAGGTTCATAAATCGCCACTCATCCCGTTGTTCCCGGTGTTCCTTTATTCAAAGAACAAAGGGAGCAACAGATTGTAGAGGATGAGGCCTACGCATGAGCCTTGGAAGTGGAGCTTGAGCTCAAAAGAACTGTCACTCAAGATGGTGCATCTTTGCATGCGCCCACTTCATCTTCGCGAACGGTTGCTTCGCCCTCTGCCCCTGTCTCTGCACAGGCACTCACTTCAGCATTGGCTGGAATTGTTCCTGCCAGTGAAACTACTACTCAAATGCCACCACCGCCACCTCCTGTTCAGAAAGTTTCCTTGAAGCGATCATCGCCTAAAACAAGGGAAGATGACACTGCTGCCAAACGCCAGAAAATGCAGCAAGTGGTCAAAGAGAAGGCCAGTCGCTTCGAGAAGAGGCAGAAGAAGAAAGAGGAGAAGAAGAGAAGAAGGGAGAAGGATGAGGAAGTAAGGGAGAAAAGGCTGATGAAATTGGATGAACGGATCGAGTCCCACTGGAATGAAGTGAGGCTCATCCAATCTTCCATCACGCGCAGTGCCTACATTCCTCACTTGCCTGAAGAGTCTGATGCTGTCAATCTCCAAGCCTGGATGGATACTGGCAAAGTCACACTGAAAGAAATGATCGATTCCGGTCGCTACTCGCCTGAAGAACATGACTTCATTCGGAAGAGAATTAATGATATGCTTCCGAAGTGGAGTGGTGACGCCAGCACACGATTCAACTCAATCATGAAGGAGTTGAAAAGCAGGACAGAAGAGGAGCTGGCTATGCGGAGAGATCATCATCCGGACTCCAGACAAATCGAGGATTTCATCCCAAGAGACCTTCTCGACACTTGGCTGATTCTAAAGGACAAATTCATAAAGGCCTACTACTGGTGGAAGGTAGTGCCGTATCAAGACAAGTGTTCTAGGATAGAGGCTCTCAGCAACTTTCTGCATCACTACAATGAGAGATTGAGGCGAAAGATCTTTACGCTGGCAGAAGAAGCAAAACCCCTTCCACTCATTGTCAAAGTGCCAGCTGTGAAAAACTTTCCTATGCCTCTTCAACCAAATTCAGAGATTCCTAATCGGAAGGAAATTGATGCAGAAGTGGATGAAGCACTGAGATTGGAGAAAAGATGGAGAGACAACCAGTACAACATCAGGACGAGGAAGTCGAATGTCCTGTCTGCGTACTACTCTGTGAAGGAGAAAGGAAAGGAGAAGAAGAAAGAAGAGGAGAAGAAGGAACGCGATGAAACTGCAGGAAACCGTTGAGTTTCAAGTTTCATATTTTTGTCTTGTATGAACTGCTTGTTCATATATCCAAATTTCAATTTCTGTCAAAATGCGTCATTGACCTGCTTTGTGAATGACCTTACCTTTTGCTACAAACTCAAATAATTTAACCGAAAAAAAAGGGAAAGGAACTTAAAAGAAAAATTACAAACGAAGCTGCAAAGGAAGCAGTCGCTTGGAGTTCCCTTCACGGTTAGATAGGCTGGAATTCTCTAAGTCTTAGCCTTTGGGTTTTGGCATCATCAAAAAGGGGAAAAATGTTGGGAATTGTTATGGACCAATTTGTTAAGGGGGAACTATGTGGGATACTTGACGAACGAAGTCATTTGTTTTGATTGGATCCCAAAACCCCAAGTGTCCTATTCCCAAGCGACCCATTTTGATGTAGTTAATAAGTTAGAATTTTTCTAAGCCTACTCTGTTAGGATGGCTCTTTAATTTGCTTAGATTTTAGGCTTCAAATTTTCAAGTGAAGACCACTCGCTTGAGTGTGTTTTTCTAAGCGAAGAAAGTCTAGCAAGCCGAAGTGAAGCGTGCCGAAGAACAGTGTAGCGAAGCGAGCGCTACAGTTCAAAACTAAAGCGAAGCAAAGCGAGCGCTACAGTGTAAAGTCAAAGCTAGTCAATTCTAGTCAGCAATTTCCAAAGTATTCACTAGGGAACTTTGTCTCCCGAAGCGGCTCACTACAGAATGACTACGAAGTGACTCAACTAAAGCAGACGCTACGACTTCAAAAGCGAAGCGAGCCACTACCTACAGAAAGCGACAGCACAACTCCCGCCCAGATTTTGAACTCCAGTCAACCAGAGATCTTCGCATTAATTGCGAGATCTCCACGTGTCGAACGCGGAGAGGAGCAGAGGAGTTGACTGCCAGGCCGACAGGGCGCCGCTACAGTACAGGCTCGCTCCAGTTACTGTTAGTCTTGTAACTTAGCCGTTTTCGGCAAAGAGACAAACTGCGCTCCTGCAAAAGCAACTGCCTGCGCAAAGTATTGTCGAGAGGAGGAGGGACAAAGCCACCTACCAAGCAACGGATCTCGGCATCCCTCCGCCTATAAATAGTGAAGGATGAAGACGAAGAAAAGTGAGAACACTACTTGAGCATTCAAGCGCATACAGCAAACAAACACTCCCAAGCCTTCGAGCAAATCTTCGAGTCTTTGTTTCCAAGTGTTCTCCGAGTTTCCAGTTCATCGGAACTCGTCTTCACAACCTTCACACTTCGAGTCTAAGCCCACATCAAATATCCAAGCTTAGAAGAAGAACTCTAGCCAATCTTTGCATCTACTGTAAAGAGTTCTTCATAGTGTGTCCGTCACCCAAAAACCCTATACTTTGTCTGTTAGGTTTTTGAGTCGTCGTTAGGTTGTTTCGATCCAAGGCCCTTCTTTCACCGATTGAAGAAGCCTCGATCATAGAGTCTAGATCCAAGCTTGCACTTACATCGTTCGTGTGAAGCTCGATCGAAGCTAGGCTATAAGGAGAGCCCGCAATCTCCCTGTTGTTCGGACAGAAGCAAGTGAAGCTTCTTGTCCAGTTTAGGTCTTAGTAGTGAACCCGTAATCACTGCGTTGTTTGTCAGATCCAGGCGAGTGAAGCCCGATCTTGACCAGGCTTTTGAAGAGCCCGAAATCTTCAAGTTCTTGAGTGAAGAGAACAGTTGCCGTCGTGCAACAAGTGGACGTAGGAGCTTTGTCTCCGAACCACTATAAATCTTGGTGTCGTATCTCTCTAACTCTAATCTCTCTACGTATTTGATTATCCATTGCACGTGCATATAAACAAACATAACTTGGATTTTTAATTACTTAGGAAAAGATTTTAGCTCACCAAATTCCGCATTCACGAGTAAAGACTCCCTCTTGATCAAGTGCTCACTTCAGTCAAGCAGGCAAGCTACGAACTGTAGATCTAGCTTCAGCTAGGTTTTAAGTCTCAAGCGAGCTCTTTACTTGTTACTCTGAGTTAAAGGATTTGAAGTTGAAAAACTTCAAAATACGTATTCACCCCCCCCCCCCCTCTACGTATTTTTCCTATTAACGAACCGGGACCAACATTGGGAATTGTTAAGAACGACATGTTAAGGGGGAACCTATAAGGGATATCTTAGTGTTTTGATTTGATCCCAAAACCCCATAGCGTTCTGTTCCAAGCGACCCATTTTTATGTAGATGATAGGTTAGAATTTTTCTAAGCCTACTCTGTTAGGATGGCTCTTTAATTTGCTTAGATTTTAGGCTTCAAAATTTCAAGTGAAGACCACTCGCTTGAGTGTGTTTTTCGAAGCGAAGCAAGTCTAGCAAGCCGAAGTGAAGCATGCCGAAGAATAGTGTAGCGAAGCGATCGCTACAGTAGATTCAAAGCGAGTCTGCCAAGGCGAAGCGAAGCGAGAGCTACAGTTCAAAGCCAAAGTGAAGCGAAGCGAGCGCTACAGTATAAAGTCAAAGCTAGTCAACTCTAGTCATCAATTTCCAAAGCAGTCACTAGGGAATTTTATCTCCCGAAGCGGATCACTTCATTATGACTACGAAGTGACTCAACTAAAGCAGACGCTACAACTTCATAGCGAAGCGAGTCACTACCTACCAGAAAGCGACATCGCAACTCCCGCCCATATTTTGAACTTCAGTCAACAGGAGATCGTAGCATTAATTACAAGATCTCCACGTGTCGAAAGCGGAGTGGAGCGGAAGAGTTGACTGCCAGGCCGACAAAGGCGCCGCAACAGTACTGGCTAGCTCCATTTACTGTTAACCTTGTAAGTTAGCCAATTTTGGCAAAATGCCAAAACTGGACGTCTGAAAAAGGTGCCAGCCTGCGCAAGTACTATCGAGAGGAGGAGGGACAAGGCCACCAACCAAGCAACGGAACTCGACCATCTCTCCGCCTATAAATAGTGAAGGTTGAAGACGAAGAGAAGGAGAACACTACTTGAGCATTCGAGCGCATACAGCAAACAAACACTCCCAAGCCTTCGAGCAAACCTTCGAGTCTTTGTTTCCAAGTGTTCTCCGAGTTTCCAGTTCATCGGAACTCGTCGTCACAACCTTCACACTTAGAGTCTAAGCCCATTCCATATCCAAGCTTAGAAGAAGAGCTCTAGCCATCTTTGCACTTACTGTAAAGAGCTCTTCACAGTGTGTTCGTCAACCAAAAACCCTAAATCTGTCTGTTAGGTTTTTGAGTCGTCGTTAGGTTGTTTCGATCCAAGGCCCTTCTTTCATCGATTGAAGAAGCCTCGATCATAGAGTCTAGATCCAAGCTTGCACTTACATCGTTCGTGTAAAGCTCGATCGAAGCTAGGCTGTAAGGAGAGCCCGTAATCTTCCCGTCTGTCCGACTGAAGCGAGTGAAGCTTCCAGTCTAGTTAGGTTTTTGGTGTGAACCCGGAATCACCCAGCGTCTGTCAGATCCAAGCGAGTGAAGCTCGATCTTGACCAGGATTTTGAAGAGCCCGAAATCTTCAAGTTCTTGAGTGAAGAGAACGGTTGCCGTCGTGCAACAAAGTGGACGTAGGAGCATTATCTCCGAACCACTATAATTCTCTGTGTCGTATCTCTCTAACCCTAAACTATTACTTATTTGATTATCCATTGCATATTGCATCTAAACAAACCTAATCTGGTAATTTTAAATACTTAGGAAAGATTTTTAGCTCACCAAATTCCACACTTACGAGTAAAGACTCCCTCTTGATCAAGTGCTCACTTCAGTCAAGTAGGCAAGCTACGTACTGTAGATCTAGCTTCAGCTAGGTCTTAAGTTTCAAGCGAGCTCCTTACTTGTTACTCTGAGTTAAGGGATTTGAAGTTGAAAAACTTCAAAATACGTATTCACCCCCTCCCCCCCTCTACGTATTTTCCCATTAACAAACCGGGACCAACAAGTGGTACCAGAGCAGCGGTTCTTTCGAGCCTCTGTTTTGCATACCTGATGCGAGCCCCCACTCGCTTCACGTTGTCTCACTGAACCGGATCCTATTTTCCTAAGTGCATCAAAACCTCACCCACGCATATTGCATTTACTGCTAATAGTTTGCAATGTCTACATACAGTGCATCAAACCTTCCACAGTTCTCGATCGAAGGATACGAGACATGGAGTTTCCGAGTCGAGAGCTTCCTATGCTCCATCCACGACCGGATGTGGGAAGTCATAGAGGACGGACCAATCAAAATCAAGAAAGCCATATCTGTGAACGTCCCAGCTGCTGAAGGACGCGAAGCTCATGTTCGACAAACGTATGTTGAAAAGGATATAGATGAGTATACTCCGAATGACTTCAAAGTTGCCAATCTCGACAAGATTGCACGCCACACGATGCAGAGCACCGTGTCGGACGCCTATGTACCACGGATAAGGAAATGTGCAACGGCAAAAGAAATGTGGGAAACCCTAGCCCTCATTTCTCAAGGAACGGACAAGATCAAAGAGAACAAACTCGCCGTTCAGATGCGGGAGTTTGAAAGTCTGATAATGAAGCAAGGAGATTCCATCGACGCCTTCGAGCTGAGAGTTACAAACATCATTGCAACTCTCAACTCACTTGGGAAGGAATTCACAGATAAGGAAGTCAACCTGAAGATTGTCCGAGCTCTCACAAGGAAGTGGCAGACAATGAAGGAGTTGTACCTAGCTACCAAGGATCTTTCAAAGCTCACACCGGAGATTATGTTCTCCGAACTCAAAGCTCATGAATTCGATCTGAATCGAATGAATCTCGACGAAGAGGACGAAGCTCCCACGACATCAAAAGGTGTAGCGTTCAAAGCTGCTGAAGGGCAAAGCGACCAGTCGCTAGCCAAGATGACGAGGGAAGAGCTGGAGGAACACATTGCGTTCTTATCCAAGAACTTCAACAAGATGAACTCTCGAGTGGGCAAATACAAAAGATTCTACAAGCAATACAAAGGGAGGAGCACTGATGCTCGAGAAGGAAAAGGGAAGAGAGAAGAGACGACCAAGCCGATCTCAAGGGACATGATGGAAGTGGAATGCTACCACTGCCACAAGATGGGTCACTACAAATCCGATTGCCCAAAGCTGAGTGCGAAGGAGCGAGAGGAACTGAAAGCAAAGAGGGATGCTCCAAGGCGAGAGTTCGTAGCGAGTGAAATGCCGGTTGCTTCAACTAAAGATCCAGCTAGCGACTCCGATGCATTCACTGATCCCAACTCCAGTGAGGGTGAGGATCTTGGACTCATGGCGCTCACCAACGAAGAGACCGGAGAGGTATTTATCTATCTCTCACCTAGTTCAATTACACTCGCACACACTCACCAAGAGGAAGCAAATTCCTCGACATGGAGTGAGTTGCTTGACAAACACATTAAATTGTCAAGTGACCACGAAGTGTTGAAGCAAGCTATGTCTCAAAGCGAGAAGGAGAACCGAAAGCTAGCCACAGAACTTGACCAAGTCAAACTTAATCTAAGGGCTATGACTAGTAAGTTCGAGGATCTCTTCGCTAGACATCAAAACTTGCAAGGAAGGTATGAAACCCAATCCGCGCTAGTTGCCAATTTGAACAAAGCCTCATATGCTAGGCAGGCACTAGAGAGCTCACTTCTACCTTTTGGTAGAAAGGGAGGACTCGGATATGAGGGTGGACCTTCCAAGCCGACTGTCTTTATTGGTGCCTCTCACACAACACCATCAGTCACTTTGGAAATGCCCACTGCATCCAAAGCGACCACCAACAAAGATAAAGGCAAAGTGGCTGAGAACCCTAAAAGGAAGCCAGTGAAGATGTCTATATCTTCAAGGGTGGAAACTAAGGGGAAGCAAAATTCAACATTCCCTAGCACTCAAACTGCTAAAACTTACCAATCAAAGGGTAATGGGAAAAATGTTGAAGCTTCTAAGTCTCAAGCCAAGACACGAAAGACAAAGGATCTTCCTTTCAAGAAAAGGAGTAATGTCTATGTGTCACGTTATCCGGACTGGAGATGGTCCAACCGGACTAACGTTGAGGGGGGAGAATTCGAAGCACCAAGATGGCCGCTTCGAACTCCCAAGGTAACTCAAGCGAGTCGGGGTCAAAACCCTAGTTGGACCGCTTCGAGAAAACCTAGCGAGCCGCTTCGACAGACTGTGAAACCTAAGTCAGTCTCTAAGCCCGTAGCTAATCCGAAGCGAGTCGCTTCAGGATACAAGCCAAAGGGTAAGAGCATAGGTAGGACTGAAGCGAGCCGCTACCCCTCTTGCACACACTGCTGCACGTGTGAAGCTGCTTCAAAGCAGAACACCAAGTTTTCAAAGGTCGAGAAGCCCAATACACAAACTTCATCTCAAAAGAGAGTGAAGCAAGTGTGGGTACCTAAGGGAACTAACCTGCAAGGACCCAAACTGATTTGGGTACCAAAATCTGTCTAATTGCAGGTGAGCGTCGTGGATCCCATGCCATGTGAGGGTCAACAAATCTGGTACTTGGACAGTGGATGTTCAAGACACATGAACGGCATGAAAGCTCTACTTCACAACTACATAGAGAAGAAGGGTCCACACGTAACCTTTGGCGACAACTCTCAAGGAAGCACCAAAGGATACGGCACACTGAAAGTCGGAAAGCTCACAATTGAAGAAGTCTCCTACGTGGAAGAACTTAAGCACAACTTGTTATCCATTTCACAATTCTGTGACAAGGGATACAAGGTGGAATTCATTTCCAACAAGTGCATAGTGAAGAGCAAGCTCACATCCCAGATTGTGCTCACTGGAATTAGATAAAGGAACGTCTATATAGCACTATGGGATAGCTGCAAAGAGGAGACGTGCTTAGTAGCAAGGAGTGCTACAGAGATAGGATGGCTATGGCACAGACGCTTGAACCATCTCAACTTCAAAGCCATCAATCGCTTAGCTCGAAAGGGTTTGGTGCAAGGCATACCAAACGAAGTCTTCATCAAAGACCATCCATGCTCACCATGCCAGCGAGGGAAGCAGACGAAGAAGCACTTCGCCAGTCTCGAAGAAGCTTCGTCAAAGCGAGTGCTCGAGCTGCTTCACATGGATCTGTTTGGTCCAGTTACTCCAGTTAGTGTAAATGGAAGGAAGTACACTCTAGTTGTAGTCGACGACTTCTCTCGCTACACTTGGGTTGTATTCCTCTTCAGCAAGAAGGAGACACTGACCAAACTGCCACAACTACTCAACCGATTGGCTGTGGAGAAGAATCAAGCAATTGTGACCATTCGCTCTGACAAAGGCACAAAATTCTTAAACTCTACCATTGAAGCTTACTGCACGGAGCATGGCATAACACATCAGACATCCTCAGCACGCACACCTCAGCAGAATGGAGTTGCCGAAAGAAGGAATCGAATCATCAAAGAAGCCGTTCGAACCATGATTGCAGACTCGAAGCTTCCAATGAAGTATTGGGCTGAAGCTACCAATACAGCATGCTACACGCAGAATCGAACGCTTCTCTGCAAACGGCACGACAAAACACCATATGAAATATGGACAGGAAGAATTCCTAACATATCTTACTTTCATATTTTTGGTTGTAGGGTCTTCATCCATGACAATGGGAAGTCACAGTTGAAAGCCTTTGAAAGCAAAGCTGATGAAGGAATATTCTTAGGATATTCTACATCAAGCAAAGCCTACAGAGTGTTCAACTGTAAAACCCTAATTGTGGAGGAATCACCCCATGTTGTATTTGATGAGTCTTCTTTAAGTCTTCCACAGGAACAGGTCCAATATGGAAAAGGAAACCCAAGCAAGGAACCCTTAAACTCACTCACTTGGGACATGCTCGAAGAAGACGATGAGATCAAAGATTCAAGCGAGCAAAATCCCAAAGGAGAATGTGAAGCTGCCCAAAAGATTCCAGAAGCGAGTGTTGGCCAAGCACCCAATCCAGTCACTTCAGATGGTGAAGCGAGTGACCAGGAAGAAGATGGAGATGAAGTTGGCCGATCGAAGCGTGCATGGCTCAAGGATCACTCACCAAGTCAAATCATTGGAGATCCATCCAAGGGTGTAGTGACTAGGATTCAAGTGTTTGGAGAAAGTGCCATGTTCAGTTGCTTTCTCTCAAACATCGAGCCGTCGTGCGTGGAAGAAGCCCTGGCCGATTCAAATTGGGTGATTTCCATGCAAGAAGAGCTGAACCAGTTCACCAGAAACGACGTATGGTATCTCGTGGATCGTCCCAAATTTCAGCATGTAATTGGCACCAAATGGGTGTTCAAGAACAAGACGGACGAGGACCACAACGTTGTGAGGAACAAGGCGCGTCTCGTTGCTAAATGCTACTGCCAAGAGGAAGGAATCGACTTTGATGAGACCTTCGCTCCTGTGGCACGGCTTTAAGCGATTCGACTATTTCTGGCCTATGCAGCGGCCAAGAAATTCAAAGTGTATCAAATGGATGTCAAGAGCGCGTTCCTCAACGGTGAATTGAAGGAAGAAGTGTATGTGGAGCAGCCACCGGGTTTCGAGCAGGGAGATAACACTTGAAGAAAGCCCTATACAGGTTGAAGCAAGCTCCCAGAGCTTGGTATGATACACTTTCTCAATTCCTAGTGGAAAATGGCTTCCACAAAGGGAAGATAGATCGAACTATATTCACCATCAATCATGGAGATGACATGCTATGGGTTCAGATCTACGTGGACGACATCATATTTGGATCACCAAACCAGTCGCTTAGCGAGAAGTTTGGAGAGCTTATGAAGACCAAATATGAGATGTCAATGATTGGCTTGATGAGCTGCTTTCTAGGTCTTCAAGTAAAGCAGCAGGATGATGGTATCTTCATCAATCAAGCGAAGTGCACTAGAGATATGCTTGCCAAGTTTGGTGTTCAACATGCTAAAGCAGTGAAGATCCCTATGAATACCAACTGGAAGATGGAGCCAGACGAAGGAGGAAAATCTGTAGATCCTACAGATTATCGTGCCCTAATTGGGTCACTACTCTATCTCACTGCAAGCAGGCCAGATATTGCTTTTGCAGTCGGAGTCTGCGCTCGCTTCCAAAGTAACCCCAAGCACAGCCATCTCGAAGCTGCCAAAAGAATTCTTCGATATTTGAAGGGCACTGTCAATATGGGGCTGTGGTATCCAGCGGAGGACAATTTGGAGCTCACTGGATATTCAGATGCTGACTATGGAGGGTGCAGAGTTGATAGGAAATCAACGTCAGGCACGTGTCAGTTCTTGGGAAGCAAGCTGATCTCGTGGTTCTCAAAGAAGCAAACAAGCGTAGCCACTTCAACAACTGAAGCTGAATATATGGCCGCTGGAAGCTGCTGTTCTCAAATCCTATGGCTTCGTCAGCAGTTGAAGGACTACAAGGTTGAAGCGAATGAAATTCCGATCTTCTGCGATAACAACAGTGCCATATGTATTTCTCAGAATCCAGTGCTTCACACCAGATGCAAGCACGTGGAAATTCGACATCATTTCATTCGTGATCATGTCGAGAAAAAGGATGTCAAGCTCGAGAAAATTCATACTGATCTCCAGCGAGCAGATATCCTCACCAAGCCTCTAGCTGAGTCTCGTTTCAACCAGCTATGCATGGAATTAGGGTTATTAGACCCTGGTGAAGAATGCTAGATCCACGATGCACGAAGGAGTGGTCGCTAGTTTCTCGAAGCGTCACTCGCTTCGGATCATCGCCAACTCAAGCGAGTCACTTCAAAATCTCACTCGCTTGAAGAAATTGAAGTTAGGTGGAGAAAGGTGGAGTATTGGAAGAAGTTCCTTACCAACCTACAGGAATTGTTAAGTATTTGGTTAAGGGGGAACTATTGCTTACTCTCGGAGCAAGCTACTTCCAAAGCGAGCAAAGAATGCTGCTATCTTGAATTTTGCATCGCTTCAATTTGCCCTAGCCTGGGTCAAAGCGAGTCGACTGCAAAGTTCATTCTGTAGCTTATAATAGGAAAGCTTGAAGGTTTACCTTTTTATACAAAAGGTTGCAGGGCTGGTGACATGCTTCTGCGTAAAATACGAGATTGTCTTGTCAGAGCATTCTCATTGTCATCCTGTCCATTTCTGCTCTGAGATAAGGACTTGTACTCATCCCTCATTCGTCGTGAATATGTACACTTACGTGAAGCTCCCCTCTGGGTTGTAGTAAGCTTGTGTACTATATTCATTTCCTCCCTCATTCACTTCGATGGAGGACTCTCTAATTCGTAGAGGAAGATGAATGCCAAGAAGATGAAGTTCTCTACTGGTGGTATCAACAAGCACCAAAGCAATACCAACAAGTGGACTCATCAAGTGCTATCCATGTCAACAACAAAATGGAGTCTCCAACAAGTGGTATCAATCTCCTACGAAGTGAGATTGACTGGTAAGCATTTCAATTTTAAGTACACTAAGTGAGCCGAAGCGTGCTAGAAACCTTCACTCACTATGTGGAAAATATTAAATGAATCTGACACAAATACAAAGAGGAAAACAATCTTGTTTATCCTCGAGGTATGTAAGTCAGAAACATTTTAAAATTAAGCAAAGAAATTCAATTTCTTATTCCAGTCGCTTCAGATGGCCAAGCGAGTGCTACGTCACTCAAAGCTAGCCATCGCAAGCAAGTGCGGAACAGTCACTCAAGCGAATGCCTCTCAAGCGAGTCAAAGCCTAGCGGCCCAACACGAAGCGAGCAGGCACGAAGCGAGTATGAGCTGTCTGCACTTGAGTGCCTATTTCACTTTCTGCCGAGCATTTAATGCAGGTTAACTTACGGCGAAAATATCGGGCGCGTGGTTCTCACTTTTGAATTCGAAGCGGGAAAAGGCAGAGAAGATCCAGCCGTCGAATCTCAACAGCCCCCAATCTGTAGCCGTTGGATTAGCGCCGTATAAGACAACCGAATCACGGCAGGCCACGTGGAGACGACGTGCAAGTTGGCGGTTCACTTTTACTGTGGTGACGCCGGACACATCAGATCCATCACCGCACGTCCGTCGCCTACCTACAGGACTTACGGCAATATTACCGTCCTACCCCTGCCACATCAGCCAAGACCTAATTCTATATATATGGGACGATGCAGAACTGCAGAACCTTTCACAGCTCTCAAAATTAGCCATTCTCGTGCTTAGATCTGCAACTTCTGCAACTCACGAGTCTCAACCCTTGTTTTTCATCGTTAAAACTAAGCTCAAAATCCTTCAAAATTCATCATGGGCAAGAAGCAGAAGAAAGAAACGATGGAGGAGTTTCTCACGGAGGTCGACAATCACATCAATGTCGAGCCTCATCTCGATCCAGCCATTATCGAGAAAAATGGTTTTCTCCGTAGAGCCGTGACCAAGGCTGGTCTATGGATGTTCGTGACGGCGGTTCCATCAAAGATTCTGGCAAAAGCAGTAGGAGAGCTTTTGCTAAACTTGAGGAAGGAGCAGAATACGTCTTCTTTTACTGATCCACAGACCAGGAAGCCGGTGGAGGTAGATATGAGTGAACTCATCGGTGCATTCGACTTGCCGAGAGAAGGAGGAGACTCACTGCTCGATTTGGGTCTTTCGGCCGGAGTTCAGTACGGTCGATTTGCAGACGAGAAAGCAGATCCGAATTACAAGGAGGCCAGTATCCGTTCAAGTCTGAAGGCCCCCTTCAACCATATCTGCGAACTTTTCTCGAAGAGTGTCGCATGTTACATTGGAACCTTGGATACTCTCTCCGAGACGAAGCTGATTGCCACTGCAGTTATCGTCGACAGCCTCACCGGAACCTGCTTCAATTGGCATGGCTGGTTTCTTAAACAAATTCACGAAGCCGCTGATGACTTCGCGTTCGTGAAGGGAAGCACCGATCAGATTCTCCGCAAGGGGAAACTGAAGTTCTTCTCGATACTCTCCTTTGCTTTGGAGAAGAAATTTCTGGGGAAAGCATGGCCGGAAACTGACACCACCATCTACAACAAACAGTCCATCTACTACGACAAGTGGAGGAAAACAAAAACATTGATGGACTTGGGACTTCTTGAAATTGAAGTGCCAGTTGCAAGACCGGTTGCCGAAAGGCAAGCCGAAGTGAGCCAAGCGAGGCGGGTCGCTTCACCCGGGAAGCGAGCCGTGCCAAAGCGAGGCAAGAAGATGAAGCGAGTCACTTCGCTTGTCCAAGAAAGCGAGGCGGTGGAGAAGCCGCTTGAGAACGTTGAAGTGACTCAACCCCAGCCTTCACCAATCAAAGCCAAATCACCCCCACTCCAAATCCAAACCCACACCACCCAAATACCAGAACCTCAATCTTCATCAACCCAACAACCACTTCCACAGAAAACCCCCCTCTCTCCCCACGAAGAAGAATCTGCACCTTCTTTTCATATACCGAAAATGCCACTGCTCGATATTGATCCAATCGAAGCTTTCACTACTTTTCAACCCTTCCAATCCCTGCAAACACAACCACCACACACTGAAGCCGTCCAAATATCCGAAACCCAAGAAACCTCATCCCAATCCCCCTCGACATCGGCAGCTACAGCCGATACCGCCCAAACTACCGGTGAACTCCCCATAATTCCACATTTCGTACCTCCTGCCCTCACCATAAAAACGCAAGCTCTCGAACGCTATGTCAAGGAAAGAGAGCAAGCCGCAGAAACAATCAATCTTCGCTACTCCAATGTTCCATGGACTGACGTATTCTACACCAATGTCGTCGATTTCCTGACGTACATCACCTATCGTGGAACGGAGTACTATAAGATTTTCAGGCTTCTCAAAGCATTCACAGAGGAAGAACTGATCCAAATGGAAGCCAAACTTCTCAACTTTATTGGCGAAAACGGCTTCCATGCCTTCCTTGAAGGGACCGGCTTCTGGGAGAAGTTGGATGCAAAAGTGAAAGAGCCTATCCACTCGCTACAATTCCGAAGCGAGTGCCCTCTTCCCATGAGAGGAAACTGATCAGGGAGCATAAGGAGGAGGTGGAATTAAAAGATGCGGAGATCGCTAGCCTTCATAGCGAGATAACAAAGATGAGTGAGGAGATGGAGAAAAAGGCGGGGGAGGTCATCAGCCTTAGAAAAGACTTTGACACAAAGAAGAAGAATTGGAGGGAACGGTGGAGGTAAAGGAGAGGCTGCTGGAGGAGAAAGAGAAGGCGCTGGAGGCGCAAGTGAAGTTGGTGGGAGAACAATCAACAACGATCACCGAACTCAAGGGCTCGCTTGATGCGGAAAGGAGCCGCTTGAGGGAGGTAAATGCCAAGCTTGTCTCAATTGGCAAGGAAAAGAAGGATTTGGAGGAGGAGATAAGGAAGTTGAAGGAGGTACTGGAGAATAGAGAAGGAGAGTTGGTGATGAAGGGAAGCGAGCTGCTGAACACCAAAAAGACCCTGGACTCTCTCAGAAATGAGATGAAGGAGCTCAAGCAAGAAAGTGAGCTTGATAAAAAGGAGCTGGAGAGTCGGAGGAGAAGTGCGCAGGCTATTGACCTACAGAACGCTGAATTAACACTACTACTGGAAAGGGTCAAGGAGCTGGGCGAAGCTTACACAGAAAAAGTTGCTGCAAGTGCCGAATTCCATCTCTCTCTAAACCAGAGAGAGAGGAGCCTTGACACAATGCAAGCTGAACTTCAAGCGGCTCAGGAATTCTGGTACTTCAACTTACAAGAGGAGAAGGCGGATATAAGGAGGGAAGTTGAAGCGGAGCTGGAGGATCGCTTCAGGGAGGTGGAACCGTTGGAGAGAATGATGGCGTCAGTTGTTGAGAGAGAAAAGCAGTGCGAGTATCTGCTCGAAGAAATAAGCATCAAAACCGCTGAATTAGTGGCGCCCTCCATGGGAAAGACTGAGCAGATGCTTCAAGCCGTTTTCAACGCGGTCAATTCTCTTCACCAATCCATCACCGGAAAATCAATCGTCCTAACCCCTGGCAGTGATGATGCCAAAAGGGGGGAAGGACAGATGAAGCTAGGAGGAATTGGAGGTTCAGGGGGAAGCAGAGTTGGAGAATGTTGGAGGGAGGCAGTGATGTTGGAGATAAGGAGGATGTAATGGATGATGAAGCGAGGGCCTCTCTTGCAAAGGGCAAAATTAAGCTCACGGAGGAGGAGTTGATGAAAAAGCCCGAAGAGCCCAGCAGGCCGCTTCAAGAAAAAGTGTTGAGTGCTTCTATTGCACGGCATCCTCCGGTGACTGTGATAACAAAGGAGGAAAGGCGGACGCAGGTGGAGCAGGATGCTGCCATGGCGTGGGAGATGGAGCGCATGTCTAATCTAACAAAACAATCTGTTGCTGCAGGTGCTTCATCTAGTTCCCAAGCGGCCGCTTCACCCAAAGCGCCCGCTTCAGCCGCTGCGCCAGCTTCGTCAGCCGCACTCACTTCGACTACTGCTGCACTCACTTCTCCGGAGACAAAAGGAGATGACCCCGCGGCCAAGCGCCAAAAGGTCAAGCAAGCGGTTGCTTCTAGGGCAGAGAAGGAAGAAAGAAAGAGGAAAGGAAGAGAAGAAGGGAGGAGCGAAGGCGAGAGGAAGAGGAGGATAAATGCCAGGCGACTCCAAGTAATTGACGCACGGATCGAGGAACACTTCAGAGAAGTGGTACTCATCCAGTCTTCTTTAGTGCGCAGTGCCTACATTTCATTCATGCCAGATGAGTCCGAAGCATGCGAAGCACAAGCCATATTTGATGCATGTGACGTGACGACAAAGGAAATGGTTGAGTCGGGACGCTACCCTCGCACAGATGAACAAGACTATATTCGCAAACGACTCAATGAGAAACGTCCATCGTGGAACAGCGAGTCGGGAGCAAAATTCAAGAAGGTCATGGCTCAACTATCAGGCAGGTCAGAAGAGGAGTTGGCCAATCGGAGGGACGAGCATCCCGATGCAAGGGAAATCGAGGAATTTATTCCGAGAGATCTGCGCGAGTTGTGGCTATACTACAAGGACTTGTTCATCAAAGCCTACTATTACTGGGAGGTAGTGCCGCTGCAGGATCAATGTTCTCGGATAAGTGCCCTCAACAACTTTCTCGCCACCTATGATGACAGATTGCGACGAAAGATCTTTACTATGGCTGAACAAGCTCAACCCAAGCCTCTGATCGTCAAGGTACCAGCAGTGAAGGACTTCCCCATGCCTTATCATCCAGGCACGGATGTTCCTAACAGAGGAGTCACTGATGAGGAGGTGGATGAAGCTTTCAAGATGGAGAGTGCATGGAGAAGGCCGAGCATTCACACCGTAAACACTACGGAATCAAGAGTTCTATCAGCCTATGCTCTTGATATTGTTGATGAAGGAGAGAAGAAGGAAGTGGAGAAGGAGGAGAAGGATGAAGCTGCAGGAAATCATTGAATTTCAAGCTTCATATTTTGTGAACTGATGTTCGTATATCTCATTTCAAGTTCTGTCTCTTCTGTGCCATTTACTCGCTTTGTGAATGACTTTACATTTTTTGCTACAAACTCAAACAATTTAACCGAAAAAAAAAAGGGGAAAAGGAACTTAAAAGAAAATTACAAACGAAACTGCAAATGAAGCAGTCGCTTGAAGTTCCCTTCACGGTTAGATAGACTAGATTTATTTTTATCTAAGTCTTATGGGTTTTGGCATCATCAAAAAGGGGGAAATTGTTGGGAATTGTTAAGAACGACATTGATAAACACGGATTTTCTACGTGTTTCGAGAGCTTAAAGTTGCGCCTCAGTGTTATTATCATGATCGAATTCGGTACTTTTAATATATATTTATTATATTCGAGGATATTACACTTGATAGTAGTTTTGTGGAGTTTTGTAGGGAAAATCGGAGAAAAAGGGATTAAATAATTAAGTGTAGGCCTTGGGCCTTGAATTCAACAATGCATGGCCCAAATGCATGGCCCAAGTGCATGGCCCAAGTGCATGGCCCAATGCATGTCATCCAAGAAGAAGCTCACGCGGCCATGCACCCCCGCGTCCCCTTCCCTTCCGCCGCGTCTTCGCCTCAAGCTTTGCAAGACGCGGCCGCGTCTCCACTCCTCCCCTGCCGCGCCCAGCAGCCCCTTCTCCGCGCCTGGGCCGCGCGGCTGCCCACGCCACCGCGCTCACCTCCATCCGTCGCCGCGTCTTCCATGTATGGAAAGAGGCGTCCAACAAGCGAGCGGTTACGATCTGCCTTCAAGGGGGTCGTAACAGAAAATCAAGGAAAAGAATAAGAGGGCGGAGAAGAGAAGAGGACGGGGACATCTCATATTTTGCAGCTCGTCTCTACGGAAGCAACTGGGGATTCAATCTTGGGAGAAGAAGATCGAAGAATTGAAGTCGGCGATATTCGGAGCCCTAGTTCTCCCTACAGTTTCCGTTTAATTTCGATTATAATCCTTTCGAATCTTAGAATTTTTATCCTCATTATGCTTGGCTAAATTCTCTTTTATTCTAGAGTTAGGGAGTACATGAATATTATGGATTCTATTTAGTTCTTATCAATCGATCACGACCTTCTATTGCTTCGTATGTTCTTGTTTGTATTATTTGCTTATTTGATTAGCTACCAAGTGAGCATGATTCATTGTGTTGATTCGATAGGCGAAAGATGAGAATTAACGCTCGAATAGGGAACATAGGACACACACTTCAATAAAGTCGAAAGATCTCGAGAATTGTGTGAGAGCTTATAACCTTTTGAACCTTTAGGAGTTTCATGTGTTAGTTATCAGTTGGACACAACGATTCTTGCATGAAATCTACGGTTTAGGCGCTACGAAAGTAGGTTTAAGCTATTTGTGTGGTTGTTCTAGTAATAGTCGAGTCCTCTATGTGATTGATTGATTTTGATTTAATTGAATTCGTTCGTTCATCGAAACCGAAGCTCTAGAATAATTCTTCTTATATTTGATTCTCTCGTTGCTTGTTGTTTATATTTATTATTTCGCTTTTTATTAATTTAGAAAACAAAATCCAAAGATTTATTCGTCTAAATAGAGGATAGGAAATTCGATTAGTACTCATTAGGTTAATCAGTCCTCGTGGAATACGACCTTGCTTCCCTATCTATAATTACACCCGTACACTTGCGGTAGTAAAAATATTAGTGAACAAGTTTTTGGCGCCGTTGCCGGGGACTGATTTTCGTTCTAGTGATATTAGTTAGATTTCTTTGATACTAATTTAGACATTTTATTTTCTGTATTTCATTTTCAATTTTAATTTGTTTGAGTTGTCTAATTGTTCTCTTTGTTGGTGTATAGGTGGTGAATGCGCACAAGGTCTTCAGGCATCACTTTAGATCCTGTAGATCCGGAGATAGAAGCCACCTGTCGTCGGAATAACGCAAGGAGAAACAAGAGGAGAATGGCAACTCAGGAGGAGTTCAATCAGCTCAGGGAGCAGTTAAGGATTCTGAGGGAGGCTCGGGAACGAGCAAACGTTCAACCAGCTCCTATTCAGGCTCAGTTTCAGAATGTGATAGCTCATGGGGGAATTCCCGGACCAGCCATCGAGGCTAACAACTTCGAGTTGAAGACGGGCCTAATATCTATGGTCCAACAGAATCAGTATGGAGGAGGTCCGTTGGAGGACCCGAATGCCCATCTCAGTCAGTTTTTGGATCTCTGCGCCACAGTTAAGATCAATGGAGCACCTGAGGATGCTATCAAAATTCGCCTCTTCCCATTCTCTTTGAGGGATAAGGCGAAGCAGTGGTTCCAATCTATCGAGTTGGGAGGAGACATTACATGGGACGATCTAGCTCACAAGTTCCTATTCAAGTTCCAACCTCCGGGCCTCATGTTCAAATTGAAGATGGAAATCACACATTTCCAACAATATGAAGGGGAGAGTCTCTACGAAGCTTGGGAGAGGTTCAAGGAAACGATCAGAAAGTGTCCCAACCATGGCTTCGACTTAGGTACCCGCATCATGATCTTCTACAATGCATGTAATGGGGAACTACGAAGACTCATGGATGCAGCTGCTGGAGGAGCATTGTTGTGCAAAGGGGGAGATGAGGCCATCGATATAATTGAGAACATGGCATCCACAAGCTACCAGTGGCCAACAGAGAGGAGCAATCTGAGGAAAGTAGCTATGGCTGAGAACAAAGACCCTCTTGTTGCACTCACAAATCAGATTGCAACTTTGTCGAGCAAGTTCGAGACCATGATGCAGACCCGAAGCAACCCAACAGTTGAAGAGATTCAATTCGAGGAGGCAAATTGGGTCAACAATCGGGGGTTTCAGCCTCAAGGAGGATATCAAGGGGGTCGTTCAAATCAAGGTGGATACCAAGGATATCAAGCACCTCCTTCCCATCCGAATCTCTCATATGGAAATCCGAACAACGCTCTTCAGCCACCACCCGGATTTTCAACATCCAATGGAGTGATCAATGAGCAAAAGAAGCCGAATTTGGAGGACATACTCATGAGGTTCATCTCGAGTTCAGATACAAGGATGTCAGCGGTGGAGACACAAGTAAAGATGATCGAAAAGCAAGTGAGCCAGATCGCTAACTCTTTGAGCAATCAGCACAATCCGGGGCAGTTCCCAAGCAACACGGTGGTGAATCCCAAGGAGCAATGCAAAGCCATCACATTGAGGAGTGGCACTACATATGAGGGACCGAAGATGCCGAATAAAGATTCCGATGTTGGTGATCCCATTGTGGAAGAGAAGGAGCCTACATCACCTACGAAGGTTCAAGAGGAAAAAGAAGAGCTCACACCGGCCATAAAGGAGAAGAAGGAAGGGAAAATGCCTAAACCCCTACCACCACCTTTGCATGTTCCTATGCCTTTTCCTCAAAGGCATCAAAAGAGGATGGGGGATGAGCAATTTTCCAGATTTTTGGACATCTTTCGGAAGGTCCAAATCAACATTCCGTTGGTAGAAGCTCTACAACAAATGCCCAAGTATGCCAAGTTCCTCAAAGATGTGATTTCAAAGAAGAAGAAGTGGGGAGACTTTGAGACAGTGAACTTGAATGAAGAGTGTAGTGCTATCTTACAACGGAAGTTGCCCGTCAAGTCCAAAGATCCGGGTAGTTTCACAATTGCTTGTGAGATTGGGGGGATGAAATTCGGAAGAGCGCTATGTGATTTGGGTGCAAGTGTCAATCTCATGCCTCTTTCAGTTTTTAGGAAGCTAAAAATTGGAGAGGTGAAGCCTACCACCATAGCTCTTCAAATGGCGGATCGGTCGGTGGCATATCCTCAAGGCCTAGTTGAAGATGTTCTTATCAAGGTTAATGATTTCATCTTTCCCGCTGATTTTATTGTTCTCGATATGGAGGAAGACCGAAATATGCCCTTGATTCTTGGGAGACCATTTTTGGCTACGAGCCAAGCACTCATTGATGTTGCAAGAGGAGAGCTTACCTTGAGGGTAAATGATGAGAGTTGCACTTTCTCCATCTACAAGCCGTCGAAGTATTCTGAGGAAGAGGAAGTCAAATCGGTAGAAGAGTGCAAAGTGCTTGATGTGTGTGATTCTTACACCGTAAAAAGTTCTATGGAGCCGCCCAAAACTCCTACCGAGGCTTGCATTTCTACTTCTTTCTCTTCTTCAAAATTCTCTTTTTATTTATGCTCTAATTATTTTGATGAGTATACTTTAGAAAGTGTGCAGAAAATTTCAGATCAAGAGGCACATCTTTTCGGGAAAGGGAATGAAGAGAATGGAGCTACCCCGAAACATTTGCATGGCCACTTGAAGAATTATAAGAAGAAAAAGAGAAGGGCATGTGAAATTCCGGGTTAGTACGAAATACTCTTCCACCTCTTCTTCTTTCAAACTTATTATTTTTCTTATTAAAAACAATAAGTTTGGGGGGATGGCGAAGTGTGGAAAAGTATTTCGATTTTTATTGCTTTCTAGTTATTTTATTTGAGTCTTGCATGTTTAGTGTCTTATATTAGTTAGTAGAGTTTTTTTTTTTTTTTTGTGTGTGTGTTTTTGTTTTTAATTGATGATAAGCATGGCTAGTACTTGTGACGATGAGGCCTATGATGATTTCTTAAAGTTGAGTTTATTAAAAATCTTTCACTTGGAATTACTTCATGAGTTGATTAGCATGATTGATTGGTTTTGATTGTTTGACCTCTAAGAAGCTTGGATCACATATTTGCCTTTGTTGTGAGTTTTGAGCCTTGACTATCACATGATTATAGTCGTATTTTCTTTCTTGAGTGTGATTGTTCAAGCATGCGTACTTGTCTCTAGAACTTGCTCTTCTATCTCCCTCAAGGTCGCATTAGTGTGCTCAATAATTTAGAAATGATCTAAGGCCATCCTTCTTAGCCTCATTTTTCCCTTTTTGCTTGTCCAAATGATACATAATCCTAGTTTAACCCCCTTGAGCCTTTGAGACCTTTTTTCTTTGATAAACTTTGGAGTGGGGATATTGTGTAGGATTTTGTTGATTTGTATTGAGAAATTCGAAAAAAAATAAGGGAGAAGGTGGGTTTGGATGGATCCTTTTGCCCACATAAGCTCTATTTAAAGAAAAAAAAAGAAGGAAAAAAAAAAAGAGAGAGAGAGAGAGAGACAAAGTCTCAAATAAAAGAAGAAAAAAAAGAGAAAAAAAGAAAAAGTTGTTGAATAAAGAGCATAAGTGAGTAGAGAAGGAGTACTAAGATGGTTGAGTGATGAGGATGGTTTAGAATAGATGAATGGTTGGGAATTGAAGCTTTATTAGCTATTGGCTTGAGTGTTTGTGGGAATTAAAAGTCATTATTTTGGGATTTTACTCACTTAGCCAAATACTTCCTATCTACCAAAGAGCCTACATTACAACCTTAATCAAAGTCCTTTTTGATCTTTATTATAAGCACACATTGAGCAATGGAGAGGTTGAGATAAATTGCAAGCCTATGGTAGATATTGTGCATGTTTTGAATTGAGTGAAAAAATTTACCTATCTTTATACACTTGAGAGTTGAGGGTTCACTCATATGTACTCGTATGCCGTGAGGATCCAAGTTTCGAAAAGGTTAGATTATTGAGATGTGATCATGATGTGCTAATCGATGATTGTGGTGATTTGTTTGTTATGATTTTGGTTTTATAAAATTTTTCTGAGGCCAAAAATTCATTGTCACTTTGCTAATCCGTGTTTATTGTTGATTGATCTCTTTGCTTTGTTTTTGTGTTTGAGGACAAACATTCGCTCAAGTTTGGGGGGTTGATAAACATGGATTTTCTACGTGTTTCGAGAGCTTAAAGTTGCGCCTCAGTGTTATTATCATGATCGAATTCGGTACTTTTAATATATATTTATTATATTCGAGGATATTACACTTGATCGTAGTTTTGTGGAGTTTTGTAGGGAAAATCGGAGAAAAAGGGATTAAATAATTAAGTGTAGGCCTTGGGCCTTGAATTCAACAATGCATGGCCCAAATGCATGGCCCAAGTGCATGGCCCAAGTGCATGGCCCAATGCATGTCATCCAAGAAGAAGCTCACGCTGCCATGCACCCCCGCGTCCCCTTCCCTTCCGCCGCGTCTTCGCCTCAAGCTTTGCAAGACGCGGCCGCGTCTCCACTCCTCCCCTGCCGTGCCCAGCAGCCCCTTCTCCGCGCCTGGGCCGCGCGGCTGCCCACGCCACCGCGCTCACCTCCATCCGTCGCCGCGTCGTCCATGTATGGAAAGAGGCGTCCAACAAGCGAGCGGTTACGATCTGCCTTCAAGGGGGTCGTAACAGAAAATCAAGGAAAAGAATAAGAGGGCGGAGAAGAGAAGAGGACGGGGACATCTCATATTTTGCAGCTCGTCTCTACGGAAGCAACTGGGGATTCAATCTTGGGAGAAGAAGATCGAAGAATTGAAGTCGGCGATATTCGGAGCCCTAGTTCTCCCTACAGTTTCCGTTTAATTTCGATTATAATCCTTTCGAATCTTAGAATTTTTATCCTCATTATGCTTGGCTAAATTCTCTTTTATTCTAGAGTTAGGGAGTACATGAATATTATGGATTCTATTTAGTTCTTATCAATCGATCACGACCTTCTATTGCTTCGTATGTTCTTGTTTGTATTATTTGCTTATTTGATTAGCTACCAAGTGAGCATGATTCATTGTGTTGATTCGATAAGCGAAAGATGAGAATTAACGCTCGAATAGGGAACATAGGACACACACTTCAATAAAGTCGAAAGATCTCGAGAATTGTGTGAGAGCTTATAACCTTTTGAACCTTTAGGAGTTTCATGTGTTAGTTATCAGTTGGACACAACGATTCTTGCATGAAATCTACGGTTTAGGCGCTACGAAAGTAGGTTTAAGCTATTTGTGTGGTTGTTCTAGTAATAGTCGAGTCCTCTATGTGATTGATTGATTTTGATTTAATTGAATTCGTTCGTTCATCGAAACCGAAGCTCTAGAATAATTCTTCTTATATTTGATTCTCTCGTTGCTTGTTGTTTATATTTATTATTTCGCTTTTTATTAATTTAGAAAACAAAATCCAAAGATTTATTCGTCTAAATAGAGGATAGGAAATTCGATTAGTACTCATTAGGTTAATCAGTCCTCGTGGAATACGACCTTGCTTCCCTATCTATAATTACACCCGTACACTTGCGGTAGTAAAAATATTAGTGAACAAGTTTTTGGCGCCGTTGCCGGGGACTGATTTTCGTTCTAGTGATATTAGTTAGATTTCTTTGATACTAATTTAGACATTTTATTTTCTGTATTTCATTTTCAATTTTAATTTGTTTGAGTTGTCTAATTGTTCTCTTTGTTGGTGTATAGGTGGTGAATGCGCACAAGGTCTTCAGGCATCACTTTAGATCCTGTAGATCCGGAGATAGAAGCCACCTGTCGTCGGAATAACGCAAGGAGAAACAAGAGGAGAATGGCAACTCAGGAGGAGTTCAATCAGCTCAGGGAGCAGTTAAGGATTCTGAGGGAGGCTCGGGAACGAGCAAACGTTCAACCAGCTCCTATTCAGGCTCAGTTTCAGAATGTGATAGCTCATGGGGGAATTCCCGGACCAGCCATCGAGGCTAACAACTTCGAGTTGAAGACGGGCCTAATATCTATGGTCCAACAGAATCAGTATGGAGGAGGTCCGTTGGAGGACCCGAATGCCCATCTCAGTCAGTTTTTGGATCTCTGCGCCACAGTTAAGATCAATGGAGCACCTGAGGATGCTATCAAAATTCGCCTCTTCCCATTCTCTTTGAGGGATAAGGCGAAGCAGTGGTTCCAATCTATCGAGTTGGGAGGAGACATTACATGGGACGATCTAGCTCACAAGTTCCTATTCAAGTTCCAACCTCCGGGCCTCATGTTCAAATTGAAGATGGAAATCACACATTTCCAACAATATGAAGGGGAGAGTCTCTACGAAGCTTGGGAGAGGTTCAAGGAAACGATCAGAAAGTGTCCCAACCATGGCTTCGACTTAGGTACCCGCATCATGATCTTCTACAATGCTTGTAATGGGGAACTACGAAGACTCATGGATGCAGCTGCTGGAGGAGCATTGTTGTGCAAAGGGGGAGATGAGGCCATCGATATAATTGAGAACATGGCATCCACAAGCTACCAGTGGCCAACAGAGAGGAACAATCTGAGGAAAGTAGCTATGGCTGAGAACAAAGACCCTCTTGTTGCACTCACAAATCAGATTGCAACTTTGTCGAGCAAGTTCGAGACCATGATGCAGACCCGAAGCAACCCAACAGTTGAAGAGATTCAATTCGAGGAGGCAAATTGGGTCAACAATCGGGGGTTTCAGCCTCAAGGAGGATATCAAGGGGGTCGTTCAAATCAAGGTGGATACCAAGGATATCAAGCACCTCCTTCCCATCCGAATCTCTCATATGGAAATCCGAACAACGCTCTTCAGCCACCACCCGGATTTTCAACATCCAATGGAGTGATCAATGAGCAAAAGAAGCCGAATTTGGAGGACATACTCATGAGGTTCATCTCGAGTTCAGATACAAGGATGTCAGCGGTGGAGACACAAGTAAAGATGATCGAAAAGCAAGTGAGCCAGATCGCTAACTCTTTGAGCAATCAGCACAATCCGGGGCAGTTCCCAAGCAACACGGTGGTGAATCCCAAGGAGCAATGCAAAGCCATCACATTGAGGAGTGGCACTACATATGAGGGACCGAAGATGCCGAATAAAGATTCCGATGTTGGTGATCCCATTGTGGAAGAGAAGGAGCCTACATCACCTACGAAGGTTCAAGAGGAAAAAGAAGAGCTCACACCGGCCATAAAGGAGAAGAAGGAAGGGAAAATGCCTAAACCCCTACCACCACCTTTGCATGTTCCTATGCCTTTTCCTCAAAGGCATCAAAAGAGGATGGGGGATGAGCAATTTTCCAGATTTTTGGACATCTTTCGGAAGGTCCAAATCAACATTCCGTTGGTAGAAGCTCTACAACAAATGCCCAAGTATGCCAAGTTCCTCAAAGATGTGATTTCAAAGAAGAAGAAGTGGGGAGACTTTGAGACAGTGAACTTGAATGAAGAGTGTAGTGCTATCTTACAACGGAAGTTGCCCGTCAAGTCCAAAGATCCGGGTAGTTTCACAATTGCTTGTGAGATTGGGGGGATGAAATTCGGAAGAGCGCTATGTGATTTGGGTGCAAGTGTCAATCTCATGCCTCTTTCAGTTTTTAGGAAGCTAAAAATTGGAGAGGTGAAGCCTACCACCATAGCTCTTCAAATGGCGGATCGGTCGGTGGCATATCCTCAAGGCCTAGTTGAAGATGTTCTTATCAAGGTTAATGATTTCATCTTTCCCGCTGATTTTATTGTTCTCGATATGGAGGAAGACCGAAATATGCCCTTGATTCTTGGGAGACCATTTTTGGCTACGAGCCAAGCACTCATTGATGTTGCAAGAGGAGAGCTTACCTTGAGGGTAAATGATGAGAGTTGCACTTTCTCCATCTACAAGCCGTCGAAGTATTCTGAGGAAGAGGAAGTCAAATCGGTAGAAGAGTGCAAAGTGCTTGATGTGTGTGATTCTTACACCGTAAAAAGTTCTATGGAGCCGCCCAAAACTCCTACCGAGGCTTGCATTTCTACTTCTTTCTCTTCTTCAAAATTCTCTTTTTATTTATGCTCTAATTATTTTGATGAGTATACTTTAGAAAGTGTGCAGAAAATTTCAGATCAAGAGGCACATCTTTTCGGGAAAGGGAATGAAGAGAATGGAGCTACCCCGAAACATTTGCATGGCCACTTGAAGAATTATAAGAAGAAAAAGAGAAGGGCATGTGAAATTCCGGGTTAGTACGAAATACTCTTCCACCTCTTCTTCTTTCAAACTTATTATTTTTCTTATTAAAAACAATAAGTTTGGGGGGATGGCGAAGTGTGGAAAAGTATTTCGATTTTTATTGCTTTCTAGTTATTTTATTTGAGTCTTGCATGTTTAGTGTCTTATATTAGTTAGTAGAGTTTTTTTTTTTTTTTTTTGTGTGTGTGTTTTTGTTTTTAATTGATGATAAGCATGGCTAGTACTTGTGACGATGAGGCCTATGATGATTTCTTAAAGTTGAGTTTATTAAAAATCTTTCACTTGGAATTACTTCATGAGTTGATTAGCATGATTGATTGGTTTTGATTGTTTGACCTCTAAGAAGCTTGGATCACATATTTGCCTTTGTTGTGAGTTTTGAGCCTTGACTATCACATGATTATAGTCGTATTTTCTTTCTTGAGTGTGATTGTTCAAGCATGCGTACTTGTCTCTAGAACTTGCTCTTCTATCTCCCTCAAGGTCGCATTAGTGTGCTCAATAATTTAGAAATGATCTAAGGCCATCCTTCTTAGCCTCATTTTTCCCTTTTTGCTTGTCCAAATGATACATAATCCTAGTTTAACCCCCTTGAGCCTTTGAGACCTTTTTTCTTTGATAAACTTTGGAGTGGGGATATTGTGTAGGATTTTGTTGATTTGTATTGAGAAATTCGAAAAAAAATAAGGGAGAAGGTGGGTTTGGATGGATCCTTTTGCCCACATAAGCTCTATTTAAAGAAAAAAAAAGAAGGAAAAAAAAAAAAAAAGAGAGAGAGAGAGAGACAAAGTCTCAAATAAAAGAAGAAAAAAAAGAGAAAAAAAGAAAAAGTTGTTGAATAAAGAGCATAAGTGAGTAGAGAAGGAGTACTAAGATGGTTGAGTGATGAGGATGGTTTAGAATAGATGAATGGTTGGGAATTGAAGCTTTATTAGCTATTGGCTTGAGTGTTTGTGGGAATTAAAAGTCATTATTTTGGGATTTTACTCACTTAGCCAAATACTTCCTATCTACCAAAGAGCCTACATTACAACCTTAATCAAAGTCCTTTTTGATCTTTATTATAAGCACACATTGAGCAATGGAGAGGTTGAGATAAATTGCAAGCCTATGGTAGATATTGTGCATGTTTTGAATTGAGTGAAAAAATTTACCTATCTTTATACACTTGAGAGTTGAGGGTTCACTCATATGTACTCCTATGCCGTGAGGATCCAAGTTTCGAAAAGGTTAGATTATTGAGATGTGATCATGATGTGCTAATCGATGATTGTGGTGATTTGTTTGTTATGATTTTGGTTTTATAAAATTTTTCTGAGGCCAAAAATTCATTGTCACTTTGCTAATCCGTGTTTATTGTTGATTGATCTCTTTGCTTTGTTTTTGTGTTTGAGGACAAACATTCGCTCAAGTTTGGGGGGTTGATAAACACGGATTTTCTACGTGTTTCGAGAGCTTAAAGTTGCGCCTCAGTGTTATTATCATGATCGAATTCGGTACTTTTAATATATATTTATTATATTCGAGGATATTACACTTGATCGTAGTTTTGTGGAGTTTTGTAGGGAAAATCGGAGAAAAAGGGATTAAATAATTAAGTGTAGGCCTTGGGCCTTGAATTCAACAATGCATGGCCCAAATGCATGGCCCAAGTGCATGGCCCAATGCATGTCATCCAAGAAGAAGCTCACGCGGCCATGCACCCCCGCGTCCCCTTCCCTTCCGCCGCGTCTTCGCCTCAAGCTTTGCAAGACGCGGCCGCGTCTCCACTCCTCCCCTGCCGTGCCCAGCAGCCCCTTCTCCGCGCCTGGGCCGCGCGGCTGCCCACGCCACCGCGCTCACCTCCATCCGTCGCCGCGTCGTCCATGTATGGAAAGAGGCGTCCAACAAGCGAGCGGTTACGATCTGCCTTCAAGGGGGTCGTAACAGAAAATCAAGGAAAAGAATAAGAGGGCGGAGAAGAGAAGAGGACGGGGACATCTCATATTTTGTAGCTCGTCTCTACGGAAGCAACTGGGGATTCAATCTTGGGAGAAGAAGATCGAAGAATTGAAGTCGGCGATATTCGGAGCCCTAGTTCTCCCTACAGTTTCCGTTTAATTTCGATTATAATCCTTTCGAATCTTAGAATTTTTATCCTCATTATGCTTGGCTAAATTCTCTTTTATTCTAGAGTTAGGGAGTACATGAATATTATGGATTCTATTTAGTTCTTATCAATCGATCACGACCTTCTATTGCTTCGTATGTTCTTGTTTGTATTATTTGCTTATTTGATTAGCTACCAAGTGAGCATGATTCATTGTGTTGATTCGATAGGCGAAAGATGAGAATTAACGCTCGAATAGGGAACATAGGACACACACTTCAATAAAGTCGAAAGATCTCGAGAATTGTGTGAGAGCTTATAACCTTTTGAACCTTTAGGAGTTTCATGTGTTAGTTATCAGTTGGACACAACGATTCTTGCATGAAATCTACGGTTTAGGCGCTACGAAAGTAGGTTTAAGCTATTTGTGTGGTTGTTCTAGTAATAGTCGAGTCCTCTATGTGATTGATTGATTTTGATTTAATTGAATTCGTTCGTTCATCGAAACCGAAGCTCTAGAATAATTCTTCTTATATTTGATTCTCTCGTTGCTTGTTGTTTATATTTATTATTTCGCTTTTTATTAATTTAGAAAACAAAATCCAAAGATTTATTCGTCTAAATAGAGGATAGGAAATTCGATTAGTACTCATTAGGTTAATCAGTCCTCGTGGAATACGACCTTGCTTCCCTATCTATAATTACACCCGTACACTTGCGGTAGTAAAAATATTAGTGAACAAGTTTTTGGCGCCGTTGCCGGGGACTGATTTTCGTTCTAGTGATATTAGTTAGATTTCTTTGATACTAATTTAGACATTTTATTTTCTGTATTTCATTTTCAATTTTAATTTGTTTGAGTTGTCTAATTGTTCTCTTTGTTGGTGTATAGGTGGTGAATGCGCACAAGGTCTTCAGGCATCACTTTAGATCCTGTAGATCCGGAGATAGAAGCCACCTGTCGTCGGAATAACGCAAGGAGAAACAAGAGGAGAATGGCAACTCAGGAGGAGTTCAATCAGCTCAGGGAGCAGTTAAGGATTCTGAGGGAGGCTCGGGAACGAGCAAACGTTCAACCAGCTCCTATTCAGGCTCAGTTTCAGAATGTGATAGCTCATGGGGGAATTCCCGGACCAGCCATCGAGGCTAACAACTTCGAGTTGAAGACGGGCCTAATATCTATGGTCCAACAGAATCAGTATGGAGGAGGTCCGTTGGAGGACCCGAATGCCCATCTCAGTCAGTTTTTGGATCTCTGCGCCACAGTTAAGATCAATGGAGCACCTGAGGATGCTATCAAAATTCGCCTCTTCCCATTCTCTTTGAGGGATAAGGCGAAGCAGTGGTTCCAATCTATCGAGTTGGGAGGAGACATTACATGGGACGATCTAGCTCACAAGTTCCTATTCAAGTTCCAACCTCCGAGCCTCATGTTCAAATTGAAGATGGAAATCACACATTTCCAACAATATGAAGGGGAGAGTCTCTACGAAGCTTGGGAGAGGTTCAAGGAAACGATCAGAAAGTGTCCCAACCATGGCTTCGACTTAGGTACCCGCATCATGATCTTCTACAATGCTTGTAATGGGGAACTACGAAGACTCATGGATGCAGCTGCTGGAGGAGCATTGTTGTGCAAAGGGGGAGATGAGGCCATCGATATAATTGAGAACATGGCATCCACAAGCTACCAGTGGCCAACAGAGAGGAACAATCTGAGGAAAGTAGCTATGGCTGAGAACAAAGACCCTCTTGTTGCACTCACAAATCAGATTGCAACTTTGTCGAGCAAGTTCGAGACCATGATGCAGACCCGAAGCAACCCAACAGTTGAAGAGATTCAATTCGAGGAGGCTAATTGGGTCAACAATCGGGGGTTTCAGCCTCAAGGAGGATATCAAGGGGGTCGTTCAAATCAAGGTGGATACCAAGGATATCAAGCACCTCCTTCCCATCCGAATCTCTCATATGGAAATCCGAACAACGCTCTTCAGCCACCACCCGGATTTTCAACATCCAATGGAGTGATCAATGAGCAAAAGAAGCCGAATTTGGAGGACATACTCATGAGGTTCATCTCGAGTTCAGATACAAGGATGTCAGCGGTGGAGACACAAGTAAAGATGATCGAAAAGCAAGTGAGCCAGATCGCTAACTCTTTGAGCAATCAGCACAATCCGGGGCAGTTCCCAAGCAACACGGTGGTGAATCCCAAGGAGCAATGCAAAGCCATCACATTGAGGAGTGGCACTACATATGAGGGACCGAAGATGCCGAATAAAGATTCCGATGTTGGTGATCCCATTGTGGAAGAGAAGGAGCCTACATCACCTACGAAGGTTCAAGAGGAAAAAGAAGAGCTCACACCGGCCATAAAGGAGAAGAAGGAAGGGAAAATGCCTAAACCCCTACCACCACCTTTGCATGTTCCTATGCCTTTTCCTCAAAGGCATCAAAAGAGGATGGGGGATGAGCAATTTTCCAGATTTTTGGACATCTTTCGGAAGGTCCAAATCAACATTCCGTTGGTAGAAGCTCTACAACAAATGCCCAAGTATGCCAAGTTCCTCAAAGATGTGATTTCAAAGAAGAAGAAGTGGGGAGACTTTGAGACAGTGAACTTGAATGAAGAGTGTAGTGCTATCTTACAACGGAAGTTGCCCGTCAAGTCCAAAGATCCGGGTAGTTTCACAATTGCTTGTGAGATTGGGGGGATGAAATTCGGAAGAGCGCTATGTGATTTGGGTGCAAGTGTCAATCTCATGCCTCTTTCAGTTTTTAGGAAGCTAAAAATTGGAGAGGTGAAGCCTACCACCATAGCTCTTCAAATGGCGGATCGGTCGGTGGCATATCCTCAAGGCCTAGTTGAAGATGTTCTTATCAAGGTTAATGATTTCATCTTTCCCGCTGATTTTATTGTTCTCGATATGGAGGAAGACCGAAATATGCCCTTGATTCTTGGGAGACCATTTTTGGCTACGAGCCAAGCACTCATTGATGTTGCAAGAGGAGAGCTTACCTTGAGGGTAAATGATGAGAGTTGCACTTTCTCCATCTACAAGCCGTCGAAGTATTCTGAGGAAGAGGAAGTCAAATCGGTAGAAGAGTGCAAAGTGCTTGATGTGTGTGATTCTTACACCGTAAAAAGTTCTATGGAGCCGCCCAAAACTCCTACCGAGGCTTGCATTTCTACTTCTTTCTCTTCTTCAAAATTCTCTTTTTATTTATGCTCTAATTATTTTGATGAGTATACTTTAGAAAGTGTGCAGAAAATTTCAGATCAAGAGGCACATCTTTTCGGGAAAGGGAATGAAGAGAATGGAGCTACCCCGAAACATTTGCATGGCCACTTGAAGAATTATAAGAAGAAAAAGAGAAGGGCATGTGAAATTCCGGGTTAGTACGAAATACTCTTCCACCTCTTCTTCTTTCAAACTTATTATTTTTCTTATTAAAAACAATAAGTTTGGGGGGATGGCGAAGTGTGGAAAAGTATTTCGATTTTTATTGCTTTCTAGTTATTTTATTTGAGTCTTGCATGTTTAGTGTCTTATATTAGTTAGTAGAGTTTTTTTTTTTTTTTTGTGTGTGTGTTTTTGTTTTTAATTGATGATAAGCATGGCTAGTACTTGTGACGATGAGGCCTATGATGATTTCTTAAAGTTGAGTTTATTAAAAATCTTTCACTTGGAATTACTTCATGAGTTGATTAGCATGATTGATTGGTTTTGATTGTTTGACCTCTAAGAAGCTTGGATCACATATTTGCCTTTGTTGTGAGTTTTGAGCCTTGACTATCACATGATTATAGTCGTATTTTCTTTCTTGAGTGTGATTGTTCAAGCATGCGTACTTGTCTCTAGAACTTGCTCTTCTATCTCCCTCAAGGTCGCATTAGTGTGCTCAATAATTTAGAAATGATCTAAGGCCATCCTTCTTAGCCTCATTTTTCCCTTTTTGCTTGTCCAAATGATACATAATCCTAGTTTAACCCCCTTGAGCCTTTGAGACCTTTTTTCTTTGATAAACTTTGGAGTGGGGATATTGTGTAGGATTTTGTTGATTTGTATTGAGAAATTCGAAAAAAAATAAGGGAGAAGGTGGGTTTGGATGGATCCTTTTGCCCACATAAGCTCTATTTAAAGAAAAAAAAAAGAAGGAAAAAAAAAAGAGAGAGAGAGAGAGAGACAAAGTCTCAAATAAAAGAAGAAAAAAAAGAGAAAAAAAGAAAAAGTTGTTGAATAAAGAGCATAAGTGAGTAGAGAAGGAGTACTAAGATGGTTGAGTGATGAGGATGGTTTAGAATAGATGAATGGTTGGGAATTGAAGCTTTATTAGCTATTGGCTTGAGTGTTTGTGGGAATTAAAAGTCATTATTTTGGGATTTTACTCACTTAGCCAAATACTTCCTATCTACCAAAGAGCCTACATTACAACCTTAATCAAAGTCCTTTTTGATCTTTATTATAAGCACACATTGAGCAATGGAGAGGTTGAGATAAATTGCAAGCCTATGGTAGATATTGTGCATGTTTTGAATTGAGTGAAAAAATTTACCTATCTTTATACACTTGAGAGTTGAGGGTTCACTCATATGTACTCCTATGCCGTGAGGATCCAAGTTTCGAAAAGGTTAGATTATTGAGATGTGATCATGATGTGCTAATCGATGATTGTGGTGATTTGTTTGTTATGATTTTGGTTTTATAAAATTTTTCTGAGGCCAAAAATTCATTGTCACTTTGCTAATCCGTGTTTATTGTTGATTGATCTCTTTGCTTTGTTTTTGTGTTTGAGGACAAACATTCGCTCAAGTTTGGGGGGTTGATAAACACGGATTTTCTACGTGTTTCGAGAGCTTAAAGTTGCGCCTCAGTGTTATTATCATGATCGAATTCGGTACTTTTAATATATATTTATTATATTCGAGGATATTACACTTGATCGTAGTTTTGTGGAGTTTTGTAGGGAAAATCGGAGAAAAAGGGATTAAATAATTAAGTGTAGGCCTTGGGCCTTGAATTCAACAATGCATGGCCCAAATGCATGGCCCAAGTGCATGGCCCAAGTGCATGGCCCAATGCATGTCATCCAAGAAGAAGCTCACGCGGCCATGCACCCCCGCGTCCCCTTCCCTTCCGCCGCGTCTTCGCCTCAAGCTTTGCAAGACGCGGCCGCGTCTCCACTCCTCCCCTGCCGTGCCCAGCAGCCCCTTCTCCGCGCCTGGGCCGTGCGGCTGCCCACGCCACCGCGCTCACCTCCATCCGTCGCCGCGTCGTCCATGTATGGAAAGAGGCGTCCAACAAGCGAGCGGTTACGATCTGCCTTCAAGGGGGTCGTAACAGAAAATCAAGGAAAAGAATAAGAGGGCGGAGAAGAGAAGAGGACGGGGACATCTCATATTTTGCAGCTCGTCTCTACGGAAGCAACTGGGGATTCAATCTTGGGAGAAGAAGATCGAAGAATTGAAGTCGGCGATATTCGGAGCCCTAGTTCTCCCTACAGTTTCCGTTTAATTTCGATTATAATCCTTTCGAATCTTAGAATTTTTATCCTCATTATGCTTGGCTAAATTCTCTTTTATTCTAGAGTTAGGGAGTACATGAATATTATGGATTCTATTTAGTTCTTATCAATCGATCACGACCTTCTATTGCTTCGTATGTTCTTGTTTGTATTATTTGCTTATTTGATTAGCTACCAAGTGAGCATGATTCATTGTGTTGATTCGATAGGCGAAAGATGAGAATTAACGCTCGAATAGGGAACATAGGACACACACTTCAATAAAGTCGAAAGATCTCGAGAATTGTGTGAGAGCTTATAACCTTTTGAACCTTTAGGAGTTTCATGTGTTAGTTATCAGTTGGACACAACGATTCTTGCATGAAATCTACGGTTTAGGCGCTACGAAAGTAGGTTTAAGCTATTTGTGTGGTTGTTCTAGTAATAGTCGAGTCCTCTATGTGATTGATTGATTTTGATTTAATTGAATTCGTTCGTTCATCGAAACCGAAGCTCTAGAATAATTCTTCTTATATTTGATTCTCTCGTTGCTTGTTGTTTATATTTATTATTTCGCTTTTTATTAATTTAGAAAACAAAATCCAAAGATTTATTCGTCTAAATAGAGGATAGGAAATTCGATTAGTACTCATTAGGTTAATCAGTCCTCGTGGAATACGACCTTGCTTCCCTATCTATAATTACACCCGTACACTTGCGGTAGTAAAAATATTAGTGAACAAGTTTTTGGCGCCGTTGCCGGGGACTGATTTTCGTTCTAGTGATATTAGTTAGATTTCTTTGATACTAATTTAGACATTTTATTTTCTGTATTTCATTTTCAATTTTAATTTGTTTGAGTTGTCTAATTGTTCTCTTTGTTGGTGTATAGGTGGTGAATGCGCACAAGGTCTTCAGGCATCACTTTAGATCCTGTAGATCCGGAGATAGAAGCCACCTGTCGTCGGAATAACGCAAGGAGAAACAAGAGGAGAATGGCAACTCAGGAGGAGTTCAATCAGCTCAGGGAGCAGTTAAGGATTCTGAGGGAGGCTCGGGAACGAGCAAACGTTCAACCAGCTCCTATTCAGGCTCAGTTTCAGAATGTGATAGCTCATGGGGGAATTCCCGGACCAGCCATCGAGGCTAACAACTTCGAGTTGAAGACGGGCCTAATATCTATGGTCCAACAGAATCAGTATGGAGGAGGTCCGTTGGAGGACCCGAATGCCCATCTCAGTCAGTTTTTGGATCTCTGCGCCACAGTTAAGATCAATGGAGCACCTGAGGATGCTATCAAAATTCGCCTCTTCCCATTCTCTTTGAGGGATAAGGCGAAGCAGTGGTTCCAATCTATCGAGTTGGGAGGAGACATTACATGGGACGATCTAGCTCACAAGTTCCTATTCAAGTTCCAACCTCCGGGCCTCATGTTCAAATTGAAGATGGAAATCACACATTTCCAACAATATGAAGGGGAGAGTCTCTACGAAGCTTGGGAGAGGTTCAAGGAAACGATCAGAAAGTGTCCCAACCATGGCTTCGACTTAGGTACCCGCATCATGATCTTCTACAATGCTTGTAATGGGGAACTACGAAGACTCATGGATGCAGCTGCTGGAGGAGCATTGTTGTGCAAAGGGGGAGATGAGGCCATCGATATAATTGAGAACATGGCATCCACAAGCTACCAGTGGCCAACAGAGAGGAACAATCTGAGGAAAGTAGCTATGGCTGAGAACAAAGACCCTCTTGTTGCACTCACAAATCAGATTGCAACTTTGTCGAGCAAGTTCGAGACCATGATGCAGACCCGAAGCAACCCAACAGTTGAAGAGATTCAATTCGAGGAGGCAAATTGGGTCAACAATCGGGGGTTTCAGCCTCAAGGAGGATATCAAGGGGGTCGTTCAAATCAAGGTGGATACCAAGGATATCAAGCACCTCCTTCCCATCCGAATCTCTCATATGGAAATCCGAACAACGCTCTTCAGCCACCACCCGGATTTTCAACATCCAATGGAGTGATCAATGAGCAAAAGAAGCCGAATTTGGAGGACATACTCATGAGGTTCATCTCGAGTTCAGATACAAGGATGTCAGCGGTGGAGACACAAGTAAAGATGATCGAAAAGCAAGTGAGCCAGATCGCTAACTCTTTGAGCAATCAGAACAATCCGGGGCAGTTCCCAAGCAACACGGTGGTGAATCCCAAGGAGCAATGCAAAGCCATCACATTGAGGAGTGGCACTACATATGAGGGACCGAAGATGCCGAATAAAGATTCCGATGTTGGTGATCCCATTGTGGAAGAGAAGGAGCCTACATCACCTACGAAGGTTCAAGAGGAAAAAGAAGAGCTCACACCGGCCATAAAGGAGAAGAAGGAAGGGAAAATGCCTAAACCCCTACCACCACCTTTGCATGTTCCTATGCCTTTTCCTCAAAGGCATCAAAAGAGGATGGGGGATGAGCAATTTTCCAGATTTTTGGACATCTTTCGGAAGGTCCAAATCAACATTCCGTTGGTAGAAGCTCTACAACAAATGCCCAAGTATGCCAAGTTCCTCAAAGATGTGATTTCAAAGAAGAAGAAGTGGGGAGACTTTGAGACAGTGAACTTGAATGAAGAGTGTAGTGCTATCTTACAACGGAAGTTGCCCGTCAAGTCCAAAGATCCGGGTAGTTTCACAATTGCTTGTGAGATTGGGGGGATGAAATTCGGAAGAGCGCTATGTGATTTGGGTGCAAGTGTCAATCTCATGCCTCTTTCAGTTTTTAGGAAGCTAAAAATTGGAGAGGTGAAGCCTACCACCATAGCTCTTCAAATGGCGGATCGGTCGGTGGCATATCCTCAAGGCCTAGTTGAAGATGTTCTTATCAAGGTTAATGATTTCATCTTTCCCGCTGATTTTATTGTTCTCGATATGGAGGAAGACCGAAATATGCCCTTGATTCTTGGGAGACCATTTTTGGCTACGAGCCAAGCACTCATTGATGTTGCAAGAGGAGAGCTTACCTTGAGGGTAAATGATGAGAGTTGCACTTTCTCCATCTACAAGCCGTCGAAGTATTCTGAGGAAGAGGAAGTCAAATCGGTAGAAGAGTGCAAAGTGCTTGATGTGTGTGATTCTTACACCGTAAAAAGTTCTATGGAGCCGCCCAAAACTCCTACCGAGGCTTGCATTTCTACTTCTTTCTCTTCTTCAAAATTCTCTTTTTATTTATGCTCTAATTATTTTGATGAGTATACTTTAGAAAGTGTGCAGAAAATTTCAGATCAAGAGGCACATCTTTTCGGGAAAGGGAATGAAGAGAATGGAGCTACCCCGAAACATTTGCATGGCCACTTGAAGAATTATAAGAAGAAAAAGAGAAGGGCATGTGAAATTCCGGGTTAGTACGAAATACTCTTCCACCTCTTCTTCTTTCAAACTTATTATTTTTCTTATTAAAAACAATAAGTTTGGGGGGATGGCGAAGTGTGGAAAAGTATTTCGATTTTTATTGCTTTCTAGTTATTTTATTTGAGTCTTGCATGTTTAGTGTCTTATATTAGTTAGTAGAGTTTTTTTTTTTTTTTTGTGTGTGTGTTTTTGTTTTTAATTGATGATAAGCATGGCTAGTACTTGTGACGATGAGGCCTATGATGATTTCTTAAAGTTGAGTTTATTAAAAATCTTTCACTTGGAATTACTTCATGAGTTGATTAGCATGATTGATTGGTTTTGATTGTTTGACCTCTAAGAAGCTTGGATCACATATTTGCCTTTGTTGTGAGTTTTGAGCCTTGACTATCACATGATTATAGTCGTATTTTCTTTCTTGAGTGTGATTGTTCAAGCATGCGTACTTGTCTCTAGAACTTGCTCTTCTATCTCCCTCAAGGTCGCATTAGTGTGCTCAATAATTTAGAAATGATCTAAGGCCATCCTTCTTAGCCTCATTTTTCCCTTTTTGCTTGTCCAAATGATACATAATCCTAGTTTAACCCCCTTGAGCCTTTGAGACATTTTTTCTTTGATAAACTTTGGAGTGGGGATATTGTGTAGGATTTTGTTGATTTGTATTGAGAAATTCGAAAAAAAAATAAGGGAGAAGGTGGGTTTGGATGGATCCTTTTGCCCACATAAGCTCTATTTAAAGAAAAAAAAAGAAGGAAAAAAAAAAAAAAGAGAGAGAGAGAGACAAAGTCTCAAATAAAAGAAGAAAAAAAAGAGAAAAAAAGAAAAAGTTGTTGAATAAAGAGCATAAGTGAGTAGAGAAGGAGTACTAAGATGGTTGAGTGATGAGGATGGTTTAGAATAGATGAATGGTTGGGAATTGAAGCTTTATTAGCTATTGGCTTGAGTGTTTGTGGGAATTAAAAGTCATTATTTTGGGATTTTACTCACTTAGCCAAATACTTCCTATCTACCAAAGAGCCTACATTACAACCTTAATCAAAGTCCTTTTTGATCTTTATTATAAGCACACATTGAGCAATGGAGAGGTTGAGATAAATTGCAAGCCTATGGTAGATATTGTGCATGTTTTGAATTGAGTGAAAAAATTTACCTATCTTTATACACTTGAGAGTTGAGGGTTCACTCATATGTACTCGTATGCCGTGAGGATCCAAGTTTCGAAAAGGTTAGATTATTGAGATGTGATCATGATGTGCAAATCGATGATTGTGGTGATTTGTTTGTTATGATTTTGGTTTTATAAAATTTTTCTGAGGCCAAAAATTCATTGTCACTTTGCTAATCCGTGTTTATTGTTGATTGATCTCTTTGCTTTGTTTTTGTGTTTGAGGACAAACATTCGCTCAAGTTTGGGGGGTTGATAAACACGGATTTTCTACGTGTTTCGAGAGCTTAAAGTTGCGCCTCAGTGTTATTATCATGATCGAATTCGGTACTTTTAATATATATTTATTATATTCGAGGATATTACACTTGATCGTAGTTTTGTGGAGTTTTGTAGGGAAAATCGGAGAAAAAGGGATTAAATAATTAAGTGTAGGCCTTGGGCCTTGAATTCAACAATGCATGGCCCAAATGCATGGCCCAAGTGCATGGCCCAAGTGCATGGCCCAATGCATGTCATCCAAGAAGAAGCTCACGCTGCCATGCACCCCCGCGTCCCCTTCCCTTCCGCCGCGTCTTCGCCTCAAGCTTTGCAAGACGCGGCCGCGTCTCCACTCCTCCCCTGCCGTGCCCAGCAGCCCCTTCTCCGCGCCTGGGCCGCGCGGCTGCCCACGCCACCGCGCTCACCTCCATCCGTCGCCGCGTCGTCCATGTATGGAAAGAGGCGTCCAACAAGCGAGCGGTTACGATCTGCCTTCAAGGGGGTCGTAACAGAAAATCAAGGAAAAGAATAAGAGGGCGGAGAAGAGAAGAGGACGGGGACATCTCATATTTTGCAGCTCGTCTCTACGGAAGCAACTGGGGATTCAATCTTGGGAGAAGAAGATCGAAGAATTGAAGTCGGCGATATTCGGAGCCCTAGTTCTCCCTACAGTTTCCGTTTAATTTCGATTATAATCCTTTCGAATCTTAGAATTTTTATCCTCATTATGCTTGGCTAAATTCTCTTTTATTCTAGAGTTAGGGAGTACATGAATATTATGGATTCTATTTAGTTCTTATCAATCGATCACGACCTTCTATTGCTTCGTATGTTCTTGTTTGTATTATTTGCTTATTTGATTAGCTACCAAGTGAGCATGATTCATTGTGTTGATTCGATAGGCGAAAGATGAGAATTAACGCTCGAATAGGGAACATAGGACACACACTTCAATAAAGTCGAAAGATCTCGAGAATTGTGTGAGAGCTTATAACCTTTTGAACCTTTAGGAGTTTCATGTGTTAGTTATCAGTTGGACACAACGATTCTTGCATGAAATCTACGGTTTAGGCGCTACGAAAGTAGGTTTAAGCTATTTGTGTGGTTGTTCTAGTAATAGTCGAGTCCTCTATGTGATTGATTGATTTTGATTTAATTGAATTCGTTCGTTCATCGAAACCGAAGCTCTAGAATAATTCTTCTTATATTTGATTCTCTCGTTGCTTGTTGTTTATATTTATTATTTCGCTTTTTATTAATTTAGAAAACAAAATCCAAAGATTTATTCGTCTAAATAGAGGATAGGAAATTCGATTAGTACTCATTAGGTTAATCAGTCCTCGTGGAATACGACCTTGCTTCCCTATCTATAATTACACCCGTACACTTGCGGTAGTAAAAATATTAGTGAACAAGTTTTTGGCGCCGTTGCCGGGGACTGATTTTCGTTCTAGTGATATTAGTTAGATTTCTTTGATACTAATTTAGACATTTTATTTTCTGTATTTCATTTTCAATTTTAATTTGTTTGAGTTGTCTAATTGTTCTCTTTGTTGGTGTATAGGTGGTGAATGCGCACAAGGTCTTCAGGCATCACTTTAGATCCTGTAGATCCGGAGATAGAAGCCACCTGTCGTCGGAATAACGCAAGGAGAAACAAGAGGAGAATGGCAACTCAGGAGGAGTTCAATCAGCTCAGGGAGCAGTTAAGGATTCTGAGGGAGGCTCGGGAACGAGCAAACGTTCAACCAGCTCCTATTCAGGCTCAGTTTCAGAATGTGATAGCTCATGGGGGAATTCCCGGACCAGCCATCGAGGCTAACAACTTCGAGTTGAAGACGGGCCTAATATCTATGGTCCAACAGAATCAGTATGGAGGAGGTCCGTTGGAGGACCCGAATGCCCATCTCAGTCAGTTTTTGGATCTCTGCGCCACAGTTAAGATCAATGGAGCACCTGAGGATGCTATCAAAATTCGCCTCTTCCCATTCTCTTTGAGGGATAAGGCGAAGCAGTGGTTCCAATCTATCGAGTTGGGAGGAGACATTACATGGGACGATCTAGCTCACAAGTTCCTATTCAAGTTCCAACCTCCGGGCCTCATGTTCAAATTGAAGATGGAAATCACACATTTCCAACAATATGAAGGGGAGAGTCTCTACGAAGCTTGGGAGAGGTTCAAGGAAACGATCAGAAAGTGTCCCAACCATGGCTTCGACTTAGGTACCCGCATCATGATCTTCTACAATGCTTGTAATGGGGAACTACGAAGACTCATGGATGCAGCTGCTGGAGGAGCATTGTTGTGCAAAGGGGGAGATGAGGCCATCGATATAATTGAGAACATGGCATCCACAAGCTACCAGTGGCCAACAGAGAGGAACAATCTGAGGAAAGTAGCTATGGCTGAGAACAAAGACCCTCTTGTTGCACTCACAAATCAGATTGCAACTTTGTCGAGCAAGTTCGAGACCATGATGCAGACCCGAAGCAACCCAACAGTTGAAGAGATTCAATTCGAGGAGGCAAATTGGGTCAACAATCGGGGGTTTCAGCCTCAAGGAGGATATCAAGGGGGTCGTTCAAATCAAGGTGGATACCAAGGATATCAAGCACCTCCTTCCCATCCGAATCTCTCATATGGAAATCCGAACAACGCTCTTCAGCCACCACCCGGATTTTCAACATCCAATGGAGTGATCAATGAGCAAAAGAAGCCGAATTTGGAGGACATACTCATGAGGTTCATCTCGAGTTCAGATACAAGGATGTCAGCGGTGGAGACACAAGTAAAGATGATCAAAAAGCAAGTGAGCCAGATCGCTAACTCTTTGAGCAATCAGAACAATCCGGGGCAGTTCCCAAGCAACACGGTGGTGAATCCCAAGGAGCAATGCAAAGCCATCACATTGAGGAGTGGCACTACATATGAGGGACCGAAGATGCCGAATAAAGATTCCGATGTTGGTGATCCCATTGTGGAAGAGAAGGAGCCTACATCACCTACGAAGGTTCAAGAGGAAAAAGAAGAGCTCACACCGGCCATAAAGGAGAAGAAGGAAGGGAAAATGCCTAAACCCCTACCACCACCTTTGCATGTTCCTATGCCTTTTCCTCAAAGGCATCAAAAGAGGATGGGGGATGAGCAATTTTCCAGATTTTTGGACATCTTTCGGAAGGTCCAAATCAACATTCCGTTGGTAGAAGCTCTACAACAAATGCCCAAGTATGCCAAGTTCCTCAAAGATGTGATTTCAAAGAAGAAGAAGTGGGGAGACTTTGAGACAGTGAACTTGAATGAAGAGTGTAGTGCTATCTTACAACGGAAGTTGCCCGTCAAGTCCAAAGATCCGGGTAGTTTCACAATTGCTTGTGAGATTGGGGGGATGAAATTCGGAAGAGCGCTATGTGATTTGGGTGCAAGTGTCAATCTCATGCCTCTTTCAGTTTTTAGGAAGCTAAAAATTGGAGAGGTGAAGCCTACCACCATAGCTCTTCAAATGGCGGATCGGTCGGTGGCATATCCTCAAGGCCTAGTTGAAGATGTTCTTATCAAGGTTAATGATTTCATCTTTCCCGCTGATTTTATTGTTCTCGATATGGAGGAAGACCGAAATATGCCCTTGATTCTTGGGAGACCATTTTTGGCTACGAGCCAAGCACTCATTGATGTTGCAAGAGGAGAGCTTACCTTGAGGGTAAATGATGAGAGTTGCACTTTCTCCATCTACAAGCCGTCGAAGTATTCTGAGGAAGAGGAAGTCAAATCGGTAGAAGAGTGCAAAGTGCTTGATGTGTGTGATTCTTACACCGTAAAAAGTTCTATGGAGCCGCCCAAAACTCCTACCGAGGCTTGCATTTCTACTTCTTTCTCTTCTTCAAAATTCTCTTTTTATTTATGCTCTAATTATTTTGATGAGTATACTTTAGAAAGTGTGCAGAAAATTTCAGATCAAGAGGCACATCTTTTCGGGAAAGGGAATGAAGAGAATGGAGCTACCCCGAAACATTTGCATGGCCACTTGAAGAATTATAAGAAGAAAAAGAGAAGGGCATGTGAAATTCCGGGTTAGTACGAAATACTCTTCCACCTCTTCTTCTTTCAAACTTATTATTTTTCTTATTAAAAACAATAAGTTTGGGGGGATGGCGAAGTGTGGAAAAGTATTTCGATTTTTATTGCTTTCTAGTTATTTTATTTGAGTCTTGCATGTTTAGTGTCTTATATTAGTTAGTAGAGTTTTTTTTTTTTTTTTTTGTGTGTGTTTTTGTTTTTAATTGATGATAAGCATGGCTAGTACTTGTGACGATGAGGCCTATGATGATTTCTTAAAGTTGAGTTTATTAAAAATCTTTCACTTGGAATTACTTCATGAGTTGATTAGCATGATTGATTGGTTTTGATTGTTTGACCTCTAAGAAGCTTGGATCACATATTTGCCTTTGTTGTGAGTTTTGAGCCTTGACTATCACATGATTATAGTCGTATTTTCTTTCTTGAGTGTGATTGTTCAAGCATGCGTACTTGTCTCTAGAACTTGCTCTTCTATCTCCCTCAAGGTCGCATTAGTGTGCTCAATAATTTAGAAATGATCTAAGGCCATCCTTCTTAGCCTCATTTTTCCCTTTTTGCTTGTCCAAATGATACATAATCCTAGTTTAACCCCCTTGAGCCTTTGAGACCTTTTTTCTTTGATAAACTTTGGAGTGGGGATATTGTGTAGGATTTTGTTGATTTGTATTGAGAAATTCGAAAAAAAATAAGGGAGAAGGTGGGTTTGGATGGATCCTTTTGCCCACATAAGCTCTATTTAAAGAAAAAAAAAGAAGGAAAAAAAAAAAAAAAGAGAGAGAGAGAGACAAAGTCTCAAATAAAAGAAGAAAAAAAAGAGAAAAAAAGAAAAAGTTGTTGAATAAAGAGCATAAGTGAGTAGAGAAGGAGTACTAAGATGGTTGAGTGATGAGGATGGTTTAGAATAGATGAATGGTTGGGAATTGAAGCTTTATTAGCTATTGGCTTGAGTGTTTGTGGGAATTAAAAGTCATTATTTTGGGATTTTACTCACTTAGCCAAATACTTCCTATCTACCAAAGAGCCTACATTACAACCTTAATCAAAGTCCTTTTTGATCTTTATTATAAGCACACATTGAGCAATGGAGAGGTTGAGATAAATTGCAAGCCTATGGTAGATATTGTGCATGTTTTGAATTGAGTGAAAAAATTTACCTATCTTTATACACTTGAGAGTTGAGGGTTCACTCATATGTACTCCTATGCCGTGAGGATCCAAGTTTCGAAAAGGTTAGATTATTGAGATGTGATCATGATGTGCTAATCGATGATTGTGGTGATTTGTTTGTTATGATTTTGGTTTTATAAAATTTTTCTGAGGCCAAAAATTCATTGTCACTTTGCTAATCCGTGTTTATTGTTGATTGATCTCTTTGCTTTGTTTTTGTGTTTGAGGACAAACATTCGCTCAAGTTTGGGGGGTTGATAAACACGGATTTTCTACGTGTTTCGAGAGCTTAAAGTTGCGCCTCAGTGTTATTATCATGATCGAATTCGGTACTTTTAATATATATTTATTATATTCGAGGATATTACACTTGATCGTAGTTTTGTGGAGTTTTGTAGGGAAAATCGGAGAAAAAGGGATTAAATAATTAAGTGTAGGCCTTGGGCCTTGAATTCAACAATGCATGGCCCAAATGCATGGCCCAAGTGCATGGCCCAATGCATGTCATCCAAGAAGAAGCTCACGCGGCCATGCACCCCCGCGTCCCCTTCCCTTCCGCCGCGTCTTCGCCTCAAGCTTTGCAAGACGCGGCCGCGTCTCCACTCCTCCCCTGCCGTGCCCAGCAGCCCCTTCTCCGCGCCTGGGCCGCGCGGCTGCCCACGCCACCGCGCTCACCTCCATCCGTCGCCGCGTCGTCCATGTATGGAAAGAGGCGTCCAACAAGCGAGCGGTTACGATCTGCCTTCAAGGGGGTCGTAACAGAAAATCAAGGAAAAGAATAAGAGGGCGGAGAAGAGAAGAGGACGGGGACATCTCATATTTTGTAGCTCGTCTCTACGGAAGCAACTGGGGATTCAATCTTGGGAGAAGAAGATCGAAGAATTGAAGTCGGCGATATTCGGAGCCCTAGTTCTCCCTACAGTTTCCGTTTAATTTCGATTATAATCCTTTCGAATCTTAGAATTTTTATCCTCATTATGCTTGGCTAAATTCTCTTTTATTCTAGAGTTAGGGAGTACATGAATATTATGGATTCTATTTAGTTCTTATCAATCGATCACGACCTTCTATTGCTTCGTATGTTCTTGTTTGTATTATTTGCTTATTTGATTAGCTACCAAGTGAGCATGATTCATTGTGTTGATTCGATAGGCGAAAGATGAGAATTAACGCTCGAATAGGGAACATAGGACACACACTTCAATAAAGTCGAAAGATCTCGAGAATTGTGTGAGAGCTTATAACCTTTTGAACCTTTAGGAGTTTCATGTGTTAGTTATCAGTTGGACACAACGATTCTTGCATGAAATCTACGGTTTAGGCGCTACGAAAGTAGGTTTAAGCTATTTGTGTGGTTGTTCTAGTAATAGTCGAGTCCTCTATGTGATTGATTGATTTTGATTTAATTGAATTCGTTCGTTCATCGAAACCGAAGCTCTAGAATAATTCTTCTTATATTTGATTCTCTCGTTGCTTGTTGTTTATATTTATTATTTCGCTTTTTATTAATTTAGAAAACAAAATCCAAAGATTTATTCGTCTAAATAGAGGATAGGAAATTCGATTAGTACTCATTAGGTTAATCAGTCCTCGTGGAATACGACCTTGCTTCCCTATCTATAATTACACCCGTACACTTGCGGTAGTAAAAATATTAGTGAACAAGTTTTTGGCGCCGTTGCCGGGGACTGATTTTCGTTCTAGTGATATTAGTTAGATTTCTTTGATACTAATTTAGACATTTTATTTTCTGTATTTCATTTTCAATTTTAATTTGTTTGAGTTGTCTAATTGTTCTCTTTGTTGGTGTATAGGTGGTGAATGCGCACAAGGTCTTCAGGCATCACTTTAGATCCTGTAGATCCGGAGATAGAAGCCACCTGTCGTCGGAATAACGCAAGGAGAAACAAGAGGAGAATGGCAACTCAGGAGGAGTTCAATCAGCTCAGGGAGCAGTTAAGGATTCTGAGGGAGGCTCGGGAACGAGCAAACGTTCAACCAGCTCCTATTCAGGCTCAGTTTCAGAATGTGATAGCTCATGGGGGAATTCCCGGACCAGCCATCGAGGCTAACAACTTCGAGTTGAAGACGGGCCTAATATCTATGGTCCAACAGAATCAATATGGAGGAGGTCCGTTGGAGGACCCGAATGCCCATCTCAGTCAGTTTTTGGATCTCTGCGCCACAGTTAAGATCAATGGAGCACCTGAGGATGCTATCAAAATTCGCCTCTTCCCATTCTCTTTGAGGGATAAGGCGAAGCAGTGGTTCCAATCTATCGAGTTGGGAGGAGACATTACATGGGACGATCTAGCTCACAAGTTCCTATTCAAGTTCCAACCTCCGAGCCTCATGTTCAAATTGAAGATGGAAATCACACATTTCCAACAATATGAAGGGGAGAGTCTCTACGAAGCTTGGGAGAGGTTCAAGGAAACGATCAGAAAGTGTCCCAACCATGGCTTCGACTTAGGTACCCGCATCATGATCTTCTACAATGCTTGTAATGGGGAACTACGAAGACTCATGGATGCAGCTGCTGGAGGAGCATTGTTGTGCAAAGGGGGAGATGAGGCCATCGATATAATTGAGAACATGGCATCCACAAGCTACCAGTGGCCAACAGAGAGGAACAATCTGAGGAAAGTAGCTATGGCTGAGAACAAAGACCCTCTTGTTGCACTCACAAATCAGATTGCAACTTTGTCGAGCAAGTTCGAGACCATGATGCAGACCCGAAGCAACCCAACAGTTGAAGAGATTCAATTCGAGGAGGCTAATTGGGTCAACAATCGGGGGTTTCAGCCTCAAGGAGGATATCAAGGGGGTCGTTCAAATCAAGGTGGATACCAAGGATATCAAGCACCTCCTTCCCATCCGAATCTCTCATATGGAAATCCGAACAACGCTCTTCAGCCACCACCCGGATTTTCAACATCCAATGGAGTGATCAATGAGCAAAAGAAGCCGAATTTGGAGGACATACTCATGAGGTTCATCTCGAGTTCAGATACAAGGATGTCAGCGGTGGAGACACAAGTAAAGATGATCGAAAAGCAAGTGAGCCAGATCGCTAACTCTTTGAGCAATCAGCACAATCCGGGGCAGTTCCCAAGCAACACGGTGGTGAATCCCAAGGAGCAATGCAAAGCCATCACATTGAGGAGTGGCACTACATATGAGGGACCGAAGATGCCGAATAAAGATTCCGATGTTGGTGATCCCATTGTGGAAGAGAAGGAGCCTACATCACCTACGAAGGTTCAAGAGGAAAAAGAAGAGCTCACACCGGCCATAAAGGAGAAGAAGGAAGGGAAAATGCCTAAACCCCTACCACCACCTTTGCATGTTCCTATGCCTTTTCCTCAAAGGCATCAAAAGAGGATGGGGGATGAGCAATTTTCCAGATTTTTGGACATCTTTCGGAAGGTCCAAATCAACATTCCGTTGGTAGAAGCTCTACAACAAATGCCCAAGTATGCCAAGTTCCTCAAAGATGTGATTTCAAAGAAGAAGAAGTGGGGAGACTTTGAGACAGTGAACTTGAATGAAGAGTGTAGTGCTATCTTACAACGGAAGTTGCCCGTCAAGTCCAAAGATCCGGGTAGTTTCACAATTGCTTGTGAGATTGGGGGGATGAAATTCGGAAGAGCGCTATGTGATTTGGGTGCAAGTGTCAATCTCATGCCTCTTTCAGTTTTTAGGAAGCTAAAAATTGGAGAGGTGAAGCCTACCACCATAGCTCTTCAAATGGCGGATCGGTCGGTGGCATATCCTCAAGGCCTAGTTGAAGATGTTCTTATCAAGGTTAATGATTTCATCTTTCCCGCTGATTTTATTGTTCTCGATATGGAGGAAGACCGAAATATGCCCTTGATTCTTGGGAGACCATTTTTGGCTACGAGCCAAGCACTCATTGATGTTGCAAGAGGAGAGCTTACCTTGAGGGTAAATGATGAGAGTTGCACTTTCTCCATCTACAAGCCGTCGAAGTATTCTGAGGAAGAGGAAGTCAAATCGGTAGAAGAGTGCAAAGTGCTTGATGTGTGTGATTCTTACACCGTAAAAAGTTCTATGGAGCCGCCCAAAACTCCTACCGAGGCTTGCATTTCTACTTCTTTCTCTTCTTCAAAATTCTCTTTTTATTTATGCTCTAATTATTTTGATGAGTATACTTTAGAAAGTGTGCAGAAAATTTCAGATCAAGAGGCACATCTTTTCGGGAAAGGGAATGAAGAGAATGGAGCTACCCCGAAACATTTGCATGGCCACTTGAAGAATTATAAGAAGAAAAAGAGAAGGGCATGTGAAATTCCGGGTTAGTACGAAATACTCTTCCACCTCTTCTTCTTTCAAACTTATTATTTTTCTTATTAAAAACAATAAGTTTGGGGGGATGGCGAAGTGTGGAAAAGTATTTCGATTTTTATTGCTTTCTAGTTATTTTATTTGAGTCTTGCATGTTTAGTGTCTTATATTAGTTAGTAGAGTTTTTTTTTTTTTTTTGTGTGTGTTTTTGTTTTTAATTGATGATAAGCATGGCTAGTACTTGTGACGATGAGGCCTATGATGATTTCTTAAAGTTGAGTTTATTAAAAATCTTTCACTTGGAATTACTTCATGAGTTGATTAGCATGATTGATTGGTTTTGATTGTTTGACCTCTAAGAAGCTTGGATCACATATTTGCCTTTGTTGTGAGTTTTGAGCCTTGACTATCACATGATTATAGTCGTATTTTCTTTCTTGAGTGTGATTGTTCAAGTATGCGTACTTGTCTCTAGAACTTGCTCTTCTATCTCCCTCAAGGTCGCATTAGTGTGCTCAATAATTTAGAAATGATCTAAGGCCATCCTTCTTAGCCTCATTTTTCCCTTTTTGCTTGTCCAAATGATACATAATCCTAGTTTAACCCCCTTGAGCCTTTGAGACCTTTTTTCTTTGATAAACTTTGGAGTGGGGATATTGTGTAGGATTTTGTTGATTTGTATTGAGAAATTCGAAAAAAAATAAGGGAGAAGGTGGGTTTGGATGGATCCTTTTGCCCACATAAGCTCTATTTAAAGAAAAAAAAAAGAAGGAAAAAAAAAAAAAAAGAGAGAGAGAGAGACAAAGTCTCAAATAAAAGAAGAAAAAAAAGAGAAAAAAAGAAAAAGTTGTTGAATAAAGAGCATAAGTGAGTAGAGAAGGAGTACTAAGATGGTTGAGTGATGAGGATGGTTTAGAATAGATGAATGGTTGGGAATTGAAGCTTTATTAGCTATTGGCTTGAGTGTTTGTGGGAATTAAAAGTCATTATTTTGGGATTTTACTCACTTAGCCAAATACTTCCTATCTACCAAAGAGCCTACATTACAACCTTAATCAAAGTCCTTTTTGATCTTTATTATAAGCACACATTGAGCAATGGAGAGGTTGAGATAAATTGCAAGCCTATGGTAGATATTGTGCATGTTTTGAATTGAGTGAAAAAATTTACCTATCTTTATACACTTGAGAGTTGAGGGTTCACTCATATGTACTCCTATGCCGTGAGGATCCAAGTTTCGAAAAGGTTAGATTATTGAGATGTGATCATGATGTGCTAATCGATGATTGTGGTGATTTGTTTGTTATGATTTTGGTTTTATAAAATTTTTCTGAGGCCAAAAATTCATTGTCACTTTGCTAATCCGTGTTTATTGTTGATTGATCTCTTTGCTTTGTTTTTGTGTTTGAGGACAAACATTCGCTCAAGTTTGGGGGGTTGATAAACACGGATTTTCTACGTGTTTCGAGAGCTTAAAGTTGCGCCTCAGTGTTATTATCATGATCGAATTCGGTACTTTTAATATATATTTATTATATTCGAGGATATTACACTTGATCGTAGTTTTGTGGAGTTTTGTAGGGAAAATCGGAGAAAAAGGGATTAAATAATTAAGTGTAGGCCTTGGGCCTTGAATTCAACAATGCATGGCCCAAATGCCTGGCCCAAGTGCATGGCCCAAGTGCATGGCCCAATGCATGTCATCCAAGAAGAAGCTCACGCGGCCATGCACCCCCGCGTCCCCTTCCCTTCCGCCGCGTCTTCGCCTCAAGCTTTGCAAGACGCGGCCGCGTCTCCACTCCTCCCCTGCCGTGCCCAGCAGCCCCTTCTCCGCGCCTGGGCCGCGCGGCTGCCCACGCCACCGCGCTCACCTCCATCCGTCGCCGCGTCGTCCATGTATGGAAAGAGGCGTCCAACAAGCGAGCGGTTACGATCTGCCTTCAAGGGGGTCGTAACAGAAAATCAAGGAAAAGAATAAGAGGGCGGAGAAGAGAAGAGGACGGGGACATCTCATATTTTGCAGCTCGTCTCTACGGAAGCAACTGGGGATTCAATCTTGGGAGAAGAAGATCGAAGAATTGAAGTCGGCGATATTCGGAGCCCTAGTTCTCCCTACAGTTTCCGTTTAATTTCGATTATAATCCTTTCGAATCTTAGAATTTTTATCCTCATTATGCTTGGCTAAATTCTCTTTTATTCTAGAGTTAGGGAGTACATGAATATTATGGATTCTATTTAGTTCTTATCAATCGATCACGACCTTCTATTGCTTCGTATGTTCTTGTTTGTATTATTTGCTTATTTGATTAGCTACCAAGTGAGCATGATTCATTGTGTTGATTCGATAGGCGAAAGATGAGAATTAACGCTCGAATAGGGAACATAGGACACACACTTCAATAAAGTCGAAAGATCTCGAGAATTGTGTGAGAGCTTATAACCTTTTGAACCTTTAGGAGTTTCATGTGTTAGTTATCAGTTGGACACAACGATTCTTGCATGAAATCTACGGTTTAGGCGCTACGAAAGTAGGTTTAAGCTATTTGTGTGGTTGTTCTAGTAATAGTCGAGTCCTCTATGTGATTGATTGATTTTGATTTAATTGAATTCGTTCGTTCATCGAAACCGAAGCTCTAGAATAATTCTTCTTATATTTGATTCTCTCGTTGCTTGTTGTTTATATTTATTATTTCGCTTTTTATTAATTTAGAAAACAAAATCCAAAGATTTATTCGTCTAAATAGAGGATAGGAAATTCGATTAGTACTCATTAGGTTAATCAGTCCTCGTGGAATACGACCTTGCTTCCCTATCTATAATTACACCCGTACACTTGCGGTAGTAAAAATATTAGTGAACAGACATGTTAAGGGGGAACCTATAAGGGGTATCTTAGTGTTTTGATTTGATCCCAAAAACCCAAAGCGTTCTGTTCCCAAGCGACCCATTTTGATGTAGATGATAGGTTAGAATTTTTCTAAGCCTACTCTGTTAGGATGGCTCTTTAATTTGCTTAGATTTTAGGCTTCAAAATTTCAAGTGAAGACCACTCGCTTGAGTGTGTTTTTTGAAGCGAAGCAAGTCTAGCAAGCCGAAGTGAAGCATGCCGAAGAATAGTGTAGCGAAGCGATCGCTACAGTAGATTCAAAGCGAGTCTGCCAAGGCGAAGCGAAGCGAGCGCTACAGTTCAAAGCCAAAGTGAAGCGAAGCGAGCGCTACAGTATAAAGTCAAAGCTAGTCAACTCTAGTCATCAATTTCCAAAGCAGTCACTAGGGAATTTTATCTCACGAAGCGGATCACTTCATTATGACTACGAAGTGACTCAACTAAAGCAGACGCTACAACTTCATAGCGAAGCGAGTCACTACCTACCAGAAAGCGACAGCGCAACTCCCGCCCATATTTTGAACTTCAGTCAACAGGAGATCGTAGCATTAATTACAAGATCTCCACGTGTCGAAAGCGGAGTGGAGCGGAAGAGTTGCTGCCAGGCCGACAAAGGCGCCGCAACAGTACTGGCTCGCTCCAGTTACTGTTAACCTTGTAAGTTAGCCAATTTTGGCAAAATGCCAAAACTGGACGTCTGAAAAAGGTGCCAGCCTGCGCAAGTACAGTCGAGAGGAGGAGGGACAAGGCCACCAACCAAGCAACGGAACTCGACCATCTCTCCGCCTATAAATAGTGAAGGTTGAAGACGAAGAGAAGGAGAACACTACTTGAGCATTCGAGCGCATACAGCAAACAAACACTCCCAAGCCTTCGAGCAAACCTTCGAGTCTTTGTTTCCAAGTGTTCTCCCAGTTTCCAGTTCATCGGAACTCGTCTTCACAACCTTCACACTTAGAGTCTAAGCCCATTCCATATCCAAGCTTAGAAGAAGAGCTCTAGCCATCTTTGCACTTACTGTAAAGAGCTCTTCACAGTGTGTTCGTCAACCAAAAACCCTAAATCTGTCTGTTAGGTTTTTGAGTCGTCATTAGGTTGTTTCGATCCAAGGCCCTTCTTTCATCGATTGAAGAAGCCTCGATCATAGAGTCTAGATCCAAGCTTGCACTTACATCGTTCGTGTAAAGCTCGATCGAAGCTAGGCTGTAAGGAGAGCCCGTAATCTTCCCGTCTGTCCGACTGAAGCGAGTGAAGCTTCCAGTCTAGATAGGTTTTTGGTGTGAACTCGGAATCACCCAGTGTCTGTCAGATCCAAGCGAGTGAAGCTCGATCTTGACCAGGCTTTTGAAGAGCCCGAAATCTTCAAGTTCTTGAGTGAAGAGAACGGTTGCCGTCGTGCAACAAAGTGGACGTAGGAGCATTATCTCCGAACCACTATAATTCTCTGTGTCGTGTCTCTCTAACCCTAAACTCTTACTTATTTGATTATCCATTGCATATTGCATCTAAACAAACCTAATCTGGTAATTTTAAATACTTAGGAAAGATTTTTAGCTCACCAAATTCCGCACTTACGAGTAAAGACTCCCTCTTGATCAAGTGCTCACTTCGGTCAAGCAGGCAAGCTACGTACTGTAGATCTAGCTTCAGCTAGGTCTTAAGTTTCAAGCGAGCTCCTTACTTGTTACTCTGAGTTAAGGGATTTGAAGTTGAAAAACTTCAAAATACGTATTCACCCCCCCCCCCCCCCCCCCCTCTACGTATTTTCCCATTAACAAACCGGGACCAACAGAGAGTTTCTGTGGCATAAGATAGATACGGCCTGAACATATGTTGGAGTTGGGAGTTTGATTTTTTCTTCTGAGGCTTAGAGATGAGTGTAATATATTTAGAATTATGAAGGGGCGCCTGTCCAGCTTCTTGGGTCTTGGGACCAGATAAAGTTGGTGCATTAGATTCTCACTGTTGATGAATTCGTCTTAGCCCTATTATGTTATCCTTCCCGTAGTTCCATTGGCACAAGTTGACTAACATTTGCCTAACATATCCAATAACAATCACTTTATTGATAGTCTCTTAAGGTAAATATAATTTCTTGAATGGCTGAAATCATATTTTACTTTTCTAGGGCATATGTGCATAGGCATTACAAAATTGTGATATAAGATGGGTGTCGATTATGTTTAAAGTAAGGATCAGATGCAATCCTTTTTTTCCCGTTACCTTGTTACTGTTTTTCTACTAATGATGTGTAGTTGATGGCATTATTTGTCTATTGTCAACATCTCAAACAACAATTCAAAGATATATGTAGCTCAACTGATATTTTTCTCTGCTTGAAGATATCGTGCTATCCACAAAGAGGTTTACAAGTGGTTCAACATAAGCTTTGATGAGTTTAGACGTACGTCAAGTCCACAGCAGACTGAAGTCTGTCAAGCAATTTTCAAGAAATTGTAGGATAATAATTGGCTTTCAGAAAACACAATGCAACAGGTGCCGTTTGCTTCCTGTTTCACTAAAAAGTGTTCGCAATAGAACGAAATCCTATCGTAGCACTAGCAAGTAAAACCTAAGTATCGAATCTCAAGGAAAACTTAACATGGCAATTAATTATGTAGTAAATCCTAATCTAACCTAAATCTAGGAAAGCAAGTAAATAAGATTTTTGGGTTTTTGTTTTTAAATCCTAGGCAAATAAAATAAATCAAAGCAATAAATAAAAGCAAATAAATAACTAATCTAAGAACGAGCAAATAAATCTAAGAATTAAACTAAAGTAAAACGATTAATCTACCTAGGCAAGAATCGAAGAGAAAGCAATAAAAGAAACAACGAAGAAAGCATAAACTACCTTAGACATGATGCATGAAATCTGGAAATTTAAAGAAAAATAAATCTAACTTTGAAAGCTTTAAAAACGAGAGAATTGAAACTTGAGAAAAACGAATCTAAACTAGAACTTGAAAATCGAACGAACAAAATTAAACTAAGGAAATTAAACGAAGCAATTAAGACAACGAATCTTAGACGAAAGCAAGTAATTAAAGCAATTAAACGAAAGCAATAAAAAACTTACGAGAATTAAACGAAGAACGAAGAACTTGAATTAAATAAAGAAGTCTTGAATTAAACGAACGAAACGAGGAATCCGGATCCGAATAATAAAAAGCTATTCTAAAGTGTTTGAATCTAAAAACTGAAGCAAAAAGAGAGTAAAAGTTGTCTCCAATTCGTGCACAAGGAGGTAATATATATACTAGGTAAAAAAACCTAGATAAATAAGGAAAAACAGCCTGGCCGCCGGAGTTGGACGGCGTCCAACTCAAACTGGACGGCGTCCAGTTCTTGAATCTGCACGAATTGGCTCGAACACGCTGGACGCGATGTTGGACGTCATGTTGGACGGCGATGTTGGACGGCGTCCAGATGAGTTTGGACGGCGTCCAACTCTCCGAACTGCCCTCCTTCGTCCGATCATCGTCTTTTCCTTCCTTTTCGACCCGTTTCCGCTCCTTTTCATCCATAAACACCTACAAGTACCAAAAACTCCAAACAACCAAATCATAGCCAAAACACACACAAAAAGACACAAAAACATTACGAAAACGGACTCGAAAACACTACGAAAATCCTAACATCTAAACACCAATCAAAATCCCCCAAACTTAGACCTTTGCTTGTCCTCAAGCAATATAAACATACAACTTAGATTCAATCCAAACAATTCAAATCATAGAACATTTAATCGCCAGAATCGACAAACTCAAACGAGGTCACTTTAATCCCAAGTTACGATCAATCATCATCAACGAACTATGTGGCTTATAAATCAACCCAAGCAAGAGGAAAAGCAATGATACACACATCTCACTAATATCTAGATCACCACAACTTTAGACGTCTAGCCTACTTCCCCTTTTTATTCAACACATAAACAACTCTTTTTTTTTTTTTTTTAACACGTGAACGTTTTTGGCACATAATTCACTAGGTTTAATCATCGATGGGTCACATCGAGCCTCCTAGTGCGGTTTCCCGTACCCATTGTCAAGAGGGGTAGAATGCCTACGAACACTTTATTCTAATATACACGAGTATCATCTAGGACATAGTTCATGAAATGTGATCATTCGAAGGGTCTCTCGAAGCCTTTTCATGTGGTTTCCCATGCTCATTACTCTAGTATTTTCATACGTTACAAGTAAGAGGAGCAGAATCCTATCAACTCTTTTATTCACATAAACACAACTATTTTTTTTCTTTTTTTTCTAAGGGGAAAGTAAACTAGCAATCCAAGTCGCAACAATCTAGATTTATCACTCAACCAAAAATCATAAATCATTTTCCTCAATACTCACATCAATTCGTGCCCCACAACTCATCGAATCATAATCAACAACAACTCAAGATTAAATCAACATAATTTATGCTCAAATCAATTCCAACAACTAAAGATTCCATCGTTGAATCATTCACATTGATCCTAAGTTACATGCTTATAGGGCTCAAAATCAAAGAAATTCCCAAGTGAGGGAACATGAAGACTCGATCAACTAGACTCAATCAAACCAAATAAGAATAAGACTCGATCAAGACACAAACACAAACACTTCATGCCAAAAGTTTCAACCCCCCCCCCCCCCCCCCCCCCCCCCCCCCCCCCCAACACTTAAAATCTAGCAATGCCCTCATTGCGAGAAAATAAAATAGAGAAGGGATAGGAGAAACTTATCGGAAGAAGCCAACCAAAACACTTGCAATCCCGAGAGACTCCAAGTAACACCTACAAAACAAAACACAAAAGCGTAAACCGAACAAAATAAAGAGAACAAAATAAAAGACATAAAACCAAATGAAAAGACACAAAAACAAGGCTAAATTCAGTTGAAAGGACCTCCGAACCGTGGGTCATTCCATCGGGGATCGAGAGGAGACCAATAGCGGGGATCGTTCGGGTCCGGAGGAGCGGAGGTAGAGCCAATCGAGAAATCGGTGTATCGTATCAAGTGGCTCTCGATGTTGGACACCCTCCTATCCAAGCCCGACACTTGGGTAGACAAGCCCGTCATTTGGGTAGTCAATGAGTCGAAACGATCAAACACACCTTGTTGAAAGTGTGTAAAATCGTCTCGAAACTCAGCCCAATACGGGGGAGTCTCGGCCTCCATGGCTCGACGGCCTCGAACACGATCGAGGCGATGGTAGTGGTGAGCTAGGAGGTCGTCATCGGCTGGGACCTCTTGGTGCTCCTCTTGCTGCTCTTGTTGCTGCTCTTGCTGCTCTTCTTCATCACCACCTCCTTCTTCATTATCGCCTCCGGCCTCGTAGGCTTGCTCCTCCTCGGCTTGTGCTTCCTCAATCCTTCGTCGCCTAAGATTTCTGTAATGAGCTTTCACCGAGGGGCGCTCTTGCACCGGATTGAACTCGGTCGGGGTAATCATAAGATGAGCTTTGATGAAGTCGGTAGGGGCGATCTCTTGGCTCGGGGTTCTTCCTTCGCATTGCGCGATGTCGACTTCGAAATGGCGAGCTAATCCTGTGGCAATGTAACTCAAAGTAGGGTGTGCTCCCCTCTTGTTTTGCACATTAGGCAACTGAGCCCAAATAAAAGGGGCTAAACAGACACGCACATTATCACGAGCACATGTAAGCAAATAAATCTCAACAGCATTTACTTTACTATGTTCCTTCTTAGCAGTGACCATGCAAGATAAGAAACGGTGAAGGACAAGTAAAGCATCATCACGAATAAAAGCACTTGGGACCCCCGAAGTCTTATAATTCGCTACCCCTGACAACTCATACCAAGCAGCAGACACATCAAAATTCGCAGGCACAAACTGAACTAAATCATCACCAACATGAAAGCCAAAAACAGTACTCATAACAGCCCTAGGCACCTCCCACAACACACCATTGAATGTAGAAAACATGCACAATTCACCTTCCTCATTCAACTCAAGCCTAAAGCTACAACACATTTTCAAGCAGAGGCTATTGTGACCCTCCCATTGATTCGAAACCAAAGTAGACAATCAAAAACAATTCAGATAACCTCTAAGTGTATTCCACACAGGCAAATTACGAAGAAAATCCATACGATAATGTCTAGGAGGTCTAATATCCAAATCACGTAAACGAAGATATAAGTTAGTAGTTGCTAACCTATCAGTGAGGAATGGGACACCTTGTTGAATACCAATTTGCTCCGGTGTGGCTCCGGTGGGTCGATTGCCCTCGAGATGAGTGCCAAGGGCTACTCGGGCATTTGTGAACGCGTTTCCACGGGCCATGAGTGAAGTAGAAGGCTGGGGAATGAAGACGGGATGAGAACGGGTGGAAGCGGGAGTCGAAAAATGCCGGGACAGCAGCGAATTCTTGACGGTGTCCAACTCAAATCTGAGCACGGGCTGGTTCTTCCGATGGGAAAACGGCGGTGACTGACCGCTGGGCTGAAGGCGTCGTGCGACTGGAGTCTGGTGGCGGCTGTGAATTCTGCGGCGTCCAACACGGGCGACGGGGGAGCAGCAAAGATGGACGGCGGCAACAGCAGCAACACAGGCGACGGCGGCAGCAGCAACACGGGCGGCGGCGACGGCAGCGAAAAGCGGCGACGGTGGCTGGAATTTGACGGTGGCAGGGAATGGGTCTGGCTGCAACTGGCAATTGAAAGAGAGAGAGTGTCGTGAGAGAGGGAAGAAGGGAAAATTAGGTTAAGTATTGCAACAATTTGAGTTCGAGAAGAATTGGGGAGCCCGTTCAGGTTGGACGGCCGTCCAACTCTTGGAACTGAGTTGCGTCGTGGGTAGTTGGACGCCCGTCCAACTCGGGTTGGACGGCGTCCAACCCGCAAGACTGAGTTTGAATGGCCGTGTTGGACGGCCATCCAACAAAAGTTGGACGCCGTCCAACTCTCGAATCTGACCGAAAGTGGATTTTGACTTTTCCTCTTCGTCTCGACTTCTCTTCACGCCAATCCTTGTGTATGACTCCCTGCACGAAAAATCAAAAAGAAACAACGAAAACACAAAAAATAACAAAAATGAAACTTAAACTATATATATATATATATATATATATATTATATACGTGGGTTGCCTCCCACCAAGCGCTTGTTTAACGTCATTAGCTTGACGTACCAAAAACTCATTCAGAAAGTAGGGGGTCGGAGATGAGAATCGTCTCCACCGTTTGAGGCAACGTCGTTCTTCGATGTACAGCTTCAATCGTTGCCCGTTGACCGAGAAGATGTATCCCGAATCCTCGTTTTTGATCTCTACCGCACCATGGGGGAAAACTTGCACCACCATGTATGGACCTCCCCACCTAGACTTAAGCTTACCCGGAAATAAACGAAGACGAGAGTGAAAGAGAAGTACCTTCATTCCGGGTTTGAACTCCTTGTAGGCTATGCGTCTATCATGTAGACGTTTCACCTTGTCCTTGTAGATCTTGGCATTGTCATAGGCTTCGTTCCTAAGCTCGTCAAGCTCCTTCATTTGCAAAATTCTTCGATCATGTGCATCCTCGAGGTCGAAATTGATGCGCTTGAGGGCCCAATACGCCTTGAACTCAATCTCCACGGGTAAATGGCACGACCTCCCATAGATGAGGCGGTAAGGACTCATCCCTAAGATTCCTTTGTATGCCGTCCTATAAGCCCAAAGAGCGTCGTTTAGCTTGTCGGCCCAATCCTTCCTCGATGGCTTGACCGTCTTCTCTAAAATCCCCTTGATTTGTCGATTGCTCGTCTCGGCTTGCCCCGAAGTCTGTGGATGGTATGGAGTCACCACCTTGTGAGTGATAGCGTTCTTCTTCATCAACTTGGCGAATAATTTGTTGCAAAAATGTTTTCCCCCATCACTAATGATCACACGAGGGAAACCAAATCTACACAAAACACTACAAGAAAAACGCTCATGGATAACGGCGAAATGCCGTTATCTATGAACAAAAATAAGTGTGAAGTATAGTGGTGTTATCTATGCTCTGCGCTCATAGATAACGGTTGTAAACCGTTATCTTTACCAACAATAGATAACGATAAATAATTGCATACATAACAGTAATACAACCGCTATCTCTAATTATTTTACATAACAGTTTCAAATTGTTATCTATTTTTATTTTTATGTAATAAATGTCAATTTAGAAATTGCGTTATTATTACATAGATAACGGTTGTATTTTGTTAACTATTTCGCGCTTATATTTTTATTTCTTAATTAAAAAGAATAAATATAAAAGATATATCTGTAAATGCAAAATGATATCATATACTGCCCATCAAACATTATCTACAATATAATCCAAACATTCCACAATAGTTAGTACTAACAAAAACAATATAAAGGTAATGTCTTCACACAAAAGCACGTCATCTAATCATTCACTTGATGTTAAAGCCCCTTCTTCCTTTGGTTGTAACTCCCTTCTTCCTTTTCTTCGTGAGGTCCATCCTTAGACAACCTTGCTATCTTCCACAATATAGCTCTTATAGAGCCTTCATCACCCTCTTTAGTAAGTAAAACTAAAAAGATTTCAATGAAACAGTGAGAACTTAATATTAGCAGCTAACATAGTTTCTCTAAGGGCTTAAAGATTGTGTATGTCAAGGAATTCAAACTCGATAAGCTTATATGCAAATTCAACAATAAATAACCAGTAGAAAAATGAGAGCCCTCTCTTTTCTAGCTATACACGTGAAAAAAAGAGAAAAATCAAAAATCAAATGGCGTACCTTTACCAACAACACCTTGTTTGGATAAAAGAGAAGCAAGGCCATAAGGAGCCCCTGTAACGAAAAACCCTTTATCATTAAAAAAATCAGTCATTTATAGAAAAAAAAAAAACAAACAAAGAAAAGACTCAAACATTAGATTGAGCAAAACTTTAACACAACCAGATTCTTATCGGAGATCAACAATAACCTAACAAGCCTATAAAAATTACTCATATGCGTAAAATACAACAAAATACATACGAACCAAGGAAAAAAAATGTAAAATTGCAAACCTGACAAGGCATGCAATTGTCTTTATCTCTGCACCGTGTATGAAGAATATTGTATTGCCGCACAACATGATCAACATATTCCGTATGTTTCTTCTAAGTATTTTATCCATTCTAATTGAATCAGAGGTTCCATATGCATGTATCTTCCTATAAGATCAAAAGTAATTATTTTCCATTATGCTAAGAACCAAACAAGAGATGTAGAACTTGCATATTATCAACAAAATATGGTGCACTCGTGCTGATAACTCATCTATGATTTTCATATACATAATAATGTACAAGAAACTTTGACTTACCTCTTGCAGTCTTACTAGAGGATCTTCTATATCATTTTCCTTAACACCATTCATGATAGAATTTACCCATTTTAGTTCCTAGTACCAAATAACAACATTTAAATGGAATGTTAGTGCTTGATAGTAATCAATTAAGTAGAGAGTGATAGATTATCTATGGAACAAACACAGGACGGAACTCCATTGTTTCGAAATTCTATTACTAGAAGAAATATGATATAAATAATATAAATATGATTAAGAGTAAACATACATTCTCACAACATCTCCAATTTTAACACACTTTTCCTAGAAACTCTTCAAGTGCTGACTAACACCAAATAAACTTCAATTATTATACAATAACAAATGTAAACAATTACATATCTAATTAACTTCTCTATAAGTCCAGAGTATAAAAAACGAGTTACTTACTCAAATATTGAGTATACAAACTCTTGAATTCCTGCACTTATGGGAATTTCAACTATGACCTAGTTATTGCAATTAAAAAAAAAAAAAAAAAAAAAAAAAGTAACGATAGAAAATTCAGTCTAGATCAAATTGATAAACTTTGAACAAAAATTGCAAGAGAGGTCATTTAAGCTATAAATTCCACTAATATAGAGCAAGCAAAAACGGACATACATACAAGAGCAAAAGAGTAGACCTCTAACTGCTGGAATCCTCATCGACACCCTAAACGCTAAGGCATAAATCCATATGCTTGTGTAAATAAATCGAGAGGGGAAGAGCGAGTAATCGAACCTTACGAAAGGTCTGCCCAGGAGGCAAAGCAAGAGCCCGGGGCGGCTTCGAGAAACGCCGAAGCCTCAGCTGCCCTCCCACGGCACCGGAGGCCGAACCACAGCGACAGCAGCCCTCGGCGATGGATCTACTGCAACACTGGGAGTCGACGGGACCTGCAATAACGAGATAGAGAGTGAGGGAGTTAGATTATGGAGGGAGAAAGGAGAAGAGGAGCAACCAACTGTGGCGGTGTCACTGCCGACGCCGGGAAAAGGAAACCGAGAGAGAGAAAGCAGGGGCGAGCTAGGGATAAAACTGTCCCCTAGCCGAAAGGGGGCTAGGGTTTGTTCTGTTGGGAATAGCCCGGCCTGAGACGAGGAGCGCCGCCGCAGGAGTTGCGCTGGCGACGATTGAGGCGGCGCCAAACGAGAAGTTGCACGCCGCAAGCGGCGCCGGTCGATGCCTTCTCACCGCGACGGCCGAGGCGAGGGGCGAAGTCGTCGATGTCGCCGGAGGCCGGCGAAGGGCTCCCCCAAATTTTGGATTAGGGCTTTTCGCCGGAGCTACCGAGAGGGAAGGGTTTTGGTTTGTGAAATTTGTGCGTTTTGCCTTCGGTGGAGATTACATACATTTAAATTTTTTATTTTGGAAATAATTAAGTAATTTATTTAATTCTTTTAATAACGGAAAATTGATAACAGTATTTTAAAGCGTTATTAAAATTAAAATAACACTACATTTAGATAACGGTTATTAAAAAAGCGTTAACTATCATAGTATTTTACATTACAGTTTAGTATAAACTGTTATCTTTGCTAAAAGTGATTCTCCTCATACATTACAGTTTTTCTTAAAAACTGTTATCTATAACAATGACGCGCTCATACATAACGGTTTTTAAAAAATACCGTTATCTATGTCGTGTTATCTATGCCTAAATTTCTTGTAGTGAAATATTTTCCTGCACAAACTTCAAAACAATATGAGAATCGCATGTCCTTGTGGGGATGGCTTCAACCCACTTGGACACATAATCAACCGCAAGTAAAATGTATTCAAAACCATGGGATTTAGGAAAAGGTCCCATAAAGTCGATGCCCCACACATCAAAAATCTCGACCACTATAATAGGATTAAGGGGCATCTCATTACGGCGACCTATAGAACCTGTGCGTTGGCAACGATCGCATGCGAGGTAGAAGGCTTGAGCATCCTTGAACAAAGTAGGCCAATATAATCCACTTTGTAGCACCTTATGAGTAGTCTTTTGGCCTCCGAAATGTCCTCCACTCGGCTCCTCATGACAATGTCGCAACACCTCGGCTTGCTCATGGTCGGGAACGCACCTTCGAATCACCTCATCCTTCCCAAGCTTGAATAAGTGAGGGTCCTCCCAATAGTATTGCCTACACAAACGAAGAAACCTTTTCTCTTCTTGAGCGTTAAGGACGGGTTCCGTGTCCTTATCGGCCAAGAAATTAGCAATATCGGCAAACCAAGGAGTAACATCCACTTCATTAACATTCTCAAAAGGAAAAGAATCACAAATATCATCAAGAGAAGCATAAGGGGGAGGTGAATCAAGTCGAGAGAGATGGTCGGCCACAAGATTATCACTACCTTTTTTATCACGAATCTCAATATCAAATTCTTGCAATAACAAAACCCATCTAATCAACCTAGGTTTTGCTTGGGCTTTAGTCAAAAGATGTTTAAGAGCACCATGATCACTATAAATAATCACCTTAGACCCTATGATGTATGATCTAAATTTATCTAAGGCAAAAACAACAGCAAGCATCTCTTGTTCGGTGGTGGTGTAATTCACTTGAGCAGGATTAAGAGTTAAACTAGCATAGTAAATCACACGAAGCATCTTATCGACTCTTTGACCCAAAACAGCCCCTACGGCATTATTCGAAGCATCACACATAATTTCAAAAGGCAATGACCAATCGGGACCAACTACAACGGGAGCAGAGATGAGTTTTTCTTTTAAAGTGAGAAAAGCATGCATACAAGAATCATCAAAGTGGAAAGGCACATCTTGAGCAAGTAAACGACAAAGAGGTTGGCTAATTTTAGAAAAATCCTTAATAAATCGTCTATAAAAGCCCGCATGACCAAGGAAACTCCTAATACCTTTGACATCACTAGGTGGTGGCAATTTTTCAATTACCTCCACTTTCGCTTTGTCGACCTCTATACCCTTACTCGAGACTACATGGCCTAAAACAATTCCACTTCTAACCATAAAATGACTCTTTTTCCCAACTCAAAGTAAGACCACTCTCAATGCATCTCTTAAGGACTCTCTCTATTTTCATCAAGCAATCATGGAAAGACAACCCAAACACAGAAAAATCATCCATAAAAATCTCTACAAAATCACCGATAAATTCCGAAAAAATAGACATCATGCATCTTTGGAACGTACCCGGTGCATTGCAGAGACCAAATGGCATCCTCCTATAAGCGTAGGTCCCAAACGGGCTTGTGAAGGCCGTCTTTGCTTGATCCTCCGGAGCTATCGCAATTTGGTAGTAACCTGACAAGCCATCAAGAAAACAATAATAATCCTGCCCGGCTAACTTATCTAGCATTTGATCAATAAAAGGGAGAGGAAAGTGGTCCTTTTTGGTGGAAGCATTGAGCTTCCTATAATCGATGCACATCCTCCAACCGGTAACCGGGCGCGAGGCGACCAACTCATCCTTCTCGTTCTTCGACACCGTGATTCCTCCCTTCTTTGGAACGACGTGCACCGGGCTAACCCACTCACTATCGGCGATGGCATGAATAATGCCCTCCGCCAATAGCTTGTAAATCTCCTTGCGCACGACCTCCATGAGCATTGGATTGAGCCTCCTTTGTCCATCTCGTTTGGGGTGAGCGCCTTCTTAGAGATTGATGCGATGCATGCACGTGGCTGGGCTAATCCCTCGAATATCTACCAAACTCCATCCAAAAGCGAGCTTGTTCTCCTTGAGTATGCCCACCAAAGCTCCTTCCTCTGCAAGAGACAAAGACTAAGAGATAATCACGGGTTTTTGATTTCCTCCCTCTAAAAACACATATTTCAAATGCGATGGTAGCTCTTTCAACTCCAACGGCTCCAGAATCTTCGAGCCGAGCTCGGGGTCTTGAGGGGGAAACGGGAGTTTGATCCCGATGTCTCTCTCCAGTCGCTCCCATTCCATTTGATCTCCGGATCCCCAACACACTTCCTCGGTGTCAAAATCCTGCACAAAAGAGCACTCGGCCAAGGCATCAACCTTATCGATGAAAGAACAATTATCAATTAAATTGACCGATGACATAGGTCGACTCTTATGCACAGAAAACGAGACATCCTCTCCTAAAACCGACATCTTAATCACACCACTCTTCACATCAATCAAGGTATTAGTAGTAGCCATGAAAGGACGACCTAGCAAAAGTGTGTGCTCAATACTAGGGGTGGTTCGGTACGGCATACCGTAAAATTTTCGTCATACCGTATACCGTACCGTTAGTTGCGGTATGAGATTTTTCATACCGTTGTCGTACCGTACCTTTCGGCATATCAATGTTCGGTATACCGGAAATTCGGTATGGAAAAAATTCATACCGTTATCGTACCGTCGTTTCGGTATACCGTACCGTACTTCGGTATGGTACGGTATACCGTATACCAAAAACATACGATTATCCATAAAATAAAAAATTCATAAACTAATAAAATCCATAAGAAATTACAATTCATTAATAAAAAGTCTGATTAATCCATAACCATTTAAAATACATACATATTTCATGAATCAACATTTATACATTTCACTAATATTTTTCGATATATTTACTTTAAAAACTAAAATATTCAGAAATTACGCTAGTATGCCTTAAATTTAAATCAAACTAATATTGAAAGAATACTATTTGTAGTATTTTACTTATCAAATATAACTTATACAACTTAAAGTTATTTACATTCAATTTTTATTTTTAACTAGTATGTCTTAACTTAATTAAACTATTAACATAAGTTATCATGTTCATACACTTACATACGATCATACTTTTAAAGTTTTAATGCGTAAATATTAACATATAATATATGCTAAGTGTATTCATTAATCATGCATTATAAATCTTGAGATAATTATTGTGACATGCACGTAAATTTGGTATATACCGCGGTACGGTATTTATCGGTATACCGCAGTATTGTAATTTTGGATACCGTTGCCGTACCGAAGCTTATCGGTACGGTATGATACCGTACCAAAAAATCGGTATACCGTCTCTTTCGGTATTTTCGGTATTTTTTCGTCGCGGTATGCTCGGTATTTCGGCGTAACGGTATCCCGACCCACCCCTACTCAATACCATTCTCTTGTACCTCACCTATCTCTAAAACAACGAAATCAACGGGAACAATCAAACCCCCTACACGAACAAGAATTTCCTCAATAATACCTCTAGGGTACCTAATAGACCTATCCGCCAATTGAAGGCTCATGCGAGTGGGTTTAAGTTCTCCTAACTCTAATTGCTTAAAGATAGAATAAGGCATGAGATTAATACCGGTACCTAAATCTAACATACCACATGCTTCCTTACCATTACCTAAAGAGATAGTGATAACGAAAGAACCTGGATCTCGTTGCTTAGGTGGAAGAGGGTGTTGCATAATGGATGTCGCCACCTCCGATACCGCAATTGTCTCCATCTCATCGAACGGCTTCTTCCTCGATGTCAGCTCCTTCACGAACCTCACGAATGGTGGCACTTTGCGAATAACATCAAGGAGATGCAAGTTCACGTCCACCTTTCAAAGAAGCTTGTATAAATCCATGAATTGTTGATCACGCTTCTTGTTCTTCACACGATTTGGATAAGGAATGGGAGGAACATAAGGATTGGAAGTCTTGTGTAGAGGTGGGGACTCTTTCTCGGGCTCCTTCTTGGGCTCCTCGGGCTCCGTGCATTTCTCGTCAGAGGGGTTGGACGGACGTCCAACTTCGGGAGCTGTTGGATTCGGAATTTCGGGGTTGGACGCCGTCCAACCCGAATCTGGACGTTGTCCAGATCCTGGCACTGTTGGATGTTGGAATTGCACGTTGGGCGCCCGTCCAGAAGGGGTGGATGGCCGTCCAGAGTTGGACGCCATCCAACCCGAAGTTGGACGCCGTCCAGATCCTGGCACTGCCGGATTTCTGCCGTCGCTCCAATGCTTGCTCGGGCTCCATCTATCACATGAATGCCCTTGAGGTGGCATATTAACACCGTTGTCCACCTGTCTTCCACTCCGCAACACCGAAACTGCTTGAGCTTGATGAGGTGGAAAAGGAGGAATGTACGGGGGATATGGGGCTTGCACCTCGTTGGCTTGTTGTGGTTGAATCCCTTGACTCGGAATTCGCCCCGGTTGTTGCATCAAGTGCATGGATCCAGAAATTTGGCCAATGGCCATCTCGAGCCTCTTAATGTTAGCATCTTGAGCCTCTCGAGCCAATTTAGCCTCTTGTAGGAATGTAGAGAGGCTCTCATCGACGGGAGGCTTTTGTGGAGGTCCTTGGGGACGAGAATTTGGGTATGTCGGTGGTGGTGTAGGAGTAGATTGAGGTGGGTAATATGGAGGTGGTGGATAATATGGATTTGGAGGGTATTGTGGAGGTGGATAATATGGGGGTGGTGGTTGAGAATAGTAGGGATTTGGTGGAGGAGGATAGGGGTTATTATATGGTGAAGGGCGCCTATTGGGATAGGTAGGAGGATTACCTTGCCCTTGTGTCGGCCTTGGATTTTGGAAACGTCCATTGTATCCCCCTTGATATCCTTGAGGTGGAGGCACTTGAGGCGGGTATCCTTGAGCGGCGTACTCCTCGGCTCCTCCTTCGTATGGAAACTCCCCCATGTTGTGGCACACCTCCTTGATGTGTCCAAGCTCTCCACAAATCTCGCATTGGTCCGGCTTCCTCTCTTCCTCGTTCGGGGCCGGTGCACTTTGCTTCAACTTCAAGTTCTCGAGATCCCTATACATGTCAGCAATTTGCTTCTTCAAGTCGGGGCTCATCGAAATTGCACTCGCCTCCACTTTCCTCGGTCTAGCTGATTTTTGTTGAGAACTCGCAGCGAGCGTCTCGAAAATATTCTTCATGTCGTCAGCTGTCTTGACCGCAATGTTGCCTCCGGCCGAACTATCCACCATGAAACTGACAAGTTTGATTGAGGGCGCCGTAGAAATATTGCCAAAGCAACTCCGGTGCCATATGATGATGGGGGCATTGTAGAAGTAGCTCTTGGAACCTCTCCCATGCTTCGTGAAACGGCTCATTGTTCTTGGGAAAAGTTCATGATCTTCGACCGCACCTCTTGAGTCTTGTGGTTCGGATAGTACTTGAGCATGAATTTCTCACACACCGCATTCCATGTGGTGAGAGAGTTGGCCGGGAGCGCCAAATACCACGACTTTGCTTGATCCTTGAGGGTGTACGGGAAGCACTTCATCTTCAAGTTGTCCTTCGTGAGTCCCGAGAGTGGGAAAGTTTGCACCACCGTGCAAAACTCTCGGATGAACGTCAAAGCATCCTCGTTGGGCAGCCCTAGGTAGGATGGGAGCAACGCCATGTGGTGAGGTTTAAGCTCATGATTCCTGACTGCTTCCGTCAGGACAATCGCCGAAGTGGTGGCTGTGAATGTGGGGCGAGCGAAATCACCCATAAATCGTTGATTCGCCATTGCTTCGGGCTCTGCAAACAACAAGACTAAAGAAAAGTCTTGGGAATCAATCTCCTCATTCTCCTTAGCGGCTAAAATTGCTTTCCTTCGGTTGATGTTGTCGAAGTAGGGCGCTAAATTCCTTTGAAGACTTCGGCGACCATGCATAAACAACACTCAACAAAAGGGTTAAACGCACCGAGTGGGAGAAACAAGAAATCGAATAAAAAGCAAATAAAATAAAAATGAAATAAAATACTACACAATTAAACGCCTAAAGTTTTCCCCGGCAACGGCGCCAAAATTTGTTTCACTAAAAAGTGTTCGCAATAGAACGAAATCCTATCGTAGCACTAGCAAGTAAAACCTAAGTATCGAATCTCAAGGAAAACTTAACAGGGCAATTAATTATGTAGTAAATCATAATCTAGCCTAAATCTAGGAAAGCAAGTAAATAAGATTTTTGGATTTTTGTTTTTAAATCCTAGGCAAATAAAATAAATCAAAGCAATAAATAAAAGCAAATAAATAACTAATCTAAGAACGAGCAAATAAATCTAAGAATTAAACTAAAGTAAAACGATTAATCTACCTAGGCAAGAATCGAAGAGAAAGCAATAAAAGAAACAACAAAGAAAGCATAAACTACATTAGACATGATTTATGAAATCTGAAAATTTAAAGGAAAATAAATCTAACTTTGAAAGCTTTAAAAACGAGAGAATTCAAACTTGAGAAAAATGAATCTAAACTAGAACTTGAAAATCGAACGAACAAAATTAAACTAAGGAAATTAAACGAAGCAATTAAGACAACGAATCTAAGACGAAAGCAAGTAATTAAAGCTATTAAACGAAAGCAATAAAAAACTTACGAGAATTAAACAAAAAACGAAGAACTTGAATTAAATAAAGAAGTCTTGAATTAAACGAACGAAACGAGGAATCCGGATCCGAATAATAAAAAGTTATTCTAAAGTGTTTGAATCTAAAAACTGAAGCTAAAAGAGAGTAAAAGTTGTCTCCAATTCGTGCACAAGGAGGTAATATATATACTAGGTAAAAAAACCTAGATAAATAAGGAAAAACAGCCTGGCTGCCGGAGTTGGACGGCGTCCAGTTCTTGAATCTGCACGAATTGGCTCGAACACGCTGGACGCGATGTTGGACGTCATGTTGGACGGCGATGTTGGACGGCGTCCAGATGAGTTTGGACGGCGTCCAACTCTCCGAACTGCCCTCCTTCGTCCGATCATCGTCTTTTCCTTCCTTTTCGACCCGTTTCCGCTCCTTTTCATCCATAAACACCTACAAGTACCAAAAACTCCAAACAACCAAATCATAGCCAAAAACACACAAAAAGACACGAAAACATTACAAAAACAGACTCGAAAACACTACGAAAATCCTAACATCTAAACACCAATCACTTCCTCTGTTTTTTAATCCTTAGTTTCAAAGCGTGTTCTTCTTTCTCCCATCTTTTTGATTAGGAAAGATGTATGTGTGTGTGAAGTTCATTTATAATTTCTTATATACAGCTCTATTGCGATACATGTAAAAGATTCTTGTCTGATCGGCTTGTGGAGGGTAATTGTCCAACACCTGGCTGTAATTATGATTCTGCAAGTGGGGATCAGTGTGAAAAGTGTGGGAAGCTCTTGAACCCCACGGAATTATTAGAGCCAATATGCAAGGTATGCATACACATGTATAGACGTGTTTTAATCATATGATTCAATGTTGGCTCGTCTCTGAGGAAAGACCAAGTGAGTAGACATTAAATAACATATAGATAAATATCACGAATCGTGCCTGAGTGATGGTATTACTGAACTACAGGTTTGTCGCAATACTCCGCGCATCAGTGATACAGACCATCTGTTTCTTGAACTTCCTAAATTGAAGGATAAGTTAGAAGAGTATATTGGCCGCATGTCAGTAGCTGGAGGTTGGAGTCAGAATGCTATCCAAGTGACTTATATTTGGCTTAGAGAAGGGCTGAAGCAACGTTGTATCACTAGAGATTTGAAGTGGGGAGTTCCTGTTCCACATGAGAAGTTTAAGGAAAAGGTGAATTGATACACTTGTGTGTGAAAGATGTAAGCCGTAGAATTCTTTTTCTATCTTGGAATGATCAATTTGTGTGGTTCAATGCCATAGTTGCTACTGATTAATCATGGTTTCTAATGGCATACTATATTCTGCTTGCAATTTCTCTGTTAGGTATTCTATGTCTGGTTTGATACACCTATTGGATATGTCTCTATCACTTCATGCCATACACCAGAATGGGAGAAGTGGTGGAAGAACCCTGAACATGTGGAGCTATACCAGTTCATGGGCAAGGATAATGTTCCTTTTCATACAGTGAGTCGATTAAAATTAACTGTTTGCAACTTGGAATTACTTATAGGGTAATTACCCATTGCGGATACATACTTGTGCCAATCATTGCCCGTGAGTGCTAATTGGAAATTAATTTTCCCTTTATTATTTGTTATGTTCTTTGTTCAGGTGATATTCCCCTCCACTCTTCTTGGGACTGGTGAAAACTGGACTATGATGAAAACTATCAGTGTTACAGAATACTTGAAATATGAAGCAGGTTAGTTGATATGGACTTATTTTATGCATGTGACTGTGAGGATGGCCTCCACTGTGTGTGTCGTTTGTTGGCTGGAGTTTCATTTTTGGCAATGTCTCTTCAGGGAAGTTTTCAAAGAGCAAGGGTGTTGGAGTCTTTGGAAATGATGCAAAGGACACTAATATTCCTGTGGAAGTGTGGAGATATTATCTTCTGACAAATAGACCAGAGGCAAGCTCTCTATGATCTTTTCATGTCCATCCTCACCTCATCAACTATTCCCTTGTGTTGTGATTGATGGAATGCTTTACTCTAACATTTACTATTATAATGATTACTTGATTAGTATGAACTAATAATTTCAGGTATCAGACACTTTATTCACATGGTCTGACTTGCAAGCAAAGCTTAATAGTGAGCTGCTGAGCAATCTTGGAAATTTTGTCAACCGAGTCTTGAGTTTTATTGCAAAAGACCCAGGTCAGTAAGTTATCTTGTTATGGATCTTTGAGATATTATTTCATTATTGGTAAATTGGTGCTATATCCCTGCTTTCTGAAGTATACTAGAAGTTTAGAATGATCGTTTGTACAAGGCTCAAAGCAAATCAAGACTGACTTGTCAAATAAAAGAGTAGGCCTTATGATGGTTGCAAATAGCCAGAATACCTGCTATGTTATTTTTTGTTTTCTATCTTTAATTCTTTAATTCTCACCCATTCAGTCAAAAAGATGGAACCGGTCTGTAGTCATTACCTGACATTCCGATGCACAACACTTGGAAGTTGTATTGTGCATTAATTTAACTTTTTAGTTCCATGGATGAGTAAAGAAAGGCGACAATATATTTATGAATAATGTGTCTTGATAACTACTCAGTTTACCTTTCAGTGATTATTTTCTCTTAGGGAATTTCTTAATTATTACAACTAAACACTACGTGGTAGGAGGGAAGAAAGAAAAATCGAGATATTATAAGTGTTATCCTCCATTCATTATTCGACTTTGCTTTAGTCATGTTTTTAATGCTTTTTCAGTTTCAGCAGCAATTCAGATTTAATAAATGAAAGTTTTGTTCGAGTAACTAGTATTTCTAAATTAATTCATGTTTATTGCAAAAAATATCTCCCTTGGGGTATATAATAGGTAATTTATTCAAGAAGTTGGCGGCATTCATGAAGTGTTCTTTCATTTGAATTGCATGCCGTCACTCACTAATCATAAACTCAAAATCTCTTAGCTGTGGTTTGTCGTTTTGATTTCTTTGTGATGACTTGTCTGAAATTCTCATCTGTCAGTGCTGCTAAATAATGCAATATAGCTGGTTATAACATGCCACTATTATTCAATGCTGAGAATGCTCTTATTTTACTGTAAAAAATAATTGATTTGATGTTTTATGGGAAAATCTTTGATGAAGCTTGCAACCAAGGAATGGAATCTCAGCCAATGAAGCTCATTCTCTGTAATGGATTTTGGGGAATAAAATGATGTTGCCAAACAAAAACATTAGCATCTTAATATTTCTAGGCTATCAACTTAATTAACAGAATCCTAGTTATCGTAATTCTCTTGTTCAGTTTTTTGGATATGCCATGTAGTCAAGTCCATATGTTCATTCTTTGAATATAAAGGTGATTATCATTTTAAAGTTCAGTTTAAACAATATGTTTAATATCTGTACCATTTTCAGCTTCAGGATATGGTTCTATCATTCCGGATGCCCCTGGTGCAGATTCTCATTTATTGACTAAGACATTGGGAGAGAAAGTTGGTAGTTATGTTGAACAGTATATAGAAGCAATGGAGAAGGTAACCAGTACATGGCATTGCAGCCAAAAATAAAATAAAATTGAAGGCCTAAAATAACAATGCCTTCTTCAATTTCCTCAATTCTCATGTTTTCTCTCATTCCCTTTATTCTAATCTTGATTTCAACACCCAATTCCACATGTTCAAGTGCATTGCTCAAGCAAGCTTGCAACACCACTAGCCGGGGCATCAATCCAAAGACATGTTTGGAAGTTCTTAAACCCTTACCGAAGGTAGCTTCGGCGAAGAACTTGTTGGATCTATCGATAGCGATCGTGGAGACGGGGATTTTGAGGTCGACGGACACGCTTACGCATATCGAGAGCTTGCTCAAGAAGACCGGTACGAGCGATAATCTAAAGAGTGCCATGCAGAGTTGCAAAGGGGCATATGATGGAGTAGTGGGATCGTTCAAGAGTGCAAGGAGTGAGATTGAAATAAAAGAATATGATACGGCGACGTATGACGTTCTTATCGCTAGCACTGACGACGTTCAAGTATGTGAAAAGGCTCTGGTGTCGAAAGGAATCAAGGATGAAATTATTTCCAAGGGGAATAAAATTGTGCCGATTTTCGGATTTTCCGCGTTTAATGTCCTTGATGAACTTTCGCACCAATAAAACTACATGATTTTATTTAAAAAAAAATAAATAAATAAATAAATAAAAAAAAAAAAAAAAAAAAGTACATGGCATTTCTCAAGTTCTATTGTGATAGAGTTAGGGTCCGTTTGATACCCTAGATATATCAAGTTAGATAACATTAATAGGCTTATATCTCATGTTTGGTAGCAATTTGAATTAACTCTTGGGCCCGATATAAATTTAAGGCCCGTTGCAAATTCACTATTTGGCCATGTTTTTCTAACTCACCAAATTGGTGGGTTACAAAATATAAGAATTGAACAATGCCCAAATAGAAATTTCATTTTCCAAAATTACCACTCATTACTCGTGTGACTTCCCACCATGCATTCTTCCTCCCCACATCACCCTCTCCGACGAACTCTACAACCTCGCCCTCCTCCACCGCACGACTGCCGGCGGCGGCATAATCAAAGCTCAGAAAATCAGAATCGTCTTCCTCTTCCTTCTCCCTCCCTAGTTGACCTCCTCCAAACGATCAAATGTTGCCAACTCATCCCTTATCTCCGCCGTCCCCTCCTCGCCACCGCCCTCCTCGATGACCTCTCGAATGCCTGCTTGACTGCCGTCTCGCAGAATTGCATCTCCATCTTCCTACAAGTTCCTTGCGACGGTCTCGTTCTCTTGTCCCCAATTCGCCCCCTCCTTCTCATACCCCAGATCCCTAATTTCTAAACCCTCTTCCATGAATTCTCACTGCCTCATACCCAATTAGCCTCCTCCTCATCAAGATTTGCTGCCCAATTCTCCTCCCTTACTGTTTTCCCAAGCAAGAAGGAGAAGAAGACAGAAAGAGAAGCATCAAATGACCCTCGCCAAACCCAAGTCTCAATTTTAGAAGGATAATTTTGACATTTCCTTAATTTATCTTGATACAAGAATGACTACCAAACACAAGTTTATATTAGCTTGTTTCATTGTATATGATCTACCAAACATAAGTTTTATTTACCTTGTTTCATTTTATCTTGACTTGTATGTTAATTTTTATCCTAACTTGCTATATCTTAACAAGGCTACCAAACTAGCCCTTAAGGTGATTTGTGAATGTGAAAGAAGATGAAGTGATGAAAGTAAGGTAGAAGGAAACGGCAAGACTATAAAGATGAAATAAAGTATCCTCAAACGAGGCTCCTCGAACGAGGCCACAAGAAAATCGCGCTACAGCAAAGCTGTCCTATCACTATTGATCTCTCAAAGATGACTAACCCTAATTCATAACTGAATATTTATAGACTAGGAAACTTAAGGCCCAAGTAATAAACTTGGAGCCCACACAATAATCTAGATCTAATCTTTATTCTAACCCTAGATAACATAATCATAAATAACTAAATAAAATAAGGAAATATAGATAACTATTAATCTAAATAATTAATAAGATATATCTGCATCCATATCAATTCCTCGGCTGTTCAAAACAGCCTTGTCCTCAAGGCTGTGAGAGCACTTCAAAATACATCCCAAATCAGCCATGACTTCAAGCTTGGACCAATAATTCCAAATTCCACTTGCTGCAAGTTCATCCGAGAACAAACTATATAGTTTGTGCATAAGCTTCCGGAGTTGAAAAACTGAATCAGCTTCTTCCAATTTCGAAGATGAGAATTGACATCCACCCTTGCTGGAGTAGATGTCTTTGCTGGAAGAGGAACAATCCTTGGAGGAGGGGAAGCCCTTGTCGGAAAAGAAACAATAACAGTCTCAAGTGGAGGAGCATAAGCCACCGGCGCAACTGCATGGACAAGAGAAGTTGGCGTCTCCACGGTAACAGGTAGAAGCTCCTGCGTTGTCTCGGAAACAAGAGGCAGCTCCTGCGTTGTCTCGGAAACAAGAGGCAGCGACATCTGAGAAACAGGAGCCAATGCTGTTGTTTTGTCCCTATCCTGGATAAAATTATCTGTTGTTTGCGCGGGCTGCTTAAACTCTGAAACATGGCCCTTCAGGATGGTGAGATGTGACTGCATTTTATCGAGTCCAACCCGAATCTGAGCCGTGGAACTTTTCATCTCGATGATCATGTCCCGAATCTCAGAAACCACCTTCTCCATCTGCATTGGGCTTTGCTTCCATGTCGTCATGACAGATCCGGCACAATTGGATCCGGCAGGTCGGACCAATTGATAGAGTTAAGGTGATTTGTGAATGTGAAAGAAGATGAAGTGATGAAAGTAAGGTAGAAGGAAATGGCAAGACTATAAAGATGAAATAAAGTATCCTCAAACGAGGCTCCTCGAACGAGGCCACAGGAAAATCCCGCTACGGCAAAGCTGTCCTATCACTATTGAACTCTCAAAGATGACTAACCCTAATTCATAACTGAATATTTATAGACTAGGAAACTTAAGGCCCAAGTAATAAACTTGGAGCCCACACAATAATCTAGATCTAATCTTATTCTAACCCTAGATAACATAATCATAAATAACTAAATAAAATAAGGAAATATAGATAACTATGAATCTAAATAATTAATAAGATATATCAGCATCCATATCATATTGTACGATATACCCTGAAATACATATTCAGTTACCATGAATAACATTCACAATGGTATAAATGTAGGTGAAGCTAAAACAAGGGTTGAAGATTGCTATGAGTATTTCTGGTGAAGGCAATGCTTATTTGCAAGTATGCAGGCCTATATTTCTTTTGCACCTCTTCCATTTTTGAAGTATTAATTGGTGTTTTTAGTTTGTTGTGTACTTACTATGCTACAACATGTTGTCTGAAATAGATGAAGAGTACTTATTGTTTCTTGTTAATTGTTCAGGAAAGCCAATTTTGGAAGCTTTACAAGGAGGATCGATCTTCTTGTTCCGTGGTCATGAAAACATCAACTGGATTAGTGTATCTTCTTGCATGTCTTTTAGAGCCTTTTATGCCGTCATTCTCCCTTGAGGTAATTTAGAATATTGTGTCTTGCAAATTCCATTTCATGCTACTGAAGTACTAAGTGCACTAATAGCTAATTTTATCTGGTGATTTATGTCCTTGGCTATGTAGGTACTTAAGCAGCTCAACTTACCACTTGAAGCTCAAATTTCATTTTCTGATGAGAAAGGTGATGTTGAAAGAGCTAAAAGACCTTGGGAGATCATACCTGCTCACCATAGAATTGGAACCCCATCACCATTGTTCAAAGAATTGGTACTTATCTTGATGCTGTTTATTGTTTCAATCAATTCCCAGCGTTGCTTAAAGTGAGAATTTCCATTGCTTTGGGCGACTATTCATTACTGTCCACCTGCTATGCAGAAAGATGAGGAAGTAGATTTCTTCAGAGAAAAATTTGCTGGAAGTCAAGCTGATAGGATTGTGAAAGCTGAAGCTGAAGCAAAGAAAATTAGTGATAAACTTAAGGAAGCAAAAATATCAGTTTATCCTCACTGTTCTCTCTGTGTTTTCAGGACCAACATTGGCACTGATTTTGTCTTATGATGCATCTTGTGAAAGGGGCATCCTATAAGATGAGTTGAAGTGAACTGCTATTGTCAATTATGTCTGATACAGATACTTGTGTTGTGTAATCCTATTTCACTCTCTTTAGTTACAACAAGTTCCGTGAATTTAGTATTAAGAATGATGGAGCAAGAACTTTTTGATGAATCCATATTTTAGTTTCTTATGTGGGTAGGAAAGATCCACCCTAAGCTTTGGCTCCGACTTTATCTTCCTAGTTCTCCGTTTCTCTGATCAGATCTGATGGATGGGTCCCGACTTAGACAATAATCATTTTAAGCAGAATTTTGGACTGTATTGCCATATTACACTAGTATATGTCGTGGACGATTATCTAGATCATGACAAACCATTTTTGTTAGTTTCATTGCTTTGCCAATTCTCTGCAGAAGCTTCAGACATAATCCTCAGTACATGTTAAGCTCAAAATACTTGCAAGAAGCCCTTATTTCGGTAACGTGTCAAATGCAAGTGATAAAATTGTTGGATTTTTATGCAAATTCTCTGAAGAAGCTTCAGACATAATCCCCAGTACATGCTAAGCTCGAAATACGTACTAGATGTTCTATTTCAGTAACTTGTCAAATGCAAGTGATAAAGTTGTTGCATTTTTGTGTGCATGACACTAAAAGTTACAAGTAGAATGGGATTGAATATTTACTGCATCAGATGCAAACTTACTGATAATTTTTTTGATATATAGAGCTTTCCCGGAAGCACACAGGCACTTTTTTTTGGTGCTGGAGTTAGAATGGCATCAATTCACTGACCTTGTCATCGTGTTCTGTAGATGGTAAGAAGGATAAAACCAAAAAGTCTGCAGCAAGCAAGCCCAAGGTCTCAGCTCCTGCTGATGCTGAAATTTCCATCAGTAGACTAGATATTCGGGTATTGGTCTCATTACAAAGGCTCAGAAACATTCAGATGCCGATTCTCTATATGTTGAAGAGATTGACGTTGGTGAACCACAGCCTCTAACTGTTGTCAGTGGCCTTGTCAAGTATATACCCCTTGAAGAAATGCAGGTACCCCTGACTTTAACAGTTTCACTTGTATGGTTATATAGTGTATACACACACACACACACACACAAGCATGCACACACACACACACTCTCACACACTCACACGCACACGCACACGCACAATACATATATATCCGCTTCGAAATGAAATAAAACGGTGTCTTCTCTATTAGAATCGGAAAGTTTGCGTTGTCTGCAACCTGAAGCCAGCAGCCATGAGGGGAATAAAGTCTCAAGCAATGGTCCTTGCAGCTTCTAATAATGATCACACTAAGGTGAGCAACCATTTATGCTGTCTATGTGAATCAGCAAATCCATTCAATAGTAGAGTCCAATCATGATAGAGTAAGTTCACTCCCTGATAATACGCTGGAAATACTTCGGTATAGGGGCCCCTTTTGAGACTACCTTACAGGTAAGTTAAATGTCGTCTTAACTGGATTAGTACCGTGAGGGCTGTTTAGTGTTAGCTTTGCGTGATAGATAAGATTGATATGATATATGATCAAATATCTAAGGATTAGATGATCAATCGTGTTAAAAAATATCAATCTAATAATGAACAAAATAAACAAAATAATTTTATAGAAAATGAAGCTATAATGTTATTATCACAATTTATTTCACAAGAATTAGAAAAGGGTCCTGATATTACTAAAAGTAAAAATTATCCTATAATATTAAAATTAGAAAAATTAGGATTAATTGGAGAAGATATTACTAAAACAAGAGTTAATTATATTTGTAAAATAAATATAAAATTACCAGAAATAACAATAAGAACTAAAAATGGAGAATATAGTGCAGAAGATGTAGAAGAATTTAGACAACAAATTAGTGAAATGTTAAAACAAGGATTAATTAGATATTCAGAAAGTCCTCATAGGTCTACAGCTTTTATAGTAAGAAATCATTCTGAAATAAAAAGAGGAAAACCTAGAATAGTTTAAAATTATAAAAGATTAAATGATAACTGCGAAGACGATGGCTATAATATACCTAATAAAGAAACTCTTTTAGCATTAATACAAGACAAAAGGATATTTAGTAAGTTTGATTTAAAAAGTTGTTATAATCAGCTAAAATTAGAAGAATGGTTTAAACCATGGACTGCATTTACTTGTCCTGAAGGATTTGAATGGAATGTTTTAAGTTTTGGATTAAAAAATGCACCTGCAATTTTTCAAAGATTTATGGATAAATATTTTTAAAATATAAATTATGCCTTGTTTATATTGATGATATTCTTGTAGCAAGTAATAATCTAAAAGAGCATGAAGAACATTTAAATATTATTTTTAAAGAAATTGAGCAAAATGTTATAGTTGTTAGTAAAAGAAAAATGGAATTATTTAAAAGAAAAATATCATTTTTAGGATTAGAAATTGGGAATGGAAAAATAGAATTACAACCCCATATAGCTACAAAAATTCTAGAATTTCCTAATAAATTAACTAACTTAAAACAAATACAATCATTTTTAGGGATAATTTTATGAAATATCATCGAACTATACCCACTGTTACAAATTTATCACTCAACTCTAATTTGTTTCAAAATTATCACTGAACTAATATTTTGTTTCATTAACACTTTTTCGTTCAACCTTTTCTTACGTGGCAACCGGAATTCCATATAGGCTAATCAAAGATTGCCACGTCATTTTTCAATTCAATAATAAAATATTCCTCCACCGCCTCCATATCCGTCCGCGCCTCGCTGCTGAAGAACAACTTCTTCTCGCCATTCATCTCTGCTGCAACCGGGATCTTTGGACTCTTCTTATTTTTCCTATGGCGGGTGAGAGGTGGGAGAGGGGGAGGAGGGAGGGTGTTGACGCTCCTACGACAGTCGCTGATGATGGGGTTGTGTCGGTTGATGGCCGGACTCGAGCTGCCGGAGGCGGAGGAGGAGGAGGAGGAGGAGGAGGAGGAGGGGTGTTCCATGTTGAGGCGTATAGCGGTCGCTGCTTGTGATGCGCACAATATATCGATTTTTCTCATGTTTGGATTGAGTTGTTTTCTTTGGGTGGTGGTTTGGGGAATCGGATTTGTTTGGGAAGATAGAGAGAATACAAAAAAGAGGAGGCTTTGAGGCTAGATTTGGGCGAGGCTGTAGTCGACGGAGAGGACGATAGCGGAGGCGGCGGAGGAGAGGCTATGCAGGAAGGCGTTTTATTTTTAAATTGGAAAATGACGTGGCAATCCTTGATTACCCTACGTGGAATTCCGATTGCCACGTAAGAAAAAGTTGAACGGAAAAGTGTTAATGAAACAAAATATTAGTTCAGTGATAATTTTAAAACAAATTAAAAATGAGTGATAAATTTGTAACAGTGGGTATAGTTCGGTGATATTTCATAAAATTATCCCTCAATTTTAGGACTTGTTAATTATGCTAGAAAATTTATTCCAAATCTTAGTAAATTAGTTGGCCCTTTATATAGTAAAACAACTAAAAACGGTCAACGGGATTTTAATATAGAAGATGAAAAATTAATTCAAAAAGTTAAAAATGAAGTAAAAAATATAAAACCCCTAGAGTTACCTACAGATGATAGTTATAAAATTATTCAATGTGATGGTTGTAAAGAAGAATGGGGAGCAGTTTTAATTTGTAAAACTCATAAATATAGCCAAAAAATTGAAGAAAAAATTGCAGCTTATGCTAGTGGTAATTTTAATAAAACATGATTAAATTGGACATCTTTAGATTATGAAATCCAGGCTTTAATTAATACATTAGAAAATTTTAAAATATGGCTTAAAAATGAATTTACTGCTAAAACAGATTGTGAAGCTATTGTAAAATTTATTAATAATGCTAACAGTAAAAAGTTTGATAAAACAAGATGGATTAATTTACAGCAAATAATTCAAGGAAATAATTATAAAATAATATTTGAACATATTAAAGGACAAGATAATAATATTGTTGACCTTTTATCTCAAAAAATAAATCGTCTTTTTATGTAGAATATGGATAAAAAGATTATTAAACCTTCCAAAGGCAAGGAAAAGATTATACAATCTCAAAGTTCGAGATCAGAAAGAATGGATATTTCTTCAGATGAAGAAAGCAGAAAGATTACACAGTTTACAAAATTGGGAGAAGTTGGAAATGATATACAGTTCGGAACTGTAACTTTACAACAATGCTCTAACCCTGCTATGCAATTTAGAGCAAATTCAAGAGTTACACAGAAACAACAGGTTCTTCTTGATAATTTGTGGCATATACAAACTCTTCCAAAAGCCACTGCTTTTAAAGTGCAAGTTTTAAATGCTTTGGCATTCTATTTTTCAGAACAAAACCAAAAACCAGAGCAACAAAAGAAATTTACACATTATGTGATTTTCAGAGGGACAAAAATTGGAGTTTTTCATGATTTCAATACAGTTAGAAAATGTATTTGCTGTCCCAAACCACTTTATAAAGGTTTTTACAGTTTTTCAGAAGCTTTAGCAACTGCTAGAGAAACCTTTGGTATACAAGAATTTTATATAGAACCAGAGGAAGTAAAAAGTTTGCTCAAATTGCTCAGGAAAACCCAAGTGGTGTGATTCCACATCAATCTGCTTTATTAAAACCTATGAATCACAACTTGTGGAATTTCAAAGAAAAACTTCTGATTTGAACAATCAGTTAAAAACTTTACAAAATGATTGTATTTTTAAAGATCAGACGATTTCAATTATGGAGTTAACTATTACTAAGTTAAATGAAAAAATAAATAATTTAAAAAATAAATTAATTTGGTTATTCTCTTTCTCAAAGAAGTTTTGAAAGTTTTAAAACTAGAATTCTTGACATTCCTTGGAGAGAAACCATGAAACTAATTTTAAACACTATTCCTGCCTTGAGGATATTATTTCTGAAAAAGTTTAAAATGAATTACCTGAAGTCATTATGAATTACAAAAGAAACTTGTGGAAATTTATTTTAATGAAGTAAAATATAAAGGAATAAAAGTTATACCGAGACCTGATTACACAGTACAAGATGGGAATCTGATGGAAGAACAAGAAAAAATTCATGGACCTCTGTTGTTACAAATTGATTTAAACAAAACGGATATGCCAGATGATATGATAATCAATTTTTACCATAATGGTATGATTGATTTCATGGAATTTACATATACAGAGAAGATTGAAAATCTGATGAATAAATTTGGAGAAAAATTCCTAATCATAGCTGGGAATATTTCTTATTCAGCTTTAAATCCAAAAGTATACAGCAAAATATTAGCTTCTTTTCCTAAAGCTACAGCTTATACATATCGTCCTGCTCGAAAAAGAATATATTCGACAGACAGGGAATATGCTGGAAAACATCTCAAAACTCTATTAATGAATGAGGAGCCTGATAATTTCTCATTCCAGCATGCTCAAAAACAAATCAAGATTTTTCAAAGGTCTATAAAATATTCCAAAATTTGAATCATGGAAGAACTACAGACTTGCTGCTGAAGGACAATATTTACAAATTTGGGTCACTCCAAACTGGAAAATGATCCTTCCTTTTAGTGGAGAAGGCGATAGTCTTACAGATGAAGAAAATGCAATAATTAATACAGATAAAGAAGACAACCCCATGTTCGAAGACTCACAAAGTTACGGAAGCATTGACACCATACCGGATACACATTGAGATTTTTAGACACGTATTCAAAATTATATAGAAAATTAGATGGGCAGTCACTTATTGTCTGTCATTTCTTTTTGTATTCTTATACTTTCTCTGGCTCACGATTTCTGAGACGTTTCTTTTCGGCACGGGATTTATGGCGAAAGTGTTTAGTGTTTTAAGTATGTTGTTTAGTGATGGTATTTTGTTTATTTGTTTTGCATTATTTATATAAATTAGAATAAATTAAAAAAATAATGTTAATATTTTTTTTATTAATTAATTAAATCAATTATCGATTTATGGGCAGTTTTTTTTTTTAATTTTTAATTTTTTTATAAATAAATTGTGAATTTAATAAATTAATTTTTTTTATAAATAAATTGTGAATTGTGAATTTAATTTTTTTAATTTTTAATAAATTAATTTTAATTTTTTTTAATAAATTAATTTTTATAATAAATTAATTTTAATTTTTTTTTTATAAATAAATTGTGAATTAATTTTTTTTATAAATAAATTTTGAATTTAAATTTATTTATTAGGGTTTGTTAATTGTAATAAGGGAGAACTAATTGTGCAATTAAAATGTTAATTATTTCCCAAAATGGAAACGTGTCAGAAATTGTGAGACGGCCCAAAAAGGAAAACGTCTCAGAAATCGTGAGCCAGAGGAAGTACTTTTTTCTGTTTTGTTTTTAACTTGTATAGAAAGTGGTAATAAAAAAGAACGATCGAGAGCCATTAGGAAGAATTTCAAAAGAACGATCGAGAGCCATTAGGAAGAATTTCAAAAATGCTTTTATAGGTTTAGCTTTTATAGGTATTCATTTTTTCTTCATGTTTATCATGTACTTGTAATTTTGCCTATAAATAGGCAAAAACTCTTCATTGTAAACATCCATCATCCGAGAATCAATAAAGCTTGTGTTTTTCCAAAACAAAACATGAGTTTTTAAATCTTTAGCATCCGATTCCTTTAGCAGATAGTAATTCTAAATCCCCATCCTTAGCACATATAATATATCCGATAAAAGGGGGGGGGGGTGGGGGGGGGGGGGGGGGGTGTTTTTTAGGGTTACACATTAAACCACAAAAGAAGAAACACATACCGAAAGAGCTCACACAAAACTCTGGTTTAGAAGAACAGCAAACACAGAAATCTACAGCGGACGAGCAGCGAACACGAAGATGAACAACAAAGAGGAAGAGTTTTTTTTTTTCTCTTTATTTGGTATAAGGGATATATTATATGTGCTAAGGATGGGGATTTAGAATTACTATCTGCTAAAGGAATCGGATGCTAAATATTTAAAAACTCATGTTTTGTTTTGGAAAAACACAAGCTTTATTGATTCTCGGATGATGGATGTTTACAATGAAGAGTTTTTGCCTATTTATAGGCAAAATTACAAGTACATGATAAACATGAAGAAAAAATGAATACCTATAAAAGCTAAACCTATAAAAGCATTTTTGAAATTCTTCCTAATGGCTCTTGATCGTTCTTTTGAAATTCTTCCTAATGGCTCTCGATCGTTCTTTTTTATTACCACTTTCTATACAAGTTAAAAACAAAACAGAAAAAAGTATAAGAATACAAAAAGAAATGGCAGACAATAAGTGACTGCCTATCTAATTTTCTGTATAATTTTGAATACGTGTCTAAAAATCTCGATGTGTATCCGGTATGGTGTCAATACTTCCGTAACTTTGTGAGTCTTCGAACATGGGGTTGTCTTCTTTATCTGTATTAATTATTGCATTTTCTTCATGTGTAAGACTATCGCCTTCTCCACTAAAAGGAAGGATCATTTTCCAGTTTGGAGTGACCCAAATTTGTAAATAATGTCCTTCAGCAGCAAGTCTGTAGTTCTTCCATGATTCAAATTTTGGAATATTTTCTGACCTTTGAAAAATCTTGATTTGTTATTGAGAATGCTGGAATGAGAAATTATCAGGCCCCTCTTTCATTAATAGAGTTTTGAGATGTTTTCCAGCATATTCCCTGTCTGTCAAATATATTCTTTTTCGAGCAGGACGATATGTATAAGCTGTAGCTTCAGGAAAAGAAGCTAATATTTTGCTGTATACTTTTGGATTTAAATCTGAATAAAAAATATTCTCAGCTATGATTAGGAATTTTTCTCCAAATTTATTCATCAGATTTTCAATCTTCTCTGTATATGTAAATTCCATGAAATCAATCATACCATTATGGTAAAAATTGATTATCATATCATCTGGCATATCCGTTTTGTTTAAATCAATTTGTAACAACAGAGGTCCAGGAATTTTTTATTGTTCTTCCATCAGATTTCCATCTTGTACTGTGTAATCAGGTCTCGATATAACTTTTATTCCTTTATATTTTACTTCATTAAAATAAATTTCCACAAGTTTCTTTTGTAATTCATAATGACTTCAGGTAATTCATTTAAAACTTTTTCAGAAATAATATCCTCAAGGGCAAGAATAGTGTTTAAAATTTGTTTCATGGTTTCTCTCCAAGGAATGTCAAGAATTCTAGTTTTAAAACTTTCAAAACATCTTAGAGAAAGAGAATAACCAGATTTATTTTTTTAATTATTTATTTTTTCATTTAACTTAGTAATAATTAACTCCATAATTGCAATCGTCTGATCTTTAAAAATACAATCATTTTGTAAAGTTTTTAACTGATTGTTCAAATCAGAAGTTTTTCTTTGAAATTCCACAAGTTGTGATTCATAGGTTTTTAATAAAGCAGATTGATGTGGAATCATACCACTTGGGTTTTCCTGAGCAATTTGAGCAAAGGTTTTTACTTCTTCTGGTTCTATATAAAAATCTTGTATACCAAAGGTTTCTCTAGCAGTTGCTAAAGCTTCTGAAAAACTGTAAAAAACCTTTATAAAGTGGTTTGGGACAGCAAATACATTTTCTAACTGTATTGAAATCATGAAAAACTCCAATTTTTGTCCCTCTGAAAATCACATAATGTGTAAATTTCTTTTGTTGCTCTGGTTTTTGGTTTTGTTCTGAAAAATAGAATGCCAAAGCATTAAAAACTTGCACTTTAAAAGCAGTGGCTTTTGGAAGAGTTTGTAATGCCACAAATTATCAAGAAGAACCTGTTGTTTCTGTGTAACTCTTGAATTTGCTCTAAATTGCATAGCAGGGTTAGAGCATTGTTGTAAAGTTACAGTTCCGAACTGTATATCATTTCCAACTTCTCCCAATTTTGTAAGCTGTGTAATCTTTCTGCTTTCTTCATCTGAAGAAATATCCATTCTTTCTGATCTCGAACTTTGAGATTGTATAATCTTTTCCTTGCCTTTGGAAGGTTTAATAATCTTTTTATCCATATTCTACATAAAAAGACGATTTATTTTTTGAGATAAAAGGTCAGCAATATTATTATCTTGTCCTTTAATATGTTCGAATATTATTTTATAATTATTTCCTTGAATTATTTGCTGTAAATTAATCCATCTTGTTTTATCAAACTTTTTACTGTTAGCATTATTAATAAATTTTACAATAGCTTCACAATCTGTTCTAGCAGTAAATTCATTTTTAAGCCATATTTTAAAATTTTCTAATGAATTAATTAAAGCCTGGATTTCATAATCTAAAGATGTCCAATTTAATCATGTTTTATTAAAATTACCACTAGCATAAGCAACGATTTTTTCTTCACTTTTTTGGCTATATTTATGAGGTTTACAAATTAAAACTGCTCCCCATCCTTCTTTACAACAATCACATTGAATAATTTTATAACTATCATCTATAGGTAACTCTAGGGGTTTTATATTTTTTACTTCATTTTTAATTTTTTGAATTAATTTTTCATCTTCTATATTAAAATGTCGTTGACCATTTTTAGTTGTTTTACTATATAAAGGGTCAACTAATTTACTAAGATATGGAATAAATTTTCTAGCATAATTAACAAGTCCTAAACATGATTGTATTTGTTTTTAGTTAATTTATTAGGAAATTCTAGAATTTTTGTAGCTAACTATCATCTGTAGGTAACTCTAGGGGTTTTATATTTTTTACTTCATTTTTAATTTTTTGAATTAATTTTTCATCTTCTATATTAAAATGTCGTTGACCATTTTTAGTTGTTTTACTACATAAAGGGCCAACTTATTTACTAAGATATGGAATAAATTTTCTAGCATAATTAACAAGTCCTAAAAATGATTGTATTTGTTTTTAGTTAATTTATTAGGGAAATTCTAGAATTTTTGTAACTATATGGGGTTGTAATTCTATTTTTTCCATTCCCAATTTTTAATCCTAAAAAATGATATTTTTTCTTTAAAATAATTCCATTTTTCTTTTACTAACAACTATACCATTTTGCTCAATTTCTTTAAAAATAATATTTAAATGTTCTTCATGCTCTTTTAGATTATTACTTGCTACAAGAATATCATCAATATAAACAAGGCAAAATTTATATTTTAAAAATATTCTATCCATAAATCTTTGAAAAATTGCAGGTGCATTTTTTAATCCAAAACTTAAAACATTCCATTCAAATTGTCCTTCAGGACAGGTAAATGCAGTCCATAGTTTTAAACCATTCTTCTAATTTTAGCTGATTATAACCACTTTTTAAATCAAACTTACTAAATATCCTTGTCTTGTATTAATGCTAAAAGAGTTTCTTTATTAGGTATATTATAACCATCATCTTCACAGTTATCATTTAATTCTTTTATAATTATAAACTATTCTAGGTTTTCCTCTTTTTATTTCAGAATGATTTCTTACTATAAAAGCTGTAGGACTTTCTGAATATCTAATTAATCCTTGTTTTAACATTTCACTAATTTGTTGTCTAAATTCTTCTACATCTTCTGCACTATATTGTCCATTTTTAGTTCTTATTGTTATTTCTGGTAATTTTATATTTATTTTACAAATATAATTAACTTTTGTTTTAGTAATATCTTCTCCCTATTAATCCTAATTTTTCTAGTTTTAATATTATAGGATAATTTTTACTTTTAGTAATATCAGGACCATTTTCTAATTCTTGTGAAATAAATTGTGATAATAACATTATAGCTTCATTTTCTATAAAATTATTTTGTTTATTTTGTACTTGTTTTAAAAAAATCTAATTCTCCTAGTCCACCACGCTTTCGAGCAAACTCTGATATATGTTGTATATCTATATGTTGAAAAACAATAAACTTGTTTACTTAACGTAATAAAGTTTTTTGCAATTTTAAGGTTACCATTTAAACTAGTAATAAAATTTAATCCTAATAAGAAATCTTTAGAATTTGTTTCCTTTGGATTTATTATAACTTGAGGTAATTCATATTTAAGACTATAATTTCCTGCAAAATTTAAAAATTGTATTCCAGCCGATTCTAAACAATATGTTATTTTCATTATTCAGTTTTCAACTGTTCTTGGTTCCATTTTATAATTTAATAACTTATGAAATTTAGGATCTACTAAGCTATATCCTATTAAGCTTTTAGTACTTCCTGTATCTAATATAGCATTTAGATCTACATAATTTTTATTATCTATCCATAATCTACATTGAATATTTATTAATGTTGCTGTAGCTGGATTTTTAATATTGTTATTGTTATTATTATTTATTAAAATTTTCTCTTCTTCTCCTACTTGTTCTGCCATTTTATTTATTTTAATATTTTCAAATTTATTATATTCATTGAACATAAATTCTATAGCTTCTATTCTTTTCTGTATTTCATTATATTTACTTTCCAATTGTAAATATTTATACTTATGTAATTCTAACATTGCTTTATGTTTTTCTAATTTTTCTATATATATATATATATATATATATATATATATATATATATATATATATATTTTTACTCTTATTTTCTTCAATTTTTACTTTTCCTTTTAATTCTGTTTTTATTCCAAAAACTTTATTTAAACACAAGAAACAAATTTCTTCAAAACATTTATTACATTGATATCTTCTTGAAATTTCAGGATATAATTTACATTTTATACATGGTATATGATTATTTCCTTTTTCCCTAATCCATTCATGTATACAGTTATTAAGTGTATTCATATATGTATAAGTTACTACTGTAGAATCTTTTTCTACCTCATTTTCATATTCTGTATATATACTGTAAATTGATTCATTATCAGATTCTTCTGAGTTTATAACTTCTATGTTATATTCTCCAATTTCTTCTATTAAATTTGTTCTTTCATAATTTTTATTTTTATTAGGACATTTATTAGCTAAATGTTTCTCAGAGTCACATATAAAACATCTACATTTTCTTTTATAAGGTTTTTTAACATATTTATTTTTATCTCTATTTTTGTTATATTTATAAGTAGTACTTTTTCTAATTCCTTTTGTTATAGGGTTTTTTATAATACCCATAAGCTTGAGGTGTATATATAGCTGTTTTACAAAATGCCCATGCTTGTCTTTTTATTTGTTCTTTTATTACTGCATCTTTACATTTATCTTCTAAATATTTAAATGTAAAAGTAATTCTTGGTCCTATTCCTAGATTTATAATATTCTTTTCAATATTTTCCCATGCTTCATGTATTTGTTTTCCTAAATCTCCTGGAAGTTTTATAAAATAGGGATGAGATCTCATACAAAACAATGTTAGTGTAGTAAATAAGAAATAATCTCATCCCTTGATTTATGTAAAATAAATGATCTAGATCAATATTTGCACAAGACACGTGGATTAGTTTTAGTTTGATGCATTACTGATGCATTACTTTCTATCCATTGTGAGGGTAAATTAGAGAAATGGAAAATCATACCACGAAAAATATGGGAATTGAGAGGATTTAGGAAAGGAAAATTACAAATATCTCATATTGAGATTTAAAGTAATATTATATTTTTCTAATGCAACAAGAATAATAAATAATCAAACAAAGCTACATGTTTATCACATATTAAAATTTAAAAATAACGAATATTTTTGGTTTTGTCATTTATTAATTTTTTTTCCCGAAAAAATCATTTTCATAATGCATTTAGATTTGCATTATAAATTATAATGCATTGTCATACAATATATAATGCATTAATCAAGAACAATATAATTTTTGTTTTGTCATTCGTTAATTTTTTTTTCCGAAAAAATCATTTTCATAATCCTTTTAGATTTGCATTATAAATTATAATGCATTGTCATACAATTTATACTGCATTAATTCAAGAACAATTTAGTCTTTAATAAAAAAAAAATTAGGTGCATTACGATATGCCATATGCATTATTCTTCCATTGGTTTTATCATGGTTTAATTTATTTATTATTGTTGGAAAAAATTATTTTCCCAATACGTTTTGTTTTACATGATAATGCATTGTCATACAGTTTATAATGCATTTCATTAGTTGAAGAACAACGTAAACTTTATTACTATATATATAAAAAAGTTTGATACATTATGACATAGTTATATTATGCATATTATTTTTTTCTTACGCACTATCAAAATGAATTAAAATTTAAAAAAATGTAGAAACGAACAACAATTCATAATTAAACATTAATAATGCATGAATACATATGCTATAATGCATTTGATATGAAACAATGCTACGTGGCTTTGAATTTGGTATTCACGAAAGTATTTCTAGATTTTAATGGGGAAAAAATACCTATAAATAAAAAAGAAAGTGGAAGGAAATTATATCACAACAAAACGGTAACTACTCCCTTTAAATAAAGGCATAACGGTTCACTATTAATGCAATGTACAAATTTAACCTTCTATCATTTTAAAAGGGTAAAATTTTAATTTAATTCTATAAGTGAACATTGACCACCGATCATTTAATTTGGATGGTGCAGATTGTTTCTTATTTCCTATCCAAATGCTTCTTTTTATATGATCTCCTCTCTCTCAATATATATACATATATATATATATATATAGAGGATGGATCATATAGAAATAAATCCTGGTCTGAGAAATAAGAATAGATCTGGACCATTGATCTTAATTTGTTCTGTGACTGTGATTGATTTAAGCATGATTATAAGGTATCATAAGCATGATTAAGTTTAAGCATGAATTTGTACATTAAAAAGCATAATGGTGTTGTAAGCATAAATATATACTGATTTAAGCATTATTTTATATAGTTTTAAGCACCTTTCGCATTTTAGCACGCAATGATTTATTTGCACACGAACCATTCCCTATATATATATATATATATATATATATATATATATATATATATATATATATATATATAGGGATGAGATCCCATAAAAAGCCCACTTAGTGTAAGAAATAGGAAGCATTCTAATCCTTTGATTTATACATAATCTATGGTCCAAATTAAATCTTAAAAACTGCACAATTAATTTTAGCTTGAATGCATTACTTTTATTTGATTTGAGGACAAATTAGTAAATATAAAATTTACCATATCCACTCCTACATCAAATATAGTGATTAAAATGGAATTTCCAATCCAAAACTTATGGGAAATTGTTGGTCCCGGGAAAGGGTAATTGGTGTATGGGGGGGGGGGGGGGGGGGGGGGGGGGGGGGAATACACCAATAACCAACCGTTTTTGACTTTTATAAAATCAGGTCGATCTACAGGTCGATTGTCAAGGTCGACCCTATCAGAGGCAGTTTGATCTATCAAGCTTGTATGGTATCAAGCTTGATTTATCAAACTGTTGTTAATGCGGAAGTTGGTGGAGGTTGATTTACTCTTTGAAAAATCTTCTGAAAGTAGATAGCAGGTTGATGCTAGTCAGTTTGATAAGAAAATATAAGGGCGATAAATAAGAGAGAGAGAGAGAGAGAGAGAGAGAGAGAGAGAGAGAGAGAGAGAGAGACACCGCGATATATCGTGGTTCGGAGAAACCCTCCTACGTCCACGTCAGGTCGACTCGACCTGAGAATCCCTTTACCTTTGGATTCAACCTCTCTCTTATTTATACTGACTGAGTATCACTTCTAGATACAATCTAACCTGAAAATATCTAGACACGAGTTTTGGGTCGTGACCCTTACAACCTTCGTACTGATACGTACAAACAACCTTTCACTTTTACAGAGCTTGACTAACTCTATAATGGCGAAAATAAAAACAAGCTTTCTAACTTCGAACAAGTCGGAGAAGAAGTTGTTAAACAATCGACAAGCAGCAGTGAACGCTTTGTCGTTGTGGAGTTTATCGGAATCGGAAACCTCTCTTCGTCAAGTGTTTGGGAAACTAATCGGATTTCGAACACTTGAATGGATATGAACTTTGAGAGAGATTTGGGCAGAGATATGGCATTGATAGCTTGTGTTTCCCGTGCTTGAATCCGAAAATGGCTGAAGTATTTATAGGCAGTTTTGAAAAACTAGCCGTTGGAGTCAGGTTGACGTGGCACTAGCCGTTGGAAGCTGACTCACTTCTAGCCGTTGGGAATATTCGTCCTTGCTGGCACTCGACGTGGCAAGGATCAGGTCGTGACGCTCCATGAAGGCGGAGCATCGACCTTGATTGATAATCCAGCTCTTGAAATCTTCTAAGTCAAAGCGGGCTGGAAGCTTGAAGGTCGATAGCCAGGCTGATGATCCAGCTCGATCCGATTGATACAGGTCGATACATCGACCTTACTCTTACAGGGTGGATCGAACTTGATTCTAAACATTAGAGGGCATCGACCTGCACTAACAGGTAGCAGGTCGATCTATCGGCCTTGACCCTAAACAAGTAAAATATGCCTAAGTGTGGTTTCGATAAACATCATCAAAATCAAACTGCAAGGGGTTCCCAACAATTTCCCCCTTTTTGATGATGTCGAAACCAAACACTTTACAAATAATTCCTAAGACATAAAACACTGAAAGATGGTATCAGAGCTAGATAATTTTTAATCACGAAGTTTGATAAGGAATTATAGGAAAGGCAGATAATAAAGCAAAATAAAGCAAAATAAAGCAGTAAAGGCAGATGCCTGGACAAAGAGATATTGTCGTCAGGACGAAAGATGATTTTTGCTTCATTAAGCTCGATAGCAAAGTACATAGAGAATTTACAACAGGCTGAGAGCATAAATGAATAACAAAAATTACAAAATCATCTAACTACATCGCCTGGATCTTGGCACGGGCTGCAATCCTCTCCTCCTGGACCTGCTCCCTCGACTTCGACTGCATACTTGCATAAATTCCATCCCTGATTCGGCGGAAGTCGGGATCAGAATTTGAAATATTTACGCCCAGGCCGATGGCAGTCTGTGCAATGTATTGGTCGACCCGGGAGTAATCCAAGTACCCCGAATCACCAAGGTATAAGGGCGTAAAGTGTTGGTCCCGGGAAAGAGTAATTGGTGTATGGGGGGGGGGGGGGAATACACCAATAACCAACCGTTTTTGACTTTTGTAAAATCAGGTCGATCTGCAGGTCGATTGTCAAGGTCGACCTTATCAGAGGCAGTTTGATCTATCAAGCTTGTATGGTATCAAGCTTGATTTATCAAACTGTTGTTAATGCGGAAGTTGGTGGAGGTTGATTTACTCTTTGAAAAATCTTAAGGCTGAATATGGATAGCAGGTTGATTCGTGTAATGCAGGTTGATGCTCGTCAGTTAGATAATAAAATGTAAGTGCAATAAATAAAGAGAGAGAGAAACACCGCGATGTAGCGTGGTTCGGAGAAACCCTCCTACGTCCACGTCAGGTCGACTCGACCTGAGAATCCCTTTTCTTTTGGATCCACCTCTCTCTTATTTATACTGACTGAGTATCAGTTCTAGATACAATCTAACTTGAGAGTAACTAGACACGAGTTTTGGGTCGTGACCCTTACAACCTTCGTACTAAAACGTACAAACAACCTTACGCTTTTACAGAGCTTGACTAACTCTATAATGGCGAAAATAAAAACAAGCTTTCTAACTTCGAACAAGTCGGAGAAGAAGTTGTTTAAACAATCGACAAGCAGCAGTGAACGCTTCGTCGTTGTGGTGTTTTTCGGAATCGGGAACCTCTCTTCGTCAAGTGTTTGGGAAACTAATCGGATTTCGAACACTTGAATGGATATGAGCTTTGAGAGAGATTTGGGCAGAGATATGGCGTTGATAGCTTGTGTTTCCCGTACTTGAATCCGAAAATGGCTGAAGTATTTATAGGCAGTTTTGAAAAACTAGCCGTTGGAGTCGGGCTGACGTGGCACTAGCCGTTGGATGCTGACTCACTTCTAGCCGTTGGGAATATTCGTCCTTGCTGGCACTCGACGTGGCAAGGATCAGGTCGTGACGCTCCATGAAGGCGGAGCATCGACCTTGATTGATAATCCAGCTCTTGAAATCTTCTAAGGCAATGTCAGCTGGAAGCTTGATAGGGGAGGTCGATAGACAGGCAGATGATCCAGCTCGATCCAATTGAGGCAGGTCGATACATCGACCTTTCTCTTACAGGGTGGATCGAACTTGATTCTAAACATTAAAGGGCATCGACCTGCACTAACAGGTAGCAGGTCGATCTATCGGCCTTGACCCTAAACAAGTAAAATATGCCTAAGTGTGGTTTCGATAAACATCATCAAAATCAAACTGCAAGGGGTTCCCAACAATTTCCCCCTTTTTGATGATGTCGAAACCAAACACTTTACAAATAATTCCTAAGATAAAACACTGAAAGATGGTATCAGAGCTTAAACATTTTTCAATCATGAAGATTGATAAGGAATTAAATGAAAGGCAAATAAGAACATAATTAAAATAAAGCAGTAAAGGCAGATGCCTGGACAAAGAGATATTGTCGTCAGGACGAAGGATGATTTTGTTTCATTAAGCTCGTTAGCAGAATACATGGAGAATTTACAACCAGCTGAGAGCATAAATGAAAAACAAAAGATTACAAAATCATCTATCTACATAGCCTGGATCTTGGCACGGGCTGCAAGGCGCTCTTCCTGGACCTGCTCCCTTGACTTCGTCTGCATGCTTGCGTAGATTCCATCCCTGATACGACGATAGTCGGGATCGGAATTCGATACGTTGACGCCTAGGCCGATGGCAGTTTGGGCGATGTACTGGTCGATTCGAGAGTAATCCAAATACTCCGAAGCACCAAGACGCAAGGGCGCAAAATATTGTTGAGCAGGGGCCCTTATCGTCACACCAGCCTCTGCAGCCTTTTTCCGAAGATCACCAATGAATTTTTGGTACGGAAACTTGAGCATATAGGCTGCATACGCTTCGTCGGCATCGGCAGGAAGGGAGGGGTCCTTGATAAAGTAGTGCAGCAGGATGAAGCAAGAATTGAGCTCCCGCAGCAGGTTGTTTTGAGATTCATCAAGCCAATCAACGACCTGCTGCAATCCTCCTGTATTCAAAACAAGAGCGGACTGGCTGATCCAGTCCAACTCTCTTTTCCTCCTAGCTTCAGCAGCTCGGCGCTCGGCCTTGAAACGCTGCTGCTCTTCTAGATTTGCGGCCTGCTCCGGCGTAGCACCAGCCAGAATCATGGCAGAAATAAGATCGGCCTCGGCAGCCAATCGAGCTTTGGCGGCAGCAGCCTGCTCCGCACCAAGCTGGGAGATGGGATCGGCATGAGAGGCAACAGCCTTGGGTGCAACGGCCTGGGAGGGCTTCTTTTGAGAAGGCGGAGGAGGAGCCACGGAAGTTGAAGGGGTTTTGGATTTTGGGGTCTTCTTCTTCTTCGCGGCGGCGGCTCTTTCTTCTTCCCCCTTTTCGACATCATCAGTCAGGGCCTTGATAAGGGAAAGAAGAGTCGCATCCTCTTGCTGCAGCTTGATCACAGCATCCTTCAACTCCATTTGCCCACTGAGAAGGGAGGAGATGGTGCCGTGGATGGCATTGATCTGCTCATTGGAGGTCGATGCTGAGGTCGAGACAGATGAGGTCAAATTTGTTACACGCTCATCGACCTTGGCCAAGTCCTCCAATACTTCCGCGATCTGGTCACGGGACGCCATGTTGAGCTCATCAAGCTGGCCCGGCAGGAGCTTGTCGGTATATTCTTTCAAAAGCTTCACGGCGAAGTCCGTGACGCGCTCCCTGGCAGCTTCATCGGCCTGGGCTTTGGCATCTTTCACTATATCAGCCCGGGCCTCTGCTACGGCCTGCTTGATTTGCTCTGGGAGGCTGGTGATGATGGACTCGAGCTTGGCAGAAATTTCATCCAACACAGCCTCCACATCAATTTTCGGAGACGGAGCAGCAGCAACAAGAGGCTGATCATCACCCTCAATCCTGGGTGATGATTGCTCCGGAGTTTGAATCCTTTCAAACTCGTCTCCGGCTTCTGCGGCGGAGTTATAAAGAGCGCGAGAGTGCGCATAGAGGGGGCGAAGGTCGATGCCCAAAATTTTGGCTTCGACCTTCATGCGGCGAAGCACAAGCTGACGGAAATTGGAGGCCGCATCCCCCACGGTGTAGAAACCGAACTCCGCTTCAAGAGCCAGCTCCTCGACCTTCAGGTCGTCGAGAGTGACGACCTGCAGCAACGCCTCAAAGACGTAATAGTAACTCGACTTACAATCCAGGTAGAACTGGAGGCGAGTGGCGAGGTCGAGAGACTTGGGGAGTTGGGCTATCCCCGGCATAAGGTCGATGACCTTCAGCCTGGCCTCCGCCTTTAATGCAGCGACCTGGGAGTGAGCAGCAGACATTGGCTGCTCAACGAACGGCTGGACCTCCAGCACGACGTCCTCCTCCACCGGCGCATCCCGAACTGGGGAAAACAGAGATTCTTCCGCAGTGAGATCCTGGATCTCAACGGATCCAGCTCGTTGGACTGGGGGAGGCCTCTGTGGAGAGGGGGGCAACGACCTGCTGAGAGGATGCAGGGCGTTGCTGCGAGGCGGACTGCTGGCGGCGGAACGGACTGGAGATGGAGTCCGTTCGGCTGATGAGGAGGGCGATGAGGCGGGCGAGGACTCCCTGGGAGGTGCAGAAACCTCGAAATCCAGAGGGAGGATTTTATGAAACGGCCTGGGAGGCTCACCGGAGGCCGACTGCGTCTTGTGAGGGGGAGTCCTCTTCACGGGCTGAGCCTTCTTGACAGGGCGTGAGGGAACCAGATTGACATCGGCCTTCCTCTTCTTTTGAGCAGGTCGATCCGGAATCCTCCAGCCAACTTTGGAATGACCGGTCTTGGTGAGGTGCGCCCTGACATCGTCGGAGGAGTTGTAATAAATCTGCCCCGACACCCCTATTGCCATCTCCAACTGGTGGAGATCCTTTGGAATAAACAGAGGGGGAAAGGCCGGATCTTTGGCCCATGTCCTCTGCTTGAAGTGGGAGATGATGATGGAGGTTACCTTCGTCCCAAGACGAAGCGGTTTGTTGTTGTGAAGGGACACTTTCACAACGACCTCTCCCTCTGTCTCGGTGATGATCAGCCTGGCTTCATCCCAGAGCAGCGAGACCATCAGCTTGGCCCAACAGATGGGCAGGTCGAGAATTACGGCCGTCATGATTTGGAATTTGAACGGGGTGACCTGGTCGTAATTCCCTATGTGCCCGAGAAAGCACTTCTGCACGAAGTCCATCAAGAGGCGGTATTTGGGCCGGAGATCGCTCCTCTTGAAGGCAACGGGCACGTACTGCCTTTGCTCGATTAGGACACGGTCTGCAACCTGCTGCAGTTGGTCCCTAGAAATCTCCGAGAGCTGCATTGAACCTTCCTCTTCAATGCCGAAGGCCGCCTTCACGGCGTTGAGAACGTTGATGGTGACCAGAGATTTCGTGGTGCCAAGGGAGACCGTGTGGGAGGATACAGAATCACCTTCATTCCAATTATAGAAGAAGGCACACACGAGTCTGGGAAGGCTTTTCGCAGGCCTGGTGGAGATAATCTGATAGAAGGAAGAACACTTTTCCACCAAGGGCGAACATGGAGTCGAGATCGCGAAAACCGAAGTTATTGCGCTCCATGTACGGTTCGAATTTGAGGTGAGCCGTCAAGATTTCCTCGATTTCAGACCATGGCATCTCCTTTCGACCGGAAGTAGAAACCCTTTCTGCCATTGATTTTTCTGCAAGTTTTTCGAGAAAGATTAGAAAATAAATACAGTAAAGAACTTGACAGAAGTGTAAAAATATAATCGGTGAAAAGAGTACAAACCACGCGAGTGATTTGATGCAGATAGTGAGAATGCAGAAAAGTGAAGAACACGACGGCGGCAGTTTTAGTATTTGCAGAGACAAATTTTAGGTTTTTCGAAGAAGATGAAGAAGGTAAGTAAGAATGAGAGAAAACTGCATGCCATATTTATAGAATTTTCGAACGGTTGAGATCGTTCGAATTTGAAAAGGTGAAAATATCTCTTTAATTCTCATCCACACGATGAGTGCGCGTGAAATGTGAAACGTTACACATTCGCGCGTGAGATATGAGAACGTGCGATAACTTGCACTTTTTGCAGAGAGAAGGCAGGGAATTAAATGCATTCTCGGTCAATGTGTCAAAACTTGACACTTGACTGGATGTTTTACAAAAATGGTAATCATTATCCCTTTTTCCTCATTTTCTGCAAATTATCAGAACCTTAAATAATGAAACACATTGAGAAATAAATAACATTAATAGATGAAGAATTCAATGCGTATTGAAGAAGTTATAAGACAAAAGGGTGATACTGCCCTTTTGATTCTTCCTTCATAAATGCAGTTGCATTCAGGTTGATATCGGTCTGATGACATCGGCCTGGCGAGTTGGAACTGCCTGGCCTTAAGATGTCGGCCTGGCGAAATAAACGCCCTGGAGATGGACATCGGCCTTTGTTCCCCCTCAAGATGGATCACTTTGGCTAAGTGTTCCCCCTTAATTGAGGAACACAGGTCGATCTATTGAATAGTCAACGACCTGATGATGGACACGGCCTGTAGATAGGCACGGCCTGTCCAAGAAGTAACTCCCTGTTCAAATGGTATCGGCCTGTTGAGTAGATGACGGCCTGTTCCCCCTTAATATCGGCCTGCTTGTAAAGAGACGGCCTGCTTGTTGGTCCCGATTGTTGGTCCCACACAAGCTTTTGAAAGATGTGGCAGGCTGATAAGGAGATAACGGCCTGGAGACTTATGATCGGCCTGATGTCTCAACATTTAATAACCCCAGCTTTCCACATAGCATTTTGAATCTTTCTTCGGCTAGGGGTTTGGTTAGAATATCAGCTCGTTGAATGTCAGTGTGTATCTTCTCAATAACCACGTTCTTCTTTTCCACGTGATCACGAATAAAGTGATGTCGAATATCCACGTGCTTGCATCTAGAATGAAGAACTGGGTTTTGAGTAATGGCGATGGCACTCGAGCTGTCGCAGAATATTGGCACTTCACTGACTTCAACTTCATAATCCTTAAGTTGTTGTTTGATCCACAAGATTTGTGCACAACAACTTCTTGCGGCCATGTACTCGGCCTCTGTGGTGGAGGTGGCTACTGAAGTTTGCTTCTTTGAAAACCAAGAAATCAGCTTGTTTCCGAGAAAATGGCAAGTACCCGAGGTAGATTTCCTATCGAGCTTGCACCCAGCATGATCTGAATCTGAATAACCTGTAAGCTGCAAGTTATCATCACAAGGATACCAAAGACCTAAATTTGTGGTTCCTTTGATATAACGAAGAATTTTCTTTGCTGCTTCCATGTGAGATTCCTTCGGATTAGCCTGAAATCTAGCACACACTCCAACTGCAAAAGTGATGTCAGGTCGACTAGCAGTTAGATAATGTAATGAACCAATTATACCCCTGTACTGTGTTATGTTGGCAGGTTTTCCTTGGGGATCCGGGTCGATCTTCCCACCAGAGAGCATCGGTATTTTGACAGGCTTGCTGTCTTTGACACCAAACTTGTCGACCAGCTCGTGTGCGTACTTTGTTTGGCTAATGAAGATTCCTTCATCGGACTGCTTAACCTGCAACCCTAGAAAGAAATTCATTTCCCCCATCATAGACATTTTATATTTTTCGGTCATGAGGTTACCAAATTTTTCACACAAAATGGGAGATTTAGATCCAAAAATGATATCATCAACATAAATTTGTACTAAAAGGATATGTTCATTCACTTTGATAGTGAATAGCGTCTTGTCGACTGAACCACGCTTGAATCCTGATTCGATGAGAAAGGATGATAGCGTCTCATACCAAGCTTGAGGAGCTTGCTTAAGTCCGTAGACGGCCTTGTGCAGTTTATAGACTTTGCTTGAATCACCCTCCTCGAATCCAGGAGGCTGTTCCACATAGACTTCCTCTTCGAGAACGCCATTGAGGAACGCACTTTTAACGTCCATCTGGTAGACTTTGAATCGTTGATGAGCGGCATAAGCTAGAAACAGTCTTATAGCTTCTAATCTTGCAACGGGGGCAAACGTCTCATCATAGTCGATTCCTTCTTGTTGACAGTAACCCTTTGCAACCAATCGGGCTTTATTTCTGACAACTTCTCCAGATTCATCTCTCTTGTTCTTGTAAACCCATTTGACTCCAATGACGCCCTGATGATAAGGACGATCAACTAGAGACCATACTTCATTTCTTTTGAATTCATTGAGTTCTTCTTGCATGGCTTCAATCCAATCAGCATCTTGAAGAGCTTCAATGGCATCTTTGGGTTCTATGCGAGAGAGATAGCAACTTAATAGCGCACTTTCACCAATCGTCCTCCTTGTTCGCACTCCTTGGTTTGGGTTCCCAACAATGAGCTCTTTCGGATGATCATCGATCCATCGTCTGCGTCGTGATCTTTCTTCATTTGAAATGATTGGCTCGGGCTCATTAATGGGTTCGTCAAACTCCGGATGAGTTGAAGGTTGATCGGTGGGCACATGCTGTTGCTCGGGCTGTTGATCAGGCTGCTGTTCGGCCTGGATGTTGAGCTGCTCCATTGTGTTATCGAGCTGCTCGATTTGTGATGTAAGGTCATGAACAGCATCAGTCTTGGGGACTGAGGGAGGGGGATCAGCCTGATTAAGTCCGGCTGATGTATTACAACTCGTATTATCATTTGCATCACTTCCCCCTTTCTGTGTGACCTTAGGATCAGATTGATCCTCTTCCTCCAAATCATTTGGAGTCCATACTAGCAGGTCGTCAATGGGGGAGTTAGACGGCCTGTTAGCAGCGGGCTGTTCTGTACCTGTACTTGATTCTCTGTACAGACAAGTAGATTCGTCAAATACAACATGAGGTGTTACCTCCACAACTAGGGTTTTCTTATTAAAGACTCTATAAGCTTTGCTAACCTCTGAGTATCCTAAAAATACTCCTGGATCGGCCTTGCTATCAAAAGTCTTCAATTGAGATTTTCCATTGTTATGAATGTAACACAAACACCCAAAGGCTTTAAAATACTTTAACCTGGGGAGCTTGTTGTTCCACAGCTCGTATGGAGTCTTTCCATGTCGGGTCGTGATGATCGACCTGTTTTGGGTGTAGCAAGCTGTGTTGACGGCCTCTGCCCAAAACTTCTTTGGAAGATTGGTTTCATCCAACATGGTACGAGCTGCTTCCTTCAGCGATCTGTTACGACGTTCCACCACGCCGTTTTGTTGATGTGTTCGTGCGGCTGAAGTTTGATGATGAATCCCACTCTTTGTGCAATATTCTTCGATCATTGCATTGATAAATTCAGTGCCTCGATCTGATCGAATGGAGATGATGGATTTCTCCTTTTGATTGCACAGCTTGCTCAGCAACGCAGGCAGCTTCTCCAATGTCTCCTTCTTTTTGTACATGAAAATAACCCACGTAAATCTAGAATAATCATCTATAATAACGAGAGCATATTTTCTACCGTTTATACTCAAGGGAGTGACTGGACCGAAGAGGTCGAGATGAAGAAGCTCAAGAATGCGATTTGATGATTGTGCCGTCACGCTTGGAAAGGATGATCTTGTTTGCTTTCCGGCTTGACAGGCTCTGCAGATGTGATCACGATCGAAGATTTGGTCTGGCAGGTCGTTCACCAGCTTGTTGCGTGCGAGCTTGTTGATGGCCTTGAAGTTTAAGTGACTCAACCTCTTGTGCCATAGCCAGCTTGTCTCGGAATCGGCCTTTGTGACCAGGCAGGTCTCTATCCAATCTGTCCATTGAACAATATAGAGTCTATCCTGCAAAATTCCGGTAAGAAGAATTTCTCCTTCCTCATTTTTCACGAGACATTTGTTAGCGGTGAATTCTACTCGTTTACCACTCGAGCAGAATTGCGACACAGAGAATAAATTATGATTAAGACCTTCAACATAAGAGACGTTAGAGATAGTTGTTTTACCAACTCTTAGATTGCCCTGGCCTCTCGTAAATCCCTTAGAATTTCCTCCAAAGGTTACTAGTGGCCCGTCTCGTTCTTGATAGTTTGAAAGTGGCGTTTTGTCACACGTCATGTGCTTTGAGCATCCACTATCAATGATCCATACAGCTCCATGAGCTGCTTGGCTCCTTCTTTGAGCCTTCCCAACCTGCAATTAATTAAACTTAGCAACCCATTTGAGATTGGGTGCTACATCGGTTGCGGGAACGGCCTTTGGAACCCATATTTGCTTCACCGGTCTGCTTCTATCCGAGGCTGAGGACGAGGCAGTAGCGGTCTTGGGCTTGGGAGCCTTGGTTTTCTTCGAGCGAGGGCGACGAGGCTGATAATTGTGTTCTTCATAATACCCAGCTTGATACTGCCAGTCTGGAAAATTTGACTGTTGAGGATAGTGGCAGTAGCACCCTTGATAATCCGGGTAGAAGAACTGAGGATGATATGGCCTTTGATAGTGCTGGCCTTGGTATCGCCCTTGATGAACAGCCTGATTTTGATGATAGGGGGCAGGTCGACGTTGCTGGACAGGTCGACTCTCTTTCTTTTGAGAAACAGGCTGTTCCTTCTTTTGTTGCTTTATGAGGATGGCCTGGGGCTGTCGAGCTGGATTCTTCAGCTTGACCATCTTATCAGGGAGAGCTTGATTAGCTTTCCGAACATTCTTCGATTTAGGCTGCGCTTTCACGAACGTGATCTCGCAGTCTTTGTTCTTGCTTTTCTTGGATTCTCCGTTAAATCCAATCCCAGAGTGATCGCGCGGATTGCGTTGCATGGATTGGACCTCTTCCAGCTTCTTTCCACTTTTCTTCAACTGACTCAATGTGAGTTGAAGTTTTTCTTCCTTTTTCACGAGGAGTTCGTGTCGAATTACCAAGTCAGCCAGCTTTGAGGTAAGGCTGTGTATTTCGGCATCTTTGGTCTTGAGGGACTCGTTCTTCTCGAGCTCCCTGGTATCGAACTCCTTGACCCGTAAAGTCAATTCGTCAACCTTTGTCTTTAGGGCTTCGATCTCCCTTTCCTTTTCTTCATCGTAGGGAGAGAATCTTTCTTCTAATGCTAGCTTGTATTTTTCATTCTTATCCAATAGCTCAGCATTGTCTTCAACGACCTCTTTGAGTGTATCCACGAGATCGGCATAGTCGTCTAGCTGTTTCTTGATTTCTTCCCAAGACACAGCCTCGGATAGGTCTTCATCACCTTCTTCTGCACAATCATCGTCAGAAAAAGAAAGTGAAATGGGTTGAAGATCTACCTTTGAAGATCCCTCGTTTTGTTGATGCTCTCCAACGAAGCATTCTTCATCATCACTTTCATCGAAAGCGATGTATCCTTCGTCATCACTTGACGAGCTATCCGAGACGTGAGCTTCCTTTGTTTCTTCGACAATCATTGCAGCTCGTTGATCTTTGAGCTTCTTATCGCGCTTTGCACGGAGCTCGTCTCTCTCGGCCTTGGTAAGATCCGGGCAGTCGGTCTTGTAGTGACCTGGCCTGCCACAGTTGAAACAACCACCCTCGGGTGTGTTAGAAGAATTGAAGGTTGAGGGTTTACCTTCTCCCTTTTTGTCAGGGCGGTCGTGGTTGCGGTTTGAGAAGTTTCGTTTGTTGTCACGGTAGAATTTCTTGTATTTGACAACCTTCCCTAGGAGCTTCTCATTTCTCCTAGCGGCTAGAGCATAGTCGAGAGTCATCTTCTCGAACTTCTTGACGATGGATTCGTCAATCGGACTTGGGGTAGCAGCTGAGGCTGAGTCGGCCTTGAAGGCTACCTCCTTGTTCTTTTCCTCAGCCTTCTTGCTGGTGGAAGGCTGGGTTGATCCATGGATGCGGATCATCTCATACTCATTTCCGACAAGAATGTCGAAAAGATCTTCAGTGGTGAGGGAGTTGAAATCCGATCGGGCTGGATGCATGGCGGCGTATACGTGCCAATTTGCAGGGAGGGCACGTATCACTTTGAGATTCTTCTCACGCTGCGTATACTTGTATGGGTTGATGGCAGCCACTTCAAGAACAATCTCGGTGAAGCGAATTTTCATCGCTTCAATGGTTTCTCCCGAAACCATCTTGAAGTCATCGAACTTGCTGCACGCCATGGACAGCTTGTTCTCCTTCATTTCCTCTGAGCCTAGGCTGATGGACTGGAGGGTGTCCCACATTTCCTTGGCCGTTTCAAGATTTCTGATCTTGGCCAGGTAGACGCCCTTCACGGTGCTGGAGATGAGTCCCTTTGCGTAATCATCGAGACCGGCCTCCTTCCTTTCCTCGGTTGTGTAATCGCGAGGATTCTTAAGGACTTTCTCGTATGTAGCCTCCCCGGGGGCTGTTCCATCCACGATAATCTTCGCAGCATAAATGGGGGAGGGTCCGTTCTCGATGATGTCCCACATAAGGACGTGATGTGCCTTGAGACACATCTTGATTCGAAAGCTCCAATCTTCATAGCCTTGAACGGAGAAGTCTTCACATACCCTGAGAAGAGAAGCCTCCATAGCAAAATAATATGATATGAATGAATGAAAAAGATTTTTCTAAGGATCGGTTCAAAATGACCAAAAGTTTGATAAAGAACTTTTAGTATGCAAAGCAGCGGTCAAAACAACCACTGCTCTGATACCACTTGTTGGTCCCGGGAAAGAGTAATTGGTGTATGGGGGGGGGGGGGGGGGAATACACCAATAACCAACCGTTTTTGACTTTTGTAAAATCAGGTCGATCTGCAGGTCGATTGTCAAGGTCGACCTTATCAGAGGCATTTTGATCTATCAAGCTTGTATGGTATCAAGCTTGATTTATCAAACTGTTGTTAATGCGGAAGTTGGTGGAGGTTGATTTACTCTTTGAAAAATCTTAAGGCTGAATATGGATAGCAGGTTGATTCGTGTAATGCAGGTTGATGCTCGTCAGTTAGATAATAAAATGTAAGTGCAATAAATAAAGAGAGAGAGAAACACCGCGATGTAGCGTGGTTCGGAGAAACCCTCCTACGTCCACGTCAGGTCGACTCGACCTGAGAATCCCTTTTCTTTTGGATCCACCTCTCTCTTATTTATACTGACTGAGTATCAGTTCTAGATACAATCTAACTTGAGAGTAACTAGACACGAGTTTTGGGTCGTGACCCTTACAACCTTCGTACTAAAACGTACAAACAACCTTACGCTTTTACAGAGCTTGACTAACTCTATAATGGCGAAAATAAAAACAAGCTTTCTAACTTCGAACAAGTCGGAGAAGAAGTTGTTTAAACAATCGACAAGCAGCAGTGAACGCTTCGTCGTTGTGGTGTTTTTCGGAATCGGAAACCTCTCTTCGTCAAGTGTTTGGGAAACTAATCGGATGTCGAACACTTGAATGGATATGAGCTTTGAGAGAGATTTGGGCAGAGATATGGCGTTGATAGCTTGTGTTTCCCGTACTTGAATCCGAAAATGGCTGAAGTATTTATAGGCAGTTTTGAAAAACTAGCCGTTGGAGTCGGGCTGACGTGGCACTAGCCGTTGGATGCTGACTCACTTCTAGCCGTTGGGAATATTCGTCCTTGCTGGCACTCGACGTGGCAAGGATCAGGTCGTGACGCTCCATGAAGGCGGAGCATCGACCTTGATTGATAATCCAGCTCTTGAAATCTTCTAAGGCAATGTCAGCTGGAAGCTTGATAGGGGAGGTCGATAGACAGGCAGATGATCCAGCTCGATCCAATTGAGGCAGGTCGATACATCGACCTTTCTCTTACAGGGTGGATCGAACTTGATTCTAAACATTAAAGGGCATCGACCTGCACTAACAGGTAGCAGGTCGATCTATCGGCCTTGACCCTAAACAAGTAAAATATGCCTAAGTGTGGTTTCGATAAACATCATCAAAATCAAACTGCAAGGGGTTCCCAACATAAAGTATTGCTTTGCAGGTGCCCTTATCATCACACCAGCCTCTGCAGCTTTCTTCCTTAGCTCACCAATGAAGTCTTAGTAAGGGAATTTGAGCATGTAAGCTGCATAGGCTTGATCGGCGTCGGCAGGAAGTGAGGGGTCCTGGATCCAGTAGTGCAGGAGGATGAAGCAACTGTTAAGCTCCCGCAGCAGGTTGTTCTGAGATTCGTCGAGCCATTCAACGACCTGCTGCTGAACTCCAGCACTCAAAACAAGGGCGGACTGGCTGATCCAGTCCATCTCCCTCTTCTTTCTAGCTTCAGCAGCCCGGCGTTCGGCCTTGAAACGCCGCTGCTCTTCTGGATTTGCGGCCTGCTCCGGCGTTGCACCAGCCAGAGTCATAGCAGTAATTAGCTCGGCCTCGGCAGCCAATCGAGCTTTGGCGGCGGCAGCCTCGGCAGCACCAAGAAGAGAAATTGGATCGGCCTGGGAGGCAACGGCCTTGGAGGCAACGGCCTTGGAGGAGACAACCTTGAGAATTTGAGACTTTGGCTGCGGCGGAGGAGGAGCCACGGAAGTTGAAGGAATTTTGGATTTTGGGGTCTTCTTCTTCCTTGAAGCGGCAGCGGCTGCTCTTTCTTCTTCCCCCTTTTCGACATCATCAGTCAGGGCTTTTATTAGGGAAAGAAGAGTAGCATCCTCCTCTTGCAGTTTGGTCACGGCATCCTTTAAATCCTGTTGACCATTGAGAAGGGAGGAGATGGTGCCGTGAATGGCGTTGATTTGATCGTTGGAGGTCGATGCCGAGTTGGAGACTGAAGAGGTCAGATTAGATACTCGCTCATCGACCTTGGACAAGTCCTCCAACACTTCCGCGATCTGGTCGCGGGACGCCATGTTGAGTTCCTCGAGCTGGCCTGGCAGGAGCTTATCTGTATATTCCTTCAATAGTCTCACGGCAAAGTCCGTGACACGCTCCCTGGCAACTTCATCGGCCTGGGCCTTGGCATCTTTAACGATATCGGCCCGGGCCTCTGCTACGGCCTGCTTGATCTGCTCGGGAAGGCTGGTGATGATGGATTCGAGCTTTGCAGAAATGGTATCAAGCACGACCTCCACATCAGCCTTTGAAATTTTGGAAGTCGGAGCAGCAGCTTCAAGAAGCTGATCACCACCCTCATTCCTGGACGGCGATTGCTCCGGAGTTTGAATCAACTCAAACTCGTCTCCAGCTTCTGCGGCGGAATTGTAGAGAGCACGAGAGTTGATGTAGAGGGGGCGAAGGTCGATGCCCAGAATTTTGGCCTCGACCTTCATGCGGCGCAGCACAAGAGATCGAAAGTTCGAAGCCGCATCCCCCACATTGAAGAATCCAAACTCCGCTTCTAGTGCCAGCTCCTCGACCTTCAGGTCGTTGAGGGTAACGACCTGCAGCAGGGCCTCGAAGACGTAATAATAACTCGACTTACAATCCAGATAGAACTGGAGGCGAGTGGCGAGGTCGAGGGACTTGGGGAGCTGAGCTATCCCTGGCATCAGGTCGATGACCTTCAGCTTGGCCTCGGCCTTCAAGGCAGCGACCTGGGAGTGAGCGGCAGACATCGGCTGCTCAGAGAATGGCTGGATCGGCAGCACGACGTCCTCCTCTAAGGGCACGTTCCGAATAGGGGAAGACAGAGAGTCTTCAGCAGTGAGATCCTGGATCTCGACAGATCCAGCTCGCTGGACTGGCTCGGCGGCGGAACGGACTGAGAGGTGGACGGCTCGGCGGCGGAACGGACTGGAGATGGAGTCCGTTCGGCTGAGAGAGAGGGCGATGAGGCGGGCGAAGGCTCCCTGCGAGGTGCAGATTCCTCGGTTATGGGGAGAATCCTGTGAAGCGGCCTGGGCGGATCACCGGAGGCCGACTGCGTCCTCCGTGGAGGAGTCTTCACAGGAAGAGTCTTCTTGGCTGGGCGAGAGGGGACAAGGTCGACATCGGCCTTCCTCTTCTTTTGAGCAGGTCGAGGTGGAATCCTCCAACCGACCTTGGATTCACCGCATTTGGCAAGATGCACCCTGACATTGTCTGGGGAGTTGTAATAAATCTGCGGCGCCACCCCAATCGCCATCTCCAGCTGGTGGAGATCCTTCGGAATAAATAGAGGGGGGAAGGCCTCCTCATTGGACCATTTCCTATGCTTGAAGAAGGAAATGATAATGCAGGTGGCCTTCGACCCAAGGCGAAGCGGTTTATTATTGTGGAGAGATACCTTCACTACGGCCTCTCCCTCCGTCTCGAGGATGATCTGCCTGGCTTCATCCCACAGCAGGGAGACCATTAACTTGGCCCAACAAATGGGCAGGTCGAGGATTACGGCCGTCAAAATTTGAAATTTGAACGGAGTGACCTGGTCGTAATTCCCGATGTGCCCTAGAAGGCACTTCTGCACGAAGTCCATCAGGAGGCGGTATTTGGGACGGAGCTCGTTCCTTTTGAAGGCTACTGGAACGTACTGCCTCTGCTCGATCAACACTCGATCTGCAACCTGCTGCAGATGATCTCGAGAAATCTCCGAGAGCTGCAACGTCCCACCATCCTCAATGCCGAAAGCGCCCTTCACGGCGTCAAGAACGTTGATGGTGTACATAACATTCTGGGTTCCGAGGGAGACGGTGTGGGAGGACACGGAATCGCCCTCGTTCCAGTTGTAGAAAAAGGCAGCTACAAACTTTGGAAGACTCTTCGCCGGCCGGGTGGAGATGATTTGATAGAAAGAAGAGCACTTCTCCACTAGGCTGAACATAGAGTCAAGATCACGAAAACCGAAGTTTTCGCGCACCATATAGGGCTCGTATTTGATGCGAGCCTTCAAGAAATCCTCGATTTCTGACCACTGCATTTCTTTTCGACCGGAGGTTGAAACCTTTTCTGCCATTGTTGTTTTTCTGCAAGTTTTTCGAGAAGTTAGAAAATAAGAAAACAGTGAAGAACTTGACAGTAAATTAAAACGTAAATGGTGAAAAGAACACAAACCACGGCAAGTGATTCGATGCAGAGAGTGAAAGAGCAGAAAAAGGAAGAACACGACGGCGGCAGTTTAGATTTTGCAGAGAGTGAAAATTAGGTTTTGCAGAGAAGTATGAAGAAGGTAAGTAAGTTTTGTGAAGAAACTGCATGATATATATAGGAAATCGAATGGTTGAGATCGTTCGAATTTGAAAGGGTTTATGTTTTCCCTCTTACCCACGTCCACACGATTGAAGCGCGTAGAATGTGAGGCGTTTCACATCCGCGCGTGAGGTAAGGAAACGTGCGAAAATGTGGCGCTTTTTCAAAAAGTGGCAGGGAATTAAATGCAATCTCGGTCAATGTGTCAATATTTGACACTTGACTGGATGTTTTACAAAAATGGTAATCATTACCCCTTTTTCCTCATTTTCTGCAAATTATCAGACCCTTAAATAATGAAACACATTGAGAAATAAATAACATTAATAAATGAAGAAATCAATGCGTATTAAAGAAGTTATAAGACAAAAGGGTGATACTGCCCTTTTGATTCTTCCTTCATAAATGCAGTTGCATTCAGGTTGATATCGGCCTGTTGATATCGGCCTTGTGGCATAGAACGGCCTGTCGAAGTTGACACTGCCTGGAAATATATCGGCCTGTCGAAGGTGACGACCTGGGGAAGACATCGGCCTGGCGAAATAAACGCCCTGGACATGTGATATCGGCCTGGCGAGTTGAAACGGCCTGGACTTACGATATCAGCCTGGTATTCATCGGCCTTTGTTCCCCCTCAAATGATGGATCACTTAAAAAAGTGTTCCCCCTCAATTTGAGGAATACAGGTCGATGTGTTGAATAGTCGACGGCCTGTTGATGGACACGGCCTATCGATAGAGAACGACCTGTCGATAGTGACGGCCTATCGATAGAAACGGCCTGTCCAAATAGCAACTCCCTGTTCAAATGGTAACGGCCTGTTGAGTAGTTGACGGCCTGTTCCCCCTAAATGTCTGCCTGTTTGTAAAGAGACAGCCTGCTTGTTGGTCCCGATTGTTGGTCCCACACAAGCTTTTGAAAGAGGTGGCAGACTGATGAAGAGATAATGGCCTGTAGGCTTACGATCTGCCTGATGACTCAACATTTAATAACCCTAGCTTACCACATAACATTTTGAATCTTTCTTCGGCTAGGGGTTTGGTTAGAATATCAGCTCGTTGAATGTCAGTGTGTATCTTCTCAATAACCACATTCTTCTTTTCCACGTGATCACGAATAAAGTGATGTCGAACATCCACGTGCTTGCATCTTGAATGAAGAACTGGGTTTTGAGTAATGGCGATGGCACTCGAGCTGTCGCAAAATATGGTACTTCACTGACTTCAACTTCATAATCCTTAAGTTGTTGTTTGATCCACAAGATTTGTGCTCAACAACTTCCTGCGGCCATGTACTCGGCCTCTGTGGTGGAGGTGGCTACTGAAGTTTGCTTCTTTGAAAACCACGAAATCAGCTTGTTTTCGAGAAAATGGCAAGTACCCGAGGTAGATTTCCTATCGAGCTTGCACCCTGCATGATCAGAATCTGAATAACCTGTAAGCTGCAAATTATCATCACAAGGATACCTAAGACCTAGATTTGTGGTTCCTTTGATGTATCGAAGAATTTTCTTTGCTGCTTCCAAGTGTGATTCCTTCGGATTAGCTTGAAATCGAGCACACACTCCAACTGCAAAAGTGATGTCAGGTCGACTAGCAGTTAGATAAAGTAATGAACCAATTATACCCCTGTACTGTGTTATGTTGGCTGGTTTTCCTTAGGGATCCGGGTCGATCTTCCCACCAGAGAGCATCGGTATTTTGACAGGCTTGCTGTCTTTGACACCAAACTTGTTGACCAGCTCGTGTGCGTACTTTGTTTGGCTAATGAAGATTCCTTCAACGGACTGCTTGACCTCAACCCTAAGAAGAAATTCATTTCCCCCATCATAGACATTTTATATTTTTCGGTCATGAGGTTACCAAATTTTTCGCACAAAATGGGAGATTTAGATCCAAAAATGATATCATCAACAAAAATTTGTACTAAAAGGATATGTTCATTCACTTTGATAGTGAATAGCGTCTTGTCGACTGAACCACGCTTGAATCCTGATTCGATGAGGAAGGATGACAGCGTCTCATACCAAGCTCGAGGAGCTTGCTTAAGACCATAGACGACCTTGTGCAGTTTGTAGACTTTGCTTGAATCACCCTCCTCGAATCCAGGAGGCTGTTCCACATAGACTTCCTCTTCGAGAACGCCATTGAGGAACGCACTTTTAACATCCATCTGGTAGACTTTGAATCGTTGATGAGCGGCATAAGCTAGAAACAGCCTTATAGCTTCTAATCTTGCAACGGGGGCAAACGTCTCATCATAGTCGATTCCTTCTTGTTGACAGTAACCCTTTGCAACCAATCGGGCTTTATTTCTGACAACTTCTCCAGATTCATCTCTCTTGTTCTTATAAACCCATTTGACTCCAATGACGCCCTGATGATAAGGACGATCAACTAGAGACCATACTTCATTTCTTTTGAATTCATTGAGTTCTTCTTGCATGGCTTGAATCCAGTCAGCATCTTGAAGAGCTTCAATGGCATCTTTGGGTTCTATGCGAGAGAGATAGCAGCTTAGCAGTGCGCTTTCACCAATTGTCCTTCTAGTTCGCACTCCTTGGTTTGGGTTCCCAACAATGAGTTCTTTTGGATGAGCGTCGATCCAACGTCTGCGTCGAGCTCTTTCTTCATTTGAAATGATTGGCTCGGGCTCATTAATGGGTTCGTCAAACTCCGGATGAGTTGAAGGTTGATCAGTGGATACGCGCTGTTGCTCGGGATGTTGAGCGGGCTGCTGTTCGGCCTGGATGTTGTGCTGCTCCATAGTGTTATCGAGCTGCTCGATTTGGGATGTAAGGTCGTGAACAGCATCAGTCTTGGGGACTGAGGGAGGGGGATCAGCGTGGTTAAGTCCGGCTGAAGTATTACAGCTCGAAGTATCATTTGCATCACTTCCCCCTTGCTGTGTGACCCTAGGATCAGATTGATCCTCTTCCTCCAAATCATTTGGAGTCCATACTAGCAGGTCGTCAATGGGGGAGTTAGACGGCCTGTTAGCAGCGGGCTGTTCTGTTTCTGTACTTGATTCTCTGTACAGACAAGTAGATTCATCAAACACAACATGAGGTGTTACCTCCACAACTAGGGTTTTCTTATTAAAGACTCTATAAGCTTTGCTAACCTCTGAGTATCCTAAAAATACTCCTGGATCGGCCTTGCTATCAAAAGTCTTTAATTGAGATTTCCCATTGTTATGAATGTAACACAAACACCCAAAAGCTTTAAAATACCTTAACCTGGGGAGCTTGTTGTTCCACAGCTCGTATGGAGTTTTTCCATGTCGGGTCGTGATGATCGACCTGTTTTGGGTGTAGCAGGCTGTGTTGACGGCCTCTGCCCAAAACTTCTTTGGAAGATTGGTTTCATCCAACATGGTACGAGCTGCTTCCTTCAGCGACCTGTTACGACGTTCCACCACGCCGTTTTGTTGAGGTGTGCGTGCAGCTGAAGTTTGATGATGAATCCCACTCTTTGTGCAATATTCTTCGATCATCGCATTGATAAATTCGGTGCCTCGATCTGATCGAATGGAGATGATGGATTTCTCCTTTTGATTGCACAGTTTGCTCAGCAACGCAGGTAGCTTCTCCAATGTCTCCTTCTTTTTGTACATGAAAATAACCCACGTAAATCTAGAAAAATCATCTATAATAACGAGAGCATATTTTCTACCGTTTATACTCAAGGGAGTGACTGGACCAAAGAGGTCGAGATGGAGAAGCTCAAGAATTCGATTTGAAGTTTGAGCTGTCACACTTGGAAAGGATGATCTTGTTTGCTTTCTAGCTTGACAGGCTCTGCAGATATGATCACGATCGAAGACTTGATCTGGCAGGTCGTTCACCAGCTTGTTGCGTGCGAGCTTGTTGATGGCCTTGAAGTTCAAGTGACTCAACCTCTTGTGCCACAGCCAACTTGTCTCGGAATCAACCTTTGTGACCAGGCAGGTCTCTATCCAATCTGTCCATTGAACAATATAGAGTCTATCCTGCAAAATTCCGGTAAGAAGTGTTTCTCCTTCCTCATTTTTCATGAGACACTTGTTAGCGGTGAATTCTACTCGTTTACCACTCGAGCAGAATTGAGACACAGAGAATAGGTTATGATTAAGACCTTCAACATAAGAAACGTTAGAAATAGTTGTTTTACCAACTTTTAGATCGCCCTGGCCTCTCGTAAATCCCTTAGAATTTCCTCCAAAGGTTACAAGTGGCCCGTCTCGTTCTTGAAAGTTTGATAGTAGCGTTTTGTCACACGTCATGTGCTTTGAGCATCCACTATCAATGATCCATACAGCTCCACGAGCTGCTTGGCTCCTTCTTTGAGCCTTCCCGACCTGCAATTAGTTAAACTTAGCGACCCATTTGAGATTGGGTGCTACATCGGTTGCGGGAACGGCCTTTGGGACCCAAATTTGTTTTGCCAGTCTGCTTCTATCCGAGGCTGAGGACGAGGCAGTGGCGGTCTTGGGCTTGGGAGCCTTGGATTTCTTTGAGCCAGAACGGCGAGGCTGATAGAACTGCTCATCATGAAATCCAGATTGATACTGCCAGTCTTGATAATTAGACCGTTGAGGATAATGGCAGTTACAACTTTGATGAGCAGGGTAGAAGAACTGAGGGTGATACGGCCTTTGATAGTACTGGCCTTGGTATCGCCCTTGATGAACAGCCTGACTTTGATGATAGGGGGCAGGTCGACGTTGCTGGACAGGTCGACTCTCTTTCTTTTGAGGAACAGGCTGTTCCCTCCTGTGTTGCTTTACAAGGATGGCTTGGGGCTGTCGAACTGGATTCTTCAGCTTGACCATCTTATCTGGGAGAGCTTGATGAGCTTTCCGAACACTCTTTGATTTTGACTGCGCCTTCACGAACGTGATTTCGCAGTCTTTATCCTTGCTTTCTTTGGATTTTCCATGGAATCCAATACCAGAGTGATCGCGCGGATTGCGTTGCATGGATTGAACTTCTTCCAGCTTCTTTCCACTTTTCTTCAACTGACTCAAAGTGAGTTGAAGTTTTTCTTCCTTCTTCATGAGGAGTTTGTGTCGGATTACCAAGTCAGCCAATTTTGAGGTAAGGCTGTGTATTTCGGCATCTTTGGTCTTGAGGGACTCGTCCTTCTCGAGCTCCCTGGTATCGAACTCCTTGACCCGTAAAGTCAATTCTTCAACCTTTGACCTTAGGGCTTCAATCTCCTTTTCCTTTTCTTCATCGTAGGGAGAGAATCTTTCTTCTAATGCTAGCTTGTATTTTTCATTTTTGTCCAATAGCTCAGCATTATCTTCAACGACTTCTTTGAGTGTATCCACGAGATCAGCATAGTCGTCGAGCTGTTTCTTGATTTCTTCCCAAGACACAGCCTCGGATGGGTCTTCATCACCTTCTTCTGCACAATCATCGTCAGAAAAAGAAAGTGAAATGGGTTGAAGATCTACCTTTGAAGATCCCTCGTTTTGTTGGTGTTCTCCAACGAAACATTCTTCATTATCACTTTCGTCGAAAGCGATGTAACCTTCGTCATCACTTGACGAGCTGTCAGAGAGGTGAGCTTCCTTCGTTTCTTCGGCAATCATTGCAGCTTTTGATCTTTGAGCTTCTTATCCCGCTTTGCACGGAGCTCGTCTCTCTCGGCCTTGGTAAGGTCCGGGCAGTCGGTCTTGTAGTGACCTGGCCTGCCACAATTGAAACAACCACCCTCGGGTGTGTTAGAAGAATTGAAGGTTGAGGGTTTACCTTCTCCCTTTTTGTCAGGGCGGTCGTGGTTGCGGTTTGAGAAGTTTCGCTTGTTGTCACGGTAGAATTTCTTGTATTTGACAACCTTCCCTAGGAGCTTCTCATTTCTCCTAGCAGCTAGAGCATAGTCGAGAGTCACCTTCTCGAACTTCTTGACGATGGATTCGTCAATCGGACTTGGGGTAGCAGCAGAGGCTGAGTCGGCCTTGAAAGCTACTTCCTTGTTCTTTTCATCAGCCTTCTTGCTGGTGGAAGGCTGTGTTGATCCATGGATGCGGATCATCTCATATTCATTTCCGACAAGAATGTCGAAAAGATCTTCAGTGGTGAGGGAGTTGAAATCCGATCGGGCTGGATGCATGGCGGCGTATACGTGCCAATTTGCAGGAAGGGCACATATCACTTTGAGATTCTTCTCGCGCTGCGTGTATTTGTATGGGTTGATTGCAGCGACTTCGAGAATGATCTCGGTGAAGCGAATTTTCATCGCTTCAATGGTTTCTCCCGAAACCATCTTGAAGTCATCGAACTTGCTGCACGCCATAGACAGCTTGTTCTCCTTCATTTCCTCTGAGCCAAGGCTGATGGACCGGAGGGTGTCCCACATTTCTTTGGCCGTTTCGAGATTTCGGATCTTGGCTAGGTAGACGCCCTTCACGGTGCTGGAGATGAGTCCCTTTGCATAATCATCGAGGCCGGCCTCCTTTCTTTCCTCGGTTGAGTAGTCACGAGGGTTTTTGAGGACTTTCTCGTATGTAGCCTCCCCGGGGGATGTTCCATCCACAATAATCATCGCTGCATATATGGGGGAGGGGCCATTCTCGATAATATCCCACATGAGGACGTGATGTGCCTTGAGACACATCTTGATTCGGAAACTCCAGTCTTCATAGCCTTGAATGGAGAAGTCTTCACATACCCTGAGAAGAGAAGCTTCCATTGCAATATAGTATGATATGAAATGAATGAAAAGATTTTTCTAAGGATCGGTTCAAAATGACCAAAAGTTTGATAAGGAACTTTTAGTATGCAAAGCAGCGGTTAAAAGAACCACTGCTCTGATACCACTTGTTGGTCCCGGGAAAGAGTAATTGGTGTATGGGGGGGGGGGGGAATACACCAATAACCAACCGTTTTTGACTTTTATAAAATCAGGTCGATCTACAGGTCGATTGTCAAGGTCGACCCTATCAGAGGCAGTTTAATCTATCAAGCTTGTATGGTATCAAGCTTGATTTATCAAACTGTTGTTAATGCGGAAGTTGGTGGAGGTTGATTTACTCTTTGAAAAATCTTCTGAAAGTAGATAGCAGGTTGATGCGAGATATGCAGGTTGATGCTAGTCAGTTTGATAAGAAAATATAAGGGCGATAAATAAAGAAGAGAGAGAGAGAGAGAGAGAGAGAGAGAGAGAGAGAGAGAGAGACACCGCGATATATCGTGGTTCGGAGAAACCCTCCTACGTCCACGTCAGGTCGACTCGACCTGAGAATCCCTTTACCTTTGGATTCAACCTCTCTCTTATTTATACTGGCTGAGTATCCGTTCTAGATACAATCTAACCTGAAAATATCTAGACACGAGTTTTGGGTCGTGACCCTTACAACCTTCGTACTGATACGTACAAACAACCTTTCACTTTTACAGAGCTTGACTAACTCTATAATGGCAAAAATAAAAACAAGCTTTCTAACTTCGAACAAGTCGGAGAAGAAGTTGTTAAACAATCGACAAGCAGCAGTGAACGCTTTGTCGTTGTGGAGTTTATCGGAATCGGAAACCTCTCTTCGTCAAGTGTTTGGGAAACTAATCGGATTTCGAACACTTGAATGGATATGAACTTTGAGAGAGATTTGGGCAGAGATATGGCGTTGATAGCTTGTGTTTCCCGTGCTTGAATCCGAAAATGGCTGAAGTATTTATAGGCAGTTTTGAAAAACTAGCCGTTGGAGTCAGGCTGACGTGGCACTAGCCGTTGGAAGCTGACTCACTTCTAGCCGTTGGGAATATTCGTCCTTGCTGGCACTCGATGTGGCAAGGATCAGGTCGTGACGCTCCATGAAGGCGGAGCATCGACCTTGATTGATAATCCAGCTCTTGAAATCTTCTAAGTCAAAGCGGGCTGGAAGCTTGAAGGTCGATAGCCAGGCTGATGATCCAGCTCGATCCGATTGAGACAGGTCGATACATCGACCTTACTCTTACAGGGTGGATCGAACTTGATTCTAAACAGTAGAGGGCATCGACCTGCACTAACAGGTAGCAGGTCGATCTATCGGCCTTGACCCTAAACAAGTAAAATATGCCTAAGTGTGGTTTCGATAAACATCATCAAAATCAAACTGCAAGGGGTTCCCAACAGAAATAAATATGCACGATTGCACATTTTTAAATTTAGTTGATGCAACAAAAAAAGGGGGAAAAAAAGAAACAATAGAAAAAAAAAGTCATGTATAGCTAAATTAAAGAATGTTATATTGCAATACTACTCAATTTGTAATGAATTATAATGCATTCGATAATGCATTGTTGCACTATTTATAATGCACAAAAGAAAAATAATGTAATTAATATGATATTATATATTTGAGAATACCAAATGCATTAGGATATGCAATATAATGCATGATTGTATTATTTAATGCATCATAAAAGAAAGTAATGAAAATTGAGTTGAAAGTTCTAAATCTTACTATGAATTTGAAGCAAATATGTATGGATTATTGACTACTTACAACGCATTTTTTTAAGAAAAATAATATTACAATGCATTAAGTGGAAGGATAAAATGCATTATAATGCACTTTCCCATGCATAACAATAGTCTGCCTAATGCATTACTAATTTGTATCTGAAGAACTTCACCTAACTTTCAATTGGATAATCATTGAATGATATTAACCAAATCAATGCACAAAATAAATAATCATAATGCATTATTAAAATACTGAAAATTGAATCGAGTTGTTTGCATTTTTGTGGAAACTAAGTTTGTAAAATAATTGTAAATTATGAAGCAACTCCGATATATATAAAGGGGTGAGATCCTGTGCAAAATAGAGTTATAATAAAAAATAAAAAGTGATGCATTTTATGCATAACTGTAATGCATGGTATGCATAATTATAATGCATTGTGCATTATAATGCACGGTCTATACTATTATAATGCATCAACAATCATAATGCATTTTCAGTATAATCATAATGCACAAATTAATATGTACCATAGATCACATTGTGATCAATGGTCCAGATCATTTCTCATTTTTTACTGGACCTGCCTTTTGCACGTGACCTCTCCGCTATAAATGCAAATATTAGTTTAATGCAATATGAACTAATCTATAATGCATTATAGGTTCTAGCATAATGCATTTGTCAAATCAAGCAACATATACTGACTTCGAATATTTTAAAATTTGCACATTAAGAATAATTGAATTAAACTCAGCTTATAAAAGAAAAACTAAATTAAAATAAAACCTACACATGCGAAATTAAAAGAATAAAAAAATAAAAAAAATCAATCACACATTATATACATAATTTAAGAAAGTAACCAATATCCTTCTTTTAATGAAAAAAACCGTCATTTATTTATTATAAAAACAAATATACTAATTTACCCTTTATATACATAATCAACTAATATATAACGCATATATGTTAAGATTAATATTAGCCATGGATTACAAAAAACGGATGGGTGTGATTACTTCTCATTTCTTACTAGTAGATGATTTTTTATTTGATCTCTTCCCTATATATATATATATATATATATATATATATATATATATATATATATATATATATATATAGTGGTTCTGGTGAAAACTAAAATTTTCGTGCATAACATGTTGCATAAAAAAAATATATTATTTAATGCATTTTTATTAATAAAAAATATATTTTTTATGCAACATGTTATGCATAAAAATGCATGGTTTTTAGTTTGCACGAAAAATTTAGTTTTCATTTGATCCAACTAATATATATATATATATATATATATATATATATATGTGGAGTGGTTCGTGTGCAAATAAATCCTTGCGTGCTAAAATGCGAAAGATGCTTAAAACTGTACAAAATCATGCTTAAACCTAGTCATGCTTATGATACCTTATAATCATGCTTAAATCAATTACAACCACAGATCAAATCAAGATCAATGGTCCAGATCTATTCATATTTCTCACACCAGGACTTATTTCTATATGATCCATCCTCTATATATATATATATATATATATATATATATATATATATATATATATATACACACACACGTTAACCAAAGCAACCCCTCCAGATGGTTAATCATTGTCTGTGACTGTTGTTTTAGGTCTAACTGATAGTTTGTTTGGTTGGACTGATTATGTTGAGTGACAATATATGTGAAGTGTATTATCTTACTGGGCATATAAATGAAAACAGATGGGAAATTATTAGATGAATAAAAATTGTCACACTTTCTTTGCCAGGTGGAGTTGGTCGAACCTCCCCAAGGAGCTGTCGTTGGTGAAAGAGTGACGTTCCCAGGGTTCGTAGGCTTGCCAGATGATGTTTTAAACCCTAAGAAGAAGGTGTGGGAAACACTTCAAGCCGATTTATGTACCGATAAGGAGTTGGTGGCTTGCTATAAAGATTTGCCATTTACAACCTCAGCAGGTATATGCAAGGTTTCATCAATCAGTGAAGGTTCGATCCGATAGAACAAAGTTACTGATCTTTACTCTGAATTTTCTGAGATTTTGACCGGTCGATACTCAAAATGTTCCATTGCTGAAGAGTGAGGAACTAAGTATTTCATTGTTGTCTGATTAAAGTGAATAGGATCTTACAAATTTCTTTATGTGTATGTTGTGATATTATGATCTCCATTTTACGTTGGATTTTGCTGGATGAAAAGTCTAGTGGCATTTCATGATGATTCTGGCTCTTAAAGTAATATCGGAGGCAGTGTAGGCAGAGACGAGCTTTTATATGAAACTAGTGTTGTTCCTTGTGCGATGCACGGAAGACAATTTTAGTTTTTGGTTTGAGTATTTTTCTAATGAAATGCTTGGTAGTTATAAATATCATTTTTAAAAATTAATCAAGTAGCCTAATTTCCGACACATAGGAAAACGACCTATGACTTTTACCCATCTAAATATTTTAGTGTTAATTTCCTAAAATGCATTTACTTTGCTCGTTTCTGATTTTCCTCATGAGGTTAAAAATTGGCAAAAATATACTCTACCTTTCACTTTGTTCTGATTTCCCCCCCTTACGAACTCTTGTTGCGTAATCGATCTTGATGGGGCACAAATGTGGCATATGATGTGTGCCTTGCATACTCTTTACTATGAAATGATGTTCACAATATCCTTAAATTAGGCATAAAATCAGTTGCTACCCAAGAAGAGAAAAAATCAGTTCCCCTTCTTCTCCTTTCACTTTCTTTTACACAAGGCCTCCGTGTTTTGCCACCTCTCAGGCGACGCTGTGACACCACCACTGATAGGAAACGGCCCACCTCCCTAGGCCCAACTGCCCCACCTCAGCACAGGCCCAGTTCGGCGCAGGCCCAATCAGGACAGCCCAGCCCAACACCAGTTCGGCCCAGTCTGCACCAAATACAGGCCCAGGGAGTTGAGCCCTAAATATCAAGAACGTGGGTTGATGGAGTAAAAGTCGGACAGGAAAACCACCCATGACTTGACTCCATGTTTTCACCTCCACAACCGGCATTAATCTCTACTATAAATAGGAGAATCGATTGTAATGTACAGACTCATGCTACTTTGAATACAAAATACTCTCCTTTCCTCCCCGTGGACGTAGATCTCACTGATCGAACCACGTAATCTTGTGTCTTTATTTATTTCCGCATACAAATTCCACACAAACGATTAATCTTACTAAGCAACAAATCGAGGGTTCATCACTGGTGCCGTCTGTGGGAAACGATAAATTCTGTGTTTGAATCTTGTTTTTGTTGCTCACATTTACTGTCAATGGCACCCGGATGCCAATCATTGTTAGGGACCCCACGCCGACGAAGCCGCCGGAGGCACCCAGAAGAACCTGCCTCTACGGCAGGTCACGAGGAACAACCGCACCACGACGTCCCCATCGACGACCAAACTGAAGCCGGAGAGATCCCGGAGATTCCACATCCTGGTGAACAGAATGTTGAAGGAGGCACAGCGGCACCGCCTCCCCCGCAAGAACAACCAATCCAGGCACGCCGAACTCCCGTGAGTTCGCGCCTGGGACCTCAGGCTCATCAGGCAACACCGGAGGGTCATGTGGAAAATCTCACCGCAGATTGGGAACGCGAGCTGTTCGAGCCAGGCGTAGTCCAGCGCGCGGCTCCAGTCACCCGACGTCCCTCTCCGGTCATTCGACCGAGCTTAGCCTCTCGTCTCTCTCCAGTCATCCAACCGAACTCGGCAGCCCCACCGCCTCCTCCACCTCCCGGAATCGAGGAGCTGCTAAGAAATTATCTCACCAGTGCTCCGGGATGCGAGTTTCTCAGTCAGTATACTAGGGCACAGGGAGTCTCTCACTTCGGCCCTGGAGGGCATGACTTGCGGCATCACCTCCATCAGATCCGAGGCCAGCCCCAGGGAATTTCTCAACCGAACTCGCATGTGGTCCAGCCGAACTATGCCGCTGCGCCACCCCACAGTGCACCCCCCCCCCCCCCCCCCCCAAGGACACCTAGCTGGGGGTGCACAAATCTTTGACGCTTTTGGCAAGATCATCAGTCTGCTCTCCGAGGATATCCTCAACACACCCATGCCTTTTGGGTACACTGTGCCGAAGATCAAGCCGTATAACGGGATAGGGAATCCAAACAATTTCCTAAGTCAATTCAAGTACAGCATGCTAAACCAGAATCTAGGGAGTGTTCACATGTGCAAGCTGTTCCCCGAGCTGCTGATCGATAACGCACAGGAATGGCTCGATAGCTTGCCGGCCGGGTCGATCAGGTCATATGCCGATCTGATGAATGTGTTCGCTAGAAGTTTCTCCCAGCGTGTCGAAGTGAGGCACACCTCGGCCCACTTGCTAACTGTAAAGCAGAACCGGAATGAATCCCTCCAGGATTTCATGACCGGTTTGACAGGGAGTGTCTGCAAACTCGCTACACCAATGATCTCCTCAATATCTCGGCATTTCAAAATGCCATTAGTTCGGACCTCCTCTATAAGGAGATTCTGGCAAAAGAACCACAGACTACCACCGAGCTGTGGGCAATAGCGGATAAGTTCGCCAAGATCGATGAGGCGACCAGGCGTCGAAGAGAGGTGGACCGAGATGAGACCTCGAAGAAGAAAGAAGACGCACCTCGGAAAGGTGTGATGGAGCGGATTCAACTTGGTCCGTTAGAATCCCGCCTCGGACCTCGGCAAAATCCGACACAACCACGAGGTCCATCCGCATCTCAGTCCGCTCAACGGTCCCCTCCGCAATTCACTCCACTAAATAAGTCGAGGTCCGAGATCCTCGAATTACATGCCAACTTGTTCGAAAAGCCAAGGCCGATGAGAGAGGATGGCAAGCCGAGGTCGAAAAACAAGTTTTGCCAGTTCCATGACGATTATGGGCATGAGACGGAGAACTGTAGGAACCTAGCCTATGACATCGAGAGCCTAGTCCGCAGTGGCCCACTCAAGAAGTACCAGGACCGAAGTGCGGGAGTAAACCAAGTAGATGCTCCCCGAAATCAGAAGAAGAAAAGGCAATACCGAGGTGGCAGTTGCAGTGCGGATGCCGAAAAGAAAGCTCAGCACAATGATGACGAAGCTGATGAGGACGGAGATTACCAGTATGATGGAGTTGTTGCCACCATCTCCGCACTCGCAAAGGGACAGACGAAGTCATCTCTCAAAAACGGGGCACGGAACCTCCCGAACAGGGAGCCAGCTAGTAAGAGATTCAAGAAAGAGGAAGCAGTGACTTTCTCTGTCGAAGATCCAGTGCCCCTTATGGTCCCGCACTCCGATGCCATTGTCATCGAAGCCGTAGTGGCCAACAAACTCATCAGAAGGATACATATTGACACCGGAGCGTCGGTGAACATCATGTTCAAGCACTGTTTCGACAATATGGAGTTAGACAAATCAAAGATCATGCCGACCACACGGCTTTTACGAAGCTTTGCCCAAGAGGAAACCCATCCACTGGAACGATCGAACTCCCAGTCACCATAGGGAAGGGGCCGAGGAGCTCCACCGACGTGACTGTGTTCATTGTGGTGGAAGCCAAGTCCCCTTACAATATCATCTTAGGTCGGACTTGGATGAATGCAGTAAGAGCGATCTGCTCTACCTATCACTTGGCTCTGAAAATTCCAACTAAGGGGGGGATAGTTGTGATCCGAGGTGACCAAAAGGTAGCAAGGGAGTGCTTACACGTGGCACTCAAAGGGCAGGGGGCTCCGCCCCAGCTGCCCCAATCATAGCAATTACCGAACTCCGAGGAGCCGAAGAAGACGTCGCCTGTCGAGGATAGCTCAGTGAAGGAAGTGGTGTTATACGAGGATGACCCTACCAAGGTCGTCAAAGTAGGCTTCACCGAGCTCCTACATCTTCGCGAACAGGTTATTCTGCTCTTGAAGGAGTATATGGACGTCTTCGCATGGTCCCCGTTGGACATGACAGGAGTGTCACCCCGGTTAATCACACATCGGCTTAACATTGATCCCGAGGTCAGGCCAATAAGACAGAAACAGCGCTCTTTCGCCGCTGAGCGAAATCAAGTCATAAAGATCGAGGTGACGCAATTGCTGGACGCCAGAATCCTATTCGAAGTCACCTATCCGACTTGGATAGCGAACCCGGTGATGGTCAAGAAAGCTGGGGGAGGGTGGCGCATGTGTATTGATTACACCGATCTCAATAAGCACTGCCCCAAGGATTGTTACCCTCTACTCGACATCGACAAGAAGGTGGACTCTCTAGTCGGTCACAAGATTTTCAGCATCCTTGACTTATACAAAGGATACCACCAAGTTCTGATGGACGCCGAAGACGCGGCCAAAACAGCGTTCATTACGAACTTTGGCATCTTTGCCTACAGCAAGATGCCATTCGGATTGAAGAATGCAGGAGCAACCTACCAGAGGATGGTAGATAAGATATTCAAAGAGCACATCGGAAAGGAAGTTGAAGTCTATGTCGATGACATAGTAGTGAAAAGTAAGGAAGAGAGTGCCAGTATCGCTGATCTCCGAACTGTGCTCTCCCTCCTTCGCGAGGTCAACCTAAAGTTTAACCCCCAAAAGTGCACCTTTGCTGTGACCTCGGGGAAGTTTTTAGGCTGTTGGATCTCCCAAGAAGGGTTAAAGGCGAATCCGTCAAAGATCAAAGCTGTGTTAGAGATGAAGGACCCGAAGTCAATCAAGGATGTGCATAAGCTCACCGGGTGTCTTGCCGCACTGAGCAGGTTTCTCTCCAAAGCTGCAGAGAAACAGTTACCCTTCTTCAAAATCTTGAAGAAGGCGCCCGAGTTCAACTGGAGCTCGGAACACGACCTCGCACTAAACCAGCTGAAAGGTTATCTCAACAATCTGCCAACCTTGTCGGTGCCAAAGGAGGGAGAAGTACTATTCTTATACTTGGCCACCTCGGAGGAAGCCATCAGTGCGGTACTCGTACGAGAAGAAGCAGGGCGTCAGTTGCCCGTGTATTTCATAAGCAGATCACTCAAGGGACTCGAGGTGCGGTATCAACCACTAGAGAAGCTCGCCCTGGCGTTAGTCAACGCTGCTCGGCGTTTGCGCCCATACTTTCATGCGCACCCCATTCAGGTCCGAACAGATTCTCCACTTCGGCAAGTTTTGACAAAACCCGAAGCATCGGGCCGAATAGCGAAGTGGACCATAGAGTTGGGGGAACACGACATCACCTATACTCCCCGCCAGGCGATTAAAGGGCAGGCCCTAGCAGACTTTTTGGTCGAGACCTCCATAACCAATATCCCGACCTCGGCATCCGAGCCGACAATCCTAGCTCGCACAACCCCAGTAGAGCCTCAAGATTGCTGGCACATGTACGTCGTCGACGCTGCTGGCCGGACTCCGAATAGCCACAAATTTGAAGATCACAGCCATCAAGGTACATAGTGATTCACAAGTAGTTGTGAACCACATGTTGGGGAAGTACGAAGCGAAGGGAGAAAAGATGAAGAGATACTTAGCTAAAGCACGGGGTATGCAGGAAGCTTTTACATACTTCCAGCTCGAACGCATACCCCAAACTCAGAACTCCCGAGCTAACGTTCTCAGCAAACTGGCAGCGGTGCCCGATTCTTCGCCGGTTGAAGATGTCCAGCACAGGAGCATAGAAGAGGCCGAGGTCAATGATTTAGATGAGGAGCAACAGCCGACGTGGATGACGCCTCTACTCGCCTACTTAGTGAGGGGGGAGTTGCCCGAAGACAAAACGGAGGCAAGAAGGATATTGTCAAAATCATTGAGATATACCGTTCTGGACGATGTCCTTTACAAAAAATCGTATCTCCAGCCCTTGCTCAAGTGTGTTGGCCCGAACTCGGCAGACTATGTCATGCGCGAAGTGCACGAGGGATCCTGTGGAAGTCACATCGGACCTCGGGCCCCAGCTAAAAAAATCAGGAGGTGGGGGTATTTCTGGCCCACAATGCTCAAAGACTGCACCGAACTGGTGCAAAAATGTGAGAAGTGCCAATTGCATGCCAATGTGACAAGGCTGCCCCAGAGCGAGCTGGCAACGATGCAAAGCCCCTGGCCGTTTGCACAATGGGGGATCGACATTGTGGGCCCACTCGATAAGGCACCAGGCCAATTGCGACATCTCATAGTCGCGATAGATTATTTTACGAAGTGGGTGGAAGCAGAGCCTCTAGCTACGATCACCAGTAAGAATGCTCGCAACTTCGTTTGGAAGAATATAGTGTGCCGTTTCGGAATACCTCATGTTCTAGTATCCGACAACGGGACCCGGTTCACGGACAAGGTCTTCAGGGAGTGATGCGACGAACTGCGAATTCAGCAGCATTTCACCTCGGTGGCCCACCCCCAGGCAAATGGTCAGGCTGAAGTGACGAACCGAACACTCGTCAAAGGCGTTAAAACCCGGTTAGAGAAAGCCAAAGGATTGTGGGTGGAGAACCTTCCCAACGTTTTGTGGTCTTACCGGACTACACCTCGGTCCACAAATGGAGAAACACCGTACAGCCTGGCTTACGGAACAAAAGCAGTTATCCCAGTCGAGATTGGACTGCCAAGTCCGCGCACGACTCATTTCATATTAGAAGTGAATGACGAGAATCGATGTGCCGATCTCGATCTGTTGGAAGAAAAGCGGGATACTGCTTACATCAAAGAAGCCCGGTACAAGCAACTCATGGCCCGATATTACAATCGGCGAGTTAGAGGCCGGCAATTATGTGTAGGAGACTTAGTCCTACAGAACAACGAGGTCAGCAAGGCTTGCAAGCTCGGCAAGCTGGAAGCCACTTGGGAAGGACCCTACCGAGTTGACGAGGTCCTCGGTAAGGTTGCCTATAGACTTTCCAGTTTGTCCGGGGAGCCCATACAGCGACCATGGAATGTGATCCATTTGAAGAGGTATTATGCATAGGAATGGAGTATCATATAGGATAGAGTCTTGTTTAGTCGTTTGTTTGCCTTGTAGTTCGGTTCTTATCAAGTTCGAGTCTTTCAAATGTTTTCAAAGTTTAATGATATTTCGCAATTTTTGTTTCATGAGTTCGTATTGTCTTGCATTGCTCCACTTATATGCACATTATCTCTATTCCTATATACACTATCCTGACGAGGACAAGTGTTATAATACAAAACAAAGAAATATACTAGAGGACCACCCCTACCGACCTGGTCGGCAAAACAGGAACCCGATTAAGACCCTGTTGCCACCTCGGACGCGGATAATAGGCAATAGCCATCCCAAGACCGAGGGAAGACCCAAGTGTCACATCGGAAGCCAGAGTCAGGCCCCAGGGCCACTTCGGGAGACCTGAACAACGACCTAAGTGTCGCTTCGGAAGCTAAATGGGCAGTATCGCCAATTCGGACGTAGGCTATTAGCCAAGTTAAAAAAAAAAAAAAAAAAAAAAAAAAAAAAAAAAAAAAAAAAAAAAAAAAAAAAAACTACTAATATAACAAGACAAACAAAAATGTTTATTATTTGTGCAGGTCTACAGTTTACACATCAGCCAGAGGGACCACCCTCGTCCGGCTTTTTGCTACAATAGAAATAGCTAGCCAACCCGGTGGTCGGCGGATTACGCAACATATCTATATTTATATTCTCTTTTTTTCGAGAACTTTGGCCTCCGCTGCGGGTAGATCCTTCACCTCGGCTCCTCGTAGATCGGCCTCTGTAAGTAATCCGAGGAGCGGCGTAGTTGCCGTCTCCGCGGTTTGGAATGGGAGGACGTTTCGACGGTGGCAGAAACATGTCTAACCGGTCCTTGACGAGCCGAGAAGGTACGGTTGGGCTTAGTGCCCGGAATCGGGAAACATTCTTTTTGGCCGCATCTATTTGCGGATAGGCATCAAGCCATTCCTTCAGTACGGGCTGCCGTGAGATGATTATAGGGAACAGATTGGCTAAATACCGCATCTCGGCAACGTACTCAGCCACCTCCCAGGAGTCCGGTCCCCGGTGCTTCTGTTCTCGGCCAGCATGCCGCATCATTTCAACAGCTTCAGCTTCCACTTCGGAAATGGTCTTACCGCCGAGCTCGTGAATTACATGTTCATATTCGACATGCTCTTCTGCAGTAACCTTGGCATCGACATAATCTTCCTTCAATTGAAGATACCGAGCTTTATTCGTGTCAGCCGTGGTCTGCAGTGCTTTGTATTTGGCATCGAACTCATTTCGAAGGTGTTCGGCACGTTTATCTAGTCGAGCAAGTTTGACGTCCTTAGCGTCGAGAAGATTATTAAGCCGTTTCAGTTCAGTAATATAAAAGCTCAGGTTGGCGGGGAGATTATTCTACAAAATTAAAGTATAACGCATTCAGATTGCAGAAAGGAAGTTCATTTCATTCATTGAGAAAAAGTACAAAATGTTTACAATTCAAAAAAAAAAAAAAAAAGAAGAAGAAGAAGAAGAAGAAGAAGAAGAAGAAGAAGGAGGAATTTTTTTACAAGGGAGGGGGGATCAACTGACTCCGCCAGAAGGTTCGATCTCGGTGTTCGTCTTTTGCACTTCGGCACTCTGGGACACCTCTACCTCGGCATCCTTCTGCCCGACATCCTCCTCCTATTCCTCTACCTCCTCGTCGGACACGTACGGGGAGACCGGGCACGTCTTCAGTTCCTCCCTGAACGGCACGACAAGGTCTTCGAATTTCATGTCCCGATCAACGGGACACTCCAGCACCTCCTCCACAGTCAGCAGTGTGCTTTTCCCGGCAAGGTGCTCAACGACCGGGAAGGCAGAGGTATTCTTCACCAGCTGCCGAAAGTAGATGCGGAGCATCTCGTCATCTTCAATGATTTTGTAGCCGTATTTCCCCTTGTCAAGATCGGGGAAATCGACGGCAACACGATCGAGCACCTCGGCAATGGCCCGGGTGCTCGTTGGTTCGGTCAAGTCCCTGACAAGGACACTGAACCTCTTGCTGAGGAACATCCTCTCAGCAAGAGCTTGGATAATGCCGCCCTGCGTCGCGGCAATTTCCTGCTCGCGAGAGCGGGCCGCCGCCAACTCCTCCTCGCTTTTCGCCGCTTTCTCCTTGGCGGCGGCGAGTTTGGCAGCAGTGGCAGCCAGCCTTCAATTGCTCCTCACGAGCAACGGTAGCGGCGAACTCTTTGGTAATCTTGGCCTTGTCGGCGGCCAGATTCTTCACCTTCTCGGTGGCTCGGTTGAACTTGGACACCGAGCCCTGCAAAAGTTTTTTGATCACGTTAGAAGCGAGATCGTAATCTTCCAGCGCGGTATCAACTCCGTACACAACATAATCCCATTAAAAAAAAAAAAAAGGGTAAAAGGGGGAAATGAGTTAGTCGCATTCTTACCGCTGGGAAGACCGGTGATGGAGGCCGGACACCGGTGATGGCAAAATCTAGTACCGATGAGGCCGAAAAGACGGCCAGCTTTTGAGCCCCGGCCACATCGACATCCTCGGCGGCAAAAGTGGGAGTGCCATGAGTCCGGGGGGTCGGCATCTCGGACCGGGTCCTCTCCGAGGACCCAGTTGCCTGCCTCTTCGAATCGGCAGGAGTACTAGAGGCCTCGCCCTTCCTTTTCTTCTGGGCGGGCCCCTTCTTCTTCTCCATATTCACTGCAAAAGAGAGAGAGAGGGGTTAGCACCAAAAAAAAAAAAAAAAAAAAAAAAGAGATAAGATAGAAGAAACCCTCACCCCTCCCCGGCTCCACCGCAGTGGAAGGATCATTGGGGCACGGTACAGCCGACTCGAGCTCGGCCAACGATATCGGCATCTTGTCGAGGCTATCGAACCGATCCGCCAGATCGGTAAATTTCTTTCGCCTCGGCAATAGCCTTACCGAGCCCATATGCCATGCGACTTCGGTGGCTCCCTCAAACCGGCAGAAGAAAAATTTCTTCTGCCAGTTTGGCACTTTCGAAGGCACAACCATACAAAAATTGTGACGGGAGGCGGAGTAGTACCATCCCTCTTTCCTATCCTTGAAGGAAAACATAGCCCCCAACGTCTCGGCCGAATAAGGGATATTCAACCGAGCACAAGCAACCCCCAGCCCAGTAATTTGATGGATGCTGTTGGGGGTAATTTGGGCGGGAGAGAGATCGAAAAAATCGTAAATCTCGGCGTAAATGGCCGGAAAGGGAATGAGCTAGCCGGCCTTAAAGTGGTCAACGTACACAGTGACATAACCCCGGGGGGGACGGCAAGCCCTGTCGTCGGCCCGGGGTCGAAGAAGGAGGGCAGAAGAGGGGAAATTATATTTTACGGCAATTTTAAAGAGGGTGGAGGAAGAAACGATAGAGTCGTAAGTCCCCACCTTCCCGAAAACACCAGGACAGATAGGGGAATCTACAACCTCTGGGTACGGAGTTTCACAGTCCGACAGCACGCACGGACGCGTGTGGTCGGGGAATATGATCGGAGGAGAAGAAGATGGCGACGCGGCGGCGATTTTTTCCGCCGCCGCTGTAGAAGATGAAGAAACGGTGGCAACAGGCACCGACCGTACAGACGAAGAATGCGAAGCAGAAATTGACAATGAGGAAGACATAACTTACTTTTGTTGGATTCTTGGAGGATTTGCAGAAATTTTGAAGTTGGCAACGATGAACAGTACAGAGAATTTGAAACTAGGGTTTCTTTTCGAATTTAATGAGGGGAGTAAATGATTCAATTTCCCCAATCATCAAACATAAAAGAGGGAAGGATTTAATGTGTATACAGTACGCCATTTAATGCGACAACGTATCGGCTAACGGCCGGTCACATCCCTGCTTTATCGGTACCCCAAGCGTCGCATTTAATGCACCTGACAACTTTATGCGCCTTCGGCGGGAAACTAACGCACACTTCGGATTTTCCCGAACTCCGAGTTTTGAAGGGGGTACGCCAAGTAAGAGTTCGGATTCTCCCGAACTCCGAGTTTTGAAGGGGGTACGCCAAGTAAGAGTTCGAGTTTTGAAGGGGGTACGCCAAGTAAGAGTTCGGATTCTCCCGAACTCCGAGTTTTGAAGGGAGAACGCTAAGTAAGAGTTCGGATTCTCCTGACCTCCGAGTTTTGAAGGGGGTACGCCAAGTAAGAGTTCGGATTTTCCCGAACTCCAAGTTTTGAAGGAGGTACGCCAAGTAAGAGTTCGGATTCTCCCGAACTCCGAGTTTTAAGGGGGTGCGTCAAGTGCAAATTCGGCATGCCTCACCTCGGAAACCAGATTGTTTGAAGGGAGTACGCGCAAACATCATCTCACTAACAACCTATCAAACAGAGAGCATCAACAAGACAATGACAACTTTAGTCACCACATCCATCCCCCCACGTCTTTTGGGGGGGGGGGGGGGGGGGGATGTGATAGGAAACGGCTCACCTCCCTAGGCCCAACTGCCCCACCTCGGCACAGGCCCAGTTCGGCGCAGGCCCAATCAGGATAGCCCAGCCCAACACCAGTCCGGCCCAGTCTGCACCAAATACAGGCCCAGGGAGTTGAGCCCGAAATATCAAGAACGTGGGTTGATGGAGTAAAAGTCGGACAGGAAAACCACCCATGACTTGACTCCATGTTCTCACCTCCACAACCGGCATTAATCTCTACTATAAATAGGAGAATGATCTTAGCGTGCTAGCCGCTGCTTCATTTCGGTTGTAATGTACAGACTCATGCTACTTTGAATACAAAATACTCTCCTTTCCTCCCCGTGGACGTAGATCTCACCGATCGAACCACGTAATTCTTGTGTCTTTATTTATTTCCGCATACAAATTCCACACAAACGATTAATCTTATCAAGCAACAAATCGAGGGTTCATCAACCAACGTACCATCTTTGATTTTGCTTTTCGTTTATTGCATCCAGGCCCAACCTCTCATTCTGCTTCACACCGGCGCTGCTGCTGCCATATCTGCACGAACTATTGTTGTTGGAACTGCGAAGTTGATGAAGTTTTGCATCTACTTCTACCCTTAATTTTGATTTTTCCATAATCCCTAAATTTTTAGTTCAAAACTCTGGTGAATTCCTTTCAATAAAGAGAATCATTGTCATATCTGAATTTCGGTGTTTAGCTATATAATTGGCAAATACTTTAGGAAATTGATCTGTTATAGAGGATGGATGTCGTGGTCTTTTGTTTCACAAAAATCCCAACACCACTTTAGCGGCTACGGAGTGAATCATTAAGCAATAATAAATTTTATTTGTTCCTGGAGTTTATAATTTATTCATACTTCTATTATTCTGCAACAGTGAAGAAGCATGCATTGTTCATTGCCGACATAGCCATCTTGGTAAATTCAGCAAGTTAGCGTAAATCTGGGGAAATTATAATATGGGGGAAAAATTAGAAGAAAGTGAAAGGCGTGTATATTTTAGCTAATTTTTAAGTATGGGAAAATGAGCAAAGTTCATATAGTATATTTTTATGGGGGAATGGTTCGTGTGCAAATAACAACTGGCGTGCTAAAATGCGAAAGATTTTTGAAGCTATACAAAATCACATTTAAATCAGTATATATTTATGCTTACAACACCATTATGCTTTTTAATGTACAAATTCATGCTTAAACCTAGTCATGTTTATGATACCTTATAATCATGCTTAAATCAATTACAACCACATATCTCATGCTTAAATCAATTACAACCACATATCAAATTAAAATCAATTGTTCAGATCTATTCATATTTCTCACACCGAGACTTATTTCTGTATGATCCATCCTCTATTATTTTTAGGTAAGTAACTTAAAATTTAACAAGACTTTATTGTTGGGCCAAGACGTTGTAGTAGTACTACATTATCACCCTTTTGCACATGTTGTCTAAAACAAAAAAAAAGTTGCATATTCTTTGAGGTAAAAAACAGGGCAGTCTCAAGGTTTACCGTTAATTCTCTTAGATTTAGTGATATAATTTCAATTTCAATTCAATCATCAATCAGAAAAGTCTGAAGTCGTCCAAATAGCATACGCTCCAGTGTTCCAAAGCTCTCCTTTTATTATAAAAAAAATACTCCATTAAATAAATAAAAAAACGGTTCAACCGGTTTGAAACCAAAAACCGAACCATAATTGGACTCGGACTGCCAGTTCTGAACCGGGATCGGAACCTTTGAGTTAGCCGGTCCGGTTCTGGTTTCAATGGGCTGGAACCGTGAGCAGCTCCGCCCAAACTACACAAGATTTTTTAATTATTTAAATTACGTGTGTGGGCGATGCTGGCGCCATCTTCACTGAAGAACCCCCTAATCAGCCGCCACGTGTCCAATATTCAGTTCTTTGTTTTTCTTGCTTTATTAGGTGGGATCCACTCCCATCTATCAGTGACATCATAGCCTTAACTATTAAAATATAAATTATTTTATTTACTTCTTTGGTAAAAGATAAATTATTTTATTTATGTGTATTTTGGGACCATATTTAACATAAATACTACGAAATTAGTCTTAAAGGGAAATTTTAGTAATTCAATCATTTTACACGTATATATAAATTTTGTAATACTATCATTTAACAACTTTGCATAGTAATAGTATTTATTTTGAAATCCAATTTTTTCAGTTTGATGTATTGATTTAATGAACTATTCATTTCGTCTCATTTCACTAGCTATATATATAGATGTAGAACACTTAAACATATTTTTTTAGCAATACTCTTTCATTTTTTATTGTGAGTCTCATTTTCATTATTCCACTTCTACTTCGAAAGCTTACAAAAATACTCCTTATATCCAGGGGCGGATGGACCTTTGGACAAGGGTGTCAATTGACACCCTTTAAATTTTATTGTGAAATACATATTATACCCCTAATATTATTATTATTATGAAAAAAAAAAAAAAAAAAAAAAAACGCGGCTGCACAGATTGAGATTCCTCCAATTTTTCAAAGTTATTTCTTCTTCGCGGTATTTTGTAAATGGGGAAGAAAACAATACGTTTGGTTGGAAATGAATACGTTAACTTAGTTCTTGATTAATAATGTTAGTTGGTACTCCCTCCGTCCCACTTAATTAGTCTCATTAGATATTCATATGTTAGGTATAATATTCAAATGTGACTAACTAAGTGAGACGGAGGGAGTATATGTATTATGCTAACTTCTTATAATTTATGCGAATAGTATGTTTTATTACATTTTTTTTTTATAACTTTGACACCCCTTATCAAAAATCCTGCATCCGCCACTGCTTATATCCCACTTCACTAGTTATATTTCTTTTCCCACAAGATTTTATGAGCAAAGTATTAAAAAAGGATAGTAAGGGTTCACATAAAAAATTAAAAGGTTGATTGTATCCATTTAAAAAAACTTAACAAATGAAATGGGACAGAATGAGTATATTTTCATATCCATTTTACTTTAATATAAACTCATACTAAATGGGAACCCAACTTCACTTTATTATCACTTATTATAAAAATTCGAAACCATACCAAAAAAAATTACACGCGTGTTGTTGCATCCATTTATTCACCTTTATTTAAATAAGTCAAATTTCACATATCCTTAACTTAGGAAAAAAAAAAGAAGGAAAAAGGGAAAAAAAAAAGGGGAAATACTCGTAAATAAAATAGTTCTTTTTCTTTTTGAACACTCGTAAATAAAATAGATTTTTTTTCTTTTTGAAGGGAGTAAACAAAATAATTCTCAAAAGGAAGTGGATCCCACCTGATAAAGTAACTCAGCCGATTAAATTAATTTTGTAGTCAAATACCTACTGTATGTATTACTTCTAGCAAATTAAAAATTAAAAAGTAAACTAGTGGACACGTGGCGGCTGATAAGGGGGGGGTCTGCAGTGAAGACAGTCCTAGCGCATGCATCTCATTCCCATGGTAACATTCCCAAGATGCATGAGTAATTATTTTTAGGGTCAAGTTTAAAAATACCCACTTTTATAAGAAAGAGTACTTCTATACCCACATTATAAGAAGTATAACTTCTATACCCATTTTGCCTTGAAATGTCTTAAATACCCTTACTATTTGGGCCCACTTGTCTAATAAAACAAAAATCAACTAAATATATAAATCAAACGTGGGGCCCACCAGAAAATTCAATTCAATTTTTGTTGTACACGATCTCACTCTCTCAATTCACGATTGGACTTTCGTGTATTGGAAAATTTCAATCCATATCTGACGTGGAAATTTAAAAAAAGAAAAAAGAAAAAAAAAATTGGAGGTCACGAATAGCACATACACGACCTCGGATAGGAGGAGATTGGCGTGTAATTATTTTGTAAAATCTTAAATTGCATTTATTAACTTTCAACCACCAAATCTGCCAAATTGATTCAAAATAGAGGTTGTTAGCATAACATTAATTGAAAAATCAGAAAAAGTGAGAAAACAATAGCAATAGCATAGACCTAATTAATTTCATCACAACACTAAATTTTAGAAATATCGTTGAGAGAGAAAATTTGTAGGCATTCTCGATTTTCTGGAAATTTTTGAATCGATTCAAGACCTTTTTCGAGACAAATACCAAGGTAATATACGATTTTGTTTATTTATTATTTATAATATGCGGGAAAAAAAATAGAAAATATGTGTTCTTATATACACGATTGAACAGTGAATTCAACCGTGTATACACGATTAATTGTACATAATAGTCGTGTAAAGTCAACAAAGTCAACGATTGAAAGTCAAAATTGTTGACTTTACACGACTATTTTGTACAATTAATCGTGTATACACGATTTTTGACACGAAATAATCGTGTAACTAAGAACAAAAAATTTTCAGATTATTAATTTTTGTTTTTTTTTTTCGGTACAGGTGATCAAAGAATTCTTATCTGTCATAGCGGTCGTTGGGAGGGAATATCGTACGTAGGAGGAGACTCTTTTCTCGTCACTTATCCCATATCGACTTTGAGCTATGAAAACGTAGTACGAGACATTCAAATTTACTTGGGAGACGAATCGGAGTACTTGCTATTCCATTTGACGAACCTCAGCGAGCGGGAGACGGTGAAGGCCGTTTTAAAGAGCACCGGGGATTTGCTTAGGATGTGCATCGCGAGAAGGGAGATGTCGACGATCTACGTCATTAGTAGAGCTAATCGGGTAGCCCATACTACCCAACGATCGACGATTTTTCAGAACTATAACGTCGAAGAGGAGCCGATCCCGAGATCAAATACATTTGAAGCCGAAGTACGTGACGAAGAAGAGCTGGAGTCGGAAGAAGAGTCTCTCGAGTCCGAGGGCGAGGAAGCAAGGAATGTGGAGGATCGATCCCAATTATTTGAGAGCCTAACGGCCGAATTCGGAGCATGGATCCGCGAGCCCGGCCACATTGATAGGGTTATCGGGCTTCGTAGCATGCACTCACAAAACCAAGAGCCCTGTGACGACGAAGCTCGTGCTCGCGCTAACGAGGAGGCGGTTCGACATTGGTTGATACCGCACGTCGATCTAGACACTGCGCTCCCTTTAGGATGGATCGATCCCGACTTGGCACCGGCCTTGGGTCAGTTGCGAGTGGACGGATACTTCAAGAAGAAGGATGACTTGCATATAGCCGTCGGATTGCTTCACATGGATCTCCGGAAGGAGTATTGTATCCCTCGTTCCGACAAAGGCCGTGTGGGTTTTAGGTGCACTTCGGGGAAGGATTGCGAGTTCAAGTTGAATGCAACGCAGAAAGGCGGGATTTGGGTGATCAACAGGTACGAGGCCGATCACACGTGTCTAGTTGATTTAAATTCGAACAACAAACGACAGGTGCCGGCCATGGTATTAGGAGCATTCTACGCTCGTCGATTGATCACCGAGGGCGCAGTGTTGAAGCCAAAGGAGATGGTGGACGAGCTACAGAGTGAGTACGGTATTCAGATTGACTACCCGTTTGCTCTCCGTGCGAGGAACGTCGCTATAGAGATGACGTACGGTGCCTTCGACGAGTCTTATCAGAGGCTCCCTTCTTACCTCTACCTTTTGAAGGAGATGAATCCGGGCACCGAGTACGACCTCCACACCTCCCACGCCACTGACCGTTTGACCTACTTCTACCTCGCCTTTGGTCCGTCCATCGAGGCATTCCAAAATGGTTTGCTACGCCCCGTGATCGTAGTAGACGGGGCGCACTTGAAGGGGAAGAATAAGGGGACGCTCTTTGTGGCGGTGACGAAAGACGGGAACGAGCAAGTGTTCCCCCTTGCCATTGGATTCGGTCCCATAGAGAACGACGAATCTTGTATCCGATCAGCACGTGAGCATCGCAAATGCGATCGACTCCGTCTTTCCGCATGCTGCTCACGGCCTATGCTTCGTTCACCTCCAGAGGAATTTCGTTAGGTACGGAAGGCATGCGGGGGCTATATTCGAGTCTGCCTCCTATGCCTATCGAGATTCCCAATTCGATGAATATTGGGGGAATCTGAGGGACCTAAGCAGGGAGGGAGGCGGGATCTACAGGAGGTTGAGCGACATTGGCCTACCGAGGTGGGCGAGGTGCAAGTGTCCCGTCCGACGTACGAGCTTCATGACTTCGAATCCCGCCGAGACCATGAATGCTCGGTTGTTGTGGGCTCGGAGACTCCTGATTTGTGTCATGATCGAGGTGTATCGGATAGTCGTCGAGAAGTGGTTCGACGAACAACGGACTAGTGCCCTAGCTCGCCAACATGAACTCACGGAGAAGAGGCATATACGAAGATGTCGGCATCGTCGAAACGTCGCTACTCCGTTAGAGGAATGCCTACGCCCACCCTTTCGAGAGTCGAAGGTGAAAAACAGACTTACCTCGTCGACCTCCAAAACTCGACTTGCGAATGCCGTGAGTTTGAGTTAGACGGCATCCCTTGTCGACACGCTTGTGCGGCGATAAGGTACGACTAGTTCTCGTTTTATTTTAGTTTCATGCTTGTGGTATTTCAATCGGATTTCTAAACGCTTTTGTATGTTGTTACAGGCATTCCGGTGGGCGGGCAACTGACTACGTGAGCCATTATTTCAGGCAATCCACGTTAGTTGCTACGTATTCTCCTCAGATTCAACCGGTTCCTCATCCCAAGACGTGGAGTGTTCCCGAATTCATTTCACGATGGAGGGTGCTACCCCCTCTTGTACCTAGGCAAGCCGGACGACCACCGATGGCAAGAGCTCGATCGGCCGTTGAAGGAGAATCCTCAACGAACCGGCAAAGGTGTTCAAGATGCGGACAATACGGGCACAAACGACGGAGTTGCCAAGCCTCGCTTCCCATTTCCGGAGTTGATCTAAATGCTCCCCCTCGACGTCCAAGAGGTAAGAAAAAATGTAGCATTTGCAAGAGCGAGGAGCATACTAGGCCCCGATGTCCGTTCGATACCGATGCTTGATTGTATATATTTTTTTATTTTATACAAATTGACGTTTTTGGATGTTAATGAAATTTTTTGGATGTTTAAGAATGTTATTGGATGTAATCTTATCAGATTGTGTTTGATTTGATCATTTGGTGAAAATTTGAGTTTTTTTGTGTTAAAAAATGGATACCTTCGGCCAACTACACGACAATATAGTTGATTTAAACGTGTATACACGGTATAATTATCATATCAATCGTGTAAAGTCAAAATTGAAATTGACCTTACACGGTCAAATGTTATTTTTGACCGTGTATACACGGTTGAAATTACATTTTGACCGTGTAAGGTCAAAAAGTCAAAATTAAATAAAAGTCAATGCCCTCTACACGATTGTTGACTCTACACGATTTCAATTGAAATTAACCGTGTACCCTTTTCGTGAGAAGTCAAAATTAAAGCCAAAAAGTCAAAATTAAGCCAAAATTCCAAAAATTATCGTGTTTCATTTGATTTTCTCGTGTATATTGAGTCTATTAAGTTTTATAAACGTGTAATAACGTAAGTTATGTCATAATTAAGCCAAAAATCAATTGAAACGAAGGATATCACCTGTAAGTATGAAGTATAGAGTGAGTGTCACTTATATAGTCTAACTACTAAGGTTACGTTTGATCTAGAACTAACTTACGAACGTAATGTTCTTACAAACGTGTAATTCACGTAACGTGATCGAATCATAAGATTGCACAATGTATGAAAGTAATAGTGATTCCAACTCAATTGAGCCCCACGAATTGAAAAATCCAAAAAAAAAAAAAAAAAGGGGGGGAGGGGGTTCTTATGTACACGACTAGGGTTCTTGGGTACACGGTTGAATTGCTCATTCAACCGTGTACCCTGCCGAAGGGTTGCCAAATTTAGGGGGGAAAATTACACAATTTTTCCCCCTTTCACATTTTTCAATTCTTCACTTCGATCTAATGACCAAAATCATTCGAATTAAACAATTTAAATAACATCCAACATCATTCGAATTCAACAATTTACAAATCTCAATAAGAATTCAAAATCATTCAATATTAAAATATATATATATATATATATATATATATATATATATATATATATATATACAAATTGTCACCATTGCCTCCATCCCCTGGTAGTTTTAAATATTCTCGAAGCCATCTTCCTTCGATATGCCGTCACAACCTGTTTCTCGTCGCCTTTGTACGCCTTATGGTTCTCAAGGAGCAAGTCCAGATACATGCACGCGTACACGCCACAACTCACTCCATCGTTTTGGACGAATTGCTCCTCCGGAGGGGCGAACTCGATCTCCATGAATTGCGTCTTCAAGTTGCTTACAGTTGGGTTGTATCGCGTGAAGTATTCGAGATTGGACTCCAAGAGCCGTGAGAAGAGGCGGGACAACGGCAAGCATTGGACGATCCAGGCTTGCTTGAGTGGGAGGTTTTTGTTTCCCTCGTACTTCCAGGAGAACGAATCGTACACCTCGATTTTCCAAGCAGGAACGTTCACCCGGCACACGATCCAGTGGCTGGAGGAGACATGGCAAACGACGACAAACTAAACCCAAAAAAAAAAAAAACACGATTTAGCAATAATAAGAATTAAATTCGATATAATCAAAAGAGGGTATTAAACTTACAAATTGGCCGGTGATCCAAGGGCGGTACGTGTTAATCCCCTCCCAGCCCCTCAAGAAATCGTAGGGGATCTCCCACAGCGTGTACTTCAACCTCTCGTTTCCCAAACCCATTGTCTCGTCTGTTGGTTTGTGAAACTTCGCGTACTCTTCTCGGAGTTTTTTCTTTATTTGTTTGAAATCAAAACAGTGTTTTTATTAGGTTTTTTATCCACTTGAAATTGAAACAAATGAATACGGAAGATGAGAAAACGAACTTACGTAAAAAGTAAGGGGAAGAACTATGTGCTGCTCCTTGTGAACACCTTCTTTGAGACGGAACACTTGTTGGAGTCTACGTTGCCAGTAGACCGTGTACAGGTCTATCTCCTGCATTCATTTCAAAATAATCTTATTAGTACCCTAATTAGAACAAAATCAACCGAAAAAGTAACAAATCGAAACATCTAATAAAATTACCTGGGCAGTGAGGCACTGGGTCGGGTCCTCGAGCGCGGCGAAGGTCTCCCGTGTCAGGTAGAATTCGGTCCCGCTCATAATGACGTGGGGGACTCCCAATTCCCTAAACCTCTGATACGGAGAGGATCGCTTTTTGGGATGCTCTACGACGTATGGAGATAGTAGAGATTTTGAGGGGCGTGCCTCCCTCGTCGAGGCACGAGTGGCTTCCTCATCTGAACTCGCTCCCATCTGCTCTATCTCGTCAACAAATTCACTCAACCGAGAGTGATGGGAGCCTTGGGAGGGCTTAGGCTCGTCGATAGGACGGTCGGCGACGTGAGCACCGGAGGCGCGGCTCATGGAGTGATGTTCGTGTGACCGTCTCTGACTCTCGGCACGGTGTACGGTGTGATAATCATCACCCGTCTCGATCGGGACATCCCTGAGCCCCCCAAGCGAGTGCTCACTGACCCGGACATCCCTGAGCCCCGCAAACGACTGCTCACCGACACAGGACTGTCCCTCGCCCCCTGAGGAAGAACGGCTCCGGCTCGGACTCTTCGATACGAACTTCTTCAGCTCCCCGGCAATAGCTCTAGCAAGGCGACCCAGAAATCCGGTCCCTGAGCGATCCTGCTCCCATCGGGACACCAGACGGTCCCCGAATCGGTCCAAGAAGTCGTCACCGAGGGGACCGCACTCGCACGGATCTCCGTGTGCACAGCAGATCAATCCGGAGGGCCGGGGGGTCAGCGTGCTCACTCCGAGGCCTCTTCGAGGCCCATGATTCGGGCCTCCTCTCAACCCTCGGCCTCGGCATCTCGACCCCGCCGTCGGAGTGAGCTCGCTCCGCTCGTGGAGCACGACGACGAGGGGCCACTGCCTGAGAAGCAGCCCTGCACTTGAGCTTCTCCACGGCCCTCGCCATCTCCCGCTTCGCCTTCGACACCCTTTGCTCGGGCGGGAGATTGGTTTGTTCGTGGCGCTTGGAGGGAACAAAGGCCACTCCAATCGGCTCGATGTTGTCGAGAGAATGGACTGCATACTCGAGAACATCGTGCTCATCCACCTCCAGTGTCTCATGAACCTCGAGCTACAACGAAAAATAAAACAAGAGGTGTTAGGAATCAATTTTTTTTTTTTTTTTTTTTTTAAATTCACCCAAAACTTGTGGCCAATTACACGACTGAAATTGTAATTCAGTCGTGTAGTACACGATTGGATTACAATTTCAGTCGTGTAAGGTCAACAATTTTGACTTTTATAGTCAAAATCGTTGACTTACACGACAAAATTGGAATTCGATCGTGTACTACACGTACAAAATTACAATTTGGTCGTGTAGGGTCAACAATTTTTGACTTTTAAAGTCAAAATTGTTGACTTACACGACATAATTGTAATTTTGTACGTGATTTACACAATCGAATTACAATTTTGTCGTGTAAGTCAACAATTTTGACTTTTAAACTCAAAATTGTTCACTTACACGATTGGATTGGATTTAAAAAGGTTGACTTTGACTTTTAATTCAAATTTACAGAATTTTAACTTGAAATAAATTAAACAAGACAAAAACATACTAAATCAATTACCTGAGGATCGTCGAGGAAATGTCTGAAGTCGCACGAAGACGTGGATGTGGCCCATCTCCTGAGGCAGGGGGACAGCGTCGGACGATCCCGTCGACCGCATGCTTGCCCCATGCGGGGGATCGCCTCGTAGGCCCAAATGTTCAGGGCCCAGACCGGCCTATAGGTGATAGGCACCCCGCAAGTTCGTTATTAGGCCGGGGTCCTTCTTCATCACACTCAGCTGGTAGTGGAGGATCTGGTACGACCACGCTCCCCAAGGAAATGAATTCCACGATTCCTCGAACTCCACTAGGTACCATGCCCAGTCGTGGATCGTCTGGTTGTCGTGGCCGGCCAACATGAGATAGTACATGAGCAGGTTGGCCGCCCTCAGATACTTGTCCTCCGTGCCCAGTACAGTCTTGTCGTCGTTGAAGTCCTTCTTCAACTGATTTATCCTAGGGGATTCACCCCCGTACTTCGTGTGGAGGAGGCTCCTGTTGGGAGGGTTGTGCCGGCCATTAGGGTTGAATGCCGACTCCCCGAAAGGCAGGCCCGTCACGATGGCGTACTCTTGGGCACGGAAGCATATGTCCTGGCCACCGACGTGGAACCACCTCTCCAACTCGGGAATCGACTCATCCTCGAGCTCTCGGGCTAGAAGCTCGTGGAGGGCGTTGTTCGCACTCCCGCTCCTCCGAATTTCGAGGAGGTATCGAAATGGGCCTGCCCTAAATCTATCGAGCAAGCGTTCGCCGCCTACGCGACGCAACACGCGCGGAATCGACTCGATCACGTCATCCCGTATGTAGATGTTTATTTGCCCTCTAAACCCTTGCATTCGGCCCCTCATCCATTGAAACCTAGGCTGCAAATCGAGAAGAAACAAAACAAATCAAAAAAAAAAAATTGAAAATTTCTTGCTTTGCACACGGCAGGGTACCCGACCGAAATTCCATTTCAGTCGTGTAAGGTCAACGATTTTGACTTTCCAGTCAAAATCATTGACTCTACACGACTAAATGAATTTTCAATCGTGGAATTCACGCTTAAATTCAGAATACAATCGTGTAAAGTCAAAGTCAAAATTTAATTTTAATCAATTAAAGTCAATATACACGATAAATTACACAATTTTGTCGTGTTACACACGATCAAAAGTCAAAATTGATTGTTACCGTGTAAAGTCAACAAAATTGTTGACTTTACACGGTTAATTAACACATTTAATCGTGTATTACACGATGCAATTAAGGATTATATCGTGTACATAAGAACTCAAAAAAAATTTAGAAAATTTTGAATCGACGTAAACCATAGTATGCTTCATGCTTATTAACAATGTGCTCGAAACCATAACATGCTTCATGCTTTGCATTCGAAAACAATAAAATGTGAAAACAACAAACTCACCGGCGGTGGGGGGTCAGGGTATACCCGGGGCTCCGCCGGCTCCTCCGCCGACGGCTGCTGTGGCCAACGACGGGAGGCTGCCCGTCGGCGTGGGGGGGCTTGGTTTGAGGTCCCTGCTTCATCTTGGTTAGACATATCGGCGACGGCGACGGCGACGGTGACGGCGAGTGTAATTTTTTTTTCCCGATTGGGTAATTTTCGGTCTGTCGTGTAAAAATTGGGAAGGAATCGTGTGAGAGAGAGAGAGGGGAGGGTGGGGTAGATGGAATATTCAATTTTAGATTTATTACGGGTGGGTCCCACGACATAAATTCTCAATTTTGGTTGTTGCATTACAATTTTGTTTTATTAGAAAAGTGGGAGGGTATTTTTGACATTTCAAGGCAAAATGGGTATAGAAGTTATACTTCTTATAATGTGGGTATAGAAGTACTAGTTTTTATAAAAGTGGGTATTTTTAACTATTATCTCATTATTATGATTAAAAGTGTCAATGTTTCAAAAGTGTCAATCTTTGTAAACAAAAGTGTCAATGTTTCAAAAGTGTCAATATTTATAAACAAAAGTGTCAATTTTAATCCGGTCTCACAGTGAGGCCGGGCTGACAGGAATGTGCCCCTTTACGAAATAAGTGAACTAAAATAAAAATAAATGAAAAAAAAAACTAATTTTTTGTTGTCTTCTTTTTTTCTTTAAAATAAAAAATGATCAATAATGGTTCCTTATTTCCCCCTTAATGTGTCTCGAGCCCTCAATCTCTTGATTTGGAGGCAAAGCATTTTACCACTAAATACCGCTCCGTTGACTAAGGAGGGGGTTTATTCAATTGAGATATTGCTGGATTTTTTTAGACTTTGAAAATAAGTGGATTTTTATAAACTTTTAAAATCAATAGATTCTGTGCAGAGTTTGACTAGACTTCATACAGAGTTTGACTGACTTTATTTATTGATTTTGGTGGATTTTCATGGACTTGCAATATTGTGGTACATGTTTTTTTTAAAAATTAATTTACATGGATTTCCATAGACTCCGACGTTGAACTACAATATTGTAACTATTTATTATAAATATATACGAGTCACACTTGTAAATAAATAAATAAAATTATCTATATTGATTTGTTTATAAAAAGAATATCAAATAACTTTATACAAATTTTTTGAATATGTTTGTAGGGGAGTATCAAAATTCATCAAATCTATATATATATATAAAAAGGGAATCCTTCAATTGAAATCAATTTTAAAATGGCAATTTTGTAAATTTTTTCAATTTTAAGGTTTTAAAGCAAAATAACTAACTATCCATTTTATATTGCACGATTGTAATTAACAATATTTTGTTTTAAAGTAAATTGTAGAACAGAGAATACAGAAGAAGAATCAGCTAGAGAAAAAGATAGAGGCGCAGAGAAAATGGCGGTATTCTCATTAATCTCGTATTGTGTATATCACTAGGGTTACAAGTAATATATATATACAAGAATAAAACCCTAACTTATCCATAAGTAATGTCCATATATAAATATTTACAACACTCCCCCTTGGACATTACGTTATGATGTTTATGTCTCGTTAAAAACCTCTCCGTAAAAACCAAGTGGGAAAAATACGGTAGAGGAAAAGAGTACATAACATACGTTTATACATGTGTTGCATTAGTTGCCTCATTAAAAACCTTAACTAAGAAAACCCAATGGGCAAAAAACTTAGTAAGGGGAAAAGAGTACAACTATTAAGCCTTCAGGGCATAATCTTCAAGATTATATATTTCGATCTTCAAGACCTATTATTTAAAATAATTTAAATTTTGTTGCTCCCTCTCAAGACAACAATATTTCACATTATCTATTTCTCGTGCATAGATATATGAGGAGGTTTAGTGAATAATCTGCAGGATTATCAATTATTATTATATATTTATAACAATAGTTCTTCTAGAACTCATGTATGCAACACAATAACAACATTATATATCCTCATATAGGATATTGAGATTTTAATAATATACCAGTCCCAAAAATATGTTGTAGGGATCAATCAAAATAAGCAAAGAGCATCCAAAATCAAAATATCAATCTTAATTAGTATCTCAATACGTAATATATAACAAGGTTTTAGCGAACCTTGAATATAACAAAGAATATGATGAACATCATATAAATAGATCTCCTTCCGGGAGTAATAATGAACAAAGGTGTATACCTTTAAAGATATCCAATATAGTGTTCAACATCATTCAATATATCTCCTTCTAGGAGAATCTCAAAATCTTGAAGAAGATAAATCAAGGTTTCGTATACCTTGAAGATAACAAATACAGTAATATGATTACCATCATACAAACATATCTCCTTCCGGGAGCAATTCAAGTATTGCTAGCATGTTGATTTCATACGACGTATCAGGCCTGATAGAGTAGTACTTCTGGTACTTTAGATAATGAACTTCTGGTTCATAATTTATTTGTTATCTTTTTCACTTCAAGTGATAAAACATACATTGAGATACTAAATAGCAATTTATCAAATAAAAACTATTTAAAATACTTATAATCACTTCAAGTGATAAACAAACATTGAGGTACTAAATGGATGCAATTTATCAAATAAAAACTAATTAGAGTGCTCATAAAACAAATATACTGGTATAATACTTCTTTAGGAAGATACTCGAACTTCTGGCCGAGATTATATTTAGACTTATCACAGGTCTTTCATTCTGAAGACTCCGTCACTAAGCATGAGTTAACATTCTCAAATTCTATGCGTGTACTACTTATTACATCAATATAATGTGAAACAAAAATCATTCAAATGTCATAATGAGTAAACACGCAATAACATATATCATCTTTAACATATCCTTACTTCAGGAGGATAAACTATTATAGTAATTTATGTTGCAATTTTATTTTCCCTTATGAAAGTCTCAAGTCCAACAGGGACTTATATATTACATATATATCTGGTTTATGGCATACATAAATGCGGTCATGATAAATCATAAGATATCTATACATACTGCCAGATATATTGAATAGCGGAACATATATAACAGGAGAATTGAATTATATTGAGGGTCTCTCTGCAAAAAGCCCTCGAGCCACTCACTTTATTTTTCACCACCTCTTAGATTTATTTTCTCATTAAAAATAATCCTTTGTGTCCTTCTGGGACAACCTTCACTATAGAAAATCTTACCGAGGAAATAAGACTTATCGTCTATTTAGCGAGTTAAGCTCCACCTCAACCTCAAGTGCTTCTGGCACTATCATATCATATTTCACCAAGTGCATCTTGCACTATAATACAAATTTGTTCTAGATCTAGATCATCATTTGAAATATATACCAGTAATGATTGAGGTGAAAGTGTCAACACTTATGATACTTCAATGACAATATATATAACTCTAAATAAACCAGAATATTCATCATTTCCCAATAATAAATTGTAATCTGGTTGTTCCGTAATCCCAGTGTTATAATTATTTAGTGCACGTGCAAACTCATCTGCAGGACGATCCTCTTCAAGAGGTTATATGGTGTACCTGGGATTCTCGTCTACAGGACGATCCTCTTCAGGAGGTTCTATGGAGTATATATATATATATATATATATATATATATATATATATAGTTTTATTATAATTACCGCGGATTTACTCTTTAGCACCAGTAAAATGTTTACGCTTCAGGCGTATAAGAGCATCAAATAATTTGTTAAGTTCTCAAATGTTGGTCCCGGGAAAGAGTAATTGGTGTATGGGGGGGGGGGGGGGGGGGGAATACCCCAATAACCAACCGTTTTTGACTTTTATAAAATCAGGTCGATCAAAGGTCGATTGTCAAGGTCAATCCTTATCAGAGACAGGTTGATCTATCAAGCTCGTTTGGGTACAAGCTTGATTTATCAAACTGTGCTTATGCGGAAGTTGGTGGAGGTTGATTTACTCTTTGAAAAATCTAAGGTCGATACTGAAATGCAGGTTGATGCTTGATATGCAGGTTGATGCTCGATACGCAGGTTGATAATGAAAAGAAAGGGCGATAAATAAAGAGAGAGAGAGAGAGAGACCGCGATATAGCGTGGTTCGGAGAAACCCTCCTACGTCCACGTCAGGTCGACTCGACCTGAGAATCCCTTTACCTTTGGATTCAACCTCTCTCTTATTTATACTGACTGAGTATCAGTTCTAAATACACTCTAACCTGAATATATCTAGACACGAGTTTTGGGTCGTGACCCTTACAACCTTTCGTACAAAACGTACAAATAACCTTTCACACACTACAGAGCTTGACTAACTCTACAATGGTGAAACACTAAACAATCTTTCTAACTTCGAACGGGTCGGAGAAGAAGATGTTGAATCAACGACAAGCAGCAGTGAACGCTTCGTCGTTGGGCTTTTATCGGAGTTGAAAGTCTCTCTTTGTCAAGTGTTTGGGAAACTAATCGGATTTCGAACACTTGAATGGTTATGAACTTGAGAGAGACTTTTGCAGAGATTTGGCGTTGATAGCTTGAGTTTCCCGTACTTGAATCCGATAATGGATGAAGAATTTATAGGCAGTTTTGAAAAACTAGCCGTTGGAGTCAGGCTGACGTGGCACTAGCCGTTGGAGGCTGACTCATTTCTAGCCATTGGGAAAGTTCGTCCTTGCTGGCACACCACGTGGCAAGGATCAGGTCGTGTTGCTCCATGGAGGCGGAGCATCGACCTTGATATTGAAATCCAGCTCTTGAAATCTTCTAAGTCAAAGCAGGCTGGAAGCTTGATAAGGAAGGTCGATAGACAGGCAGATATGCTAGCTTGATCCGAATGAGGCAGGTCGATAATCGACCTTTCTCTTACAGGGTGGATCGAACTTGCATTTGAACATTTAGAGAGTATCGACCTGCACTAACATGTAGCAGGTCGATCTATCGGCCTTGACCCTAAACAAGTAAAATGTGCCTAAGTGTGGTTTCGATAAACATCATCAAAATCAAACTGCAAGGGGTTCCCAACAATTTCCCCCTTTTTGATGATGTCGAAACCATACACTTTACAAATAATTCCTAAGATTTTACAAAAATGAAAGATCGATTAACCATTAAGGTTGATAAGGAATTATATGAAAGACAGATAATAACATATTTAAAAATAAAGCAGTAAAGGCAGATGCCTGGACAAAGAGATATTGTCGTCAGGTCGAAAGATGATTTTTGCTTCATTCAGCTCGATAGCGTAGTTTACATTTGGAAATTACAATTCGTGCTTCGAACTTAAATGAATACTAAAACAAACAAAATCATCTATCTACATCTGCTGGGCACGGGCTGCTATGCGCTCTTCCTGGATCTGCTCCCTCGACTTCGCCTGCATACTTGCGTAAATTCCATCCCTGATGCGGCAGTAGGCGGGATCGGAATTTGAGACGTTTACGTTCAGGCCGATGGCGGTCAGTGCGATGTACCGGTCGATTCGGGAATAATCAAGGTAGCCCGAGCCGCCAATAAGCAAGGGCGTGAAAAATTGCTTGGCTGGAGCCCTTAATATCGCACCGGCCTCTGCAGCCTTCTTTCGAAGTTCACCAATGAAGTCTTGGTGAGGAAACTTGAGCATGTAGGCTGCATATGCGTCATCGGCATTTTCAGGAAGGGAGGGGTCCTTGATCCAGTAGTGAAGGATGATGAAGCAGCTGTTGAGCTCCCGCAGCAGGGCGTTCTGGCGCTCATCTAGCCACTCAACGGCCTGTTGCTGGACTCCAGCATCCAAAATCAATTCGGAGGCCGATTCACTGACCCAGTCAGATTCGGCCTTCTTCCTTGCTTCAGCAGCCCGGCGCTCCGCTATAAAGCGCTTCTGCTCGACGGGGTTCATGGCCTGCTCCGGCGTCGCACCAGCCAGATGCATGGCTTGAATCAGCTCGGCCTCTTTTGCCAATCGAGCTTTGGCGGCGGCGGCCTCAGCAGCAGCAGCAGCAGCAGCTGCTATGGGATCGGCCTGGGAGGCAACGGCCTTAGAGGCGGACTTGGAGGCCGTGGCCTGGGGAGCAGACTTCTTTTGTGGCGGAGGCGGAGGAGGGGGAGGAGCCAAGGAAGATGAAGGGGTTTTTGATTTGCTTGTCCTCTTCTTCCTGGCGACGGCAGCGGCGGCTCTTTCTTCTTCCCCCTTTTCGACATCATCAGAAAGGGTCTTGATGGGGAAAGAAGAGTAGCGTCCTCCTCCTGTAGCTTGCCTACGGCCTCTCGCAGCTGCTGGTGCCCATTCAGCAGGCTGGTGAGAGTATCCAGGATGCCGTTTATTTGCGTGTTGGAGGCCGATGCCGAAATGGTGATTGAAGTAGTCAGGTCGGTCACACGGTGATCGACCTTGGCTACGTCCTCCTTCACATCCCCGATCAGGTCTCGGGACGCCATGTTCAGTGCCTCGAGCTGGGTCAGCAGAAGTTTGTCGGTGTATTCTTTCAAATGGTCGACAGCGAACTTCGTCACCTGCTCCCTGGCAGCATCATCGGCCTGGGTCCTGGCTTCCTTCAATATATCGACCCGGGCCTCCGCGATGGCTTGCTTAATCTGCTCCGGTATACTGAGAGTGAGAGACTCGAGCTTTGCAGATAAGGAATTGAGCTCGAGCTCCACATCGAACTTTGATGAGTCTGGAGCAGAATCAGCAGTAATCAGAGCTTCATCACCACCTGCATTCCTTGGCGGCGATTGCTCTGGAGTTTGAATGGCCTCAAACTCATCTCCAACATCGGCGGCGGAGTTATAGAGGGCGCGAGAATGAGTGTAGAGGGGGCGAAGGTCGATGCCCAAAATCTTGGCCTCGACCTTCATGCGCCGCAGCACAAGAGAACGGAAATTTGTGGCCGCATCCTCCACACTGAAGAACCCAAACTCTTCCTCTAGCGCCAACTCCTCGATCTTCGCTCCTCGAGGGTGGTGACCTGCAGCAAGGCCTCGAAAACATAGTAGTAACTCGACTTACAAACCAGATAGAACTGGAGGCGAGTAGCAAGGTCGAGGGACTTGGGGAGTTGAGCAATCCCCGGCATCAGATCGATCACCTTCAGCCTGGCCTCGGCCTTCATGGAGGCCACCTGGGATTGAGCAGCAGACACGGGCTGCTCGGAGAAAGGCTGGATCGGCAGCACGACGTCTTCCTCCAGGGGCACATGCCGAAAGGGAGAAGACTGGGAATCTTCCGCCGTGAGATCCTGGATCTCCACAGATCCAGCACGTTGGATTTCGGGTGACCTCACTGGAGAGGGAATGACAACGACCTGTGGGCGGGGAGATGCAGACCGTTGTTGCGAGGTCGATGGCTCCATGACGGAACGGACTGGAGATGGAGTTCGTTCGGCTGATTAGGAGGGCGATGGGGAGGGCGATGGCTCCCTGCGAGGTGCAGATTCCTCGAACTCTACGGGAAGTACCCGGTGAAACGGCCTGACCGGATCAGTGGAGGTCGATTGCGTCCTCTGTGGAGGAGTCTTGTTCACAGGTGGGGTCTTCTTGGCAGGGCGAGAGGGAACCAGGTCGACATCGGCCTTTCTCTTCTTTTGAGTAGGTCGAGCTGGAATCCTCCATCCGAACCTTGGATTCGCCGGTCTTAGTGAGGTGCGCCCTTACATGGTCTGGCGACCCATAGAAAATCTGCGGCGCCACCCCAATCGCCATCTCCATTTGGTGGAGATCTTTTGGAATAAATAGGTGGGGGAAGGTCGGCTCATTAGACCACTTCCTATTTTTGAAGAAGGAATGACAATGCAGGTCGCCTTCGTCCCAAGGCGAATCGGCCTTTTCTCATTGTGGAGATGCACGTCCACCACGGCCTCTCCCTCCATCTCGCAGACGATCTGCCTGGCCTCATCCCAGAGCAGGGAGACCAGCAGTTTGGCCCAACTAATGGGCAGGTCGAGGATCACGGCCGCCATTATTTGAAACTTCAATGGGGTGACCTGGTCGTGATTCCCAATGTGCCCTAGGAAGCACTTATGCACGAAGTCCATTAAGAGGCGGTATTTGGGGCGGAGCTCGTTCCTCTTGAAGGATATGGACACGTACTGCCTTTGCTCAATAAGGACACGGTCTGCAACCTGCTGCAACTGGTCTCGAGAGATTTCCGAGAGCTGCATCGTCCCTCCCTCCCCAATACCGAAGGCAGCCTTCACGGCGTCAAGAATATTGATGGTGTGCATGGCATTCTGGGTTCCGAGGGAGACAGTGTGGGTGGAAACGGAATCGCCCTCATTCCAGTTGTAGAAGAAGGCACTCACAATCTTGGGAAGATGCTTCGCCGACCTGGTGGATATAATTTGGTGGAACGGAAAGCAGGTCTCCACCAGAGCGAACATGGAATCAAGATCACGAAAACCGAAGTTTTCGCGCACCATATAGGGCTCGAATTTGATGCGAGCCTTCAAGTAATCTTCGATCTCTGCCCACTGCATTTCCTTGCGGCCGGATGTAGATTTTCCTGCCATTAATGTCGATTTTTCTGCCATTGTAAGAAACAGATTAGTAAAATAAAGAGTAAATTGACAGAAAATGGAACCAAGAATGGCGAAACGGTACAAACCACGGTTTGTGATTTGGTGCAGAGAGTGAGAATGTAGAGCGTGAAAAATAGCAGTTAGTGTAAAACTACGACGGCGGCTGTTGTTTTTGCAGAGAATGAAAACTAGGTTTTGCAGAGAAAAGTGATGAACGAAGAAGGTAAGTAATGTTTTTGAGAGAAAACTGCATGACATATATAGATAATTCGAACGGTTGAGATCGTTCGAATTTGAAAGGGTTAAAGTTTTCCCTCTCACCCACGTCCACACGATTAACGCGCATGGAATGTGAAGCGGTTCACATCCGCGCGTGAGAAAGAGAAACGTGCGTATATATGTGCTTTTTCAGAAAAGTGGCAGGGAATTAAATGCAACATTGGTCAATGTGTCAATATTTGACACTTGACTAGATGTGTTGCTAAAATAGTAATCATTACTCCCTTTTTCCTTATTTTCTGCAACCTAACAGGCCTTAAACAATGTAACACATTGAGAAATAAATATCAATAATTAATGGAAAATTCAATGCGTATTTAAGAAGTCATAAGACAAAAGGGTGATACTGCCCTTTTGATTCTCCCTTCATAAATGCAGGTAGCATTAAGGTTGGCATCGGATTGATGATATCGGCCTTGTGACAGAGAACGGCCTATCGAAATGAGCGGCCTGGACTTGTGATGTCGGCCTGGCAAGATAAAACGGCCTGAACTTATGATATCGGCCTGGCAAGATAATATCGGCCTTTGTTCCCCCTCAAATGATGAACAATTTTGGGCAAGTGTTCCCCCTCAATTCGAGGAACACAGGTCGATCTGTAGATTTAGACAACGGCCTGTTGATGAAGATCAGTCTGTCATTTGGATCGGCCTGTAGGAAGGATGTCGGCCTATGAGAGAAACGGCCTGATGATCCGTTAACGGCTTGTTGACTTGTGAATGGCCTGTTGAAAAATGGTGACGGCCTATTAAGAGTAACGGCCCGTTGAGTCACGATCGACCTGTTGAGTCAAGAACGTCCTGATGACTCAACATTTAATAACCCTAACTTTCCACACAGCATTTTGAATCTTTCTTCGGCTAGGGGTTTGGTTAGGATATCAGCCCGTTGAATATCAGTGTGTATCTTCTCAATAACCACGTTCTTCTTTTCCACGTGATCGCGAATAAAGTGATGTCGAATATCCACGTGTTTGCATCTTGAATGGAGAACTGGATTTTGAGTAATGGCGATAGCACTCGAGCTGTCGCAGAATATAGGCACTTTACTAACTTCAACTTCATAGTCTTTGAGTTGTTGTTTGATCCATAAGATTTGTGCACAACAACTCCCTGCGGCCATGTACTCGGCCTCTGTGGTGGAGGTGGCTACTGAAGTTTGTTTCTTTCAAAACCATGAAATCAGCTTGTTTCCGAGAAAGTGGCAAGTACCCGAGTTAGATTTCCTATCGAGCTTGCACCCTGCATGATCAGAATCTGAATAACCTGTAAGCTACAAATTATCATCACAAGGATATCAAAGACCTAAATTTGTGGTTCCTTTGATGTATCGAAGAGTTTTCTTTGCTGCTTCCAAGTGGGATTCCTTCGGATTAGCTTGAAATCTAGCACACACTCCAACTGCAAAAGTGATATCAGGTCGACTAGCAGTTAGATAAAGTAATGAACCAATTATACCCCTGTACTGTGTTATGTTGGCAGGTTTTCCTTCGGGATCCGGTTCGATCTTCCCGCCAGAGAGCATCGGTATTTTGACGGGCTTGCTGTCTTTGACACCAAACTTGTCAACCAGCTCGTGTGCGTACTTTGTTTGGCTAATGAAGATTCCTTCATCGGACTGCTTGACCTGCAACCCTAGAAAGAAATTCATTTCCCCCATCATAGACATTTATATTTTTCTGTCATGAGGTTACCAAATTTTTCGCATAAAATGGGAGATTTAGATCCAAAAATAATATCATCAACATAAATTTGTACTAAAAGGATATGTTCATTCACTTTGATAGTGAATAGCGTTTTGTCGACTGAACCACGCTTGAATCCAGATTCGATGAGAAAGGATGATATCGTCTCATACCAAGCTCGAGGAGCTTGCTTAAGTCCGTATACGGCCTTGTGCAGTTTGTAGACTTTGCTTGAATCACCCTCCTCGAATCCTGGAGGCTGTTCCACGTAGACTTCTTCTTCGAGAACGCCATTGAGGAACGCACTTTTTACATCCATCTGGTAGACTTTGAATCGTTGATGAGCGGCATAGGCTAGAAACAGCCTTATAGCTTCTAATCTTGCAACGGGGGCAAACGTCTCATCATAATCGATTCCTTCTTGTTGGCAGTAACCCTTTGCTACCAATCGGGCTTTATTTCTGACAAATTCTCCAGATTCATCTCTCTTGTTTTTGTAAACCCATTTGACTCCAATGACGCCCTGATGATAAGGATGATCAACTAGAGACCATACTTCATTTCTTTTGAATTCATTGAGTTCTTCTTGCATGGCTTGAATCCAGTCAGCATCACGAAGAGCTTCAATGGCATCTTTGGGTTCAATTAGAGAGAGATAGCAGCTTAGTAGCGCACTTTCACCAATCGTCCTTCTTGTTCGCACTCCTTGGTTTGGGTTCCCAACAATGAGCTCTTTTGGATGAGCATCGATCCAACGTCTGCGTCGAGCTCTTTCTTCGTTTGAAATGATTGGATCGGGCTCATTAATGGGTTCGTCAAACTACGGGTGACTTGAAGGTTGATCAGTGTGCACGTGCTGTTGCTCGGGCTGTTGATCAGGCTGCTGTTGATCAGACTGAATATCGAGCTGCTTCATTGCTTCATCGAGCTGCTCGATTTGTGATGTAAGGTCGTTTACAGCTTCAGTTTGGGGAACTGAGGAAGGGGGATCAGCCTGGTTAAGTCCGGCTGATGTATTACAGCTCGAAGTATCATTTGCATCACTTCCCCCTTGCTGTGTGACCTTTGGATCAGATTGATCCTCTTCCTCCAAATCATTTGGAGTCCATACTAGCAGGTCGTCGATGGGGGAGTTAGACGGCCTGTTAGTAGCGGACTGATCTGAACCTGTACTTAACTCTCTGTACAGACAAGTAGATTCATCAAACACAACATGAGGTGTTACCTCCACAACTAGGGTTTTCTTATTAAAAACTCTATAAGCTTTGCTAACCTCCGAGTATCCTAAAAATACTCCTGGATCGACCTTGCTATCGAATGTTTTTAATTGAGATTTCCCATTGTTATGAATGTAATACAAGAACCCAAAAGCTTTAAAATACTTTAACCTGGGGAGCTTGTTGTTCCACAGCTCGTATGGAGTCTTTCCATGTCGGGTAGTGATGATCGACCTGTTTTGGGTATAGCAGGCAGTGTTAACGGCCTTTGCCCAAAACTTCTTTGGAAGGTTGGTTTCATCCAACATGGTACGAGCTGCTTCCTTCAGCGACCTGTTACGGCGTTCCACTACGCCATTTTGTTGAGGTGTACGAGCTGCTGAGGTTTGATGATGAATTCCACTCTTTGTGCAATATTCTTCGATCATAGCATTGATAAATTCGGTGCCTCGATCTGATCGAATAGAGATGATGGATTTCTCCTTTTGATTGCACAGTTTGCTCAGCAACGCAGGTAGCTTCTCCAATGTCTCCTTCTTCTTGTACATGAAAATAACCCACGTAAATCTAGAATAATCATCTATAATAACGAGAGCATATTTTCTACCGTTTATACTCAAGGGAGTGACTGGACCAAAGAGGTCGAGATGGAGAAGCTCAAGAATTCGATTTGAAGCTTGTGCCGTCACACTTGGAAAGGATGATCTTGTTTGCTTTCCAGCTTGACAGGCTTTGCAAATATGATCACGATCGAAGACTTGATCTGGCAGATCGTTCACCAGCTTGTTGCGTGCGAGCTTGTTGATGGCCTTGAAGTTCAAATGACTCAACCTCTTGTGCCATAGCCAGCTTGTCTCGGAATCAGCCTTTGTGACCAGGCAGGTCTCTATCCAATCAGTCCATTGAACTATATAGAGTCTGTCCTGCAAAATTCCGGTAAGAAGTATTTCTCCTTCCTCATTTTTCACGAGACATTTGTTAGCAGTGAATTCTACTCGTTTACCACTCGAGCAGAATTGCGACACAGAGAATAGGTTATGATTAAGACCTTCAACATATGAGACATTAGAGATAGTTGTTTTACCAACTTTTAGATCGCCCTGGCCTCTCGTAAGTCCCTTAGAATTTCCTCCAAAGGTTACAAGTGGCCCGTCTCGGTCTTGATAGTTTGATAGTAGCGTTTTGTCACACGTCATGTGCTTTGAGCATCCACTATCAATGATCCATACAGCTCCACGAGCTGCTTGGCTCCTTCTTTGAGCCTTCCCAACCTGCAGTTAGTTAAACTTAGCAACCCATTTGAGATTGGGTGCTACATCGGTTGCGGGAACGGCCTTTGGGACCCAGATTTGTTTCGCCGGTCTGCTTCTATCCGAGGCTGAGGACGAGGCAGTGGCGGTCTTGGGCTTGGGAGCCTTGGATTTCTTTGAGCGAGGGCGACGAGGCTGATAATACTGCTCTTCATGAAGACCAGGTTGATACTGCCAGTCTTGAAAGTTCGACTGTTGAGGGTAGTGGCAGTTACAACCTTGATGAGCAGGAAAGAAGAACTGAGGGTGATACGGCCTTTGATAGTACTGGCCTTGGTATCGCCCTGGATGAACAGCCTGCTTTTGATGAGAGGGGGCAGGTCGACGATGCTGTGCAGGTCGACTCTCTTTCTTTTGAGGAACAGTCTGTTCCTTCTTGTGCTGCTTTAAGAGAATGGCTTGGGGCTGTCGAACTGGGTTCTTCAGCTTGACCATCTTATCTGGAAGAGCTTGATGACCTTTTCTGATATTCTTTGATTTAGATTGCGCCTTCACGAACGTGATCTCGCAGTCTTTATCCTTGCTTTCCTTGGATTTTCCATTAAATCCAATACCAGAGTGATCGCGCGGATTGCATTGCATGGATTGGACTTCTTCCAATTTCTTTCCGCTTTTCTTCAACTGGCTCAAAGTGAGTTGAAGTTTTTCTTCCTTTTTCACGAGGAGTTCGTGTCGAATAATCAAGTCAGCCAATTTTGATGTAAGGCTGTGTATTTCGGCATCTTTGATTTTGAGGGACTCGTCCTTCTCGAGCGCCCTGGTATCGAACTCCTTAACCCGGAAAGTCAATTCATCAACCTTTGACTTTAGGGCTTCGATCTCCCTTTCCTTTTCCTCATCATAGGGAGAGAATCTTTCTTCTAATGCCAGCTTGTATTTTTCATTTTTGTTCATTAGCTCAGCATTATCTTCAACGACCTCTTTGAGTGTTTCCACGAGGTCGGCATAGTCATCGAGTTGTTTCTTGATTTCTTCCCAAGACACAGCCTCGGATAGGTCTTCACCTTCTGCACATTCATCGTCAGAAAAAGAAAGTGAAATGGGTTGAGGATCTACCTTTGAAGATCCCTCGTTTTGTTGGTGCTCTCCAACGAAACATTCTTCGTCATCACTTTCATCGAAAGCGATGTAACCTTCGTCATCACTTGACGAGCTGTCTGAGAGATGAGCCTCCTTTGATTCTTCGGCGATCATGGCTTCCTTGAGCTTTTTATCGCGCTTTGCACGGAGCTCGTCTCTCTCGGCTTTTGTCAGATCTGGACAATTGGTCTTGTAGTGACCTGGCCTGCCACAACTAAAGCAACCACCCTCGGGTGTGTTAGAAGAATTGAAGGTTGAGGGTTTACCTTCTCCCTTTTTGTCAGGGCGGTCGTGGTTGCGGTTTGAGAAATTTCGCTTGTTGTCACGATAGAACTTTTTGTATTTGACAACCTTTCCTAGGAGCTTCTCATTTCTCCTAGCAGCTAGAGCATAGTCGAGAGTCATCTTCTCGAACTTTTTGACGATGGATTCGTCAATCGGACTTGGGGTAGCAGCAGAGGCTGAGTCGGCCTTGAAAGCTACCTCTTTATCGTTCTTTTCATCAACCTTCTTGCTGGTGGAAGGCTGTGCTGATCCATGGATTCGGATCATCTCATATTCATTTCCGACAAGGATGTCGAAAAGATCTTCGGTGGTGAGGAAGTTGAAGTCCGAACGGGCTGGATGCATGGCGGCGTATACGTGCCAATTTGCAGGTAGGGCACGCATCACTTTTAGATTCTTCTCGCGCTGCGTATATTTGTGAGGGTTGATTGCAGCGACTTCGAGAATGATTTCTGTGAAGCAAATTTTCATTGCTTCTATGGTTTCTCCTGAAACCATCTTGAAGTCATCGAACTTGCTGCACGCCATAGACAGCTTGTTCTCCTTCATTTCCTCTGAACCCAGGCTGATGGACCGGAGGGTGTCCCACATCTCTTTGGCTGTTTCAAGATTTCGAATCTTGGCAAGGTAGACGCCCTTCACGGTGCTAGAGATGAGTCCCTTTGCGTAGTCATCGAGACTGGCCTCCTTCCTTTCCTCGGTTGTGTAGTCGCGAGGATTTTTGAGGACTTTTTCGTAAGTGGCCTCCCCGGGGGATGTTCCATCCACGATGATCTTTGCTGCATAAATGGGGGAGGGGCCATTTTCGATGATATCCCTCATAAGGACGTGATGTGCCTTGAGACACATCTTGATCCGGAAGCTCCAGTCTTCATAGCCTTGGATGGCGAAATCTTCACAAACCCTGAGAAGAGAAGCCTCCATAGCAAATAATATGATATGAATGAAAAGATTTTTCTAAGGGATCGGTTAAAAATGACCAAAAGTTTAAAAGAAAAACTTTAGTATGCAAAGCAGCGGTCAAAAGAACCACTGCTCTGATACCACTTGTTGGTCGCGGGAAAGAGTAATTGGTGTATGGGGGGGGGGGGGGGGGGGGGGGGGGGGAATACACCAATAACCAACCGTTTTTGACTTTTATAAAATCAGGTCGATCAAAGGTCGATTGTCAAGGTTGATCCTTATAAGAGACAGGTTGATCTATCAAGCTCGTTTGGGTACAAGCTTGATTTATCAAACTGTGCTTATGCGGAAGTTGGTGGAGGTTGATTTACTCTTTGAAAAATCTAAGGTCGATACTGAAATGCAGGTTGATGCTTGATATGCAGGTTGATGCTCGATATGCAGGTTGATAATGAAAAGAAAGGGCGATAAATAAAGAGAGAGAGAGAGAGACCGCGATATAGCGTGGTTCGGAGAAACCCTCCTACGTCCACGTCAGGTCGACTCGACCTGAGAATCCCTTTACCTTTGGATTCAACCCCTCTCTTATTTATACTGACTGAGTATCAGTTCTAAATACACTCTAACCTGAATATATCTAGACACGAGTTTTGGGTCGTGACCCATACAACCTTTCGTACAAAACGTACAAATAACCTTTCACACACTACAGAGCTTGACTAACTCTACAATGGTGAAACACTAAACAATCTTTCTAACTTCAAACGGGTCGGAGAAGAAGATGTTGAATCAACGACAAGCAGCAGTGAACGCTTCGTCGTTGGGCTTTTATCGGAGTTGAAAGTCTCTCTTTGTCAAGTGTTTGGGAAACTAATCGGATTTCGAACACTTGAATAGATATGAACTTGAGAGAGACTTTGGCAGAGATTTGGCGTTGATAGCTTGAGTTTCCCGTACTTGAATCCGATAATGGCTGAAGAATTTATAGGCAGTTTTGAAAAACTAGCCGTTGGAGTCAGGCTGACGTGGCACTAGCCGTTGGAGGCTGACTCATTTCTAGCCATTGGGAAAGTTCGTCCTTGCTGGCACACCACGTGGCAAGGATCAGGTCGTGTTGCTCCATGGAGGCGGAGCATCGACCTTGATATTGAAATCCAGCTCTTGAAATCTTCTAAGTCAAAGCAGGCTGGAAGCTTGATAAGGAAGGTCGATAGACAGGTAGATATGTTAGCTTGATCCGAATGAGGCAAGTCGATAATCGACCTTTCTCTTACAGGGTGGATCGAACTTGCATTTGAACATTTAGAGAGTATCGACCTGCACTAACAGGTAGCAGGTCGATCTATCGGCCTTGACCCTAAACAAGTAAAATGTGCCTAAGTGTGGTTTCGATAAACATCATCAAAATCAAACTGCAAGGGGTTCCCAACATCAAAGAACTTCATTTTACTATGGTGCATATATACTGCAAGTATATAGAATTTATTCACTCCAATGGCAGTTAATTACTAATTGAACTTTTAGTTCATCTTTATATGTGCGTGAATTAATATTCAATCCAACAAGAATTAAGCGGCATTCTTTCATTTATATCTCTCCCTAATGCCGTGATATGATTTGTTGGATTATTAGTACAACGTACCAACTAATAAAAGTGATCCCCAATTTTTGGCTCTATTTGGTATTTAAAATTCGACGGAGTATGCGTATAACATTTTTAGAGCCTTTATATGTACGTTTTGGTGGTAATATTAGAGATAGCAGATGGGAAATGATGATATTTTATCATCACGCACTAATTGTAAAGGGAGATAACCCAAACACTCATGCTTGAGATATTTTTTTTTTCAAATAATTTGGGTATTTAAAATTTCTATTTTATTCGCAACATGGTTATTGTTAAATTACTTCGCATAAAGGGAATAATGAGCTTTTCAATAGAGAATATCAACTCTTCTGGAGATGACAAAATGGATATTATCTTATGAATTCTTGAAGTTCTCCCCCTCTTTTTTTTAAGAAAGAGTTACAAAATTAATATTCCCCAAAATATTATTTTGATGCTCTAATTTAACATTTTATGAGTTTGCTGCAGCCAAACTAATCGATGTGATTCATAATCTTCAGGATCATGTGTTATAGGAGAATAATTAAATTTGCTTCAAACAAACTAATAGATATGATTAACAATCTTCATATATTATAGGAAATAACTATATGACCGCAATTTAGTACAAGGTGATTAATCATATGCAAAATGTACATACTATAACATAATGAGTATTATATGTGCTTCAGGCACCAATACTATATTATACATATATTCACCGAATGATACCATCTCATTAGCATGGGGAGATAGAAGACAACCGCAAATATAATAATATAGCTTCAAGATGGAGACTATCTAATATCCACAGTAGCAGTCATACTTCCACAATAGCAGAATAATATGGAGTATAAAATAAATATTACCATGATCTTCTAATCCACACTCATAATTGTTTCCATAATTGTTTCCGTATATCCAGTTCTTATCTCCTTAGCAATCTAATTCAACACACACGGAACAAAATAATCTCCAAAATGTACATGTAACTCACATACAGTTCAAATCCAAAAGTATCCTCCTTTTTTCGCTTTATATACATCATCAGAAAAATAACGCAATTATGAATAAATCAATTTTTTTTCGCAAGAACAAATCACACAAGTTATAATGTTTCTATTTTGTTCCCAATTTTGCTTTCTCGTAACTACTCCAATTGATCTCTCAAAATTAAATCAATCGAACACACTTGGTTGTTTATTACACATACACATTGAAGAGAATTACCTTAGCAAATAATAAATATATTATCTCCTAGACGTACCTCCAAAGTGTGCGTGATCAATTCCCAATAATACCTCGATCTCCAAAGTGCTTCTCGCTCAATTGGTTAGAGACTCGTGCTGATAACGTGTTGTAAAGTAAATTGTAGAACAGAGAATACAGAAGAAGAAGCAGCTAGAGAAAAAGATGGAGGCGCAGAGAAAATGACGGTATTCTCATTAATCTCGTATTGTGTATATCACTAGGGTTACAAGTAATATATATATATATATACAAGAATAAAACCCTAACTTATCCATAAGTAATGTCCATATATAAATATTTACAACATATTTCAAATTTAATTAAACATCTAATTTAAAGAATAAATCCATTTCTCTCTCTCTCACAAGAAATGCTCATTTTAATTGGGCAACTTATCAAAATGTTAGATAATTTAAATTCGCCGATTACATAAAAAATATTTTTTTATTTTTTATTTTAATTTGTTTTATTCAAAATTCAAAAGTTAAACAACAAATTCACATTTGATTTTTTTTAATGTGATTTGTGAACTTAATAATGTTATTATAGTTTTTCAAACGTTACAATAAAGATTAATGAAAATACAAAAAAAAAATAATAAGATTAATTTGATTTGAGTTAGACCACGAGAACTGAAATATAAATATAAGATTTATTTTATTTTATTTACGTGAAATGTGATAGATAAATATAGTAAATATGTTATGTTAAAACGATGTAGTAAAAAATATTGTGATAATGAGTATATATCCAAAAATAGAAAGTAGAGAGTTTTGGGAGACAACCTAAAACGAAAGTATATAAAAAGTTTTCAGGAATATAGGGAGTATGTTAAAATTCTCTTTTGGGAGAATTATGTGCTTAGTGTTTTAATTTGGCCAACTTAGTTTTCAATTTAGATTTTTGATATTAATTGATTCAATTCGATTTGACTTTTGCTTGAACCGAACTCCAAACCATGCATCGCACGGGTGCAAAATCTAGTTATGCTATCTCACCAAAACAAGAATCGTACTTCAAAGAAAATCCAATTAATGTATTTATAATTTAAAAAAATTACTTTTTGTTTTTTTTCCGTTCAAATGTTGTATTTCAATTTAGTCATTATTCCCTAAACCTTAAAAAAAACGTAGCAGTAATTTAACTATAAAAAAATCAAAAAAAAGTTGAGACTTTAAAAGTTACATGTTCGAATTTTATGAGAATGATGATTTTTACAAAAAGATTGATTTTCAAGCAAACTGATATTGTAAATAAATTTTGAGTTCTAGATAGTTATAATTTGGATGTCTTTTAAAATAAACTATAATTGTTTGGAAAAAATAAATAAAAAGTACTACGTACTACATACGAAGGTGGTTGAGTGTGGCGGAAATTGTGATTTTGTGTTTTTTCAGAATATCCGTAGAAATCTCTGATTTTTATGAAAGATTTTGGAGAGTGAAATCTCTTTATACTCCCCCCGTCTCATGCTAATTGTCCATGTTTCCTTATTGTGATGTCTCATTTAATTGTCCACTTATTTAAAGTGAAAAAGTTTTACTCTCACAACCAATATAATATAAACCTCACTATCTCTTACAACCTTGGTTATTGTGTCATTTCCCTTGTGGACAATTAAAATGGGACGGGGGAGTATTTTTTTAAAGAGAATCCTACAAAATCCATAGACTATTAAAATTTATGGACTGTTGAATACCTACAAATTTTTTAAGACTTTATTAAGTCTTCATTAAATACTTTAAGATTTTTAAAAACTTTATAAAATTTGAATTGAATACATATAGATTTCTAAAATCCATAAAAATCTAATAGAATTTAAATTGAATACACCCCCTGAAAAAACGAAACTTAACTCAATCTAGAGTTGATATTCCGAGCGATATTATATGTGCGAGTGCGAGTGCGACTCATGAGCGCCCAACTTCTCTTCATTCTTTGCACAACATCTTAATTAGTAATTAATTCTCGCTCATTATTATTTCTAAAAATTCTTCTTTTTCTTTGTTTATTTCTTCCGTAATTTTTTTGCACATGTGCATCTTCTTAATTCAGAATACTAATTCAGATTAAGTAATCTATATATATATATAAAACAGGAATCCTTCAATTTGAAATTAATTTTAAAATGGCAATTTTGCAATTCTTTTCAATTTGAAGGTCAAATTTATTTAAACTAATTTTGTTGTCATTTAATCAATTAATTATACATCCGTTTGAAGCTCAATTTTAATCCTTATTTTTCTCCAACTTCCATTATTATTCTTTCTATTATTTTCTTTCACAATTTTATTTAAAAATTAATCAACTATTCATCCGTGTGACTCTCAACTTTATTCCTTATTTTTCTTTTTCTCCAACATCCATTATTATTATATCTGTTATATCCTTTCACAGTTATACTATGTATAAAATATGAATCTTCAATTTGAAATCAATTTTTAAATAATAATTTTTTGAAAATAATAAAATTCGATTTCCAAAGAATTCCGAAATCAAAACTTCCGCTAATTAAAATTTTAACCATCAACCCACGTTCATGAAATATGTTAAATTTGCTAATTAACCAACTAATAATATAAATTATAAAAGTCGTGAGAACAACCGCCATCCACTTAAGAAATATACTATAATATAATTGGGCCAATAAAAAAAAAGGTTGATATACAAAACACATGTCCGCTATAGAACATTATTAAATTAAGAAGATTAAAACACATGATAAAAATAGAAAATAGAAAAATATAACATTGCTCTAATTGTGTTAGGAAATAAATTAAATTAGAGATTTATTTGGATGCATTAACTATCATAAATCACATTTACAGTAAGTTAAAAACTAATATCTGTCTCGGCCTTTTGGCTGGATCATCGATCTACAACGATATTACATTTATTTTTTGGAGTGATGTCTCACGAAAGTAACTTGCTATTAACTATCACAAATCACATATACAGTACGTTAAAAACTAACACAAACTTATGAATTATGAGAAATGCATATAAACGCTCTCATATTTATCGTGGACACTTTTAATGTGTCCACCGCTGACGTAGTAGGGTGGGGTTTACTTTGTTACATATGTTAGGGTATATATTTTGATTTTTTTTCCTAATTAATAGTACGTCACATCATCCATAGGCACATTAAGAATATCTACGGTGGATAGGGGATTATTTATGTGAGAAATAATATGCTACATCCATACGGTGAACACCTTCATCGGCACCGTTGTTATTTTATTTTGATGTTATTTTTTTAATATTCTTTTGTTGGATATTATAATATCTTTATAATGAATATAAAAATTATTAAATCTAAAAATCAAGAGTTAAAAATTTTTAAACGGTTTTTTTTTTTTTTTTAAAGTTAATTTTGTTAGACAAAAATTTAGAGGTAAAGGTCGTGTTACGGATGATTCGAATTCGGGACATTTGGTCCTGAAATTTAACCCCCTATCATTAGGCTATTGGACACACACATTAAAGGGTTAATTATTATTTGTAAATCAATTTATAGTTATTACTACCTCTGTTCCACTCCATTTGGCCTATAAAGTGAATAAATGTGAGGTTTAAAATAATACAGAATGCCAAGTGGAGTGGAACAGAGGGTGTATATGTGTAAACTACTCCCTCTGTCTCATTCTAATTGTTCACAACGTAAATGACACAGTTACCAAGACAGTAAGAGATAGTGATGTTTATATTATATTGGTTGTGAGAGTAAACTTTTCCACTTTAAGTATGTGGATAATTAAGTGAGACATTCCAATAAGAGAACATGGACAATTAGCCTGAGACGTAAGGAGTAATTCATAAACGTATAAATATCCGTGCATCGCACGGGTGCAAAACTAGTCTATATATATATATAAAAAATGGAGTTTTTCAATTTCAAATCAATTGAAAAGTAGTTAAGAGTGACAATTTTGTAATATTATTAATTGAATGGCAAAAAAATAGGAGGGATTTTTTTTATCTTCATACGCGAAATCAATTTTTAAACTCAATTTTTTTTTTCATCATGCGGTTATCAGGGAACCGTCTCCTTTTCTTTAAACTCTCTTTCTTTACAATTTTTAATTTTTATTTTATTATTGCAATATTCTTGCAATATTGATATAAATAACAATATAGTAAATCTTTAATTTAATAGCATAAAAATAACTTTAAATTGATTTTATATATAACAAACATAGTAAACGCGAATAACTTTTAATCATTTTATATGAAGAGAGAATATATAATATGATATAGGCTTATGATGAGTCCAATTTTAATTTGAAGCCCCTTTTTATTTTTTCCTTTTCAATACAAACTTTTTAATTAAACAAAAACTAAGTTAAAAAAAATATGTGATCCAATTATTACATTGAATATAACATTTATATTTCTACATTACGTAGGAGTACAAAACATGAAAAAGAAATTAGAAATCACTTTTAATTAATATTTTAAGCATCACTATATCAAAATCACAAGGAATATATAGAGTTTTTTACGCGAATTAAAAGGATGATTATTTTTAATGCTTATAAAATAGCAAATGAACGAATTTGAAGTTTTTCATTTATTTGACAATTAAAAAAGTCTTAAAGATTCTATGAATGAAACGACTTATATAGTGGTTAATTATCAAAAATGCTTACTTATTGTATGCACGCTTAATGTGTCATTGCTTATGTACTACTTGCTTGTGAATAATATTTTATCTTAAGATTAAAAAAAATTTATGGAGTGTTTAAATTTTTTTGATATGATTTATACTTAAGGTATATACCTATATATGTCTTATTTTCTTTACTTATATTATCGTCACAACAGTCGCGGATATAATATATGGAATTAAGGAATAATAAAGTTAATGGTATGGAGTATATCTTAATAGTTTGATAGTCGAACTATTAAATTTAATTGATAAATAATTTCTAACTATAGTATCTTCTAATAATTCATAACTACACTACCTACCGTGCATCGCACGGGTGCAAAATCTAGTTCAGTATTAAGTAGGGTGTTAGTTGAGATTACAAAACCCTAATTGAGAGTTTTGAAACCCTAATCAAAATTAATACACCCTAGTTATAGTAATAAAACCCTAATTATGAAATTATAAACCCTAGATAATTAAAATTGTTAAACCCTAATTGTGATAACTAACCGCAGTTGGTGGGATATTTCAGTGGCTCTCCATTATTGTTTAAGTGAACATTTTCTGCATAATTCAGGGTTACTCATCGGCCTTGGGCAAGAGTTTTTAGGGGCTGGCTAATATAATCTTGTGGAAATATTGGCAAGTTTCCACTATATCGAACATTGAATCTTGGTTGAGATATCTATAATTTTTGCGAATCATGAAGGGTTCATACTTAATTCTCGGAATGTGAATCGCGTTGATTTGCTTCATAAGAGTTATGGGCGGTCAGAGTATGAAGCTCGTCAGCCCTATCGATTCATAGAATAGATCAGTGAAAAAGAACTTTGAAAAATCTTGAAGAAGACGTTAATGGCGGAGTCCTGCAGAGAGAGAAAGAGAGTTGCAAATTGTGAAAGTAAAATTTCAAGAATTATCTCTCAAAATATTTGTATCGAAATATTGAACGATTAACTGAATATGAAAGGTGAAATTTAACTCCCTCAATCTATCTGCGCATGAGAAGTTAAAGAGGTGGTTTGCACTCTCGTGAGCATCGCTTGGGCGAAACGTGCTATGCTATTCTGAACCATCTGTCGTGAATTTAATTCACATCGGTCAATGGACCGTTGATTGACATTCGACTGTCAGTTATCCCAAAAATGTAATGATAACCCTTTTATTCCTATTTCTTTCAGAGAGAAAGCATATTAATTAATTTATGCAATACTTGGAGGTGATGATGTAACTTGACTCGATTAGAACAAAAGGCTACAACTCCAAATGAATTGAGGAAGAAATAAAATGTTATTCTGGAGTAGGTGCATGGTAAGGGGAGAAGTAGAGCGAAATTTAAGTTTTTTTTCCTGATTGGTCTAGGAATAATCTATGTAATATTTGGAGGGTAGAATAATTATGTATGCGAGGCATCTTTGGTGCATATTATGATGTTTGGAATAAATTTTTCTTTGTGTGAAAAAAAAAAAAAAAAAAAAAAAAGCTTGATAACGAAATGAAGAAGATGAATCTAGGGCTCGAGAGGAGCGGCGTATGATTGGGGGGAGAGCACAAATAATTCTCGAATATGCGAGAGAAGAGAAAGAGAATAGGGGAAAATATTTTATATTTTAATTCATTTATTGTTAATTACTCCTTTCGTTCCACTTCAACTGTCATGATATTTTAAGCGCAATGTTAAAAGTAAAAATGTAGAATGACCAAATTAAAATGTAAGGGTACGGTTAATTCTTTCTATTTTTGAATACATGATAATTTATGTGGAATGACCCGATTAAAAAAGCAAAACAATTGAAATGGACGGCGGAGAGAGTAATTAACAATACAAGGTACAAATAGTTCTTACCAAATCCCTTATTATGTTTTAAATTACTAAATATTTACCCAATTGAAAATATATCATGTTACCTGGGAAATGTAACGTATCATTTTAAAAAAGGGACACGTATATATTATTTTACTTAGGATATGTAAACGTACCATTTAAAAAACGGGACACGTATCATTACTTGGGTATTAAAAGGAAATGTAACGTATCATTTTATATGGTAGGAGGGTAGGGGTGAAAACGGATCGGATACGGGCGGATAGTGTTATTCCCGTATCCTATCCCATATTTTTTTTCTCGGATTCGGAATCGGATACGGAAAAGTCGGATCCGAATACGAATTCGGAATATTCGGGATACGGACACGGGACGGATATAGGACGAATACGGACCAGATTCGAAATAATATAATCGGATAATATGTTTCATTAAAAAAATTGTCCGATATGTGGACTTATTTATGTATTTAATAACTTGATATGTGTACTTATATATTAAGTTTACTTATAAACGTTGTGCCCAAAAATAGTTCAACACATGAGATAGAATTAGTGTAACTAGTGCAGTACCCGTCGAAATTCGACGGGTTTCAAATTATTTTGTAATTACAAATAAAAGTTTTAATAAAAATTAAATAATTTTTTATATTAATTATTTCAAGTAGCCCGTTACTCGTAGTAAATATGAAAATGGGTTAAGAAATTAACATTTTTACGATAGACATGTTTTATATTTTATCCCGTCAAATTCTAACATGAAAATGTTATTTTAAAACAAAATTTATAATAAAATAAAAATATATTATGCCTCCGGTTGTTTATTTTATCAAAACACCCTTCAGATGGATCTTTTTTTGAAGGAATAAAAAGGGTTAACATTTCTTAAAGAACTATACGATTTAAGTCACGTCAAAATTCGATTTGAAACACTTAATAGGAATGTCCATAGTAAGTATCAATTTTCGACGGGATTTAATTAATTTTGCAACCGTGCATAAAATTTTTAATCTAAAATACATAATTATCTATATAAATTATTGTAATCCGCACGTTACTTGTAACAATAAAAAAATGTTAAAACGTAATATTATAATCTCATGTTAGCCCGTTATTCGACATAACGTTAGCATGAATAGTGCAAATCTGCCCGTTAATTTCGTTAGCCCGTTCGATATAACGTTAGCATCTATATTTAATTATTGCAATCCGCCCGTTACTTGTAACAATAAAAAAATACGCTAAAGCGTAATATTATAATATCCTGTCAGCCCGTTGTTCAGCATAACGTTAACATAATTAGTGCAAATCTACCTGTTAATTTACGTTAACATAATTAGTGTAAATCTACCTGTTAATTTTTTCGTTAGCCCGTTCGAGGCTTTTTAGAATTTGTCATTTTTGAGATTTCTACATTAATATAATGTAGTTCCTCAAATCAAGTATGATTTTGATTAACACATATAATATTTTTATATATGTACTTTATCACTAAGTTCTTGTGAAAATTCGATGTGGGACGGGAATCCTTATTATAATATAAATGAAGTAAATTATTGATGAATATTGATTTTTTGTTTGTAGGGATAAAAATTGAAGATAAAATATATATTTTTATTTATTTGAGGGCATATAGAATAATCGTAATATATATCAATTAATATATGTGATATATTTAATTAAATTTTAATCTTTAATAAGTTAAATCAATGAGAATATTGGAAAATATTCATAAAAATCATACGTGATGCCACGTGGGACGAATAGTTTCTCAAATAAAATATGGATTTTGATGGAGATACATGATCTATTTATATAGGAATTTTGTTGCTAAGTTCTTTTAAAAATTCGATGTGGGACGAAAATCCTAATTATAATGATTTTAATCTTTAATAAGCCAAATCAATGAGAATATTGGAAAATATTCATAAAAATGCCACGTAGCACGAATAGTTTCTCAAATAAAATATGGATTTTGATGGAGATACATGATCTATTTATATAGGAATTTTGTTGCTAAGTTCTTTTAAAAATTCGATGTGGGACGAAAATCCTAATTATAATGATTTAAATCTTTAATAAGCCAAATCAATGAGAATATTGGAAAATATTCATAAAAATCACACGCGATGCCACGTAGGACGAAGATCCGTAACGGTATTATATATATATTGATAAGATTATTCTTAAATTTATTAAATAAAATTGCAGCTATTAAAAAGTATATGGTACATATTATATAGTACTATATGATAGAAAAGAATCACAATTTTAGATGTTAATGCATGTTTTTACTGTGTTTTGTGTAATATATCTGAAAATAAGAAAAGTAAAACAATGTTAGCTGTAGATAAGTTGGTCATGTTTCATGTCTCTCATCTAGGAAGTTTAGGGTTCAATTCTCTATCCATATAAAATTATTTTACAACTATAATTATTAATGTTTTACTATATAAAATAATGTATATTAAAAAAATAATTGTAAAAATTCAAAATAAAAAATATATTTTTTGAAAAATCCGGATATCCAGATTTGTTATCCGGATAATATACGATGAAATACGGGAAAACTCGGATACAGGCGAATTTAAGTCCATTTGGTTTTTTTAATAGCATTAAAATGTTAAAGTATTAAAAAGTAAATGAATAAAGTGTTAAAGTGATTGTGGGACATACGTCCTAAAACGGAAAGTGTCAGTAAATTGAGGACGGAGGGAGTATTACTAACACTCAAAAGAAAAAAACCCAAAAAAAAAAAATAGTAGAAAGAGTTGTAAAAAGTAGGAGATTCTATACCAGTCCGCGTGAGTACGCAATCCCCAATCTTTTTCATTAGAAAGGGAAAAAATGGCAGATTAATTATGGGAAATAATTAGAGTGAATTTTTTGAGAAATTGGGGATAAAAATCAGACTTTGTAAAATGGTCAAAATAAATAGGAAGAATTACAATTTTAAAGAACACGTAAAAACAGAAAGAGCAAGAAAATCTTGACATACAAATCAATAATTCCAACTGAGAATGTAACATTTTTGTAGGTATAAAAGTAACCGTGTATGAATTTAAACGAATCTCCTCTCTCTGGGTATCAAATTCACAACTGAATTTGTTTCTCAATTAATTTGAGATAAACAACAAAGAGAATAAAAGGAGGGGTGCACAAAGATGGTAGCATTCTCGCAAATAATCTATCGAGACTAATCTAGTCGGAGGGGTAGCCTCTGATTCATCGTCCCGGGGATAGTCTCACATTCCATTATCGCGGTATTGTATCCCGAGCTGGCCCGATTATTTATCTCATCAACCAAACGTGATTGGGAATCTAATCTAGGATTTAGGGGGTGTTTGGCTAAGCTTATTTTAAGGAGCTTATAAGCACCAAGTGCTTATAAGATGTTTCAAGAGCTTTTAAGCTCTTAGATTTAAGAACTTGTAAGATTTCAAAGTGTTCAGATTAAAGTGCTTATAAGCTCAAGATAAATTAAAATCTGAAAATTTAAAAGAAAAAATGATTTTTTTTTAATTTAGAATTTTCTGCAATCAATTGGAAGTGTTTATAATTGAAATATAAAAATAATATGAAGTTATACAATTAAAAAGTCAAAATTTGAAAAGAGAATATCTATGTTTATACCCACTTTCAAGTTGTAAAACCAAATTTAGCTTTGGAAGTTAAAAAACACAAAATATACCCTTTTTTTGCTTTGGTGGACTACAATACCCTTACTTTTTAGCTTTGGGTATTACTTTTTAGCTTGGGATCAACGTAATCATATAGAGAACATTCATATATATATCTTACATGTTTAAATCTGTTATACCCATCGATGTATATCTATCTTTCTCTTTCTCGTATCAGTCTTTCTCTCTTCTTATACCAGTCTCATATATATATATTTCTCTTACGTTCTCCATCATAGCGATCGCGATTTATACCCTATGCGATTCTTATACACGTTCTCTGTTATACCCATATCGACGGACGACTGGGGAGATATATATGCGACTGACAACCGCGGCGGTCTGACGATAGAGGCGAACAGACGACGGCGGCGGACTAATGACACGGCGGCGGACTAACGACGACGACATCTTCAAGATGTTATATCGCATTCTGGTGGAAGACGTAGTTGTTATATCATCTTCAAGATTTCGACATGGTACTTCCATGAATTTTTCATGTTTGAATATAAGGGTTTTTACGTTTGAATCTAATGTTTTATACGCTTGCATGTTTTTTTTGTAATTGACGAACTTGTACTTTTAATTATTTTTCGTACTGTTATAGTCAGGTAAGTTTATTTGGATTTCGTACTACTGTATGAAGATTTTATTCTCTTTTTTCGTACTATACCATTACGATAACTGTTTTCTTTTAATCTGTTTTTTTGTAGGCTCCGCCATCTTCTGTGTTTTTTGTCCATGGTGGTAAATGGAATTACGACAAGTATGAGGGTGGTATAAAGGATTTTATCCCCATTCCCTCAATCGGTGTCACGTTTGAAGAATTGTTGGCCAAACTTGAAGTGCGTTTGAAGAAGAAACGGAATACCCATTTGTTCGATTTAGATGCTTGGATACAACCTTCTGTTGGTGATGGTTTTAGAATAAAAATCACGGATAATTACGAGTGGTCTTGCTTACATGACTTTATGGTAGTCCCTACCATATACGTGTCGGTTTGTAAGAAGAACAATGATTTTGAATAAAGTAGTATTGTTCCGTTGAACTCATGCATGGTCCCTGCTTTACATAATTCCAGTGACGATAGTTCTGCACGTCACAATAGAAGCAAACAATGGGTTATCCCGGGTGCATCTTACCAAGCTTCCCTTTCATCCGACGATGTCGTCATACAGCCCGAACGTGTTAGAGGTGAGCTTGCTGAAGGATCTACGTTCGACAATAAGGAGTTGATGACCGTAGTTGTTAGTTTATATCACTTGAGAAATTGTTTGGAATTTCGAACCCAATGTTCGGATATTGATAAATACTACATAGTTTGCAAAAAAGGAAAAACATGTATGTTTAGTATGCGGAGTAAAGCCCTTGGGGTGTCCTGGAAGATACACGAGTGGGCCCCTCACACGTGTACTTATGATTTGAGGGCTGGTTCACAACCGAAAGTTTCATCCAAAGCTATAGCTGTCCATGTTGGTGTGCAGTTGAGGGAAGATGGATCGATTCTTAGACCGCGTGACATTCAAGCGCAGATGTTACTGTTTGGTGTCATTTTGTGTTGTTTTAGTCGTAGTTTCGGATCCATTTATCTTTATATTTCGATTGCTTTTCATTGTACTTTGCTATGATTTGGGTCTTTTGTGAGTTTATGATCTTAGGTATTGCTTGGAACTAAAAGTCGAGAAGATGGAGTGAAACGAGCGAAGAAAGGTTCTTAAGCAATCATTGAGCCCAAGTTCTAACCTCTTCCGATTTGAATGAAGATTTATTTTAGTTGTAATAAAAACATATTATCAAAGAGGGATTCGATAGGAGCACGTAGGCAAAAACGAGGGTCAATTTGGAGTTCGGACGAGGAAGTTACGGCCAAAACAAGAAAGACGCGCGCAGTTCCAGCGAACCAGCATGTGAGCGGGCGCTGCTAAACCGGAGCGGGCGCTCGGACCCCAGCAGGCCACTAACTGGGCCGAATTTTGCTTTCTTTTCCCTTTTAAATTAGGTTTTAGATGGTACTATAAATACATACTCTTGGGACACCAAAATAACATCTTTCTCTCTAGTTTTTTTAGCACTTTTCTTTCGTTTTATTAGTTTGTAACTTTAGGATTGAAGATTACTTTTGAAGATTCAAGTTTTATTCAAGTTTCTTTCGTTCGTTCATGTTCTCTCATTTCTGCTATTAATTCGTAAGTTCTTTATTGCTTTCCTTTCGTTTGATTAATTGCGTTCTAGTTTCTTAGATTTAAATTCTTAGTTCTTCGTTTAATTCCTTTGTTCATTATTCAACCAAGAATCTGAATTTTAAAAGCTTTAATTATATTCTTAATAGTTCTTATTTCAAACATTTTGAAGACGAATGAATCCTTACAATTAAATCCTACAGCTACACCTTAACAGCTACCTTAACAGCTGAACGACTCCAAAATTTAAGAGAGACAAGGTTTTATAAACATCCATTAAAACTCAATTCGAACCCTTTCTTCCTGTAATCGAGTTCGATCGGTACGATAAAATTTAGAATTAATCCCTGTAATAAGCTCTTCAGTTAATCGACCTAATTGACATTGACAGATTATATGTCCCACTGATAAAGGGACCTTAATTCTTTTCGGGATGTCCTACTGATATAGGGATCTTTCTCAAAATAGAATATTATAACACAATAAACTTCTGACACATCACTTTAACCCACTAGCTTTCACTTTAACCCACTATCATTACTCTCATCTTAATTCCCGCGACGAAAAAAAAGATCTCTATCCCAGTGGGACAAAGGGAGTAAGTATTAACATAAAGTAGACTTTGACGATGTAAAGTTACATGGGGATCTCCTGAAACGACATTCGGTGTTATAAAATTTACTCGGCAATACATTTGCAGAAACATAAATTACATGCTTTTAATATATCAACGTCATTCCCTGGGCAAGGGAAGCGAAAAGCAAATACGAAAAGAAACGAGCTCGAAATAGTTCAGGAGCAGCAGCAGAAAGCAACACCAAAGTTTCTACAAAAGAACTTACAGTATGTCCAACAATATTAGCTTAAGGGATGATGCAGACCTGCTAGGGACGGTATCCGTTGTAAATATCTGCAACATTACCAGCAGTTTCGAGAAGGTCACTCTTCATACGTGCAACCTTCGAGCCTACATACTCTTTGTATGACGAAACCGTATTAATCAAATTGAAGAGTTCTTGAGCGCACAATTTGACTTCTTCCTCCGTTTTAATGATTTCTTCATGAAGCCCAGCCTTGGATGTCTTCATCAAAGCAAATCAATTCAAAGAATGAAATTTGAATACTTGAAAAGAACTATCATTTGAAGGTAAGCACTAAGTGACCACTTAATTACCTGCAACAATTCTGCAGCTTCTTTTTCAACTATAGAGATGTTTTGATCTTCCATATCGATTTCCTCTGCCATTTTTTTGGCTTCTGCCGTACATCTAGATATATACCCTTGCATTTCTTTTCTCATCATATCCAACTGAGCTTCAGCCTGTATGATATACCATCCAGTGCAACATATTCAGACATACTGTGTTCCTCTAGTTGCTTAACAAGCTTAAACTATATAGGGCATGGATTACGAGAGTTCCCAGGCTCAAAATTCTAGTTCATCAAAGTCACCATTTACCCATCTTAGTTTATTTTTTATGCAATACATCTTTTCTCATGATTAGATATCAGATTAACTTTTAAAAATTGAAGAGCTTCAGTACTCGCACAGTATCCAAAGTGTAGTAAATCTTAATCTCCAGGACCAGACCAACAAAAACCTGTAATGTAGACTTTTTAACCAGAAAGAATCCGTTTCAAATGTATGATACCTGTCCAGAAGTTTTTATAACTCAATCATAGTTGATGGTATCATCAAAGATTTGACCTTTACTGACTCTGTCTGTAGTACGGGGGGTCTAAAGCACTAGAAATCTGTAGTATAATTTTATGACAATGCAAAACTCAAAACCTAGAACGCTACAAGGGACAGGTATATCTATTTTAAGAAACAACAAACCAAGTTGAGCATGCTCCTCATCAGAGAAAGATTAGAAAATGGGTAGTCGTGGAAAGATAAAAAAGAAAGAAAAGAACCTTAAAAAATCGTACTTTATCAATCAGTTACGCTTTTTAAGATGCAGACTAGGGCTCACATCAAGCTCTATTTAATGTACATTTACTTAGATAGACTAAAGAAATGAAGGCACAAATGTGCCAACCTGAACTTAGTCAGGACATCATACTCTGAGTATATTCCTACACCATAATGTAAGGATCACACAGACATTAGTTTAATTTACTGCCATATGCTTTTGACATAGGGCGCAACTTCTTCACTCCAAATGAAGGAACATGGTAGAAACAAGAAGCGACGCATAATTTGATTCTAAATGTAATTGGAAATCTTCAGCACCTAGAACAATATTAATAGATTTGAGATAGTAGCCCTTTGCAGTAAGGTTGGCCCATGATAGATCAAAATGAAGAAACAGGATCATTTCTAGCAACATGTTAACAACTTCTTGGACATGAATTCTATCAAATTATATCCAAGTTCAATAATGGAAATCCAAAAATACTGCTGTCTGCCTGCTGTACAAGGGCAAAGTCATATTATCACACTCTACACTACAGGTTCTTGGGCCTACAACGGTAGTATACTTATTAATGACAAAATTTGTTGAACTATTCACATTGTACTACTTAATAACTAGGAAAAGTGATGAATAAATGCAAAATGAGCAGCGAACATGCATGTGATCAAAATTCTTGGCACAACAAATTATGTGAGCATTAGTAACATTTTCAAGCACCTACTGCTAAAATTAGCTCTGCATGATTACCTCAGCATTGTGGGCTTCAAGGACAGCAATACGATTCAATTTATCCTCCAGCTTAGCAGCATTTTCACCTGACTGTTGCCTGAGAGAGATGAGTTCTTCTAATTTCCCCATTGAGCTTGCTTTCACTTCCTCAGCAAAGGAGGCAAGAGCAGGCTTTAGTATCCTCTTGTAATCTAACCCCAAGATCTCAGATGCTGAGGTCCCGTCAGCATTTAGCTGATATTGAAATCCATTTCCGAGCTTCAACCTAGAAATGAGTATCAAACAAAAATAGCCATCATGAAATGTGTAGCTGAACGAAACTATCTCAACCACAGGAGAACTAAATATTTGGAATCAGCTTGAGCAGAGCCTTTAAAAAAATGGAATTACTAGTTTTTTGTGGTGAAAATGAATGGATAGAAAAGTTTTTCTACCATTAAATCTAAAGTAGAGTAATGTTTGTATCTGGTTTCCTTGCTGTCTTTCTTGTACAAGTTCATTCTCATCATCTAACAGTACACTAGAACTTCATAACAGTAGAAAAAAAAAGAGACATGATGCATCAAGAAGTTTCTAGAAAGAGATGTTTGGTTGACTGATTACAAGTGTGCCGACACTAGCCATGGTCAATAACGATGCTAATAACTACTACTCAGTGTAAGCTATCTTAAATAGCATACAGAGGCAATCTCATCTCAGACTAACTCAAAGAAGAATTTAAACTTCAAAATTTTCAGTGACGCGGCATACAACAAACACATAGAATAAAGTAAAAGATGCAGGACAAAACACCATGTCATTACCTAACATTACCTATCATCAGTGGATCATCACTTATTCATATAAAAGGGTCCAAATAAGCTTGAGCAAGCAATACTAGAGATTGGTATACTAAAGAAGCAAGTATTAATTAGCCTTGAGTAATAAACTAGGTAGAATGTAAAGTCAGTGTATTCAAGTGTCCTTTAACCCCATTAAAACACAAATGTGAGTTTCAACTTCAAGGAAATAACCGAACCAATAGCACTACCATCTAGTTTATACAGTTTTAGAATAACTATGGATAGTACCAAGAAGAGCTACCTTCTTATAGCTTGGTTGCATTCCATCGTAAGACGTTCAAGATCCTTAAACTTATGCCCTATCTCAGAATCAAGCTCCCAGATCTTCTCCTCCGAGCAACTTCTCCCAGCCTCCGTCTCCTCATAATCCCGCTCCACAGCCTGTAATTCTCGCTTCATTCTCTCAGCATCCCTTGTATTAATTCCCTGTTCCCCAATTTTCCTCCTCAATTCCTCATTCTCATCAGAAATCCTCTTCCTCTCATCCACCTTGGCCTGTAATGCACTTTCCTTCTCCTCCAATTTCTTCTGCACATCAACCAAATGAGCATCCAACTGTCCGATCATATCATGGAATTTCATCACATCTTTTTCTAACACTGCCTTTTCTTGCTCCAAAGCCTCCTTTGGACTCGGATTCTTCTTCAAAGCCGCCAATTTGGCCTCCAGCTCGACAGCACTTTCTTCCACAGCCTTTGCATTTTCCGCCACTTTATCTCTCCACTCTTCCAAATCCCTACTACACTCTGCATCCAAACCATCCACGGCCTCGTCGTTTCCCTCAATGTAGAGCAAATAACTGTTTATATTGTACATCAACATCTTATCACCCTCAAGTTCGGGCGCCGAATTCATTTTAGAATCTGTGTATTGGACTAACTGAACAAGCCAGTGGATAACTGCAAGCAAATTGGGCCATGAATGCGGCGTCCCAGGAGCACGCAGCGCCGATTTGTTCAGTTTGAAGGGGCATTTGAGGAACTTCAGCGAGTGACTGAGATCTTCGTCCCATTTCTGCGAATCGAACCCTAACTGTTGGAGCAGAAACTTGAGGGTTTCAATGATGTCTTTAGCGGAAGGGAGAGGGTGCTTGAGGGAAAAGGGGACTGATTGAGAGGCGAGGTAGGAGTTGATAGCGCGGAGGGCGGAGAGTTGGTAGGACCGGTCGGAAATGTTGGGGGCGGCTGCGGATGGGCGGCCGGTGGAGGCAACGGACGGGCGGCTGCTGCAGAAGCTGGCATCCGATTCGCGGCGGGGAACTGGGGTGGAGAGGTACTGCCAGGGATCGGCGGTGTTGGTGGGCGTTGGAGGTGGCGGACGGCGGTCCGGGGCTAAGGACTCCGCTGGGCGGCGGCGGCCGGGGCCTCTCATCGTTGGAGGTGGGTTCGTGCTTGAGATTTTGAAATCCCAAATCTCTTGTTTCTCACATGTGTTGCGTGAGTGCATCGGTTTTTTCCCGCTTTTATGTCCTAAACCCTTTTTTCATTTTTTCCTCAAATTTTGAATGATCAGTTTTTTTTTTTTTTGAATGAAAGAACATATTTTTAATCATGTAGGGGCCGTTTAGTTTTCAAGATTAAGAGCCCGTTTGGCTAAGCTTATAATCAACTTTAAGTAGCTTATAAGCACCTCTAAAGTGTTTGGTAAAATAAGCTTCCAAGGAGCTTATAAGCTCCAAAAATAAGCTACAAGTGCTTATAAGCACTACAAAAAATAAGTTCCTCCACCCCAGCTTATTTTTTCAAAAGAGGCAAAAAATAATATACCCTAAGTGAAGTTAAAAAACTAATATTAGGTTTGGATGTTTAAAAACACAAAAATTACTCATAATTCCAAAATTGGGACAAGATTACCCTTCTGCTGAGAAAGGCGCGATTTCATCATCATATCACACCTGCACAAACCTCGGTAACTGCATAATCAACTCCTCTCTCTCTCTCTCTCAGAAAACCGACGATACAACTCTCCCTCTCAAAAACCAGACGAAACGACTCCACTCTCTCTTTCTCACAAAAAAACCAGACAATACTCTCTCTCTCAACCACTGCGATTCTTCTTCCATCCCGATTGAAGCAACTTTCCGGCCGACGAAAAACCACCGTGAGCAAGGTAGATGGCGCCACAAAAATCAAAACGTTCAAAAACCAAAGAATCGACACAAGACAGGCATGAAGAAACAGAAATCGAAGAGGGGCTACAGGAGATGGATGTGGATGCGCCTAGTTTCTTAAGGCCAGAGGTATTTTTCTTCAATCTTCAACCATACGTGTTCATATTTCCAGAAAAGTTGAGCCCTATTATCTGAACACGTTTCCAGAAAACTCGAACCCTAGTCTCTGCAAACTGTGAAAAACAAATTGTATGTAAGATGATGAAATAATTTTTTGCTTGTAAAATAAAATTCTCAGTACGAATGTACAAATCAAAACTTGATTTTGTCAAAATTTTCGAAAAATACCTCAAATTTTCGTCAAAACTTAATGTTTTTGAAGCACTAGTACTAAAAATGAGGGGTTAATCCATATTCTGGGATGTTTTGTGAGTAAAAACACCTAAAAATTAGGGTAATATCCCTATTTAAGGTTTAATTTGTGAAACTTCTGCTCATTTTCAATAAATTTGTATGTGTTTCGTACTTAAGAACATATCATTGATCTGATATAAAATTTCACGTTTCAAGTAAGCTTTTATTGATTTCGTACTGAGTTCTTATATACACATAGTAGTAGATAAAAGTTATGTATTTTTCTAGTAAGATTTTGTGGGTTTCGTAATGTGTGTTTAAGCAAATGTAGTAATTTTGTACTGTGTTGTAAGAAGTAAACAAAAATTTGCACAATACTAGTAAGCTTTTATTTGTTTCGTACTGCGTACATAATGTGAAATGAACAAAAATTTGCACAATACTAGTAAGCTTTTATGTGTTTCGTACTGTGTAATTAAGTACATAATGTGAATTGAACAAAAATCTGCACAATACTAGTAAGCTTTTATGTGTTTTGTACTGTGTACTTAAGTACATAATGTGAATTGATCACAATCTAATATTCTCTAGTAATATTATGTAATTTACGTACTACATTCTTAATTGAATGTAGTTGATATAGCACACTTCGTACTATGTACTTAAGAGCATATCCTGAAATGATATGATATGAACTAAGTTTACTTCAACTGTACAGATCACATGGACCTACAAGAGGTCACACTTACTCCAATACCCGAGCAAGACAATGCTGACAGGATATGAGTCAATGGCTAGCGACATCGATGATGTCCTAAAGACACTTCTCGCTACTGCAGCTAAAGAGGCTAAACACTCTTGTTTGGGATGGTATACAAAATTGAGTAAATACAGCAACCGCAATGGGAAAATGCTGCATTAAGTTGTATTCATGGAGGTGAAGCTAGAACCAAATCCGGACCCAACATCACTATGGTTCAAAATTTGAGAAAATGTCCTACGGTTTTCAAGGACAGAATATGCGTGATGGAGCCCGTAAGTCATGGTTCGAAGCCCGGAGGCCCAGAATTATAGATGATATGGGATGAAGATTGAAGATGTTGGGAATTGTTAAGGATCACATGTTAAGGGGGAACTCATATGGGACACTTTGAAGTGAGTGTATATTTGTTTTGATTTGATCCCAAAACCCCTAAGTATCCTATTCCCAAGCGACCCAATTTGATGTAGAGATAGGTTAGAATTTTCTAAGCCTATACTGTTAGGATGGCTTCTTATTTTGCTCTAGTAGCTTAGGTTTTAGACTGCAGGAATTTCAAATGAAGGCCACTCACTTGAGTGTGTTTTCCAAGTGAAGCGAGTCTGCCCAGCCGAAGCGTAGCGTGCCGAAGTATAGCGAAGCGAAGCGAGCGCTACAGTAGATTCGAAGTGAGTCTGCCAAAGCGAAGCGAAGCGAGCGGTACAGTAATAAGCTAAAGCGAGTCAACACGGGACAACGATTAATAAAGCCGTTACTCGGGAAAATTATTTTCCAAGTACCCGCTACAGTATAACCCTGAAGCGACTCAATTGAGGCGGACGCTACAAATCTAAAGCGAAGCGAGCCCCTACCTAACAGAAAGCGACAGCACTATTCCCGCTCCAATTTGAACGTCGAGTTCAAACTCGAGTCAACTGAAGATCACCGCATTAATTGCGAGATCTCCACGTGTCGAAAGAAGAGAGGAGCAGCGGAGTTGACTGCCAGGCCGACAAGGGCGCCGCTACAGTACTGGCTCGCTCCAGTTACTGTTATATTTGTAACTTAGCCATTTTTGGCAAAGAGACAAACTTGCGCACCTGGAAAAGCAAAAGCCTGCGCAAGTACTGTCGAGAGGAGGAGGGACAAGGCCACCTACCAAGCAACGGATCTCGGCCAACCCTCTGCCTATAAATAGTGAAGGATGAAGACGAAGAGAAGCAGAACACTACTTGAGCATTGAGCGCCTACTGCAAACAAACACTCCCAGCTTACAACATACATTTGAGTCTTTGTTTCCAAGTGTTCTCCGAGTACCAGTCTCATCGGAACTCGTCTTCGCAACCTTCACACTTAGATTTCTAAGCCCACTCCTTATCCAAGCTTAGAGAAGAACTCTAGCCTACTTTGCACTTGTTGTAAAGAGTTCTTCATTAGTGTGTCTGTCGAAACAGAAAACCCTAACCCTAAAGTTCTGTTAGGTTTTGTGTTCGTCGTCGAAAGGTTGTTTTCGATCCAAGGCTCTACTTTCCTCGATAGTAGAAGTCTCGATCATAGAGTTTAGATCCAAGCTTACACTTTCCTCGATCATGTGAAGCTCGATCGAAACTAGGTTGTAAGGAGAACCCGTAATCTCCCTGTCGTCGGATTGAAGCGAGTGAAGCTTCCAGTCCAGTTTAGGTCTTGTGTGGTGAACCCGTAATCACCCAGTCGTCGTCAGATCCAAGCAAGTGAAGCTCGATCTTGACATAGGTTTTTGAAGAACCCGTAATCTTCAAGTTCTTGAGTGAAGAGAACTAGTTGCCTAGTGCAACAAGTGGACGTAGGAGCTTTATCTCCGAACCACTATAAATCGCTGTGTCGTATCTCTAACCCTAATCTCTTTACTTCGTTTACTGTTTGATTATTCATTGCACAAGCATTTAAACAAACATAATCTGAAGTTTCCAAATATTTAGGAAAGATTAGCTCACCGAATTTCCGCATTTAGAGTAAAGTCTCACTCTTGGTCAAGCTCTAAGCATATGTCAAGAGTTCTGCAAAACACTGCAGATCTAGCTCTCGGCTAGGTGTTAGTTGTTCAAGCGAGCACTTTACTTGATCACTCTGAGTTATTGGAAAAGAAGTTGAAAAACTTCATATCACGTATTCACCCCCCTGTTTCACTAAAAAGTGTTTGCAATAGAACAAAATCTTATCGTAGCACTAGCAAGTAAAACCCAATGTCGAATCTCGAAGGAAAACTTAACAGGGCGATCAATTATGTAGTAAACCTAATCTAGCCTAAAACTAAGAAAGCAAGTAAATAATATTTTGGGTTTTTGATTTTAAATCCTAGGCAAGAAAATAAATCAAAGCAATAAATCAAAGCAAATAAATCTAATCTAGAAAGCTGGAAATTAATCTAAGAATTAAACTAAAGAAAACAATAAATCTACCTAGGCAAAAATCGAAAGGAAGGCAATAAAGAAAGCAACGAAAGAAAAGAAAACGAATCTAGACATAATTAAACTAAATCTGAAAATCTGGAAATTAAATAAATAAATCTAACTCTAAGAATTTTGAAAACGAGAGAATTGAAAACGAAAGAAAAACGAATCTAAACTAGACTTTGAAAACCGAACGAACGAAATTAAACTAAGGAAATTAAACGAAGCAATAAAGAAATCGAATCTAGAACTAAAGCAAGTAATTAAAGCAATTAAACGAAAGCAATAAAATAACTTACGAAAATAACGAAGAACGAAGAACTTGAATTAAACTGCAACGAACTACGAATCCGGATTCGAACAAAAGAAAGCAATAAAAACTAAAGCTAAAGTATTTAGAACTGAAAAACTAAGGTAAAAGCTTGTACAAATTCGTGCCCTAATGGCCTATATATATAATAAGGTAGAAGTTCGATTCCAATAAGGAAACAAGTAAGAAAATACGCCAGGCGTGGAGCGGGCGCTCCAACAGACGGGAGCGGGCGCTCCATAATAGCTGCGCAAATCTGCTTGAATTTATGAACTGGAGCGGGCGCTCCGACGATGCCATGCAAATCCTTCGGTTACTGTTCATGGAGCGAGCGCTCCAACTCCACGGAGCGGGCGCTCCAACTCACGCGCGCACTTCATCCAGTTTTGCACTCCTTTTTCTTCCTTTTCTCGTTCTTTCTCCTTCTTTCGGCTCCCATGATCCCTAACAAGTAAAATACTCGAAACACCCAAATCATAGCTATATAGACACAAAACGACTCAAAAACGACACAAAAACAAATAATAAATAACGACTAAAACCTAACAAAATGACACCAAACAACTCCCCCACACTTAGACCTTTGCTTGTCCTCAAGCAAAATAATCATATAATTTAGACTCAATTCAAATAATCCAAATCATAGAACATTTAATCATCGGAATCGACAAACTCAAACAAGGTCATTTTAATCCCAAGTTACGAACAATCATCATCAACAAACTATGCGGCTTATAAATCAATCCAAGTAAGAGGAAAAGCAATGATATCACACATCTCACAATAATCTAGATCACCACAACTTAGACGACTAGCCTACTTCCCCTTTTTATTCAACAAATAAGCAACTCTTTTTTTTTTTTTTTTTTTTTTTTTTAACTTGTGAACGTTTATGGCACACAATTCACTAGGTTTAATCATCGATGGGTCACATCGAGCCTCCTAGTGCGGTTTCCCGTACCCATTGTCAAGAGGGGTAGAATGCCTACGAACACTTATTCTAATATACACGAGTATCATCTAGGACGATGTTCATGAAATGTGATCATTCGAGGGTCTCTCGAAGCCTTTTCATGTGGTTTCCCATGCTCATTACTCTAGTATTTTTATACGTTACAAGCAAGAGGAGTAGAAATCCTATCAACTCTTTATTCACATAAACACAACTATTTTTTTTTTTCTTTTCTCTTTTTTTTTTTAAGGGGAAAGTAAACTAGCAATCCAAATTACAACAATCTAGACTAATCACTCAACCAAAAATCATAAATCATTTTCCTCAAACTCACATCATTCATGCCCCACAATTCATCGAATCATAATATATCACAACTCAAGATTAAACCAACCTAATTTATGCTCAAATCAATTCCAACAACTAAATACTCCATCATCAAATCATTCAAATTAATCCTAAATTACATGCTTACATTTCTAAGTGGGGAAAATAAACAAAGACACAAAAACAAACAAGACACGAAAACACAAACATCAACTAACATGTCAAAAGTGATAATTATTCACACACCCCCCCCCCCCCCCCCCCCCCCACACTTAAAATCATGCAATGTCCCATTGCAAGAAAATAAATAGAAAGAGAGGAGAAAACTTATCGCTTTTGACGACCACAATTGGCACAAAAATCGGAACCTTGATCGATCCCAAGAATTGCAACCTATAAAACAAACAAAGACAAAAATACCAAACAAGCGTAATATATCCTAAAATGACAAAAACAATAAAAATAAAGAAAAACAAATAGCTATCAAGGGTGAAAGTTTCGAGGATCATTTGGATCATTAGGATCCCAAGGTGCCTGAGAAGAAGAAGAAGTAGGGTGAAAATCGGTATACCTCGAAAGATGGCGCTCAATATCGTAGACCCGATTCTCGACCCCTTGAACTCTCATCCCCATGTTTTGCATCTGAAGTCCCAAGTTCTCCATATTCGTCGTCATCGACTGAAATAGAACGGCATGGGAATCCAGTCTCTCGAACAACCCGGTCTGAAACGTGTTGAACCCCTCTTGATATGCGCGAAAGTACTCGGGGGGTGCCTCGGGTTGTGCAGCTCCGGCTCCTTCATCCATGTCATCTCCTTGAATTTCCTCGTGTTCGGCCGGTGCTCCATGGATGGCAATGTAGTTTCTGACCGAACCCCGTAGATGCCATGGCTTGAACTGAGTGGGGGAAGCTAAATATGAGCCATTGATGAGCTCAGCTGGGGTGATCTCCCGGCTCGGGACGAGAGACATCGGATGACTGGGATAAAATGGCACCGCCATATAACGAGCTATCCCCGTAGCTATCTGAGAGAGGGCGGGATGTGCATTGTGCCTCGACTGGTTGCCAATGATCTGGTTCCAAATGAAATGGGAGATGCTAACCTGCACATGATTCTTAGCAGCCCACAACAGGTAACACTCCGGGCCACTAACTTTGCTCCCTTCTATTTTTCCTGTTACATTGAATGCTAGGAAACGATGCAACAGTAATAGAGAATTATCACGAATAAACATAGAAGGGGCACCCTTTTGTACCCAGTTATCACAACCAGTCAACTCTTTCCAAGCAGCAAAATAATTGAAATCATGAGGCACAAATTGAGAAGCATCATCAGAATAGTGAAAACCAAAAATCTCATGCATGCGATAGCAAGACACTTCACAAAAAATTCCACCCAAATTGCACAGAAAAGCAGTCTCCTCCTCTTGACCCTCATCAGTATTTTTCCCTAATCGAGCAGTACACAACATCTCCAAGCACAATATATCATGCCCCTCCCATTGGTTATTAAAATACTGAGTTAAGCCTAGGACCTCTAAATATTGAGCAAGTGAATCCCCTAGGCGCAATTCCTCAATAAACATAGGCGAATAATGGCGAGGGGGCAACAATTCCATATCTTTGAGATGAAGGTACCGATTTGTTACCTCATACCCATCATCGGTATCGAAGGGAACACGAAAGGTGACACCGTATTCTCCCGGTGTAATCCCTCCAACTGGACGAGCTGACATCCGGGCAGAGAATGGAAGACTGGATGATGCCGCTCCAACAATCGAGGCTGCTCTCTTTCGTCTCGACATTTTAGCACCTGAAATCTAGAGGGAAACGGAAGAGAAACGTAAAAGGAACAAAGAAAAACAAAAGAAAAATTTAAACTGAAAATTGGCGGAAAAATGCGCAGGACTACTGGAGCGGGCGCTCCAGAGGTGGGGAGCGGGCGCTCCGGCTGAGAGAAGGGAGCGGGCGCGCTTGGGAGTTGGAGCGGTCGCTCCGGAAGAAAAATGGCAGCGCTGGTTCTGGCGCGAAGGCTGACGGCGGCGAAGGCTGACAGCGGCTCCGGTGGTGCAGGCTGATGGTGATGCGGACAGCGGTGGCCGACTCCGGTGCGGTGAAGGTGGCGGACGGCGGGTCGAGAGAGGAATTGGGGGCTAGGGTTTGGTGCTCAAAGGAAGAAAGGAAAATTAGCAAGAAAAATAGATAATAAAAAAAATATATATACCTGGCTCGTAGAAATGGAGCGGGCGCTCCGAACAACTGGAGCGAGCGCTCCAGTTAAGCTGCGCTGAAAAAATTGAATTCCAACATCACTGGAGCGGGCGCTCCAAACCATGGAGCGGGCGCTCCAAACCTGACTCGCTCTCTTTTTTTTTTTTTTTTTTTTTTTAAATAATAATACGTGGGTTGCCTCCCACCAAGCGCTCTTTTAACGTCATTAGCTTGACTTACAAAAATTTAATCAAAACGAAAAAGAAGGGGAATCGGGGATAAAAATGGTCTCGATTTTTGAGGCAACGTCTCTCCTTCAATGTATGGCTTCAAGTCTTGACCATTAGCTGAAAATTTGTACCCCGACTCTTCATTCTTGATCTCCACAGCTCCATGGGGAAAAACTCGAACGACCGTGTAAGGATCTCCCCACTTGGACTTGAGCTTGCCCGGAAAGAGACGAAGACGAGAATTGCAAAGAAGTACCTTCATCCCGGGCTTGAGCTCCTTGTAGGTGATCTTCTTGTCATGGGACCTCTTCACCTTATCCTTATAGATCTTTGCATTCGATGTAGGTGGCGAGTTTTCCTCTTCTACTTCATCAATCTCCTCCAAATCCCGGAGACGTTGCTCGATGTCCTCTTCCTCATCCATACAATTAAAGAACTCGTCATCCTCTTCAATGAGCTCTTCAAGACTTGTTACCCTATTAAAATCCTCACAAATATTTTCTTCAACAAGAGGGTTAGCAAGCTTAACATAAGAACAAGTATGAATAGAGGAAGTAGGAATAGAAGACGAATTTCGAAATACCGAAAACGTCACCGAACCTCCCTTGCCGGCCATGCTCAAAGTTCCGGAGCCAACGTCGATTCGAGTTTGAGTAGTTGCCATGAACGGTCGTCCTAGCAAAAGAAGATGACCTTTCCCACTCCTAGCTCCTCGCCCCACGTCTAGCACAACGAAATCGGCAAGAACTCGAATACCTCCCACAAGTAAAACAACATCTTCCATAATCCCCAAGGGTCGACTCAAAGAACCGTCGGCTAACTCGATGTAATAATCTGTAGGCTTAAGATCCCTTGAACCCATTCTTTCATAAATCGAATAAGGCATCATGTTCACCGCTGCCCCCAAATCCAACATTCCCGACACACGATCCCCATTATCCAAACTAACATCTAATGTAAAGCTTCCGGGATCACCTTGTTTCGGTAAAGATGAGAGATGATCGGTCGAGGTAGGAGAGGTGTTAGAACGAATTCGGCTTGCTTCGACGGCGGCCACCGTGTGACTCCTCGTTTGCTTGTCTTCGCCTTGCTTCTTGTTTTTCAATCTGCTCGGGAAAGGGATAGGAGGGACGTAAGGATTGGGCGCCTTATGAAAGATGGCCTCTTCCTCCTTTTTCTCTGTTTCGGCGGCTGGAGGTGCAACAGGGGACGGGAGCGGGCGCTCCAGGGGTGGGAGCGAGCGCTCCATGTGCAACACGCTGGAATTAATATTCTGCTGGAGAGGGTGGAGCGGGCGCTCCAAATATTGGAGCGGGCGCTCCGTGCAAGGCTCGCTCTGAATTTGCAGGAGTTGGAGCGGGCGCTCCAAGGGTTGGAGCGGGCGCTCCATTTCACGCGCGCTGGAATTTGAACTTTGCTGATATTGGAGCGGGCGCTCCAAGAAGTGGAGCGGTCGCTCCACTGAGCCTGCGCTGGAACTGCTGCTCGAAGGGGTCCAGCTGCTGCTCAGGCCCCAACGTCCATTAGTTGGGCCCGTTCCTCCTATATCGGGCATGACGACACCATTATCCATCGTTCTTCCATCCCTCAATACCGAAATTGATTGAGCTTGATAAGTTGGCGGATGTTGGGGCGGAATCGGAGGAACATATGGAGGATATTGCACCTCGTTGGCTTGTTGTGGTTGAATCCCTTGGCTCGGAATTCGTCCCGGTTGTTGAATCAAGTGCATTGCCCCTGAAATTTGTCCAATAGCCGTCTCGAGCCTCTTTATGTTTGCATCAAGGGCCTGGAAACGATCCTCATCGACGGAAGACTTTTGTGGAGGTGGTTGAGGACGAGGATTTTGGGGAGGAGGTGGAGGGTATGGCGATGAAGGATAATATGGAGGAGGTGGTGGATAATATGGGTTTGGTGGATATTGATGAGGAGGATAATATGGTGGTGGAGAGGGATAGTATGAATTTTTAGGAGGGTAGGGATAATTATAAGGAGGGGGGCGACGATTTTGAAAGTTCGGGTTCGTACCTTGCCCTTGAGGTGGTGCTCCTTGTGGCATGTAACCTTGGGCGGCATAGACCTCAGCTCCTCCTTCGTACGTGAATGCTCCCATATTTTCGCAAACCTCCTTGATATGGCCTAGCTCTCCACAAATATCGCACCGGTCCGGCTTCCTAGTCTCCACTTGAGGTGCCGGTGCGTTCTGCTTCATCTTTAAATTCTCGAGATCTCTCAACATATCGGCCATCTGCTTCTTCATGTCGGGGCTCATCGTGACCGCCTTTGCCTCCATCTTCGTTGACCTAGATGACTTCTGTTGGGAACTTGCAGCAAGAGTCTCGAAAATCTTCTTCATGTCATCGGCTGTCTTGACCGCAATATTTCCTCCGGCCGAGCTGTCCACCATGAATTGGCAGGTCTGATTCAATGCATCGTAGAAGTACTGCCAAATAAGCTCAGGAGCCATCTGATGGTGAGGACATTGTTGAAGTAAGTCCTGAAATCTCTCCCAAGCCTCGGGAAATGGCTCGTCGTGGTCCTGAGAGAAATTCATGATTTGCGACCGCACCTCCTGAGTCTTGCGGCTAGGATAATACTTCAACATAAACTTCTCACACACCTCATTCCAAGTGTGGAGAGATTCGGCTGGGAGCGACAGGTACCATGACTTTGCCCGATCCTTCAGAGTGTAGGGGAAACACTTCATCTTCAGGTTGTCCTCCGTAAGGCCTGATAGTGGAAAAGACTGCACGACGGTGCAGTACTCCCGAATAAACGTAAGTGCATCCTCGTTGGCCAGCCCGTGATAGGAAGGGAGCAACGCCAGGTGGTGAGGTTTCAGCTCGTGATTTCTGACCGCTTCCGTCAGAACAATCGCCGAAGTAGTGGCAGTGAAGGTAGGGCGAGCAAAATCTCCCATATATCGTGCCATCGCTTCGGTCTCAGCAAAAACAACACTTAGCAAACAGGGTTAAATGCACCGAGTGGAAGAAATAAGAAAAACGAATAAACACAAATAAAAATAAAACAAATAAAAATACTACACAATCAAAAGCCTAAAGTTTTCCCCGGCAACGACGCCAAAATTTGTTTCACTAAAAAGTGTTTGCAATAGAACAAAATCCTATCGTAGCACTAGCAAGTAAAACCCAATGTCGAATCTCGAAAGAAAACTTAACAGGGCGATCAATTATGTAGTAAACCTAATCTAGCCTAAAACTAAGAAAGCAAGTAAATAATATTTTGGGTTTTTGATTTTAAATCCTAGGCAAGAAAATAAATCAAAGCAATAAATCAAAGCAAATAAATCTAATCTAGAAAGCTGGAAATTAATCTAAGAATTAAACTAAAGAAAACAATAAATCTACCTAGGCAAAAATCGAAAGGAAGGCAATAAAGAAAGCAACGAAAGAAAAGAAAACGAATCTAGACATAATTAAACTAAATCTGAAAATCTGGAAATTAAATAAATAAATCTAACTCTAAGAATTTTGAAAACGAGAGAATTGAAAACGAAAGAAAAACGAATCTAAACTAGACTTTGAAAACCGGACGAACGAAATTAAACTAAGGAAATTAAACGAAGCAATAAAGAAATCGAATCTAGAACTAAAGCAAGTAATTAAAGCAATTAAACGAAAGCAATAAAATAACTTACGAAAATAACGAAGAACGAAGAACTTGAATTAAACTGCAACGAACTACGAATCCGGATTCGAACAAAAGAAAGCAATAAAAACTAAAGCTAAAGTATTTAGAACTGAAAAACTAAGGTAAAAGCTTGTACAAATTCGTGCCCTAATGGCCTATATATATAATAAGGTAGAAGTTCGATTCCAATAAGGAAACAAGTAAGAAAATACGCCAGGCGTGGAGCGGGCGCTCCAACAGACGGGAGCGGGCGCTCCATAATAGCTGCGCAAATCTGCTTGAATTTATGAACTGGAGCGGGCGCTCCACCACCCTGGAGCGGGCGCTCCGACGATGCCATGCAAATCCTTCGGTTACTGTTCATGGAGCGAGCGCTCCAACTCCACGGAGCGGGCGCTCCAACTCACGCGCGCACTTCATCCAGTTTTGCACTCCTTTTTCTTCCTTTTCTCGTTCTTTCTCCTTCTTTCGGCTCCCATGATCCCTAACAAGTAAAATACTCGAAACACCCAAATCATAGCTATATAGACACAAAACGAATCAAAAACGACACAAAAACAAATAATAAATAACGACTAAAACCTAACAAAATGACACCAAACACCCCCCCCCCCCTCCCCTCTACGTGATTTTCCTCTAACAAACCGGGACCAACAAGTGGTATCGGAGCGAGGTTCTTTCGAGCCTCTGCTTTGCATACCTGAAGCTAGTCCCCTCTCGCTTCACGTTGTCTCACTGAACCGGATCTATTTTTCCTAAGTGCATAAAACCCTCACTCACGCATACTGCATTACTGCTGATAGTTTGCTATGTCTACATACAGTGCATCAAGTCTTCAGCAATTCTCTATAGAAGGATACAAAACATGGAGCTTTCGTGTCGAGAGTTTTCTCAGTTCCATCCACAACAGAATGTGGGAGGTTATTGAGGAAGGACCAATCGAGATTAAGAAGGTTGTAACGTTCCAGCCGCCGAAGGCCGTGCAGCCTACGTCAGGCAAGAATACGTGGAGAAGGATAAGGACGACTACAACTCCAATGACTTCAAAATCGCCAACCTCGACAAAATCGCACGCCACAAAATGTAGAGCACTGTGTCGGACGCCTATCTGCCTAGGATCAGGAAGTGCGCAACGGCGAAAGAAATGTGGGAAACCCTAGCCCTCATTTCTCAAGGCACAGACAAGATAAAAGAGAACAAACTTGCCGTACAAATGCGGGAGTTTGAAAGTCTAATAATGAAGCCTGGAGAGTCTATCGATGCCTTCGAATTGAGAGTCACCAACATCATAGCCACTCTCAACTCACTTGGGAAGGAACTCACAGACAAGGAAGTGAATCTCAAAATCGTTCGAGCTCTCACACGGAAGTGGCAGACCATGAAGGAGCTGTACCTGGCAATGAAGGACTTGTCCAAATTCACACCGGAGATCCTGTTCTCCGAGCTCAAAGCTCACGAGTTCGATCTGAATCAAATGAGTCTTGATGATGAAGATGAAGCACCCACGACATCAAAAGGAATCGCTTTCAAAGCTGCAGAAGGACCAAGCGACCAGACACTCGCCAAGATGTCAAGAGAAGAGCTGGAAGAACACGTTGCGTTCTTATCAAAGAACTTCAACAAGATGAATTCACGCGTGGGGAAGTACAAAAGATTTTACAAACAGTACAAGGGAAGGAGCACTGATGCTCGTGATGGAAAAGGAAAGAGAGAAGAGACTTCAAAGCCGATCCCAAGAGACATGATGGATGTGGAGTGCTATCACTGCCACAAGATGGGCCACTACAAGTCTGACTGCCCAAAGCTGAGTGCCAAGGAGCGAGAAGAACTGAAGGCAAAGAGAGATGCTCCCAGGCGAGCGCTTGTAGCAAGTGAACAGTCAGTCGCTTCAAATGAAGAAGTCTCAAGCGATTCGGATGCATTCACTGATCCCAACTCCAGTGAGGGAGAAGATCTGGGATTGATGGCGCTCACCGACGAAGATACAGGGGAGGTATTTTACTATCCTTCATCTAGTTCAATTACACTCGCACACACTCACCAAGAGGAAGTCCATTCCTCGACATGGAGTGAGTTACTTGACAAACACTTCAAATTGTCAAGCGACCACGAAATGTTGAAACAAGCTATGTCTAATAGCGAGAAGGAGAACCGAAAGCTAGCCACTGAGCTTGACCAAGTCAAACTTAACTTAAGGGCTATGACTAGTAAGTTCGAGGATCTCTTTGCTAGACATCAAAGCTTGGAAGGAAGGTATGAAACCCAATCCAATCTAGTGGCCAATCTGAACAAAGCCTCGTATGCAAGGCAGGCACTAGAAAGCTCGCTTCTACCTTTTGGTAGAAAGGAAGGGCTTGGATATGAGGGTGGACCTTCCAAGCCTACAGTCTTTGTTGGTGCATCTTACACTACACCATCAGTTACTTTGGATGTGCCCACTGCCTCCAAAACAACCACCAACAAGGACAAAAGCAAAATGGTTGAGAACCCTAAGAGGAAGCCAATGAAGATGTCTATATCTTCAAGGGTAGAATCTAAGGGTAAGCAAAGTTCAACAAACCCTAGCACTCACAATGTTGCATCTTACCAATCAAAGGGTAAAGGGAAGAATGTTGAAGCTTCTAAGTCTCAGACCAAGACACGAGAGACAAAGGATCTTCCTTTTAAGAAGAGAAGTAATGTCTATGTGTCACGTGAGCCGGATTGAAGATGGTCCAACCGTACTCATGTTGAGGGGGAAGTGTTTGAAGCACCCAAGAGGTCGCTTCAAATCCCAATGGTTTCTCAAGCGAGTCGGGGTCAAAACCCTAGTTTGACCGCTTCAAGGAAACCAAGCGAGCCGCTTCGAAAAACAGTAAACCCTAAATCAGTCTCTAAGCCAGTAGCTAATCCGAAGCGAGTCGCTTCAGGATATAAGCAAAAGGGCAAGAGCATAGGTATGTATCAAGCGAGCCGCTACCCCTCATGCCCACACTGTTGCACATGTGAAGCTGCATCCAAGCAGAAATCACAATTTTAAAAGGTCGAGAGGCCCAAAACACAAGCTAACTCTCAAAAGAGAGTAAAGCAAGTGTGGGTACCGAAAGGGACTAACCTGCAAGGATCCAAACTGATTTGGGTACCAAAACTTGTCTAATTGCAGGTGAGCGCCATGGACCCCATGCCAAAAGGTCAACCTATTTGGTACTTGGACAGCGGATGTTCAAGACACATGACTGGCATGAAGTCTCTACTTCAAGATTATATTGAGAAGAAGGGTCCACATGTGACATTTGGTGATAACTCCCGAGGAAGCACCAAAGGCTACGGCGCACTGAGGATAGGAAAGCTTACAATCGAAGAAGTTTCCTACGTGGAAGGACTGAAGCACAACTTGTTATCCATCTCACAGTTCTGTGACAAGGGATACAAGGTGGAGTTCATCTCCAATAAGTGCATTGTGAAGAACAAGCTGACATCCCAGATTGCACTCACTGGAATTAGACAAAGGAATGTCTATGTTGCGCAATGGGATAGCTGCAAAGAAGAGACGTGCTTGATCGATAGGAATGCTACAGAAATAGGATGGCTATGGCACCGACGCTTGAATCATCTCAACTTCAAGACGATCAACCGTATAGCTCGAAAAGGCTTGGTGCAAGGCATACCCAATGAGGTCTTTGTCAAAAACCATCCATGCTCACCATGCCAACGAGGGAAGCAGACAAAGAAGCACTTCGCTAGTCTGGACGAAGCGTCATCCAAGCGAGTGTTGGAACTACTTCACATGGATCTGTTTGGACCAGTCACTCCAGTCAGCGTCAATGGAAGAAAATACACTCTTGTTGTAGTCGACGACTTCTCTCGCTACACTTGGGTTGTATTTCTCTTTAGCAAGAAGGAGACACTGTCCAAGCTGCCACAATTGCTCAAGCGTCTTGCAGTGGAAAAGAATCAAGCAATTGCCACCATCCGCTCCGACAAAGGCACAGAGTTTCTAAATTCAACCATTGAAGCCTACTGCACGGAGTATGGCATAGCACACCAGACGTCATCAGCACGTACACCTCAACAGAATGGAGTAGCAGAAAGAAGGAATCGAATCATCAAAGAAGCCGTTCGTACTATGATTGCCGATTCAAAGCTTCCAATGAAGTATTGGGCTGAAGCTGCCAACACAGCATGCTATACCCAGAATCGGACGCTTCTCAACAGACGGTTCGACAAAACACCATATGAAATATGGACAGGGAGAGTTCCTAACATCTCTTATTTCCATATCTTTGGTTGTACGGTCTTCATCCATAATAATGGGAAGTCACAATTGAAAGCCTTTGAAAGCTAAGCTGATGAAGGAATATTTTAGGGTATTCTACATCAAGCAAAGCTTACAGGGTGTTCAATTGTGAAACCCTAATTGTGGAAGAATCACCCCATGTCGTATTTGATGAATCTTCTTTAAGTCTTCCACAGGAACAGGTTCAAGCGAATGACAAGAATCCAAGCGAGGAACCCGTTAATCCACTAACTTGGGACATGCTTGAAGATGATGAAGATATCAAGGATTCAAGCGAGCAGATTGCCCAAGAAAAGGTTGAAGCTGCTGCCCCCAAGACTCCTAAAGCGAGTGAATTCCAAACACCCAATCCAGTCGCTTCAGATGGAAAAGTAAGCGACCAGAATGAAGATGAAGAGGAAGCTGGTGGATCCAAGCGTGCATGGCTCAAAGATCATTCACCAAGCCAAATTATTGGATATCCATCCAAAGGCGTGGTGACCAGAAGCCAAATATTTGGAGAAAGTGCTATGTTTAGTTGCTTTCTATCCAATATTGAGCCAGCAAGCGTGGAGGAAGCCCTAGCAGATTCAAATTGCACTACTACAAATTTGGCTTTTTACTACACTACATACACTACGGTTTTTTTTAAAAACCGTAGTGTATACCTTTTCTCTACGGTTTTTATCCAAAACCGTAGTGTATACTCCGAGTAGTTACTACAGTTCAGCTAAAAACCGTAGTGTATGAGCGCCTCTTTCATACACTACGGTTTTAGGCACTATACACTACGGTTTTAAACTGTAGTGTATGAGAGAGACGCTCATACACTACGGTTTTATACACTACGGTTTTAAACCGTAGTGTATGAGCGCATATTAAAAATAGGGGAAAAAAAAATGACACCATCAGGATTCGAACCCTCACCACTTAGAGAATTAGAAAATACTTAGACAATTTTCAGAATCGCGAAAGTGTTGCTGCGGGGTTCTCTTCTCTCTGCAAATCGCCGCCGTGAGGGAGCTCGCCGTCATCGGAAGGGAGTTTCTCTCTGTTGCGGGTTTCTCTATGTCACGCCCCGCCTTCGCTATGACTAGCTGAGCGAGGTCGCGACTCAAGAAAAGGGAAATAAATAAAAATGAACAAACGACATGAGGGAAAAACGGTGTGAAAACATGGCTTTGAATTACATTCGAGCTCTCCATCATTCGTCGAGAATGAAAGGAGGAGGTACTAATCATCAACGGAAGCGTCTTACATGAAATAAGCGGAAGCGTTGTTCGTAAAAAGAAAAGCAATGTCGATAACTGGACCGACATGTTGCTACGATACACAAAATAAGAATTTGCCTATCTACTCATGGATCACAGCGGAAGAACGTGAGATGCATGTATGGAGACATGCACCACCAAGAGGCTTCAACACTTTCCATGCTCGACAAAAGCTCCTTCCGGCACCTTCACTTCATCCTGCTTAACCTGCACATGGGAAATATGTACAGGGCTGAGTACTTTGAAGTACTCAGTGGACACGTGCCAAAACATTTTGATTGCCAGCCATTCAAGTGAAACATAGGGGTTTTCAGAGAAGACCTATGATCACTAAAACATTTTCATTTACTAAAAGCGTCTGCGCAAACTACGTTTTCTTGGTGTAATCCGTCATATCTGACCTTGTAAAAGTGTATCCGGTAAGGGTGGCCACCCTCCCCGGATACCTCGATCGGCCAATATGTAGCTCACGATCGACCTTGCTGAGTGCACTTAACTCATCGAGGAGCGACCCCGATGAAATCTTGTGGCCGAAGCCCTTGTGTGGCCGAAGCCTTCTAGGCCGAAGCCTCTCAGATAGACATCATCATACAAAACAAAACATTTATGGCATGACAATTCCTTTTAAAAGAACATAACATAGATAAACATTTTCTTTGCATGAAAGCCCACCTCAACAGCTTGCCTTATTCCTCTCAAGATTGAGAGCGCCACTTTAACTTCGGCCCTTTCCTTCGCCTAACCTCGTTCAAAGAACGAAACATATCAGAATCTTGATAAAAGTCGATGATTGTATCGATCTATGCGAAGGGTTCTTCTATTGAGGTTATGTTCTCTTGTTTACTCCTTTCTAGTTAACATTCTGAAATCGATCACCTCGATCGGTACTTGTATCTTGTAATTCTTTCATCCTCGATGGGAATCGTAGGATCTGATGAAGCTTCATAACTCTTCTTTACATGGTATAAGTATTTTATACTTATGGTACTGTTATCCAGATCGATCGTTCGATCTTCTATTCTTTATATATATTAGTTGAAACCTTAAGGCTTTTAGTCAATTACTCGAGCTCGAGAATCGTTCCATCAACTCCGAAGAGTCATCCCTTATTCTTGGTCTGTTACAATTTTTACAAGTCCGACCCAATTAGTTGGTCCGGCTTAACAAATAATTAATCAGCCCAATTGGTTGGGCTTGGTCCGTTAAATTAATTATCGACTTATGTTCGATTTAATCGACCCAATTGGTTGGGCTCGATCCATTAACAGTTATGGCCCACATTCTTTTATAATTATCGGCCCAATTGGTTGGGCCCGTTCCTTAAATTAAATCTTCGACCCACTACGCGTTCATTAATAATTAGGCCCGTTTTGGTAACTATTCGTTTATTAAATTTTCGGCCCGTTCTTATATTTACATGTCGGCCCGGCTCGTGGCCCGGCCCAAATTAATTTATGGGTTTAACCCTTCCTGTTCGTGATTTCATTCACGGCTCTCCCCCGTTCTTCTCTTCTCCCTCTCGACGTCTTCCATCCTCTCCTCCTTTCCTCTGCCTTCTCGGCAGTGCGTCGCCGTGCGACTTCCGCCCTCTTCGGCGGCTGCGATTTCACGGCCTCCATCGCCGTCAATCGTGGCCCCTTTTCTCTGTTCTTGATTTCCGATTTCACGAGGGATGGGGGTGCCCTAATTGAGCTCGGATTTGGGGTAACCCTCTCCGGTGGCTCTTCCGACGAATTGGCCGTCGAATATGCCCTCTTCTTCGCCTTGGTGAGACGGCTCTGGCGTGGGCTCCTTCTGTTCTCGAATTATTCCCCTCCGGTGGTCCGGGTTCCCTCGATGCGTTCTGTCGCCGGGAGCAACTCCCACGGCGATTCTGTTGGGTCGACCGTTTGGTCGGGATTGAGGTCTCGTCCTCCCTGATTGGAGGGCACTCCCTCCTTAGCTTCGCCGTCGTTCGGCGTTGCTACTGTTGCCGTCATGGCTGCGGCCGCCGTTGCTATCTCCCTCTCTTCTATCCTCTTTGCTTCATTATCAGTCTGCTTCCTCTAATCTCTTCTCTTGCAGGTGGAATGGCTCCGATTGATGGCCCTTCTTTCGGTGGTGGCTACTCCCCTGTTCTTGCCGTGGCTCCTTGCGAGTCTTTGCTCCATTCCTGGCAACCTCTCGTTGCCATTTCCCTTGTTCTGATGAGGATAAGTCTTCTTGCCACTCTTGTTCTCCTCTGCTCCTCTCTCGGTTCCTACTTACTGCTGGTTTATGTTCTTGTTGTTGGGGTTTGGAAATAGCTTGTGTGTTATATGAGTTGTATGGGCTGTTGTAGTTATTGTTGGGTTGAAATCTCCAGTTTTGGAGCCATTGTTGTGTTTGGTTCTGTTATTAGACTGGAAATTTCTTGAGGGTCCTTATTGCCTTATGATTATACATATTTGGTCATGATCCTACACATATATGAAGGCCATTTGCTAGCTTTGTAAGGCTATTCCTATCTTATGCCATGTTTCATGCTTGCATGCTTGATTTTAGGTGAAATTTCTAAGTCTTATGAACATGCATTAAGTATCCTTACTTGGGCAGTTTCTAGGCCATAAATTTGTGGTCTTTTTGGTGGGGAAAACATGCTTGTTGGGTTTAAGTTCCTAGAGAAATATGGAGGTAAATGCTTACTTGTTTGGTGGGGTTTGGAAGTGGTGATCTTTGGCTTGGTTTGGGGGCTGTCTTCCTTGTTTCTTCTCCTAGCTGCTGCCCTCTCGGTTTCCTTCTTGTAGGCCGAGTGTTGGTGACCTATGGAGGGAAAGATGAGTCCTATTTCATCCTAGAAACATTATCTAGCTGAAATGGTGTGGTGAGAGAGTCTTACTTGTGTTCTTGGTCTGAAAATGGTTGCCAATCTTGGTCTCTTCTACCTCCTTCCCTTGTGCTTGTTCCTATGGTGGTGAGAGCTCTTGTTAGCTCATGCATGGCTGGAAGGATGAAGGGGAAGGGAAATAGGGTACCTTACCTTGGCTTGGCTTGAAAGAGAGGCTGGAAATCTATGGCTTCTCTTCCTTCTTTGGTCCTTGCTCGCTGTCCTCTCCCTCAGTTTCTAACTCTCTTGCTGCTGCTCTCTCTCACTCTCTCGGTTCCTAATCTCTCTCTCTAGTTTGAATGGTGTTGTTGTGTGAATGATGAATGGTAACTTGTTATTGTGTTTTTGTTGGATGTAGGTTGAGCCTTAATCATTATGGAGAAAAAAAAAGATGAAATGTGATTGGGTGTTTGTTCCCTCTTGGCAGATTTTGGTGTAAGAAAAGAAGGGAGAGAGAGAGTTGCCGTCTTGCATGCTTGTTACTTCCCCATGCAAACTTGTGAGCAATGATGATTGGGGTTAATCCCTTCTCTAATCCCAATTAAGGGTATTTATCCTTTAATTATTTGGGTTAGGGATTTATTTGAGCTCCAACTATGTAATAAAATGAAATCTTCATTATTGATTAATATTCATTTTGTAGCATGTAAACTTATTTATTTACATTTCTCGTTTTGGAGTTCGGAATATTATTCGTGCCCGCGGGCCTTCATTCTTGTTGATAAACAATGTGTGTATTGGGCCTTAAACCTTGTCATGGGCCTCGGTCCTTGATTAAAACTAATCGATTCGTTTCATCGGGCCTTCCTTAAATAATTCGACTTACGTTTTGGGCAATGCTATTACTTCTAGATGCAGCACTACTAATAGTAGTACTTAAAATTTTATCTTACTCACAACATTAATAATATTAACACTCTAAATTTTAAAATAATGCCGAAGTTTTTATTTAATCACTAAATAAAACTGCGGCTATTACATCCTACACCCCTTACGAAAAATTTCGTCCCGAAATTTACTTACCTTCTACAAACAAATCGGGGTATTTCTCCTCCATTTTGTATTCCTACTCCCACGTGGCTTCCCCTGCCCGTGGTGCTTCCACAGCACTTTCACTAGAGAGGTTTGCTTATTCCTAAGCTATTGAATTTTCTGATCTACTATTGCTTTAGGTTTTGCTCTATGACCGCTTCTCCTAAATGTAGCACGTGTTTAGCGTTAAGTACTTACTTCCTTAGTTGGGACATGTGGAACACGTTGTGGACGTTTCCTAGGTTCGGAGGAAATGCTAACATGTATACTGCAGGTCCTATCCCTTCTAAAACTTCGTAAGGTCGAACGAAACGAGGTTTCAGTTTGCCTTGATTCCGAATCAGGTTATTCCCTTGGTGGGGAAATCTTCAGGGAGACCTTATCCTCTACTTCGAGGGCAACTCGGACCTACGTCGTCATCGTAAGACTTCTGTCTACTATACGCTTCTTTTATCATATCTTTAATTTGGCGCATTATCTCAACCGTCCTTTGATCACACACCGATCCTAATTCTTTCTCATCTCCCTCCTTGTCTCCATAGAGTGGTGGTCTACACTTTATTTTATGCAGTGCATTGCACGATACCAAGTCTTTGGTGTATGGTGGGTCTAAGTAATTGAAGTAGGGGTTATATCGTTTTCTAGTTTCCGTCTCCATCATGTACCACTTCCTTAAACAGGTTTTCGAAGTTTGACGGAACTGCTATGCTAACCTTCGCGATGTCAGTCTTATTTTCTCTAGGTACTCGTAGGGTCCAAATAGACTGTTGTTGGTCTTTCCTTTCGCGCTAGATCTAGCTATTGCATAAAATGTGGAACTTTTTGGAAGGTTTGTTCTCCTAATCCGAATCGTAATTCAACCGGTTGGTGTTAACAGGTGACTTATGTTCATTTTAAAATTCATTTATTCCATCTCCAATCGATCTTATGCACTAACCTCTCAAGTAGCTATATTTCTTGGTCGGTCAGTTTTAACCTTGTTACCTTTAGGCCACACGCTCGTCATGATCCTGATCGTTTCATGGGATAATCGTCTTCGTGATACACTAGTCTAATCCGTATCGGTACTAGGCATGCTACGATTTCACAAGTCGTTTTTTTTTTTTTTTTTTTTTTTTTTGCATTAAAGCACTAGCGCTTCGGTGGTCCATTCGAACTTATCCAATCGTTAGGTGATAGCATTAGTCTACTAGCGTCTAGACCTTCTTCGTCGCTCTTAGACATTTTCCAAATTTGAATATATCTTAGTCATATACTTATATCCATATACCCTTCTATCTATTCTATTCATGAGTGTAATTATGTGTCACTAATAATAGGGTCGAAATATTAATCATTTTCTGATAAATACCCGGATCGGTTTTATTTCCTCATTAGTCCTTTCGCTAGTGTAGCCATGATCTGCTTCCTTACTGTGGTTGGCTTTATAGTTCGAGGTATTAGCAACTGTCAAATAGTTACTCATGTCTTAACTCGTTGGAGGAGGTTAATCATCTATGGATCACTCGTAGTACTTCGCATCTTTATTCATACTTGTCTGTGTAAGGTAGAGATAAGTACCGTACCTATACTTGTCGTACGTGTTATATCGACATTCTTGACACTCGTCATGGAGGTATCACTATGGCTATATTCCTTATTGTAGGAATGTGGTTTATATTTCAACCGTTTTCTCTCCCTAGAATTAGTGGTATGTATTCTTCAGCCTATGCAGTTCTTTCCTACTGATTGTTGGTTCTGGGTGTCGCTCTATTATTGTAAGACCAAGTGTCTTCATTTTCTTTTGCAGTCGTTTATGAATCTAAGGTGTCTAGACGTAATGTCTCATAAGTCCGGCTGGTGTCATACTTAACTGGTCAATTAATCTTGACAACGTAGGTGATAGCGGCTCATTCGTTATTCATCCTCGTATAACTATAGCACTTTTAAGGCATCATGTGCGGGTGTCTGTTTCTAGGGAGATATCATGGGTTCTATTGTCTACCCTCCTCAATGTATTGTCTTATCTTTCATAGTTGTAGAGAGGTATTCTCGAATAATAGCAGGTTTCTTCCTTTCTAAGTGTTACTCAAGGCTTTCAAGGTTTCATTGTAGGGCTTTAGCTCGTCTATTCCCCTTTACTACCTGGGTGGCTACTCGAATTGATTTCGTAAACCATATAGGGTCTCTACTCGTTATCGTAAATACACCATATGACTTTGATTTTCCTATAGCAGGACATTCTAGTTTGAACATAATCTCGTACTCAAGCTCTATGTTATACGTGACTCGTAGTTTTATCTTTGGTCGTCTATTGTATGCACTAGTGTACTTTGATGTTACCTTGGACCAATATTTTTAACTTCTATTACCATCCGTCTCGAGACTAATCTTCCTATTTGGTAGGGATTTCGGAAATCCTAGATAGGTAGTCTCACTGTCTCAATTAGTAAGCTTTAATGACGGGGCATTAATTACTTCTTTGAAATGAATCCAAAGGTCTCAGTCGTTTAGTTTTCTACCTAATTAAACATTTCCTCGTTTACTCGATTAACATTCCTTCCATATGTTTTAACGACCTCGTGTGTTTATACCTTGTATACCAATAATTCAATTATGGAGACACCTAAGATATGAATTATTATTAACTTAAGGGATTTACGAAGGTAATACTATGGTTTTTAATTATCTACTCAAACCTTCAATATATATATTAGGTATCGAATGCTCATACTACTTCTTGGTTAGGAATCTGACCTAGACGGCTTTCGCTTGACTCTTACGACCATGAGGATTCTAGGATAAATTCATCTTCCATTAACATCCTTTCTTACGATGCGATCTATTTACCCTAAACGGATATAGGTTCGTCCCGATTTTATTGTTCTCTATAGCTTGTTTGTCCATAATCAGAGTCACATCCTACACAACTTTACGTATAAGTTATCCGACTTCTTGGAACACCCATAACTTTTCTTTTAAAATTTTGTCTCCCATGTATATTTATATTATCGGGTCACTTCTATATAGATTAGTATACTCTTACACTAGTCCTCGTCCAATTTGATTCCAACGTGCATTCCCTCCTACTATAGGCTCGTGTTTCTTCAAGTGTCCCATAACCATGTTTAGACCCCTTAGACTTACGTTTCATTCGTTGTTTATCCTCACTCGCGTTTCCTTTGTTCTTTTGTCTATCTTGTACATTTCTCGTGAAGGGAACCACACCGACTTTACGATAATAGCAAATCTTATACTACTTACTCGAAGGTAGTACTTATGGTTATGTATATTTATTTCATAAATATCCCCCATACTACTTCGGTGTTTCTAGGTATCATGTCTATGTGGCTGCATAGTTAAAAATTCCATTATTCTTAGTTTACTTGCAGTTTAGTCTCGGTGGTTACGACCTAGTGTACTTATCCTTAGGTTCCTTTGAAGTCATGAAACATACGGTGGTCTTGTTTTATACTCTTCTTGACAACTTTTCTAATTCGGGTTTACATCAACCTTTTATTTAAGACTTCTCAAGGTTCCTTATTTCATATGGTTTATCATGGAAAAGTTCTTTTAACGTTTTTCTCCCTAGCATCGGCTAGCATCCCGTATTTCGTAGTCTGTTATAATTCATTACCATATTCGGTCGACTAATGTCGTACTATGATTAATCTTTTCTTGGTGACTAATTTAAGTCTCATTACCTTCTTATAACTTATGTCTAGTAGAAATTAATTCTAGCATGGTCCATATCAGCATTCTAAGAGGTCCTTGATCCTCAAGCTAGGAGTAATCTCAAATAACGTCAGGTCATCGGCCCTAATCATGGGGTACTGTCTTTCCTTTAGTTGCTAATTTAATCGGGACCTTAGGGATGATAACACATCGTGTAGTTAACAAGTATAGTATTTGACTTATGGTCATTTATTTCCTGGTATTCTTACTATGTTCAACCTATCGAAGATTTCAAAATTTCATATCCACAAGGATCTCACCTGTGTGATGGGTTTACTAATCTTTGGTCTGAATCAGACTCTAATATTATTGGTTCTTAGTGTTGGACTTATCGACCTTCGGTACACTTCTCTTTGGGGAACTCCTTAGAGTATTTAACTTATGAGTTTTACATTTTGTCATGTATTTCCTTTTTCTAGGTCCTTTTGGAGGACCTGGTTAGCTTTACGCTACTTACTGTTGTGCTCGTCGCAATACTTGTTTCTATCCTTTGGATTCTTGTTTCACCCATCATACTTCTTAAGTCCATTATAAGCTTTCCTTTCGGGGTTACAACATGTAAAATTTCCCTAGAAGGTGGGGAAGTCTCTACTTTACCGGCATATGTAACTAATTAGCACCCCATTGTCGACCCCTAGTCTCGTGGAATACCCTTAACGGCCTATCTATCATCCATCCTCTTATGCGTAAACATTTGACAACTAAAAGAGTGTGAGACCTTAAGTCATATTCTATAACTTACAACAATCTAATCTTCGTAGTCTTATCGCTCTAGTATGGCAATTGGATCCAAAACGGAATAAGGACATCATGGTATGACTATGAGAAATAATAATACGAAGGTCCAAGTGAGAATATTAATCATCCAAAATAGCTCATCAAGGATTCATCAGACAAGTTTAGAAGGAATAACCGGAGGGTAGAAATGAAGTGACAGGGGTCGGGGGGTGGGGGACCCCTATTTTGTCGATACCCGTCCGATTTCTTGTCTGTTGGTGACGCTACCGAGAAAGAGATTATATGAGATGGCCAGTCCCACATATGCATCTTTCCGGTCACATGAAAGAAGGTTGTTTCTCGTATACTGGTGACTCTTGATTCAAAAAGATACAGAAGATCGAACAAAGCTTGGTAACAATTCTTTGGTTTTGAAATTCCTGGACTTCACGTATATTACAAAGGACTTCCTGGTTTCAAAAGGTTCAAAAGAGGATTTCGAACATGCAATGCATCAGTACGTAGGGTCTCTTCTAATCTAAGTATCTTCGTGCACACTTCTAGTACTTCGCACTTGCGTAAAGGACCTTGTCCTACGGAATTTCGACTTACTTGTTAGCGTTAGTAACGTAGAGTTATTTCTAAGGACAATCATAATTCTTCCATGGCTTGTCTTCTGATATCCTAATGGAATAGGATGTTAGGTCGCGGTCCGACTAAATACAAATTTCGTTCTACAGTCTCTTAGTCTGTGGTGGGGGTTTCTTTACACTTCCTCAAGTTGTACTTGGGATGTTACATGCTAATGGTTCGTTGTTTTTGCCATTTAATGGCACGCCTTAGTCTCTTTTGTCGTATAGTCTAGTCCCATCACCCATGAAAATTAAGCATATTATATCGCTTCAACTTCTACTCTTATATTGGATATCAATATCCATTTTACGGGTTCATCAATAGGCATGGTTAATGGTCTTACTTACCACATTCTTCAAGCATGATCCTCTACTCGGGAAAGTAGAGGCTAACACGTTTCATCGTAGTTATTCTTGTGGGTACAACATTTAGAAGTCTGAGATTTTAACGTTTATTTGCCCGAGATTTCTATATTGGTTAGGGCCTTAACCTTTCTTTGACTTCTATCTTTAATTCGTAGTAACCTTTTCTTCTTTTAACCATGGATGCGGAAACATCCAGGAAACTCTAGTGGACTTATCATTATTATGCCACCACATGAAACTTTTATTCTTGGTAAGGTTCTGGGATCATCTCTCACTATCATTAGGAAGCATTAATAAATACGTTTTGTTCCTTGCCTCATGGAGGCGGAAAAAGTTAGAGACTCATGTCAGTGATCCGGACAATGCTTTTCCAGACCTTCTTGCACCCCTCGACTTAGTTTTCTTGATCTAGCGTATTCTTTATTCATGTGTTAGCCCTTATTGGGAAGTTATCACTGCTTCTTTGAGTTGGCATTTCGTGTAGAGCTTCACTTGCTTCCTCGTCTCATCGTCCTTCTTGTGCCACAATCGATGTTAGAGTAAGTTCTTTTGCTTAAGCACTATCTTAGTATGTGATAGAGGGAAAGCACTTAATTCAAGCGAGCTATGTTCTCTAGAAAGGCCTTGGCTTTTCTACTACATGTGAGCTCTATGTTATCTTGAGTATGTTCTCATACTAGCATGTGATAGTTACCTCTTTTCTTTCATGGTCCAGCATGATGTCGTGAAGTGCCGAGCTTTTGTCGAGAGTTGTACGAAGTCTAGCGAAGCAAGTCTAGACTTTACGATGAAGAAGAAGACTCTTGGATTTCAGAGCGAACCAAGTGCTCTGATACCACCCTGTCACGCCCCGCCTTCGCTATGACTAGCTGAGCGAGGTCGCGACTCAAGAAAAGGGAAATAAATAAAAATGAACAAACGACATGAGGGAAAAACGGTGTGAAAACATAGCTTTGAATTACATTCGAGCTCTCCATCATTCGTCGAGAATGAAAGGAGGAGGTACTAATCATCAACGGAAGCGTCTTACATGAAATAAGCGGAAGCGTTGTTCGTAAAAAGAAAAGCAATGTCGATAACTGGACCGACATGTTGCTACGATACACAAAATAAGAATTTGCCTATCTACTCATGGATCACAGCGGAAGAACGTGAGATGCATGTATGGAGACATGCACCACCAAGAGGCTTCAACACTTTCCATGCTCGACAAAAGCTCCTTCCGGCACCTTCACTTCATCCTGCTTAACCTGCACATGGGAAATATGTACAGGGCTGAGTACTTTGAAGTACTCAGTGGACACGTGCCAAAACATTTTGATTGCCAGCCATTCAAGTGAAACATAGGGGTTTTCAGAGAAGACCTATGATCACTAAAACATTTTCATTTACTAAAAGCGTCTGCGCAGACTACGTTTTCTTGGTGTAATCCGTCATATCTGACCTTGTAAAAGTGTATCCGGTAAGGGTGGCCACCCTCCCCGGATACCTCGATCGGCCAATATGTAGCTCACGATCGACCTTGCTGAGTGCACTTAACTCATCGAGGAGCGACCCCGATGAAATCTTGTGGCCGAAGCCCTTGTGTGGCCGAAGCCTTCTAGGCCGAAGCCTCTCAGATAGACATCATCATACAAAACAAAACATTTATGGCATGACAATTCCTTTTAAAAGAACATAACATAGATAAACATTTTCTTTGCATGAAAGCCCACCTCAACAGCTTGCCTTATTCCTCTCAAGATTGAGAGCGCCGCTTTAACTTCGGCCCTTTCCTTCGCCTAACCTCGTTCAAAGAACGAAACATATCAGAATCTTGATAAAAGTCGATGATTGTATCGATCTATGCGAAGGGTTCTTCTATTGAGGTTATGTTCTCTTGTTTACTCCTTTCTAGTTAACATTCTGAAATCGATCACCTCGATCGGTACTTGTATCTTGTAATTCTTTCATCCTCGATGGGAATCGTAGGATCTGATGAAGCTTCATAACTCTTCTTTGCATGGTATAAGTATTTTATACTTATGGTACTGTTATCCAGATCGATCGTTCGATCTTCTATTCTTTATATATATTAGTTGAAACCTTAAGGCTTTTAGTCAATTACTCGAGCTCGAGAATCGTTCCATCAACTCCGAAGAGTCATCCCTTATTCTTGGTCTGTTACAATTTTTACAAGTCCGACCCAATTAGTTGGTCCGGCTTAACAAATAATTAATCAGCCCAATTGGTTGGGCTTGGTCCGTTAAATTAATTATCGACTTATGTTCGATTTAATCGACCCAATTGGTTGGGCTCGATCCATTAACAGTTATGGCCCACATTCTTTTATAATTATCGGCCCAATTGGTTGGGCCCGTTCCTTAAATTAAATCTTCGACCCACTACGCGTTCATTAATAATTAGGCCCATTTTGGTAACTATTCGTTTATTAAATTTTCGGCCCGTTCTTATATTTACATGTCGGCCCGGCTCGTGGCCCGGCCCAAATTAATTTATGGGTTTAACCCTTCCTGTTCGTGATTTCATTCACGGCTCTCCCCCGTTCTTCTCTTCTCCCTCTCGACGTCTTCCATCCTCTCCTCCTTTCCTCTGCCTTCTCGGCAGTGCGTCGCCGTGCGACTTCCGCCCTCTTCGGCGGCTGCGATTTCACGGCCTCCATCGCCGTCAATCGTGGCCCCTTTTCTCTGTTCTTGATTTCCGATTTCACGAGGGATGGGGGTGCCCTAATTGAGCTCGGATTTGGGGTAACCCTCTCCGGTGGCTCTTCCGACGAATTGGCCGTCGAATATGCCCTCTTCTTCGCCGTGGTGAGACGGCTCTGGCGTGGGCTCCTTCTGTTCTCGAATTATTCCCCTCCGGTGGTCCGGGTTCCCTCGATGCGTTCTGTCGCCGGGAGCAACTCCCACGGCGATTCTGTTGGGTCGACCGTTTGGTCGGGATTGAGGTCTCGTCCTCCCTGATTGGAGGGCACTCCCTCCTTAGCTTCGCCGTCGTTCGGCGTTGCTACTGTTGCCGTCATGGCTGCGGCCGCCGTTGCTATCTCCCTCTCTTCTATCCTCTTTGCTTCATTATCAGTCTGCTTCCTCTAATCTCTTCTCTTGCAGGTGGAATGGCTCCGATTGATGGCCCTTCTTTCGGTGGTGGCTACTCCCCTGTTCTTGCCGTGGCTCCTTGCGAGTCTTTGCTCCATTCCTGGCAACCTCTCGTTGCCATTTCCCTTGTTCTGATGAGGATAAGTCTTCTTGCCACTCTTGTTCTCCTCTGCTCCTCTCTCGGTTCCTACTTACTGCTGGTTTATGTTCTTGTTGTTGGGGTTTGGAAATAGCTTGTGTGTTATATGAGTTGTATGGGCTGTTGTAGTTATTGTTGGGTTGAAATCTCCAGTTTTGGAGCCATTGTTGTGTTTGGTTCTGTTATTAGACTGGAAATTTCTTGAGGGTCCTTATTGCCTTATGATTATACATATTTGGTCATGATCCTACACATATATGAAGGCCATTTGCTAGCTTTGTAAGGCTATTCCTATCTTATGCCATGTTTCATGCTTGCATGCTTGATTTTAGGTGAAATTTCTAAGTCTTATGAACATGCATTAAGTATCCTTACTTGGGCAGTTTCTAGGCCATAAATTTGTGGTCTTTTTGGTGGGGAAAACATGCTTGTTGGGTTTAAGTTCCTAGAGAAATATGGAGGTAAATGCTTACTTGTTTGGTGGGGTTTGGAAGTGGTGATCTTTGGCTTGGTTTGGGGGCTGTCTTCCTTGTTTCTTCTCCTAGCTGCTGCCCTCTCGGTTTCCTTCTTGTAGGCCGAGTGTTGGTGACCTATGGAGGGAAAGATGAGTCCTATTTCATCCTAGAAACATTATCTAGCTGAAATGGTGTGGTGAGAGAGTCTTACTTGTGTTCTTGGTCTGAAAATGGTTGCCAATCTTGGTCTCTTCTACCTCCTTCCCTTGTGCTTGTTCCTATGGTGGTGAGAGCTCTTGTTAGCTCATGCATGGCTGGAAGGATGAAGGGGAAGGGAAATAGGGTACCTTACCTTGGCTTGGCTTGAAAGAGAGGCTGGAAATCTATGGCTTCTCTTCCTTCTTTGGTCCTTGCTCGCTGTCCTCTCCCTCAGTTTCTAACTCTCTTGCTGCTGCTCTCTCTCACTCTCTCGGTTCCTAATCTCTCTCTCTAGTTTGAATGGTGTTGTTGTGTGAATGATGAATGGTAACTTGTTATTGTGTTTTTGTTGGATGTAGGTTGAGCCTTAATCATTATGGAGAAAAAAAAAGATGAAATGTGATTGGGTGTTTGTTCCCTCTTGGCAGATTTTGGTGTAAGAAAAGAAGGGAGAGAGAGAGTTGCCGTCTTGCATGCTTGTTACTTCCCCATGCAAACTTGTGAGCAATGATGATTGGGGTTAATCCCTTCTCTAATCCCAATTAAGGGTATTTATCCTTTAATTATTTGGGTTAGGGATTTATTTGAGCTCCAACTATGTAATAAAATGAAATCTTCATTATTGATTAATATTCATTTTGTAGCATGTAAACTTATTTATTTACATTTCTCGTTTTGGAGTTCGGAATATTATTCGTGCCCGCGGGCCTTCATTCTTGTTGATAAACAATGTGTGTATTGGGCCTTAAACCTTGTCATGGGCCTCGGTCCTTGATTAAAACTAATCGATTCGTTTCATCGGGCCTTCCTTAAATAATTCGACTTACGTTTTGGGCAATGCTATTACTTCTAGATGCAGCACTACTAATAGTAGTACTTAAAATTTTATCTTACTCACAACATTAATAATATTAACACTCTAAATTTTAAAATAATGCCGAAGTTTTTATTTAATCACTAAATAAAACTGCGGCTATTACACTCTATGCAAATGCGGTAATGCCTCCCCTTGCTATCTGGTTCCCCCCCCCCCCCATCCCTAACCCGATTCCAACGGTGAGATTTTCACCACCGACATTCACCTTCAACTCTGTCGTCGGAGTTGCGCTCGGGGTCGTCGGAAGGGAGTTTCCATCGCCAAACACGGTAATGCCTCGCCCTTGCTCTCTGGTTTTCTTCCCCCCTCCCCACTCACTCCACATCTTACCTATATGGATGATTTAGGGTTTAGGATTTAGTATTACTGGAATTTCAATCCAGAATTTTCATGAATCGAAGATATTTTCGCCTCTTGTTTTTTTCTGTTAGTAGAAATCTGTACAAAAATTATACAGTAGTTATCAACAATAGAGACGAAAGCTTCGCTTAATAACCAATATCGATTGGATCTCTCGTGTACTCCACGACTTGATTAAGCTTCACACCTGTGGTAACTCCGAGAAATTCAAAGCTTTGGTTCTGGTTATCTTCTTCCTCCTCTGTTCTCTCCATGAAAAATTGTTCGTTGATTTCACCTGAAAAGTTCTCTTTTCATCGGCCCCTCTCCTCTACAGTTGTGTTGAATTCAGTTTCATTCCATCTAACTTTGCTTGTTGATGCTCTTTGATCTCTTTTCTTGGCAGATACAGACCTTGGAGGAAAGTGCCGACTCCTTAAGGAAAATGCAGACATTTTAGTTTCGTTTGTACCCATGGATGATAGGTATGGTATGCCTTTGTTTTATTCAACCTTTTCAACTTCAAGAAATTTATCATTGGTTGCTTTGCTTATGGGACTGGCATATTTGATTGGTGTTAAGTTATCAATTATGTACTCAATGCATTCCAAAGTTACTTTTAGAAGGTCTTTGCTAAGGTATAATTCTAAACTTTGCACCTTTTGTTGGGAATTGTTAAGGACTAAATTGTTAAGGGGGAACTTCATGGGACATTTGATAAATGAAGTCATTTGTTTTGATTAGATCCCAAAACCCCAAGCGTCCTTTTCCCAAGCGACCCATTTTGATGTAGTTAATAGGTTAGAATTTTTCTAAGCCTACACTGTTAGGATGACTCTTTTATTTTGCTTAGATTAGGCTTCAAAAGTTCAAGTGAAGGCCACTCGCTTGAGTGTGTTTTCCAAAGCGAAGCAGGTCAAGCAAATCGAAGTGAAGCGTGCCGGAGAATTACGAAGCAAAGCGAGTGCTACAGTTCAAAGCAAAGCGAAGCGAAGCGAGCGCTACAGTCGAATCAAGTGAACCCACTAAAGCGAAGAGAAGCGTGCGCTACAAAGAAAAGCCGAAGCGAGTCAACACGAGTCAACACTTTATTTAGTAGTGTCACGGGAAATTTATTTCTCAAGTGACTCACTACAAATTTGACTGTGAAGCGACTCACTTCAGAGCGGCCACTACAACTTCAAAGCGAAGCGAGCCACTACCTACCAGAAAGCGACAGCACAAATTCCCGCTCCGAATTTGAACTCCAGTCAACAGGAGATCTCCGCATTAATTACGAGATCTCCACGTGTCGAAAGTGGAGAGGAGCAGAGGAGTTGACTGCCAGGCCGACAAAGGTGCTGCAACAGTACTGGGTCGCTCCAGTTACTGTTAAACTTGGAACTTAGCCATTTTCGGCAAAAGTCCAAATCTGCGCGTCTGCAAAAGCTACTGCCTGCGCAAGTACTGTCGAGAGGAGGAGGGACAAGGCCACCAATCAAGCAACGGATCTTAGCCAACCCTCCGCCTATAAATAGTGAAGGATGAAGACGTGAAGAGGTAGAACACTACTTGAGCATTCGAGCGCATACAGCAAACAAACACTCCCCAACTTTCTAGCAATCTTCGAGTCTTTGTTGTCAAGTGTTCTCCGAGTTTCCAGTTCATCGGAACTCGTCTTCACAGCCTTCACACTTAGATTCTAAGCCCACTTCATATATCCAAGCTTAGAAGAAGAACTCTAGCCAATCTTTGCATTCACTGTAAAGAGTTCTTCATAGTGTGTCGTCAACCAAAAACCCTAAACTTCGTCTGTTAGGTTTTGAGTGTTGTCGTTAGGTTGTTCAGATCTAAGGCCCTTCTTTCATCGATTGAAGAAGCCTCGATCGTAGAGTTGAGATCCAAGCTTACACTTACATCGTTTGTGTAAAGCTCGATCGAAGCTAGGCTGTAAGGAGAGCCCGTAATCTCCCTGTCTGTCTGACTGAAGCGAGTGAAGCTTCCAGTCTTTGTTAGGTTTGTGTAGTGAACCCGCAATCACTACGTCTGTCGTTTGATCTAGGCAAGTGAAGCCCGATCCCGACCAGGTTTTTGAAGGACCCGTAACCTTCAAGTTCTTGAGTGAAAAGAACAGTTGCCGTCGTGCAACAAAGTGGACGTAGGAGCGTTATCTCCGAACCACTATAAATCTCTGTGTCGTATCTCTCTTACCTTAATCTCTCTACAGTATTCGATTATCCATTGCACGTGCATATAAACAAACTTAACTTGGATTTTCAATTACTTAGGAAAGATTATAGCTCACCAAATTCCGCACAAAGAGTAAAGTCTCACTCTTGATCAAGCTCTAAGCTTAGGTCAAGAGATTCGTGATTGCTTTTGATCTAGCCCTCGGCTAGGTCTTAGTATTTCCAAAGAGCACTTTACTTTATACTCTGAGTTAAGGAATTGAAGTTGAAAAACTTCAAAATACGTATTCACCCCCCCCCCCCCCCCCCTCTACGTATTTTTCCTATAGCAAACCGGGACCAACACCTTTGATCGGGGATATGATCCAACAGTTATAAGTGCATAAAATATTGTTGAAAGCTCCAGCAGTTGGGACAACTTTGAGCAATAAACTGCTCTCTCTTGGTCATTATGTGGGTGATTGGTACATATGGTATCAAAGCCTGTTGAGTCTAGTTTCCGTAGCATCAAACGAAAAGTCATTTGAAAATTTCTAGAGGGAGTTATGGTTAATTTACTACAGAGTAACAATGAAACCAAAAATCTGCAAGTCACTAACTTTTCATCCCTTTAGTTTTCAATTATAAGTTATTAATGTATCTTGAATGTTGGGAGTAAAGGGGTGTAAGAGTCTAAAATAAATATTTTTTTGTTTGTTTTGTGTTTTGATGTTTGGTGCAGCCCTCAGATTGTAAATCAAGGTATGGATATCATTATTGAGATTGTGTGTGTGACGTGTGGGATTTAAGTGATTAGCTGACTTATTTCCTCGACACTACAAAACCTGGAAGGTGATGACTAAATATGTTTGTTTTAATTCTTATCACATCATCTTGCAGTTAAATCTGCAAAATTTATTGCACTCAAGCAGTGGGTTGTTGCTGGTGGCTTCAGAGCAGTCTGAAACGAGGTTTCTTTTGACTGATAATGCCGGTGGAGGGTATGCTTCTTTTTTCTTGTCGGTTGGAACCTTTACAATTGTCTCTTTGTGTGTGTGACGGCTTTAAATATTTGGATTCCTTTAGGAGCAAGATCAAAATTCTTTATAAAAACATGAGAGGAATGTCTGTTTCTTTTTTTTTCTTTTTCTTTTTTTTGTTTGATTTTTGGTGAAGAATTAAGTATTGAAATAAATTAGATGATCTTTATCTTAGCTCTGAATATGGGGGAATTGGAATTATCTTAGACGATGGACCTCTAGATATGCAGATGGATCCTCAGGTAACTGGTAATTGCAATTATGATTTAATGTGTTTGCCTTATGAGAATTGACCCTAAACTCTCATACAGAAGTATGTCTCTTTGCATCTAGACTTAAAGAATTTTAGGATTTAGTTGTTTCCGTCGCTTGAACTGCATTACTTGGTATTTTTATATTCCCCACAAGAATCCACTGTTTATGTAGGCCTTTGCATAATAAGATTGGATTGATTCCATATATCAACTTCTAGTCTTTTATTTATGCTATGTTCGACAAGAATATGATACTTGAATTGAGGAAACACAAAGATAAATAATTGGATATTCATGTTTGTCTTGATTTACTTTTAGTTGTCTATTATTGCAAGAAGAGATTTGCAGGTCTATTTCTCATATAACATCTTTCTTAGTTGATTCTAAGTTGTATTTATGATTGTGGTGTACAGTGCAACAATCTACAACATAATCTATATTCTATAACATCTTTCTATCTTTAGTTTGGTGGATACTTTATATTTATGTGTTAACCAATGAAGAATTTTCAAGAATGTCTAATGTAGTGCCATGTTTCGCAGGGACATTGTTTTCTTGATTTAGTTCTCTGTTCATGTTGAATCGGTGACTAGGGGGATTATCTAAGTTTGCATTCTTATATTCTACATGTTGAGTATCTTTTGTTGTTGTGGCAGTTAAAATTGGTCGGCCGGATATCGTGTGACCAAGCAATTTGATCCAGAAACTAAACAGAGGTCCCTGCTTTTCCAGGTATGCAATTTGCACTTGCTGTATGTTTTCTTGTGCTAGTTAAACTAGTCCCAGTATAGTTGGTTTCTTACTGCTTTTTAATCATCTAACAATCCAAGATTCTCTGTTCTTGCGTCTGTTCTGTATGGAGTTTTTGTTATCCATAATGTCCGGATCCATTCAATGTGCTGGCTGGTATAGTTCTTCATCTATTTAGGTATCATGTAGCTTCACATGATCTCTGAACTGATAATGTTGGTTGGGAAATATCTGCTGGTTAATTGTTGTTCTAATCCATTTACATCTTTGGGTATTTCTTGTATAGGTTAGTAACAAAAATCGTTGTCTATGATATCATTAATGGTTTTTTTTAGTTTCACCTTTGAGCATCTAAAGAAGATATATTTGTTAAAGCGTCGATCAAAATGAATGGTTGATAATTGTTTTCAAATTTCTCTTATATATATCCGCACTTGTTTTTAATTTTAAAGCAGGTTAATGAAGAGGTCAATGGATTGGAAGAATGGAGCCTTCGTAGAATTTTGAAGCTTTTGTGTTTTCATATGTAGGAATCCATTGAACTACTTACATTGTTTTTTTTTTTTTTTTTTTTTTTTTTTTTTTTTTTTTTTATTGTTATTTATCCTTGTGTACATGAAATATTGTGGTGTTAAACGTGAGATTTTAATATGATGATGGTAATATTTATTATTCTCGATCAATTGTAGTATTTATATATATTATATATATTTTTAATATTGGATTACGGTTTTATAAATACAAACCGGAGCAATTAAACAAAAATATATAATTAAAAAAAATTTTACTTTTTACTACGGTTTAAAACCGTAGTGTATGTGAAATTTTTTTTCTCTACGGAACATATCTCTACAGTTTGGGACGCTCATACACTACGGTTTTAAACCGTAGAGAATAATCAGAATACACTACGGTTTAAAATCGTAGTGTATACCTTTAAACCGTAGAGAATAGTCAGTATACACTACGGTTTAAAACCGTAGTGTATACCCTGCACCTTTTACTACACCACCTACCACTACAGTTTTACACGCTCATACACTACGGTTTTAAACCGTAGTGTATGCCTTTTTTTCTAGTAGTGTTGGGTGATAGCCATGCAAGAAGAGCTCAACCAGTTCACCAGAAATGACGTATGGTATCTCGTGGATCGTCCCAAATTCCAGCATGTGATTGGCACCAAGTGGGTGTTCAAGAACAAGACGGACGAGGATCACAACGTCGTGAGAAACAAGGCTTGACTCGTCGCCAAGGGCTACTGCCAAGAGGAAGGGATCGATTTTGATGAGACCTTCGCTCCAGTGGCACGGTTTGAAGCGATCAGACTATTTCTTGCCTATGCAGCGGCTAAGAAATTCAATGTCTATCAAATGGACGTCAAGAGCGCGTTTCTCAATGGAGAGCTCAAAGAAGAGGTGTATGTGGAGCAGCCGCCGGGTTTCGAGCAAGGAGATACGGTGTATAGACTGAAGAAGGCCCTGTATGGATTGAAGCTGGCGCCTAGAGCATGGTATGATACCCTATCTCAATTCCTACTGGATAATGGATTTCACAAAGGAAAGATAGACCGGACTCTCTTCACCATCAATTATGGAGAAGATATGCTATGGGTCAAGATCTACGTGGACGACATCATATTTGGGTCACCAAACCAGTCGCTTAGCGAGAAGTTTGGAGAATTGATGAAGACCAAATATGAGATGTCGATGATTGGCTTGATGAGTTGCTTTCTAGGTCTTCAAGTGAAGCAACAAGATGATGGGATCTTCATCAATCAAGCTAAATATACAAGAGGCATGCTTGCCAAGTTTGGTGTTCAACATGCTAAAGCTGTAAAGATTTCTATGAATACCAACTGGAAGATGGAGCCAGACCTAGAAGGGAAGTCTGTGGATGCTACAGACTATCGTGCTTTGATCGGATCTCTTCTATATCTCACTGCAAGCAGGCCGGATATAGCATTTGCAGTTGGAGTCTGTGCTCGCTTCCAAAGCAATCCCAAGCACAGCCATCTTGAAGCTGCCAAGCGAATCCTTCGCTATCTCAAAGGCACCGTCAACATGGGGCTGTGGTATCCTGTTGAAGACAATCTAGAACTCACCGGATACTCCGATGCTGACTATGGAGGATGCCGAGTTGATAGGAAATCAACGTCGGGCACTTGTCAGTTCTTGGGAAGCAAGCTGATCTCGTGGTTTTCAAAGAAGCAAACCAGTGTAGCTACTTCAACGACTGAAGCCGAATATGTGGCCGCTGGAAGCTGCTGTTCTCAAATTCTATGGCTTCGTCAGCAGTTGAAGGACTACAAAGTTGAAGCGAATGAGATTCCAATCTTCTGCGATAACAACAGTGCAATATGTATCTCGCAGAATCTAGTGCTTCACACTAGATGCAAGCATGTGGAAATTCGCCATCACTTCATTCGTGATCATGTCGAGAAGAAGGATGTCAAGCTCGAGAAAATCCATACTGATCTCCAGCGAGCAGATATCCTCACCAAGCCTCTAGCTGAGTCTCGCTTCAACCAACTATGGATGGAATTAGGGTTACTAGACCCTGGTGAAGAGTGTTAGGATCCAGGATGCACAAAGGAGTGGATGCTTGCCGTTTAGCATCACTCGCTTTGGATCTTCACCAACTCAAGCGAGTCACTTCAGATCTTACTCGCTTGAAGAATGAGAGATAAGGTGGAGAAAGGTGGAGTGTTGGAAGAAGTTCCCTACCCGCTTACAGGAATTGTTAAGCCATTGGTTAAGGGGGAACTATTGATTGCTCTCGGAGTAGTCTACTTCCAAGGCGAGCAAGGAAAGCTGCCCCTCGCCTAGGATTTCTAGCAAGTGGTTTCTAGATGAGATCTTGAAGGGTACCTTTACTTCAAAAGGTTGCAGAGCTGGTGACATGCCTCTGCATAAAAACGAGATTGTCTTGTCAGAGCATTCTCATTGTCATCCTGTCCTATTCTGCTCTGAGATAAGGACTTGTACTCATCTCCCATTCATCGTGAATAAGTACACTTACGTGAAGCTCCCTTCGGGTTGTAGTAAGCTTGTGTACTCTATTCATTCCCCCCCTCCCCCCATTCCTTCGATGGAGGAGTCTCTAGTTCGTAGAGGAAGACGGAAGAGATGAATGACACGAAGACAAAGCTTGAAGAGATATTCAACAAGTAGTGTCAAATTCTTCAAGTAGCATCAATAAGTGGTATCAATCTCCTACAATGTGAGATTGACTGGTAAGAGTTTCAATTTTAAGTACACTAAGTAATGTGAAGCGTGCTAGAAACCTTCACTTACTATGTGGAAAATATGAAATGAATCTGACACAAATACAAAGAGGAAAACATTCTTGTTTATCCTCGAAGTATGTAAGTCAGAAACATTTTAAATTATGTCAAGAAATTTCAATTTCTTATTCCAGTCGCTTCAGATGGTTAAACGAGTGCTTTGGCACTCAAGCAAGCCATCGCAAGCGAGTGCGGAACAGTCACGCCAAGCGAGTACCTCGCAAGCGAGTAAAAGCCAAGCGGCCACACTCGAAGCGAGCGAGTACGAAGCGAGTGTGAGCTGTACGCACTCGAGTGCAGATTTTACCTTTTACTTTGCATTAAATGTAGGTGCACATACATAGGCGAAAATCCGGGCGCGTGCAATTCAATTCGAATTTGAAGCGGGAAAATCGGACACGATCCAGCCGTCGAATCTCAACAGTTCTTTAACCCCAGCCGCTGGATCGACGCTGTATGGAGAGACTAATCACAGACGACCACGTGGAGTGCCAAGTCAACTTGACGGTTCACTTTTACTGTGGTGACACCGGACACGTCAATCACGTCGCCGCGTTCCGCCGTATACTAACAGGATCTACGGGGATATTACTGTCTTGCCCCTGCCACGTCAGCCGAACCCTAAATCTATATAAGGGAGAGTTGCAGAATAGCAAAAACTTTCATCACTCTCTAAATTTGCCATTCTCGTGCAAGATCTGCAATCACTCTGCAACTCACGAGTCTCAACCCCAACTCTTTAAATCTCCGTTCAAATCTCTTCAAAAATTCAATATGGGAAAGAAACTAAAATCTCAAACAATGGAGGAATTTTTGACCGGAGTCGACAGTCACATCAACGTCGAGCCTCATCTTGACCCAAAGGTTGTCGACAAAGACGGATTCTTCCGCAAGGCCGTGACCACGGCCGACTTGTGGGAATTTGTTACTGCTGTACCGGAGAAAATACTTGCCAAAGCAGTGGCCGAACTACTGCTGAACTTGAAGGAGGGGAGGAACTCTTCAACGTTCACAGACCCAAAAGACGGAAAACCAGTGGAAGTGAATCTCAGTGCCATCGCCGGAGTGTTCAATCTACCCGAAGAAGGGACGAACTCTCTGTCGGGACTGGAGCTGTCAATCGGTGTAGAATATGCACGTTTTGCCGTCGAAAGTGCAGAAGTCGACGTGAAACAAGCCAGCATAAGATCGGATCTAAAACCTCCGTTCAGTTTTATCTGCGAGCTTTTCTCAAAATCCATTTCCTGTTACGTCGGAAACTTGGGCCAACTCTCCGACATCAAGCTGTTCGCCACCACGGTCATCATCGACAGCTTGACTGGCACGAAGTTTAATTGGCATGGATGGTTCTTCAACCAGATCCACGAGGTGGCCAAGGACTTCAAGTTCGTGAGAGGAAGCACGGATCAGATTCTGCGCAAGGGAAAGCTCAAATTCTTCTCCAGGATTTCCTTCGCACTGGAGAAACTGTTCCCTGACAGAAGATGGACAGACACGGTAGATTACAAGAAGAACACCGTGTTCTTCGACTTATGGAAGTCGGAGAAAACACCAATTGATTTGGGGCTTCAAGATGTTGAAGTGCTCACGGCAGTACCCGTCGCCGAAAGGCAAAGCGAGGAAAAGAGGTCAAAGCGAGTCCCTTCACCTGCGAAGCGAGCTGCGCCCAAGCGAGTGAAGAAGTTGAAGCGAGTAGCTTCACTCGTAAAATCAAGCGAGGCTGAGGAGCAGCCGCTTGAAGAAGTTGAAGTGACCCAACCCTATCCTTCACCCACCAAAATTCAAACACAAGAACCCCCAGCCCTCACTCAAACCCAGCCACCACAAGAACCCCAAACCTCAACAACTGCTCAACCCCAAAAATCTCCCTACTCTCTGCATGAAGAAGAATCCACTTCTTCACTCCAAGCCCTTAAATTACCTTTCTGCAGCACCGACCTCAATGCTGCATACATCATGTTCACTCCACCCCAACCACAAGCCCAAGCACCACCCCAAGCTACCGAACCCGAAACTACCCAAGCCTCAACACCAAACTCACCCACAGAATCGGCCACTTCAGCCGATACCGCCCAAACAGCCGACACAGATCTCACCATCATTCCACCACCAATCCCACCCCCTCCATCTGCAGAAGAGAGAGCTCTTACTCGATACATAAATGACAGAGAGCTGTCTGCAGAGACAATTCGCAACCGCTACCCCAACGTGGAGATGTCGGAAGAATTCTTCACAAAAGCCGTCGACTTCCTCACATACATTGCATACAGAGGAACAGAGTACTACAAGATATTCATCCTCTGCAAAGCCTTCACGGAAGAAGTGATTGAGACGAAGGAGGCGGATATGCTGAATTTTATCGGAGTCGACGGGTTCCACGTCTTCATCAACTCAGCCAGCTACTGGGATATGCTCGATGCCAAAGTAAAGCAAGCATATCCAGACGCTATAATCCCAGAGCGTGTGTTATCCTTGCGTGAGCAAAAGCTGGTGAAGGTGCATGAAGAAGAGTTGGAGGTGAAGGAGCAAGAAAGTGCCAGTCTTCAAAGCGTGCTCACGCAGAAGACTGAGGAGTTGGAGAGAAAAGTGGTGGAGGTCAGTAATCTGCGTGCAAATTTTGACAAGACGAAATCCGAGCTGGAGGGAAAGCTCGAGGAGAAGGCTAAGCTGGTGGATGAGAAGGAGAGGTTGTTGGAGGAGAAGGTGAAGCTTGTGGAGGAGAAGGAGAAGAGTGTTGTTGAGCTCAAACAATCTCTGGAAGCTGAGAGGAGCCGTTTGAAGGATGTCAGCTCCAAGCTTGTAGCTGTGGAGGAAGAAAAGAAGAAGGTGACACGGAAGCTTGAGAAAAAGGAGAAGGTCATGGGAGAGAAGGAGGAAGAACTGATCAAGCTCGGAAGCGAGTTGACCAGGACGAAGAAGGCACTCGACACACTCGAGAAGGAGATGAAAATCCTAAAACTTGAGCGTGAAGAGGAGAAAGCCGAGCTGGAGAGCAGGAGGAAGAGTGCTCAAGCCACCGATATGAAGCAGGCCGAACTCTCTATCCAAATTGATCAAGCACAAAAAGTGGCGGGAAACTTTGCCGTCAGAATGGCTGGTGCTGCTCAAGTCTATGTGTCCTTGAACAAGAAAGAGAAGGCCATTGCCACTGCTCGGGCAGAACTTGAAGCTGCCCAAAGCCACTTCGGACTTGTCTTGCAAGAGGAGAGAAGGAGGATTATTGCAGAAGTGGAAGCGGAGCTGGACGCTCGCTTCAAAGAAGTGGAGCCCTTGGAAAGTTTGATGTTGTCTGTCAAAGAAAGGGAGAAGCAGTGTGGATATCTGCTCGACGAAATCAGCGCTAAAACTGCAGAGTTAGTGCTGACACAAGAGCACATTTTCGCAACACGAGCAGAGTAGATGCTTCATGTTGTCTTCAACAAATTTGACGATCTCCACCAATCCATCAGCGGAAAGGTGATCATCTCAACCCCCGACAGTCTTGATGATGCCAAAAAGGGGGAAAGTGTACAACAAAAGGGGGAAACAATCATTGAAGTTAGGAAGGAAAAAGGAGGAAGAATTGGAGAGGAGAGGATGATTGAAGGGAGAAGTGGAGTAGGAGGAGGAATTGGAGAGGAGGAGCAGATGGATGATGAAGCTCGGGCCGAGCTAGCTAGGAAGAAGGGCAAGGACAAAGTAACTGAGGAGCCCCGCAAGTCGATGGTCGGGAAGCTGCTAGCTTCCTCACTGGCTGCTCATCCAGCTGCTGCTACAATTCAAACCAGAGAGCAAAAAGAGCAACAAATTGCAGCGGATGAGGCTCTCGCCCGTGCCTTGGAAAAGGAATTTGAGCTAAAGGGACGACTGAGATCTCCCAAGCAGGCGCTTCAGGTGTGCCTGCTTCAGCTGCTGACCTCGCTTCGACTACTGTTGGCACCACTTCCGCCAGTCAAGCGATCACTCCCTCTGCTCATACTGGAAAGAAAGATATGCCACCACCCCCAGCACCAAAAGCTCCCCTGAAGCGTAGTACACCGGAATCCAGAGAAGATGATCCTGCGGCTAAGCGCCAAAGGATGAAGCAAGCACTCACTGCAAAAACCGGACACTACGAGAGGAGGAAGAGAAGTGAGGAGAGAAGGAAGAAGGACGCGGAGAAGGAGAAGAGACTTAAACTCAAGCGAGTTGAAGTCATTGAAGGACGGATTGAGTCCCACTGGAATGAAGTGAGGCTCATCCAATCTGCCATCACTCGAAGTGCCTTCATCCCCTTCACGCCTGAAGAGTTCGAAGCATGCCAAGCTCAATCCATAATTGACACTTGCAACGTCACGATTAAAGAAATGTTTGAATCCGGTCGCTATTCGACTGAGGAGTGTGACTTCATTCGCAAGATAGTCAATGAGAAGCTCCCAAATTGGAACACTGATGCCAGTGCCAAGTTCAACGCAATTATGAAAGAATTGGCAAACAGAACAGAGGAGGAGCTGGTTGTGCGTAGAAAAGATCATCCAGACGCTCGAGAAATCGAGGACTTCATCTCCAGAGATCTTCTTGATCAATGGCTTTTCTGCAAAGAGAAGTTCATCAAGGCCTACTATTACTGGGAAGTAGTGCCACTGCAGGATGAGTGCTCGAGGCTGAACGCTCTGAACAACTTTCTCTGTGTTTACAACGAGCAGTTGTGGCGAAGTATCTTCACACAGGCGGAGGAAGCTGAACCTAAACCTCTCATCATCAAAGTGCCCGCAGTGACAGGGTATCCCATGCCGTTTCTGTCAAACACTAGTGTTCCTAACCGAAAGATCATTGATGATGAAGTGGATGAAGCCTTGAGACTGGAGAGGAGCTGGAGACCGAACCAATACAACATCAAGACCATGGAAGTGAAAGTCCTTTTTGCCTACTTCTTGGAAGAGGAGAAAGAGGAGAAGGAGAAGGAAGAGAAGGACAAGGCTGCAGAAGACCCTTGAACTCTTTCCATATCCATATTTTGTGAACTGCTTGTTCATATATCCCATTTTTAATTTCTGTCAACTTGTGTCATTTACATGCTTTGTGAGTGATTTATCCTTATGCTACAAACTCAACGATTTAACCGAAAAAAAAGGGGAAAGGAACTTAGAAGAAAATTTTCAAACAAGCCTGCAAAGGAAATGATACGATCCTTGACGACCGATAACACACAAGACGCAAGCGGAAGACTCGAAATTGATAGATTAGATGGAATATCCCAATATACCTAAAGTCTAACCCCACAAATGATATAGAATCGGCCTAAACCCCCTATACCCCAAGTGGTGATCGCCTTAGTCACACGGAGACGATGAATGACACACAAACGAGGGTGATGAACTCGATTGATTCGCCGGATAAAGAATTTCTTGGTCACACCATAAGAAATTCGAACATAAATCTCATAAGAGAAATAAACTGAAGTATTATTAATGAATAAAAGTGTTATTTTCGTTCATAACATAAGAGCCTTATTTATAGGCTTCAAAAAGTCCTAATTCCACAAGGAAACTACTTAAAAACTTATCCTAAAAGATATCAAATCAAATCCTAGTCTAAAAAGGAATAAAATCCTTAAAATAATGCTGAAAATTAACCTACCAACTATAGTACTCATAAAAAACGAAAATTAATAAAAATAAACTACTAAATAAACTAGTAAATAATATCTTCCATCTTTATCCCATATCATCTATAATTCTGGGCCTCCGGGCTTCGAACCATGACTTACGGGCTCCATCATCATTCCCCTCCTCTTGAAGAGGATTTGTCCTCAAATCCTGACCGTCTCCTACGTCAAAAGGAAAGAAATTTTGTTTCTTGATCTCTTCACATTTCTCCAACTCATTCAGTCCTTCGAACTCAATTTGATGTCCACTTCCTTTAATTGAAAATACGCCATGAAATGTATCTTTGGAAGAAACATCATCGAATGCCTGCACAAATGAATAAGTAGAAGAGAATACACAATCAAGATCATTAGTGGACGAAACATTCCCCTTGTTCCACTTTGCCTCCATGGACTTCTCTTCATTCACAATCCACTCCAAAGCACTACTCTGATCAAGTAGTGACTCATGCATCAATCCATACTCGCCTTTCTCTACTTTCTCCTCCTTGGACTTCACTATCTCCACCTCATTTGACAGTTGCACTTGATTATCCATATCCATTTGTGTTGGAGTAAGAGAAACAATCGACACTTCATCCTCGATATGAATGACGTTCTCTTGTTGCTCTCCATCATACTTTTCATTCTGCACATCAAGATCACTATCATTGAATAAAGTAAGCGGCCCAGAAGGCGGCTCGATTTCTTCCACCTCTTCATTCACTTCTTCATCTGTGAACACAACTCCACCATCTTCTCGAAGTAGCACCACTCTTTTATTTGGACATTCAATAGTATAGTGTCCAAAACCTTGACACTTGTGGCACCTCCGATCACGATGACGAACCATTGGATTGTCTTGAGGTGTTGAACTCGACAAATCTGATCTTGGCTTCACAAATGGACGTATGTACCTCTTCTTCTGTTGTTCTTCTTCTCGCTCCCCAAAAAATCTTTTTGAGTATAAATCATGAGCAGCTCTTGGTTGCCTCCAATCGATCTGATTCTCACTATAGTAATGAGAAGGCGCAAAACGTTTCCTCATCACTGCCTTCATCTCCTCGCCCCATTGTTTCACCATCGCCTCTATCTTGAATTTTGTTTGTTGATCAATCTCATCATACGACATACCGGCAGAGTAGTGAGACCTTTAGATCTCGTCGAGACGTTTCCGAAAAGGTATTATGGAGAAAAATCGGAGTTCGTATGTGGAATCTATGGCCGTTTTAAGAAGGGAAAACGATATTTTTTTTTAAATAAATAGATCTGGATAATAAATAAACAAATCTAAGAAGAAGAAAAAAAACCGAATCTGACACCTCTTTTTTTTTTTTTTTTTGTGACACGGAAACGAATCTGACGAACGGAACGGAGAACAAAGGAACGAAACTAACGACGAAGACTCAACGAACGACACGAACAAAACAAGACACGAAGAGAACGATACGAAGACGAAATAAAAGGAAAGACCAAACCTGGATTACGTAAACTCTGGCTCTGGTGCCAAATGATACGATCCTTGACGACCGATAACACACAAGACGCAAGCGGAAGACTCGAAATTGATAGATTAGATGGAATATCCCAATATACATAAAGTCTAACCCCACAAATGATATAGAATCGGCCTAAACCCCCTATACCCCAAGTGGTGATCGCCTTAGTCACACGGAGACGATGAATGACACACAAACGAGGGTGATGAACTCGATTGATTCGCCGGATAAAGAATTTCTTGGTCACACCATAAGAAATTCGAACATAAATCTCATAAGAGAAATAAACTGAAGTATTATTAATGAATAAAAGTGTTATTTTCGTTCATAACATAAGAGCCTTATTTATAGGCTTCAAAAAGTCCTAATTCCACAAGGAAACTACTTAAAAACTTATCCTAAATGATATCAAATCAAATCCTAGTCTAAAAAGGAATAAAATCCTTAAAATAATGCTGAAAATTAACCTACCAACTATAGTACTCATAAAAAACGAAAATTAATAAAAATAAACTACTAAATAAACTAGTAAATAATATCTTCCATCTTTATCCCATATCATCTCTAATTCTGGGCCTCCGGGCTTCGAACCATGACTTACGGGCTCCATCATCAGGAAGCAGTCGCTTCAAGTTCTTTCCACGGTTAGATAGGCTAGAAAATTTAGTCTCTAGTGTTAAGTTGGGTTTTGGCATCATCAAAAAGGGGGAAATTGTTGGGAATTGTTAAGGATCACATGTTAAGGGGGAACTCATATGGGACACTTTGAAGTGAGTGTATATTTGTTTTGATTTGATCCCAAAACCCCTAAGTATCCTATTCCCAAGCGACCCAATTGATGTAGAGATAGGTTAGAATTTTCTAAGCCTATACTGTTAGGATGGCTTCTTATTTTGCTTTAGTAGCTTAGGTTTTAGACTGCAGGAATTTCAAGTGAAGGCCACTCACTTGAGTGTGTTTTCCAAGTGAAGCGAGTCTGCCCAGCCGAAGCGTAGCGTGCTGAAGTATAGCGAAGCGAAGCGAGCGCTACAGTAGATTCGAAGTGAGTCTGCCAAAGCGAAGCGAAGCGAGCGGTACAGTAATAAGCTAAAGCGAGTCAACACGGGTCAACGATTAATAAAGCCGTTACTCGGGAAAATTATTTTCCAAGTACCCGCTACAGTATAACCCTGAAGCGACTCACTTGAGGCGGACGCTACAAATCTAAAGCGAAGCGAGCCCCTACTTAACAGAAAGCGACAGCACTATTCCCGCTCCAATTTGAACGTCGAGTTCAAACTCGAGTCAACTGAAGATCACCGCATTAATTGCGAGATCTCCACGTGTCGAAAGAAGAGAGGAGCAGCGGAGTTGACTGCCAGGCCGACAAGGGCGCCGCTACAGTAATGGCTCGCTCCAGTTACTGTTATATTTGTAACTTAGCCATTTTTGGCAAAGAGACAAACTGGCGTGCCTGGAAAAGCAAAAGCCTGCGCAAGTACTGTCGAGAGGAGGAGGGACAAGGCCACCTACCAAGCAACGGATCTCGGCCAACCCTCTGCCTATAAATAGTGAAGGATGAAGAAGAAGAGAAGCAGAACACTACTTGAGCATTGAGCGCCTACTGCAAACAAACACTTCCAACTTACAGCATACATTCGAGTCTTTGTTTCCAAGTGTTCTCCGAGTACCAGTCTCATCGGAACTCGTCTTCGTAACCTTCACACTTAGATTTCTAAGCCCATTCCTTATCCAAGCTTAGAGAAGAACTCTAGCCTACTTTGCACTTGTTGTAAAGAGTTCTTCATTAGTGTGTCTGTCGAAACAGAAAACCCTAACCCTAAAGTTTTGTTAGGTTTTGTGTTCGTCGTCGAAAGGTTGTTTTCGATCCAAGGCTCTACTTTCCTCGATAGTAGAAGCCTCGATCATAGAGTTTAGATCCAAGCTTACACTTTCCTCGATCGTGTGAAGCTCGATCGAAACTAGGTTGTAAGGAGAACCCGTAATCTCCCTGTCGTCGGATTGAAGCGAGTGAAGCTTCCAGTCCAGTTTAGGTCTTGTGTGGTGAACCCGTAATCACCCAGTCGTCGTCAGATCCAAGCAAGTGAAGCTCGATCTTGACATAGGTTTTTGAAGAACCCGTAATCTTCAAGTTCTTGAGTGAAGAGAACTAGTTGCCTAGTGCAACAAGTGGACGTAGGAGCTTTATCTCCGAACCACTATAAATCGCTGTGTCGTATCTCTAACCCTAATCTCTTTACTTCGTTTACTGTTTGATTATTCATTGCACAAGCATTTAAACAAACTTAATCTGAAGTTTCCAAATATTTAGGAAAGATTAGCTCACCGAATTTCCGCATTTAGAGTAAAGTCTCACTCTTGGTCAAGCTCTAAGCTTAGGTCAAGAGTTCTGCAAAACACTGCAGATCTAGCTCTCGGCTAGGTCTTAGTTGTTCAAGCGAGCACTTTACTTGATCATTCTGAGTTATTGGAAAAGAAGTTGAAAAACTTCAAATCACGTATTCACCCCCCCCCCCCCCCCCCCCCCCTCCCTCCCTTTACGTGATTTTCCTCTAACACACCGGGACCAACAGAAGATATTATTTAGTAGTTTATTTAGTTGAATTTTTATTAATATTTTATTAATTTTCGTTTTTATTTAGTTTTCTAGTTGATAGGGTTACTTTAAGCATTATTTTAGTGATTTTATTCCTTTTTAGACTAGGTTTTGGTTTAGTATATTATAGGATAGGCTTTTAACTAGTTTCCTTGTGTAATTAAGACTCTATGAAGCCTATAAATATGGCTGACCATAAATTCCTCCAACATTTAGGGCGGAGGTAAAGAGAGAGAGCGAGAGACTGACCTGTTTGAAGGGCGGAGGCAACAACAGAACCCAACGGTGAAAGTGGTAGCAGTTAACGGTGACAACGATAGGTGTGCGTCCTCGTACGCTGCGCGAGAGAGACAGACGGAGCAACAATTCGATGGAAAGATGGCGCCGGCGAACGACGACTGACGGACGGATGGCGCCGGTGAACTACTGTGGGAAAGAAGACGGGGGAAGGTATTGTGATTGTGCGAAGAGAGGGAGAGAGAAAGGGGCACGCAAGTAAGAAAGGAAAAACACAAGGTTGAAATTGGGGGAGACTCAAGTAAGTACTGGTGGGTAATTCTTAATTAGGGAATTCATTTTTTTTTAAATAATAATTGTAAAGTGAAATTAGGAGTGAATTAGGAGTTCCAAGTTCGACTATTGCGAATTAATTAATTTTTTTAACTCAAAATTTTAAAATTTTGATAAATAACAACACACATACAACAATGGTTAAGAAAATATGTTGTTATAGGTTACGACAACACGTAAACGACAACAATAAATTAAATTGTTGTGATTTTTACAAACAACACATAAACAACAACAGTACATCAAAACCGTTGTCTATGAGCGCACTCTTTCGCTCATAGACAACGGTTGTTAATACGACAACAATTTTTAGGGATATAACAACAGATATTTGACAAAACCGTTGTCTAATATGTGTTGTCTATGTGCGGGTTCAAACTAACTAGTTCCCGATATCACAACGCAATTCAAATTCATCAAATAAATCGCGTTGCTTCGCCAAGGTTCCATGCATAATAAAGATCATGTATTTTTCTTCAAAAATCAATAAAATACTATCATCGGCCAAATTCACAACACTATCATCACATGCTTATTTGACTCAATTTAAATACCTAAGACTCAACAAAAATAAAAACTACTAATGAAATATCCTAAAATTAAGCTACAATCCAAAAACCCATGTAAACGAGTTAACAAAGCCACACTTCCCCCTCCCCCAAACTTATTTCGAATCATGATGAAGGAATAAGTTTTAAGAAGAAGGAGTGGTTAAGTTAACGAGCGAAGCTAGCTTACTATCGATCTTCTCCTCCTCGTCTAAACCTCGTCGAGAAAACCTACAACTCACAAGCTTCACAAATTCTTGGATAAAGAGCTTAATAAAAGATAAGACTCAAAGAAAAACAAAAACAAAAATAAATAAAATAAAAACTGAAAATTAAAGATAGAGTTGGGTTACCTCCCAACAAGTGCTACGTTTTACGTCTTTAGCCCGACGTTACCTCTTATCAAGGTGGATCAAAATAAAAACTCGTCTCTCCCCCATCATCGATTTTCTTCATGGCTCCATCGATTGACCTCTTGAATTCGGCTAACTTCAATGGTGGAATGGCTTCCAACTGAATTAAGCACTCAAGAATCTCCTCGCAAACTCCGGCAATCTCCAAGTAATTGTGTAAAAACTTGGTGATGCTATTGTCGAATACTTCATCCGGTGCCGGCGGTATAGGTGGTTTCAAGACTTGAACGGCAAAAACATCTTCTCGATGATCATCGGGCCTCTTCATTGCTTCATAGATGGAAATCTTCAATTCCTCCCCATTGACTCTGAATGTCAAATCTCCATCTTGAATATCGATCAAAGCTCTCCCCGTAGCTAGGAATGGCCGTCCCAAGATCAATGGTTGATTAGCATCCTCCGGCATATCCAAGACTACAAAATCCGCCGGAAATACAAGGTTATGGACTTGTACGAGCACATCTTCGACTATCCCCCTTGGAAAAGAAACCGAACGGTCCGCCATGAGTAGGGAGATAGTAGTCGGCTTCATCTTCCCAATCTCGAGCTGGTTGAAGATAGATAGTGGCATCAAATTGATGCTAGCGCCAAGATCACAAAGAACGTTCTGGAACATGTGATCACCGATCTTGCACGCCAAAGTAAATCTCCCGGGATCCTTTTGCTTCAACGGGAGCTTCTTTTGAATCACCGCGCTGCACTCCTCTGTTAAGTTGATCGTCTCGAACTTAGTCCATCTCTTCTTCCCCGAAACCGCATCCTTGATGAACTTCATATGATTGGGCATATCTCTGAGTGCGTCGAAAAGTGGTATGTTGATATTGACCTTCTGAAAGATCTCCAAGAACATCTGATACTTCTCTTCTTGCTTGGTATTCGCCAATCGTTGCGGAAACGGAGCTTTAGGGGTCGATTCCTTCGTCGGGGTTGGAACAGGGCTAGCTCGACCAGCTGCTCGGTCGAGCCCTTGGTCGAGCGGACCTGGGCGCGAATCTCGTACATTGGCTCGACCGGCTGCTCGATCGAGCGCCGGGTCGAGCACACCTTCTGAGTTGGTGGCTCGACCGGTGGCTCGGTCGCGCGCCTGGTCGAGCCCAACCTGGGCAGGATTTTCTTCATTTGCTCGACTGGGTGCGAGGTCGAGCACCTCTCCGTCTGCACCTTCATCCTTTGTTTCTTTCGTTTTCGACTCCGAGTTGCTTCCATCTCCCAAATCTTCAACTTCTAAGGATGGATTGACGTACCGAGTGCCACTCCAAAGCTCTATTGCATGGACTTGGTTGTTCTTCGGATTTTGCTCGGTTGTGCTAGGAAATTGACCGGGCTTGTGCACTCCTCCTTGAGCATTGGCCACTTGACCAACTCGAGTTCTAACATATTCACGTGCTTGGTCAAATTTGTGACTGCATTCTCGATATTAGAAACACTCGTGTCCAAGGCTCCGATTTTATTTGTCGTCGTTGATATGAGATTCTTTATCAACTCCCCCAATGAAGGTTCCTTCTTCGGCTCTTGACCTACTCCATTCTCCACGTAGAAGCCAGAGGGTGGTTGCATTGCATTGTTGGGATTAGCATAGGAGATGTTAGGATGGCTTCGATTATTGGGAAGATAAGTCTTCTTGAAAGCATCAAACTCCGTTGCCGTCTTGGTGTATTTCTCCATCAAATCATCATAAGCTTCGAATCCAATAGTGGCAACCTTCCTTCTCCCAACTCTTCTATTGGTAGCATCCTCATAACTTGCATTGACGTTGAGCTCGATGATCTCCCAAGTTGTCTCTGCATCGTTATTCAAGAGTCCTCCCTTAGATGCATAATCGAGCTCCTTCTTGCATTGCTTGGTCAATCCACGGTGGAAGCAGAAGATTTGTTCCCCCTTGTCCAGACCATGATTGGGGCATACACGAAGCATCTTTCTGAATCTCCCCCATGCTTCGTAAAGGTACTCACCTTCGAATTGTTGGAATTGGTTGATCTCGTTTAGAAGCTTCTGAGCCCTTGAAGGTGGGAAGAACTTATTTAAGAACAGTGTGCACAGCTCGCTCCATGTCTTTATCTCGGCTCGATTCTCTATATCCTCAAGCCACTCTCTAGCATCATCTTTGAGAGACCACGCGAAGAGACTGAGCTTGATGTAGTCTGCAGGCACTCCATTTGCCTTGTAGGTAGCACAGATGTTGAGAAATTGCTTCAAGTGAGCATTAGGATCCTCCATCGGTGTGCCTCCATATTGATTTGCTTGCACCATGTTGATGAGCGAAGTCTTGATCTCATAATCAGTGGCCTCAACAGTCCCCCATCCTCCATTCTGGAATCGATCGACAGCCGGTTTGAACCGATCGTTGAGAGTCTTTTTCACTACCGAATCCGCCATAAGAATTTTTTTCCTCGTCAAAGAAAGAAGATGGTTAGATCAATACACAAAAACAGAAAAAATAAACGCCTAAATCACCTATTAATCCTATTTCAAAATATCTGTGTGAAATCTAATCAATCCCCGGCAATGGCGCCAAAATTTGATCGCACTATTTTCAACCACACAAAATAGGTATAGTATAAAGCAATTACGAGTATCGTATCCACAGGGACTGATATATCGAAATCATACAAAATACCTCTACTCTAGAACTAAACTAATGTCTAGGCAAGAAGAAAATATGATTGTGGTTTTTAAAATCCTAAGCAAGTAAAATAAACAAATAAAAGAAATCAAATAAGTAAACAAAATAAACAATAAGGTAAACAAATAACACAAATAGGAAACAAGGTTAATTCTAGGGAAGTCTATCTAATCAAATCTACACAAATAACAATTAACCCAATTAACCAATTTAATCCAACCTGAATGCGATACACGAAAGTAATCTAACACTCCGGCTAAGGCAGCATAGATCGTCACTCAATAAAATTCTAATCTCCTCTCGGTCTGATAGAAATTAAATCAAGTGCAAAACAGATCAAGTATCGATAGATATAATCAACAAGGTTCAGCTACGACACCTACATCAACTATATGCAGACCTATGATAATCTAACTTCGGCTAAGACAATTAAATCATCATACCATGTATTCATGAGATCCATCATGCAATTATCCGGCTAGGGCATAAAAACATAACTATGCATACACAACTAATGGCCAGTTAATCATGCATGAAAATAAGCACCATGAAACATACATCTAGATTGGCAGGCTAATTGTAATTAAAAGAACTCACATAGATTCAATTAGACATACAAACCCTAAAATCAACTAAAAAATTTAGCTAGACATAATTAAAAGAAAGGTAGAAAGAAGAATAAACATAATGAAAAGCATAAATAAAAGAGAAAGAGATAGAAAAACTCTTGAATCTTGATGAATCTTCAATCTTCAATTGTCTTCCAAGAAATACATGAATTAACTCTAGATCTAAAATATAAGGGCTCATTTGGTAGGCCAACTGAGATAGTAGGCCCGAGATTAGAAATCAAGATTATTATCATGGATGGGGAGATAAGGAATCTATATTAGTTGTTTGGTAGTTTGGAATAGATTACCCTTATCTTAGTTTGTGTGTTTGGTACAAGAATTACAACCTTGACAAATTAACTAAATGGCTAAAATACCCTTTTGTATTTCCAATAATTCATCATCCCTCAAAAGAAGTTTATAACATCATATTAATTGAAGGAAATAAATCTGCAGAATCAACAACAAAGCTTCAAGATTAGAACAAGCAGTTATAAGAACGAGCAGTTGAAGCTCATATCATCAAATTAATTGAATTGCCATTAGCTATTGGAACCCAGAAGAAGGATTTTTTTTTTTTTTTACTTCTTTATCAACAGCAAATCTTCAAGAAAATCGGCACTTTGGAGAACACCCAAGTCCCAAATTGAAGAAGAACTACTCAAAAAATAGTCACCTCAAATTAGAAATCGAAAACAGAATCGGAAAAGGTCTGGAGCGAGTCAACGAGTTCCATCTTCACGAATCGCTACTCGGCCGCACATCGGGTCGCTTGTAATGACGACGAGGACCTTCTGGATAATGCCCTCCGTCGCGCCGTCTGCAACATCAAACGCCGAGGTGTAGGTCCCAGGTGAGGAACCAAACGCGGCGCATCGAATTGAGGCTATGAATTTGGGGATGGGATCGAGTGATGGTGGCTAAGATGCAATTAATTGAGCAAAGAGGAAGGAAGATGAGGGGCGAAGAAGCGGCAGAGATTATGATAGCTTGAGGGAGATGAGAAGCAGCGGTGGTGGCTTCAATGGGCATGGAGTAAGAGAGTTGAGGAAGGAGGAGGGCAAAATAGAAGAGGATAAATAAGTAATTTTGCATTTTACTCATGGTTACTGTACAACCTAGATACCCTATCTTGGCCAAAGAGCCTCGATAGTTTCTCGGGGAAGAACAGTGATTATCTCACGGGCCGTGCCATATTCACGAGCCTCCTTGTTTCTGTAACATGTGTACCAAACGGGTGATAAGCCCAGATAATAATCCTTATCTGGGCTTATCACCCCTACCAAACGAGGCCTAAAAGTGTAGAGCAAAGAATAAAAACTAATCTAAAGTATGTTGAAGAGTAAAGAGCTCTAAACTATCAAATCTTGGAGTTTTGGGGTATTTATAAGGTAGGGATTCGTAATGGTTACCTAAGTGTACAAGGATTAGAATTAAATAATAAAATTTTTGAAATTTGAGCATTCCCGTGTTTTGGCTCGACCGGGTTGACTCGGTCGAGCACTCGGTCGCGCATGTCCATGCAGTTTGCGCGTCTTTCTTGTTTCGTCCGTATCTTTCTCGTCCGAACTCTGAATTGACCTCCATTTTCGCCTACACGCTCCTATCGAACATCTCTTCAATTCTATGCTTCCATAATTCCAGAACAAATCTTCAATAACATCGTGAGAAGTCAGAACTTGGGATCAATACTTCATCATCTTCCTTGATTTCGTCGTCTCTTGTCTTGTCTTGGCCCTCTTGGGTTTTCTCGACTCAAAAGCCCTAAAAACACTCAAAACAACCCAAAAGAGTAATCTAGCTCGAAATAACATAAACAATACAAACCATGAGCTAAACTATCAAAATAAGTCAAGAAAACAATATATAACACTTAGATAATATGGTAAAAATACACCCTATCAAGCAGCCTATCAGACATGGAAAGAGATAAAGGCGGTGATGAGAAAGCGTTATGCACCTTCGCATTACTATCCTACAAATCAGGAAAATTGGAGGTCGAAGAGAAGCTTTTGGGAGAAAGAAGAGCAGCCGAAGGAGTACATACGTCCATTTGTGAAGTCAAGATCAGATTTGTCGAGTTCAACAACTCAAGGCAAACCAATGGTTCGTCATCGTGATCGGAGGTGCCACAAGTGTCAAGGTTTTGGGCACTATACTATTGAATGTCCAAATAAAAGAGCGGTGCTACTTCGAGATGATGGTGGAGTTGTGTTCAAAGATGAAGAAGTGAATGAAGAGGTGGAAGAAATCATGACGCCTCCTAGTTAGCTTAATTTATTCAATGTTAGTGATCTTGATGTGCAGAATGAAGAGTATGATGGAGAGCAACAAGAGGACGTCATTCATGTCGAGGATGAAGTGTCGATTGTTTCTTACTCCAACACAAGTGGATGAGGATAATCAAGTGCAATTGTCAAATGAGGTGGAGATAGTGAAGTCCAAGGAGGAGAAAGTAGAGAAAGGCGAGTATGGATTGATGCATGAGTCTCTACTTGATTAGAGTGGTGAGTTGAAATTGAAAATTGATGAGGAGAAGTCCATGGAGTTGAAAATGGACGAGGGGAGGTCTATGGAGGCACATGGGTGCGAGGAGAAAGTTTGGTCCACCATTGATCATCATCATCTATCTTCTTCTTTTTATTATATCATGCAGGAAATTAATGATGTTTCTTCCAAAAATGCATTTATGATCTATTATCCATTCAAGGGAATGAATATCAAATTGAGTTGGAGGGGATGAAAGAGTTGGAGTCCATGCTATCGGGTGAGAAGAAAAGGAAGTATAATTTCTATCCTTTTGCTGTAGGAGGCAGCCAGGATTTGAGGACAAATCCTCTTCAAGAGGAGGGGAATGATGGAGCCCGTAAGTCATGGTTAGAAGCCCGGAGGCCCAGAATTATAGATGATATGGGATGAAGATTGAAGATATTATTTAGTAGTTTATTTAGTTGAGTTTTTATTAATATTTTATTAATTTTCGTTTTTATTTAGTTTTTTAGTTGATAGGGTTATTTTAAGCATTATTTTAGTGATTTTATTCCTTTTTAGACCAGGTTTTGGTTTGGTATATTATAGGATAGGTTTTTAACTAGTTTCCTTGTGGAATTAGGACTCTATGAAGCCTATAAATATGGCTCATATAGCATGGACGAAAATTAGATATTTTTTATTCATTAATAATATTTCAATTATTTCTCTTATGAGATTTATCTTTGAATTTCTTTTGGTTTGACCAAGAAGTTCTTTATCCGGCGAACCAATCGAGTTCATCACCCTCGTTTGTGTGTCATTCATCGTCCCCGTGTGGCTTGGCGACCATCTCTTTGGGTTATAGAGGTTTCGGCTTATCTATAGTACTTAGGAGGGTTTAGTCCGTAGACGTATTGGGATATTCCATCGTTCCATTAATTCGTTTTCAGTCTTCCACGTGCGTGAGTTCTACGATCCTCACAAGGATCGTATCAATGCGCTGGTCAGTGGGCTCCGGTTTGGACATGCCAACTTTAACCCGTACATATATCATGAGGTCCCAAACGAATCTGTCTTTGTAAGGCTCTTTGGAGGAAACAAGAAGACTACCACAGCTGATTCATCGACAAAACGTTTACTTATATTGTGGTAGAAGAGGACGGTGAGATAGAGATATCAGCTCAAGCGTCACCAACAGATTTTGTGAAGCTTGCTAAACTGCTGCTTGCAACTACATATGTGCTTGGATATGAACAAACAAAGAAGGCCATTCCAGTATGGATGTGGGTTGTTCTTGAGAACACTGAAGAGTGGGAGGCATTTCCGTGGGGGAGTTATTCATACCAGGCCCTCAAAGATTCAATCACGACTGTCATGCGCAAAGAGAGGGTACCGGACTCGGGGACAGCAAGCTACCATCTCAAAGGCAGCACAATAGCATTCTCGGTAAGCAAACAAAACTTGAAAATATAAGAAACATTTTTTCCCCTGCCATAAACTAACAATATCATATTTGTAGGCTTGGATATTTGAAGCTATACCAGCTTTTGGTGATGCTATTGGAGGGAAAAAACCCAAAAGACAAAGACCCTGCTTCTTGCGGTACAACTATGTGAAGAAGAGCAAATTCCCTACAGATAGACAAATAGAACAGGTATAAAAATGTTTATGTTTGTAGTATTAGTTGATTTTCGTACTGTATTCTTGAGTACACGATACTACTATAATATCATTTCGTACCGTATGTGTCTTATGTGTTTAAGTGATAAAAAAACTCCAAGTTGTTTGTAGTATTAGTTAATTTTCGTACTGTATTCCTAAGTACACGTTACTACCTATAATATCATTTCGTACTGTTTGTGTCTTATGTACTAACTTATGCTCGATTCTGGTAAGTTTATGTACGTTTCATACTGTGTTCTTATGTCAAAATCTATTAGTTCTTCTTACTGTGTCCTTGAATACACATTACGAACTATGTCATAATTTCGTAATGTATAATTTTTGCAGAACACAAAGGCTCTTCTGAAGCCTCATGATAAGGAACTGACATTCGACTACTGGAAATCGCTCGAGAATAACCTCGAAGGAATGCCTTTTGCCTTCAAGTATAATCCAAACGACAGCAGAAAGAAACGGCCAAGAGATGAGACTCTCCCTGCTGCTGCTAAGCCAGGTTCTTCACATGTTGCTCCTGCTCCAGCTGCGATTCTGCAGATTAGCAATGAAGATATGAAGAAACTAGGGGAACATGCAGGCGAAGCTGCTGCAAAAAAGATGATGAAATACATGGAAACTTTTCGACAACAGATACTGAAGGATGTCTTTCAGAAACTTGCTGAGAATGGGCATCATGAGGATACCCGTGAGACTCATGAGGAGTTCCATGTTTTGCAAATGCATGAAGACGACACTGCCTTCTCACCTGCAAGGCATGCCTCCTCAATGAAGGTCGGACCCACTACACCTACCAGCCATACACTAACATCAGCCAATGTTGAAGCAACAATATAGCTGGAAACAGGTGCAAACGAGGAGGCCGCTACTGAGAAGGTAGCACAAGAGAGCATGGCAGCAGAGGCATCCAATGTTGTAACAACAATATAGATGGGAACAGGTGCAGACGAGGAGGCCGCTACAAGACAGCAAGGCAGCAGAGGCATCCAAATCTTTTGAGGTGGCAGCAACCACATCAATTGCTGAGAAGACAGCACAGTCACTGAGCCAGGCAGCAGCAGAAGAAGGAGGCCAACAGAAGGAGGCAAAAAAGTCACCTTTAAAGCATTATGGAAGAACAAGGACTACTGGAGCCAAGAAAGCTCGTACAGAAACAATCGTGGCAGCAACAACAAACCCACAGATGCCTGGTGCAACCGTCACAGCAGAAGATGATGAACCACAGACAACTAGAGAGAATGCCGGAGAGGCCAGCGAGGCAGCTCCAATTGCGGGCAACACATGTGTACCGGATGAAGCTAAGGTACAAGTCATGCATTCTAATGCATGAACATTGAGCAACGTTGTGGGGTTGGGGGTCCCAAAGACAATTTAAGTTTTTTGTTTGTTCTTTTCAAGTGTATTGCTAAACAAAAATGCTTGTGTGTGGGTGTTTTTGGGTACGGACATGTTATTTCTAGTACGTTTACTTAATTTCGATAATCACAGTAATGAGTATGATTTGTATTAAATTTCTTGAAAATGTACCCAATATGAATTTGCAAATTTTCGTTCCGTGTAATGCCTGGTACGAAATCGTATGAATAACTACCAGCTTTTATGTATCCAGGAGAATGAGGATGATGATTTCTTACTGTCGGAATCCCAAATTAGTAAAGCTTTTGATGAAGTAATGTCGTCGGTCGAAGGTAGAAGAACCGAACCAGAAGAGTTACAAGTTGTGGTGGCCCCGGCTCGAACAGAAGATGTAGCACTGCAAGTGATTGACCCGGCTAACCCGTCAAGACTAGTACGAATTCGGTTCCCGTCAAGGGCATGCCGAAGTCCATACCTCAACACCGATGTTAGGGAAGGCAGGAGATCTTTCATGGAGTTCATGCTGTCAGATAAACAACTGTAAGTTACTACATATAAAAAACATTTCTTTTAACATGTTGAAAGTTTACTTACACGACTGTGTTACAAAACAGGTATAAGAATGTTGGATTATCCTACTTGGTTGACAAAGAGTTTTTTGAGTATATTAAACCTCACAGAATATGTTGGAGGAAGAGCACATAAATTCATACCTATCAATCCTTGCTACAGACCCACACTTTGCAGGCCTAACAGATACCAACACAAACATAGCAATCACCTCATGCTACTTCATGGTAAGTATATAAATATGATTAATTAGTTATAGTGCGAAATTGATGAAGTATCTGACACAATGTTTCTTCTTGACTTTGTAGTGTGCAATTGATGAAGTGTTTGACACAATTCACGGAAAGAAGAAACCCGAGATGGACCTGTACAAACAGAGTATGTTTAAGAAAGGAACTGAATAACATGTCAAATATGAAGATATGCAAAAACTGTTGTTGTTTGCTGAAGTAGAGACTCCAGCCTGGGGGGAGAGGATGAAACCTTGGATTAACTATGAAAAGGTAATGACAAGTTATGTAAGTACGATATGATTAACTGCGTACTCGTTCATTGAGTACAATTTCATTCAAAGCGTACTTGTTGTTTAAATACGGTTTGTATCAAAATGTATTGTTTTGTTTTTTAATCAAAACATACTATTTTTGTAGGTTGTGACAATATGTTGTTTTAGCGAGCATTGGGTGACATTACTCATTGATATCAAGGCTCAGAAGATCTGGGTCTACGAATCTAAATCGTGGTCATTCCAAAGTCATCACAGAACAAACCGAAAGAGGACCTTCATCACATTGGCAAGGCTCCTACCTCAGCTTATGAAAGCCATAGGATACAATGAGAGATATAATATCACAGAGCCCTGCTCCACCTAGTGGGATCTTTGTTTTGCAAATGTAAAGGATACTTACAAGCAGGTCGACGATTCCAGCTGTGATCTATACTACTTGAAGACGGTTGAGAGATTGATATTAAAGCAACCAGGGGCAAAAGGACTAGAATCACCTTTGGAGTTGACTGCTTACAGGTTCCGCATTGCTCAGACGATCTGCGCGTTTAGTACTGACACTCCTATTCCAATGGCCGAATATTACTATGTATATTTTATAACTCTGTGGGAAAGTTTATGGACAAATGTGGTTATGTAATTAGTTTTTGGTATGTCTGGTGCAAAACACTAAAACCCTGGCTTTTGTTTTTTGGTAAATATGGCAAAAAATCATCCACGTTCCAGGTGGGATTTGAATATTTCATATTGTGTTCTACTAGAGTATGATTTTTCTGGTAAGTTTTTTTTATGGTCCGTACTGATTCTTAAGTACAAAAATCTAGTAGATTTATAACATTCGTATTGTGTTCTACAAGAGTATGTGTGTTTTTAATTGACGAGCTGGTACATTTATATATATTTTGTACTGGTGTAGACAGGTAAGTATTTTGGGTTTTCGTACTGTAAAAAAAAATTGGTTGAGAGAGGGTAAACTAAATCACATCAAAATCTAAAATATTTTGGACCATAATAACAGGTTGATAAAAACTGAAATATAACTTGTTCCATGTATCAGATACACGGAACACAAAAAATAATGTTTTTAATCAAACCTATTTAGGTTCGTGCAAGTTCTACGGGAATGCCCAGGTACACCACAAATACTACATTTATTATTCCTTTTCGAGTACGCTTACCACCCAACACTGGTTCATCTTCGACATTGTGTTCTACAATAGTATGTGTGTTTTTAATTGACGAGCTGGTACATTTTATTATTCATCGTACTATTGTAGACAGGTAAGCATTTTAGGTTTTCGTACTGTGTCAGTAAACTCATGCATATAGATCGAAATGTAAATAAAATTGGTTGAGTACTAATTAATCACATCAAAATCTAAAATATGTTGAAACATAATAACAGGTTTATAAAAACTGAAAAATCTTGTTCCATGTCCGTGTTCAGATACACGGAATACAATTTTTTTTTTTTTTTTAATCAAACCTATTTGGGTCCGTACAAGTTCTACGGGAATGCCCAGGTACACCGCAAATACTACATTTTATTGGACCTTTACGAGTACGCTTACCACCCAACGCTGGTTCATCTTCGACATTGATCTCTAAATATACAGAACACGTGCTTTGATAATGGTCCTTCTGCTTACATCGGTTGCAAACACGATCCTTTGCTACACTTGTAGCAACACTGGGTTCAGCACCACTCGTAGCAACATCGCGTGGAGCCCTCATAGATTCAATCCTCCTCTTCCTAGGCCTACCCGCTTGTTTCGGGTTAGATGGGGTTTCAACAACCCTCGTAGCAACATCGCATGGAACACGCCAATCACTGGGATCAGGCACAGGAATTACCTCCGTTGCGTATATTTCACGCCACGTAGTAGTGCTATTATACGAATGCACATATCCAATTGGAATCTGATTGACATGACTACACAAAAAAATAACATTTGAATTAACAAGTATGAAATGGAGTATATTCGTACTGATATCCACATTAAGAACCAAAACAAAACGTACCGTCTCAAGAGAGCAGTAATTAGCATACACAATACATAATGTGCTTCGCATGAAAAACAAATCTTGTTACCTTATAGCCCGTGTAGCATGCGAACATGGAAAGAGGTCCATCTGCCATACATGACATGAACACGTCATCGCTGCGATGTCAACGATATAGCTCTTGTCCTCCGATATGATTTTAAACTTTAATTCAGAAATCCCATCAACCTTCATTGTCCGACTCACCCTAATTGCATTACCCAATCTCTCCATTGCATACTCTGACAATTCAAGGGATATAGCTCCAGCGATAGAACGCCGCTCACAAAACCATGCTTGAACCAAATTACGAGTATACTCCAACAAAGAGCATATTGGTAATTTCCTTGCCCACTTTAAACGAGAGTTTAGGCACTCTACGGTGTTAGACGTGCCAAAATTATATCTCCGCATAGGGAATCTACACTTCGCCCATTTACTCGGACCAATGTTTAAGAGTTTTGAATGTGCACCTGGGGAAGTCAATTCCAAGTTGTCCATATGAAAATTGAAATCGTTCTCCCGGTACGCATTTGTAGCATCTTGGAAGATCTCTATCACTTCCTCACGTACCTTGAGATTACCCTAGATATGGTATGTGCAAAAGCCATGAGGGACACCTGGAAAAACAGCAGTCACCGCATTTTTTATACTTATGTGTTGATCATACACGATTAATAATTCCTCTCGAGTGCCAAAACTCTGACGAACGTGCTCTAGAAACCAACACCAAGAAGAATCATTTTCTTTGTTGCCTATCACAAAAGCAAGGGGAACAATCTGCTCATTAGCGTCCTTTGTTGATGCAACAAACATAACTCCCTTGTATTTCCCCTTCAAATGTGTTGCATTAATGACAATCACGGGACGACAAACACGAAACGCCCTTGCACACGCATCAAGAGAAATGTAGCAATATTCAAAGGCCCCATCACACGTCTGCAGATCAACAACTGACCCGGGATTCATCTTCCCTATGTTATATAAAGGTACGCGGTAATTGATCATTTAGTAACTAAGTACGACATACGTAAGAATACAAAACTTACTCATAATAACCGTGTAAAATTCCTAAGGCAATTACGAGTACGCGGTAATTGTACATTAATACCTAAGTACGCAGTACGAAATGAATGCAAAACGTACTTGTAATACATGGAATCTTTTTACTTGAAATGACAGTTCCTGGTCTCCGTATGCAGCGTTTAGGGCAACATTCTTAGCAGACAAAGCAGCTGAATACTTCACATTGACACCCAATTCTCGTAACTGTTTCACTAAAAAGTGTTTGTTGGGAATTGTTATGGACCAATTTGTTAAGGGGGAACTCTGAGGGATACTTGATAAACGAAGCCATTTGTTTTTTATTGGATCCCAAAACCCCAAGTGTCCAGCTCCCAAGCGACCCATTTTGATGTAGTTAATAGGTTAGAATTTTTCTAAGCCTAAATCTGTTAGGATGGCTTTATTTTGCTTAGCTTTAGACTGCAGGAATTCAAGTGAAGGCCACTCGCTTGAGTGTGTTCTTCCAAAGCGAAGCGAGTCTAGCAAACCGAAGTGAAGCGTGCCGAAACCAGCGAAGCGAAGCGAGCGCTACAGTGGAGTCAAAGGGAAGCCACCAAAAGCGAAGCAAAGCGAACGCTACAAAGAAAAGCAGAAGCGAGTCAACGCGGGTCAACACTTATTAAAGCGGTCACTACGAAACTTCGTTTCGAAAGCGACCCGCTACAGTATGATCCTGAAGCGACTCACTTCAGAGCGGATGCTACAACTTAAAGCAAAGCAAGCCACTACCTACCAGAAAGCGACAGCACAACTCCCGCCCATATTTTGAACTCCAGTCAACAGGAGATCGTAGCATTAATTACGAGATCTCCACGTGTCGAAAGCAGAGTGGAGCGGAAGAGTTAACTGTCAGGCCGACAAAGGCGCCGCAACAGTACTGGCTCGCCCCAGTTACTGTTAAGTTTGTAACTTAGCCATTTTCGGCAAAGAGACAAACTGGGCACCTGCAAAAGCTACTGCCTGCGCAAGTACTGTCGAGAGGAGGAGGGACAAGGCCACCAACCAAACAACGGATCTCAGCCATCCCTCCGCCTATAAATAGTGAAGGATGAAGACGAAGAAAAGAGAGAACACTACTTGAGCATTCGAGCGCATACAGCAAACAAACACTCCCAGCCTTCGAGCAAATCTTCGAGTTTTTGTTTCCAAGTGTTCTCCGAGTTTCCAGTTCATCGAAACTCGTCTTCACAACCTTCACACTTAGAGTCTAAGCCCATTCCATATCCAAGCTTAGAAGAAGAGCTCTAGCCATCTTTGCACTTATTGTAAAGAGCTCTTCATAGTGTGTCGTCGTAAACCAAAAACCCTATACTCTGTCTGTTAGGTTTTTGTGTTCGTCGTCGTTAGGTTGTCCAGATCCAAGGCCCTTCTTTCATCGATTGAAGAAGCCTCGATCGTAGAGTTGAGATCCAAGCTTACACTTACATCGTTTGTGTGAAGCTCGATCGAAGCTAGGCTGTAAGGAGAGCCCGAAATCTCCCTGTTGTTCGGACAGAAACGAGTGAAGTTTCGTGTCCAGTTTAGGTCTTAGTAGTGAACCCGTAATCACTGCGTTGTTCGTCAGATCCAGGCGAGTGAAGCCCGATCTCGACCAGGTTTTTGAAGGACCCGTAACCTTCAAGTTCTTGAGTGAAAAGAACGGTTGCCGTCGTGCAACAAAGTGGACGTAGGAGCGTTATCTCCGAACCACTATAAATCTTCGTGTCGTATCTCTCTAACCCTAAACTCTTTACTTTGTTTATCCATTGCACTTGCATCTAAACAACTTAATCTGGATATTTTAATTACTTAGGAAAAGATTTTAGCTCACCAAATTCCGCATACACGAGTAAGGACTCCCTCTTGATCAAGTCATCACTTCGGTCAAGCAGGCTAGCTACGTACTGTTGATCTAGCTTCAGCTAGGTCTTAAGTTTAAAGCGAGCTCCTTACTTGTTACTCTGAGTTAAGGGATTTGAAGTTGAAAAACTTCAAAATACGTATTCACCCCCCCCCCCCCCTTCTACGTATTTTTCCTATTAAAAAACCGGGACCAACAAGTGGTATCAGAGCAGCGGTTCTTTCGAGCCTCTGCTTTGCATATCCGAAGCGAGTCCCCACTCGCTTCACGTTGTCTCACTGAACCGGATCCTATTTCCTAAGTGCATTGAAACCTCTCCCACGCATATTGCATTTACTGCTGATAGTTTGCTATGTCTACATACAGTGCATCAAATCTTCCACAGTTCTCGATCGAAGGATATGAGATATGGAGTTTCCGAGTCGAGAGCTTCCTATGCTCAATCCACGACCGGATGTGGGAAGTCATTGAAGACGGACCAATCGAAATCAAGAAAGCAATATCTGTGGAGGTTCCAGCCGCTGAAGGTCGTCCAGCCCACGTTCGACAACAGTACGTGGAGAAGGATAAGGATGAGTATACTCCAAATGACTTCAAAGTTGCCAACCTCGACAAGATTGCACGTCATACGATGCAGAGCACCATGTCGGACGCCTATCTACCACGAATAAGGAAATGTGCAACGGCAAAGGAAATGTGGGAAACCCTAGCCCTCATTTCTCAAGGTACAGACAAAATCAAGGAAAACAAGCTCGCCGTTCAGATGCGGGAGTTTGAAAATCTGGTGATGAAGTCAGGAGAATCCATCGACGCCTTCGAGCTGAGAGTTACCAACATTACTGCAACTCTCAACTCGCTTGGGAAGGAACTCACAGACAAGGAAGTAAACCTGAAAATAGTCCGTGCTCTCACAAGGAAATGGCAGACTATGAAGGAGCTATATCTAGCTACCAAGGATCTAACGAAGCTCACGCCAGAAGTGCTGTTTTTCGAGCTCAAAGCTCACGAGTTTGATCTGAATCGAATGAGCATCGACGACGAAGATGAAGCGCCCACTACGTCAAAAGGAGTAGCATTCAAAGCTGCCGAAGGGCCAAGCGAGCAGTCGCTAGCCAAAATGACGAGAGAAGAATTGGAAGAACACGTTGTGTTCTTATCTAAGAACTTCAACAAGATGAATTCTCGAGTGGGCAAATACAAAAGATTCTACAAGCAATACAAAGGGAGGAGCACTGATGCTCGAGAAGGAAAAGGGAAGAGAGAAGAGACGACAAAGCCGATCCCGAGAGACATGATGGAAGTGGAATGTTACCATTGCCACAAGATGGGCCACTACAAATCCGATTGCCCAAAGCTGAGTGCGAAAGAGCGAGAAGAACTGAAAGCCAAGAGGGATGCTCCAAGGCGAGCGCTTGTAGCAAGTGAAGTTCCGGTCGCTTCAACTGAAGATCCACAAAGCGACTCAGACGCATTCACTGATCCCAACTCCAGTGATGGAGAGGATCTTGGACTCATGGCGCTCACCGACGAAGAAACAGGAGAGGTATTCATCTATCCCTCACCTAGTTCAATTACACTCGCACACACACACCAAGAGGAAGCAAATTCCTCTGCATGGAGTGAGTTGCTTGACAAGCACGTTAAACTGTCAAGTGACCACGAAGTGCTGCAACAAGCTTTGTCCCAAAGCAAGAAGGAGAACCGAAAGCTAGCCACTGAGCTTGACCAAGTCAAACTTAATCTAAGGGCTATGACTAGTAAGTTCGAGGATCTCTTCGCTAGACATCAAAGCTTGGAGGGAAGGTATGAAACCCAATCCACTCTAGTCGCCAACTTAAATAAAGCATCATACGCTAGACAGGCACTAGAGAGTTCTCTTCTACCTTTTGGTAGAAAGGGAGGACTTGGATATGAGGGTGGACCTTCCAAGCCAACTGTCTTTGTTGGTGCTTCAAACACGACACCATCAGTCACTTTGGAAATGCCCACTGCATCCAAAGCGACCACTAACAAAGACAAAGGCAAAATGGCTGAGAGCCCTAAGAAGAAGCCAATGAAGATGTCTATATCTTTAAGGACTGAATCTAAGGGTAAGCAAAATACAACTATCCCTAGCACTCACAATGCTAAAGACTACCAATCCAAAGGGAAAGGGAAACCAGTTGTAGCTTCTAAACCTCAAGCCATGACACGAGAGACAAAGGATCTCCCTTTCAAGAAAAGGAGTAATGTCTATGTGTCACGTTATCTGGACTGGAGATGGTCCAACCGGACTAACATTGAGGGGGAAGAACTCGAAGGACCAAAGAGGCCGCTTCGAACTTCCAAGGTTACTCAAGCGAGTCGGGGTCAAAACCCTAGTTGGACCGCTTTGAGGAAACCAAGCGAGCCGCTTCAACAGACTAGAAACCCTAAGTCAGTCTCTAAACCCAAAGCTAATCCGAAGCGAGTCGCTTCAGGATTTAAGCAAAGTGGGAAGAGCATAGGTAGGACTGGAGCGAGCCGCTACCCCTCTTGCTCACACTGCTGCACATGTGAAGCTGCTTTAAGGCAGAAGTCACAGTTTTCGAAGGTCGAGAAACCCAAAGCACAAGCTTTCTTTCAAAAGAAAGTGAAGCAAGTGTGGGTACCTAAGGGAACTAACCTGCAAGGACCCAAACTGATTTGGGTACCAAAATCTGTCTAATTGCAGGTGGGCGCCGTGGATCCCATGCCAAGTGAGGGTCATCAAATCTGGTACTTGGACAGTGGATGTTCGAGACACATGACCGGCATGAAAGCTCTACTTCAAGACTACATTGAGAAGAAGGGTCCACACGTTACTTTTGGTGATAACTCTCGAGGAAGCACCAAAGGGTACGGCGCACTGAAAGTTGGAAAACTCACAATTGAAGAAGTCTCCTACGTGGAAGGACTTAAGCACAACTTGTTATCCATTTCACAATTCTGTGACAAGGGATACAAGGTAGAATTCATTTCCAACAAGTGCATTGTGAAGAGCAAGCTCACATCCTAGATTGTGCTTACTGGAATAAGACAAAGGAACGTCTATATAGCACAATGGGATAGCTGCAAAGTGGAGACGTGCTTAGTAGCAAGGAGTGCTACAGAGATTGGATGGCTATGGCACAGACGCTTGAACCATCTCAACTTCAAAGCAATCAATCGCTTAGCTCGTAAGGGTTTGGTGCAAGGCATACCGAATGAAGTCTTCATCAAAGACCATCCATGCTCACCATGCCAACGAGGGAAGCAGACAAAGACGCACTTCGCCAGTCTTGAAGAAGCCTCTTCCAAGCGAGTGCTCGAGCTGCTTCACATGGATCTGTTTGGTCCAGTTACTCCAGTTAGTATAAATGGTAGGAAGTACACTCTAGTTGTAGTCGACGACTTTTCTCGCTACACTTGGGTCGTATTTCTCTACAGCAAGAAGGAGACTCCGACCAAGCTACCACAACTGCTCAAGCGATTGGCTGTGGAGAATAATCAAGCTATCGTGACCATCCGCTCCGATAAAGGCACAGAGTTCTTGAACTCTACCATTCAAGCTTACTGCACGGAGCATGGCATAGCACATCAGACTTCCTCAGCACGCACACCACAGCAGAATGGAGTTGCTGAAAGAAGAAATCGAATCATCAAGGAAGCTGTTCGAACAATGATTGCAGACGCAAAACTTCCAATGAAGTATTGGGCTGAAGCTGCCAATACAGCATGCTACACGCAGAATCGAACACTTTTCTGCAAACGACACGACAAAACACCATATGAAATATGGACAGGGAGAATTCCTAACATATCTTATTTCCATATTTTTGGTTGTAGGGTCTTCATCCATGACAATGGGAAGTCACAGTTGAAAGCCTTTGAAATCAAAGCTGATGAAGGAATATTCTTAGGATATTCTACATCAAGCAAAGCTTACAGGGTATTCAACTGTAAAACCCTAATCGTGGAAGAATCACCCCATGTCGTATTTGATGAATCTTCTTTAAGTCATCCACAGGAACAGGATCAATCTAAAGACGGAAAGTCAAGTGAGGAACCCATCAACACTCTTACTTGGGACATACTTGAGGATGAAGAAGAAATCAAAGGCTCAAGCGAGCAGAAGGTCCAAGGAAAAGATGAAGCTGCCCCCAAGACTCCTGAAGCGAGTACAGGCCAAACACCCAATCCAGTCGCTTCGGACGGTGAAGCGAGTGACAAGGAAGACGATGAAGATGAAGCTGGCGGATCCAAGCGCGCGTGGCTCAAGGATCACTCACCAAGTCAAATTATCAGAGATCCATCCAAGGGTGTAGTGACCAGAAGTCAAGTGTTTGGAGAAAGTGCCATGTTCAGTTGCTTTCTCTCAAACATTGAGCCGACATGCGTAGAAGAAGCCTTAGCCGATTCAAATTGGGTGATCGCCATGCAAGAAGAGCTGAACCAGTTCACCAGAAACGACGTATGGTACCTCGTGGATCGTCCCAAATTTCAGCACGTCATTGGCACCAAATGGGTGTTCAAGAACAAGACGGACGAGGACCACAACGTAGTAAGGAACAAGGCGCGTCTCGTTGCCAAAGGCTACTGCCAAGAGGAAGGAATCGACTTTGACGAGACTTTCGCTCCAGTGGCACGACTTGAAGCTATCAGATTGTTTCTAGCCTATGCAGCAACCAAGAAGTTTAAGGTCTATCAAATGGATGTGAAGAGCGCGTTCCTGAACGGTGAATTGAAGGAAGAAGTGTATGTGGAGCAGCCACCGGGTTTCGAGCAAGGAGACAAAGTGTATCGCTTGAAGAAAGCTCTATATGGGTTGAAGCAAGCCCCCAGAGCTTGGTACGATACACTTTCTAATTCCTAGTGGAAAATGGATTTCACAAAGGAAAGATAGATCGAACCCTATTCACCATCAACCATGGAGAAGACATGCTATGGGTTCAGATCTACGTAGATGACATCATATTTGGGTCACCAAACCAGTCGCTTAGCGAGAAGTTTGGAGAGCTAATGAAGACCAAATATGAGATGTCAATGATTGGCTTGATGAGCTGCTTTCTAGGTCTTCAAGTGAAGCAGCAGGATGATGGTATCTTCATCAATCAAGCGAAGTATACTAGAGATATGCTTGCCAAGTTTGGTATTCAGCATGCTAAAGCTGTGAAGATCCCAATGAATACCAACTGGAAGATGGAGCCAGACGAAGAAGGAAAATCTGTGAATCCTACAGATTATCGTGCCCTAATTGGGTCACTTCTCTATCTCACTGCAAGTAGGCCAGATATTGCTTTTGCAGTTGGAGTCTGTGCTCGCTTCCAAAGCAACCCCAAGCACAGCCATCTTGAAGCTGCCAAAAGAATTCTTCGATATTTGAAGGGCACTATCAATATGGGGCTGTGGTATCCAACGGAGGACAATCTGGAGCTCACTGGATACTCAGACGCTGACTATGGAGGGTGCCGAATTGATAGGAAATCAACTTCGGGCACGTGTCAGTTCTTGGGAAGCAAGCTGATCTCATGGTTCTCAAAGAAGCAGACGAGTGTAGCCACTTCAACGACTGAAGCCGAATATATGGCCGCAGGAAGCTGCTGTTCTCAAATTCTATGGCTTCGTCAGCAGTTGAAGGACTACAATGTTGAAGCGAATGAAATTCCGATCTTCTGCGACAACAACAGTGCTATATGCATCTCGCAGAATCCAGTGCTACACACCAGATGCAAGCACGTGGAAATCCGACATCACTTCATTCGTGATCATGTCGAGAAGAAGGATATCAAGCTCGAGAAAATTCATACCGATCTCCAGCGAGCAGATATCCTCACCAAGCCTCTAGCTGAGTCTCGTTTCAATCAGCTATGCATGGAATTAGGGTTGTTAGACCCTGGTGAAGAATGCTAGATCCAGGATGCACGAAGGAGTGGTCGCTAGTTTTTCGTAGCGTCACTCGCTTCGGATCTTCACCAACTCAAGCGAGTCACTTCAAAATCTCACTCGCTTGAAGAAGGAGAAATAAGGTGGAGCAAGGTGGAGTGTTGGAAGACGTTCCCTACCCGCTTACAGGAATTGTTAAGCCATTGGTTAAGGGGGAACTATTGTTTGCTCTCGGAGCAAGCTACTTCCAAAGCGAACAAGGAAAGCTGCTACCTAGCCTAGGATTCATAGCGAGTGGGTATAAACACTCGCAAGTGCCGTTTCTAGTAACGGTTGTGGGGTCTTGTATCGGGCCTTCCCACGTAAAAATGGTGAAAGCTTAGGCAGGGCTGGCACCTAGACCTTGTGTCCTCTTCCCCTCTCTCCGTCGAAGAGTAGCAAGTCTTCTCATCTCCTTCATCGTGGATAAATGTCCATTTCTTACTCACTCTTCACTGAGTTGAGCTGCCGGATGTCTATCCATTCCCCTCTCACCTTGAACTTTGCATCGCTTCAATTTGCCCAATCTTGGGTCAAAGCGAGTCGACTGCAAGTTCATTCTGTAGCATGTAGGAGGATGCTTGAAGGTTTACCTTTTTATACAAAAGGTTGCAGGGCTGGTGACATGCTTCTGCGTAAAATACGAGATTGTCTTGTCAGAGCATTCTCATTGTCATCCTGTCCATTTCTGCTCTGAGATAAGGACTTGTACTCATCCCCCATTCGTCGTGAATATGTACACTTACGTGAAGCTCCCCTCTGGGTTGAAGTAAACTTGTGTACTATATTCATTTTCTCTCTCATTCACTTCGATGGAGGACTCTCTAATTCGTAGAGGAAGATGAATGCCATGAAGACGAACGCCAAGAAGATGGGACACACAACAAGTGATGAACATTCCAACAAGTGGGTTCAACATGAAGTCCAAACCTAATGAAGTCTTCAAATTGTGGTATCAATCTCCTACGAAGTGAGATTGACTGGTAAGCGTTTCAAATTTAAGTACACTAAGTGAGGTGAAACGTGCTAGAAACTTTCACTCACTACGTGGAAAATATGAAGTGAATCTGACACAAACACAAAGAGGAAAACACTCTTGTTTATCCTCGAAGTATGTAAGTCAGAAACATTTTAAATTAAGCAAAGAAATTTATTCCAGTCGCTTCAGATGGCCAAGCGAGTGCTTCGCCACTCAAAGCTAGCCATCGCAAGCGAGTGCGGAACAGTCACTCAAGCGAGTGCCTCTCAAGTGAGTAAAGGCCAAGCGGCCCAACTCGAAGCGAGTAGGCACGAAGCGAGTATGAGCTGTCTGCACTCGAGTGCCTATTTCACTTTCTGCCAAGCATTTAATGCAGTGGCGCGTAGAGGAAGAAACGACAGGCGCGTGGACGTCAAAGCCGAGGAAAGCGGGAAAAATCGCACTCAATCCAGCCGTCGAATCTGAACCGTCTCGAAATCTCAACCGCTGGATTGACTACTGTTGGGAGAGACGAATCATCAACAGCCACGTGGCCACGTCAAGCGAAATTGGCGGTTCACTTTTCCAGTGATGATGCCGGACACGTCAGTTCCATCACCGGAGGTAGCCGCCCACGCACAAAACCCTAGGAGTGATTTTACCAGAATACCCCTGCCACGTCAGCCAAGACCTAACTCTATATATTTGGGACGAGGCAGAACTGCAAACCTTTCACAGCCTTCAAAAACTTCCATTCTCGTGCTTAGATCTGCAATTTCTGCAACTCACGAGTCTCAACCCCTTTCTATTTTCATCGTAAAAATTCTCTTCAAATTTCTTTCAAATTCACCATGGGCAAGAAGAAGAGTACAGAAACGATGGAGAAGTTCATGACGAAAGTTGGCGATCACATCAACGTCGAGCCCCACCTCGACCCTATCGTCATAGAGAAGAATGGTTTCTTCCGTAGAGCCGTGACCACGGCCGGTCTATGGAAGTTTGTAACTTTGATACCGACGAAGATTCTGGCGAAAGCCATTGGAGAGATTCTGCTGAATCTGAAGAAGGAACAAAATACATCTTCCTTCACTGATCCACGGACCAGGAAGCCGGTGGAGGTTGATATGAGTAAACTCATCGAGGTGTTCGATCTACCAAGAGAAGGAGGAGATTCTCTGCTAGATCTAGGTCTTTCGGCCGAAGTGCAGTATGTTCGATTTGCAACCACCAGAGCAGATCCGAACTTCAAGGAGGCCAACATTCGCAAAAGTCTGAAGGAACCGTTCAATCTCATCTGCGAACTTTTTACGAAGAGCATTGCATGCTATGTCGGTTCCCTCGACACGCTGTCAGAGACGAAGCTGATCGGCACCACCATGATCATCGACAGCCTCACTGGAACAAAGTTTAACTGGCACGGGTGGCTTCTCAAGCAAATCCACGAAGCTGCTGACGATTTCGCGTTTGTTCCAGGAACTGCAAACGAGATCCTTCGGAAAGGAAAATTAAAATTCTTTTCAAGACTGTCTGTTGCACTGGAAATGATGTTCCCAGAAATAATGTGGCCAGATTCCGACACGACCATATACAACAAGCACACCATCTTCTATGAAAAGTGGAAGAAAACAAAAATCCCAATGGATCAGGGACTTCTAGTTGTAGAAGTGCCCGCAGCAAGGCAAGTTGTGAAAGCACAAGCTGAAGCTTCCCAAGCAAAGCAAGCCGCTTCATCTTTGAAGCAAGTGGCTGCAAAGCAAGGGAAGAAGAGATTGAAGCAAGACACTTCACCTGTCCAAGAAAGCGAGGCGGTGGAGAAGCCGCTTGAGGACATTGAAGTTAACAAATCTCAATCCTCACCTACTAAAGCTACCCAAATCCCTGAAACAGAGCAAACTCAGCCAGTCACAGAACCTACCCATATCCCTGACACCACTGAAGCTACACCTTTCCAATCCCCTTCAACATCGGCGGGAACAGCCGATACCGCCCATACTTCCATGCTTCCCCAGTTCCAAATCTCCAAAACCCCCACGCAGATGAATGCTCTCAAAAGATACAAGAGAGACAGAGAGCAAGCAGCTGAAACCCTCAGAACTCGATATCCCTCAGTGCCAATGTCAAATGACTTCTTCACCAAGATGGTCGATTTCTTGACATATGTCACCTACCTCGGCACAGAGTTCTACAAAGTCTTCAAGCTTCTGGAGGCCTTCTCAAAGGAAGACCTCATACAGATGGAAGGAAAGCTCCTGGACTTCATCGGTGAGAATGGTTTTCATGCATTTCTCACTGGAATCAGCTTCTGGGATACGCTGGACGCAAAAGTAAAGCGTGCCTATCCGAACGCTAAAGTCCCTAAGCACACCCCAACCATTCATGAGAAGAAACTAATGAGGGATCACGCAGAGGAGATGGAGGTTAAGAACGCAGAGATCTTAAGTATACAAGACGAGATCACCAGAAAGAAGATGGAGTTGAAGGAGAAGGAGAAAGTGTTGGAGGCACAAGTAAATCTAGTGAATGATCTCAAGGACTCGCGTGACGCAGAAAGGAGCCGCTTGAGAGAGGTGAATAGCAAACTTGTCACAGTTGGTAAAGAGAAGGAGACGTTGGAAAAGGAGGTGAAGGAGCTGAAAAAGAAAGTGGAGAATAAGGAGGGAGAGTTGGTGATGAAAGAAAGCGAACTCCTCAGTACCAAGAAGACTCTTGACTTACTTCGAACCCAATTGAAGGAAGTCAAAGAAGAGAGTGCCATTGACAAGAGAGAGCTTGAAAGTCTAAGGAGAAATGCACAGGCTCTTGACTTGAAGAATGCTGAATTGTCGGAAAAGCAAGTCTTCGCGTCTCGAACGGAAGAGATGTTTCATGCTGTACTTGACAAGATTGAGATACTTCACAAGTCTCTTACTGGAAAGACAATCGTCCCAACCCCTGGTTTTGATGATGCCAAAAAGGGGGAAAGGATGGTACTGAAAAATGCCAATCTCTTGGAGCCACAAGGTGGAGTAATTGGAACTGTTGAAGTAGAGAAATTGTTGGAGGAGAGTAGTGGTACTGGAGAAGAGGAGAGAGAGGCGAAGTCTGCAAAGAAAGGCAAAGAAAAGCTCACTGAGGAGGAACCGCTGAAAAAGCCTGAAGAACCCCGCAAGCCACTTGGAGATAAAGTGCTTGCCTCTTCCATTGCTCGACATCCTCCAGTCACTGTGCTAACAAAGGAGGAAAGGCGGAAGCTAGCAGAGGCGAGCGAGACTATGGCTTGGGAGATCGAGCGCCAGTTTAATTTGAAAACTCTTGCAGGTACTTCAAGCTCTCAAGCGCCCACTTCAGACGAAGCACCCACTTCATCTCCCCCATCATCAAAGCAAATAGTGAAGCGAACTGCTCTAGAAACTAAGAGAGATGATTCAGCGACCAAGCGCCAAAAAGTTGAGAAGGCAGTTGTTCCAAGGGCAGAGAAGGAAAAGAGGATAAGGAAAAAACGACTGCAAGTCATTGACGAACGAATTGAGAAACACTTCAATGAAATGAAAGTCATCCAGTCCGTCTTGGTCAGAAGTATCTTTGTTCCAATCACGCCAGAAGAATCCGATGCATGCCTAGGTCAGGCTATGATCGATACATGTCACAAGACTGCGAAAGAAATGATTGACTCTGGCCGCTACCCTCTCAGAGAAGAACGCAATTACATTCGCAAGCAACTCAACCAGAAGCTTCCTTCCTGGAGCGGCGAGTCAGGAAAGAAGTTCAAAACGATCATAGCACAGATGTCCAGCCGGTCGGAGGAGGAGTTGGCTGTGCGCAGAGATGAGCACCCTGATGCCCGTGAGATCGAGCAGTTCATTCCTGACGAACTACTCGAGCAATGGCTACATTACAAGGAGAAATTTATCAAAGCATACTACTATTGGGAGGTAGTGCCATTGCAGACTGAATGCTCAAGGGTCACTGCGCTCAACAACTTTCTTAGTGTCTATGATGAGAAATTTAGGCAAGAAGTCTTCGCTCTTGCACAGCTTGGAGAGCCTACACCATTAATCATCAAGGTACCAGCCAAGAAGGAATTCATTATGCCATTCCTACCTGGCACCAGTATCCTCAATCGCAGCATCATTGACACTGAGGTGGATGAAGCCTTCCAACTGGAAGAAACTTGGAGGATACCAAGCATCCACAGTGTTGATTCGATGGAAGCAAGGGTTTTCAGTGCATACACCATACCCGAAGAAATGATTGCAAAGGATTTGGAGGCAGATAAAGAAGAGGAGAAGAAGGAGGAAGAAGGAAAGGAGAAGGAGAAGGAGGATGAAGCTGCAGGAAACCTTTGAGTTTCAAGCTTCTAAAACATATCTTTTTGTGAACTGCCTTGTTCATCAATCTCACCTTTATTTCTGTCTCTTCTCGTGTCATTTACTCGCTTTGTGAATGACTTTACCTTTTTGCTACAAACTCAAATAATTTAACCGAAAAAAAAAAGGGAAAGGAACTTAAAAGAAAAATTACAAACGAAACTGCAAAGGAAGCAGTCGCTTGGAGTTCCCTTCACGGTTAGATAGGCTGGAATTTTCTAAATCTTAGCCTTTGGGTTTTGGCATCATCAAAAAGGGGGAAATTGTTGGGAATTGTTATGGACCAATTTGTTAAGGGGGAACTCTGAGGGATACTTGATAAACGAAGCCATTTGTTTTTGATTGGATCCCAAAACCCCAAGTGTCCAGCTCCCAAGCGACCCATTTTGATGTAGTTAATAGGTTAGAATTTTTCTAAGCCTAAATCTGTTAGGATGGCTTTATTTTGCTTAGCTTTAGACTGCAGGAATTCAAGTGAAGGCCACTCGCTTGAGTGTGTTCTTCCAAAGCGAAGCGAGTCTAGCAAACCGAAGTGAAGCGTGCCGAAACCAGCGAAGTGAAGCGAGCGCTACAGTGGAGTCAAAGTGAAGCCACCAAAAGCGAAGCAAAGCGAACGCTACAAAGAAAAGCAGAAGCGAGTCAACGCGGGTCAACACTTATTAAAGCGGTCACTACGAAACTTCGTTTCGAAAGCGACCCGCTACAGTATGATCCTGAAGCGACTCACTTCAGAGCGGACGCTACAACTTAAAGCAAAGCAAGCCACTACCTACCAGAAAGCGACAGCACAACTCCCGCCCATATTTTGAACCCCAGTCAACAGGAGATCGTAGCATTAATTACGAGATCTCCACGTGTCGAAAGCAGAGTGGAGCGGAAGAGTTAACTGTCAGGCCGACAAAGGCGCCGCAACAGTACTGGCTCGCCCCAGTTACTGTTAAGTTTGTAACTTAGCCATTTTCGGCAAAGAGACAAACTGGGCACCTGCAAAAGCTACTGCCTGCGCAAGTACTGTCGAGAGGAGGAGGGACAAGGCCACCAACCAAACAACGGATCTCAGCCATCCCTCCGCCTATAAATAGTGAAGGATGAAGACGAAGAAAAGAGAGAACACTACTTGAACATTCGAGCGCATACAGCAAACAAACACTCCCAGCCTTCGAGCAAATCTTCGAGTTTTTGTTTCCAAGTGTTCTCCGAGTTTCCAGTTCATCGGAACTCGTCTTCACAACCTTCACACTTAGAGTCTAAGCCCATTCCATATCCAAGCTTAGAAGAAGAGCTCTAGCCATCTTTGCACTTATTGTAAAGAGCTCTTCATAGTGTGTCGTCGTAAACCAAAAACCCTATACTCTGTCTGTTAGGTTTTTGTGTTCGTCGTCGTTAGGTTGTCCAGATCCAAGGCCCTTCTTTCATCGATTGAAGAAGCCTCGATCGTAGAGTTGAGATCCAAGCTTACACTTACATCGTTTGTGTGAAGCTCGATCGAAGCTAGGCTGTAAGGAGAGCCCGGAATCTCCCTGTTGTTCGGACAGAAACGAGTGAAGTTTCGTGTCCAGTTTAGGTCTTAGTAGTGAACCCGTAATCACTGCGTTGTTCGTCAGATCCAGGCGAGTGAAGCCCGATCTCGACCAGGTTTTTGAAGGACCCGTAACCTTCAAGTTCTTGAGTGAAAAGAACGGTTGCCGTCGTGCAACAAAGTGGACGTAGGAGCGTTATCTCCGAACCACTATAAATCTTCGTGTCGTATCTCTCTAACCCTAAACTCTTTACTTTGTTTATCCATTGCACTTGCATCTAAACAACTTAATCTGGATATTTTAATTACTTAGGAAAAGATTTTAGCTCACCAAATTCCGCATACACGAGTAAGGACTCCCTCTTGATCAAGTCATCACTTCGGTCAAGCAGGCTAGCTACGTACTGTTGATCTAGCTTCAGCTAGGTCTTAAGTTTAAAGCGAGCTCCTTACTTGTTACTCTGAGTTAAGGGATTTGAAGTTGAAAAACTTCAAAATACGTATTCACCCCCCCCCCCCCCCCCTCTACGTATTTTTCCTATTAACAAACCGGGACCAACAGTGTTCAAAATAGAACGAAATCTATCCTAGCACTTAGTAAGTAAAAACCCAATGTCGAATCTCAAGGAAAACTTTGCAGGGCAAATAATCGTGTAGCAAAAATCCTAAACTAGCCTAAATCTAAGAAAGCAAGTAAAAAGAATTTGTTTGGTTTTGTTTCTAAATCCTAGGCAAGAAAATAAATAAGCAATAAATCAAAAGCAAATAAATAAATCTAATCTAGAAAGCAAGAAATAAATCTAAACTAATTAATCTAGATAAATTAAATAAAAACGATTAAACTAACTAGGCAAAAATCGTAGAGAAAGCAATAACGAAAGCAACGAAGAAAACGAATCTAGACATAAATAATTAAATTTGAAAATCTAATAAAATAAATCTAACTCTAAGAATTTGAAAATCGAAAGAAAAGAAACTTTTAAAAACGAGAGAAAAGAAACTTTGAAAAACGAATCTAAACTATGAACTAAATAATGAACAAAGGAATTAAACGAAGAACTAAGAATTTAAATCTAAGAAACTAGAACGCAATTAATCAAACGAAAGGAAAGCAATAAAGAACTTACGAATTAAAAGCAGAAATGAGAGAACATGAACGAACGAAAGAATCTTGAATAAAACTTGAATCTTCAAAAGTAATCTTCAATCCTAAAGTTACAAACTAATAAAACTAAAGAAAAGTGCTAAAAAAACTAGAGAGAAAGATGTTATTTTCGTGTCCCAAGAGTATGTATTAATAGTACCATCTAAAACCTAATTTAAAAGGGAAAAGAAAGCAAAATTCGGCCCAGTTAGTGGCCCGCTGGGGTCCGAGCGCCCGCTCCGGTTTAGCAGCGCCCGCTCGCATGCTGGTTCGCTGGAACTGCGCGCGTCTTTCTTGTTTTGGCCATAACTTCCTCGTCCGAACTCCAAATTGACCCTCGTTTTTGCCTACGTGCTCCTATCGAATCCCTCTTTGATAATATGTTTTTATTACAACTAAAATAAATCTTCATTCAAATCGGAAGAGGTTAGAACTTGGGCTCAATGATTGCTTAAGAACCTTTCTTCGCTCGTTTCACTCCATCTTCTCGACTTTTAGTTCCAAGCAATACCTAAGATCATAAACTCACAAAAGACCCAAATCATAGCAAAGTACAATGAAAAGCAATCAAAATATAAAGATAAATGGATCCGAAACTACGACTAAAACAACACAAAATGACACCAAACAGTAACATCTGCGCTTGAATGTCACGCGGTCTAAGAATCGATCCATCTTCCCTCAACAACACACCAACATGGACAGCTATAGCTTTGGATGAAACTTTCGGTTGTGAACCAGCCCTCAAATCATAAGTACACGTGTGAGGGGCCCACTCGTGTATCTTCCAGGACACCCCAAGGGCTTTACTCCGCATACTAAACATACATGTTTTCCTTTTTTGCAAACTATGTAGTATTTATCAATATCCGATCATTGGGTTCAAAATTCCAAACAATTTGTCAAGTGATATAAACTAACAACTACGGTCATCAACTCCTTATTGTCGAACGTAGATCCTTCAGCAAGCTCACCTCTAACACGTTCGGGCTGTATGACGACATCGTCAGATGAAAGGGAAGCTTGGTAAGATGCACCCGGGATAACCCATTGTTTGCTTATATTGTGACGTGCAGAACTATCGTCACTGGAATTATGTAAAGCAGGGACCATGCATGAGTTCAACGGAACAATACTACTTTGTTCAAAATCATTGTTCTTCTTACAAACTGACACGTATATGGTAGGGACTACCATAAAGTCGTGTAAGCAAGACCACTCGTAATTATCCGTGATTTTTATTCTAAAACCATCACCAACAGAAGGTTGTATCCAAGCATCTAAATCGAACAAATGGGTATTCCGTTTCTTCTTCAAACGCACTTCAAGTTTGGCCAACAATTCTTCAAACGTGACACCGATTGAGGGAATGGGGATAAAATCCTTTATACCACCCTCATACTTGTCGTAATTCCATTTACCACAAAAAACACAGAAGATGGCGGAGCCTACAAAAAAACAGATTAAAAGAAAACAGATTATCGTCATGGTATAGTACGAAAAAAGAGAATAAAATCTTCATACAGTAGTACGAAATCCAAATAAACTTACCTGACTATAACAGTACGAAAAATAATTTAAAGTACAAGTTCGTCAATTACAAAAAAAACATGCAAGCGTATAAAACATTAGATTCAAACGTAAAAACCCTTATATTCAAACATGAAAAATTCATGGAAGTACCATGTCGAAATCTTGAAGATGATATAACAACTACGTCTTCCACCAGAATGCGATATAACAACTTGAAGATGTCGTCGTCGTTAGTCCGCCGCCGTGTCATCAGTCCGCCGCCGTCGTCTGTTCGCCTCTGTCGTCAGACCGCCGCAGTTGTCAGTCGCATATATATCTCCCCAGTCGTCCGTCGATATGGGTATATCAGAGAACGTGTATAAGAATCGCATAGGGTATAAATCGCGATCGCTATGATGGAGAACGTAAGAGAAATATATATATATGAGACTGGTATAAGAAGAGAGAAAGACTGATACGAGAAAGAGAAAGATAGATATACATCGATGGGTATAACAGATTTAAACATGTAAGATATATATATGGATGTTCTCTATATGATTACGTTGATCCCAAGCTAAAAAGTAATACCCAAAGCTAAAAAGTAAGGGTATTGTAGTCCACCAAAGCAAAAAAAGTGTATATTTTGTGTTTTTTAACTTCCAAAGCTAAATTTGGTTTTACAACTTGAAAGTGGGTATAAACATAGATATTCTCTTTTCAAATTTTGACTTTTTAATTTTATAACTTCATATTATTTTTATATTTCAATTATAAACACTTCCATTTGATTGCAGAAAATTATAAATTAAAAAAAAAAAATCATTTTTTTTAAAAAATTTTCAGATTTTAATTTATCTTGAGCTTATAAGCACTTTAATTTGAACACTTTGAAATCTTACAAGTTCTTAAATCTAAGAGCTTAAAAGCTCTTGAAACATCTTATAAGCACTTGGTGCTTATAAGCTCCTTAAAATAAGCTTAGCCAAACACCCCCTAAATCCTAGATTAGATTCCCAATCACGTTTGGTTGATGAGATAAATAATCGGGCCAGCTCGGGATACAATACCGCGATAATGGAATGTGAGACTATCCCCGGGACGATGAATCAGAGGCTACCCCTCCGACTAGATTAGTCTCGATAGATTATTTGCGAGAATGCTACCATCTTTGTGCACCCCTCCTTTTATTCTCTTTGTTGTTTATCTCAAATTAATTGAGAAACAAATTCAGTTGTGAATTTGATACCCAGAGAGAGGAGATTCGTTTAAATTCATACACGGTTACTTTTATACCTACAAAAATGTTACATTCTCAGTTGGAATTATTGATTTGTATGTCAAGATTTTCTTGCTCTTTCTGTTTTTACGTGTTCTTTAAAATTGTAATTCTTCCTATTTATTTTGACCATTTTACAAAGTCTGATTTTTATCCCCAATTTCTCAAAAAATTCACTCTAATTATTTCCCATAATTAATCTGCCATTTTTCCCTTTCTAATGAAAAAGATTGGGGATTGCGTACTCACGCGGACTGGTATAGAATCTCCTACTTTTTACAACTCTTTCTACTATTTTTTTTTTTGGGTTTTTTTCTTTTGAGTGTTAGTAATACTCCCTCCGTCCTCCATTTACTGACACTTTCCGTTTTAGGACGTATGTCCACAATCACTTTAACACTTTATTCATTTACTTTTTAATACTTTAACATTTTAATGCTATTAAAAAAACCAAATGGACTTAAATTCGCCTGTATCCGAGTTTTCCCGTATTTCATCGTATATTATCCGGATAACAAATCTGGATATCCGGATTTTTCAAAAAATATATTTTTTATTTTGAATTTTTACAATTATTTTTTTAATATACATTATTTTATATAGTAAAACATTAATAATTATAGTTGTAAAATAATTTTATATGGATAGAGAATTGAACCCTAAACTTCCTAGATGAGAGACATGAAACATGACCAACTTATCTACAGCTAACATTGTTTTACTTTTCTTATTTTCAGATATATTACACAAAACACAGTAAAAACATGCATTAACATCTAAAATTGTGATTCTTTTCTATCATATAGTACTATATAATATGTACCATATACTTTTTAATAGCTGCAATTTTATTTAATAAATTTAAGAATAATCTTATCAATATATATATAATACCGTTACGGATCTTCGTCCTACGTGGCATCGCGTGTGATTTTTATGAATATTTTCCAATATTCTCATTGATTTGGCTTATTAAAGATTTAAATCATTATAATTAGGATTTTCGTCCCACATCGAATTTTTAAAAGAACTTAGCAACAAAATTCCTATATAAATAGATCATGTATCTCCATCAAAATCCATATTTTATTTGAGAAACTATTCGTGCTACGTGGCATTTTTATGAATATTTTCCAATATTCTCATTGATTTGGCTTATTAAAGATTAAAATCATTATAATTAGGATTTTCGTCCCACATCGAATTTTTAAAAGAACTTAGCAACAAAATTCCTATATAAATAGATCATGTATCTCCATCAAAATCCATATTTTATTTGAGAAACTATTCGTCCCACGTGGCATCACGTATGATTTTTATGAATATTTTCCAATATTCTCATTGATTTAACTTACTAAAGATTAAAATTTAATTAAATATATCACATATATTAATTGATATATATTACGATTATTCTATATGACCTCAAATAAATAAAAATATATATTTTATCTTCAATTTTTATCCCTACAAACAAAAAATCAATATTCATCAATAATTTACTTCATTTATATTATAATAAGGATTCCCGTCCCACATCGAATTTTCACAAGAACTTAGTGATAAAGTACATATATAAAAATATTATATGTGTTAATCAAAATCATACTTGATTTGAGGAACTACATTATATTAATGTAGAAATCTCAAAAATGACAAATTCTAAAAAGCCTCGAACGGGCTAACGAAAAAATTAACAGGTAGATTTACACTAATTATGTTATCGTAAATTAACAGGTAGATTTGCACTAATTATGTTAACGTTATGCTGAACAACGGGCTGACAGGATATTATAATATGCACCAAAGATGCCTCGCATACATAATTATTCTACCCTCCAAATATTACATAGATTATTCCTAGACCAATCAGGAAAAAAAACTTAAATTTCGCTCTACTTCTCCCCTTACCATGCACCTACTCCAGAATAACATTTTATTTCTTCCTCAATTCATTTGGAGTTGTAGCCTTTTGTTCTAATCGAGTCAAGTTACATCATCACCTCCAAGTATTGCATAAATTAATTAATATGCTTTCTCTCTGAAAGAAATAGGAATAAAAGGGTTATCATTACATTTTTGGGATAACTGACAGTCGAATGTCAATCAACGGTCCATTGACCGATGTGAATTAAATTCACGACAGACGGTTCAGAATAGCATAGCACGTTTCGCCCAAGCGATGCTCACGAGAGTGCAAACCACCTCTTTAACTTCTCATGCGCAGATAGATTGAGGGAGTTAAATTTCACCTTTCATATTCAGTTAATCGTTCAATATTTCGATACAAATATTTTGAGAGATAATTCTTGAAATTTTACTTTCACAATTTGCAACTCTCTTTCTCTCTCTGCAGGACTCCGCCATTAACGTCTTCTTCAAGATTTTTCAAAGTTCTTTTTCACTGATCTATTCTATGAATCGATAGGGCTGACGAGCTTCATACTCTGACCGCCCATAATCTTATGAAGCAAATCAAAGCTATTCACATTCCGAGAATTAAGTATGAACCCTTCATGATTCGCAAAAATTATAGATATCTCAACCAAGATTCAATGTTCGATATAGTGGAAACTTGCCAATATTTCCACAAGATTATATTAGCCAGCCCCTAAAAACTCTTGCCCAAGGCCGATGAGTAACCCTGAATTATGCAGAAAATGTTCACTTAAACAATAATGGAGAGCCACTGAAATATCCCACCAACTGCGGTTAGTTATCACAATTAGGGTTTAACAATTTTAATTATCTAGGGTTTATAATTTCATAATTAGGGTTTTATTACTATAACTAGGGTGTATTAATTTTGATTAGGGTTTCAAAACTCTCAATTAGGGTTTTGTAATCTCAACTAACACCCTACTTAATACTGAACTAGATTTTGCACCCGTGCGATGCACGGTAGGTAGTGTAGTTATGAATTATTAGAAGATACTATAGTTAGAAATTATTTATCAATTAAATTTAATAGTTCGACTATCAAACTATTAAGATATACTCCATACCATTAACTTTATTATTCCTTAATTCCATATATTATACCCGCGACTGTTGTGACGATAATATAAGTAAAGAAAATAAGACATATATAGGTATATACCTTAAGTATAAATCATATCAAAAAAATTTAAACACACCATAATTTTTTTTTAATCTTAAGATAAAATATTATTCACAAGCAAGTAGTACATAAGCAATGACACATTAAGCGTGCATACAATAAGTAAGCATTTTTGATAATTAACCACTATATAAGTCGTTTCATTCATAGAATCTTTAAGACTTTTTTAATTGTCAAATAAATGAAAAACTTCAAATTCGTTCATTTGCTATTTTATAAGCATTAAAAATAATCATCCTTTTAATTCGCGTAAAAAACTCTATATATTTCTTGTGATTTTGATATAGTGATGCTTAAAATATTAATTAAAAGTGATTTCTAATTTCTTTTTCATGTTTTGTACTCCTACGTAATGTAGAAATATAAATGTTATATTCAATGTAATAATTGGATCACATATTTTTTTTAACTTAGTTTTTTTTAATTAAAAAGTTGGTATTGAAAAGGAAAAAAGAAAAAGGGACTTCAAATTAAAATTGGACTCATCATAAGCCTATATCATATTATATATTCTCTCTTCATATAAAATGATTAAAAGTTATTCGCGTTTACTATGTTTGTTATATATAAAATCAATTTAAAGTTATTTTTATGCTATTAAATTAAAGATTTACTATATTGTTATTTATATCAATATTGCAAGAATATTGCAATAATAAAATAAAAATTAAAAATTGTAAAGAAAGAGAGTTTAAAGAAAAGGAGACGGTTCCCTGATAACCGCATGAAGAAAAAAAAATTGAGTTTAAAAATTGATTTCGCGTATGAAGATAAAAAAAAATCCCTCCTATTTTTTTGCCATTCAATTAATAATATTACAAAATTGTCACTCTTAACTACTTTTCAATTGATTTGAAATTGAAAAACTCCATTTTTTTATATATATATATAGATTACTTAATCTGAATTAGTATTCTGAATTAAGAAGATGCACATGTGCAAAAAAATTACGGAAGAAATAAACAAAGAAAAGGAAGAATTTTTAGAAATAATAATGAGCGAGAATTAATTCCTAATTAAGATGTTGTGCAAAGAATGAAGAGAAGTTGGGCGCTCATGAGTCGCACTCGCACTCGCACATATAATATCGCTCGGAATATCAACTCTAGATTGAGTTAAGTTTCATTTTTTCAGGGGGTGTATTCAATTTAAATTCTATTAGATTTTTATGGATTTTAGAAATCTATATGTATTCAATTCAAATTTTATAAAGTTTTTAAAAATCTTAAAGTATTTAATGAAGACTTAATAAATTCTTAAAAAATTTGTAGGTATTCAACAGTTCATACATTTTAATAGTCTATGGATTTTGTAGGATTCTCTTTAAAAAAATACTCCCCCGTCCCATTTTAATTGTCCACAAGGGAAATGACACAATAACCAAGGTTGTAAGAGATAGTGAGGTTTATATTATATTGGTTGTGAGAGTAAAACTTTTTCACTTTAAATAAGTGGACAATTAAATGAGACATCACAATAAGGAAACATGGACAATTAGCATGAGACGGAGGGAGTATAAAGAGATTTCACTCTCCAAAATCTTTCATAAAAATAAGAGATTTCTACGGATATTCTGAAAAAACACAAAATCACAATTTCCGCCACACTCAACCACCTTCGTATGTAGTACGTAGTACTTTTTATTTATTTTTTCCAAACAATTATAGTTTATTTTAAAAGACATCCAAATTATAACTATCTAGAACTCAAAATTTATTTACAATATGAGTTTTCTTGAAAATCAATCTTTTTGTAAAAATCATCATTCTCATAAAATTCGAACATGTAACTTTTAAAGTCTCAACTTTTTTTTTTATTTTTTTATAGTTAAATTACTGCTACGTTTTTTTTTAAGGTTTAGGGAATAATGACTAAACTGAAATACAACATTTGAACGGAAAAAAAATAAAAAGTAATTTTTTTAAATTATAAATACATTAATTGGATTTTCTTTGAAGTACGATTCTTGTTTTGGTGAGATAGCATAACTAGATTTTGCACCCGTGCGATGCACGGTTTGGAGTTCGGTTCAAGCAAAAGTCAAATCGAATTGAATCAATTAATATCAAAAATCTAAATTGAAAACTAAGTTGGCCAAATTAAAACACTAAGCACATAATTCTCCCAAAAGAGAATTTTAACATACTCCCCATATTCCTGAAAACTTTTTATATACTTTCGTTTTAGGTTGTCTCCCAAAACTCTCTACTTTCTATTTTTGGATATATACTCATTATCACAATATTTTTTACTACATCGTTTTAACATAACATATTTACTATATTTATCTATCACATTTCACGTAAATAAAATAAAATAAATCTTATATTTATATTTCAGTTCTCGTGGTCTAACTCAAATCAAATTAATCTTATTTTTTTTTCTTGTATTTTCATTAATCTTTATTGTAACGTTTGAAAAACTATAATAACATTAGTAAGTTCACAAATCACATTAAAAAAAATCAAATGTGAATTTGTTGTTTAACTTTTGAATTTTGAATAAAACAAATTAAAATAAAAAATAAAAAAATATTTTTTATGTAATCGGCGAATTTAAATTATCTAACATTTTGATAAGTTGCCCAATTAAAATGAGCATTTCTTGTGAGAGAGAGAGAAATGGATTTATTCTTTAAATTAGATGTTTAATTAAATTTGAAATATGTTGTAAATATTTATATATGGACATTACTTATGGATAAGTTAGGGTTTTATTCTTGTATATATATATATATATATATATATATATATATATATATATATATATATATATATATATATATATTACTTGTAACCCTAGTGATATACACAATACGAGATTAATGAGAATACCGTCATTTTCTCTGCGCCTCCATCTTTTTCTCTAGCTGCTTCTTCTTCTGTATTTTTTGTTCTACAATTTACTTTACAACACGTTATCAGCACGAGTCTCTAACCAATTGAGCGAGAAGCACTTTGGAGATCGAGGTATTATTGGGAATTGATCACGCACACTTTGGAGGTACGTCTAGGAGATAATATATTTATTATTTGCTAAGGTAATTCTCTTCAATGTTTATGTGTAATAAACAACCAAGTGTGTTCGATTGATTTAATTTTGAGAGATCAATTCGAGTAGTTACGAGAAAGCAAAATTGGGAACAAAATAGAAACATTATAACTTGTGTGATTTGTTCTTGCGAAAAAAAATTGATTTATTCATAATTGCGTTATTTTTCTGATGATGTATATAAAGCGAAAAAAGGAGGATACTTTTGGATTTGAACTGTATGTGAGTTACATGTACATTTTGGAGATTATTTTGTTCCGTGTGTGTTGAATTAGATTGCTAAGGAGATAAGAACTGGATATACGGAAACAATTATGGAAACAATTATGAGTGTGGATTAGAAGATCATGGTAATATTTATTTTATACTCCATATTATTCTGCTATTGTGGAAGTATGACTGCTACTGTGGATATTAGATAGTCTCCATCTTGAAGCTATATTATTATATTTGCGGTTGTTGTCTTCTATCTCCCCATGCTAATGAGATGATATCATTCGGTGAATATATGTATAATAGTATTGGTGCCTGAAGCACATATAATACTCATTATGTTATAGTATGTACATTTTGCATATGATTAATCACCTTGTACTAAATTGCGGTCATATAGTTATTTCCTATAATATATGAAGATTGTTAATCATATCTATTAGTTTGTTTGAAGCAAATTTAATTATTCTCCTATAACACATATCCTGAAGATTATGAATCACATCGATTAGTTTGGCTGCAGCAAACTCATAAAATGTTAAATTAGAGCATCAAAATAATATTTTGGGGAATATTAATTTTGTAACTCTTTCTTAAAAAAAAAGAGGGGGAGAACTTCAAGAATTCATAAGATAATATCCATTTTGTCATCTCCAGAAGAGTTGATATTCTCTATTGAAAAGCTCATTATTCCCTTTATGCGAAGTAATTTAACAATAACCATGTTGCGAATAAAATAGAAATTTTAAATACCCAAATTATTTGAAAAAAAAAATATCTCAAGCATGAGTGTTTGGGTTATCTCCCTTTACAATTAGTGCGTGATGATAAAATATCATCATTTCCCATCTGCTATCTCTAATATTACCACCAAAACGTACATATAAAGGCTCTAAAAATGTTATATGCATACTCCGTCGAATTTTAAATACCAAATAGAGCCAAAAATTGGGGATCACTTTTATTAGTTGGTACGTTGTACTAATAATCCAACAAATCATATCACGACATTAGGGAGAGATATAAATGAAAGAATGCCGCTTAATTCTTGTTGGATTGAATATTAATTCACGCACTATATAAAGATGAACTAAAAGTTCAATTAGTAATTAACTGCCATTGGAGTGAATAAATTCTATATACTTGCAGTATATATGCACCATAGTAAAATGAAGTTCTTTGATGTTGGGAACCCCTTGCAGTTTGATTTTGATGATGTTTATCGAAACCACACTTAGGCACATTTTACTTGTTTAGGGTCAAGGCCGATAGATCGACCTGCTACCTGTTAGTGCAGGTCGATACTCTCTAAATGTTCAAATGCAAGTTCGATCCACCCTGTAAGAGAAAGGTCGATTATCGACCTGCCTCATTCGGATCAAGCTAGCATATCTACCTGTCTATCGACCTTCCTTATCAAGCTTCCAGCCTGCTTTGACTTAGAAGATTTCAAGAGCTGGATTTCAATATCAAGGTCGATGCTCCGCCTCCATGGAGCAACACGACCTGATCCTTGCCACGTGGTGTGCCAGCAAGGAAGAACTTTCCCAATGGCTAGAAATGAGTCAGCCTCCAACGGCTAGTGCCATGTCAGCCTGACTCCAACGGCTAGTTTTTCAAAACTGCCTATAAATTCTTCAGCCATTATCGGATTCAAGTACGGGAAACTCAAGCTATCAACGCCAAATCTCTGCCAAAGTCTCTCTCAAGTTCATATCCATTCAAGTGTTCGAAATCCGATTAGTTTCCCAAACACTTGACAAAGAGAGACTTTCAACTCCGATAAAAGCCCAACGACGAAGCGGTCACTGCTGCTTGTCGTTGATTCAACATCTTCTTCTCCGACCCGTTCGAAGTTAGAAAGATTGTTTAGTGTTTCACCATTGTAGAGTTAGTCAAGCTCTGTAGTGTGTGAAAGGTTATTTGTACGTTTTGTACGAAAGGTTGTAAGGGTCACGACCCAAAACTCGTGTCTAGATATATTCAGGTTAGAGTGTATTTAGAACTGATACTCAGTCAGTATAAATAAGAGAGGGGTTGAATCCAAAGGTAAAGGGATTCTCAGGTCGAGTCGACCTGACGTGGACGTAGGAGGGTTTCTACGAACCACGCTATATCGCGGTCTCTCTCTCTCTCTCTCTCTCTTTATTTATCGCCCTTTCTTTTCATTATCAACCTGCATATCGAGCATCAACCTGCATATCAAGCATCAACCTGCATTTCAGTATCGACCTTAGATTTTTCAAAGAGTAAATCAACCTCCACCAACTTCCGCATAAGCACAGTTTGATAAATCAAGCTTGTACCCAAACGAGCTTGATAGATCAACCTGTCTCTTATAAGGATCGACCTTGACAATCGACCTTTGATCGACCTGATTTTATAAAAGTCAAAAACGGTTGGTTATTGGTGTATTCCCCCCCCCCCCCCCCCCCATACACCAATTACTCTTTCCCGGGACCAACAAGTGGTATCAGAGCAGTGGTTCTTTTGACCGCTGCTTTGCATACTAAAGTTTTTCTTTAAAACTTTTGGTCATTTTTAACCGATCCTTTAGAAAAATCTTTTCATTCATTTCATATTATTTGCTATGGAGGCTTCTCTTCTCAGGGTTTGTGAAGATTTCGCCATCCCAGGCTATGATGACTGGAGCTTCCGGATCAAGATGTGTCTCAAGGCACATCACGTCCTTATGTGGGATATCATCGAAAATGGCCCCTCCCCCATTTATGCAGCAAAGATCATCGTGGATGGAACATCCCCCGGGGAGGCCACTTACGAAAAAGTCCTCAAAAATCCTTGCGACTACACAACCGAGGAAAGGAAGGAGGCCAGTCTCGATGACTACGCAAAGGGACTCATCTCTAGCACCGTGAAGGGCGTCTACCTTGCCAACATTCGAAATCTTGAAACAGCCAAAGAGATGTGGGACACCCTCCGGTCCATCAGCCTGGGTTCAGAGGAAATGAAGGAGAACAAGCTGTCTATGGCGTGCAGCAAGTTCGATGACTTCAAGATGGTTTCAGGAGAAACCATAGAAGCAATGAAAATTCGCTTCACAGAAATCATTCTCGAAGTCGCTGCAATCAACCCTCACAAATATACGCAGCGCGAGAAGAATCTAAAAGTGATGCGTGCCCTACCTGCAAATTGGCACGTATACGCCGCCATGCATCCAGCCCGTTCGGACTTCAACTTCCTCACCACCGAAGATCTTTTCGACATCCTTGTCGGAAATGAATATGAGATGATCCGAATCCATGGATCAGCACAGCCTTCCACCAGCAAGAAGGTTGATGAAAAGAACGATAAAGAGGTAGCTTTCAAGGCCGACTCAGCCTCTGCTGCTACCCCAAGTCCGATTGACGAATCCATCGTCAAAAAGTTCGAGAAGATGACTCTCGACTATGCTCTAGCTGCTAGGAGAAATGAGAAGCTCCTAGGAAAGGTTGTCAAATACAAAAAGTTCTATCGTGACAACAAGCGGAATTTCTCAAACCGCAACCACGACCGCCCTGACAAAAAGGGAGAAGGTAAACCCTCAACCTTCAATTCTTCTAACACACCCGAGGGTGGTTGCTTTAGTTGTGGCAGGCCAGGTCACTACAAGACCAATTGTCCAGATCTGACAAAAGCCGAGAGAGACGAGCTCCGTGCAAAGCGCGATAAAAAGCTCAAGGAATAACGAGCTGCCATGATCGCCGAAGAATCAAAGGAGGCTCATCTCTCAGACAGCTCGTCAAGTGATGACGAAGGTTACATCGCTTTCGATGAAAGTGATGACGAAGAATGTTTCGTTGGAGAGCACCAACAAAACGAGGGATCTTCAAAGGTAGATCCTCAACCCATTTCACTTTCTTTTTCTGACGATGAATGTGCAGAAGGTGAAGACCTATCCGAGGCTGTGTCTTGGGAAGAAATCCCGAAACAACTCGATGACTATGCCGACCTCGTGGAAACACTCAAAGAGGCCGTTGAAGATAATGCTGAGCTAATGAACAAAAATGAAAAATACAAGCTGGCATTAGAAGAAAGATTCTCTCCCTATGATGAGGAAAAGGAAAGGGAGATCGAAGCCCTAAAGTCAAGGGTTGATGAATTGACTTTCCGGGTTAAGGAGTTCGATACCAGGGCGCTCGAGAAGGACGAGTCCCTCAAAATCAAAGATGCCGAAATACACAACCTTACATCAAAATTGGCTGACTTGATTATTCGACACGAACTCCTCGTGAAAAAGGAAGAAAAACTTCAACTCACTTTGAGCCAGTTGAAGAAAAGCGGAAAGAAATTGGAAGAAGTCCAATCCATGCAACGCAATCCGCGCGATCACTCTGGTATTGGATTTAATGGAAAATCCAAGGAAAGCAAGGATAAAGACTGCGAGATCACGTTCGTGAAGGCGCAATCTAAATCAAAGAATATCAGAAAAGGTCATCAAGCTCTTCCAGATAAGATGGTCAAGCTGAAGAACCCAGTTCGACAGCCCCAAGCCATTCTCTTAAAGCAGCACAAGAAGGAACAGACTGTTCCTCAAAAGAAAGAGAGTCGACCTGCACAGCATCGTCGACCTGCCCCCTCTCATCAAAAGCAGGCTGTTCATCCAGGGCGATACCAAGGCCAGTACTATCAAAGGCCGTATCACCCTCAGTTCTTCTTTCCTGCTCATCAAGGTTGTAACTGCCACTACCCTCAACAGTCGAACTTTCAAGACTGGCAGTATCAACCTGGTCTTCATGAAGAGCAGTATTATCAGCCTCGTCGCCCTCGCTCAAAGAAATCCAAGGCTCCCAAGCCCAAGACCGCCACTGCCTCGTCCTCAGCCTCGGATAGAAGCAGACCGGCGAAACAAATCTGGGTCCCAAAGGCCGTTCCCGCAACCGATGTAGCACCCAATCTCAAATGGGTTGCTAAGTTTAACTAACTGCAGGTTGGGAAGGCTCAAAGAAGGAGCCAAGCAGCTCGTGGAGCTGTATGGATCATTGATAGTGGATGCTCAAAGCACATGACGTGTGACAAAACGCTACATTCAAACTATCAAGACCGAGACGGGCCACTTGTAACCTTTGGAGGAAATTCTAAGGGACTTACGAGAGGCCAGGGCGATCTAAAAGTTGGTAAAACAACTATCTCTAATGTCTCATATGTTGAAGGTCTTAATCATAACCTATTCTCTGTGTCGCAATTCTGCTCGAGTGGTAAACGAGTAGAATTCACTGCTAACAAATGTCTCGTGAAAAATGAGGAAGGAGAAATACTTCTTACCGGAATTTTGCAGGACAGACTCTATATAGTTCAATGGACTGATTGGATAGAGACCTGCCTGGTCACAAAGGCTGATTCCGTGACAAGCTGGCTATGGCACAAGAGGTTGAGTCATTTGAACTTCAAGGCCATCAACAAGCTCGCACGCAACAAGCTGGTGAACGATCTGCCAGATCAAGTCTTCGATCGTGATCATATTTGCAAAGCCTGTCAAGCTGGAAAGCAAACAAGATCATCCTTTCCAAGTGTGACGGCACAAGCTTCAAATCGAATTCTTGAGCTTCTCCATCTCGACCTCTTTGGTCCAGTCACTCCCTTGAGTATAAACGGTAGAAAATTTGCTCTCGTTATTATAGATGATTATTCTAGATTTACGTGGGTTATTTTCATGTACAAGAAGAAGGAGACATTGGAGAAGCTACCTGCGTTGCTGAGCAAACTGTGCAATCAAAAGGAGAAATCCATCATCTCTATTCGATCAGATCGAGGCACCGAATTTATCAATGCTATGATCGAAGAATATTGCACAAAGAGTGGAATTCATCATCAAACCTCAGCAGCTCGTACACCTCAACAAAATGGCGTAGTGGAACGCCGTAACAGGTCGCTGAAGGAAGCAGCTCGTACCATGTTGGATGAAACCAACCTTCCAAAGAAGTTTTGGGCAGAGGCCGTTAACACTGCCTGCTATACCCAAAACAGGTCGATCATCACTACCCGACATGGAAAGACTCCATACGAGTTGTGGAACAACAAGCTCCCCAGGTTAAAGTATTTTAAAGCTTTTGGGTTCTTGTGTTACATTCATAACAATGGGAAATCTCAATTAAAAACATTCGATAGCAAGGCCGATCCAGGAGTATTTTTAAGATACTCGGAGATTAGCAAAGCTTATAGAGTTTTTAATAAGAAAACCCTAGTTGTGGAGGTAACACCTCATGTTGTGTTTGATGAATCTACTTGTCTGTACAGAGAGTTAAGTACAGGTTCAGATCAGTTCGCTACTAACAGGCCGTCTAACTCCCCCATCGACGACCTGCTAGTATGGACTCCAAATGATTTGGAGGAAGAGGATCAATCTGATCCAAAGGTCACACAGCAAGGGGGAAGTGATGCAAATGATACTTCGAGCTGTAATACATCAGCCGGACTTAACCAGGCTGATCCCCCTTCCTCAGTTCCCCAAACTGAAGCTGTAAAAGACCTTACATCACAAATCGAGCAGCTCGATGAAGCAATGAAGCAGCTCGATATTCAGCCTGATCAACAGCAGCCTGATCAACAGCCCGAGCAACAGCACGTGCACACTGATCAACCTTCAAGTCACCCGGAGTTTGACGAACCCATTAATGAGCCCGATCCAATCATTTCAAACGAAGAAAGAGCTCGACGCAGACGTTGGATCGATGCTCATCCAAAAGAGCTCATTGTTGGGAACCCAAACCAAGGAGTGCGAACAAGAATGACGATTGGTGAAAGTGCGCTACTAAGCTGCTATCTCTCTCTAATTGAACCCAAAGATGCCATTGAAGCTCTTCGTGATGCTGACTGGATTCAAGCCATGCAAGAAGAACTCAATGAATTCAAAAGAAATGAAGTATGGTCTCTAGTTGATCGTCCTTATCATCAGGGCGTCATTGGAGTCAAATGGGTTTACAAAAACAAGAGAGATGAATCTGGAGAAGTTGTCAGAAATAAAGCCCGATTGGTAGCAAAGGGTTACTGCCAACAAGAAGGAATCGATTATGATGAGACGTTTGCCCCCGTTGCAAGATTAGAAGCTATAAGGCTGTTTCTAGCCTATGCCGCTCATCAACGATTCAAAGTCTACCAGATGGATGTAAAAAGTGCGTTCCTCAATGGCGTTCTCGAAGAAGAAGTCTACGTGGAACAGCCTCCAGGATTCGAGGAGGGTGATTCAAGCAAAGTCTACAAACTGCACAAGGCCGTATACGGACTTAAGCAAGCTCCTCGAGCTTGGTATGAGACGCTATCATCCTTTCTCATCGAATCTGGATTCAAGCGTGGTTCAGTCGACGAAACGCTATTCACTATCAAAGTGAATGAACATATCCTTTTAGTACAAATTTATGTTGATGATATTATTTTTGGATCTAAATCTCCCATTTTATGCGAAAAATTTGGTAACCTCATGACAGAAAAATATAAAATGTCTATGATGGGGGAAATGAATTTCTTTCTAGGGTTGCAGGTCAAGCAGTCCGATGAAGGAATCTTCATTAGCCAAACAAAGTTCGCACACGAGCTGGTTGACAAGTTTGGTGTCAAAGACAGCAAGCCCGTCAAAATACCGATGCTCTCTGGCGGGAAGATCGACCCGGATCCCGAAGGAAAACCTGCCAACATAACACAGTACAGGGGTATAATTGGTTCATTACTTTATCTAACTGCTAGTCGACCTGATATCACTTTTGCAGTTGGAGTGTGTGCTAGATTTCAAGCTAATCCGAAGGAATCCCACTTGGAAGCAGCAAAGAAAACTCTTCGATACATCAAAGGAACCACAAATTTAGGTCTTTGGTATCCTTGTGATGATAATTTGTAGCTTACAGGTTATTCAGATTCTGATCATGCAGGGTGCAAGCTCGATAGGAAATCTAACTCGGGTACTTGCCACTTTCTCGGAAACAAGCTGATTTCATGGTTTTCAAAGAAACAAACTTCAGTAGCCACCTCCACCACAGAGGCTGAGTACATGGCCGCAGGGAGTTGTTGTGCACAAATCTTATGGATCAAACAACAACTCAAAGACTATGAAGTTGAAGTTAGTAAAGTGCCTATATTCTGCGACAGCTCGAGTGCTATCGCCATTACTCAAAATCCAGTTCTCCATTCAAGATGCAAACACGTGGATATTCGACATCACTTTATTCGCGATCACGTGGAAAAGAAGAACGTGGTTATTGAGAAGATACACACTGATATTCAACGGGCTGATATCCTAACCAAACCCCTAGCCGAAGAAAGATTCAAAATGCTGTGTGGAAAGTTAGGGTTATTAAATGTTGAGTCATCAGGACGTTCTTGACTCAACAGGTCGATCGTGACTCAACGGGCCGTTACTCTTAACAGGCCGTCACCATTTTTCAACAGGCCATTCACAAGTCAACAAGCCGTTAACGGATCATCAGGCCGTTTCTCTCATAGGCCGACATCCTTCCTACAGGCCGATCCAAATGACAGACTGATCTTCATCAACAGGCCGTTGTCTAAATCTACAGATCGACCTGTGTTCCTCGAATTGAGGGGGAACACTTGCCCAAAATTGTTCATCATTTGAGGGGGAACAAAGGCCGATATTATCTTGCCAGGCCGATATCATAAGTTCAGGCCGTTTTATCTTGCCAGGCCGACATCACAAGTCCAGGCCGCTCATTTCGATAGGCCGTTCTCTGTCACAAGGCCGATATCATCAATCCGATGCCAACCTTAATGCTACCTGCATTTATGAAGGGAGAATCAAAAGGGCAGTATCACCCTTTTGTCTTATGACTTCTTAAATACGCATTGAATTTTCCATTAATTATTGATATTTATTTCTCAATGTGTTACATTGTTTAAGGCCTGTTAGGTTGCAGAAAATAAGGAAAAAGGGAGTAATGATTACTATTTTAGCAACACATCTAGTCAAGTGTCAAATATTGACACATTGACCAATGTTGCATTTAATTCCCTGCCACTTTTCTGAAAAAGCACATATATACGCACGTTTCTCTTTCTCACGCGCGGATGTGAACCGCTTCACATTCCATGAGCGTTAATCGTGTGGACGTGGGTGAGAGGGAAAACTTTAACCCTTTCAAATTCGAACGATCTCAACCGTTCGAATTATCTATATATGTCATGCAGTTTTCTCTCAAAAACATTACTTACCTTCTTCGTTCATCACTTTTCTCTGCAAAACCTAGTTTTCATTCTCTGCAAAAACAACAGCCGCCGTCGTAGTTTTACACTAACTGCTATTTTTCACGCTCTACATTCTCACTCTCTGCACCAAATCACAAACCGTGGTTTGTACCGTTTCGCCATTCTTGCTTCCATTTTCTGTCAATTTACTCTTTATTTTACTAATCTGTTTCTTACAATGGCAGAAAAATCGACATTAATGGCAGGAAAATCTACATCCGGCCGCAAGGAAATGCAGTGGGCAGAGATCGAAGATTACTTGAAGGCTCGCATCAAATTCGAGCCCTATATGGTGCGCGAAAACTTCGATTTTCGTGATCTTGATTCCATGTTCGCTCTGGTGGAGACCTGCTTTCCGTTCCACCAAATTATATCCACCAGGCCGGCGAAGCATCTTCCCAAGATTGTGAGTGCCTTCTTCTACAACTGGAATGAGGGCGATTCCGTTTCCACCCACACTGTCTCCCTCGGAACCCAGAATGCCATGCACACCATCAACATTCTTGACGCCGTGAAGGCTGCCTTCGGTATTGGGGAGGGAGGGACGATGCAGCTCTCGGAAATCTCTCGAGACCAGTTGCAGCAGGTTGCAGACCGTGTCCTTATTGAGCAAAGGCAGTACGTGTCCATATCCTTCAAGAGGAACGAGCTCCGCCCCAAATACCGCCTCTTAATGGACTTCGTGCATAAGTGCTTCCTAGGGCACATTGGGAATCACGACCAGGTCACCCCATTGAAGTTTCAAATAATGGCGGCCGTGATCCTCGACCTGCCCATTAGTTGGGCCAAACTGCTGGTCTCCCTGCTCTGGGATGAGGCCAGGCAGATCGTCTGCGAGATGGAGGGAGAGGCCGTGGTGGACGTGCATCTCCACAATGAGAAAAGGCCTATTCGCCTTGGGACGAAGGCGACCTGCATTGTCATTCCTTCTTCAAAAATAGGAAGTGGTCTAATGAGCCGACCTTCCCCCACCTATTTATTCCAAAAGATCTCCACCAAATGGAGATGGCGATTGGGGTGGCGCCGCAGATTTTCTATGGGTCGCCAGACCATGTAAGGGCTCACCTCACTAAGACCGGCGAATCCAAGGTTCGGATGGAGGATTCCAGCTCGACCTACTCAAAAGAAGAGAAAGGCCGATGTCGACCTGGTTCCCTCTCGCCCTGCCAAGAAGACCCCACCTGTGAAGAAGACTCCTCCACAGAGGACGCAATCGACCTCCACTGATCCGGTCAGGCCGTTTCACCGGGTTCTTCCCGTAGAGTTCGAGGAATCTGCACCTCGCAGGGAGCCATCGCCCTCCCCATCGCCCTCCTCATCAGCCGAACGAACTCCATCTCCAGTCCGTTCCGTCATGGAGCCATCGACCTCGCAACAACGGTCTGCATCTCCCCGCCCGCAGGTCGTTGTCATTCCCTCTCCAGCGAGGTCACCCGAAATCCAACGTGCTGGATCTGTGGAGATCCAGGATCTCACGGCGGAAGATTCCCAGTCTTCTCCCTTTCGGCATGTGCCCGTGGAGGAAGACGTCGTGCTGCCGATCCAGCCTTTCTCCGAGCAGCCCGTGTCTGCTGCTCAATCCCAGGTGGCCTCCATGAAGGCCGAGGCCAGGCTGAAGGTGATCGATCTGATGCCGGGGATTGCTCAACTCCCCAAGTCCCTCGACCTTGCTACTCGCCTCCAGTTCTATCTGGTTTGTAAGTCGAGTTACTACTATGTTTTCGAGGCCTTGCTGCAGGTCACCACCCTCGAGGAGCGAAGATCGAGGAGTTGGCGCTAGAGGAAGAGTTTGGGTTCTTCAGTGTGGAGGATGCGGCCACAAATTTCCGTTCTCTTGTGCTGCGGCGCATGAAGGTCGAGGCCAAGATTTTGGGCATCGACCTTCGCCCCCTCTACACTCATTCTCACGCCCTCTATAACTCCGCCGCCGATGTTGGAGATGAGTTTGAGGCCATTCAAACTCCAGAGCAATCGCCGCCAAGGAATGCAGGTGGTGATGAAGCTCTGATTACTGCTGATTCTGCTCCAGACTCATCAAAGTTCGATGTGGAGCTCGAGCTCAATTCCTTATCTGCAAAGCTCGAGTCTCTCACTCTCAGTATACCGGAGCAGATTAAGCAAGCCATCGCGGAGGCCCGGGTCGATATATTGAAGGAAGCCAGGACCCAGGCCGATGATGCTGCCAGGGAGCAGGTGACGAAGTTCGCTGTCGACCATTTGAAAGAATACACCGACAAACTTCTGCCGACCCAGCTCGAGGCACTGAACATGGCGTCCCGAGACCTGATCGGGGATGTGAAGGAGGACGTAGCCAAGGTCGATCACCGTGTGACCGACCTGACTACTTCAATCACCATTTCGGCATCGGCCTCCAACACGCAAATAAACGGCATCCTGGATACTCTCACCAGCCTGCTGAATGGGCACCAGCAGCTGCGAGAGGCCGTAGGCAAGCTACAGGAGGAGGACGCTACTCTTCTTTCCCTCATCAAGACCCTTTCTGATGATGTCGAAAAGGGGGAAGAAGAAAGAGCCGCCGCTGCCGTCGCCAGGAAGAAGAGGACAAGCAAATCAAAAACCCCTTCATCTTCCTTGGCTCCTCCCCCTCCTCCGCCTCCGCCACAAAAGAAGTCTGCTCCCCAGGCCACGGCCTCCAAGTCCGCCTCTAAGGCCGTTGCCTCCCAGGCCGATCCCATAGCAGCTGCTGCTGCTGCTGCTGCTGAGGCCGCCGCCGCCAAAGCTCGATTGGCAAAAGAGGCCGAGCTGATTCAAGCCATGCATCTGGCTGGTGCGACGCCGGAGCAGGCCATGAACCCCGTCGAGCAGAAGCGCTTTATAGCGGAGCGCCGGGCTGCTGAAGCAAGGAAGAAGGCCGAATCTGACTGGGTCAGTGAATCGGCCTCCGAATTGATTTTGGATGCTGGAGTCCAGCAACAGGCCGTTGAGTGGCTAGATGAGCGCCAGAACGCCCTGCTGCGGGAGCTCAACAGCTGCTTCATCATCCTTCACTACTGGATCAAGGACCCCTCCCTTCCTGAAAATGCCGATGACGCATATGCAGCCTACATGCTCAAGTTTCCTCACCAAGACTTCATTGGTGAACTTCGAAAGAAGGCTGCAGAGGCCGGTGCGATATTAAGGGCTCCAGCCAAGCAATTTTTCACGCCCTTGCTTATTGGCGGCTCGGGCTACCTTGATTATTCCCGAATCGACCGGTACATCGCACTGACCGCCATCGGCCTGAACGTAAACGTCTCAAATTCCGATCCCGCCTACTGCCGCATCAGGGATGGAATTTACGCAAGTATGCAGGCGAAGTCGAGGGAGCAGATCCAGGAAGAGCGCATAGCAGCCCGTGCCCAACAGATGTAGATAGATGATTTTGTTTGTTTTAGTATTCATTTAAGTTCGAAGCACGAATTGTAATTTCCAAATGTAAACTACGCTATCGAGCTGAATGAAGCAAAAATCATCTTTCGACCTGACGACAATATCTCTTTGTCCAGGCATCTGCCTTTACTGCTTTATTTTTAAATATGTTATTATCTGCCTTTCATATAATTCCTTATCAACCTTAATGGTTAATCGATCTTTCATTTTTGTAAAATCTTAGGAATTATTTGTAAAGTGTATGGTTTCGACATCATCAAAAAGGGGGAAATTGTTGGGAACCCCTTGCAGTTTGATTTTGATGATGTTTATCGAAACCACACTTAGGCACATTTTACTTGTTTAGGGTCAAGGCCGATAGATCGACCTGCTACCTGTTAGTGCAGGTCGATACTCTCTAAATGTTCAATATCAAGGTCGATGCTCCGCCTCCATGGAGCAACACGACCTGATCCTTGCCACGTGGTGTGCCAGCAAGGACGAACTTTCCCAATGGCTAGAAATGAGTCAGCCTCCAACGGCTAGTGCCACGTCAGCCTGACTCCAACGGCTAGTTTTTCAAAACTGCCTATAAATTCTTCAGCCATTATCGGATTCAAGTACGGGAAACTCAAGCTATCAACGCCAAATCTCTGCCAAAGTCTCTCTCAAGTTCATATCCATTCAAGTGTTCGAAATCCGATTAGTTTCCCAAACACTTGACAAAGAGAGACTTTCAACTCCGATAAAAGCCCAACGACGAAGCGTTCACTGCTGCTTGTCGTTGATTCAACATCTTCTTCTCCGACCCGTTCGAAGTTAGAAAGATTGTTTAGTGTTTCACCATTGTAGAGTTAGTCAAGCTCTGTAGTGTGTGAAAGGTTATTTGTACGTTTTGTACGAAAGGTTGTAAGGGTCACGACCCAAAACTCGTGTCTAGATATATTCAGGTTAGAGTGTATTTAGAACTGATACTCAGTCAGTATAAATAAGAGAGAGGTTGAATCCAAAGGTAAAGGGATTCTCAGGTCGAGTCGACCTGACGTGGACGTAGGAGGGTTTCTCCGAACCACGCTATATCGCGGTCTCTCTCTCTCTCTCTTTATTTATCGCCCTTTCTTTTCATTAGCAACCTGCATATCGAGCATCAACCTGCATATCAAGCATCAACCTGCATTTCAGTATCGACCTTAGATTTTTCAAAGAGTAAATCAACCTCCACCAACTTCCGCATAAGCACAGTTTGATAAATCAAGCTTGTACCCAAACGAGCTTGATAGATCACCTGTCTCTGATAAGGATCGACCTTGACAATCGACCTTTGATCGACCTGATTTTATAAAAGTCAAAAACGGTTGGGGACCAACATTTGAGAACTTAACAAATTATTTGATGCTCTTATACGCCTGAAGCGTAAACATTTTACTGGTGCTAAAGAGTAAATCCGCGGTAATTATAATAAAACTATATATATATATATATATATATATATATATATATATATATATATATATATATATATATTATTACTCCATAGAACCTCCTGAAGAGGATCGTCCTGTAGACGAGAATCCCAGGTACACCATATAACCTCTTGAAGAGGATCGTCCTGCAGATGAGTTTGCACGTGCACTAAATAATTATAACACTGGGATTACGGAACAACCAGATTACAATTTATTATTGGGAAATGATGAATATTCTGGTTTATTTAGAGTTATATATATTGTCATGGATGGCAATTCAGGAGAAAAATATAATTGAAGTATCATAAGTGTCGACACTTTCACCTCAATCATTACCGGTATATATTTCAAATGATGATCTAGATCTAGAACAAATTTGGTATTATAGTGCAAGATGCACTTGGTGAAATATGATATGATAGGGCCAGAAGCACTTGAGGTTGAGGTGGAGCTTAACTCGCTAAATAGACGATAAGTCTTATTTCCTCGGTAAGATTTTCTATAGTGAAGGTTGTCCCAGAAGGACACAAAGGATTATTTTTAATGAGAAAATAAATCTAAGAGGTGGTGAAAAATAAAGTGAGTGGCTCGAGGGCTTTTTGCAGAGAGACCCACAATATAATTCAATTCTCCTGTTATATATGTTCCGCTATTCAATATATCTGGCAGTATGTATAGATATCTTATGATTTATCATGACCGCATTTATGTATGCCATAAACCAGATATCTATGTAATATATAAGTCCCTGTTGGACTTGAGACTTTCATAAGGGAAAATAAAATTGCAACATAAATTACTATAATAGTTTATCCTCCTGAAGTAAGGATATGTTAAAGATGATATATGTTATTGCGTGTTTACTCATTATGACATTTGAATGATTTTTGTTTCACATTATATTGATGTAATAAATAGTACACGCATAGAATTTGAGAATGTTAACTCATGCTTAGTGACGGAGTCTTCAGAATGAAAGACTTGTGATAAGTCTAAATATAATCTCGGCCAGAAGTTCGAGTATCTTCCTAAAGAAGTATTATACCAGTATATTTGTTTTATGAGCACTCTAATTAGTTTTTATTTGATAAATTGCATCCATTTAGTACCTCAATGTTTGTTTATCACTTGAAGTGATTATAAGTGTTCTAAATAGTTTTTATTTGATAAATTGCTATTTAGTATCTCAATGTTTGTTTTATCACTTGAAGTGAAAAAGATAACAAATAAATTATGAACCAGAAGTTCATTATCTTAAGTACCAGAAGTACTACTCTATCAGGCCTGATACGTCGTATGAAATCAACATGCTAGCAATACTTGAATTGCTCCCGGAAGGAGATATGTTTGTATGATGGTAATCATATTACTGTATTTGTTATCTTCAAGGTATACGAAACCTTGATTTATCTTCTTCAAGATTTTGAGATTCTCCTAGAAGGAGATATATTGAATGATGTTGAACACTATATTGGATATCTTTAAAGGTATACACCTTTGTTCATTGTTACTCCCGGAAGGAGATCTATTTATATGATGTTCATCATATTCTTTGTTATATTCAAGGTTCGCTAAAACCTTGTTATATATTACGTATTGAGATACTAATTAAGATTGATATTTTGATTTTGGATGCTCTTTGCTTATTTTGATTGATCCCTACAACATATTTTTGGGACTGGTATATTATTAAAATCTCAATATCCTATATGAGGATATATAATGTTGTTATTGTGTTGCATACATGAGTTCTAGAAGAACTATTGTTATAAATATATAATAATAATTGATAATCCTGCAGATTATTCACTAAACCTCCTCATATATCTATGCACGAGAAATAGATAATGTGAAATATTGTTGTCTTGAGGGGGAGCAACAAAATTTAAATTATTTTAAATAATAGGTCTTGAAGATCGAAATATATAATCTTGAAGATTATGCCCTGAAGGCTTAATAGTTGTACTCTTTTTCCCTTACTAATTTTTTTCCCATTGGGTTTTCTTAGTTAAGGTTTTTAATGAGGCAACTAATGCAACACATGTATAAACGTATGTTATGTACTCTTTTCCTCTACCGTATTTTTCCCACGTGGTTTTTACGGAGAGGTTTTTAACGAGACATAAACATCGTAACGTAATGTCCAAGGGGGAGTGTTGTAAATATTTATATATGGACATTACTTATGGATAAGTTAGGGTTTTATTCTTGCATATATATATATATATATATATATATATATATATTACTTGTAACCCTAGTGATGTACACAATACGAGATTAATGAGAATACCGCCATTTTCTCTGCGCCTCTATCTTTTTCTCTAGCTTCTTCTTCTTCTGTATTCTCTGTTCTACAATTTACTTTAAAACAAAATATTGTTAATTACAATCGTGCAATATAAAATGGATAGTTAGTTATTTTGCTTTAAAACCTTAAAATTGAAAAAATTTACAAAATTGCCATTTTAAAATTGATTTCAATTGAAGGATTCCCTTTTTATATATATATAGATTTGATGAATTTTGATACTCCCCTACAAACATATTCAAACAATTTGTATAAAGTTATTTGATATTCTTTTTATAAACAAATCAATATAGATAATTTTATTTATTTATTTACAAGTGTGACTCGTATATATTTATAATAAATAGTTACAATATTGTAGTTCAACGTCGGAGTCTATGGAAATCCATGTAAATTAATTTTTTAAAAAAACATGTACCACAATATTGCAAGTCCCTGAAAATCCACCAAAATCAATAAATAAAGTCAGTCAAACTCTGTATGAAGTCTAGTCAAACTCTGCACATAATCTATTGATTTTAAAAGTTTATAAAAATCCACTTATTTTCAAAGTCTAAAAAAATCCAGCAATATCTCAATTGAATAAACCCCCTCCTTAGTCAACGGAGCGATATTTAGTGGTAAAATGCTTTGCCTCCAAATCAAGAGATTGAGGGCTCGAGACACATTAAGGGGGAAATAAGGAACCATTATTGATCCTTTTTTATTTTAAAGAAAAAAAGAAGACAACAAAAAATTAGTTTTTTTTTTCATTTATTTTTATTTTAGTTCACTTATTTCGTAAAGGGGCACATTCCTGTCAGCCCGGCCTCACTGTGAGACCGGATTAAAATTGACACTTTTGTTTATAAATATTGACACTTTTGAAACATTGACACTTTTGTTTACAAAGATTGACACTTTTGAAACATTGACACTTTTAATCATAATAATGAGATAATAGTTAAAAATACCCACTTTTATAAAAACTAGTACTTCTATACCCACATTATAAGAAGTATAACTTCTATACCCATTTTGCCTTGAAATGTCAAAAATACCCTCCCACTTTTCTAATAAAACAAAATTGTAATGCAACAACCAAAATTGAGAATTTATGTCGTGGGACCCACCCGTAATAAATCCAAAATTGAATATTCCATCTACCCCACCCTCCCCTCTCTCTCTCTCACACGATTCCTTCCCAATTTTTACACGACCGACCGAAAATTACCTAATCGGGAAAAAAAATTACACTCGCCGTCGCCGTCGCCGTCGCCGTCGCCGTCGCCGATATGTCTAACCAAGATGAAGCAGGGACCTCAAACCAAGCCCCCCCACGCCGACGGGCAGCCTCCCGTCGTCGGCCACAGCAGCCGCCGGCGGAGGAGCCGGCGGAGCCCCGGGTATACCCTGACCCCCCACCGCCGGTAAGTTTGTTGTTTTCATATTTTATTGTTTTCGAATGCAAAGCATGAAGCATGTTATGGTTTCGAGCACATTGTTAATAAGCATGAAGCATACTATGGTTTACGTCGATTTGAAATTTTCTAAATTTTTTTTGAGTTCTTATGTACACGATATAATCCTTAATTGCATCGTGTAATACACGATTAAATGTGTTAATTAACCGTGTAAAGTCAACAATTTTGTTGACTTTACACGGTAACAATCAATTTTGACTTTTGATCGTGTGTAACACGACAAAATTGTGTAATTTATCGTGTATATTGACTTTAATTGATTAAAATTAAATTTTGACTTTGACTTTACACGATTGTATTCTGAATTTAAGCGTGAATTCCACGATTGAAAATTCATTTAGTCGTGTAGAGTCAACGATTTTGACTGGAAAGTCAAAATCGTTGACCTTACACGACTGAAATGGAATTTCGGTCGGGTACCCTGCCGTGTGCAAAGCAAGAAATTTTCAATTTTTTTTTTTTTGATTTGTTTTGTTTCTTCTCGATTTGCAGCCTAGGTTTCAATGGATGAGGGGCCGAATGCAAGGGTTTAGAGGGCAAATAAACATCTACATACGGGACGACGTGATCGAGTCGATTCCGCGCGTGTTGCGTCGCGTAGGCGGCGAACGCTTGCTCGATAGATTTAGGGCAGGCCCATTTCGATACCTCCTCGAAATTCGGAGGAGCGGGAGTGCGAACAACGCCCTCCACGAGCTTCTAGCCCGAGAGCTCGAGGATGAGTCGATTCCCGAGTTGGAGAGGTGGTTCCACGTCGGTGGCCAGGACATATGCTTCCGTGCCCAAGAGTACGCCATCGTGACGGGCCTGCCTTTCGGGGAGTCGGCATTCAACCCTAATGGCCGGCACAACCCTCCCAACAGGAGCCTCCTCCACACGAAGTACGGGGGTGAATCCCCTAGGATAAATCAGTTGAAGAAGGACTTCAACGACGACAAGACTGTACTGGGCACGGAGGACCAGTATCTGAGGGCGGCCAACCTACTCATGTATTATCTCATGTTGGCCGGCCACGACAACCAGACGATCCACGACTGGGCATGGTACCTAGTGGAGTTCGAGGAATCATGGAATTCATTTCCTTGGGGAGCGTGGTCGTACCAGATCCTCCACTACCAGCTGAGTGTGATGAAGAAGGACCCCGGCCTCATAACGAACTTGCGGGGTGCCTATCACCTATAGGCCGGTCTGGGCCCTGAACATTTGGGCCTACGAGGCGATCCCCCGCATGGGGCAAGCATGCGGTCGACGGGATCGTCCGACACTGTCCCCCTGCCTCAGGAGATGGGCCACGTCCACGTCTTCGTGCGACTTCAGACATTTCCTCGACGATCCTCAGGTAATTGATTTAGTATGTTTTTGTCTTGTTTAATTTATTTCAAGTTAAAATTCTGTAAATATGAATTAAAAGTCAAAGTCAACCTTTTTAAAATCCAATTCAATCGTGTAAGTGAACAATTTTGAGTTTAAAAGTCAAAATTGTTGACTTACACGACAAAATTGTAATTCGTGTAAATCACGTACAAAATTACAATTATGTCGTGTAAGTCAACAATTTTGACTTTAAAAGTCAAAAATTGTTGACCCTACACGACCAAATTGTAATTTTGTACGTGTAGTACACGATCGAATTCCAATTTTGTCGTGTAAGTCAACGATTTTGACTGTAAAAGTCAAAATTGTTGACCTTACACGACTGAAATTGTAATCCAATCGTGTACTACACGACTGAATTACAATTTCAGTCGTGTAGTTGGCCGCAAGTTTTGGGTGAATTTAAAAAAAAAAAAAAAAAATTGATTCCTAACACCTCTTGTTTTATTTTTCGTTGTAGCTCGAGGTTCATGAGACACTGGAGGTGGATGAGCACGATGTTCTCGAGTATGCAGTCCATTCTCTCGACAACATCGAGCCGATTGGCGTGGCCTTTGTTCCCTCCAAGCGCCACGAACAAACCAATCTCCCGCTCGAGCAAAGGGTGTCGAAGGCGAAACGGGAGATGGCGAGGGTCGTGGAGAAGCTCAAGTGCAGGGCTGCTTCTCAGGCAGTGGCCCCTCGTCGTCGTGCTCCACGAGCGGAGCGAGCTCACTCCGACGGCGGGGTCGAGATGCCGAGGCCGAGGGTTGAGAGGAGGCCCGAATCATGGGCCTCGAAGAGGCCTCGGAGTGAGCACGCTGACCCCCGGCCCTCCGGATTGATCTGCTGTGCACACGGAGATCCGTGCGAGTGCGGTCCCCTCGGTGACGACTTCTTGGACCGATTCGGGGACCGTCTGGTGTCCCGATGGGAGCAAGATCGCTCAGGGACCGGATTTCTGGGTCGCCTTGCTAGAGCTATTGCCTGGGAGCTGAAGAAGTTCGTATCGAAGAGTCCGAGCCGGAGCCGTTCTTCCTCAGGGGGCGAGGGACAGTCCTGTGTCGGTGAGCAGTCGTTTGCGGGGCTCAGGGATGTCCGGGTCAGTGAGCACTCGCTTGGGGGGCTCAGGGATGTCCCGATCGAGACGGGTGATGATTATCACACCATACACCGTGCCGAGAGTCAGAGACGGTCACACGAACATCACTCCATGAGCCGCGCCTCCGGTGCTCACGTCGCAGACCGTCCTATCGACGAGCCTAAGCCCTCCCAAGGCTCCCATCACTCTCGGTTGAGTGAATTTGTTGACGAGATAGAGCAGATGGGAGCGAGTTCAGATGAGGAAGCCACTCGTGCCTCGACGAGGGAGGCACGCCCCTTAAAATCTCTACTATCTCCATACGTCGTAGAGCATCCCAAAAAGCGATCCCCACGTCATTATGAGCGGGACCGAATTCTACCTGACACGGGAGACCTTCGCCGCGCTCGAGGACCCGACCCAGTGCCTCACTGCCCAGGTAATTTTATTAGATGTTTCGATTTGTTACTTTTTCGGTTGATTTTGTTCTAATTAGGGTACTAATAAGATTATTTTGAAATGAATGCAGGAGATAGACCTGTACACGGTCTACTGGCAACGTAGACTCCAACAAGGGTTCCGTCTCAAAGAAGGTGTTCACAAGGAGCAGCACATAGTTCTTCCCCTTACTTTTTACGTAAGTTCGTTTTCTCATCTTCCGTATTCATTTGTTTCAATTTTAAGTGGATAAAAAACCTAATAAAAACACTGTTTCGATTTCAAACAAATAAAGAAAAAACTCCGAGAAGAGTACGCGAAGTTTCACAAACCAACAGACGAGACAATGGGTTTGGGAAACGAGAGGTTGAAGTACACGCTGTGGGAGATCCCCTACGATTTCTTGAGGGGCTGGGAGGGGATTAACACATACCGCCCTTGGATCACCGGCCAATTTGTAAGTTTAATACCCTCTTTTGATTATATCGAATTTAATTCTTATTATTGCTAAATCGTGTTTTTTTTTTGGGTTTAGTTTGTCGTCGTTTGCCATGTCTCCTCCAGCGACTGGATCGTGTGCCGGGTGAACGTTCCTGCTTGGAAAATCGAGGTGTACGATTCGTTCTCCTGGAAGTACGAGGGAAACAAAAACCTCCCACTCAAGCAAGCCCGGATCGTCCAATGCTTGCCGTTGTCCCGCCTCTTCTCACGGCTCTTGGAGTCCAATCTCGAATACTTCATGCGATACAACCCAACTGTAAGCAACTTGAAGACGCAATTCATGGAGATCGAGTTCGCCCCTCCGGAGGAGCAATTCGTCCAAAACGATGGAGTGAGTTGTGGCGTGTACGCGTGCATGTATCTGGACTTGCTCCTTGGGAACCATAAGGCGTACAAAGGCGACGAGAAACAGGTTGTGACGGCATATCGAAGGAAGATGGCTTCGAGAATATTTAAAACTACCAGGGGATGGAGGCAATGGTGACAATTTGTATACATATATATATATATATATATATATATATATATATATATATATATATATATATACATATATTTTAATATTGAATGATTTTGAATTCTTATTGAGATTTGTAAATTGTTGAATTCGAATGATGTTGGATGTTATTTAAATTGTTTAATTCGAATGATTTTGGTCATTAGAAGTGAAGAATTGAAAAATGTGAAAGGGGGAAAAATTGTGTAATTTTCCCCCCTAAATTTGGCAACCCTTAGGCAGGGTACACGGTTGAATGAGCAATTCAACCGTGTACCCAAGAACCCTAGTCGTGTACATAAGAACCCCTCCCCCCCCCCCCCCCCCCCCCCCCCCCCCCCCCCCTTTTTTTTTTTTTGATTTTTCAATTCGTGGGGCTCAATTGAGTTGGAATCACTGTTACTTTCATACATTGTGCAATCTTATGATTCGATCACGTTACGTGAATTACACGTATGTAAGAACATTACGTTCGTAAGTTAGTTCTAGATCAAACGTAACCTTAGTAGTTAGACTATATAAGTGACACTCACTCTATACTTCATACTTACAGGTGATATCCTTCGTTTCAATTGATTTTTGGTTTAATTATGACATAACTTACGTTATTACACGTTTATAAAACTTAATAGACTCAATATACACGAGAAAATCAAATGAAACACGATAATTTTTGGAATTTTGGCTTAATTTTGACTTTTTGGCTTTAATTTTGACTTCTCACGAAAAGGGTACACGGTTAATTTCAATTGAAATCGTGTAGAGTCAACAATCGTGTAGAGGGCATTAACTTTTATTTAATTTTGACTTTTTGACCTTACACGGTCAAAATATAATTTCAACCGTGTATACACGGTCAAAAATAACATTTGACCGTGTAAGGTCAATTTCAATTTTGACTTTTTTTTTTTTTTACTTTACACGATTGATATGATAATTATACCGTGTATACACGTTTAAATCAACTATATTGTCGTGTAGTTGGCCGAAGGTATCCATTTTTTAACCCAAAAAAACTCAAATTTTCACCAAATGATCAAATCAAACACAATCTGATAAGATTACATCCAATAACATTCTTAAACATCCAAAAATTTTCATTAACATCCAAAAACGTCAATTTGTATAAAATAAAAAAATATATACAATCAAGCATCGATATCGAACGGACATCGGGGCCTAGTATGCTCCTCGCTCTTGCAAATGCTACATTTTTTCTTACCTCTTGGACGTCGAGGGGGAGCATTTAGATCAACTCCGGAAATGGGAAGCGAGGCTTGGCAACTCCGTCGTTTGTGCCCGTATTGTCCGCATCTTGAACACCTTTGCCGGTTCGTTGAGGATTCTCCTTCAACGGCCGATCGAGCTCTTGCCATCGGTGGTCGTCCGGCTTGCCTAGGTACAAGAGGGGGTAGCACCCTCCATCGTGAAATGAATTCGGGAACACTCCACGTCTTGGGATGAGGAACCGGTTGAATCTGAGGAGAATACGTAGCAACTAACGTGGATTGCCTGAAATAATGGCTCACGTAGTCAGTTGCCCGCCCACCGGAATGCCTGTAACAACATACAAAAACGTTTAGAAATCCGATTGAAATACCACAAGCATGAAACTAAAATAAAACGAGAATTAGTCGTACCTTATCGCCGCACAAGCGTGTCGACAAGGGATGCCGTCTAACTCAAACTCACGGCATTCGCAAGTCGAGTTTTGGAGGTCGACGAGGTAAGTCTGTTTTTCACCTTCGACTCTCCAAAGGGTGGGCGTAGGCATTCCTCTAACGGAGTAGCGACGGCCCCATTTCGACGATGCCGACATCTTCGTATATGCCTTCTCCGTGAGTTCATGTTGGCGAGCTAGGGCACTAGTCCGATGTTCGTCGAACCACTTCTCGACGACTATCCGATACACCTCGATCATGACACAAATCGGGAGTCTCCGAGCCCACAACAACCGAGCATTCATGGTCTCGGCGGGATTCAAAGTCATGAAGCTCGTACGTCGGACGGGACACTTGCACCTCGCCCACCTCGGTAGGCCAATGTCGCTCAACCTCCTGTAGATCCCGCCTCCCTCCCTGCTTAGGTCCCTCAGATTCCCCCAATATTCATCGAATTGGGAATCTCGATAGGCATAGGAGGCAGACTCGAATATAGCCCCCGCATGCCTTCCGTACCTAACGAAATTCCTCTGGAGGTGAACGAAGCATAGGCCGTGAGCAGCATGCGGAAAGACGGAGTCGATCGCATTTGCGATGCTCACGTGCTGATCGGATACGATCAACAAGTCCGAGTGCGCCCCAAAACTCTCTCGCACTTTGGCCAAAAACCACGTCCAAGATTCGTCGTTCTCTATGGGACCGAATCCAATGGCAAGGGGGAACACTTGCTCGTTCCCGTCTTTCGTCACCGCCACAAAGAGCGTCCCCTTATTCTTCCCCTTCAAGTGCGCCCCGTCTACTACGATCACGGGGCGTAGCAAACCATTTTGGAATGCCTCGATGGACGGACCAAAGGCGAGGTAGAAGTAGGTCAAACGGTCAGTGGCGTGGGAGGTGTGGAGGTCGTACTCGGTGCCCGGATTCATCTCCTTCAAAAGGTAGAGGTAAGAAGGGAGCCTCTGATAAGACTCGTCGAAGGCACCGTACGTCATCTCTATAGCGACGTTCCTCGCACGGAGAGCAAACGGGTAGTCAATCTGAATACCGTACTCACTCCGTAGCTCGTCCACCATCTCCTTTGGCTTCAACACTGCGCCCTCGGTGATCAATCGACGAGCGTAGAATGCTCCTAATACCATGGCCGGCACCTGTCGTTTGTTGTTCGAATTTAAATCAACTAGACACGTGTGATCGGCCTCGTACCTGTTGATCACCCAAATCCCGCCTTTCTGCGTTGCATTCAACTTGAACTCGCAATCCTTCCCCGAAGTGCACCTAAAACCCACACGGCCTTTGTCGGAACGAGGGATACAATACTCCTTCCGGAGATCCATGTGAAGCAATCCGACGGCTATATGCAAGTCATCCTTCTTCTTGAAGTATCCGTCCACTCGCAACTGACCCAAGGCCGGTGCCAAGTCGGGATCGATCCATCCTAAAGGGAGCGCGGTGTCTAGATCGACGTGCGGTATCAACCAATGTCGAACCGCCTCCTCGTTAGCGCGAGCACGAGCTTCGTCGTCACAGGGCTCTTGGTTTTGTGAGTGCATGCTACGAAGCCCGATAACCCTATCAATGTGGCCGGGCTCGCGGATCCATGCTCCGAATTCAGCCGTTAGGCTCTCAAATAATTGGGATCGATCCTCCACATTCCTTGCTTCCTCGCCCTCGGACTCGAGAGACTCTTCTTCCGACTCCAGCTCTTCTTCGTCACGTACTTCGGCTTCAAATGTATTTGATCTCGGGATCGGCTCCTCTTCGACGTTATAGTTCTGAAAAATCGTCGATCGTTGGGTAGTATGGGCTACCCTTTTAGCTCTACTAATGACATAGATCGTCGACATCTCCCTTCTCGCGATGCACATCCTAAGCAAATCCCCGGTGCTCTTTAAAACGGCCTTCACCGTCTCCCGCTCGCTGAGGTTCGTCAAATGGAATAGCAAGTACTCCGATTCGTCTCCCAAGTAAATTTGAATGTCTCGTACTACGTTTTCATAGCTCAAAGTCGATATGGGATAAGTGACGAGAAAAGAGTCTCCTCCTACGTACGATATTCCCTCCCAACGACCGCTATGACGGATAAGAATTCTTTGATCACCCATCTCGATCTGTACCGAAAAAAAAAACAAAAATTAATAATCTGAAAATTTTTTGTTCTTAGTTACACGATTATTTCGTGTCAAAAATCGTGTATACACGATTAATTGTACAAAATAGTCGTGTAAAGTCAACAATTTTGACTTTCAATCGTTGACTTTGTTGACTTTACACGACTATTATGTACAATTAATCGTGTATACACGGTTGAATTCACTGTTCAATCGTGTATATAAGAACACATATTTTCTATTTTTTTCCCGCATATTATAAATAATAAATAAACAAAATCGTATATTACCTTGGTATTTGTCTCGAAAAAGGTCTTGAATCGATTAAAAATTTCCAGAAAATCGAGAATGCCTACAAATTTTCTCTCTCAACGATATTTCTAAAATTTAGTGTTGTGATGAAATTAATTAGGTCTATGCTATTGATATTGTTTTCTCACTTTTTCTGATTTTTCAATTAATGTTATGCTAACAACCTCTATTTTGAATCAATTTGGCAGATTTGGTGGTTGAAAGTTAATAAATGCAATGTAAGATTTTACAAAATAATTACACGCCAATCTCCTCCTATCCGAGGTCGTGTATGTGTTATTCGTGACCTCCAATTTTTTTTTCTTTTTTTTTTTTAAATTTCCACGTCAGATATGGATTGAAATTTTCCAATACACGAAAGTCCAATCGTGAATTGAGAGAGTGAGATCGTGTACAACAAAAATTGAATTGAATTTTCTGGTGGGCCCCACGTTTGATTTATATATTTAGTTGATTTTTGTTTTATTAGACAAGTGGGCCCAAATAGTAAGGGTATTTAAGACATTTCAAGGCAAAATGGGTATAGAAGTTATACTGCTTATAATGTGGGTATAGAAGTACTCTTTCTTATAAAAGTGAGTATTTTTAAACTTGACCCTTATTTTTAATTATAATAAAAATTGAGGCCTTTCAGTTCTTCTATGAACTGGGCACCGCCGCATCTACACCAAATTGCTTATTTATTTATTTATTTATTACTTACAATTGTTTTTTATAACAAATACTTATTGTGTCCACGGAGTTTTGCGGTTCACTAGGGACATACTAGTATTGTTATTATATCTACTCTCTACTTATTAATAGCAATTCTTTCACTCTATAATTCTACGAATATAGGTACATTATAATACTATTATTATTTTTTTCCCGGTAATTAAAATTCTCATTCTAGCACTGGGAAAATAATCCAACACATTTCTAAGACAACTCTATGTGTGTAATCCAGACAAATAATGACAGATTATGTAAATAAACAAACAAACAAATTAATAAACAATTAAACAAACAAATAAATAAATAGATAAAAGTTTAAATAAATAAGCTCTACTTTGTATATTTAACGGTAAAATGAATCAATAGCTAACATCTAACTATTTAGAAAAATAAATTGCTTTTGCTATCCAAAATATAAAGATCACAAGATGTTATATATATATATATATATATATATATATATATATATATATATATATATGCAAATAAATCATTGCGTGCTAAAATACGAAAAATGCTTAAAACTATACAAAATCATGCTTAAATCAGTATATATTTATGCTTACGACACCATTATGCTTTTTAATGTACAAATTCATGCTTATGATACCTTATAATCATGCTTAAATCAATTACAGCCACATATCAAATCAAAATCAATGGTCCGGATCTATTCGATCCTATTTCTCACACCAGGACTTATTTTTATATTATATATATATATATATATATATATATATATATATATATAATATATATATATATATATATATAGGGATACACTACGGTGAAAACTCAATTTTCAGTGAAATCTGCAAACCATTGCATTTTCATGCATTAATGGTGCATTTATATGCCTAATCTGTTGCATGAAATTAAAATATTATTTTATTAATATTTATTAATAAAATAATATATATATTTTTATGCAACATGCTATACATAAAATGCATCATTCTATGCATGAAAATGCAAGGTTTGCAGATTGCACTGAAAATAGGGTTTTCACCTGATTTATTTCTTATATATATATATATATATATATATATATATATATATATATATATATATATATATATATATATATATCAAGCTTGGTTTGATGTTTGAGCTCGTCTCGTTTATAATACAACCAAATATTGAACGAGATATCTACTAGCCAAACTTTAAATAGCTCACAAAGCATTTGATTCATGTACACTCATGAATAGTATATTATATACTCCATCAATTTATTCTGAAATGGTCACGTTTCCATTTTCGGCGTTTATTCGAAATAATTAGTTTTCTATTTTGACTCAACAAACCATGTGCACACTCCATTAACCCTTAATACACTATCGTTATTTATTAAACCTCCATTTTAAGTATGTGGACCACCACTATATTACAATAAACCTCAATTTTACTTATATACGCGTGCCTAAAAAAAGTGACCGTTTCAGAAGAAACGGAGGGAGGCTAGGAGGGAGTATTACACGATCCACGGTGCATTAAACGAATTAGTTCTAGCAAATCTACATATTTGAGTATTGGTTGCTCTAAACATATATATAGGTTCTTCAAAACCTATATCATTATATATGGATTAGGGGCAGTTGGGGGATATATATTTCGCAACTAGATTAAATTCGCAAATAAATTCTAACAAACCTATATCATTATTGATTAGGAGAAACTAACTCTTCACATTGTAAAAATTTGTGCCCATCCATACAATATGGTCCCGATATTTATATAAAGTATAAACACGTTAAAGATGTATTATCTTTTATAAAAAATGAGGATATATAATATTTTCGATGATTTTCTAATCAATAATTTTCCAGATCAAGATGATCCTCTTTTTATTTTGTTTTTCTCTTTTGAAGCATCCGACATATTAAAAGACATTTTCAATTAATAAAAATCAAAGCAATACAAATTAATTTATATACCTATTTAATTTAAACTCAAAACAAAGAATTAATCTTTCTTTCGATATGCAGCATAAGTAATTAAAATCAAAGCACCATTCAAATACAATTTTCTCGTTCAAATAACAAAAAAATTAATTCAATTTTAGAATATGCTACATGGGCTAGAAGAATTGTTTATAAATCAGACAATCAATCCATAACAGAAAAACGGAAAAAACAAAAATGAAATCAATTTATATGTGTCTATATATGTGAAAATAAAGAAGTAGAAACTCACCAGAAAATTATCATTACATCTCTAAAAAGATCCCAGTCTAGAAAGCGTTATTATTTACTCTAAACGTTCAATCAAAGTTTTGGGGCGAATAGAAAAGAACAACACAACACACAAAGACCGTTTCGTTTTTAAGGAATTCCTTATTGATCAACTAAAGCGAACACTCTCTAAATGTTGTAGATTCATTTATAATTGAAAGTAAAAGTTTCATAGCTTTCCTAATCCTACAAAACGTAAGTGGGTTGAACTAACTCGCGTATCTATAAATTGGTGAATGGTTTTCATCCATTTCATTTGTCTTGCACCCAAAAGAGGAGCTACGTTGAGTACTTGGAAGTAATGGCTTTAGCAACCATAGTTACCTTCAAGCCGAGCATGTGGGGTGATATTTTATCAACTTCTTCTTTCAACGATCAGGTATACAAACCTAAATACTCCTCCACGCGGGCACCTAGTTTGACACGTTATTTGAATATATATAAGGTATAAAAATTTAATGAAACGCGTTAAACTAGGTGGAACGGAGGGAGCTTATGCATAATTGTACTTACATGATTTTGTTCTATAATATTAAGATGTGATCATGAATCCGTGCCATGCTTAGGGTTTTGATTGGAATGACACGGATTCGCCCCTTGCCCACAGTAGGTACACTTAATGTACCGACCGCTGATATGGCAGTGTTAACGTTTGCAATTTTTTTTATAATAAGAGTTAGATCTCTTCTGATAGGTTAGGGTAAATATATTAAACATTTTATCTGTTGATATTATTACGACGTCATCCATGGGCATGCATAGCATGCACATGGTGAGCATTGGAATATTACTCTCTCTCTCTCTTGACATGTTTATAATTGTAAGTTTTAATTAAGCTCCTCACATTTAGGTTTTCTCAAGTTGAATACTAATATAATTAGTCAGCCACATTATGGCTGAATAAAACTTTTAACTGTTTTTAAAATTATACTATATATTATAAAAATGTTGTTGTGTGATCGGCCATATTATAATTAAATATCATTATTAGTAAACAAAAAATTGGCAGATACAGGTGCCCGGAAGGTGTTGTTAAAGGACAGTTATTAAGAAAAATTGTTGAAAGTTTACATTGTTCCCTATTTTGTAGGACAAATATATTTATTATTATTATTATTATTATTATTATAAAAGTTTATATTCTTACAAAATTTAGTATTACGATTTACATTGTTTGTTCTTGTCATATAGGGTTTTAATGTAACTTTGTTTATAATTGTTAAAAATAACTTGTAGATTAATTTAATACTTTTTCAATCCCATTAATTAATGGGACCTCATTTTTAGGCACAAAAATTATAACAAGAATAATAGTTGTTAGTTAATTAAAGTGATTGTAGTGGGTAAAAATGACGTGCATGAATTTGATTGGGTTTTTATATTTTAGAAAATGTCCTTGTGTAAATGAGACGTACCAAAAAAAATATAATGTCTTTGTATAAATGGAACAGAGGGAATAATAATTTTAAAAATTATCCATCAAATTTTTTTAATTTTTTATTACGTGCATTCAAATGTAATTTTCCTAGTTTAATCAAAATGATTTAAAAGGCTGAAATCTGCATTTACGTACATAGCTACCAAACAATATAGTTTAGCAAAATCAATGTAGTATGAATTCTGATCAAAAGTTTCTCTACGTAAAAATGAATATGATCCCAAACCTTCATTTGCACCGTTGAGATTTCACCTTCAGATTCAGATTTTGGATGTTATAAATCAGGTCATATTCAATATACAAGTGACATACATGATGAGTTCGATCCTTTGTACTAGTCATCGTATCACTAATCATGAGAGCCATAAATAATAATATCTCCGTCTCACTCTATTAGTTGCATTGTAATATTTTGTACTCACGTATTCCCTTTCTAAAATTAATAAGTGAGACGGAGGTAGTAAATTATTATTCATTTACAAAATAAAATTATTTATCTAGAATTTAATATTGACGATTTCAATCCCAAAGAAACCTGCATGCAGCTTTCAGACATGCTAAGTTCAATGGCCATGGGCGCAGCATGAGGATACCCAAGCAAAGACTTGTGTTTCAGCCTTCAGGTCTCTCTCTCTCTCTCTCTCTCTCTCTCTCTCTCTCTCTCTCTCTCTCTCTCTCTCTCTCTCTCTCCCCCTCTCTCTCTAAAAAACACACCATTTCTCAAAATTGATTAACAACGGCAGCCACGAAGGCGGATGGCACTTCAAGCAGCGCCAGCGCCAGTGCCAAGGACTTCCGCCCAATTATAACCCCTTTCCCCCCGAGCATGTGGGGAGACATTTTCTCTACGTTTACTTTGGACGAAAAGGTATTAAAAGGTTGCATGGGACACGTTTCCGCAATACGTACATGATCCATGCATGGGAGTCTCAACTTAATTAATGTTGAATACTAACCAAAGAAACACGTACAATCATTGTAGTTGCAGCAAAAGTATTCCAAAGAAATTGATGCATTGAAGAAGCAAGTTAGAATCATTTTGATGGCTTCGACGTCTACCAAACTGATGAGATTGATCGACAACCTGGATCGTTTGGGACTCGCATATCATTTTGAGACAGAAATCGAACAAAAACTCAAACAAGTTTACGCTTCTCTAGAGGAAGACCTAAATTACGACTTGTTCACTACTGCACTTCGATTTCGTTTGCTCAGAGACCATAGGTATCGTGTTTCTAGCAGTAAGTCACGTTTTTTTTCTTGCCAACACTTTGTTTTATTAGTTATTACATACATAAATAAGTTACTGGCATTGACAATTTCAAATCTACATAATGTAATATGAAAATACCTATTTTACTAAAATCTACGACTGATATTGATATAAGCATGGTCGCAATACACAATAAGCATGAAAATACTTTATGCATAAAATTTTGCATATGGAATAACATGGTTACATATTTAAACATTATTACATATCTATACTATTATTTATAAAAAAAAGTGTCTTGTTTACAAAATTTGATTTGCCTATTTACCCTTATTATCATTAGAGTAAATCTTCAATATATATATATATATATATATATATATATATATATATATATATATATATATATATATATATTATCATTAGAATTAATTAAGTAATTTATAATTTTACAATTGATAATGATTTTTTTTAATATTTATCTTCAAGTATATAATTAATATTCATAATATTAGTTAATTGCTTCAAAAATAAAACATTATATAAAACGGGATTATACGTGCATTGCACGTAATCTCCGCTAGTATATTTAAACACGATTGTGCATATATAGATTTGAGCATTTTTGGTAAATTCACACACTAAAGTTTACTAAAAGATTTTGCATGGCTTTAATGAAGTAGACACGTTTGTGAAATTTGTCGACAAAGACATCAAATTCAGAGAAAGCCTTAGTAGTGATGTTGAAGGGCTATTAAGCTTGCATGAAGCAGCTCACATTCGGATCCCCGGTGAGGATATTCTAGAAGAAGCTGTGGCATTTACGAGGCATCACTTGACTCGTATGCTACCACAGTTGGAATCCCCCTCTAAAGAACAAGTGCAACTTGCTCTTAAATATCCGCTTCACAAGAATCTTGCAATTCTTAGTCTTCGATTTCGAATCGACGCTTACGAGAACGATGACTCGAGGGATGAGCTGCTTCTGAGGATGGCCAAACTGAATTTTAATTTCATGCAGAACATTTACAGGAATGAGATCTTTCAAGTCGCAAGGTAAGTTACATTCCTCTCTTCTAAATTTTTATTTGCTGGGTACTCATTAAAAAAAAAAAAAAAAAAAAAAAAACCCCTATACTCCAAATATATATATATATATATATATATATATATATATATATATATATATATATATATATATATATATATACTAGTTTAGTGCCCGTCGAAAATCGACGGGTACCAATTAGTTTTAACATTTAGATATTTTATCAGTGAAATTTACTTAAAAATAGTTCGTACTATGAATCTCGATGACTATGTACCTACAAACAATAAGAGGAAGTTAAGAATAATAAGTGCGAAGACCCAATCCAACGCCGATTCATATTACATTTAAATCTTCGACGTCTAAAGACTTATAAATGAAATTAGTGCTGAAATCGACAAAGCAAAGTTTCTCGTGAAATACAAAAAAAAATAAAAATAAAAAATAAAGTAATGCAAAAAATACTTAATGGTTTACTACCCGTCGAAAATAGTTTACATTATTCGAATTCTGCCTCTTTTGCAATCTAACCAGTAACTTAATTTGATCCGATGTAGTTATTGTCATTATTGAAATTGGAAACTTCTTACCAACATTTTTTTCTTAGTGAATTTTTAATAAAAATTTAGTAGAAAATATATAATTATATAAAGTCACATGTTACTCATGTTTATAAGAAAATAAGTTTAAAAGAGAATATGTTGATGGTAGGTGCATTTGTATTCTGTCAAAATTCGATGCGAATCACTTTATAACATTATTCTAATGTAAAATATAAATGAAAAATTATTAAAATGTCAAGTTGGTCGTTATTTATTGTAATCAAATATAAAAGAAAAATATTAAAATAAGTCAGATCGTCCGTTGTTTATTTTAATAAAAAGAAAATGTCAATGAGCGGTCTCAAATAGTTATATTGATTTCATCTCGTCATGTCCCGTTAATATCCGACATGAATAATTAATTGTTTAGTGTTATTTTAAAGCAAACATAAGAGAAAATATTAAAATAATTTAAGTCGCCCGCTGTTTATTCTAATAAATGAATAATGTCGAAGATACATAAATAAATATTAAAATAATTAAAGCCTTCCATTGTTTATTTTAATAAAATAAAATGTCAAAGAGGGGTCTCAAATAGTTATATTGATTTCCTCTCGATGTGTCGTTATTTCAAGCCACCAGTTATTTGTGATAATAAAAGTAGATTTATTAGAGTAATATTTTGATAATAAGTATAGTGTATCCCGTCAAAATTCGACATGAAAAATTAATTGTTTAGTGTTATTATAAAGCAAGCATAAGATAAAAATATTAAAATAATTCAAGTCGTCCGTTGTTTATTCTAATAAAAGATTAATGTCTAAGAGACATAGAAATATCAAAATATTAAAATAATGTATCATTATTTCAAGCCGCCAACTAATTTTGATAATAAAAAGTAGGTTGATAAGAGTAATATTTCGGTAATAGGTATAGTGTATCCCGTTAAAATTCGACATGAATTATTAATTGTTTAGTGTTACTTTTAAGCAAACATAAGAAAAAAAATATTAAAATAATTCAGGCTGCCCGTTGTTTATTCTAATAAAAGAAAAATGTTTGTATCCCGTTAAAATTCGACATGAATAATTAATTGTTTAGTGTTATTTTAAAGCAAACACAAGAAAAAAAATATACTATTTTGATAATGGTATAGTGTATCCCGTCAAAATTCGAGAATTGTTTAGTGTTATTTTTAAGCAACCATAAAGGAAAAATATTAGAATAATTCAAGCCGCTCGTTGTTTATTCTATAAAAGAAAAATATCGAAGTGACATAGAAAAATATTAAAATAAAGCATGTCGTCCGTTGTAAAAAGAAAACGTCAAAGAAAATCTCAAATAGTTATATCGTGATTTTACCCGTTGAAAATTCGACATAAATTAGTTTATATTGTTTACTCTATTTATCTACAGTGTTTCTTGTTGAATTATTTAATAGTGTAGAATAAATGCTAATATATTAACCGCCAAGAATCAAGTTGACTTTATGTTCATGATTAATATTGCATATACAACATTACTTTCAACAAAATAGAATATACCTTAAGTAATAATTTTTAATATGTTAAATTTTTTCTCATATATATATCAATGTACTCATAATATGGATTATGAGAACCATTACCAAATTGTATTATATTTTTTTTTACTATTTGAAAATTTAACTTTTCTAGATTATTAAAGATAAAATAAAAAATATATAAGAAATCGACCGAATAAATATCCAAACACTTCAAAATATGAATAGATCCTTTCATTAAGAAATATTAGATTAATATATATTTTATCCAAATAGAAGATATACATGAATTGAGTATATAAATAAATAGAAGATATATATGAAATAGACTAATTAATCTTATAAATCGTATTTATATTCAATTAATATGATTAATATATATTTTAGATAAATAGGAATGAAGAGCATAGGTTATTTTCGATAAAAAGTGTCTTGTTTACAAAATTTGATTTGCCTATTTTACCCTTATTATCATTAGATTAAATCTTCATAATATATATATATTATCATTAGAATATTAATTTCGGATATATTTCAATTCATATAGTACAATAATATTATCATTAGAATTAATTAAGTAATTTATAATGAATTTTATATATTTATCTTCAAGCATATAATTAATATTCATAATAATAATTAATTGCTGTAAAAATAAAACATTATATAAAACGGGATTATACATCCATCGCACGTAATCTCCGCTAGTATATTTTAAAATTCATAATTATATACAAAGTCTCAAAACTAGCTATAAAAGTCAAAAGGATTTAAAGATTATGGACGGATAGAGTATTTTAGTATTCCTTCGGCCTAATTCCAAATGTCTTGTTTTTCTTTTGAGTTGTTCCATTCAAAATGTAATGTTTCTTTTATAGGAAAAAAATTGACTCTTCAAAAAGTATGAACTAGTCCACATTTAATATGGTTTTCTTAATTATTATGCACAAAAAAAATCCAATAATTATCAATAAGACCGTTATATTTATATACTGCAGTGAGTTATTTGTAATTAGTATTATAACACTAGAACTTCTTCTGGCAGTCGGAAACTAATTTTCTCATCTCTTTATGAAGTTGGTGGAACCCATTTGAGCTTGCATCAAAACTGCCGTATTTTAGAGATAGATTGGTGGAGTGCTATATGTGGGCTCTGGCATATCATTTTGAACCTCACTACTCTCCCCTAAGAGTTATGATGCACAAGCTCTTGATGTTGGCTACTGTTTTGGACGATACATATGATAACTATGCTACGCTTCATGAAATAGAAAATTTTACCCAGGCTCTACAGAGGTGTACATATAGAACATCACTTGAAATCACGTTCATATACACTCTCTTTGTCACGTTTAAAATGTCGATCTCATTTCTTTTTCATAATTAAAGAGAAGGTGAAAAAGTGATGGGGTACACTCAATACATTTTTGTGATAAAAAATGACTTTGAGCAATCTAATTAACAAATGATTCATCAGGTGGAATGTGGAAGAAATCGATCTTTTGCCGGATTACCTAAAATTTGTGTATAAATGTGTTATGGACTTCACAGAAGAGTTTGAACGTGAAGCAGAAAAGCAAGAGAAAGCGTACATGGCTCCTCTTTACGTCGAAGAGATGAAGCAGGCCGGACGGGCTTTCGCTCAAGAGCAGAAGTGGGTTAGAGAGCAGCAGAACTTGCCTAGCTTCGAAGAGTACATGACTCATACACAAATTACGGGGCTTATGTATGTAATCTCAATAGTTGCTATGACAGTGAACAAAACAGCTACCAAAGAAACCTTGGATTGGGTGCAAAGTGACTCTGATGTCTTTCTCTACGCAAGTTATACAGGCAGACTCCTTGGCGATCTTGCCACCTATAAAGTAAGCTACCCATATTATTATTTTATTTTATTTTATTTTTTGAACATGAATTTTTTAGATAGGTAATTAGGATATATATGTTGGACTATTATCAGCAACCTCAATCTAACCTAACCATCCAACCTTTATACTATTGCTAATTTACTATTCCTCCAACCTCAACCGCCTCTATTTTTAAAGGGTAGGGTCATTTTTACTCATTGATTGCAAAACTAGGAAAAACATGCCACTTAATTGATCACTTGCTACTAGAAAAATGACTTATAACTATATTGACATACATGACACTTCAAATAAAATTGATTGTCCTAGTTTCAGCATCACAATTATGTCTTTAATTCCAAATATATTAATAAATTCTTATTTAAATTAATATTAGTTGCAATTCACAAAACTATACTATTTTTTAAGAAAATATATAATATAAATAACGAAATAATGAATTTGGAACACGTTAAAGCAACAAAAATGGAACAGAGGATGTCGTACATTCATATTCATCTTAGAACTATGAGTATGAGGTCTGACGAATTAGCTTGGGTGCACATGTATCTTTGATGCTCTGTCACTGTGTGTATATATTTTGTTGTTGTTTCCCTATTCATTTACTACAATATGAATGTACTCATGAAATAGTGAAGATGACACTAATTAATTGAATATCGTGGATTGAAAGCGCGAGAGCAAAGACGGGACAATGCTTACACCCTTGGATTATTACATGAGAGAAAACGGTGTTACGATGCAAGAGGCTGAGTCACAGATGAAGCAACTCATCGAAGATAAATGGAAAAAACTAACCGCAGCATGGGTCGATTCTACTATGGTACCCGCCGAAGTAGTCGTGCAACTTCTCAACTTCGCAAGATCATGCACTACCCATTATGCGGACGAAGAAGATAGCTTCACGAACCCGGAAAAAAATCTGGCACCACTCATTGTTGCTTTGTTGCTAAATCCTATACTTATTTGAGTTTCCCACTTCAAAATTGCTGGTTAGTTTGTTGAACAATTGGATATCTTTTTGCGCTATTTTTTACGTTAAAATACTGAGAAAGAGAGTTGTCAAATTATTTTTATTTTTATTGAAATTAAATTAATCTTAAATATCGGTAATGTTGTAAAGTAAATTGAAGAACAGAGAATACGAGAAGAAAAGAAACGAGAGAAGAAGATGGAGGCGCATGAAATAGGGTTTCTCATTAATCTCATATTCTGTCGTATCTACAAATAGAGTACAATGAGATAAATATACTAGATATAAAACCTTAACTAATAAGTAATGTTCACAATATATAAATATTTATAACACTCCCCCTTGAACATTACGACGTGATGTTCATGCCTCGTTAAAAACCTCTCCGTAAAAACCACGTGGGAAAAATTCGGTAGAGGAAAAGAGTACATAACATACGTTTATTCATGTGTTGCATTAGTTGCCTCATTAAAAACCTTAACTAAGAAAACTCATTGGGAAAAAACATAGTAAGGGAAAAAGAGTTCAACTATATAGCCTTCAGGGCATAATCTTCGAGATTATATATTTCGATCTTCAAGACCTATTCTTCAAAATAATTTAATATTTGTTGCTCCCCCTCAAGACAACAAGCTTTCAAATTATCTATTTCTCGTGCATAGATATATGAGGAGGGTTAGTGAATAATCTGCAGGATTATCACTTATTATATATTTATAACAATGGTTCTTCTAGAACTCATGTATGCAACACAATAACAATATTATATATCCTCATATAGGAAATTGGGGTTTTTAATACTATACCAGTCCCAAAAATACGTTGCGGGGATCAATCAAAATAAGCAACAAACATCCAAAAATAACCAACATCAATTTCAATTAGTATCTCAATACATAATATATATCAAGGTTTTAGCGAACCTTGAAGATAACAAAGTATATGATGAACACCATATAAATAGATCTCCTTCCGGGAGTAACAATGAACAAAGTTTTTATATACCTCTTAAGATAACCAATATAGTGTTCAACATCATTCAATATATCTCCTTCTAGGAGAATCTCAAAATATTACTTGCAAGTATTTCGTATACAATATCAGGCCTGATAAGTTAGTACTTCTAGTACTTAATATAATGAACTTCAGGTTCATAATTTATTTGTTATCTTACTTACTTCAAGTGATAAACGAAACATTGAGATACTAAATAGCAATTTATCAAATAAAACTATTTAGAATACTTATAATCACTTCAAGTGATAAACAAACATTGAGATACTAAATGGATGTGATGTATCAAATAAAAACTAATTAGAGTGCTCATAAAATAAATATACTGGTATAATACTTCTTTAGGAAGATACTCGAACTTCTGGCCGAGATAATATTTAGACTTATCACAAGTCTTTCATTATGAAGACTCCGTCACTAAGCATGAGTTAACATTCTCAAATTCTATGCGTGTACTATTTATTACATCAATATAACGTGTAACAAAAATCATTCAAATGTCATAATGAGTATACACGCAATAACATACACATATCATCTTTAACATATCCTTACTTCAGGAGGATAAACTATTATAGTAATTTATGTTGCGATTTTATTTTCTCTTATAAAAAAATCTCAAGTCCAACAGGGACTTATATATTACATAGATATCAAGTTTGTCGCTTACACAAATGCGGTCATGATAAATCATAAGATATCTATACATACTGCCAGATATATTGAATAGCGGAACTTATATAACATGGGAATTGAATTATATTGAGGGTCTCTCTGCAAAAAGCCCTCGAGCCACTCACTTTATTTTTCACCACCTCTTTGATTTATTTTCTCATTAAAAATAATCCTTTGTGTCCTTCTGGGACAACCTTCACTGTTGAAAATCTTACTGAGGAAATAATTGTCTATTTAGCGAGTTAAGCTCCACCTCAACCTCAAGTGCTTCTGGCACTATCATATCATATTTCACCAAGTGCATCTTGCACTATAATCCCAAAATTGTTCTAGATCTAGATCAACATTTGAAATATATACCAGTAATGATTGAGGTGAAAGTGTCAACACTTATGATACTTCAATTAAATTTTTCTCCTGAATTGTCATCCATGACAATATATATAACTTTAAATAAACCAGAATATTCTTCATTTCCCAATAATAAATTTTAATCTGGTTGTTCCGTAATCCCAGTGTTATAATTATTTAGTGCACGTGCAAACTCGTCTGCAGGACGATCCTCTTCGAGAGGTTATATAGATTAACAAAGATTTTCGTCTACAGGACGATCCTCTTCATGAGGTTCTATGGAGTAATAACATATATATTTAGTTTTATTATAATTACCGCGGATTAATTTACTCTTTAGCACCAGTAAAATGTTTACGCTTCAGGCGTATAAGAGCATCAAATAATTTGTTAAGTTCTCAAAGAACTTCATTTTAATATGGTGCATATATACTGCAAGTATATAGAATTTATTCACTCCAATGGCAGTTAATTACTAATTGAACTTTTAGTTCATCTTTATATAGTGCGTGAATTAATATTCAATCCAACAAGAATTAAGCGACATTCTTTCATTTATATCTCCCCCTAATGCCATGATATGACTTCTTGGATTATTAGTACAACGTACCAACTAATAAAAGTGATCCCCAATTTTTGGCTCTATTTGGTATTTAAAATTCGACGGAGTATGCATATAACATTCTTAGTGCCTTTATAGGTACGTTTTGGTGGTAATATAAGAGATAGCAGATGAGAAATGATGATATTTTATCATCACGCACTAATTGTAAAGGGAGATAACCCAAACACTCATGCTTGAGATAATTTTTTTTTTTTCGAATAATTTGGTTATTTAAAATTTTTATTTTATTCGCAACATGGTTATCGTTAGATTACTTCCCATCAAGGAAGAATAATGAGCCTTTCAATAGGGAATATCAACTCTTGTAGAGATGACAATAGGGATGACAATAGGGATATGAACTCTAGTAAGAGTTACAAAATTAATATTCTCCACAATATTAGTTTGATGCTCTAATTTTACATATCATACGTTTGCTGCAGTCAAACTAATCAATATAATTCATAATCTTCATGATTATGTGTTATATGAGAATATTAAGTTTGCTTCAGGCAAACAAATAGTTGCAATTAACATCTTAACATTCATGGGGTATAAATATATTCATTACGTGTTTAGCTCACTCTCATTCTACTATATTAGAATCAATAAAATTTTTATTATCATTCCCTTGAATATTTCAATAATTAGTAGTGTGCTTTAGGCATCACTTGATTGCAATTAACTTCTAATGAAGATGAAAATATTCAAAATTATTGATATACAATTTATTTAACTATGTATTACTTCAGGAATACACAATCTAATAATTATACTCCCTCCGTCCCCTTATTAATGTCCCATTTGCTTTTTGACTTTTTCCTGCACGCGTTTCCACCGAGACGTAGTACGCGTTTCCTGCACGGGATACTACGACTCATAGTATCCCGTAAAAGAAATAATATTTCAAAATTATATCGTAAAACCCGTACTACGTCTCGGTGGAAACGCGTGCAGGAAAAAGTCAAAAAGCAAATGGGACATTAATAAGGAGAAGGAGGGAGTACTATTTAAGGGAGAACTATGCGAGCTTTTCGTTATGATGTCATCTCCTTAATTGTAATTCTATGAGTAGTATATAATTTAAGTTCATGACATAAATATTCATGAACATATGTATAGACTAAAATGAATTGTAGTCACCATTAACCAAGCCATAAGATCTATCATAATAACTCATATAATACTATATCACAAGAACTCAAAAAATATTAGCCTTCATTCAATCAAAGTAATACTCATTATAGCATAATCCATGTGACCGTACATATATGCTTATCAATTAATGTCACAAATTGAAGATATAGTAGCAAATAGTACATTCGCTTCCTAACGCATAAAAGAAGTCCATCAAAGGTATCAAGGTACAAAACTACTGAACTCAGATTATTAATAATGAAATTTGCAGAACACATGGAAAGTCTAAATAACTCATTATAAATTTAAAGTTTAAATTAGTCTGCCTAATGGAGTCATAAAAGAGAGAAGGAATGCAGTTGCTTATCTAACATCTCTAAAATAACGTAAGCCGACAACTTAAAGGAAGCAAATCTAATGAATAATTTCTACAAAATAAGCATCCTAATTTCTTCTATTTCTCTCTCTTTTTCTCTCGATAAATTGCATCTACAGCAGAAATAATTGAACTAGTACTCCTTGAATCAAGAATGAATAATCGGATTTAAAAATATAAGTCCAGCAATCATAAAAATTTCATCGCACATAAAGCCACAACAATTTTAAAGCACAATACGTCAATACCTATTATGCATATGTATATATATATAATCATACAAAGTCGTGAATCTCACCCAATTGAGTTCACATAATTCTTAGAAAAATAGATCAACGTTTAGGGTATTACCTCACCGTGAAGACAAGAACTACAACAACCTCCGATATTAAATAGGATTTGAATTGTGTTGATGATAATCGATTGCTAATAATAAGCCTCCTCCAAATTGCTCAGGTGATTAGAGACTCGTGCTGATAACGCGTTGTAAAGTAAATTGAAGAACAGAGAATACGAGAAGAAAAGAAACGAGAGAAGAAGATGGAGGCGCAGGAAATAGGGTTTCTCATTAATCTCATATTCTGTGGTATCTACAAATAGAGTACAATGAGATACATATACTAGATATAAAACCTTAACTAATAAGTAATGTCCACAATATATAAATATTTATAACAGGTAATTAAATCTTACTCATAGTACTATAAATTTTAATTTTAATCAACTAAAATAATCTAATGATGAATTACTAAACACTAACTAAAGTCCTAATTAATACTTTTGTGTAAGACCATCTTTAATGTAGAGCTCTAAAAAAGGGGCTCATGTACAATGGTGGGACTGTCTCCCGGGTCCTCTTCATTTCAAAAGTGTAATTTTAAATTTCTTAAATTTCTTATTAATTCTCTTTCAGCATAAAAAAATATTGCATCACTAGAGCTATAATTGGAAATACTTATTTTGCTCACAAATTGACATACACGTCATACCGATTGTTTGTAGAAGTGAAGAGAGTAAAACTGGAGAGGATTGAACCAGCATGCATTGAAGTGTTGAAGAAGAAGCTGTGCTATATATTTTGTATTAGTCGTTATTAGGTTTTATTGTTTTAAGCCTATCTGAATAATACACGTGGCGTAGTTAGTTAAGTCGGTGCTGTGCTGTGCTTGCGTGCCAGCTGTATTAGTACTGTAATTTTGAATCTTAGCTGTAGGATTGAGATTAGATCAACGGAAGGGATGAAAGTCGCGTTTCCTAGCGTGAACGCGACACTGTCATTTTCATTTCTATAAATAGGCGCTGTACAAGTTGGCTATTGTTGAATCTTACTTGAAGAATTTACGTTGATATTATGCATTTCATTTGTTTTACTTTGCTTAGCTTGCTTTGCGTTAATGGTAGAAGAAGAGAAACCCTAGGTTTCTACATGGTATCGAGAGCATCAGGTTGAATACGGCGAAGCAAGAGCTAGCGAGAGAATGACGAAGGATAATCGGAAGAATGAGAACTTTGAGCAGGGAGAAGGATCATTTGTTGGAGATAAATTGGAAGGAAAGAAGCCAATGTTTGGAACGTTCAGATCTATGGGAACGCCACCGACGGTGCAGAGCGGAGCAAGAGCAGCTGATGTTGGTTCATTTTTGGTGATAAATCGGAAGGGAAGAAGCCGATGTTCAGATTTGTGGGAACGCCATTGCCGGTGCAGAACGGTGTAAGAGTAGCTGATGTTGCTGGAATCGGAACAAGAGCAGTAGAAAGGAACTACAATGGTGGAGGAGGAAATGGAGTTCGTGAGCCACCAATGGACAGAAATGGATAGTACATGTTCACTCCAACAGAGGTAGAAGAAATTCTTCAATTACAACCTTCTGATCATCCAGATATGGGTCTCGTAACTGCACCTTTGAATGGAACAAACTTTTTACACTTGAGTCGTTCCATTAGAAGAGCACTAGGTGCTAGGAGTAAACTGGAGATTTTGGATGGTTTTTTATCAGAACCGAGCATGACCTGTAGTTACTATAAGGCCTGGGTTAAGACGGATTATATGATATTTTGTTGGATTATCAATTCCATATCCAAAGAACTTGTGAGTGCGTTTTCACATATAAACAGTACAAAAAGGCTATGGAAGCATTGAATCAGAGATTTGGTAGGCGAAATGGACCGAATGTGTATAAAATTCAGAAAGAAATTATGAAACATAGGCAAGGAAACTTGTCAGTGTTGATGTACTTTAATGAGATGACCACTCTATGGGACGAATTGGATATGATATTACCACCACTTGGATGTATGCGTGAGGCAAGAATGAGGATGAACAAAAGGGAACAAGAGATAAGACTTATGCAGTTCTTAGTTAGTTTACATGATGGATATGATCAAGTAAGGAGTCAGATATTGCTGATAAATCCTTTACCAAGTGTGGATGAAGCCTACTCAATGATAACACAGGTGGAGGATCAGAAGGGTATTACTGAGGATTTTGGGGGAATAGATTACAGAATTGCCATGCAGATAGGAAAGGCTATCAAGTATAAGAATGCAGGGAATACTGATTTCTAAGAAGAGTTAGCAAAGAAGAAAGACAGAGGATGATATGCAGTCATTGCAATGCAGTGGGACATGAAGTGGGAGAATGTTTTAAATTGAATGGTTATCCAGATTGGTACAAAGAATTGAAGAAAAGACAGAATATGACTAGAGTAAATTGTGTTGAAAATGAGGAAGATGTAGTATCAGATGGAGGAAGGTCAGTAAATGGAGAGGGAAATCAAGACTTTGGGAAGATGATATAGACTGAATTGGCAAAGTGTTTTGAGAATTTAATGAATAAAGGAGCAAGCAGTAGTGAAATGCATAGCACAAACATTAACATGGTTCAGAAATCAACAGAGAAGGTAGAAGGGGAGTTTGATGGACACTCTGCATTCAGTATGGTTCCTAGCATGGAGGGAACATACTGGATCATAGATTCAGGGGCAAGTGCACATGTGTGCAGTAATAGGAATATGATGATAAGCTACAGCAAGTTAACTAGACCAGTGAAGGTTCATTTGCTAGATGGAAGTACTAAGATGGTATATTACTCTGGTTAACAAGGATATAACCTTGTATAATGTGCTATATGTACAAGGTTTCACTCATAATCTTTTGTCAGTTGCACAGTTGATTGGGGAATTGGATGTAAGATGTACATTTTACAGAGGACATTGCTTGATACAGAGGAGGGACTCAGATCAAGTTTTGGGAATAGGAAAGGCATAAAAGAATTTGTATGTGATACAATCAAATGTGGAAAACCACTTTTGCAATTTTGTTAATCCAAAGGAAATGACTATGGAGAAATGGCACATATTTTTGGGACATCCCTCACTCTCTACACTACAGCATATGAAAGGTCTTGTGGACAATTCACACATGACATATTGGAAGGAATAAGGAACTGTGAAATCTGTGTGAAGGCCAAACACTGCAAGGATCCATATCCAGTGTTAAATAGCAGGACATATGAGCTATTTGAACTGATTCACATTGATGTTCGGGCCATATGACTTAGAGAGTGTCTGCAACACTAGATATGTATCGACTATAGTTGAGGATCACAGCAGAATGGTATGGACATTTCTGATGAGCACAAAGGATCTGGTGTGTTCAATTCTCAAAACATACATTCTTATGGTGAAGAATCAGTTTGGGAGGAATATAAAGAAGTTAAGATCTGACAATGAGTCAGAATTTGTAAATAGACATGTGAGAGATATGCTCAATTCATTTGGAATTGTGCATCAAAGGTCCTGTGTTAGGGCACCAGAACAAAATGGAGTAGTTGAGAGAAGACATAGGAATCTTCTCTCAACATCAAGAGCTTTGATGTACCAAAGCTCACTACCACAAAATTTTTGGCCATATTCAATTCTAACTGCAACCTGGATGATAAACATGTTGCCTAGCAGAGTGTTGAACTGGGATTCTCCTTACACGATCATGTATGGAGAAGAGCTAGACCTCAGTTGTGTTGAGGCCCTTTGGATGTGTAATACCCCGACTTTCGTAATATTTATATTATGCAAGTAAATTCGAAACTCTCGTGACGAATAAATAGAAGGACTACTTTGTTAAGTTATGCGAGGTTGCAATTTTATTTGCAAAATAGAGATAATATGTTATCTCTCGTGATTTTAAATCGCGTAAAACGATAATCGAACTTTCGTATTTTATTACGATTGTTATAAAGACTAAAACGAATAATTATTAAATCAATAATTAATTCGTAAGGTATATAATAAATGGGCCGATATTATATTTAAGATTCATTGGGCCGAGCCCAATATGTGAACCACAAGAACAATAAGGCCCAAGCCTTTAACAACAAAAATAATTAGCCAATAAAAGAAAAGAAAATAGAAAAGAAAATAGAAGATTGTGAAGATCAATAGAAGAGGCATGGCCTCCAATTAATCCCCACTTGAACCATCACAAATATCTTCATTCCCCCCCCCCCCCCCCCCCCCCCACAATTAATCCCCACTTGAACCATCACAAATATCTTCATTCTTCCCCCTTAACTTCATTACCTCCCTGCACAACACCAAAACACCTCACAAAGAAAAGAAAGGTAGCAGCAGCAGACAGAAGAGAAGGAAAAGGAAGAAGAAGCTAAGGAGGAAGAACCATTCCACTACACTCATTCCGTTCAGAATCTATCCACACTAATCGTATGCCTTCACTCCTTTTCCAATTATGTTAGAAGAAAGCATGTATGTAGAACGTAGAAACGGAACTAGAACATGAATCAAGGCTCGATAATGAACCCCATAACCAAAGAACCATATGTATATATGTGTACATATCCTCAAGCATAAATGATGAACACAAGCCCCTAACCTAAGAATCACCCAAACGAGAATGAACCTTAAACGTATATTGTTATAATCGAAACATTTATGCATTGATGAAATGAACGAAAGCTAGAGCAGTAAGAGGTTTATACCGATTCGGAGAACGGCAGAGCCGCGTTCGATTATTCGACGGTGCGAACGAGAGAGGGAGAGAGAGGGGTTGACTACCCTGCTTTTGTCCGATGGGTGCCGAACGACGAGCTCGGCGGGGGCAGCAGCGTTGATGGTGGATTATCCAACGGCAGCGAATGACGGTGACTGCGGTGGGAGACCGACGACGGCGAAGGCAGCGGCGGCGCTGGTGGATCTTCCACCGGCGGTGGCGGAGCTACCTTTGCTGGAACGGCGACCGTGAGCGAGCCGATGGAGACGACGGTGATGGAAGCTGGTCAGAACGAGGGAGAAGAGAGAGGCGAAGATGGAGGGAGTTAAGAGAGGAACGAGATTAGGAATTTTCGATTCGGGGGTTAGGGTTCCGATTCGATTTGAGAGAAATTGGAGGAGGAGACGGACCGCGAAGCGGCGGCGTTCGAAGGCCACGACGGCGGCGACGGCCGCCGGAATCGCCGATGAAGGCGAGGGAGAGGGGAGGTGTCATCGGGTAGAGTTGGAGAAGAGAAAGAGGGTTGTGCGCGTGAGAAAGAGGGTTGTGCGCGTGTGTGTTGTGCAACCAAGAGAAAAAAAGGGAACAAATTGGATTGGGCCCTTGAGATTGGGCCTGAATAAATTGTCAAGCTGGGCCATGAATTAACTTTGGACTGGGCCTCCCATTTTGGCCAGAATAATTATCAACGGGCCATACCCAATTTCTGTTGGGCCGTGAATTAAATTGAACGGGCTCAACTATTGGGCCGGATTAATAAAATCGGCCCAGAATATTAAAATCAGATTTAATTAAGATTTTAATTATTAAAATGATTAAGGTTATTCATGATAATAATTAATTAAGATTTAATTAATTATTAAGCTATACTTAGCTTAAGAATATGTTCTGAAAATTTCACGATTTTCGGAAATTGATTTAACGAATAAATGGTCTCGAATGATAAGAGAAACGAATGAATGATAAAAAGATTATTCCTTTATACAAGGATTAAAGGATTAAAAACCAATCTGTTATCCTTAACAGATTTATAAGATAGAAAAATATACTAGACGATTATTTTCCCTTAAGAGGTTTTATTATGAGAATTTAGATTCTTATTATACCTTTATGGATAGGCACATTTCGTCAAGGTTGCTGACGTTGTTTGCCTATTAAGATCGGCCATATTCTACGCTTCAAGAGGTAGGCTTACTTTCCAAAAGTATATGAGCCACGTATGCTCAATGGTTTCAAAAATGCAAAACTTATTATCCATAAAATGTTTAATGTGCCCTCTACATGTTAAATGCTCTGAAAAGTTAATCGATCGAGGTTCATTGCTTGTCTAACACACTAGCTTTGAATTGTGTATACACCCTAGTAGTAACGCGGAGGTTGATCTCTCTCGTGTTCTATCTTTGACTGGGATTCTCTGGGTTTCGGCCCGAAATCCAAATGATGAATGATGAATGGATCCGACGGTGGCTAGAGGTCCGGGATCAAAGTAAGAGTAACTGTAGAGTGCGACATGAGGCCGGTGATAACCACATATTTAGCATGCTTTAGAGTGCGTCTCGATGCGTGTTTTGGTTAAGATATGTGCTTCAATGAATAGGAAATGATAGGATTTTACAATTTATACATTTTCTATATGCTTTGCGTTTTCTCTCGGTTTCCGTGCTAATTTCAGGTGCTGTGGAAATTTTCTGGGCAAGTTTGACTTTTCCTATGTCGAAGAGGATCGAAAGAGGAAGCCGTAGCACTTTGCGGATTAATTTTCCGATGCCGGACGAGAGAGAACGAGCCAAAACCATGAGAGCGCGCAAACTGTGCAATGTGGGCGGAAATGAACAAGTCAAACGGAAATGCACTAGTCAACCCTTCATTAAACTTTCCAGAAATTACAAATTTTACCCCACATTCTCAACTTAAGTTTCTAGTATTTGCAATTTGACCCCAATGTGTGGGAGAACTATAAATAGCTAGATATTTTCCTTATTTGGCAAAAAAATTTCACTTGTATTTCACTTGAGCAATTTCTCTTAGAACCCTAGCTATTTTCCCTCTTTCTACTTTGGTATTTTCAAATATTTGTGGATGATCAATCTTGGATATTGAAGATTTGTGGAGCATTTCAATTCCTTTTCATTTCCTTGTCATTTCTATCATGAATTCTCTTATTTTCCATGGTTTGATTGCTAGATCTATGGCTATCTAAGCTTGCATATGGCTCAAAGTGATGGATAATTTGATGTAGATTCTAGGATGTTGATCTACCTTCCTCTTGGATTGCCTATGGATTGGGACTTTAATTTGAATGCATGAATAATTGATCACTAGGAGTGCATCTAAGGTGTTTGAGGGAATGCCTAGTAAGCTTCCTTTCATAGCACTTGGCATCAATCCATACCCATATCACTTGATTTCATCTCTTATAGTTCCTATAAAGAATTAGATGAGTTGGATGAGAGTTGGTAGGTTATCTTAGACTATTTTGAGCTATTTGGAGTTGATAGAGTATTTAAAGGCTTAGAAAGCATTTGTTGCTCTATTGATCAACTTGTTAATCACCCTAGTAAGGTAGGTTAGCATATATGATATAAGAAACCATCCAAGGTGGATTAAATTGGCTTGAAGCATCTAGATTCTAAAACCTTCATCATCATCATATTAGAAATCACTTGGATCCATGCCTTTTAATATTGTTGATTCTTCATACTTGCATTTTACTAGTCTTGTTTACTTTACATTGTTGAGTTTACATTCCACTTTACTCATTACTTGCCTAGTAATAAAACTCCAAAATCATGAATATGTGCTTAGATAGTATGATAGGGACTACGTGAACTACTTGATTTTCTATTGATACATTCACTCCTTGAGGTTCGACCCGGACTACTAGCTAGTTTGGTTATTGTATTATTGATAGGCTAGAAATAGCCGAGTCAATTTTTGGCGCCGTTGCCGGGGAGTGATTAGATAGACATTTCAATAGTTTGTTTAGTCACTTGTTACTAATCTAAGCTTGTTTTTAATTTTCTCTTTCTTTCTGTTTTGAAGGTACATGCTCACAAGGTCCAAGGGGAGACTTGTAGAGCCACTTGTCTTGGAATTTGAGAGAAGGCATAGAAGGAGGAATTCTAGAGAAGAACAAGAAATGGGTGATCAAAACCCGAATATGGAGGCTATTATGAAAAGGATGGAAGAAATGCAATTAGAAATTGATGAGCAAAAGAGGAAGGCTAATGAGGCGCCACCACCTCCTATCAACTTTATGTATCAAGCTCCAACGGATCAATATCAAGGAGGAGAGTGGGGCACGATCAATGCCAACAATTTCGAGTTGAAGACCGGCTTGATTCAAATGGTGATGAATGCTCAATTTGGAGGAAGTCCCCTAGAGGATCCAAATGCACATCTTAATTCTTTCTTGGAGATATGTGACACCGTTAAGCTCAATGGTGTCCCTTGTGATGCCATTCGACTAAGGATGTTTGGTTTCTCTTTGAGGGATAGAGCCAAAGATTGGTACAAGGGATTGAATAAGTCGGAAATTCACACTTGGCAAGATCTTTGCAAAGCCTTCTTATCAAAGTACTTCCCTCCCTCAAAGGCTCACAAGATGATTTCGGAGAATTCTCATTTCTCTCAACATGGGGATGAGACCTTATTTGAAGCTTGGGAGAGAGGTATAGAGAGCTCATCCTGAAATGTCCTCAACACGGTTTGAGTGAAGATCAACAAGTAACTCACTTCTATAGTGGACTCACTTCTCATACAAGGAGTGTAGTTGATGCCACCGCGGGGGGTTGTTTGTTGAACAAGCATGCCAAGGAAGCATTGAGGATAATTGAGGAGATGGCGGCTCATGCCTACCAATGGCCTATGGAGCGGACTTCCACAAAGAGGGTTGCCTCTCTATTGGATGAGAGATATGATGAGTTGACATCATTAATCACTACTCTAAAGAGTGATTATGATAAGGGTCAAAGAGACATGATGGAGATAAGAGCCATCGAGAAATATAAGAATGACGAGGTCTTAAATGAGGAGGAGGTGAAGTACATTAACCGTTGGAATCAAGGTAATTTTCAAAGGAATTATGGAAATTCTTCCTTCAATAATCATCCAAACCTCTCCTATGGAAATCCGCAAAATGCTATCAATGCTCATCAATCTTCTCCTCCCGGATTTGGTGTTTCACATCATGTTGTTGAAGAAAAGAAGCCTCCTCAACCGGGGTTGGAAAGCATCATATCCAACAAATGGCTGCTCAACAAAGCTCTTTTATTGCTCAAACGGGGCAAAAGGTCACCACCTTGGAGAACACGGTTTCTTCCATGGACAAGCATATCAAGATGTTTGAGGGCCAAATAAGCCAAGTGGCTAACCATGTTGCTTCTCAACACAAGCAAGGGCAATATTCGAGTAATACGGAGGTGAACCCCAAAGGAAATTGTAGTGCTATCGTTACAAGAAGTGGAAGAGCATATGGAAGCAAAGAGAAAGCTGTGGATGTTGATGAAGAGCCATTAGTTGAGGATTTGCCATATGAAGAGGAAGACCACATGGTTGATGAAAAAAAGAAGGAAGTGAGAAATCCTATTCTCAAGAGGGAGTTCCTTAAGAGAAATGATGTAGTGGAAGTTCCTTTACCTACAAAGGATGTCATCACCAAGGCACCTTTCCCTCATCGTCTACCAAAGCCCAAGATGGATGAGAAGATGAAGAGGTTCTTGGCCATGATTAGCAAGGTGCAAGTTAACATTCCTTTGTTGGATGCATTGAGAGATATGCCCGGGTATGTTAAATTCTTGAAGGATGTCGTGTCTAACAAGAGAAAGTTCGATTACTTTGAAACCATCAATATGAGTGAAGAGTGTAGTGCGGTTCTCCAACGAAAGCTACCTCTCAAGCAAAAGGATCCGGGATCGTTTACCATTCCTTGTCTCGTTGGAGGTAAAAAATTTGGTAATGTTCTATGTGATCTTGGAGCCTTTATCAATTTGATGCCCTTGTCAATCTTCAAGAGGCTTGACATTGGAAATCTTCGTCCTACTCCGGTTTGTTTACAAATGGCGGACTGTTCTATCAAATATGCACAAGGAATTGTTGAAGATGTGCTTGTGAAGGTTGAATCCTTCATATTCCCGGTGGATTTTGTTGTACTTGATATGCCGGAAGATAAAGAGATGCCTCTCATCCTTGGGAGACCATTTTTGGCAACTGGGAGAGCCTTGATTGATGTGCATGAAAGGAATCTTACATTTCGAATCAACAACGAAACCCTCACCATTTCGATCTATGATGCAATGAAGAAATCAAAGGATCATGACTTTGAGGAGTGCAATGTCATAGGGGTTGTATCACAATCTCAAAGAGAGGATCGTTGGGAATTCCAAGACTCCGTCTACCCATACTCCGAGCTGGATGAGGCTTGTGATGAACTTTTGAGCGCCCTTGCTCTTATGGAGTCTCAAGAGTCTTCGTCTCCTATCGACCCACAAATTCTCTCGTCTTCTCAACATGAGCATGACTTCTTCCCAAACAACACCGAAGAGAATCCACTCCAAGATTGGAGCTCTAAGGATGAAGGTATTTCTCATACTCTAGTTCCTAAGGACTCTCTAGGAAGTGTCGATTTGCTTGAGACGAAAGAGAATAGCATGAAAGACGTGGCAATTTCTTTTGAGTTGAAAGTCGAGAAAGACGATGATGAGGAGCAAGCTAAGTTTGGGGGTGTTACCCCTCATAAAGAAGTTGTAAAGTTCTTTGAGGATGTAGACGACAGTAAGGAGAAAATGGATGACGATGATCCTTTGATCCTTGGTATGTCTTTCGGGCCTATAAGCCGAGTTTTGGGGGAATTGTGTAATGAAAGCCTCACTTTTCGAGTTAATGGAGATGAGACGATGTTCATAAGCCGGAAGTTGAGATTGAATTGCCAATTCCGAGTGACGAGAAGTGCTACAAGATCAGGGTCGAGTCTCGGGTGAAGCTTGTGTATCCATTTCATGGAGGTGGTACAAGGATGAATGAAGCAAAGCCTCCTTGGAAGATAGGAGATCCATTTCACGACGAATGTGGAAACGTCAAATTTCGTGGCAAGGATTCGTTTGATGTACCATGAGCTCCATTGAGGTATCGTCGAGCTAGCGACGTTAAACAAAGCGCTCGTTGGGAGGCACCCCAACACGTATCCTTTATTTTCTCGTTTTCTTTAAGTTTAGGTTGAGTCGTTTTAGTTAAATAAGAGTTGAGAAGTGGGTCGATTTGTTATGGAAAAAATAGTTCTAAGTGTTGGATGCTATCTTTTGCCTTAGAAAATATTTGAGATTTTTCAAGTTGGCAATTTCATGCCTTAGAAAAATTGTGAGAATTTTCAAGTTCTTGTATTCCAACACTTAAAAAATTTTTGAGGGTCTAAGTTCTACTTTTGCGCAGTCCGGCGGTAAAAAAAAAAAAAAAAATAGTACAACTTGTCGGAATTCGATTCCGTCTATTGCATTGCGTTCCTAAGACTCGAGAGTAGGGGGGAGGACCGACTCCCGTCCCGGACCGGCCCGGGAAGGCTCGGGCCAAGCCCGGGTACAGTGCAAACAACGACCGTTTGCGTTGGTAGCTGCGTTGGTCACTGCAGCCACGGCGACCGATGAAAGGTCTCTGCCGGCGAGCCGTTTTCAGCTATCCCCACAGCGGTCAACCCTTTCCTCCCGGGTTTGACCGCTGTTCTTCCTTCCCCCCTATTTTCATTTTGTTTTTCCATTTTCTTTTTGCTATTATATCTTATCTCCTACACTTCTCTTACCTCATTTCTCTTACTTATTTATTTCTTTCTCTTGAGATGATGAACATGTTCTTGAAATTGAAAAGTCAAGAGGAGCAAAGCATGACGAAGGAATGGATTCAACTTGATCGAGCATATACCGGAGTGAGCAACATTGAACGTGATATGCATCGCAAGCTTGGACCTTTGTGAGTGTAGTTTAAATTCCTTATTATTCTTCCCTCCAAATTCATTTTAGATTTTATTTCTAAAATAAGTTTGGGGGAGGGGGGTAGGATAAGGTCTTTAAACTACTTTTCTCTCTTCAGTTTTTCATTAAAATTGCGATTTTTAAGCTTATATGTGCTTGATGAAGTTGATTGTGCTTAATTGGATGCTTGAAAGGGATGAATTTGTTTGAGTGTGTTTGGTATGTGATGAGAGTGTATAAGTTGGAATGTGATTCAAGTGGTTCATATGTGTGTAAATGTATGCTTACTTGCAAATTTTGCAAAATTTTTAAAACTTCTTTCGAATGAATCACTTGAAGTATTGGTTTTCATATCGTGTTTTTCACTCCTTTGCTTTCAAGAGAGATGTCGATGATGAAGTTGAGCGAAAAATGATATCATATTTTTGGAATCTTTCATGTGTGTATTAAGCATGAAATGGTCGCATGACACGATTAACTAGGAATGATTGATCTTAGGCACATGAACTCTAAATAAAAGCTTGTGAGGTTTGAGCCGAAACATTTAATTGATAACGTTCTTTTTCTTTCTTGAGAGTTTGCCATGTATTGCATTGTTATCTTCTAGAACTTGCCTTCAATCTCGATCGAGGTTGCTATATGTGCTACGAGAACATAGAAATGATTTTAGGCCCTCACTTGTTAGCCTCATTATTCCCTAAACACTAACCAAATGAAACGTTAACTTTGTGGTCCCCCTTGAGCCTTTGAAGCCCTTGTTGCTAAACCGGATGAAAGGGGGTGAAGGTTGGTTAAGGGAATCTATTGAGAGGTTGTGAAGTAGTGAGGTAACGAGGTTTGAGTAGTTTGATTGAAGAGGTCGTTTTGAGATAAGAATACTCCTATGAGCTCTAGAAAAAAAGAAGGAAAAAAAAAAAGAAAAAAAAATGAAAAAGGTGAGAATGGAATTCTCACAAAAGTGAAAAAATGATGAAAAAGAAGAAAAGAAAAAAGAGTTTGAATAAAGTTAGTTGTGAATGAGAGCATAAAGGAGTTATTCATGAATATTTGGGAAGCTTCAATCAAGCTTGGGTATTAAAGAGTGTAAAGAGGTGAAATGGTGAAGGTAGAAGGTGGAGAAATTCACACTTAGAGTGGAAAGGAGAAGGTGAAAGTACTTAGGAGATTTCTTAGTCACTTAGCCTAAAAATCCCTACCTAAACCAATGTCCCCACATTATAAGCCTAAATAAAAGACCTAATGATCTTAGTTCAAGTGCACAACCAAGCGAGGGAGATCTTGAGGTTTAGGGCAAGCTTATGGTAAGAGCAATGCATGCATGAGTTCGATGAGTGTAAACATTTCTACCATACACTTGAGAGAAAGAGTGATACACTTACACTTAGAGAGGTTTGGAGTTTCATTATGCTTGAGTGATTGATTTCTTAGTTGAGAGTGTTGTGTGATTGTGGATTGTTTAATGCACCTTGGGAGTTCCATGTTTGAAAATGCTTTATTGAGTGAGCTTTGAGGCATCGATGATCTTGATTTGCATACCCATATGTGCTTATGTTCTTTGATTGTTCGTTCCATTGTCGGGACGAGCAATGGCTTAAGTTTGGGGGAGTTTGATAACCACATATTTAGCATGCTTTAGAGTGCGTCTCGATGCGTGTTTTGGTTAAGATATGTGCTTCAATGAATAGGAAATGATAGGTTTTTACAATTTATATATTTTCTATATGCTTTGCATTTTCTCTCGGTTTCTGTGCTAATTTCAGGTGCTGTGGAAATTTTCTGGGCAAGTTTGACTTATCCTATGTCGAAGAGGATCGAAAGAGGAAGCCGTAGCACTTTGTGGATTAATTTTCCGATGCCGGACGAGAGAGAACGAGCCAAAACCGTGAGAGCGCGCAAACTGTGAAAAGTGGGCGGAAATGCACAAGTCAAACGGAAATGCACTAGTCAACCCTTCATTCAACTTTCCAGAAATTACAAATTTTACCCCATCTTCTCAACTTAAGTTTCTAGTATTTGCAATTTGACCCCAATGTGTGGGAGAACTATAAATAGCTAGATATTTTCCTTATTTGGCAAAAAAATTTCACTTGTATTTCACTTGAGCAATATCTCTTAGAACCCTAGCTATTTCCCCTCTTTCTACGTTGGTATTTTCAAATATTTGTGGATGATCAATCTTGGATATTGAAGATTTGTGGAGCATTTCAATTCCTTTTCATTTCCTTGTCATTTCTATTATGAATTCTCTTATTTTCCATGGTTTGATTGCTAGATCTATGGCTAGCTAAGCTTGCATATGGCTCCAAGTGATGGATAATTTGATGTAGATGATAGGTATTAGATTCTAGGATGTTGATCTACCTTCCTCTTGGATTGCCTATGGATTGGGACTTTAATTTGAATGCATGAATAATTGATCACTAGGAGTGCATCTAAGGTGTTTGAGGGAATGCCTAGTATGCTTCCTTTCATAGCACTTGGCATCAATCCATACCCATATCACTTGATTTCATCTCTTATAGTTCCTAGAAAGAATTAGATGAGTTGGATGAGAGTTGGTATGTTATCTTAGACTATTTTGAGCTATTTGGAGTTGAGAGAGTATTTAAAGGCTTAGAAAGCATTTGTTGCTCTATTGATCAACTTGTTAATCACCCTAGTAAGGTAGGTTAGCATATATGATATAAGAAACCATCCAAGGTTGATTAAATTGGCTTGAAGCATCTAGATTCTAAAACCTTCATCATCATCATATTGGAAATCACTTGGATCCATGCCTTTTAATATTGTTGATTCTTCATACTTGCATTTTACTAGTCTTGTTTACTTTACATTGTTGAGTTTACATTCCACTTTACTCATTACTTGCCTAGTTATAAAACACCAAAATCATAATATGTGCTTAGATAGTATGATAGGGACTACGTGATTTTCTATTCACTCCTTGAGGTTCGACCCGGACTACTAGCTAGTTCGGTTATTATATTATTGATAGGCTAGAAATAGCCGAGTCAGCCGGCAAATGAAATGTTTTGGCATGCTTAGATGTATTTGTTTTCTAAAACCTTCTAAGTCATGTTTATAATGATGGATAATATGCTATGTTTCTCGACTGTTAACAAAATGCGTAGCCCACTGAGTACATTAGTACTTAGCCCAAAATGTTTAAAATGTTTACAGGTTGACGGGGATTGTGATGACGAAGGCGGAGCTGAGGCAATGTTTATCTTCTATTAAGCTTCCGCTATTCGTACTTCTTTTGTTAAGTACACTGTACTCTGAACTTATTCACTTACTATCGAGAACTTGAACTCGTTGTTTTGTAATGATGGTCTTATGTTGATTCGTCTAGCCATCGAATCTTATGCGATCCTGTGATGAATGATATAAATGTTATGTTGGGTTTATTACCGCTTGATTTCATTCCGGTTTATTCCCTCTTTCAAACGAGATGTTGCCCAACTTTTTGGGAACATCATTAAATGGTTGAATAGTAATGATCCCCTTTCTATCCCCACTTCTTTATTCCAACCCCTAGTCACGCCCTTGGCACGTGCGCCTTCCTTCGGGAATTGGGGTGTGACAGATTGGTATCAGAGCACAAGTTCTTTCATGGCTCTGATAGTAAATGATTATGGAGGTCGAGTCTAGAATCGTTTCTCTAGACTCATAAATGTTATTCAAGTCCTCAGCTCTTCATCACAGTACCATCAACACGGCTAAGTTGAATTCTTCAACTTTTATTTGAACATGGGAATTATGTATTACTGCTTATTGCATAATACTTGTGGATGTCAAGGAATGAAATGGACTGTGTACCACATGGAAAGGAAATGAAAGATGAATGATGATGTTGCGTTGGATTCCCCGAATCCCCGCCCAAAAAGAAATGTTTCGTACTTGGTTTCATGACCATACGATTATGAATGAAGTTTTATGATCCCACGAGATAGGGACTAAGACTTCAATAACGTTGATGATAGTTATTCTTGACTCACGTCGAATTAACTATAAAAATGAATGAGGAAAATGATTTCAAGGAGGGTTTCAACAAGGAGGAAAGGAACACGATGGCATCAACGAGGCAATGGATCGAGTTCAAGGAAAGAAAGGTGTTATTAATGCGCAAGATCAAGAATCGTTGCGAATGAAGGTCGCTTAGAGTAATAATTACCTCTCGACCTAAGATATGAATGATGAACACCTTTAGAATGTTATGGTTTAAATATATAAACTTGAACATAGAAAGAATGCTTTAAGATAAGTTTCTCACGTAGAACTTATGACGATTTATGGTTTGTTATGATTAACGAACATATATGATGGTTTCACATATAGGGATTCACTGTGGTTAAAGGTTAAAGGATATCTAAGATGAGTGATGATTAAGTTATACATGTAATGGTTTCACATAAAGGGATCCACTATGATTACGGTTGAAGGATATAGTTAACATAAATGGTTATGACTTTTACGAAATCAATCCTCGAGTTTTGGTATTGATTAGAACGTGTTACGCTAAAATGGAGGTACTAAACGAAGCGCCCAAGAGGCGAATGACGAGGGAGTCCGCAAAGGACGAGAGGGTAGCTCGGTTCAGGAACTATCGATTTTTGTTCATGACCGTCCTCTAGAAGCAAGTATAGCAAGATGGCACCGAACCGTCGAGGAAGACAACCTGAAGGAGGTGAGGATGAACCGATACCAAACCACCCAGTGCTTTCGGCAGTTGAGAAATTTAAGAAGGAAAGGCCGCCTACTTTTGACGGTACAGGCGAGCCTGCTGATGCTGAAAAATGGATACGAGCTATTGAAAAGATATTCGACTATGTCGGATGCGATGATGAGGAGAAGCTCACTTGCGCTATCTACCAACTGGTAGAGGAAGCTGACTATTGGTGGCAATCTGTGAGGCGCACCATGACTGAGGAACAATGGGGTCACTTCACTTGGGACATGTTCAAGGATGAACTGTCACAGAAGTACATACCCGGATGCTATTGCCAGAAGAAACAAAATGAGTTCTGGAACCTCAAGCAGAGGAAGATGACAGTAATGGAATACGATCGGGCCTTCGCCCAACTATCACGCTATGCTCCACATCTGGTGGACACTGATGCTTCAAAAGCTTTGAAGTTCAGAAATGGTTTACGCCATGAGATTTCTATTTCCCTCGCTAGTCAGGGCCCACTGACATACGCACAGACACTAAGTAGGGCTATGACTATAGAGTCTCTGTTGCCTCAAGAGAGGAACCCTACTCAAGCTCCATCTCAGAATGATGGAAAAGGAAAAAGGAAATGGGAGGACCGGAGCGGAGGAAACTCTGGTAAGGAGAAGAAGCCCTGGATGGGAAATCAGAATCAAAACTTTCAGCAACGACAACAACCACCACAACCACGACCACTACTGCAAGTCCCGGCTTGGAACATGCCGATATGCCCTAAGTGTTAGAAACCCCACTCTGGGGAATGTAGAAAGGGGACAAACACATGCTTCAAGTGCGGTAAAGCGGGACACTATGCAAATGTGTGTCCTAGCTTGGGAAGAAACGGGGGAGCAACCCAACTGCAGCAGCATAACCAGATGGACCAACCGAGGCTGGACCAAGGACCAGCTGGTAACCGTGGACTGCCACCACAAGTGGGGGCTTATGCTTTGAACCAGCAGCAGGCAGCCCAAGCTCAGGGAAACCTGGCAGGTATGATTAAATTGAGTAATCATCCTATACTGGCTTTGTTTGTTACTGGAGCTTCGCACTCGTTTATATCAACTCGAGCATGCATAGAGCTAGAACTAGAGATGGAACGGACTGAGCATGCACTCACCATAAGTATCCTCTCAGGTAGAACTATGACTTCTAGGAAAGTTTGCTTGAATCAGGAGCTTAGAATCGAAGATCTCTCTTTTAGAATAGATCTTTACGTTATTGATATGCGCGATTTTGATATCATTTTGGGGATGGACTGGATGCAAGCGAATGGTGCCACGATCGACTGCAAGGAAAGAGAAGTGATGTTTCAAACTACGGATGGAAACAAGGTGTGCTTCCGAGGAAAAAGAATGGGGACAAGCGTACCTGTCATTTCAGCCTTCAAAGCTGTGAAGATGATTAGGAAAGGAAGTTGTCAAGCTTTTCGTAAGCTTGACGAAGGATCCAGAAGAAGGATTAAAGCGGAAGGATGTTCCAGTAGTGTGCGAATACCCAAATGTATTCCCAGATGACCTACCGGGCTTACCTCCAGACAGACAACTAGAATTCAACATCGACTTGGAGCCAGGAGCTGCTCCTGTGTCGAAAGCACCATATAGAATGACACCTAAGGAATTGCAAGAACTGAAGGTTCAGTTGCAAGAATTGTTGGACCTAGGCTTCATACAACCTAGTGTATCACCTTGGGGAGCGCCAGTGTTATTCGTCAAGAAGAAAGACGATACATTGAGAATGTGTATTGACTATAGAGAACTCAATAAGCTCACAATCAAGAATAAATATCCTCTTCCGAGGATAGATGATTTGTTCGACCGGTTGAAGGGAGCGAGTGTGTTCTCTAAGATCGATTTGAGATCTGGATACCATCAATTGAAGATGAAGAAGGAAGATGTTCCAAAGAGGGCGTTCAGAACACGCTATGGACATTATGAGTTTACGGTAATGCCGTTTGGATTGACAAATGCTCCAGCTGTCTTTATGGATTTGATGAACAAAATTTTTCATCAATATCTAGATAGATTTGTCCTAGTCTTTATTGACGATATTCTCGTATACTCCAAGAGTAATGAGAAACACGAGGAGCATTTACGGATTGTACTAGAGACGTTGAGGATAGAGAAGCTATACGCCAAATTCAGCAAGTGTGAATTATGGATAAAGGAAGTGATGTTTCTTGGACACATCGTGTCAGCCGAAGGAATCAAAGTTGACCCTGCTAAGGTTGAAACGGTCAAAGAATGGAGAACTCCAACCAATGCGAACGAGATTAGAATTTTCCTTGGTTTGGCAGGATATTATCGTCATTTCATTCAAGGGTTCTCGAAATTGGCTAGGCCAATGACTCAACTTTTGAGGAAGGAGATCAAGTACGCTTGGTCAGAAGAATGTGAGAAAAGTTTTCAAGAGCTTAAGGCAAGACTGACTACTGCCCCAGTGTTGGTAGTACCGGAAGAGAATGAAGGATTCGTTGTTTATACGGATGCCTCTAAACTAGGATTGGGTTGCGTGTTAGTGCAGAATCACAAGGTGATTGCATACGCTTCACGTCAATTAAAGCCCCATGAGTTGAACTATCCTACTCATGACTTGGAGTTGGCAGCAGTCGTACACGCTCTAAAGATATGGAGGCATTATCTTTATGGAGTGAAGTGCAAGATCTTCACCGATCACAAGAGCTTGAAATACTTCTTCGAGCAGAAGGATTTGAATATGAGACAAAGGAGGTGGCTCGAACTAGTTAAGGATTATGATTGCACCATCAGCTATCACCCTGGAAAGTCCAATGTGGTAGCAGATGCACTGAGTCGAAAGACTAAGGCAAAGTTGGGATATCTTGTTACTTGTGAGGAGAAGCTTATCCACGAGTTTTCAAAACTCGAACTAGAAGTGGTTCACTCACCTGAATCGATAAAAGCTTGTGCAACCTTATTTGCTGAACCTGACTTGAAGGAAAGAATTGTGAGGTCACAAAGAGAAGATGGATTTTTGGAGAAAATGCGTCTCATCGCAAGGTCAGAGGAACCTAAAGGATTCACAGAGGCAAAGGATAATGCATTGATGATGAATGGAAGTGGGAGCATATCAACATGGACTTCGTAGTGAACCTACTGAAGTCGGTTCAAAAGAATACGGCCATTTGGGTCATTGTCGATCGGTTAAGTAAGTCAGCGCACTTCTTGCCGATTCAAATGACGTTTAGTCTAGAGAGACTTGCAAAGATATATGTGAAAGAGATAGTACGCCTTCACGATGTACCAGTGTCAACTACGTCTGACCGTGATACAAGATTCACGTCACGTTTTTGGAAGAGTCTACAAGAATGTATGGGAACTCAATTGAATTTCAGCACGGCTTTCCACCCACAAACTGATGGACAATCAGAAAGAACGATCCAAATTCTTGAGGATATGTTAAGAGCGATAGTCGCTGACAAAGGTGGAAATTGGGAGGATTTATTGCCTCTCGTGGAGTTTGCTTATAACAATAGTTATCAGGCTACAATTGGAATGGCTCCATATGAAGCATTATATGGAAGGAAATGTAGGTCACCACTTTATTGGGATGAAGTTGGTGAAAGAAGGCTTTTAGGTCCAGAATTGGTTCAACAAATGGTCGAGAAGGTCGACGAGATTAAGCAAAGGATAAAGGAAGCTCAGGATCGACAGAAATCATACGCCGACAAGCGTAGATCTGAATTACAGTTCGATGTTGGGGAAAGAGTTTTCCTCAAGGTATCTCCTACTAAAGGAGTGATACGTTTTGGCAAGAGAGGAAAGCTACGACCTCGATATATAGGTCCTTTTGAAATATTGGAAAAGATAGGCAATGTAGCCTATAGGTTGGCGTTGCCACCTAGTATCGGAGATGTGCACAATGTGTTTCATGTCTCCCAGTTGAGGAAATACGTGTTTGATCCTAAACACGTGATCAAGTATGATGAGGTGGTCCTTGCCGAGGACCTCACCTACGAGGAAAAGCCCATAAGGATCTTAGACAGGAAAGTAAAGGTATTGAGGAACAGTGAGGTTGTTACGGTTAAAGTGTTATGGAGTCACCACGGGCAAGAGGAAGCCACGTGGGAGCTCGAGGATAAAATGAAGGAATTATATCCAGAATTAGAGTACCCACAAGCATAGATTTCGAGGACGAAATTTTTTTTAGGAGGGTAGGATGTAATACCCCGACTTTCGTAATATTTATATTATGCAAGTAAATTCGAAACTCTCGTAGTTTCAATTTTCATAGACGAATAAATAGAAGGACTTCTTTGTTAAGTTATGTGAGGTTGCAATTTTATTTGCAAAATAGAGATAATATGTTATCTCTCGTGATTTTAAATCGCGTAAAACGATAATCGAACTTTCGTATTTTATTACGATTGTTATAAAGACTAAAACGAATAATTATTAAATCAATAATTAATTCGTAAGGTATATAAAAATGGGCCGATATTATATTTAAGATTCATTGGGCCGAGCCCAATATGTGAACCACAAGAACAATAAGGCCCAAGCCTTTAACAACAAAAAGGGGCCCAACTAATTACATAAATTAGCCAATAAAAGAAAAGAAAATAGAAAAGAAAATAGAAGATTGTGAAGATCAATAGAAAAGGTGTGGCCTCCAATTAATCCCCACTTGAACCATCACAAATATCTTCATTCTTCCCCCCTTCACAATTAATCCCCACTTGAACCATCACAAATATCTTCATTCTTCCCCCTTCACTTCATTACCTCCCTGCACAACACCAAAACACCTCACAAAGAAAAGAAAGGTAGTAGCAGCAGATAGAAGAGAAGGAAAAGGAAGAAGAAGCTAAGGAGGAAGAACCATTCCACTACACTCATTCCGTTCAGAATCTATCCACACTAATCGTAAGCCTTCACTCCTTTTCGATTATGTTAGAAGAAAGCATGTATGTAGAACGTAGAAACGGAACTAGAACATGAATCAAGGCTCGATAATGAACCCCATAACCAAAGAACCATATGTATATATGTTGTATATATCCTCAAGCATAAATGATGAACACAAGCCCCTAACCTAAGAATCACCCAAACGAGAATGAACCTTAAACGTATATTGTTATAATCGAAACATTTTATGCATTGATGAAATGAACGAAAGCTAGAGCAGTAAGAGGTTTATACCGATTCGGAGAATGGCAGAGCCGCGTTCGATTATTCGACGGTGCGAACGAGAGAGGGAGAGAGAGGGGTTGACTACCCTGCTGCTGTCCGATGGGTGCCGAACGGCGAGCTCGGCGGGGGCAACAGCGTTGATGGTGGATTATCCAACGGCAGCGATTGACGATGACTGCGGTGGGAGACCGACGACGGCGAAGGCAGCGGTTGCGGTGGCGGCGGCGCTGGTGGATCTTCCACCGGCGGTGGCGGAGCTACCTTTGCTGGAACGATGACCGTGAGCGAGCCGATGGAGACGACGGTGATGGAAGCTGGTCAGAACGAGGGAGAAGAGAGAGGCGAAGATGGAGGGAGTTAAGAGAGGAACGAGATTAGGAATTTTCGATTCGGGGGTTAGGGTTCCGATTCGATTTGAGAGAAATTGGAGGAGGAGACGGACCGCGAAGCGGCGGCGTTCGAAGGCCACGACGGCGGCGACGGCCGCCGGAATCGCCTACGAAGGCGAGGGAGAGGGGAGGTGTCATCGGGTAGAGTTGGAGAAGAGAAATAGGGTTGTGCGCGTGTGTGTTGTGCAACCAAGAGAAAAAAAGGGAACAAATTGGATTGGGCCCTTGAGATTGGGCCTGAATAAATTGTCAAGCTGGGCCATAAATTAACTTTGGACTGGGCCTCCCATTTTGGCCAGAATAATTATCAACGGGCCATACCCAATTTCCGTTGGGCCGTGAATTAAATTGAACGGGCTCAACTATTGGGCCGGATTAATAAGACCGGCCAAGAATATTAAAATCAAATTTAATTAAGATTTTAATTATTAAAATGATTAAGGTTATTCATGATAATAATTTATTAAGATTTAATTAATTATTAAGCTATACTTAGCTTAAGAATATGTTATGAAAATTTCACGATGTTCGGAAATTGATTTAACGAATAAATGGTCTCAAATGATAAGAGAAACGAATGAATGATAAAAGATTATTCCTTTATACAAGGATTAAAGGATTAAAAACCAATCTGTTATCCTTAACAGATTTATAAGATAGGAAAATATACTAGACGATTATTTTCCCTTAAGAGGTTTTATTATGAGAATTTAGATTCATATTATACCTTTATGGATAGGCACGTTTCGTCAAGGTTGCTGACGTTGTTTGCCTATCAAGATCGGCCATATTCTACGCTTCAAGAGGTGAGCTTACTTTCCAAAAGTATATGAGCCACGTATGCTCAATGGTTTCAAAAATGCAAAACTTATTATCCATAAAATGTTTAATGTGCCCTCTACATGTTAAATGCTCTGAAAAGTTAATCGATCGAGGTTCATTGCTTGTCTAACACACTAGCTTTGAAATGTGTATACACCCTAGTAGTAACGCGGAGGTTGATCTCTCTCGTGTTTTATCTTTGACTGGGATTCTCTGGGTTTCGGCCCGAAATCCAAATGATGAATGATGAATGGATCCGACGGTGGCTAGAGGTCCGGGATCAAAGTAAGTGTAATTGTAGAGTGCGACATGAGGCCGGCAAATGAAATGTTTTGGCATGCTTAGATGTATTTGTTTTCTAAAACCTTCTAAGTCATGTTTATAATGATGGATAATATGCTATGTTTCTCGACTGTTAATAAAATGCGTAGCCCACTGAGTACATTAGTACTTAGCCCAAAATGTTTAAAATGTTTATAGGTTGACGGGGATTGTGATGACGAAGGCGGATCTGAGGCAATGTTTATCTTCTATTAAGCTTCCGCTATTCGTACTTCTTTTGTTAAGTACACTGTACTTTGAACTTATTCACTTACTATCGAGAACTTGAACTCGTTGTTTTGTAATGATGGTCTTATGTTGATTCGTCGAGCCATCGAATCTTATGCGATCCTGTGATGAATGATATAAATGTTATGTTGGGTTTATTACCGCTTGATTTCATTCCGGTTTATTCCCTCTTTCAAACGAGATGTTGCCCAACTTTTCGGGAACATCATTAAATGGTTGAATAGTAATGATCCCCTTTCTATCCCCACTTCTTTATTCCAACCCCTAGTCACGCCCTTGGCACGTGCGCTTTCCTTCGGGAATTGGGGTGTGACAGGATGCTTGGCCTATGCTGCCAATACTTATCCTGGTAAGGGTAAATTTGATTCAAGAAGCAACAAGTGCATATTTCTTGGATATGATGGGATACATAAAGGTTTTCTCTTATATGACATAATTCATTCTAAAGTATTGGTGTCTAGAGATGTGAAATTTGTTGATTCTGTGTATCCATTTGATGAAGAAACTGTACTAACTCCTTCCACAACACCAGTTGATAATGTTCCATCTGTTCCAACAGCTAACGAGGAACCAATTACAACTGAGGGGATGGAAGAGGTAGATGAGGATGAAGGAAGTTCAGAAGGTAGTGATGTATCAATTACAGATCATCCTTTGGCTGATGATGCTCTTTCATCCACCACACCACAAGAGGAAGAGCATAGACAGGTCAAGAGGGCCAGAAAACAACCAATTTGGATGAATGATTACACATGACACTTAGCTGCTTGTGTGGGTGTGGGTGAGTCAGCAAGTGGTTCCCCACCTAGTTTTCCATATGTGGTTTCACAGGGTCTAACACCAGCTTATACTGAGTATCTTTTCAATTTAACTGTTGTTCAAGAACCAGGGTCTTATAGAGAAGCTAGTGCACACAAGGAATGGGTGGAAGCAATGGATAAAGAGTAGATTGCACAGGAAGAGAATAAGACTTGGGACTTGGTGGCATTGCCTGCTGGAAAGAAGTCAATAGGATGTATAAGGTAAAGTTCACTCCTTTTGGGACTATAGAAAGGTATAAAGCACGTTTGGTTGCAAAAGGATATAATCAATCATATGGTATTGATTATGATGAAGTATTTTCACCAGTTGTTAAATTAGTTTCTGTTAGGATGTTAATAGCTTTGGATCGCAAAAGTCATGACATTTACATCAAAATTGGCCTTTTTACATGGTTTTATTCATGAGGAAATTTACATGACACCACCACAAGGGTATAAAAGGGCAAAACCAGGACAAGTTTGCAGACTGGTAAAGAGTCTATATGGATTAAAACAAGCCTCAAGAGAATGGAATCTGGAGTTCAGCACACAGCTTCTTAAACAAGGTTATACTTCCACTTCTGGGGATCCATGTTTGTTTACTAAAGGGTCAGGAGGGGAGTTCATATGTCTACTTGCATATGTTGATGATGTGTTGATAGCTAGTCCATCTCTTCCTTTGATTGAAGACATTAAGTCGGTTTTGTACAAAATGTTTACAATAAAGGATTTAGGTCCTGCACATTACTTCCTAGGTATGGAGATTGCTAGGGGAGATGATGGTATAGCTTTAAACCAAAAGAAGGAATGTGTTGACTTGATAGCTACAGCAGGACTTGTTGGATGCAAAAGTACTACCACACCCTTACCTCAGGGTATCAAACTAGTTGAGTCAAAGGATTCCTTACTGGTAGATCCAGAACCATACAGAAGGCTAGTAGGGAAATTGCTTATCTAAACCTAACCAGGCCAGATCTAGCCTATTCAGTCCAACAACTGAGTCAGTTTGTGGGGAAGCCTTGTACAACACACTGGGAAGCTGCTTTGCATGTTCTTAAATATCTTAAGGGATGCCCATCTCTAGGACTTTTCTATAAAGCAGAAAATACCACCAATATACAAGGGTTTAGTGATGTGGGGATCCTGTTTGGACACTCGTAGGTCATTAACTGGGTTTTGTGTATTTATGGGCTCTTCTCTCATCTCTTGGAGGTGTAAGAAACAAACAACAGTTTCTACATCAACTGCTGAGGCGGAATACAGAAGTTTGAGTACTACAGCTAAGGAGTTGTACTGGATTTCTTTTATGCTGAATGATTTTGGTTGTTCCACTCCTCTGCCTATTCCCTTGCATTCTGACAACAAAGCTACAATACATATAACTCGAAACATAGTGTTCCATGAGAAAACCAAGCACATAGAGATAGATTGTCATTGGGTGAGAGATAAATTCAAGTCAGGTTTTCTAATTCCTACTCATGTTTCTTCTACACTGCAGTTGGCATATTTGTTTACCAAAGCACTTGCGGGACCTCGTCTTCAGTTCTTACTGTCCGAGATTGGGCTTTTGGATCTCCATCGCACCACTCTTGAGGAGGGTTGTAGAAGTGAAGAGAGTAAAACCGGAAAGGATTGAACCAGCATGCATTGAAGTGTTGAAGAAGAAGCTGTGTTGTATATTTTGTATTAGTCGTTATTAGGTTTTATTGTTTTAAGCCTATCAGAATAAAACACGTGGCGTAGTTAGTTAAGTCGGTGTCGTGCTGGCGTGCCAGCTGTATTAGTACTGTAATTTTGAATCTTAGCCGTAGGATTGAGATTAGATCAACGGAAGGGATGAAAGTCGCGTTTCCTAGCGTGAACGCGACTCTGTCATTTTCATTTCTATAAATAGGCAAGCATGCTGTACAAGTTGGCTACTGTTGAATCTTGAAGAATTTACGTTGATTTTCTGCGTTTCATTTGCTTTACTTTGCTTAGCTTGCTTTAGGTTTCTACATTGTTGCGGCGCTAATGTTTTGGTGCCAACTCTCTGTTAAAATATATCTGTAAAATAAATAGAGATATATATATAATATACCCAATATGGTATAAGGAAATCAAATTAAGGACATACATTTAAAAAACACAAAAAATACCCATTTTGGACGCGCAATTACACAATTACCCCCAATTTAGGTTTCTCAAATTCGCGCTCTCCCAATTTCTGTCTCTCGAATTCGCGCTCCCGATTTCTCTCATCTTTTCACACACGTGCCTGCGACGCCTCTGCACGATCTCTCTCTCTCTCTCTCTCTCTCTCTACTCTCTCTCTCTCTACCCTATCTCTCATGAATGCACCGACGATGGCGGCGGAAGAGGAAGCAGACGGCGGCGGCTGGAGAGGAAGTGGATGGCGACGGCGACGGCGGAGGAGGAGGAAGCCAACGGTGGTAGATCTGTTCGCGATTGAGGAAGAAGCGAACGACATCATATCTCTTCTCGGTGAACGGCGGATCTGTTAGCGGTGGACGGCGGCGGCGGAGGAAGAAGCGAACGACGGCGGATCTGTTCGCGGTGACGGCGGTGGCGGCGGAGGAGGAAGCGTACGGTTGTGGATCTGTTCGCGGTGGAGGAGGAAGTCGACGGCGGAGGCAGCCACTACAACGATTTATGTCTGGTCGAGTTTCTCTAGCTCGGCTTCGTCGTCGCAGTCGCCACGGTGGTGGTTGAAGAAGAAGGTGCGTTCCACGGTGGTCTCTCTCTCTCTCTCTGAACTTCGATTTTGGAGCTCCACATCTTGAAGAATGTTGTAGAAGAAACCAATAAGTCGAAGAATCGGATTGGAAAAACGACGGCGGTTTCGTTCTTCGAGAAGAAGATGGAGTTTGGGCATGCCATCGGCGCCCTTAAATTGGGGAAATTAGATGTCGTTAGTTGCAAGGATGTGGTGAAGGCTGCTTTTGATGAGAAGCTTGAAGCTGAGGGTAATCATGATGGTTATGTTAGGATTTCTGCCACCGATGCAGAGTGGCGTAGGTACGATCTGAGGTTGTGGAGGTATATACCTGGAGAAGGAAAGGGAGCTGCTCATGTTTTTGGTCATAGATGGAGGAATGTGGTGACTAACAATGGATTGGGGCTGCCGAGGTATGTACCTCGAGAAGGAATTGGAGCTGTATATGTTGTTGATTATGGATGGCCGAATGTGGTGATTAAGAATGGATTTGAGGAGTGGGGATAAGTTCAAATAAGTCGTAAAACCTTACGAAAAAATAGTAAAATCATTTATTTATTTGTTTTTCGCACTGATTTTACTATGTGTTGCACTGATTTTGGTTAAAATTTGTGAAATATGTTGGTATTGGTTCTGTTTTGAACTGATTTTGTTAATATTGGAGTGTTTTTTTCAGATTTTATTGTTCGAAATGATCTCTATATCCTGAATATGCTGTGTTTTGGTTAATATCTGTGAAATATGTTGATATTGGTTCTGTTTTGCACAGATTTTGTTAATACTGTACTGTTTTTTCATATTTTTGGGTTCGAAATGATCTAATTCGTACTGCACGTGTTGTGTTTTGATTAAAATTTGTGAAGTTTGTTCATATTGGTTATGTTTTGAACAGATTTTGTTAGTATTAAAGTGTTTTTTAAGACTTGCTGGTTCGAAATGATTTAATTCGTACTGCATATGTTGTTTTTTTTTTTTTTTGTTATAAACTATGAAGTTTGTTCATATTGGTTGATTTTGTTAGTATTAAAGTGTTTTTAAAGATTTGCTGGTTCGAAATGATCTAATTCGTACTGCATATGTTGTGTTTTTTTGTTATAAACTATGAAGTTTGTTCATATTGGTTATGTATTGCACAGATTTTGTTAGTATTAAAGTGTTTTTTAAGATTTGTTGGTTCGAAATGATCTAATTCGTACTGCATGTGCTGTGATTTTTATTATAAACAATGAAGTTTGTTTATACTCCCTCCATTCCACTCTTTTGACTTGCTCTATTATTTTATACCTCACATCTATTCACTCTATAGGCCAAATGGAGAGGAACGGAGGGAGTATTGGTTATGTATTACACAGATTTTGTTAATATTAAAATGTTTTTTTAAGGTTTAATTTTTAGTTTCAGGGTTTAATTCCTCAGTAGACTTTAGTACGAAGTGAATCTATTTCGTACCAATACATAGTTGATTTAGTACGAAGTGAATCTTATTCGTACCAATACATAGTTGCTTTAGTACGAAGTGAATGTATTCGTACCAATAACTGCATAATTGCATACTCAAATATGTATTTCGTAATTCTTATATATAACTGGTACGAATTCGTTATATTTCGTACCTTCTTAAAGTTATACGAATATCATAGCTACAGTAGTCAGTCAAAAAAAAAAAAAAAAAAAAAAAAAAAAACTGAAATTCGAAAATTTTAAAATAAAAAAATAAAAAAAAATAAAAAAATAATGAGGAGAGAAGAGGACACGTGGAAAAGGGAGAAGGAGGGGGAGGAGAGAAGAGTGGTGTTGACTAGTAAAAGTCAAAGTCTATTAGTAAGGGTATTTGTGTCCTTTCGCATCAAAAATGGGTATTTTTTGTGTTTTTTAAATGTGTGTCCTTAATTTGATTTTCTTATACCATATTGGGTATTTTATTTTTCCCCTCAAATAAATAAATAAACAAATTAAACAGATTTATTTCGATTATTTTTTACGTTTGATCGAAAAATTGTTATCCTAAATAGTATTCTTTCTTATTTGGACGTGACTGCTCCGCTCTCCCCAAAGGTAAACGGTTTTGAAAAATAGTGGTTGTACTGAAAGCTACCCATTGTCCACAAGTTCCACATATTACTCTATAATTTTTTAATAATTATAACATTGGAGTTTAAAATTTGTACTACAAATTAAAGAATTGAATATGTAACATGTGATCTCAGATGTTAAGATCATATTGTTTGGCCACACACACGGAAACAAAAAACAATTTATACTATTCAAGAAGCTAAATCTAAGTATCTCGCAACTTATTTTATTAAGAAAACTACACATGATATCTTGATGTGCATTATTTTCTCCGCACACTAAATATACCTAACAAACTCTTCTTAAAATTTGTGTTGCCAAACAATTAACTATGGTGGATGTAGTAGTAGTAATCTAAATTATAAACTCTGATTAGATGATTGATGTCTAAAATTAATTATAAAATCAAACATCATCATAATAAGTTAAACTTTTAGAAAAAAAATACATTAAACTAATTAAAGTTAGTTCATGTAATACTGTTAATATGTCAGGATTGGGATAAGGAGAAATTAACACCTGCTCAAAAAAATTATTTCACTCATAAATTCATAATATACTTTTCAGCAGATAGCTAAGAGACATTAGACTTTTTCAAACTTGAACTTAGTCAATGCCTCTCATGATAGAACCTTATGAACTTTCCATTTCGACAATATTGATATACTCCCTCTGTTTTAATTTAATGATTTTTCTTTTATATACGAAATTTTAGTTACAATGTTAAAAATAAGGAATAATGTTAAAAGTAAAGAATAAGTAAAATGCATGTTAATACTTTTTATTTTAAAAAAACATAACTATTGATGAAAGACATTGATTATAATATATTATTGAAAATTAAATTGATGCGTGATGGAGGAAGTAATAGATACACCCAAATAGTTAACTCACAACTAATTCTCAACCACAAAACTTGTTTACAAGTACGTGTAACCTAATTGTTGACTATTTGTTTTCAAATCATGCAATATAATTATATTATTAGGAATAGCCAACTTTGACCGCCAACCTTTATTTATTAGAATTTTAGTTTATAAATATAAGCGATAATTTGTAATATTCTTCTCGTTTTCTTAATTGCAATTTTCATATTATAAGAAAAATGGGATCCAAAGTATTTGCTTTCTTTAGCCTTCTCTTAATTGTGCTTCTTCTCGTTTCCTTACAAGTTGCAGAAGCTAGAGAATTCAAACGGATTTCCGGTGCAAAAGTTTCAGGTAGAGAACATATTGCTATTTGGATAACCGTTCAATCTTTCAAACATTTTTTTTTTTTATTTTCGAAAGTATATACTCCCTCTGTCCCACTTAATTAGTCCCAATTGGATATTCATATGTGAGGTATATAATATTTCAATGAGACTAATTAAATGTGACGGAGGGAATATATCTTTATTATAATACGCATTGATCTAGGCACAATACTTATATGTTAGTTTTGAATGGGATTTATTGTTTTCAACCCCTATTAAAGATATAGTTCAGAATTTCATATTGCTAATAATTTATATTTTTCATGAATAATTAAAATTTTTTTAAGCTAAATCCAGACAAAAATAAATACTATTGATTTATATGAAGTACTCCTTCCATTCTATCAGAGATATAGATTTCTTAAATATATGTGGATGTAAAATAACAGAAACGTAACATGTTAAATGAGATAGGTGAATCATATAATTAGTGAGATCACAGTTGAAAAAAAAAAATAAAAATAAAAGATTTTAGAATTACTGAACATATGTTTCATGCAATTTAATATTATAAAATTTATGCACCTACAACTATGTATAGAGAGGGAAATGATATTATATATATATATATATATATGATAATGGGCAATAACCATCTTTGACCGTCAACAAAAATAGAGGTTTCAATGAAATAAATAAATAAATAAATTAGACTTTATGCATGCTTTTCAATATAGTAGCCTAGTAGAATCTTACATTTGTTTTGAAGTATATTTAGAACTGTGGTTATATTGAAGAGAGGATATTTTGCAGTAAAGCAGCAGCAACCACCAACATATCGTACCGCTCCATGTAGATACGGCTGCTAACCAATTCTTCGAGAAGGCATGAAGTTGCAATTTCAATCCAAATTTTACTCTATTTTGATTTCTTTCTACCAATTATTTCCTCGATTGTATTTTTGGTGAAGGACAAGGTTCCATATTATACGTACTATATACGAATACATAAATAAAGTTAGATTTGTGCTAATTATCAATTGTTATGAAAATTAAACTTATTGCGAGAATGTAAAAACGGAGTAAAGTTTGTGCCTTCGTGAATACTTACTTGTATTCCTTTAGGGGCCGTTTGGTAGCCATTAGAAGGCCATATAAGTATTTATATGTGGGCTTCTATACCTGTTTGGTAGCCAAGTTAATAAACTCGGGGGCCCGTTACCCATTTCTGGCCCAAGACAAAATTACTGTTCCCTTCACAAAATAGGCCTGATTGTTATCAGACCAATTTGGCCCGATACTTATCTGTGTTTGTGAACAGTAACTACTAGAAGGTAGGAAAATACAATTTTAACCCTCACAAACCTTCTAGAATTGGGTTGATTTTATGAGATTTATGGTTGCTTTAATATCTCCATATTTTGACATAAATTTTTATATTACGGAGGTTATGGTTACCAATTTTCATATATGTTATAACATAAATTTATGTTATGTACTGAAGGTTATAATATATTCCAGATAGCTACAGATTTCCATATACTACAAGGCTTCAATTGACGATATATAAATTTATAGATATTTAATAATTTATAAGTTTTTATTCGTCTAAAATAATTCATAAAAAAATGGGGAAAACCATGAATTTTATTTTTTAATTTCATTTTTAAGGGCAAAATGGGGAATTCTACCTTCTACTACTAAATTATATCTCTTCCACCAAACACCCAACTCCAAGATAAGCTATTATGTAAACAATCCTATCAAACAACTATATAAGATAAGGTCTCATTCAACTCATACTACTATCTCACCCCTCTAGGCTTATCTTCAAGGCCTTACCAAACAAGCCCTTAAAGGTTAGACTACTAGTAGTCACTGTGGGTTGATCATTAACTTTTAAAGATTTTTCTAACGTCCTTTAGCAGACATTTGACAAAATTGGGACACGTAGAAGACATTAGCTTTCATAATAACACCTCTCTAAAAAATGGTGATACGCATTTACAATCTTAAACCTTGTTTGGTACAAGAAACACATTTGGTTACGACATCGATGTTTGCGAAACTATATTTCTTTCAACCAACTTATCCGTGACAATTTACTTTGATGACTCCAGTATAGTGGCAAACCATCCATGTATTCACTATGCCAACAAGCACGTAGATTGTATGTACCTCTTGATTAAAGATGTAACCATAAGTGGCAATGCCAAAAGTCTGTGATCAAAGTGATAATTAATATGAATGATTCGTTCACCTAGAGTTTAATTGCCAAGAGCATTATCAAGCACATAGCTTACATTAGTTTGGCGAGCCTTACACTATCTTTATCAATCCAAACACCCAAACACCCTACTTTTTGAATATTTAATTAATTTCTCACCCGATCACACACACTAATCCAAACATCCTTATTTTTGATAGTTTATCAATGAACACCCAAACACGATCCATTATATTATATATGTATTCTGAAATTATATAACCCGCAATGTGTGTTCGATTATTGTAGTGAAATGTTCGATTATTGTAGTGAAATAAGTAACAATAAGCGTAACAATAGCGAGCACACCAGTGGTAACCCAGTTCGGTGAAAACCACCTACGTCTGGAGGGAACTATCCCAAGGAACCAATCCACTATCAAGAGTATATGAGATACAAGCAGTCAAAACGTTAGAGACACTAAATGTTCACTCTCCCTCAACAATATTGTTGGTCCCGATTCAGATAAGTAAGATAAGGGGGGGGGGGGAGGAATACGTATATAGGAGTTTTAAAAACTTCTTTTTCGAACTTATCATAGAGTAAGAGTGTAAGATATATGTGAAGCATGTTAAGCTGTAGATAGACCGAAGCGTGAGCTTGATCTAAAGCTTAAGATAATACAGAAGACCTAAGCGTAAGCCTGGTCTCTTGTATAGTCGCTTACAGTTATGCGAAAATTCGGTGAGCTAGTGTTTTTCTTATTTAATAAAACCTCCGTATTCGGTTATTTAAATGCTCGTGGGAATGTAATAAACAAAGCACTTAGATAAAATGAAAGCGTAAGGAAAGAGATACGACACAACGAGATATATAGTGGGTCGGAGTAAAACTGCTCCTACATCTACTTTGTTCTACACTTGGAACGAATCCTTTTCACTCAAGAATTCTACAGAGATTACAGTGGGTTCCCTGGAGACCTGAACAGGATTGAACTTTACACAATCGAGGAAAGTGCAAGCTTGGATCAAAACACAACAACAACCTAGATCGAGTCTTTCACTATCGAGGAAAGTGAAGGCTTATATCTTTACAACTCAACTAACACTAACACTATCACAACAAAACACACTCTAGGGTTTTGGGGGTAGGGTTTGTGTTTGACTCTAGAATCCTTTACATTGAGAACAGTAAAGGGGTTTAAGATTCTTCTTCGAACTAGGCTAGGATTTTAGAGTGAGCCTAGGACTTAGAGTGGAGCTGGGGTTGCAGAAATACAAGCTTCAATGGTGCTGAAAGCTTGGAACACTTCGTAAGAACTCGAGAAAGAAATGCTTTGGAAATCGCGAAAACTTGCAGTTTATGCTCTGAAATTTCCAGAGAAGTGTTAAGTGTTCTTGTTTCTGCTTGCCCTTTTTATAGATGAAGAGTGGAGATCAATCCGTTGGAGGTTGGTGATCTTGTCTCTTCAAGCTCCAACAATACGGCCTTTGACCGACAACTTTTGGAAATTATGTTTGTTTTCTTTTTGAAAATGGCTACATTCCAAGCTTAACAGTGACCGCGCTCTTTTGAAAACGATTGTTGTCTGCCGTTGGCCTAAGTCAAATTTCTTCACCCAGTCTTTGAATGCCAGGTGGAGATCTTTATTTAATGATTACAGATCTTCACTTGACTCAATTCAAACTTTGAGTTTGAAATCGGATGGTAGTTGGGATGTTGCTTTCTCGCTGTGTAAAAGTTGGAGTGAGTGCTTCGCACTTCAAAAGTTTACTAAGTGTTAAATTGGACGCTTGAGATTTCTCTAAGCGATCAAGCTGGTCATGTTGAGCGTCTCGTTCGGCAAGTGGTCTTGAAGCTTCAGTCTTCTACCTATAAGCTAAAAACCTAAGCGACTAAAAACTTAGAGCTTTCCTAACATTTTAAGCTCGAAAAATCTAACCTATGTATTCATCAAGTAGGGGACGCTTGGGAAGGATTTACAGGGAGGGTTTTGGGATCGAATCAAAATAATAATTTTCTTTATTTAAGACTCCCGATGTGGTTCCCCTTAATATATAACCTTAACAATTTCCCAACAAAACTCTTCTCAAGAAGACTTGAAATAGACTATCACCTAGTCTACCAAATCACTCAACCACGATTGAGTAATTTATCCCCAACTTGAGTTTATCACTTTTCAAGATTACAAAACACACTCACCGATCTATTCTACCCACGAATGGAAGAAGACAACAAAAACAACGTTAAACGTAAATACGTAACACGTTGTAAAACTCTCTCTCGGAAGAATAATGCTCTTAACGTGCACCACCACAACTTGGATCTTTCTCCCCTATTTATATTGTCGAGACTTGTACTCCAAGTTGAAAACCCTAAAAGATGTTCGTGTATATCTCTAAGGCAACCTTCCTTATCGCATATCTCCCATATCTTCATGCATATCTCTATTCATGGAAAAATACCAAATAATATATTCATGGATAAGGAAGAATAAATTCCTTATCCCATAAATATAATTTTCAACGCATACATAACATATGCCAAATAAATCATGCAATAAAATTGCATCAACAATCTCCCCCTTGGCTTATGTAGGCAAACCCCACACACACCCACATGCACATAGAGAATCATGTAGCCACCCCCCCCCCCCCCTCCCCCCCCCCCCCCCTCCCCCCCCCCCCCCCACCCCGGCTACAAACCACACCCAATATATATAGAGTAGGGTAGGAGCGCACCCGCAATACCAATACTCTATATATATAGTGTATCATGCTCCCTTGCAATAAGCACATTATTTCAACAAGTAGTCGAGCACACCCGTACTACAATTTTGTCGAAAACAAATAACTCAATTCATAACACTAAGGACAACTAGAAGAAGCACACTAAGCACAACCAGTCGAAGCACGTAACTGATCACACAAAATAGTACCATCAATGAAAACAGAATCTCCAGTCACCACGTAGCCAACATCAAATCATTTGTAGCATACTTGCAAGCCTAATTACTATTACAGACCAAAATATGTGTCCAGCACAAAACAAAAATCCACAGAGAACCATTGTTTAGAAATCACCCAACATCCATAACAAAAAAAAAAAAAAAAAATTGTGTCTCCACTCTCACTCCCCCTTGGTTTCATGCAGAAATGCCAATCACTCTTTGAAAGGAAGAGTGCCTCCAACTGCAAGAAGAAGGGCTGTTGGGAATTGTTAAGGATATGACATGTTAAGGGGGAACTCTAGTGGGACACTTGAAAAATGTATATGTTTTGATTTGATCCCAAAACCCCTAATATCCTATTCCCAAGCGACCCTAATTGATGTAGAAATAGGTTAGAATTTTTCTACTGTTAGGATGGCTCCTTATATTGCTTCAGTCGCTTAGGTTTTGGACTGCAGGAACTTCAAGTTAAGGCCACTCGCTTGAGCGTGTTTTCCAAGCGAATCAAGTCTAGCGAGCCGAAGCGAAGCGTGCCGAAAAATAACGAAGCGAAGCGAGCGCTACAGTAGATTCGAAGTGAGTCTGCCAAAGTGAAGCGAAGCGAGCGCTACAGTAACAAGCCAAAGCGAGTCAACACGAGTCAACGATTACTAAAGCAGTTACTCGGGAAATTTATTTTCCAAGTACTCGCTACAGTAAGACCTTGAAGCGACACACTTTGAAGTGGACGCTTCAATTCTAAAGCGAAGTGAGCCCCTACCTAACAGAGAGCGACAACACAATTCCCGCTCCAAATTTGAATGTCGAGTTCAAACTAGAGTCAACTGAAGATCGCCACATTTATTGCAAGATCCCCACGTGTCGAATGAGGAGAGGAGCAACGGAGTTGACTGCCAGGCCGACAAGGGCGCCGCAACAGTACTGGGTCGCTCCAGTTACTGTTATGCTTGGAACTTAGCCATTTTTGGCAAAGGAACAAACTGGCGCGCCTGGAAAAGCAAAAGCCTGCGCAAGTAATGTCGAGAGGAGGAGGGACACGGCCACCTACCAAGCAACGGATCTCGGCCAACCCTCCGCCTATAAATAGTGAAGGATGCAGGCGAAGAGAAGCAGAACACTACTTGAGCATTCAGCGCCTACTGCAAACAAATACTCCCAGCTTTCAGCATACCTTCAAGTCTTTGTTTCCATGTGATCTCCGAGTTTCAGTTCCATCGAAACTTGTCTTCGCAACCTTCACACTTAGAGTTCTAAGCCTACTTCATATCCAAGATTAGAGGAGAGCTCTAGCCATCTTTGCGTTCACTGTAAAGAGCTCTTCATTAGTGTGTCTATCGAGAAACCAAAACCCTAACCCTAAAGTTCTGTTACGTTTTGTGTGTTTGTAGAGAGGTTGTTTTCGATCCAAGGCTCTACTTTCCTCGATAGTAGAAGCCTCGATCATAGAGTCTAGATCCAAGCTTACACAGTCCTCGATTGTGTAAAGCTCGATCGAAGCTTAGGTTGTAAGGAGAACCCGTAATCTCCCTGTCGTCGGATTGAAGCGAGTGAAGCTTCAAGTCCAGTTTAGGTTTTGTGTGGTGAACCTGTAATCACCCAGTCTTTGTCAGATCCAAGCAAGTGAAGCTCGATGTTGACATAGGTTTTTGAAGAACCCGTAATCTTCAAAGTTCTTGAGTGAAGAGAACTAGTTGCCTAGTGCAACAAGTGGACGTAGGTGTTTTATCACCGAACCACTCTAATTCGCTGTGTCGTATCTCTAACCCTAATCTCTCTACCTTGTTTACTGTTTGATTACTCATTGCACAAGCATACTAAACAAACTTAAACTAAAGTTTTCAAATACTTAGGAAAGATTAGCTCTCCGAATTTTCGCATCTTGAGTAAAGTCTCACTCTTGATCAAACATTTTGCTTAGGTCAAGAGACTAGCTTATACTGTAGATCCAGCCCTTGGCTAGGTCTTAGTTTTCAAGCAAGCACTTTAATTAAAACTCTGAGTTATTGGAAAAGAAGTTGAAAAACTTCAAAACACGTATTCACCCCCCCCCCCCCCCCCCCCTCTACGTGTTTTTCCTCTAACAAACCGGGATCAACAAGTGGTATCAGAGCAGCGGTTCTTTCGAGCCACTGCTTTGCATATCTGAAGCGAGTCCCCTCTCGCTTCACGTTGTCTCACTGAACCGGATCCTTTTTCCTAAGTGCATAAAACCCTAACTTACGCATACTGCATTACTACTGATAGTTTGCTATGTCTACATACAGTGCATCAAATCTTCTGCAGTTCTCAACAGAAGGGTCGAGACATGGAGCTTTCGTGTCGAGAGCTTCCTCAGTTCCATTCAAGATCGTATGTGGGAGGTCATAGAGGAAGGACCGATTGAAATCAAGAAAGCTATCTCTGTGAATCTTCCAGCCGCTGAAGGCCGTGCAGCCCACGTCAGGCAAGAATACGTGGAGAAGGACAAGGACGAGTACAACTCCAATGACTTCAAAATCGCCAACCTCGACAAAATCGCACGCCACACAATGCAGAGCACTGTGTCGGACTCCTATCTGCCTAGGATCAGGAAGTGCACAACGGCGAAGGAAATGTGGGAAACCCTAGCCCTCCTTTCTCAAGGCACAGACAAGATCAAGTAGAACAAACTTGTCGTACAAATGCGGGAGTTTGAAAGCCTGATAATGAAGCCTGGAGAGTCTATCGATGCCTTCGAACTGAGATTCACCAACATCATTGCCACTCACAATTCACTTGGGAAGGAACTCACAGACAAGGAGGTGAATCTCAAAATGTTCGAGCCCTCACACGGAAGTGGCAGACCATGAAAGAGCTGTACCTGGCAATGAAGGACCTATCAAAACTCACACCGGAGATCCTGTTCTCCGAACTCAAGGCTCACGAGTTCGATCTCAATCGAATGAGCCTTGACGATGAAGATGAAGCTCCTACACCGTCGAAAGGGGTCGCTTTCAAAGCCACAGAAGGGCCAAGCGACCAGACACTCGCTAAGATGTCAAGAGAAGAGCTGGAAGAGCACGTTGCGTTCTTATCAAAGAACTTCAACAAAATGAATTCACGCTTGGGGAAGTACAAAAGATTTTACAAACAGTACAAGGGAAGGAGCACTGATGCTCGTGATGGAAAAGGAAAGAGAGAAGAATCGTCAAAGCCGATCTCGTGGGACATGATGGATGTGGAGTGCTATCACTGCCACAAAATGGGCCATTACAAATCTGACTGCCCAAATCTAAGTGCCAAGGAGCGAGAAGAACTGAAGGCCAAGAGAGAAGCTCCCCGGCGAGCGCTTGTAGCGAGTGAAACACCAGTCGCTTCAACTGAAGATGTCTCAAGCGACTCGGATGCATTCACTGATCCCAACTCCAGTGAGGAAGAGGATCTTGGACTTATGGCGCTCACCGACGAGGATACTGGGGAGGTATTCTTCTATCCTTCAACTAGTTCAATTACACCAGCACACACTCACCAAGAGGAAGTCCATTCCTCGACATGGAGTGAGTTGCTTAACAAGCACTCTAAATTGTTAAGCGACCACAAAATGTTGAAACAAGCTATGTCTAATTGCGAGAGAGAGAACCAAAAGCTAGCCACTGAACTTGACTCAGTCAAGTTAACTTAAGGGCTATGACTTGTAAGTTCGAGGATCTCTTCGTTAGGCACAAAAGCTTGGAGGGAAGGTATGAAACCCAATCCAATCTAGTGGCCAATTTGAACAAAGCCTCGTATGCAAGGCCGGCACTAGAGAGCTCGCTTCTACCTTTTGGTAGAAAGGGAGGACTCGGATATGAGGGTGGACCTTCCAAGCCCACAGTCTTTGTTGGTGCTTCAAACACGACACCATCAGTTCCTTTGGATTTTCCAACTGCCTCCAAAGCAACCACCAACAAGGACAAAGGCAAAATGGTTGAGAACCTTAAGAGGAAGCCAATGAAGATGTCTGTATCTTCAAGGGTAGAATCTAAGGGTAAGCAAAGTTCAAGAGTCCCAAGCACTCACAATGCTAGAGCTTACCAATCAAAGGGTAAAGGGAATACTGTTGAAGCTTCTGAGCCTCAGACCAAGACACGAGAGACAAAGGATCTTCCTTTTAAGAAGAGAAGTAATGTCTATGTGTCACGTGAGCCGGATTGGAGATGGTCCAACCGTACTCATGATGAGGGGGAAGTGTTTGAAGCACCCAAGAGGCCGCTTCAAACCTCAAAGGTTTCTCAAACGAGTCAGGGTCAAAACCCTAGGTTGACCGCTTCAAAGAAACCAAGCGAGTCGCTTGCAAAGAACAGAAACCCTAATTCACTCTCTAAGCCCAAGGCTAATCCGAAGCAAGTTGCTTCAGGATATAAGAAAAAGGGCAAGAGCATAGGTGTGTCTCAAGCAACTCGCTACCCCTCATGCACACACTGTTGCACATGTGAAGCTGCATCTAAGCAGAAGTCACAATTTCAAAAGGTCGAGAAGCCCAAAGCACAAGCTAACTCTCAAAAGAGAGTAAAGCAAGTGTGGGTACCAAAAGGGACTAACCTGCAAGGACCCAAACTGATTTGGGTACCAAAACTTGTCTAATTGCAGGTGAGCGCCATGGACCCCATGCCAAGTGAAGGTCAACCTATTTGGTACTTGGACAGTGGATGTTCAAGACATATGACTGGCATGAGAGCTCTATGATATAGGTGAAATTTACCTTGTTTTCATAGCCAAAAAGAGTCGATTTTGTGTCTCGATTTTATAGTATTGTCTATGTTTTATATGGATTTTAGTGTATGGGACAATATTATGCTTGTAGGTGTTTTTATGTGTTTTCAGGCATAAATTGATGATAAATCGATGATAAAACCCCGAGACGAGAAAAGGCGTAAAGATCGAAGCTGAAAATCAAGATTTGAGTTCGAGTGAAGGCCTCTCGATCGACCTCTCGATCGAGAGAGGTGTCGAGAGGTACCTTCTGCCGCAGCTTTCGATCGAGAGCAGAAATTATACCCTCTCGATCGACCTCTCGATCGAGAGGTCTGTCGAGAGTGTCCAGCCGGGAATTTTCTCCTTATTAATTATGACTCCTTTTTGGTTTAGGCTTTCCTTATGTAAATTTCTCCTATATATACTCCTACTCTAGCATTGTAAACCCTATCAATCAAATAACCTAGCAAACACCATATTTTCTAGCACACTTTTATTTTAGAGTTTTGTATTTTACATTGGAGTTTTTCAAGTTTATTCAAGATTCAAGTTTAGAAGTTCTTCGTGTTCAAGATTTAATTCCAAGTTTTTCTTACTCTTACTTTTTAATTATGTTCTTTCAATCTTTTGTGTTCATGTCTACTTTAATTATGTCTAGCTAAATTCTTTAGTTGATTTTAGGGATTGAATGCCTAATTGAATTTATGTAAGTGTTTTTGTTTACAATTAGCCTTCCAATCTAGATGCATGTTTCATGGTGCTTATTCTCATGCATAGTTAACTGGCCATTAATTGTGTATGCATAGTTATGTGTTTATGCCTTAATTGGATAATTGCATAATAGATCTCATGAAAGCATGATATAATAGTTTGATTTTCTTGATTGATAATTGAATTGTTATATGTTCATATATAATTGATTTGGTGTCTTAGTTGAACCTAGTTGATTATATTATTGGTACTTGTTCTATTTTGCACTTGATTCGATTCTTACAATTCGAAAGAATATTAGGATCTCGTTGGGTGACTACTTGCATTGCTTTAATTAGGGTGTAAGTTATATTTGCATGTATCACATTTAGATTGGATTAAAGTGGTTAATTGTATTCATAAATTATTTGCATATTTTTGATTAGGTAGGCTTCCCTAGAATCAACACTTTTCCTTCATTGTTTACTTTCCTTATTTACTTAATTGCTTGTGCCTTAAGTTGTTTAATTTTGACTAATTATTTTCCTGCACACTTTGTTTCCTTATTTGATTTAATTGAGTTCTTTTTATTATTTGCCTAGTTTATAAATACCACATCCTAAACTCTTAAAAGTCTAAACATCACATTAGTTCTTTAGTAGAAGTATTGTGTGCGTTTTCGATACATCAATCCCTGTGGATACGATACTCGTGCTTCATTATATTACACCTATTTTGTGTGGTAGAAATAGTGCGATCAAATTTTGGCGCCGTTGCCGGGGATTGATTAGATTTCATACACATATTTTGAAATAGAATTAATAGGTGATTTAGGCACTTTTATTTTCTGTTTTCGGTTTATTGATCTCACGTTTTTCTTTTCTCTTCTTTGGTTTTAGGTAGTGCATGACCACAAGGTCTAAAGGGATACAACCTATTCCTATAGACTTGGAGTTAGAGCGCTCTCTAAGGGCGTTGAGGCGAGAGAAGGAGGCAAACAAGATCGATACACCCCTCTCTTCACCACCCGATTCACCAAGGAGTTTCGATTCAATGGTGGATCAAGTGAGGAGGACTTTGAACGATCGGTTCAAACCGGTCGTGGACCAATTTCAGCAAGGAGGATGGGGGACCACGGAAGCTAACAACTACGAGTTCAAGACGTCCCTCATCAACATGGTGCAAAACAATCAATACGGAGGATCACGGGCGGAGGATCCCAACGCGCACTTGAAGCAATTTCTGGACATATGTGCTACATACAAGGCCAATGGAGTATCTTCGGACTAACTCAAACTTAGTCTCTTCGTGTGGTCTCTCAAGGACGATGCAAGAGAGTGGTTGGATGGATTGGACAAGAAGGAGGTCACTACTTGGGCTGAGATGTGCACAAAGTTTCTCAACAAGTTCTTCCCACCTTCGAGGGCTCAAAAGCTTAACAATGAGATCAACAAATTTCAACAATATGAGGATGAGCACTTTTATGAGGCGTGGGGGAGATTCAAGAAGTTACTTCGAGCATGCCCGAATCATGGGATTAGTAAGGAGGATCAAATCACGTGCTTCTATCGTGGTTTGAACAAGTTGTGTAGGAAGGAGCTCGATTACGCTTCGAAGGGAGGATTCTTGAACAATGAGTATGAAGTGGCTATGGAGATTATTGAGCTGACCGTAAATTCGAGCTATGAAGAGGCTACCGATCGACGGCTTGGAAGACGGAGAGTTGCCAACATTGGGATCGATGCTTACGAGGACTTGATGGAGAAGTATACAAAAACAGCAAATGAGTTGGATTCTATCAAGAAAGGAGTACTTCGGTGCGATGCTATTACGGGTGATCAAGCAAACCCAACCGAAGAGGAAGATGCCAATTTTGTGCAACAAGGGGGCAAGTGGCAACCGAATCAAGGAAACAAGTGGCAAGGAGGGCAAGGAGGACAAGGAGGTTCGAACTACCAAGGAGGGTATAAGAAACCATATGTTCCCAACAACCGAAATCATCCGAACTTCTCCTATGCCAATCCAAGCAACGCATTGCAACCACCTCCCGGCTTCCATGTTGAGAACGGAGTCATCCAAGAGCCCAAGAAGGAATTGTCAACCGATGATTTGATTCGGCAATATATGGCTCAATTGGAGATGAGGATGACACAACAAGATGCAAAGTTGAGGACGTTGGAGCTCACTCAAAGTACATCAACCAACAACTTGGCGAGTAGCATCAATGCGTTGACCAAACAAATGCAAATGTTGGAGACGCAAATGAGTCAAATAGCCAACGCTCAAGGAGGAGTCCATAAGCCCGGCCAATTCCCAAGTAACACGGAGCAAAACCCGAAGAACAACCATCACGTTCATGCTATTGAGCTTCGGAGCGGCACTACATACACAAATCCATCCTTGGAAGCTGAGAAGAAAGGAGTCGGGAACTTCAAGAATGTGGTGCTCGAGGAAACGAGTATCCAAGAGCCGAGGCGAGGGCCTCTCGACACCTCTCTCGATCGAGAGGTCGATCGAGAGGTCCATACTGGAAGTCAGCAACCACCTCTCGACACCCCTCTCGATCGAGAGGAGGATCGAGAGGTCTACGACGAGGAGATTCAAATGGAGCCTCTCGATACCTCTCTCGATCGAGAGGTCGATCGAGAGGTCAAAAACCGGAGTCAGAAGGGACCTCTCGACACCTCTCTCGATCGAGAGGTCGGTCGAGAGGCCCAGCAGCCGCACCAACTTCCAACTTACACTCCGAAGGCCCCCTTCCCGCAACGATTGACCAAGACGAAGCAAGACGAGAAGTATCAACGCTTCATGGAGATACTACAAAAGGTCAACATCAACATACCACTTCTTGATGCTCTCCGAGACATGCCCAACCACATGAAGTTCATCAAGGATGCGGTTTCGGGGAAGAAGAAGTGGGGGAAGTTCGAGACGATCAATCTCACGGAGGAGTGCAGCGCGGTGATCCAAAGGAAGCTACCATTGAAGCAAAAGGATCCCGGGAGATTCACGTTGTCGTGCAAAATTGGTGATCAAATCTTCCAAAACGTGCTATGTGATCTTGGTGCTAGCATAAATTTGATGCCTCTCCCTATATTCAACCGGCTCAAGATCGGGAAGATGAAGCCAACCACCATCTCTCTACTTATGGCGGACCGATCAGTTTCTTATCCAAGGGGGATAGTGGAGGACGTTCTCGTTCAAGTGCACAACCTCGTCTTTCCGGCAGATTTCGTAGTCTTGGACATGCCCGAGGATACAAATCAACCATTGATCTTGGGGCGGCCATTCTTAGCAACGGGGAGAGCGTTGATCGATGTGCAAGATGGAGACCTCACATTTCGAGTCAACGGGGAGGAACTGAAAATTTCTATCTACGAAGCTATGAAGAGACCCGACGATCAACGTGAGGATATCTTCTCCATCGAGACATTGATACCACCTACTTCGGAGGAGGCACTTAACCATTGTATTTCGAATTCTCTCTATGCCTACGAGGAGTTGGATGAAGCTTGCGACGAGATACTCGAGTATCTCAATCAGTTGGAGGCTAATCGACCATCGAGTCACCACAAGGAGGTTTCATATCTTGACATCAACAAGAAGGTGGACGATGGATTTTTCGAAGAGGAAGAGAAGAAGGATGCAGCCCCTAAGGTGGAATTGAAGCCATTACCCGAGCACCTCAAGTACAAGTTCTTAGGAGAAGAAGAGACATACCCGGTGATCGTATCTTCTCATCTCACGAAGGCAAACACGGACAAGCTATTGAGGGTGCTAAGGGAGCACAAATCTGCAATTGGATGGACGATTGCCGACATCAAAGGTATAAGTCCTACGATTTGCATGCATAGGATCTTGCTCGAGGACGGCCATCGCCCAAGAGTCCAACCCCAAAGGCGATTAAACCCAGCCATGCAAGAAGTTGTGAGGAAGGAGGTGCTGAAGTTGCTTGATGCCGGCATGATCTATGCTATTTCGGATAGTGAGTGGGTGAGCCCTACTCAAGTGGTGTCAAAGAAAGGAGGCATGACGGTCATCAACGACGAGAAAGGAGAGCTGATTGCGACAAGGCTCGTCACGGGATGGCGAGTGTGCATTGATTATCGTCTTCTCAACGGCAACAAGGAAGGATCACTTTCCCCTCCCGTTCGTCGATCAAATGCTCGATCGTCTAGCCGGCCATGAGTATTATTGCTTCCTCGACGGATACTCCAGCTACAATCAAATCGCCATCGCTCCAGAGGACCAACACAAGACGGCATTTACATGCCCATATGGAGTCTTCGCTTATCGGAGGATGCCGTTCGGATTATGCAATGCACCGGCCACCTTCCAAAGGTGCATGATGGCCATCTTCCATGGATTGATCGAGAATATCATGGAGGTGTTTATGGATGATTTTTCAGTCTTTGGTCCCTCTTTTGATCAATGTTTGGAGAATCTTGCCACGGTACTTCAATGGTGCGAAGAGACGAACCTCGTTCTCAATTGGGAGAAGTGCCACTTCATGGTTCAAGAAGGAGTTGTGCTAGGTCACAAGGTGTCTTCATATGGATTGGAGGTGGATCGAGCCAAAGTCGTAGCCATCGAGAAGTTGCCACCGCCAACCAATGTCAAATCGGTGAGAAGTTTTCTAGGACATGCCGACTTCTATAGGAGATTCATCAAGGATTTCTCAAAGATCACGAAGCCGTTGTGTGGATTGCTCGAGAAAGACGTCAAGTTCGTGTTCAATGATGAGCGCTTGGAAGCCTTCGAGACATTGAAGAAGGCGCTTATCTCTACTCCCGTCTTGGTGTCGCCGGATTGGAGTGCCCCGTTCGAGCTCATGTGCGATGCAAGCGATTGGGCGGTAGGAGCAGTTTTGGGGCAGAAAAGGGAGAAGCTATTCCGAGTGATCTACTATGCTAGTAAGACGTTGGACTCGGCTCAAAGGAATTACACCACCACGGAGAAGGAGTTACTTGCTGTGGTCTACGCTTTCGACAAGTTTAGACCTTATTTGGTGGGATCTCACACGATTGTGCACACCGACCATGCCGCCATTCGCTATCTATTCAACAAGAAGGACTCGAAGCCAAGGTTAGTTCGCTGGATTTTGCTTCTTCAAGAGTTCGACATGGAGATCAAGGATAGGAAAGGATGCGAGAACGTGGTGGCCGACCATCTCTCGAGACTCGAGCAGCCCGTGGAAGGAGAGGATTCGAAAATTGAAATCAAGGAGAGCTTCCCCGATGAGCAGATTTTTCAGATGGACGATTTGATACCTTGGTTCGCCGACATCGTCAACTATTTGGTGATCCATCATGTACCCAAGGATCTATCGTCTCACCAAAAGAAGAAGTTCCTCCACGATTGTAAGTTCTATTATTGGGATGATCCATACTTGTATAGGAGGTGTGCCGATGGAGTCATAAGGCGATGTGTTCGACAATCGGAATGGAAGAAGATCATCGAAGATTGCCATAGCGCTCCGAATGGGGGACACTTTGCAGCGAATCGGACCGCCCTCAAGATCTTTCATAGTGGTTTCTATTGGCCGTCGATCTACAAGGATTGCCATGAGTTCATCAAGTCATGTGATCGATGCCAAAGGATGGGGAATATCACGAAGAGGGACGAGATGCCGCAACGAACTATCATGGAAGTGGAGCTCTTCGATGTTTGGGGGATTGATTTCATGGGTCCTTTTCCCAAATCTCAAGGGTTCTCCTACATTCTACTTGAGGTGGAGTATGTTTCTAGATGGGTCGAGGCCATTCCGACTACAACCAACGATTCGAAGGTGGTGATCAAATTCCTCCAGCGAAATATTTTGACTCGGTTTGGAACTCCGAGGGCTTTGCTTAGTGATGGGGGGAGCCACTTCAACAATCGTTGGTTAGGATCGCTTCTTGCAAAATATGGAGTCAAGCACAAGGTCACATCGCCCTACCACCCTCAAGCAAACGGTCAAGCCGAGTTAGCTAATCGCGAGATCAAGCAAATCTTGGAGAAGACCGTCACTAACAAAAAGGAGTGGGCGAAGTACTTGGATGACGCACTTTGGGCCTATAGGACGGCTTTCAAGACACGAATCGGGAGGTCGCCATATCAATTGCTATTTGGCAAATCTTGCCACTTACCAATGGAGTTGGAGCATAAAGCTTATTGGGCGACGAGAAGGATCAACTTCGAGTTCAAGGAAGCCATGGGCCAAAGATGTGACGACTTGTTGGAACTTGATGAATGGAGAAACGAAGCATTCAAAAATTCGAGGATCTACAAGGAACGAGCTGCAAGATTCCACGACTTGAGCATCAAAAAGCATAAGTTCGAAATTGGTGATGATGTTCTTGTTTTTAATTCTCGACTTCGTTTATTTCCAGGAAAATTGCAAAGTAAGTGGTCGGGGCCGTACGTCATTTACAAGGACTTGAAGAATGGTGCATTCGAGGTGTTGAAGAATGATGGTGAGAAATTCGTAGTGAATGGACATCGCCTCAAGCACTACTTCAAGCCGATGCCTCTATTCCCTAAGAAAGCGGCCACTTACCTCGATGATCCAAAGTAGAAAGGAGGTATCGTCGGGCTAAAGACGTAAAACGTAGCACTTGTTGGGAGGTAACCCAATATTCGTATCCCGTTTTTTTATTTTGTTTCGTTTTACGTTTTAGAGTCTTAGGTAGTTCATTTTTCGTAGGTTTGAGTCAAATTTCGTATTTTAGAGTCGAACCCCTTAATATACTAACGAATGTTAAAAAGTTGTGTAGAAAACAAATTCGAGCAGGACCTCTCGACACCTCTCTCGATCGAGAGGTCGTTCGAGAGGTGAAAGTTTGGCATACAGTAGGGGTCTCTCGACACCTCTCTCGATCGAGAGGTGTATCGAGAGGTTTTGAATTTTCGATTTCCCAGGTGTGTCACGTGAAGCCTCTCGATCGAGACCCCCGTGTTTTCGATCGAGAGGGGAGGTCAGAACGTACAGTGCAGCACCTCTCGACACCTCTCTCGATCGAGAGGTCAAATTTCAGATTCCAGTAGCTACCTCGTGACAGGTCTCTCGATCGAGAGGTCGATCGAGAGGGTCGTTGATGGCGCACATTCCGACTTTGACCAGGTTTATCTACTCCTTTAAATACACCTTTTGCACACAACTCACATACCATTCTCTCATAACTCACAAATTCTCTCAAGCACACACAAATTCTCTCGATTTCTTTCTTCGATTCGTCAAAAGGTACTCGATTTCTTGCTCTCTTGTTATCAATTCTTGATTCTTTACATGATTTTGCATGTTTTGACCGATTAAAATTCAATTTTGATGGTTAAATTTGTTGAATTGATAGATTGGGTATTAGATTGAGCATGATAGATTGGATTCATGGAATTCATTGAATTTATTTGAATGAATTGAATTCATGGACGAATGCGGAGAGAATTGTGTATTGATAATCGAATGAGTCTTTATATTTGTCTATGAATTGTTGAAGATTCGTTGGTATCTATATACATGAGATTGAGATTGTGTGATTATAAGTTCATGATTATGGAGGAGTTTTGTGGTGATTGTATAAATTGGTGGTGAAATTGAGTTGATAATGGGGAGAATTGAGCTTGGTTGAAGTTTGGGGGAAGATGATTTAAATTGCTTTATTCTTGCATCCCTTGTATTGATTTGTGATACCTTTAGGTACTAAAAATGGCACGAGACAAGGGCAAGAATGTCGCTTCAACCTCTTCGGGCAAAGGCAAAGGAAAAGAAAAGGTCACCTCTTCGAGCAAGGGAAAGGAGACATGGAAGAATGACAAGACTATCCCGGAGACTAGAATACCGCCGGCGAGGTCGATGCCCTCAAGTTTGGAGCCCAAGGCGTTCAAACTCAAGCTCACGACTGCGGAGTCAAAGAGGAGATGGTCCCACCTTGTGCAACTCAAGCACAAGCACTGCCGTTTCCTACATCAAGAGACGGTGGCAGCGATGGGGATAGCTAATGAGATCACCCAATTGATGCAGCGAGGAGGCTTCACCAACATATTTCAAGGGAATCACTTCACCTACCACATTCTCACGGTGGAGTTCCTCTCAACGTTGGTAGTGGAGCGAGTCAACCAAGTGCCCCATGTCATTCGTTTCCAACTTGGTGGTCAACCGAGAGAGCTTGATATGGATCAACTTAACGACATCATTGGAGGAAACAAGCGTGGTGAATATATTGGCAACAATCATCCAGATTTGCAAGATTTGTGGGCACACTTCGTGGATTTTGAGGAGGAAAGAACGAGATCCTACAACCCGGCGAAAGCAAAGGCCACCTCAATTCGGAATCCCACGATTCGCTACTTTCATCGGCTGATCTCGTGCACCATTCACTCCCGTCATGACTCCGGCACCTTCCTTGCCACCGACGCTCATCTTATTTGGACTTCTTTGCGAGGACATTCACAAAATGCAGCCCTTTACCTCGTCGATCATATGGAGAGCCAAGCATACTTGTTCGGGGGGCAAAAGATCGGGATAGGAGCTTTCGTCACTCCCATTGCCCAACACTTCAACATTCCGATTGGAGAGCAGCCCGTATCTACGTCCATCTTTGTAGATAGACGGACGTTGGAGCTTGCAAGGATGATCTCGTATGATACGTCCGGGTGGTTCTTCAAGTTACATGGGATGAGTGGCATTTATCTCTTTCCGCTTCCGAACAGTTATTTGACTGAGGTGATCGGGAACGAGAAGTTGCGGAGAGGGAACGGAAAGATGGATTCTCCTCAACACAAGGAGCTTATGTGGGCTGAGGGAGGTCCAAGACCCGACGAAGGTGGTGATGATGATGAGGAGGACGAAGATGAAGATGAGGCTGAGCAATATGAGAGGGGATTTGATCAAGGGGAAGATGCTTTTGAGCAAGGATACGAGGGTGTTCCACAGCCCGGTTTTCATATGAGAGCTCCGGATTTCTCTACGATGCGGGATTGGCACACGGAGTCAATGGAAGCAATGGACAACTATCATTGGGATAGTAGGGAGTTTGTTGAATCCCAAGTATGAGGAGTTCGCGAAGAGGTACAAACGTTGAGAACCGAGGTGGGGGGTCTTCGCACATTTATTGGAAGTCGTTTTGATACTCTCGACGCCTACTTTGAGAATGAGAGGAAATTTCGAGAAGAGGAGGCGAAGAGGCGTGAGGATGAACGAGCATACTTGGAGAATTATAATAGGATGGTGCATGAGATGCACTATTTCTATCCTCACTACCCGGAGAGCCATCAACGATTCGACCCCAATAACCCCGACAACCCTCCCTTCCCACCGCCATTTCAATGAGGTCAGTTTTTAACTTAGCCTACTTCTTTTCTTTAAACTTATTTCGTTGCTATGCTTTGAAATAAGTTTGGGGGAGGGAAAGAGTGTCTAAGTTAATTACTTTTATTGTTTTCTTGCTTTGAGAGTCTTTTATTTGTTAGTATTATTTTGGGGTATGTTAGAGTCTTTTATTGTTTTGAGTCTTAGGTTTAACTTGAGTCAAGTAAGCATGTGATGATAGTGTTGTGAATTTGGCCAATGATAGAAAAAGTTTGTTGATTTTTGGAGAAAATTCATGATCTTTATTATGCATGGAACCTTGGCGAAGCGACGCGATTTTATTTGATGAAATTGAAGCATGTCATGAAGTCGGGAACTAGTTAGTTTGAGCCCGTGAGTTTTGAGCTATTTGTGCATATTGATGCCTATTTTCTTGATTGAGTGATCATGTATGCTTCATTGTTTCTAGAACTTGCCCTATTTCTCCGTCAAGACCTTAGTATATTTATGAACTAGGAGATGATATTAGGCCATTCTTTCGTAGCCACATGAATCCCATACACTAACCTTGATCATTATCTTTGTTTACCCCCTTTGAGCCTTGTTATGAGCCTTTCTTTCTTGAACTTGGATGATAGGAGGTTTGGATGGATAAGGGTATCTTTAGTGGAGTTAGTTGATGATGTGGGAAGGAGTTGAGTAGATTATCTTGGTGTGGTATGAAAAGAAAAAGAAAAGAATTTGAGATGCTTGATTAAGTATAGTTAGCTATCCCTATGAGCTTAGAGAAAAAATAAAAAAAATAAAAAAAGAGAGAAAAGAAAGTTAGAGCCTTTGTTCATTGTTAGAAAGAACATTTATTAGAGGAGCTCTATAGTAAAAAAAAAAAAAAAAGAAAAAAAAAATAAGCATAAGGGGATAGTTAGCTTGGATTGTATATGTTGCATCTTGATATTGAGTTTTGTAGTTGGTGTTGGATGGTAGAAGATGGAGTAAAATCTATACTTTGGGTGAAGTTGAAAAGAGGTTGATGATTTGGAGCAATTTGAGTCACTTAGCCAATATATTTCCTACCTTAACCAATGTCCCTACATTACAAGCTTTTATAAAGACCTTTTTGATCTTAGTTTGTGAATATTACATTAGGTGGAGATGTTGAGATTAGGGGCAAGCCTATGGTAAACATGTTGCATTACATTGATGTTGAGTGAACCCCATGATGTGCATTATTATTACATCTTTTCTTTGAGAGAGTTGAGAGTTCACTTATATACATAATCTCACATGTTTGGAGAGTGTTCTTCGATAGATTGACATGTTTCGAGTTTGTTGGATAGGTTGTGTTATTGATGCTAAGGTTGTATGTATAGTTTTGATCATGATCATGAGTATTGGTTTTGAAAAGTTTTTGAGGCCTATATAGTTCACAATGCTAGAGTCTATTGTTTATGTTTTGGTATTGTTCGGGACGAACAATGTTTAAGTTTGGGGGATTTGATATAGGTGAAATTTACCTTGTTTTCATAGCCAAAAAGAGTCGATTTTGTGTCTCGATTTTATAGTATTGTCTATGTTTTATATGGATTTTAGTGTATGGGACAATATTATGCTTGTAGGTGTTTTTATGTGTTTTCAGGCATAAATTGATGATAAATCGATTATAAAACCCCGAGACGAGAAAAGGCGTAAAGATCGAAGCTGAAAATCAAGATTTGAGTTCGAGTGAAGGCCTCTCGATCGACCTCTCGATCGAGAGAGGTGTCGAGAGGTACCTTCTGCCGCAGCTTTCGATCGAGAGCAGAAATTATACCCTCTCGATCGACCTCTCGATCGAGAGGTCTGTCGAGAGTGTCCACCCGGGAATTTTCTCCTTATTAATTATGACTCCTTTTTGGTTTAGGCTTTCCTTATGTAAATTTCTCCTATATATACTCCTACTCTAGCATTGTAAACCCTATCAATCAAATAACCTAGCAAACACCATATTTTCTAGCACACTTTTATTTTAGAGTTTTGTATTTTACATTGGAGTTTTTCAAGTTTATTCAAGATTCAAGTTTCGAAGTTCTTCGTGTTCAAGATTTAATTCCAAGTTTTTCTTAATCTTACTTTTTAATTATGTTCTTTGAATCTTTTGTGTTCATGTCTACTTTAATTATGTCTAGCTAAATTCTTTAGTTGATTTTAGGGATTGAATGCCTAATTGAATTTATGTAAGTGTTTTTGTTTACAATTAGCCTTCCAATCTAGATGCATGTTTCATGGTGCTTATTCTCATGCATAGTTAACTGGCCATTAATTGTGTATGCATAGTTATGTGTTTAAGCTTTAATTGGATAATTGCATAATAGATCTCATGAAAGCATGATATAATAGTTTGATTTTCTTGATTGATAATTGAATTGTTATATGTTCATATATAATTGATTTGGTGTCTTAGTTGAACCTAGTTGATTATATTATTGGTACTTGTTCTATTTTGCACTTGATTCGATTCTTACAATTCGAAAGAATATTAGGATCTCGTTGGGTGACTACTTGCATTGCTTTAATTAGGGTGTAAGTTATATTTGCATGTATCACATTTAGATTGGATTAAAGTGGTTAATTGTATTCATTAATTATTTGCATATTTTTGATTAGGTAGGCTTCCCTAGAATCAACACTTTTCCTTAATTGTTTACTTTCCTTATTTACTTAGTTGCTTGTGCCTTAAGTTGTTTAATTTTGACTAATTATTTTCCTGCACACTTTGTTTCCTTATTTGATTTAATTGAGTTCTTTTTATTATTTGCCTAGTTTATAAATACCACATCCTAAACTCTTAAAAGTCTAAACATCACATTAGTTCTTTAGTAGAAGTATTGTGTGCGTTTTCGATACATCAATCGCTGTGGATACGATACTCGTGCTTCATTATATTACACCTATTTTGTGTGGTAGAAATAGTGCGATCACTCTACTTCAAGAATATATAGAGAAGAAGGGTCCACATGTAACTTTTGGTGAACTCTCGAGGAACCACCAAGGGTTATGGCGTACTGAAGATAGGAAAGTTCAAAATTGAAGAAGTTTCCTATGTGGAAGGACTGAAGCACAACTTGTTATCCATCTCACAGTTTTGTGATAAAGGATACAAGGTGGAGTTCATCTCCAACAAGTGCATTGTAAAGAACAAGCTAACATCCCAGATTGCACTCACTGGAATTTGACAAAGGAATGTCTATATCGTGCAATGGGATAGCTGCACAGAGGAGACGTGCTTGGTCGCTTGGAGTGCTACTGAAATTGGATGGTTATGGCACCGACGCTTGAACCATCTCAACTTCAAGACGATCAATCGCTTAGCTCGGAAAGGCTTGGTGCAAGGCATACCTAATGAGGTCTTTGTAAAAGATCATCCATGCTCACTATGCCAACGAGGGAAGCAGACGAAGAAGCACTTCGCCAGTCTTGAAGAAGCTTCATCCAAGCGAGTGCTCGAGCTACTACACATGGATCTGTTTGGACCAGTCACTCCAGTTAGTGTCAATGGAAGAAAATACACTCTTGTTGTAGTTGACGACTTCTCTAGCTACACTTGGGTTGTATTTCTCTCTAGCAAGAAGGAGACACTGTCCAAGCTACCTCAATTGCTCAAGCGACTTGCTGTGGAGAAGAATCAAGCTATTGCCACCATTCGCTCCGACAAAGGCACAGAGTTTCTAAACTCAACCATTGAAGCATACTGCACGGAGCATGGCATAGCTCATCAAACTTCCTCAGCACGTACACCTCAGCAGAATGGAGTAGCTGAAAGAAGAAATCGAATCATCAAAGAAGCCGTTCGTACTATGATTGCTGATTCAAAGCTTCCGATGAAGTATTGGGCTGAAGCTGTCAATACAGCATGCTATACTTAAAATCGGACGCTTCTCAGCAAACGATTTGACAAAACACCATATGAAATATGGACAGGGAGAATTCCTAACATTTCTTATTTCCATATCTTTGGTTGTAGGGTCTTTATTCACAACAATGGGAAGTCACAATTGAAAGCTTTCGAAAGCAAAACAGATGAAGGAATATTCTTAGGATATTCCACATCGAGCAAAGCTTACAGAGTATTCAACTGCAAAACCCTAATTGTGGAGGAATCCCCCCATGTCGTATTTGATGAATCTTCTTTAAGTCTTCCACATGAACAAGTTCAAGCGAATGACAAAAATCCAAGCGAGGAACCCATCAATTCATTGACTTGGGACATGCTTGAAGATGATGAAGAAGTCAAGGATTCAAGCGAGCAAGTTGCCCAAGAGATGGTTGAAGCTCCCCCCAAGATACATGAAGCGAGTGCAGGCCAAGCACCCATTCCAGTCGCTTCAGATGGAGAAGCAAGCGACCAGGATAAAGAAGGAGAAGAAGATGGTGGATCAAAGCGTGCATGGCTTAAGAATCATTCACCAAGCCAAATCATTGGTGATCTATCCAAAGGCGTGGTGACCAGAAGCCAAGTGTTTGGAGAAAGTGCTATGTTTAGTTGCTTTCTGTCCAACATCGAGCCGGCATGCGTGGAGGAAGCCCTAGCAGATTCCAACTGGGTGATCGCCATGCAAGAGAAGCTGAACCAGTTCACCAGGAACGACGTATGGTATTTCGTGGATCGTCCCAAATTCTAGCATGTGATTGGCACCAAGTGGGTGTTCAAGTACAAGACGGACGAGGGCCACAACGTCGTAAGAAACAAGGCTCTACTAGTCGCCAAAGGCTACTGCCAAGAGGAAGGGATCGATTTCGATGAGACCTTCGCTCCAGTGGCCAGGCTTGAAGCGATCAGACTATTTCTTGCCTATGCAGCGGCTAAGAAATTCAAATTCTATTAAATGGACGTCAAGAGCGCGTTTCTCAATGGAGAACTCAAGGAAGAAGTGTATGTGGAACAGCCACCGGGTTTCGAGCAAGGAGATAAGGTGTATCGATTGAAGAAGGCCCTGTATGGTTTGAAGCAGGCGCCTAGAGCGTGGTATGATATGCTATCTCAATTCCTAGTGGATAATGGATTCCACAAAGGAAAAATAGATCGGACTCTCTTCACCATTAATCACGGAGAAGATATGCTATGGGTCCTGATCTATGTGGATGACATCATATTTGGGTCACCAAACCAGTCGCTTAGCGAGAAGTTTGGAGAATTAATGAAGACCAAATATGAGATGTCGATGATAGGCTTGATGAGTTGCTTCCTAGGTCTTCAAGTGAAACAGCAAGATGATGGAATCTTCATCAATCAAGCCAAGTACACTCGAGATATGCTTGCCAAGTTTGGTGTTCAGCGTGCTAAAGCTGTGAAGATCCCGATGAACACCAACTGGAAGATGGAGCCAGACCTAGAAGGGAAGTCTGTGGATGCTACAGACTACCGTGCCTTGATCGGGTCCCTTCTATATCTCATTGCAAGTAGGCCTGATATTGCATTTGCAGTCGGAGTCTGCGCTCGCTTCCAAAGCAATCCCAAGCACAACCATCTTGAAGCTGCTAAGCGAATCCTTCGCTATCTCAAAGGCACCGTCAACATAGGGCTGTGGTATCCTGCTGAAGATAATCTGGAGCTCACGGGATATTCAAATGCTGACTATGGAGGATGCCGTGTTGATAGGAAATCAACGTCGGGCACTTGTCAGTTCTTGGGAAGCAAGCTGATCTCATGGTTTTCAAAGAAGCAAACCAGTGTAGCTGATGGATCCAGGTTAGAGATTCACAACAATTTAGGTGATTATTCATCATATTTTGCAAAGGGCATGTATGGATAAAGCGTTAAAGCAGTAAAGAGAGAGAGATTCATGCGTATGGAAAGCTATAACCAAGCATTTTTTACAGGGCATGATGTGCGTAGCAATGGCGAGCAATGGTTGAGCTATAAGCAATAGATAAAGGGCGCATTTAGCCATAAACTAGCAAGATTCATGGAGTTTTGCATTTATACAAGTAGATAACAAAGAAACAAGGTAGGAGAAAAAGAGAAACGAGGAGCGCGGGGCTCCGTTGAGCCTCATTCCCCTTTAAGTGATGAGGGTTTTACCTTAAATTCAAGATAGTGTGTGTAAGAAAGAGATTCTTCCCGGCGTCGAGAAGAATAGATGGACATAAAAGCGAACCACGGCCTCCCAGAAGAAGGTTTTGCCCGCCTTGACTTGCCTGAGCTCGGAGGAGCTCGAAAGAGAGAGTATTGAATGAAACAGTACACAAAGGTGTGTGTTGTTTGTAGAGAATGATGATGATATGATGTTGTGCGCATTCACTTAATATTTATAGGTATGAGGAGGGTGAAAAGGGGATCATTCGTGGGAAGGAATGACAGAAAAGGAATTCCAACGGAAGCAAAGTATCCTCTGTCATGAAAGCAGTGGTCCTCACTCTATAGTACGTAGAGTCACGCGGACCGTATGCTACGCAGAACCTCAAGCTTCTACTAAACGCTTATGAGATCTGGTCAGATCCTTCTATCTTTGCAGATTCTAGCAGATCCTTTGCGGCTTATGGGGGAAGTCAGAACCTCACAGCTTCTTGCATGGCATACGATTCTTAGTTGTATTGAGTGCATGGTTCCCGACATCTGACACATCCATTTCTCTAGGAACTGTAGTCTAAGATTAAGGAAAGTATATTCCCAATTAACTTGGGTTTCTTAGGGAGTATGGATGATATTAGTCCCTATCAGTAGCTACTTCAACGACTGAAGCCGAATATATGGCCGCTGGTAGCTGCTGTTCTCAAATCTTGTGGCTTTGTCAGCAGTTGAAGGACTACAAAGTTGAAGCGAATGAGATTCCAATTTTCTGCGACAACAATAGTGCAATATGTATCTCGCAGAATCCAGTGCTTCATGCCAGATGCAAGCACGTGGAAATTCGACGTCACTTCATGATCATGTCGAGAAAAAGGATATCAAGCTCGAGAAAATCCATACCGATCTCCAGCGAGCAGATATCCTCACCAAGCCTCTAGCTGAGTCTCGCTTCAATCAGCTATGCATGGAATTAGGGTTACTAGACCCTGGTGAAGAATGCTAGATCCAGGATGCACGAAGGAGTGGTTGCTTGCCTTCAAGCGTCATCGCTTCGGATCTTCACCAGTTCAAGTGAGTCGCTTCAAAACTCACTCGCTTGAAGAAGGAGAAATAAGGTGGAGAAAGGTGGAGTGTTGGAAGACGCTCCCTACCTGCTTACAGGAATTGTTAAGCCATTGGTTAAGGGGGAACTATTGATTGCTCTCAGAGTAATCTACTTCCAAAGCGAGCAAGGAAAGCTGCTACCTAGCCTAGGATTCCTAGCGAGTGGGTATAAACACTCGCAAGTGCCGTTTCTAGTAACAGTTGTGGGGTCTTGTATCGGGCCTTTCCACGTAAAAATGGTGAAAGCTTAGGCAGGGCTGGCACCTAGACCTTGCGCCCTCTTCCGATCTTTCCGCCGAAGAGGAGCATGTCTTCTCATTTCCTTCATCGTGGATAAACATTCACTCATTACTCACTCTTCATTGAGTTGAGCTACCGAATGTCTATTCATTCTTCTCCCACTTTGAATTTTGCATCGCTTCAGTTTTCCCTGTTCTGGGTCAAGCGAGTCGAATGCAAATTCATTCTGTAGATGTAGAGGAGAGCTTGAAGAGTAACCTTTTACTTCAAAAGGTTGCAGGGCTGGTGACATGCTTCTGTGTAAAAATGAGATTGTCTTGTCAGAGCATTCTCATTATCATCCTGTCCTATTCCGCTCTGAGATAAGGACTTTTACTCATCTTCCATTCGTCGTGAATAATACACTATAGTGAAACTCCCTTCGGGTTGTAGTAAGCTTGTGTACTCTATTCATTCTCCCCCCCATTCCTTCGATGGAGGAGTCTCTAGTTCGTAGAGGAAGACGGAAGAGATGAATGCCTCGAAGACCAAGATTGAAGAAAGATTTAACAAGTGGTGTCAGATTCTACAAAGTGGTATCAATCTCTTACAATGTGAGATTGACTGCTAAGTGTTTCAATTCAAGTACACTAAGCAATGTGAAGCGTGCTAGAAACCTTCACTTACTATGTGAAAAATATGAAATGAATCTAACACAAATACAAAGAGGAAAACACTCTTGTTTATCCTCGAAGTATGTAAGTCAGAAACATTTTAAATTATGTCAAGATATTTCAATTTCTTATTCCAGTCGCTTCAGATGGCCAAGCGAGTGCTACGTCACTCAAGCGAGCCATCGCAAGCGAGTGCGGAACAGTCACGCTAAGCGAGTACTTCGCAAGCGAGTAAAAGCCACGCGGCTACACTCGAAGCGAGCGGGTACGAAGCGAGTGTGAGCTGTACGCACACGAGTGCAAATTTTACTTTTACTTTACATTTAATGCAGATTCACGTACAAGGAAAAAATCTCGGGCGCGTGCAATGCACTTCAAATTGAAGCGGGAAAATCGCACAAGATCCAGCCGTTGAATCTCAACACTTCTTGAATCTCAGCCGCTGGATTGAAGCCTATTGGAGAGACGAATTGCAGAAGGCCACGTGGAGCGCCAAGTCAACTTGGCGGCTCACTTTTACTGTGGTGACGCCAGACACGTCAATCTAATCGCCGATATCCGCCGTATACAAACAGGATTCTCGGGGAATTTACCGTCTTGCCCCTGCCACGTCAGCCAAACCCTAGATCTATATAATGACGTCGATGCGGAGTGCAAAAACTTTCATCACCTTCAAAAATTGCCATTCTCGTGCAAAATCTGCAATCTCTCTGCATCTCACGAGTCTCAAACCCCCCATTTTAAATCTTCACTCCAATCTCACTAAATATTCAACCATGGGAAAGAAACTAAAATCACAGACTATGGAGGAGTTTCTATCCAAAATCACCGATCACATAAACATTGAGCCCCACCTTGACGCAAAGGTTGTAGAAGCCAATGGCTTCTTCCGCAAGGCTATGACCACGACCGGCTTGTGGGAGTTCGTCACGGCGATATCGGAGAAGATTCTGGCCAAAGCTGTGGCTGAACTTCTACTGAACTTGAAGGAGGGACGGAACTCTTCAACGTTCACAGACCCGGAGAACGGAAGGCCGGTGGAAGTGGATCTGAGTGCTATCGCCGGGGTTTTTAACTTACCGGAAGAAGGAGCGAACTCTCTATTGGATCTGGAGCTGTCCGTCAACGTAGAGTTTGCAAGATTCGCCGTCGACAAAGAAGCAGTGTTCGATAAAAAGCACAACAGTATAAGGACGGATCTGGAATCTCCTTTCAACTTAATCTGCGAACTCTTCTCCAAATCCATAGCTTGCTATGTCGGAAACTTGGGCCAACTTTTCGATACGAAGATCTTCGCTCTGAGTGTCATTGTCGACAGCCTCACCGGAGCTAAATTCAACTGGCACGGCTGGTTTTTCAACCAAATTCACGAGGCTGCCAAGGACTTCAAGTTCGTGAAAGGAAGCACCGATCAAATTCTTCGCAAGGGAAAACTCAAGTTTTTCTCCAGAATTTCATATGCTCTGGAGAAATTGTTCAAGAACAAATGATGGACAGACACAGTCGACTACAAGAAGAACACCATATTTTTCGACTTTTACAAGACTGACAAAACAGCAGTGGATCTGGGGATTCTCGACGTTGAAGTGCCCCAAGCAGCACCCGTCGCCGAAAGGCGAAGCGAGGCGAAAGAGGCCAAGCGAACCGCTTCACTAGCGCAGCGGGTGGGTGCGAAGCGACCGAAAAAAGGTGAAGCGAGTAGCTTCGTTATTTGAAGCGAGCGAGGCTGAGAAGCAGCCGCTCGAAAAAGAAGTTGAAGTTGATCAACCCATCCCCTCTCCAGCCAAAGATCAAACCATTCCCCATCCTTCAACCACTCAAACACAAATCCAGCCACCACAAGAACCCCAAGCCTCATCTTCTGCCCAACCACACATACAACTCCGACCTGAAGCATCCACTACACAAAAACAAACCTCACCCCATTCTCCACATGAAGAAGTATCCACTTCTTCCATCCAAATCCCTAAAATACATTTCCTCAACATTGATCTAGATGGTATGTATACCCTCTTCCAACCATCCCAGTAAACACAGCAACAAGCACCACCCCAAGCCACCCAAACCCAAGCCGAAACAATCCAAGCTTCCTCATCAAACTCACCATCAGAAACAACCACCTCTGCCGACACTAGCCAAACCAGCAATACTGAAATCACCATCAAACCACCCACTCAACCCCCTCCCCCATCCGAAGAAGAGAGAGCCCTAACCTGATATTTGAGGGACAGAGAGCTAGCTGCAGAAACGATCCATAACTGCTATCCCGGCGTGGAGATGTCGGATGAGTTCTTCACCAAAGCCATCGACCTCCTCACGTACATCACGTACCGAGGAACGGAGTATTACAAGATTTTTAATCTCCGTAAAGCCTTCACGGAAGAGGTGATTGAAGCAAAAGAGGCGGAGATGCTCAATTTTATTGGAGCCGATGGATTCCATGTCTTCGTCCATGAGGCTAGCTACTGGGAGAAATTAGATGCTAAAGTGAAGCTTTGACGACCCATTCAAGGTGAAAAATGAAGCGAACGTATCCAGAAGCTGTGATCCCAGAGCGAGTGTCATCCATTCATGAGCAAAGACTATTGAAAGAGCATGCGGCGGAGATGGAGGTAAAGGAGGAGGCGATTGCCAGTTTTCAAAGCATGATCACGCGGAAGACTGAGGAGTTGGAGAAGAAGGAGATGGAGGTCAAGAATCTGCGTGCAGATTTTGACAAGTCAAAATCCGAGTTGGAGGGAAAACTCGAGGAGAAGGCAAAGTTGGTGGAGGAAAAGGAGAAGCTGGTGGAAGAAAAGGTGAAGCTAGTGGAGGACAAGGAGACAAATATTCAAGAGCTCAAACAGTCGCTTGAGGCTGAGAGGAGCCGCTTGAAAGATATAAACTCCAAGCTGGTGAGTGTGGAGGAAGAGAAGAGGAAGGTGACTAAGCGCCTAGATAGAAAGAGGAAAGTTGTGGAAGAGAAAGATGAAGAACTGATCAAGCTCGGGAGCGAGTTGACCAGGACTAAAAAGGCTCTCGACACGCTTGAGAAGGAAACGCAAATCTTAAAACTCAAGCGTGAGGAGGAGTTAAGCGAGCTAGAAAGTCGAAGGAGGAGTGCTCAAGCCACTGACTTGAAGCAGGCAGAGCTTGCTATCCAACTTGATAAAGCCCAGAAGTTGGCAGGAGATTTTGCTGTCAAGATTACTGCTGCTGTTCAAGTCAACTTGAACAAAAGAGAAAAAGCCATTGCCACTGCTCGGGCAGAACTTGAAGCTGCCCAAAACCATTTTGGTTTTGTCTTGCAGGAAGAGCGCAAGAAAATCCAGGCCGAAGTTGAAGCTGAGCTGAACGCTCGCTTCAAGGAAGTGGAGCCACTGGAAAGCTTGATGGCTTCAGTGAAAAAAGAGAAAAGCAGTGTGAGTATCTGCTCGAGGAAATTAGTGCAAAAACAGCGGAATTGGTGCTCTCCCAGGAGCATGTTTTCGCGGAACGAGCTGAGTGGATGCTTCATGCTGTCTACAACAAATTTGATGATATTTACCAATCTATCAGCGGAAAGGTAGATACCACCACCCCCGGTAGTCTTGATGATGCCAAAAAGGGGGAAAATATTGAGAAAAGAAAGGAGGAAGGAGAGAGAGTAGTTGAAAGAGAAGGTAGTAGAGTTGGTGAAGAGAGGAGGATTGAAGGAGTAGAGTTGATTGAAGGGGGAAGGGTAGCTGGAGAAGAGGAAGAAATGGATGAAGCACGGGCAGAGCTTGCTCGAAAGAAAGGGAAGGACAAGGTCCTTTAAGAGCCTCGCAAGCCGCTGGCCGGGAAGTTTCTAGCTACCTCACTTGCTGCTCATCCTGCTTCTGCAAAACAAACCGAGGAACAAATTGCGGCAGATGAAGCCTTTGCCGCTGCCCTGCAGCAAAAGTTCGATTTGAGAAGCCAGGGAGTCACTGAAATCCCTCTTGTGAAGCCGCTGCAAGTAATCTCCTCTCAAGCAGGCGCTTCAGGTTCATCCATTCAAGCGTCCGCTACAACTACTACCCTCGCTTCAACAACTGTTGGCGCCTCTTCAGCCAGCCAAGCTGTTATCCCGTTTTTCCCAACTGAGAAAAAGAAGGACATGCCACCACCTCCAGCACCAAAACACCCCTTGAAGCGCATAGCACCGGAAACAAGAGAAGAGGATCCTGCGGCTAAGCGCCAAAGGATGCAGCAGTCAGTCGCTGCAAAAACCGGTCGCTACAAGAGGATGAAGATGAGTGAAGAAGGAAAGAAGAAAAATGCCGAGAAGGAGAAGAGACTTAAACTCAAAAGAGTTAAAGTCGTGGAAGGCCGGATTGAGTCCCACTGGAATGAAGTGAGGCTCATTCAATCCGCTATCTCTCGGAGCTCTTACTTTTCTTTCACACCGGAGGAATCTGAAGCTTGCCAGACCCAAGCAATGATTGACACTTGCAGGGTTACAATCAAAGAGATGGTTGACTCCAAGCGCTACACTGATGATGAGTGTGAGCTAATCCGCAAGCTTGTCAATGCAAAGCTACCTCAGTTCAACACCGATGCTAGTACTAAATTTCATCAGATCATGAAGGAGCTGACCAGCAGAACGGAGGAGGAGCTGGTTGTGCGAAGAGGAAACCATCCAGATGCTCAAGAGATTGAGGAGTTCATCACCAGTGACCTTCTTGAGATATGGCTCATCTGCAAAGAAAGGTTCATCAAGGCCTACTATTATTGGCAAGTAGTGCCTCCTCAAGATGAATGCTCGAGACTGGACGCTCTCAATAACTTCCTGTGTCACTAGAATTGCGGCGGAAAATCTTCACACAAGCGGAGGAAGTTGATCCTAAACCCATCATTATCAAAGTGCTCGCTATAACAGATTTTCCTATGCCGCTTCTGCCGAACTCAAGCGTTCCAAACAAGAGAGTTATTGATGAAGAAGTTGATGAAGCTCTGAGGTTGGAGAGCAGTTTCAGACCAAATAAGTACAACGTGAAGACAATGGAAGAAAAGGTCCTCTCTGCCTACTACTTGGAAGAGGAGAAGGAGGAGAAGGAAGAGAAGGATAAGCTTGCAGAAGACCTTTAAATTCCATTTATGCTGTGAACTACTTGTTCATCTATCCAATTTTATTTTTCTGTCATAATTGTGTCATTTACAAGCTTTGTGAATGATTTATCCTTATGCTACAAACTCACTATACTAACCAAAAAAAAGGGAAGGGAAGTTAAAAAAAAATGAGCAAATCTGCAAAGGAGGCAGTCGCTTGAAGTTCTTTTCACGGTTAGAAAGATTAGTAAGAAAGCAAGTGGGTTTTTGGCATCATCAAAAAGGGGGAAATTGTTGGGAATTGTTAAGGATATGACATGTTAAGGGGGAACTCTAGTGGGGCACTTGAAAAATGTATATGTTTTGATTTGATCCCAAAACCCCTAATATCCTATTCCCAAGCGACCCTAATTGATGTAGAAATAGGTTAGAATTTTTCTAAGCCTAAACTGTTAGGATGACTCTTTATATTGCTTCAGTCGCTTAGGTTTTGGACTGCAGGAACTTCAAGTGAAGGCCACTCGCTTGAACGTGTTTTCCAAGCGAATCAAGTCTAGCGAGCCGAAGCGAAGCGTGCCGAAGAATAGCGAAGCGAAGCTAGCGCTACAATAGATTCGAAGCGAGACTGCCACAGCGAAGCGAAGCGAGCGCTACAGTAACAAGCCAAAGCGAGTCAACACGAGTCAACGATTACTAAAGCAGTTACTCGGGAAATTTATTTTCCAAGTACTCGCTACAGTAAGACCTTGAAGCGACACACTTTGAAGCGGACGCTTCAATTCTAAAGCGAAGCGAGCCCTTACCTAACAGAGAGCGACAACACAATTACCGCTCCAAATTTGAACGTCGAGTTCAAACTCGAGTCAACTGAAGATCGCCACATTTATTGCAAGATCTCCATGTGTCGAATGAGGAGAGGAGCAGCGGAGTTGACTGCCAGGCCGACAAGGGCGCCGCAACAGTACTGGGTCACTCCAGTTACTGTTATGCTTGGAACTTAGCCATTTTTGGCAAAGGGACAAACTGGCGCGCCTGGAAAAGCAAAAGCCTGCACAAGTACTGTCGAGAGGAGGAGGGACAAGGCCACCTACCAAGCAACGGGTCTCGGCCAACCCTCCGCCTATAAATAGTGAAGGATGAAGACGAAGAGAAGCAGAACACTACTTGAGCATTCAGCGCCTACTGCAAACAAATACTCCCAGCTTTCAGCATACCTTCGAGTCTTTGTTTCCAAGTTTTCTCCGAGTTTCAGTTCCATCGAAACTCATCTTCGCAACCTTCACACATAGAGTTCTAAGCCTACTTCATATCCAAGCTTAGAGAAGAGCTCTAGCCATCTTTGCATTCATTGTAAAGAGCTCTTCATTAGTGTGTCTATCGAGAAACCAAAAACCCTAACCCTAAAGTTCTGTTAGGTTTTGTGTGTTCGTCGAGAGGTTGTTTTCGATCCAAGGCTCTACTTTCCTCGATAGTAGAAGCCTCGATCATAGAGTCTAGATCCAAGCTTACACAGTCCTCGATTGTGTAAAGCTCGATCGAAGCTTAGGTTGTAAGGAGAACCCGTAATTTCCCTGTCTTCGGATTGAAGCGAGTGAAGCTTCAAGTCCAGTTTAGGTTTTGTGTGGTGAAGCCGTAATCAACCAGTCTTTGTCAGATCCAAGCAAGTGAAGCTCGGTCATGACATAGGTTTTTGAAGAACCCGTAATCTTCAAAGTTCTTGAGTGAAGAGAACTAGTTGCCTAGTGCAACAAGTGGACATAGGTGTTTTATCACCGAACCACTCTAAATCGCTGTGTCGTATCTCTAACCCTAATCTCTCTACCTTGTTTACTGTTTGATTACTCATTGCACAAGCATACTAAACAAACTTAAACTGAAGTTTTCAAATACTTAGGAAATATTGGCTCACCGAATTTCCGCATCTTGAGTAAAGTCTCACTCTTGATCAAGCATTTTGCTTAGGTCAAGAGACTAGCTTATACTGTAGATCCAGCCCTTGGCTAGGTCTTAGTTTTCAAGCAAGCACTTTACTTAAAACTCTGAGTTATTGGAAAAGAAGTTGAAAAACTTCAAAACACGTATTTACCCCCCCCCCTCTACGTGTTTTTCCTCTAACAAACCGGGACCAACAAAGGCTTCAATCTCTCGCCTCTTTGCTTTCAGATATTGAATATATTCACACACCGTGTTATATTCAAGGGATAATGCCTTGAACATGAGGATTGACACATCCTCAGGAATGTTCTTGGGCACCGGACAAAAAGTGCACTGGAACTGAGCATCATGAGATGCTGAAGGGGCTTGAGATGAAGAGGGGCCTTGAGATTTTGAAGGTTCTGGAGCAACAGTGGGAGAAGAACCAATCAGAGTTTTGTTGAATATCATTAATGGAGCAGGAGGTTCTAGAGCACCCTCCGGCAGATCCATGGTGACCTGCTTAGACAAAAAGGCAAAAAACACTCTCGGGAAAACTATGGCTTCCAGAGTAATAGCCTTCTCTGCATGATCTCGAAGAGAATCAAACACAAGACGTCTAAATGAAACAAGATGACCCAGACCAATCTTGTAAAGTAGTGTTCCAAGTGAAAGAGACACATAGGTATTGTGACTCGTAGGGACACAATTCCATTAAGAAATGTGATAAAGCACCTTGTGAACACTAGTCATAGTTGATGCACGATAATTTCCATAAAGAGGCCAGGTTGCATCCCTAATCATAGTAACTCCGACAACAATCAAATCAGGGTCCAATGGTTCATGAACCTCTACCACCCTCTCTCCACACACAAATTCTTCAATTAAATCAGGACAAAAAGTGAAGAATTTTCCCCTAACAAACCCTCGATGATAATCAACAGATTTGATATCAAATACCCCCAAACTCAGATTAGAATAAAACTCCACAATGACATCCATGATGAGAGGACAAGATATAGTAATAGAGTTCAACAACTTAGACTTAGAAATACAATTAAACACCTCAATGCTTTTCAAATGGAATGTAGTAGCAGGTTTATCCATGATTACATTCTTCTCTTGATTAACTTCTCAGTATTTAGCAAACAAGGCATGTCGAAAAATAGGCATGAATACATAATCAGTGGAAGTTGTAGACGCTTTACCTTGAGGATTGAAAGAAGAAGCAAGAACTGACGGTTCATCATCTGAATCACTAGCAGGTTCCTCATCGGACGATTCAGACTCTAAATCAACCATTATCTGTTTAAATTTCTTGGACAAAGAAACATGGGCAATTTTTTTGCTTCTTCTTAACTGAACTAGGTGATGAACTCGGTAGCTTCCTCTTTACCTCTGTAACTGGGGCCTTTCCATTTCCCATTTGCGATTTCGTTCTTCCAATGCTGTAGGAGGAACCGAATCTGAAACCCTAGTTGGAGTTTCAACAGCAATTTTGAGGGCAGAGTTATCGTAAGAAAACAGAGAGTGGAGAGGTTCCCCCGGGATCGATTCCTTCTGGGTGGAAGAAGATTCTATAGTGGGAGCCTGTTTGGGGGACTACGTTGACAGAGAATCAGCTATTCCAACATCATCATGCCACGACAAATACATGACTTGTGGAGCTTGCTGAGCGAGTATGCTATGAAGATCAATTTCATCAAAAAGATAGAAGAAGGTCATGGAATCACTCTTGTTGATACATGTTGAAGAGTCAATGACTTGTTTTCTACCAGATCCCAAATGAAGTGGTGTCTAATTGACAAACATGGTTTTCTTAGAGTCTATGGGGTGATATTGTGTCATTTTATAGCCCCTTCGTGCTTGTTTTGAGCAATTATCGTCGTTTTAAAGTCGAATTGTCGATTCTTTCTTCTTGAGCTTAGTTTTTCTTATTTTTACAGGAAACGAGAGAATATTGGACAAGGAAAGTGAGTCCACGACGTAGCTTGGTTTGAGAGGAGTGCGTAGGTGAAAATGGCAATCGAATCGGAGTTCGTACGAGGGAGAACAAGGCGAAACGGCGAGACGACGCATGACCGGGCACTGAAGCACTCGGGTCGTTCGCTGAGGCAGCACTGCAAGGCGGCGACGAGCACCCGCTCGCGAGACCGCATGCGCGCCTTTGTTCAGGGCGGGATCTACCCTCGCGCGCCAACATGGCCGTTGGCCTGCGCCGCGGGGGTAGCCCGCGGGGGTACTCTTTCCGGCTCGACTTCCTTCCGGCTTCATTTTTGCCCCGTTTTTCCTCCCGTTTTTCATTTTCGACCCCATATTCTCACATTGTCAACCCCAATCTTAATTGCTACTTAGTCCCTCTCTCCTAAAACATATAAATACCCATTTCAAACCTCATTCTTATGTAAACCTCATTATTTCACACACCAACACACTTTTTCACATACTAATCTCTACACCATTTTCTTCACCCATCATCATCATTCCATTTTTGGGGATTCACTTTTGATTGAAGAATTTTTGAAGGAGAGAGTCTAAGGAGCACGAATAGAAGATCAAGTGCTTGGATTTGATTCTAAACCCATTTTCCTTAGTCTTTTATTCATGTTTTTCTTGGATTTGGTATTAATGCCCATCAAGTGTTTGATTGGCTAAATTCCTTTATTCTAGGGAGAAGGATAGAGGTATTGTAATGGATTGATCTTATTTCCTAATTAATGCATGGTTAATTTGAACTATCTCCTTGTGATCTTGAATTGTATTGATGATTTAGTGCTTGATCACCATTATTGCATATCTTAGACATTAAATTGAGTATCGAGAGATGAGATTTAATATCGGAATGTGTTCACAAGGCATGATTGCTCGATTAACCGAGAGGGGGCAAACACGATATCGAGATCATTCTAGATAGAGAGAATTGTATCATGTGTTAGTTAGGTATAAGTGACTTCCATTGCATGCCATTGATTCCTAATCCTCATAATATCTTTCCTTAATCATTTCTTCACTCCTTTAAAATTCATTTTATGTTACTTTGCAAGTTAGTAGTTTAGATAAACCATCCAAAAATCTCGTTAGCTTAAATAGATCGAAAGAACTTAGTAATAGTTCACTATCTTTTCTTTTAGTTGGTTCTTGTGGAATACGACCTTACTTGCTATATACTATGATTGCCCGTACACTTGCGGTATGTTAGCATTTTAAATATTTAGCTCGTCAAGTTTTTGGCGTCGTTGCCGGGGATCAATTGTGATTTTAATAGTGATATTATGAAAAGTTTGGATGGCCTACTTTAAGCATTTATTTTATGCACTTTTATTTTTTGGTTCTTTAGTGAGTTCTTGTATTTGATATTTACTTTAACTTATGTGTTCTAGGTGGTGCATGAGAACAAGGTCTAAAGGTGATCCAATCAACCCTTTGAACCTTGAGATTGAAGTACTTTGCCGAAGAAACAACGCAAGGAGGAGAAGAAATATTCAAGCAAGACAAGAGATTGCACAAGCACCACCCAATGAGGAGCTTATTCGCCAAATGCAACAACAACTCGAGGCTATGCAAACTCAACTTCGGGCTCAAGAAGCCGAGAGGAATAGGCCACCACCTACGCCTATTAATGAGCTATTTCAACCCGTTGCACCACAAGGGCTAGTGAATGGAGGAAGAGTAGCGGCTAACACTTATGAAATCAAGATCAAGCCAGCTCTCGCTAGTATAGTGCAACAAAACCAATATGGAGGAAGGCCACTTGAAGATCCCAACACTCACTTAGCTCAATTCCTCGAGCTATGTAGTACCATAAAGATGAATGGGGTTTCGGATGATGCTCTCAAACTTAGGCTTTTTCCCTTCTCTCTAAGGGATAAAGCGAAGATGTGATATCACTCCATCAATCCCGAGCGTATTGATCTATGGGATGAGATGGTGAAGATGTTTTTCTTGAAGTTCTTTCCCCCCGGTATGACTATGAGTCTCAAGTCGGAGATCACCCAATTTCAACAACTTGATGGGGAATATTTCTATGAGTCTTGGGAAAGATTCAAGGAGATGTTGAGGAAGTTCCCAAACCATGGGTTTGATCAAGAGTCCAAAATATGTTTCTTCTACAATGGGTGTAACGGTGAGATGAAGAGGCTCCTAGATGTCGCGGCCGGTGGAGCTCTAATGGGAAGGGATAGTGTGTCTGCTTTAGCCATCATAGAGAGCATGGCCATGAACAATTATCAATGGCCAACGGAGAGGTCCATTTTGAGGAAAGTGGCTTCGGCTTCAACTACTCCCACTCCTCCTACTATTCCTACAACTCCAACGGACCCCATAGCATTGCTTGCGGCTCAAATGACCATAATGAATAGCAAGATTTATGTTATGGCCCAACAAAAGGTGGAACCTACTCCTACTTTGGAGGAACAATTCCAATTTGAAGATGCCAATTATATACAAAATCATAGGGGTTATCAAAATTCTCGTCCACAACAAGGAGGTTACCAATGGAACTCCTATCATCAAGGTATGTCAAGGCATCCAAATCTAAATTATGGAAATCCAAACAATGCCTTGCATGCACCCCCCGGATTTACTACTCAAGAAGGAGTCATTGTTGAAGAAAGAAAACCAAGTACCGATGAAGCTATACTCAAGGTGCTCACGGCTATGCAATCTAAGATGGAGACTAATGACTCAAGAATGGAGAAAGCCGAAGTAAGCATTGAGTCTCAAGGTACTCAACTCAAGATGATTGAAAAGCAACTTGGGCAATAGGCCACCATCTTGAGCAATCAACATCAACAAGGGCAATTCCCAAGTTCAACAATTGTGAATCCCAAAGAGCATTGCAAGGCTACCAAATTGAGAAGTGGAAGGGGATATGAAGGTCCCAAGATGCCCGATCAAGAAGGCGAAGTAGTCGAGATTAATGAAGAGGAGAAAAAAAAAAAAAAAAAAAAAAAAAAAAAAAAAAAAAAAAAAAAAAAAAAAAAGAGGAAGAAAAAGAAGAGGAGAGTTCTAAGAAGAAAGACGCCGCCTAGGTCCGCCTAGGCGCTAGTCAGTACCTCGCCGCCCGACTAATATGTAATCCGCCTAGGCTCTATGCGATACCCAACGAGCCGCTCTTGAAGCTTATTCAATAGTCTATATGTGTTAATTAATCCATGTTTAAGCAAACTATGCTACTCTATGTATGATTTTGAATATATAATTATGAAACTAACCTATCAATTGTCATAGTATGTGTATTTATTATAAAATTGGCAATAATTTTGTAAGAATAGTAAAAATATGCATTATTGTTCGAATCAGCCTAGACCCCGCCTAGGCTCCCGCCCAGCCGACTAGGCGCTAGTCACCCCTCTGCCGCCCGACTAGCGCCACACATTTTAGAACATTGGCCCTCTTCCATTGTTGGGAATTGTTAAGGATCATTTGTTAAGGGGGAACTTAACGGGACGCTTTAATTGAAATGAATATGTATTTTGATTCGATCCCAAAACCTCTATGTATCCTATTTCCAAGCGACCCTATTTTGATTTAGATAGGTTAGAACTTTTCTAAGCCTATAATGTTATGAAGGCTTGATTTTATGCTTTAGACGCTTAGGTTTTTAGACTGCTAGATTTTCAAGTGAAGGCCACTCGCTTGAGTGTGTTTTTGAAGCGAAGCAAGTCTACCGATGCGAGGCGAAGCGTGCCGAAGAGTAGCGAGGCGAACGCTATAGTAGAATCAAAGCGAGTCTGCTGAAGCGAAGCGAAGCGAGCGCTACAGTAAAAGTCAAAGCGAGTCAACGATTACTAAAGCGGACACTTAGGAAATCTGTTTCCAAGCGAACGCTACAGTATGACTTGAAGCGACTCACCAAAACGGACGCTCCAAATCTGAAGTGAAGCGAGCCACTACATCGCGTGAAAGCTGTCACACCCCGATTTTCCTAACTCTAAAAAATAATCAATTTTAAATTAACCAATTAAATCGGGATGCAACGAAGGGTAAAATAAGAAAGGGAGACTTATATTCAATTCATTTTAATTAGTTTTAATTAAAGTTCATTTAGTTTAGCCCGGAGATTTGGGCAGCATCTCCCTTATAAAACCAGGATCAAGTCGTAGTAAATACCAAAGACTTAAACATCAGCTAACAAGTACATAAACCATAACGATGAGGTCGGACCAGACCGCGCCATCATCGGATCCAGAATGCATATCGAAAACATAACAACCGTGGCGGACCAGACCGCACTACAGTTGGATCCAGAATATATAATTACATCAGAGTTACGTTTAAAATGGCGGAAGCGAATAAGTAAACATTCATTTATCAACCGTTATAGTTTTTATAAATTTGTTTAAGTTTTCGTTATATGAATTCATATTTTTAAAACGTCAAGTTCTAAACTAACAAATGAATAACGAAATAAACTTTAAACGATTATTAACTTTCTAAGTTAACTAAACCATAATTCCCATTTCAATTATTAAGTATAATAATTCGGTTATCTAAGTAACGAAAAGGGAAATTGTTTAACCATTCAAAGCGTACGTAAAATGTTCATAACCGAAATTTAAAGTTTAAGAAACGGGAAAGAGTCTAACGGTTTAAGTTTATTATCCTCGTCTCTTGTTTATTCCTCCTTTCCTTTCCTCTCTCTTCTCGCCCCGTCACTATGCTTCCGGCTCCCAATCTGCAAAACAAAGAAAGTTTCACAGGGCTGAGTACAACTAGCACTCAGTGGGAATCATTGCCAAACAAAGGAAAACAAAAGCAGGGCTTTCAGGATTTCAAAAGAGAGAAGAGAAAGAATAGGTCTTGATCCCATATGACCAAACCATTTAGACGTCCATTTAGGTATTCCCGAGGTTACTCGTAATCGAATCCCGGTTAAACCACCTGTCGGATTATAAGAACATTTGCAGGGTGACATACATAAAGTGTATATAAACCCATCAGCTATGCTAGACGGCATAAATAAGTTATATGCAAGTCTATCGGCTAGGGATCGAGATTTCCGTGGTAAACCCCACTCCCGATCCCGGTGTACACCAGTTGCTCGTTGGTGTGTTAGACCTAACGATGTCAACCCGATATCGTAAAAGATTAGAGCATTAAACCTGGGAAACCTGTGATTCACAATTTAATCCTGAAACAAAGCCTGCACTTGAAGAATATAGAGCTTACTAGCTCAAGAGTTATTAAGAAACAAGAATCCCCAAGGATTTTAACAAGTTCGAATAAATAGATCCCCACCTTTACCGGTTACTCGATTCTTTGGTTCGAATCTTAGGTCAGCTTCTTCGGAGATTCTTCCTACAAATATTTCTTGAGGTTAAGTTACGTTCGTAGTTTCATCCTTAGAATTTTCTAACATAACTTTCCTTTTTAATATTAATATACTCCCTAAAATTATATATATAACTTATTAACCTTCAATAATTCTTTTCTTATGTTTTCGTCGTTTGCATGGCTTAGACTTCAACACAAAAGTTGTTCAACTAATCATTAGGAATATTTTGGTGCAAAAATATTATACATGCAAAACGGGTAAGGGTCCTTCGATTCGAAATGAACACAGTTTCATTTTTAGAAAATTAATGGTGATTCCGATTGTTACCAAAATTTAGAGGATGTTAGATAATCTCATTACGAAGCTCTATTAATATTTTCAAAACATTTGGACAGAGTCTCGACATGCAGGGAACCATTATCCATACACAAGAAAGCATACCAACAACAATTCATTTTCAACAAAAATTCATTCCGATCAATAGGTTCACTATTAGGTTACGATCAACTTTAGTTCGGTTATATGGATGCAAAAAGGAATACCGGCAACCACCAAAGAAAGGGCGATTGCACGGCACGGAGAAGAAGAGAAGATGCAAATGAAAAGGGCGATGCATGTCCAACTTCGGAAACTCGTATCGATGATCAACCTTTATCCCTAAGCTCGAAAGCTCCCTACGAGATCATAGAAGCGAACGACATACCTTTTCGATGAACGGAGAAGAAGATAGGCTCGAAAAGCGATCGAAGATGATCGGGGCTATTTCTTGTCTTCCTCAGCTGGAAGAAGAAGGAAGATGGCTGAAGAAGATGATGAAGACGGTGGCAGCAGGTGCTGCTGATCGGAGAGGAAGATCGGCGGCGGTGGCAGCGATCGGTGGTGACGGAGGTGGAGCTGCTGCTCTCCTTCGGTTTCTTGGAGAGGAAGACGATGGTGGCTGGATGGTGGTTGATTGGTGTAGTGAGGGAGATGATGGTGGGGCTGATCGATGGAGGTGGAGGGTGGAGATGGCGGAGGTGATCGGAGATGGAGGATCGCCGGCGGAATGGAAGGGGCGGAGGTGATGAGTTCGGGTGAGAGAGAGAGATGCAAAGGTGGAGTTGGTGGATAACTTTCAAGTGGAAAGTGGGATAAGATTTATGCACAATTGAGGCGGTGGTGGCCTCTTTTTATAGAGGTCATCCCGTCTCCGGTTCGACGTCTCGTTTCCCGAACGAAAGGATATTTTTCCGGCAATGAATTCCGAATTAAGGTTTCAAAGGGTTTATGGAATCCACGAAAAATATGGAACACAACGATATAGGTTAAAGAATTTTCGGAAGAAATTTGATAGCTCGAAGATTTTTAAAGAAACGAAAAGATCGTAAATAGACAAACGGCGACTCGGGTTTTCTTAACCGTTTATCAGAAAAATACCTAACTTCTTTCATAATTCTATTAATGTCAAAATTAGGTTAAAGGTATTAACATTACATTTTTGGGATTTTATTAAGTTAGAAATTATATTTTTAGTTAACTAATTCTTTAATTAAATTAAATATTCTAAAATTCTTTTATTAAGAAATTCGTATAACTAATAATATTAAAGCTTTTAAATTTAAATATCCTTTCATTATTTTACTATATAAATTATGAAAAGCTTATATATTAAAGGAAATTATCTATTTTCTATTTTTCTAGTATTTAAAAATACGGGTTATTACACTACCACCCCCTTAAAAGAAATTTCGTCCCGAAATTTAAGTACCTTCATATACTAGGTCGGGGTATTGGGCTCTCATCTTTTCCTCCGGTTCCCACGTGGCCTCTTCCAAGTCGTGGTGGTTCCACAACACCTTAACTGTGGCAATCTCCTTGTTCCTAAGGACCTTGATCTTTCGATCCAAAATCCTAACAGGTTTTTCTACATAATGTAAATCAGGGTTAAGTTCTACCTCTTCATACCTAATCACGTGCTTGGGGTCAAACACGTACTTCCTAAGCATGGATACGTGGAAGACATCGTGGACATTTGCTAGGCTGGGAGGTAGTGCTAGGCGATATGCTACATTCTTGATCTTCTCTAGAATTTCGAACGGTCCAACGTATCTCGGCCTCAACTTCCCTCGTTTTCCGAATCTAATGACTCCTCGGGTTGGACTGATCTTCAAGAATACTTTATCTCCAACTTCAAACTCCAATTCGGTCCTTCTCTTGTCGGCATAAGATTTCTGTCGATCTTGTGCTTCTTTGATTCGCTGCCGAATTGTGTCGACAATAGTTACCATCTCTTGAACTACATCTGGTCCCAAAAGCTTTCGTTCTCCGACTTCGTCCCAATAGAGAGGTGAACGGCACTTCCTTCCATACAGAGCTTCGTATGGCGCCATTCCGATAGTAGATTGAAAACTGTTGTTGTAAGCAAATTCCACCAATGGCAAAATTTCTTCCCAATTATCTCCTCTGTCGGCAACAACTGCTCTTAGCATGTCTTCCAAGATTTGGATCGTACGTTCTGACTGTCCGTCGGTCTGAGGGTGAAAAGCAGAGCTGAACTTTAACTGAGTACCCATGGCTTCTTGCAAACTCGTCCAAAACTTTGACGTGAAACGAGAGTCGCGATCTGAAGTGATAGAGATCGGAATTCCGTGAAGTCTCACTATCTCCTTGACATAGAGTTTGGCCAACTTCTCTAATCCAAATGTCATCTTAATCGGCAAGAAGTGAGCTGACTTTGTGAGTCGATCGATGATAACCCAAATTGCGGTGTTTCCTTTGGATGACTTCGGAAAACTCACCACAAAATCCATGTTGATGTGGTCCCACTTCCACTCTGGGATAGGCAACGGCTGCAAGGTTCCGTATGGCCTCTGATGTATAGCTTTCACTTGTTGGCATGCCAAGCATCGTTCCACAAACGAAGCGACGTCTTTCTTCATGGATTCCCACCAAAATTTCTGTCGTAGATCCCGATACATTTTGGTGCTACCTGGATGAGCTGTGTAAGGTGTATTGTGAGCCTCGTACATAATTTCCTCTTTCAATGCTTTGTCGTCTGGCACACATAACCTGTCTCCATAGAGTAACGCACCATCGGTGCTGATTTTGCAATCCTTCACGAAATCGTTGCATCCTTCTGAGCCAACCTGTGATCGTAACTTTTCCATGCGTGCATCGGTTTGCTGGCCGGCAATGATTCGTCCTCGAAGGTCGGGCTTTGCAACAATTGTAGCAATGCATCCATTTGTTGTTGCTGGCGGGCAAAGAATGGTCAGACTCAACTTGGCAAATTCTCGAGCCAGTTCCTCTTCATTTGTAACCACATAGGCAAGATTCCCTTGGTTTTTCCGGCTTAAGGCGTCGGCAACAACGTTGGCTTTTCCTGGGTGATAGTCGATTTTACAATCATAATCCTTGACTAACTCAAGCCATCGCCTTTGTCTCATGTTGAGCTCTTTCTGTTCAAAGAAATATTTCAGACTCTTGTGATCGGTGAAGATTTCACACTTTGCTCCATAGAGATAATGCCTCCATATCTTCAAGGCATGAACTACCGCTGCTAACTCAAGATCATGAGTAGGATAATTCTTTTCATGTGGTTTCAGTTGTCGGGATGCGTAGGCGATCACCTTTCCATTTTGCATCAAGACACATCCCAATCCTTGCTTTGATGCATCGGTGTAGATCACATATCCTTCATTGCCTTCTGGAACTGTTAGTATCGGTGCGGTTGTAAGTCGTTTCTTGAGTTCCTGAAAACTTTTCTCGCATTCCTCTGTCCACACATACTTGGTACCCTTCTTCAAAAGTGAAGTCATTGGTTTGGATAACTTTGAGAAGCCTTCGATGAATCTTCGATAATAACCTGCGAGTCCTAGGAAACTTCGGATCTCGGTTACACTTGTTGGAGTCTTCCATTGACTAACTGCTTCCACTTTGGCTGGGTCGACTTTGATTCCATCGGCAGAGACGATGTGGCCAAGAAACATTACTTCTCGTAGCCAAAACTCGCACTTGCTAAACTTAGCGTATAACTTCTCTGTTCGCAACGTCTCGAGCACGGTTCTGAGATGCTCCTCGTGATCTTTCTGAGTCTTTGAGTAGATGAGAATGTCATCAATGAACACGAGAACAAATCCGTCTAGATATTGATGAAAGATTCTGTTCATCAAATCCATGAATACTGCGGGTGCATTGGTTAGTCCGAACGGCATCACTGTGAACTCGTAATGGCCGTAACGGGTCCTGAAAGCTGTCTTTGGCACGTCTTCTTTTCTAACCTTCAGTTGATGGTATCCTGATCTGAGATCGATCTTGGAGAACACACACGCTCCTTTGAGTTGATCGAAGAGATCGTCAATCCTTGGCAACGGGTACCTGTTCTTGATTGTGAGTTTGTTGAGCTCTCGGTAATCAATACACATCCTCATGCTTCCATCTTTCTTTTTCACGAACAACACTGGGGCTCCCCATGGCGACACGCTAGGTTGGATGAAACCTAGGTCGAGTAACTCTTGCAACTGAACTTTAAGCTCTTGTAGTTCCTTTGGCGCCATTCTGTAAGGTGCTTTGGACATCGGGGCGGCTCCTGGCTCTAGATCGATAGAAAATTCAATCTGTCTATCTGGCGGTAACCCTGGCAACACTTCTGGAAACACATCTTCGAATTCCCGAACGACTGGCACTTCTTGAATTGATCTTGCTGTCTTTGGTGGTTCTTCAAGCGTTACCCAAAAGCATTGGCTATCGCCCTTGCGTAACATTGAAATGGCTTTCATGGCAGAAATGATTGGTACCTTTCCTCCAATACGAACACCGTGAACTCTGGTGGCATCCTTGGCATCACTTCTGAAAGATATCTCTCGGTTCTGACAGTTGATAGTGGCTCCATTCTTTTCCAACCAATCCATACCCAAGATAACGTCGAACTCCATCATGATGATAACATATAGATCCGTTCGAAACTCCTGATCCCCTATCTTAAGTGTTTGGTCCCTACAGGCTTTCTCACTTAACATGGTCATTCCTGAAGGTACACTTATTTGGAGAGCTGGGCTTATCTTCTCCGGTTTTAGGGATAAGGTTTGGCAAGCTCGTTGAGATATAAATGAATGTGATGCTCCTGTATCAAATAATGCCAAAACTGGTATGTCGTTGAATAGGATCATACCTGCTAGATTCTCCTGGGCTTGAGCGGCCTCGTCGCAGTTCAAAGCATAAGCCCTAGCTGGCTGGAATGGACGCTGGTTCTGTTGATTTCCAGCATTTCCCGGGAAATTCCGAGGCGGCGGCGGAGGTGGGCGCTGAGGCTGGCCTCCTAAGTTCTGGTTGCACCTGTTGGCGTAGTGTCCTTTCTTCCCGCAACGGTAACACTCCACTGTCTTTAGGCGACATTCACCTACATGGTTTCCTTGGCAATGTCGACACAAAGGAAGGTTCCGGTTCGGTGCACTTGGCCGCGGTGGTTGGGGTCGTGGTGCAGCTCGGAATTGTTGAGGCGGTTGAGGATTGCCTCTCCATCCTTGGGGCCTCATCTGGTTGCTAGAGTTTCCTCCTTCAAACTTCCTCTTTCCAAAAGCTGGATTGAACCCAACGCTCTGCTCGTTGCTTCTGTCTCTTTCTTTTGGTAGCATGGATTCAATATCCATGGCTCGGCTCAGTGTCTGTGCATAAGTAAGAGAACCGTGACTGGCAAGGGATATGCCAATCTCATGTCGAAGGCCGCGTCTGAATTTGTCGGCACGAGCAAGATCCGTCTCCACAAGTTGAGGAGCATAACGAGATAGTTGGTTGAACAAACGATCATATTCAGCGACCGTCCTCTTTCCCTGTTGCAAGTTCCAGAACTCATTCTGGCGATGCTGGCGGTAACATCCCGGAATGTACTTCTCAAGAAGCTCGTCTTTGAAGTCTTCCCATGTATATTGTTCCCATTGAGCAGCTGTGAGAGTCCTTTTGACTGACTCCCACCAGAAATCAGCTTCGTCGACCAGTTGATGAAGACCATAATCAAGTTTGTCGGTCTCGGTGCATTTGAGGTAGTTGAAGATCTTGTCCATAGCTCTAACCCATCTCTCGGCATCGGCTGGTTCACCTAACCCATTAAAAGTCGGAGGATTCTGCCTACGGAAACTCTCATCATTCCTAGGCACCTGAACTCGATCTAGGGGCTCACCTACATTACCGTTCCTTCCACGTACCATTTTGTTTTGCTAAGTTTGATTGATGTTGTTCTCTTTTGAGAAGCTGAATTGATATAATAGTCAAAGAAACGTTAGTAAGCTTTATCAAGGGTTTATGCCATATCCATAACAGCATAAGTTTTGTTAAAAGAAAAATTTTATGCTATATCCATAAATAGCATTTTGATTAAGGGGATTCAATATTTCAAAATATACTCATTCTTTCAAGTAGAAAAAACATATCCACATAATTCACACATATATCGTAAGCCCGATATAATCACATAAGTCACATATATATCGTAAACCCGATATAATCACAAAATTTCAAAACCATATCAATCGTCAAGTTTCCAATATCAATCCCTCCCCGGATGATAATAATCAGTTTCAAATATCAATCCCTCCCCGGATGATAATAATCAGTTTCAAATATCAATCCCTCCCCGGATGATAATAATCAGTTTCAAATATCAATCCCTCCCCGGATGATAATAATTCATTCGTATCATATCTCGATACTAAGCCTGTCACAATTCATGTTTCCAATAATAAATCCCCGCCCGGATTATAACAATTTACAATTCTTAACATATAACTTCACATCTTTGCAACAAACAATGCACACTTTCACATTTCGTAAATTCTCACGTTTCGTTTTTCATATAGTTCACTTTTCGCATTTAATTGCATATTCCTTGCAAATAATCATAAGATCACCAAGTCACAAAATCATATAAACATAACCATAATCATAGCCATAATCATATATATATCGCCCAAAATTGATTCGTTTCGAAACGAATCTCGAGTACCTGCCCATGTCATATAATACATATCATATAACATATGTCATCCCTACCAAGCAAGATAATAACATAGTATCATACGAAGTTTGCCTCCACGAGGACTTTCCACATAACATATATGACCAACATGCAAATGCAGATGCAAAGATGAAGTCGGGGCGGCTTTGTAGGCCCACACCAAAATCCTGGCTTGCGAAGCGTCGTCATCTATGGCTTCGTCGGCATCTCCGTCTGCATATATTTGCCCTACTCCTACTAGTTCCCAACCGAAGGCTCGCTGCCTCCTCCTTCCTCGTCACTAATATCCATGTCACTCCCCTCTCGGCTCGCTCCCTCGGCCTCCTCCTCATCATCATCATCATCGCTATCATCATCCGAATCTGAATCTGACTCTGACTGTCCTGTCCAAGCTCTGACTCGACGTCTGTACTTCAATGGTCCGCTGCGAAGGATCTTGGGTCGTCGGCGCTGGTTACGTCGTGCAGGTGGCGGTCTACCGAAGATAGGCCCGGGGGGGTCGTGGTGGGGTGCGCTCCCGGACTCGCCTCTCAACCTCCTCGGGTGTCAACCTGTTTCCGTGCACGATCGTGCGTAGCTCGTCCACAACGGTCACCTGTCTGTGCTCCTCTCTGACCTCCGAAGGTCCAGCTGCGTCTCTTGTCCCGGATGGACCTGCCTCGTGGTCATGGCGTCGGGCAAGTGGCGGAAGGGATGGCGCGAACCCCTCGCGAACCATCGCGAGCCTCATCAGGTAGCTGCCTAAGGTCTCATCATCCCTCATAGTACAACTGAAAAAGTCATTCCGTATCTACTCCCTTCGGTACGTGCCCCTGTAATACTCCCAAGAATCCATGTCGCCTGAAATCAAATACGGGTCACCAACATTCCAACAAAAATTCAATTTGTGCAAGACTCCTTTTCCCATTCCACTCGGGTCGTGAGTTCCCGAGAAGAAGTCACCCTGTTATGCTCATGATCAAATGCATGCAATGCACACAAATAATGCAACACCAAATTTCTTAATCTAATGCAAACATTTTCAATGCATTCACAAAACACGAAAAGTTAGTTCATAACAATAATCGAATAAAGGTTTAAGTTTCGATTTTCAATTTCCATATTCCTAAGCTTTCCATAAACTTTTCACGTAAGTTATATTCATTTCACATCTTATAAACATCCTTCGAATAATTCACATAGGTCACATTTCCACGTAAAGTTCACACAAGTTTCACATAACGTTTCACATAACGTTTCACATAAGCACACCACCAATTTGTTAGTCCCATATAATCAAAGAGTTCGAAATGTACCTCGACGATGAGCTCGGAGCAATAGTGATCGAGAGAGAGAGAATGCATAGGTCCATGTTTTCTTAAGTCCATAATATTCAAGTCCTTTAAGTCCATACATGAGTTATACTTAGGATAATATTTCCTAACAATTTCCAAATTTTAAGTTCATTAAGTCTTCGGTATTCAGAACGACTACGCTCTGATACCATGCTGTCACACCCCGATTTTCCTAACTCTAAAAAATAATCAATTTTAAATTAACCAATTAAATCGGGATGCAACGAAGGGTAAAATAAGAAAGGGAGACTTATATTCAATTCATTTTAATTAGTTTTAATTAAAGTTCATTTAGTTTAGCCCGGAGATTTGGGCAGCATCTCCCTTATAAAACCAGGATCAAGTCGTAGTAAATACCAAAGACTTAAACATCAGCTAACAAGTACATAAACCATAACGATGAGGTCGGACCAGACCGCGCCATCATCGGATCCAGAATGCATATCGAAAACATAACAACCGTGGCGGACCAGACCGCACTACAGTTGGATCCAGAATATATAATTACATCAGAGTTACGTTTAAAATGGCGGAAGCGAATAAGTAAACATTCATTTATCAACCGTTATAGTTTTTATAAATTTGTTTAAGTTTTCGTTATATGAATTCATATTTTTAAAACGTCAAGTTCTAAACTAACAAATGAATAACGAAATAAACTTTAAACGATTATTAACTTTCTAAGTTAACTAAACCATAATTCCCATTTCAATTATTAAGTATAATAATTCGGTTATCTAAGTAACGAAAAGGGAAATTGTTTAACCATTCAAAGCGTACGTAAAATGTTCATAACCGAAATTTAAAGTTTAAGAAACGGGAAAGAGTCTAACGGTTTAAGTTTATTATCCTCGTCTCTTGTTTATTCCTCCTTTCCTTTCCTCTCTCTTCTCGCCCCGTCACTATGCTTCCGGCTCCCAATCTGCAAAACAAAGAAAGTTTCACAGGGCTGAGTACAACTAGCACTCAGTGGGAATCATTGCCAAACAAAGGAAAACAAAAGCAGGGCTTTCAGGATTTCAAAAGAGAGAAGAGAAAGAATAGGTCTTGATCCCATATGACCAAACCATTTAGACGTCCATTTAGGTATTCCCGAGGTTACTCGTAATCGAATCCCGGTTAAACCACCTGTCGGATTATAAGAACATTTGCAGGGTGACATACATAAAGTGTATATAAACCCATCAGCTATGCTAGACGGCATAAATAAGTTATATGCAAGTCTATCGGCTAGGGATCGAGATTTCCGTGGTAAACCCCACTCCCGATCCCGGTGTACACCAGTTGCTCGTTGGTGTGTTAGACCTAACGATGTCAACCCGATATCGTAAAAGATTAGAGCATTAAACCTGGGAAACCTGTGATTCACAATTTAATCCTGAAACAAAGCCTGCACTTGAAGAATATAGAGCTTACTAGCTCAAGAGTTATTAAGAAACAAGAATCCCCAAGGATTTTAACAAGTTCGAATAAATAGATCCCCACCTTTACCGGTTACTCGATTCTTTGGTTCGAATCTTAGGTCAGCTTCTTCGGAGATTCTTCCTACAAATATTTCTTGAGGTTAAGTTACGTTCGTAGTTTCATCCTTAGAATTTTCTAACATAACTTTCCTTTTTAATATTAATATACTCCCTAAAATTATATATATAACTTATTAACCTTCAATAATTCTTTTCTTATGTTTTCGTCGTTTGCATGGCTTAGACTTCAACACAAAAGTTGTTCAACTAATCATTAGGAATATTTTGGTGCAAAAATATTATACATGCAAAACGGGTAAGGGTCCTTCGATTCGAAATGAACACAGTTTCATTTTTAGAAAATTAATGGTGATTCCGATTGTTACCAAAATTTAGAGGATGTTAGATAATCTCATTACGAAGCTCTATTAATATTTTCAAAACATTTGGACAGAGTCTCGACATGCAGGGAACCATTATCCATACACAAGAAAGCATACCAACAACAATTCATTTTCAACAAAAATTCATTCCGATCAATAGGTTCACTATTAGGTTACGATCAACTTTAGTTCGGTTATATGGATGCAAAAAGGAATACCGGCAACCACCAAAGAAAGGGCGATTGCACGGCACGGAGAAGAAGAGAAGATGCAAATGAAAAGGGCGATGCATGTCCAACTTCGGAAACTCGTATCGATGATCAACCTTTATCCCTAAGCTCGAAAGCTCCCTACGAGATCATAGAAGCAAACGACATACCTTTTCGATGAACGGAGAAGAAGATAGGCTCGAAAAGCGATCGAAGATGATCGGGGCTGTTTCTTGTCTTCCTCGGCTGGAAGAAGAAGGAAGATGGCTGAAGAAGATGATGAAGACGGTGGCAGCAGGTGCTGCTGATCGGAGAGGAAGATCGGCGGCGGTGGCAGCGATCGGTGGTGACGGAGGTGGAGCTGCTGCTCTCCTTCGGTTTCTTGGAGAGGAAGACGATGGTGGCTGGATGGTGGTTGATTGGTGTAGTGAGGGAGATGATGGTGGGGCTGATCGATGGAGGTGGAGGGTGGAGATGGCGGAGGTGATCGGAGATGGAGGATCGCCGGCGGAATGGAAGGGGCGGAGGTGATGAGTTCGGGTGAGAGAGAGAGATGCAAAGGTGGAGTTGGTGGATAACTTTCAAGTGGAAAGTGGGATAAGATTTATGCACAATTGAGGCGGTGGTGGCCTCTTTTTATAGAGGTCATCCCGTCTCCGGTTCGACGTCTCGTTTCCCGAACGAAAGGATATTTTTCCGGCAATGAATTCCGAATTAAGGTTTCAAAGGGTTTATGGAATCCACGAAAAATATGGAACACAACGATATAGGTTAAAGAATTTTCGGAAGAAATTTGATAGCTCGAAGATTTTTAAAGAAACGAAAAGATCGTAAATAGACAAACGGCGACTCGGGTTTTCTTAACCGTTTATCAGAAAAATACCTAACTTCTTTCATAATTCTATTAATGTCAAAATTAGGTTAAAGGTATTAACATTACATTTTTGGGATTTTATTAAGTTAGAAATTATATTTTTAGTTAACTAATTCTTTAATTAAATTAAATATTCTAAAATTCTTTTATTAAGAAATTCGTATAACTAATAATATTAAAGCTTTTAAATTTAAATATCCTTTCATTATTTTACTATATAAATTATGAAAAGCTTATATATTAAAGGAAATTATCTATTTTCTATTTTTCTAGTATTTAAAAATACGGGTTATTACAAAAGCGACAGCACAATTCCCGCTCCGATTCAAACTACAAGTTCAAACTTCAGACAAGTGCAGATCAACACATTAATTGCGTATCTCCACGTGGGGAAAGAAGAATGGAGCATCGGAGTTGACCAGGCCGACAAGGACACCGCAACAGTACTGGGCGCTCCAGTTACTGTTAAAATTAGCTCTTAGCCATTTTCGGCAAAGAGACAAATGGGCGCGTCTGAAAAACTACTGGTCAAGGCGAGTACTATCGAGAGAAGGAGGGACAAAGCCACCAACCAACAACGGCTCCTTTCCACCCCTCCGCCTATAAATAGTGAAGGTCGAAGACGGAGAAGAGCAGAACACTACTTGAGAAATCAGCGCATACTGCAAACAAGCACCCACAACCTTCGAGCAAATTCGTCTGAGTCCTTGTCTAAGTGTTCTCCGAGCTTCAGTATCATCGAAGCTCGTCTCTGCAATCTTCACTCTCAAATATTCTAAGCCTACTTCATATATCCGAGCTTAGAGAAGAACTCTAGTCCTCTTTGCAACTACTGTAAAAAGTTCTTCATTTAGAGAGTCGTCAAAACCAAAACCCTAACCCTAGTTCTATCTAGTTAGGTTTTGTCTTCGTAGAAAGGTTGTTGTGTTCAAGATCCAAGACTCTACTTTCCTCGATAGTAGAAGTCTCGATCATAGAGTATAGATCCAAGCTAGCATAATCCTCGATTGTATAAAGCTCGATCTCTACTAGGTTTTGAGGAGAACCCGCAATCTCCCAGTTGTTGTTTCGGATCCAAGCGAGTGAAGCTCGATCCAGTCTTGGTATTTGAGGAACCTGTAATCCTCAAGATTCTTGAGTGAAGAAAATCCGTTGCTGCGTGCAACAAAGTGGACGTAGGTGTTTTATCACCGAACCACTATAACCCCCGGTGTCGTATTTCTTACTCAAGCTTTCCATCTCTTACTTTGATTATTCATTCTACACAAACATCGTAAACAAACTTAAATCGAAGTTTCAATTACTTAGGAAAGAATAGCTCACCTAATTCCGCATATCGCAAGTAAGTTACTCTCTTGATCAAGTGTTAGCTTCGGTCAAAAGAGAAGCTTCCACTGTAGATCTAGCTTCTGGCTAGGTCTTAAGTACTTGAAGCGAGCGCTCTACTTGCTACTCTGAGTTAAAGGCAAAAGAAGTTGAAAAACTTCTTTCACACGTATTCACCCCCCTCCCCCTCTCTCTATGTGTGAACCCTTTTAACAAACCGGGACCAACAAGTGGTATCAGAGCAGGGGTTCTTTCGAGCCACTGCTTTGCATACCTGAAGCGAGTCCCCTCTCGCTTCACGTTGTCTCACTGAACTGATCCGGTTTTTCCTAAGTGCATCAAAACCCTCACTCACGCATACTGCATTACTACTGACGGTTCATCATGTCTACCTATAGTGCATCCAACTTGTCGCAGTTCTCAATCGAAGGATATGAGACATGGAGCTTCCGTGTCAAAAGCTTTCTATGCTCGATCCACGACAGGATGTGGGAAGTCATAGAAGAAGGGCCAATTGAGATCATGCAGATCAACACGGTGAACGTTCCAGCTGCAGAAGGCAGAGAAGCTACGGTCAGACACGAGTACGTGGAAAAAGCGAAGGAAGAGTACACTGCCATTGACTTCAAGGTCGCCAACTTAGACCGTGTAGCACGCCACACAATGTAGAGCACTGTATCAGACACTTATCTCCAGAGGATAAGGAAGTATGCCACTGCAAAAGAGATGTGGGAGACTCTAGCCCTAATCTCGCAAGGCACAGACAAAATAAAGGAGAATAAGCTCGTGGTACTAATGAGAGAATTCGAGAGCTTGACGATGAAGTCTGGAGAGACGATTGATGCATTCGAACTGCGCGTCACCAACCTCATCGCTACACTCATCCCTCTTGGCAAGGAGTTTACTGACAAGGAAGTTAACCTTAAGATTGTTCGAGCCCTCACGAGAAAATGGCAGATGATGAAAGAGTTGTACTTGGCAACGAAGGACTTAGTACAAGCACCATAAGTTTGAGGACCTCTTCGCTAGACATAAAATCTTGGAAGGAAGGTATGAAACCCAATCCATCCTAGTTGCTAATCTAAACAAAGCCTCATTCGCTAGGCAAGCACTAGAAAGCTCACTTCTACCCTTTGGTAGAAAGGGAGGTCTTGGATATGAGGGTGGACCTTCCAGGCCTACTGTCTTTGTTGGTGCTTCTAACACAACACCATCAGTTCCTTTGGATGTGCCCACTGCCTCTAAAATAACCACTAACAAAGACAAGGGCAAGATTGAGACTCCAAAGAAGGGACCGATGAGGATGTCTATCTCCTCAAAGGAAGTTCCTAAGGGAAAGCCAACAACAATAGTCCCTAACACTAAAAATGCTAAAGCTTACCATTCAAAAGGTAAAGGGAAAACTGTTGAGGCTATAAGCTCTCAATCCCAGACACCAAAGACAAAAGACGTTCCCTTGAAAAAGAGAACTAATGTCTATGTGTCACGTGAGTCGGATTGGAGATGGTCCAACCGTTCTTACGTTGAGGGGGAAGTATTTGAAGTTCCCAAAAGGAAGCTTCAAACCCCAAGGGTTTCTCAAGCGAGTCAAGGTCAAAACCCTAAGTTGACTGCGCAGAAGAAACCAATCGAGATGCTTGCCAAGACTGGAAACCCTAAATCAGTCTCTAAGCCTACAGCTAATCCCAAGCGAGACGCTTCAGGATATAAGAAGAAAGGCAAGAGCATGGGTTGGTCTCAAGCGAGTCGCTCTCGTAACTTCCCTCCATGCACACACTGCTGCACTTGTGAAACTGCGTTTAAGCAGAAGTCACATTTTAGAAAGGCCGAGGAACCGAAAGCACAAGCTAACACTCAAAGGAGAGTGAAGCTTGTGTAGGTACCTAAGAAAGCTAACCTGCAAGGACCCAAACTGATTTGGGTACCAAAATTGGCTTAATTGCAGGTGAGCGTCGTGGATCCCATGCCCAGCAAAGGTCAAGCAACATTGTACTTGGACAGTGGATGTTCAAGACATATGACGGGCATGAAGTCTCTACTCCAAGATTACACAGAGAAGAGGGGTCCGCAAGTAACTTTTGGTGATAACTCTCGAGGAACCACAAAATCCTACAGCGTACTGAAAGTAGGGAAGCTGAGCATAGAAAATGTCTCCTACATTGAAGGACTCAAGCACAACTTGCTATCCATATCACAGTTTTGTGACAAAGGATACATTGTGGAGTTCATCTCCAACAAGTGTGTTGTGAGAAACAAGCTCACCTCCCAAGTTGCTCTGACTGGAGAAAGGAAAAGGAACTTATATATTGCTCAATGGGAGAGCTGCAAAGAAGATACATATTTGGTCGCTAGAAGTGCAACTGAGACTGGATGGCTATGGCACCGACACTTAAACCATCTCAATTTCAAGACGATCAATCGCTTAGCTCGTAAAGGCTTGGTGAAGGGCATACCGAATGAAGTCTTCATCAAAGGCCATACTTGCTCACCATGCCAACGAGGAAAGCAGACGAAGAAGCACTTCACTAGCTTAGAAGAAGCATCTTCCAAGCGAGTGCTGGAGCTACTACATATGGATTTGTTTGGGCCAGTCACTCCAGTGAGCATCAATGGAAGAATTTTTCAAGCTTATAATGTTAGGAAAGTTTGTTCTGCTTTAGTCGCTTTAGGTCTAGACTGCAGGTTTCAACTAGGCGAGAAGACCACTCGCTTGAGTGTGTTTTGAAGTCAAAGCGAGTCTACCCGATAAAGCGAAGCGAGTGCTCTCCATAAAATCAAAGAGAATCAACTAGACTAAGCTAAAGTGAGTGCACTGATAAACCAAAGCGAGTACGATACAAAGCTTGAAAGAGACAACTCAACTACCGACCTTGTTCAACCTCGAGTTTGAATTAGAGTCAAGTGAAGATCAGCCTCCATTTAATGCGGATCTCCATGTGGCTAACAAGGATTGGATGCTACAGTTGACCAGGAGGACCGACAAGCAGCCGCTACAGTACTGGCCCAAGCTAGTTACTATTACACTTGGCTCTTAGCCAAATTGGGAAAGGAGACAAAGTTGCCCTTTGAAAAGCTGTCGGTCAACTCCAGTACTGTCGAGAGTGGAGAGACAAAGCCACCAACCTTCAAACGGCTTCTACCCGTCTCTCACACTATAAATAGAGGAGTGCAGATGAAGAACACTTCAACAGTTCCGCAAATTTCCAACGCTCTTACTTGCAAGCACTCATGATTTTCCAGCATTCATTCTCTCGAGTTCTTGAATAAGTGTTCCAAGCTTCCAGCCCCATCGAAGCTTGCATCTGCAACCTTACTCTCTAGATTCTAAGCCATCATATATATCCAAGCTTAGAAAGAAGAATCCTAGCCCTTGCACCTACTGTAAAGGGTTCTTCACATAGAGTCTCCACGTTCACAAACCCAACCCAAAACCCTTGTCTTTTTAGTTAATGTGTTAGTGTTTGTGTTGTTGTTAAGGTTATTGTAATATCCAAGATTGCGCTTTCATCGATCGCGTAAAGCTCGATCAGAGTCTTAGGTTAGTGGAGAACCCGAAATCTCCAACTTGTTAGGATCCAAGCTTGCACCTTCATCGACTGTGCGAAGCTCGATCCGTGTGATAGGTTTTTGGGGAACCCGTAATCCTCAAGTTTCTTCTTGAGTGAAGAGAAACTTTTCCGGTGTGGAACAAAGTGGACGTAGGAGTCTTATTTCCGAACCACTATAAATCTCAGTGTCGTATTTCTTGCCCTGACTCTTTTCAATAGTTTACTCGCTTTGATTATCATTCTTCCACGTGTACATAAACAAACTTAATACAAGATTTTAATTACTTAGGAAAGACTAGCTCATCAAATTCTGCATTTTAGCAAGCTAGCCACTCTAGAGATCAAGCACTCGCTTAGGTCTCTGAGAAAGCTTAACTATAGATCAAGCTTGCGCTTTGGTCTAAAGTTTTAAAGCGGCAAGTTTTGCTTACTCTGAGGCAAGTTTGAAAAAAGAAATTGAAAACTTCTATCACACGTATTCAACCCCCCCCCCCCCCCCTACGTGTGCTCCTACTTGTCATTTCGAGTGCTTCCTAAGCTCCATCCACGACAGGATGTGGGAGGTATTGACGGAAGGACCTATCGCCATCATGAAGGTCAACACCGTCAACATCCCAGCTGCTGAAGGAAGAGAAGCTACTATCCGCCATGATTACGTTGAGAAGTCAAAAGATGATTACACTGCAAATGATTTCAAGGTTGCAAATCTGGACAGAGTAGCAAGGCACATCATGCAAAGCACCGTCTCGGACGCTTACCTACCGAGAATCAGAGAATGTGCCACTGCAATGGAAATGTGGGAAACTCTAGCTTTGATTTCCAAAGGAACAGAGAGGATCAAAGAAAACACGCTTGCCGTTCTCATGGGAGAGTTCGAAAGCTTGTCCATGAAGCCGAGCGAGACAATAGATGCCTTCGAGCTACGCGTCACCAACATTGTATCAACTCTCGTATCGCTTGGGAAAGAGCTTACTGACAAGGATATCAACTTGAAGATAGTGAGAGCTCTCACCAGAAAATGGCAAACAATGAAGGAGCTCTATCTTTCAACGAAAGACTTGTCAAAGTTTTCTCCAGAAATCCTATTCTCCGAGCTCAAGGCACATGAGTTCGATCTCAATCGTATGTATTTGGATGAAGAGGATGAAGCTCTCACAACATGAAAAGGAGTTGCTTTCAAAGCTGCCGAGACATCAAGCGACTCACCCATATCAAAGATGTCTTGAGAAGAACTGGAAGAACACTACGTGTTCTTGTCAAGAAACTTCAACAAGATGAATTTTAGAGTTGGAAAATACAAGCGATTCTACAAGCAGTATCAAGGGAAGAAGGATGAAGCACGTGATGACAGAGGAAAGCGTGAGGATACATCAAAGCCAATTGCTAAGGGACATAATGAATGCGGAGTGCTATCACTGCCACAAAATGGGCCACTACAAATCCGAGTGCCCAAAGCTAAGTGCCAAGTAGAAGGAAGAGATGAAAGCGAGGAGAGATGATCCAAGGCGAGCGCTGGTGGCAAGAGAGTCACCATCAAAACCAAGCAAGGATATTGAAAGCGACTCGGTCGCTTTTACAGATCCCAATTCAAGCAATGGAGAGGATCTTGGTCAAATGGCACTTACCGACGAGGACACTAGAGAGGTATTCTACTATCCCTGATCTCTTTCATTTACAAAGAGGAGGTATTCTCCTCGACATGGAGTGAACTACTTAACAATCACCATGAATTGTTAAGGAGTCACGAAGTGTTGAAACAAGCTATGACAAATAGCAAGAGTGAGAACCGAAAGCTAGCCACTGAGCTTGACTCAGGCAAGCTCAACCTAAGGGCTATGACTAGTAAGTTTGAGGACCTCTTTGCTCATCATAAGAGCTTGGAGGAGAGGTACAACACTCAATCCAAGCTAGTTGCTAACACAAACAAGGCTTCTTACGCCAGACAAGCACTAGAAAGCTCGCTTCTACCCTTTGGTAGAAAAGCAGGCCTCGAATATGAGGGTGGACCCTCCAAACCCGCAATCTTTGTTAGTGCACCTAGCACAAAACTATAAGTCAATTTTGGATGAGCCCACTGCCTCCAAAGCGACCACTAACAAAGGTAAGGGAAAGATTGAGACACCTAAGAAAACTCCAATGAAGATGTCTATATCTTTAAGGGAGGAATCTAAGGGTAAGCCAATGACAACAATTTTAATCACTAAACATGCTATATCTCACCATTCAAAGGGTGGAAAGAAAACTGTTGAGGCATCATGCTCTCAATCTAAGACACCACGAACAAAGGATGTTCTTTTGCCAAAAAGAATTAATGTTCATGTGTCAAGTGAGTCCGATTGGAGATGGTCCAATCGTTCTTACGATTAGGGGGAAGGAATTGAAATTTCTAGAAGGAAGTTTCATAACCTCAGTGTTTCCTAAAGCCAAATTTGACTTCACAGAAGAAACCAAACGAGAAGCTTGCAAAGGCAAGTAAACCTAAGTCAGACTCCAAGCTTATAGCTAGTCCAAAATGTCAAGCTTCAGGACATAATCATAAAAGAAAGAGCATGGGAACTTCCCAAGCAAGTTCCTCACGAACCTTCCCACCTCGTACACACCAATGCACATGCGGAGCTGCGTTCAAGTAGAGTCCACGCTTTGGAAAGGTTAAGGGACCCAAGACACAAGCGATTGCTCCAAAGTGAGTCAAGCAAGTGTGGGTACTGATAACCACATATTTAGCATGTTTAGAGTGCGTCTTGATTGGGCGTTATTTGTCTCATTATTTCTTGGATATATTGGCAATTTTAGGTGTTATTTTGACTAAAATCACCTTGATTTGGATTAATTGTGAAATAATGTGTTTTTTGTAGGAGAAATACGATTTTTGATGATTTTGGAGATATTTTGGAAGAAGTGTTCGAAGCTGAAGCTAAGTAGGGAATTTGATCTGCTGGAAATTCGGTCGGTGTGCCCATACCGACTGCAGCGCCCTGTTGCTGGCGAGAAAGAAAAGAGAGATATCAGATTTTGAAGGCACTTATGGGATTACGGGATTATATAGTGCAATGAGCAATCTATTCTCTGATATTTTATTTTCAGTTACTAAACCTTTTATTATTTATTATTACTTTCCTTGATTGAGGAGGATTTTAAGACATATTCCTTTTTTGTAAAGGAATCCCTTAGGAATATAGATAGGAATTTATCTCTTTGAAGGGGATCATCTTTGGAACGTGAAGAACAGCAGCTCCGCTGGAAAAATATTTGAAGTTCTTATTTTATTTCATCATTCATTCTTCACCATTTTCATTATTTATTTTGGCTGCAATTCAATTATGAATTCTAGCTAATTTTCTTATTTCGGTGAGAACAAGGAAGCTCTAGCAAAATTAATCTGTGAGATCTAATTTGTGTTCATACTTTAATTCTATGCAAGCATCGATTATTCTCTGTGTTGATTTCTATTAATCGCTTTATTCGTCTAAGTAGTGTACAATGCTTAGTTGAGTAGAGTTGATTTGTAGCCAATTGAACCGGTCATACGTAATCGTGATTAGGTTCAATTAGTGGTAAATTGACTTGTTAAAGTCAAGGGAATAATAGTCTTCATTCGACAATCCTGCGTCAGAGTTTGTCGGTTTTGAATCGGGTTTCTCTAGTTCTTAATGCTGTCGGCTCATTAAATCTATAGAGCGTCTCTTACGGTTGTCAGTCGATTAGGGAAATAATTGGTGAAGCGTCTTCCCGATTATCGATAATTTATGGAGAAATGAGATTACGTCAGAAGCGTCTTCGGTAATCATAACTGATTTGTTTGCATGTAATTAGAGTTATTTTTGCATCGAGGATCAGAATAATTAAGCTAGAGTGGAATTGTTCGCCGCCGGAATCGTTTTTATTTTTGTGAAAACAAATTGCAAGCTGCCTCCTAGGTTCCTCGTTCTTCTATTTCTCTTATTTATTTTCGTTAATAGTTTAATTAAAAATCACTATTTTGCAGTTGGAAATTCAGAGGAGAAACTCGCCAGTCCTTTGGGAGACGATCTTGCTTGCCACTGTCTGAGCAGTGTGGGAATACCGGCTGAAAAGTCGGAATTATTTTTGGTGTAAAACAACGCACCAAATTTTGGCGCCGTTGTCGGGGACTGGTTTTAAGCAGTATTTTAATTCTAAATTTTTGACTTGTATTTTTTTTTTTTTTATGTCTTTCGCTGGTTTATGCCTCGTTCCTCTCGTACAGGAGATTTAGTCTTTGATTTAGAGATCGAAAGAACAGCACGAAGGTTGAGGAAAGAAGCAAGACTAGCAAAAGAAGCTTCCTATTCACTTTCGAGGGATTGTGTGGCTGAACAGAGATCAGAAATCAACATGGAGGACGAAAGGGAGAACGAAGATCGCCAACTTGAAAACCCACCACCTCCACGTGATCAGTTGATAAGGGAGTTAGGACGCCATCGGAACAATCGCCCCCTGTGCATCGTTCTACCTACCATAAATCGTAACTCTGAAATCAAACCAGGATTTATTCAAGTGCTCCCTAAATTTGGAGATCTTCCTGGAGAGAGTGCACACAAGCATTTGGCTGAGTTTGATTTAGTGTGCTCGACTTTACGCCCACAAGGTTTTACAGATGATAACTTAAGGTTACTGACTTTTTCTCACACCTTGCAGGGAAAAGCTCGAGATTGGTTGTTCGATTTACCACCAGAATCTGTCACTACTTGGAATGACTTGGAGGAGCAGTTTTTGCGGAAATTTTTTCCCGAGTCGAGAGCTGCAAATTTACGAATGGCGATCAGCAGCATCAAACAAAAGAAAGGGGAAAGTTTGGCTGAATATTGGGAGAGATTTCAGCACTTATATCGTAAATGTCCAGACCACGGTTTTTCTGAATATCAGTTGCTTACTAACTATTTCTATCGTGGGATGTCGTCTTTTGACAGGAAAATTGTAGATGCTGCGTGTGGCGGTTCGTTAACCAACAAAATGCTGAATGAAGCACGTCAACTTATTATTGATATGGTCTCCAATGGCCAACAATATGAAGACGAGGACGACGACAGATACCGATCAGTAAAACGAGCCGAAGGAACAGTGGATTCGGGTGTTAATGAAAAGATTGATGCTCTCACCTCTTTAGTTAGAGGACTTGCTGTAGCTCAAACTCAAAATATTCAATGTGGAATTTGCTTTGAAAATGGCCATTTTACTGATACTTGTCCATCCTTGCAGGGAAATCCTACCGAGCAAGTTTGTTTTGGCTCCGGAGATGCACAATATAGGAAACGGAATGATCCTTTTTCGAACTCCTATAATCCTGGTTGGAGAAATCACCCCAATTTCAGCTGGAAGCAAAATGGACCTGGTGTGTACACGCAAAACCAACAGCAAACCAGACAGCATGCCCACACCGACCAGCCTGAGCAGAGTCTAGGCGAGATAGTCAAGAGTCTCGCCCTCAGCCAGCAATCATTCCAGCAAGAAACTCATGCTGCACTGGGAAATCTGGGTACGCAAATCACATAGTTGGCCACCCAATTAAACAAATTGCAACCGAACTCAGGTAAAATCCCATCTCAAACGGAGATCAATCCCAAAGAAAATGTAAATGCCGTGACTCTACGGAATGGGAAGATGCTAAAGGAAACAAATCCTAAGGGGATTGAATCTGGAGAAGGAACGCAGAAAGAGGAAAATTTTAATTCTCCCAAGGTAAGTGAAGAACCGAAAGATTCAAATCCTAAAACACTAATTGAAGCTCCTTTTCCTTCCAGGTTGGCACGAAACAAGAAAGCGGAGGATGATAAGGAAATTCTGGATGTCTTCAAGAAGGTAGAGATAAACTTGCCTCTAATTGATGCAATTAAGCAAGTTCCCAGGTACGCAAAATTTTTGAAAGAGTTGTGCACTAATAAGATGCGACATGGGAAAGATGCAAGAATTAGAGTTAGTGAGAATGTTTCCGCTGTTATTCAAAAGAAGTTGCCACAAAAATGTAGGGATCCTGGTATGTTTACTATTCCTTGCATTATTGGTAATACACGAGTGGAAAAAGCTATGCTTGATTTAGGAGCCTCTATAAATGTCATGCCATACTCTATGTACAAGGATTTGCAATTAGGACCTTTAAAAGAAACTCGAGTTATTATTCAGTTAGCTGACAGGTCTAATACTTATCCTAAAGGTGTGATGGAAGATGTTCTTGTAAAGGTAAATGAATTGATCTTTCCTGTTGATTTTTACATTGTTGATATGGGCGAGGCTGTGTCAACAAATAAGTGTTTAATCCTCTTGGGAAGGCCATTCATGAAAACTGCAAGAACAAAAATTGATGTTGATAAGGGTATGGTGAGTCTTGAATTTGATGGAGAAGTTGTTACTTTTAACATTTTTGAGGCTATGAAACATGTGGAAGATCCTGAGTCTATGTTTGCTATTGATTGTATCGACCCTTTTATTGACAATTTTGTCGAAAATAATTTCAGGGAAGATAAGCTGGAGCAAGTTCTTTTCGGAGGTCTGGTGAATCAAGGCAGTACAGTGAACCGCGACAGTGCAGTTGAGGAGATTTTCATGCAGTTGAACTCGGCTGGTGAAGTTCCTGCTCGGAATATATCGGGCAGTATGCCCATACTTCCCAATCCAGAAAAACTGAAACCATCCATCGAGCAAGCACCGAAGCTGGAATTGAAGACACTTCCACAGCATCTGAAGTATGCATTTCTGGGGGATGGAGAAACACTCCCGGTCATCATAAGCAAGGATTTGTCTGAAGAGCAAGAAGAAAGGTTGATGGAGCTTTTGAAGGTGCACAAAACTGCCATCGGATGGACTTTAGCTGATATAAAAGGTATAAGTCCCTCCCTTTGCATGCACAGAATTTTGCTAGAGCCTAATAGCAAACCTTCTAGGGATCCTCAAAGAAAACTCAACCCTGTCATGAAAGAAGTTGTGCATAAAGAAATCCTTAAATTGTTAGAGTTAGGGATTATTTATTCGATTTCTGATAGTGTGTGGGTCAGTCCTGTTCATGTGGTTCCTAAGAAGTCTGGAATTCAGTTGGTTAAAAATGAGAAAAATGAATTAATTCCTATGAGGCTTCAAACTGGTTGGCGTATGTGTATAGATTACAGAAAACTTAATGATGCCACTAGGAAAGACCATTTTCCTCTACCATTCATTGATGAGATGCTTGAAAGGTTGGCAGGTAAATCTTTTTTCTGTTTTCTTGATGGCTATTCTGGATATTTTCAAATATTTGTTGCCCAAGAAGATCAGGAAAAAACCACATTTACTTGTCCATTCGGTACTTTTGCTTATCGTCGTATGCCTTTTGGATTATGTAATGCTCCCGGTACTTTCCAAAGGTGTATGATGAGCATCTTTTCTGATATGATTGAAAATTGTATTGAGATATTCATGGATGATTTTACAGTTCATGGAGATTCTTTTGATATTTGCTTGGCTAACCTTGAGAAAGTTTTGCAGAGATGTGTTGACTCTAATTTGGTACTTAATTTTGAAAAGTGCCATTTTATGGTCAAGGAGGGTATAGTACTTGGTCACGTGATTTCAGAGAAAGGAATAGAGGTTGATAAGGCAAAAGTTGACTTGATTGTTAAATTACCGTATCCTACTAACGTGAAAGAGATTCGTGGTTTTCTAGGACATGCAGGCTTTTACAGACGCTTCATAAAGGACTTTTCAAAAATTGCTCAACCTCTAACAAGGTTGCTGCATAAAGATGCTCTTTTTGAAGTGGATGAAAAATGCAAAGAAGCCTTCGATCTCTTGAAGAAGAAGCTAACCTCAGCCCCTATCATTCAGCCTCCGAGGTGGGGAGAACCGTTTGAGATCATGTGCGATGCGAGCGACTATGCTGTGGGAGCTGTGCTAGGGCAAAAGAACGGGAAAGAGAGTCATGTCATTTATTATGCCTCTAAAACTCTCAACTCAGCCCAATGCAATTACACTACAACAGAGAAGGAGCTTTTAGCCATTGTTTTTGCATGCAAAAAATTTCGTTCATATCTAGTTGGCTCTAAAGTCATTGTGTACTCTGACCATGCAGCTCTTAAGTATTACTCGCCAAAAAAGAATCCAAACCAAGACTGATTCGCTGGATTCTTTTATTGCAGGAATTTGATTTGGAGATTAAAGATAAAAAAAAGGGGCTGAAAATAATGTTGCAGATCATTTGAGTCGACTCCTGACAGAATCGGATGGTATGCCCATACCGGATGATTTTCCTGATGGTCAGCTGCTGCTCGCTGCAAATACCACACCATGGTATGCAGATTTGGTTAACTACCTAACCACAAAGAGGTTTCCGAAGGGGATGCCCACTGCTCGGAAGAACAAATTGAAGAGTCAAGCAAGGTATTTTATATGGGACGACCCCTATTTATGGAAGACCGGTGCTGACCAAGTCATACGGCGATGCATTCCCGACGAGTAAATTCCATCCATCCTCTGTTTCTGCCATTCTCATGCGTGTGGGGGCCATTTTGGACCAAGAAGAACAGCCCAGAAAATCTTTGATTGTGGTTTTTATTGGGAAACCATTTTCAAGGATGCTTATCAGTTCTGTAAGAATTGCGATAGATGCCAACGAACAGGTAACATTTCTTCTCGTAATGAAATGCCTCAAGTTCCTATTCTAGTTTGCGAGATTTTTGATGTGTGGGGAATGGATTTCATGGGGCCGTTTCCAAGCTCGTTCGGTAATTCTTATATTTTATTGGCTGTTGACTATGTCTCGAAGTGGGTAGAAGCAAAAGCTACCCGAACTAATGACTCTAAAGTGGTTGCAGGATTCCTTAAGGCTAACATTTTCAATAGGTTCGGTGTACCGCGGGCTGTCATTAGTGACCAAGGAACCCATTTCTGCAATCGGACTTTGGAAGCTCTTTTCAAGAAATACGGAGTCCACCATAGGGTCGCTACTGCTTATCATCCCCAATCAAATGGTCAGGCTGAGGTTTCAAATCGAGAGATCAAGAGCGTTTTGGAGAAAACGGTTAATCCGAGCCGTAAGGACTGGAGTCTTCGTCTGGATGATGCGGTATGGGCATACCGCACAGCGTACAAATCTCCGATCGGCATGTCTCCATATCGCTTGCTTTTTGGGAAGCAATGCCATCTACCCGTGGTGCTAGAGCACAGAGCTTTTTGGGCAGTGAAGCAGATTTGCATGGATCGAGAGGTCGTTGGTCAAGAGAGGAAGTTCCAGTTACAAGAGTTGGAAGAGATACGATTGGAGGCCTATGATAATGCAAGCTTATACAAGGAGTGTACAAAATTTCTTCACCACAAGTACATTCGAAGGAAGTCCTTTGATGTTGGCCAGAAGGTGCTCCTATTTAATGCTAGACTTCGAATCATGCCGGGCAAATTGAAGTCGCGATGGACGGGCCCGTATGAGGTTTTGAGTGTTAGTCCAAATGGTTCCATAGAGATTCAAAGTTTGAGCACTCAAAAACGTTTTAAGGTGAACGGGCAGTTGTTGAAGCCATACTATGGAATGATGGATGGGGAAACATTTGAGGAGATGCAGTTGGCTCCACCCATCGTTCAGGAATAATTCGAACTCTCATCGTGTCCGGCCGAGGACGTTAAATAAAGGCGCTACTGGGAGGCAACCCAAATTTTTTATTTTTTATTTTTAATTTTTATTTTTGCTTTTTTTCCCATCTGCATTCATGTACTAGAGAATAAAATAATGGTTTGAAAGTTTCACTTTCTAGTAAAAAAATTCACAAGGATTTCACCCTCTCCAGGGAGCCGCCGCCCCTCTTCCGCAGTCCACCATCACAACTGCCTACTGCTGCAGCACCTCAGATTCGGACGCGGAAGCGAGGACGCCCTCCTCCATCTCGTCGCAGCTCTCGCAAAGGCACTCCAGAACCATCGGCATTCAGCCCCCATCGGACCCATCTTAATAGCTTGTTCAGGGCAGTTTTCTTTATCTTTTCTTTTAATATTTTTCAGTTTGTTTTCTTTGTGCATAGTTTTAGGTGTTTCCTTCCTTTACACAATGAGGGCATTGTGTTGTTTAAGTGTGGGGGAGGGGATGTTTATATTTTTTCGTTTTATTTTAGAAAAAAAAAAAAAAAGTTTAGTTCCCTTTTTTTTTTTTATGGGTCTTGGCAGCTTTTGAAATGAATAAGTTGAATAGGAATGATTAGGATTGGATGTGGTATGTTTGGCTGAATTCTTTCATGAAAAATGATGTGTTATGTGCCTAGATGAATTCTTGGATGAGAAAGTTTGATGCGAAGTTGGTCAAAAATGAAGCTTACTTAAATGGTGAGATTTGAGCCTTGAGCAAATACATAAATAATGCTCTTTGTTTTCTTGATGAGAGATTTTCGTAGTCTTGATTGCTTGATATTTGGTTTGCCCCATTGCCATAATTGAAGCTACATATTGATGTTTTTGCACAAAAATGATTTAGGCACTTAGGATTTTCACCTCTTGGCCTGATATATTCCTACCCTCACAGTATTCCCTTAGTTTCCCCATTTGAGCTTTAATATCCTATTCTCTTCTCGATTTTAGCCACTTAAATGGAACCTTGTTAGCCTCTTTATCCTTACTTTTGTCCCACTGAAATGTGCAAGTTATTGAAGTATATGAATTGATAAGAATATGGTGGGAGTGTTTATCTATTTTGAGGGTGAAGAGGGTATTTGGGAATCCAGTTTGTGGTGGTAAATCAGGGATCTAAAAAAAGAGAAAAGGGGAAAGAAAGAAAAAAGAGGAAAGACTGATATCTTGAAAAAAAAAAAAGCATGAAAAAAAAAGGGGGAAGAGATCAGTCATGAAAATAAAAAAAAGAGGAAGAAATGGAGGACTGAATAGCATGAAAAAAAAAGGGGAGAGTTTTGGGGATGAAAAAGAAAAGAAAGAAGGAAATGGGAATGAGAGGAATGGACTGTGGAGTTTTGGAGATTTTGGATTGATGGCTTATGCTTTAATAACTTGCATATTTTCAGTTTATAAGCCTATTTTTCTTGATCCTTTTTCTTGTATCCTGCCTCTCACCCTAGCCCCATTACAACCTGTTGGTCCCGGTTTGCTATAGGAAAAATACGTAGAGGGGGGGGGGGGGGGTGAATACGTATTTTGAAGTTTTTCAACTTCAATTCCTTAACTCAGAGTATAAAGTAAAGTGCTCTTTGGAAATGCAAAGACCTAACCGAGGGCTAGATCGAAAGCAATCACGAATCTCTTGTCCTAAGCTTAGAGCTTGATCAAGAGTGAGACTTTACTCTTTGTGCGGAATTTGGTGAGCTAAAATCTTTCCTAAGTAATTGAAAATCCAAGTTAAGTTTGTTTATATGCACGTGCTATGGATAATCGAATACTGTAAAAAGATTAAGGTAAGAGAGATACGACACAGAGATTTATAGTGGTTCGGAGATAACGCTCCTACGTCCACTTTGTTGCACGACGGCAACTGTTCTTTTCACTCAAGAACTTGAAGGTTACGGGTCCTTCAAAAACCTGGTCGGGATCGGGCTTCACTTGCCTAGATCAAACGACTGACGTAGTGATTGCGGGTTCACTACACAAACCTAACAACGACTGGAAGCTTCACTCGCTTCAGTCAGACAGACAGGGAGATTACGGGCTCTCCTTACAGCCTAGCTTCGATCGAGCTTTACACAAACGATGTAAGTGTAAGCTTGGATCTCAACTCTACGATCGAGGCTTCTTCAATCGATGAAAGAAGGGCCTTAGATCTGAACAACCTAACGACGACTCAAAAACCTAACAGACAGTTTAGGGTTTTTGGTTGACGAATACACTAACGAAGAACTCTTTACAGTAGATGCAAAGATGGGTAGAGTTCTTCTTCTAAGCTTGGATATTTGAAGTGGGCTTAGAATCTAAGTGTGAAGGTTGTGAAGACGAGTTCAGATGGACTGGAAACTCGGAGAACACTTCAAACAAAGACTCGAAGATTTGCTCGAAGGCTTGGGAGTGTTTGTTTGCAGTAGGCTCGAATGCGCAAGTAGTGTTCTACTTCTTCACGTCTCCATCCTTCACTATTTATAGGCGGAGGGTTGGCTAAGATCCGTTGCTTGGTTGGTGGTCTTGTCCCTCCTCCTCTCGACAGTACTTGCGCAGGCAGTAGCTTTTGCAGACGCGCAGTTTTGGACTTTTGCCGAAAATGGCTAAGTTCCAAGTTTAACAGTAACTGGAGCGAGCCAGTACTGTAGCGGCGCCTTTGTCGGCCTGGCAGTCAACTCCTCTGCTCCTCTCCGCTTTCGACACGTGGAGATCTCGTAATTAATGCGGAGATCTCCTGTTGACTGGAGTTCAAAATCGGAGCGGGAATTTGTGCTGTCGCTTTCTGGTAGGTAGTGGCTCGCTTCGCTTTGAAGTTGTAGCGGCCGCTCCGAAGTGAGTCGCTTTAGGATCATATTATAGCGGGTCGCTTTGCTTCGCTTTGCAGCGTTTGCTTCGTTTTGCTTTAGCGCTTGCTTCGCTTCGCTTTATAGCATTCGCTTCGCTTCGCTTCGCTTCACAGCATTCGCTTCGCTTCGCTTCGCTTCGCTTCGCTCCGGTAGACTCGCTTCGCTTGCTTTGAACTGTAGCGCTCGCTTCGCTACACTTTGGCAGACTCACTTAGAATCTACTGTAGCGATCGCTTCGCTTCGCTATTCTTCGGCACGCTTCACTTCAGCTTGCTTGACTTGCTTCGCTTTGGAAAACACACTCAAGCGAGTGGCCTTCACTTGAACTTTTGAAGCCTAATCTAAGCAAAATAAAAGAGCCATCCTAACAGTGTAGGCTTAGAAAAATTCTAACCTATTAACTACATCAAAATGGGTCGCTTGGGAAAAGGACGCTTGGGGTTTTGGGATCTAATCAAAACAAATGACTTTATTTAACAAATGTCCCATGTAGTTCCCCCTTAACATTTTAGTCCTTAACAATTCCCAACAATTTCCCCCTTTTTGATGATGCCAAAACCCAAAAGACTTAGATAAAAATAATAAACCTAGTCAAATTAACCGTGAAGGGAACTCCAAGCGACTGCTTCCTTTGCAGTTTCGTTTGTAATTTTCTTTTAAGTTCCTTCCCCTTTTTTTTTCGGTTAAATTAATGAGTTGTAGCAGAAATATAAAGTCATTCACAAAGCGAGTAAATGACACAAGAAGAGACAGAAATTGAAATTTGGATATATGAACAAGAAGTTCACAAAAAGAAATATGTAAGGAACTTGAAACTCGGAGGTTTCCTGCAGTTCTTTCCTTGTCTCCTCCTTTCCTTTTCTTATCACTTCCCTTCTTCCTCCTTCTCCTCCTCTTCTACATCTGCCTCCAAATCCTTTGCAATCATATCTTCGGGTATGGTGTATGCACTGAAGACCCTTGCTTCCATCGACTCAGCACTGTGGATACTTGGCCTCCTCCAAGTCTCTTCCAATTGGAAGGCTTCATCCACCTCAGCGTCGATGATGCTGTGATTGAGGATACTTGTGCCAGGTAGGAATGGCATAGGGAATTCCTTCTTGACTGGTACCTTGATGATTAACGGTGCAGGCTCTGCAAACTGTGCAAGAGCGAAGACTTCTTGCCTAAACTTCTCATCATAGATACTAAGGAAGTTGTTGAGCGCAGTGACCCTTGAGCATTCAGTCTGCAATGGCACTACCTCCCAATAGTAGTAAGCTTTGATAAACTTCTCCTTGTAGTATAGCCATTGCTCGAGTAGTTCGTCAGGAATGAACTGCTCAATCTCACGGGCATCAGGGTGCTCATTTCTGCGTACAACCAACTTCTCCTCCGACTGGCTGGACATCTGTGCTATGATTGATTTGAACTTCTTTCCTGACTCGCCGCTCCAGAAAGGAAGCTTCTTGTTGAGTTGCTTGCGAATGTAATTGCGTTCTTCTCTGAGAGGGTAGCGGCCAGAGTCAATCATTTCTTTCGCAGTTTTGTGACATGTGTCGATCATTGCCTGATCTATGCATGCATCGGATTCTTCTGGCGTGATTGGAACAAAGATGCTTCTGACCAAAACGAACTGGATGACTTTCATTTCATTGAAATTTTTCTCAATTCGTTCGTCAATGACTTCCAGTCGTTTTGTCCTTGTCCTCTTTTCCTTTTCTGCCCTTGGAACAACTGCCTTCTCAACTTTTTGGCGCTTGGTCCCTGATTCATCTCTCTCAGTTTCTGGATCTGTTCGCTTCAGTATTGATGATGGGGGAGATGAAGTGGGTGCTTCGTCTGAAGTGGGCGCTTGAGAGCTTGAAGTACCTGCAAGATTTTTCAGATTAGACTGGCGCTCGCTCTCCCAAGCCATAGTCTCGCTCGCCTCTGCTAGCTTCCGCCTTTCCTCCTTTGTTAGCACAGTAACTGGAGGATGTCGAGCAATGGAAGAGGCAAGCACTTTATCTCCAAGTGGCTTGCGGGGTTCTTCAGGCTTAGTGAGCTTTTCTTTGCCTTTCTTTGCAGACTTCGCCTCTCTCTCCTCTTCTCCAGTACCACTACACTTCTCCAACAGTTTCTCTACTTCAACAGCTCCAACAGCTCCACCTTGTGGCTCCAAGAGATTGACATTTTTCTGTACCATCCCTTCCCCCTTTTTGGCATCATCAGAACCAGGGGTTGGGACGCTTGTCTTTCCAGTAAGAGACTTGTGAAGTACCTCAATCTTGTCAAGTACGGTATGAAACATCTCTTCCGTTCGAGATTCGAGGACATGCTTTTCCGACAATCCAGCATTTTTCCTTAGTCTTTCAAGCTCTCGCTTGTCAATTGCACTCTCCTCTTTGACTTTCTTCAATTGGGTTCGAAGTAAGTCAAGAGTCTTCTTGGTGCTGAGGAGTTCGCTTTCTTTCATCACCAACTCTCCCTCCTTATTCTCCAGTTTCTTTTTCAACTCCTTCACCTCCTTTTCCAATGTGTCCTTCTCTTTACCAACTGTGACCAGATTGGTATTCACCACTCTCAAGCGGCTCCGTTCTGCGTCACGCGAGTCCTTGAGATCATTCACCAGATTTACTTGTGCCTCCAACACTTTCTCCTTCTCCTTCAACTCCATCTTCTGATTAGTGATCTCGTCTTGTAAACTTACGATCTCTGCATTCTTAACCTCCATCTCTTCTGCATGATCCCTCATTAGCTTCTTCTCATGCATGGTTGGGGTGTGTTCAGGGATATGGGTAGTTTCAGTAGGTGAGGATTGAGATTTGTTAACTTCAATGTCCTCAAGCGGCTTCTCCTCAGCCTCGCTTTCTTGGACAGGTGAAGTTTCTTGCTTCACTTTCTTCTTCCCTTGCTTTGCAGCCACTTGCTTCAAAGATGAAGCGGCTTGCTTCGCTTGGGACACTTCAGCTTGTGTTTTTACACCTTGCCTTGCTGCGGGCACTTCTACAATTAGAAGTCCCTGATCCATTGGGATTTTTGTTTGCTTCCACTTGTCGTAGAAGGTGGTGTGCTTGTTGTAGATGATCGTGTCAGATTCTGGCCATATCATCTCTGGATACTTCATTTCCAGAGCAACAGACAGTCTGGAAAAGAATTTCAATTTTCCTTTGCGCAGAATCTTATCTGGAGTTCCTGGTACGAAGGCAAAATCGTCAGCAGCTTCGTGGATTTGCTTGAGAAGCCACCCGTGCCAGTTAAACTTTGTTCCGGCGAGACTGTCGACGATCATGGCGGTTCCGATCAGTTTCGTCTCCGACAGCGTATCAAAGGATCCAACATAGCATGCGATGCTCTTCGTAAAGAGTTCGCAGATGAGATTGAACGGTTTCTTCAAGCTTTTGCGAATGTTGGCTTCCTTGAAATTCGGATTAGCTTCAGTGACTGCAAATCGGTCATACTGCTCTCCGGCCGAAAGACCCAGATCTAACAGAGAATCTCCTCCTTCTCTTGGTAGATCGAACACCTCAATGAGTTTACTCATATCAACCTCCACCGGTTTCCTGGTCCGTGGATTAGTGAATGAGGAAGTATTTTGGTCCTTCCTCAGATTCAGCAGAATCTCTCCAATGGCTTTCGCCAGAATCTTCGTCGGCACTAACGTTATGAACTTCCATAGACCGGCCGTGGTCACGGCTCTACGGAAGAAGCCATTTACTTCGACGACAATAGGGTCGAGATGGGGCTCGACGTTGATGTGCTCACCAACATTTGTCATGAACTCCTCCATTGTCACAGTATTCTTCTTCTTTCCCATGGTGGATTTTGAAAGAACTTTGAAGAAAAATTTTAACAATGAAATAGAAGGGGTTGAGACTCGTGAGTTGCAGAGTAATTGCAGATCTAACACGAGAATGGCAAATTTTGAAGGCTGTGAAAGGTTTGCAGTTCTGCCTCGTCCCATATATATAGAAATAGGTTATGGCTGACGTGGCAGGGGTAGGACGGTAATAACACCGAAAATCCTGTAGGTAGGCGGCGGACGTGCGGTGATGGATCTGACGTGTCCGGCGTCATCACAGTTAAAGTGAACCGCCACTTGCTCGGCGTCGCCACGTGGCCTTCTTTGGTTGGCTTGTCGTATACGGCTTTGATCGAACGGTTTCAGATTGGGGCCTGTTGAGATTCGACGGCTGGATTTTCTCCTCCTTTTCCCGCTTCAAATTCAAGCGTGTGAACACGCGCCCGTTATTTCCGTCATTCCTGCACCTGCATTAAATGCACAGCAGAAAGTAAAATTGCACTCGAGTGCAGTCAGCTCATACTCGCTTCATGCCCGCTCGCTTCGAGTTGGGCCGCTACGCCTTGACTCGCTTGAGAGGCATTCGCTTGAGTGACTGTTCTGCACTCGCTTGCGATGGCTAGCTTTGAGTGACGAAGCACTCGCTTGGCCATCTGAAGCGACTGGAATGAGAAATTGAATTTCTTTGCTTAATTTAAAATGTTTCTGACTTACATACTTCGAGGATAAACAAGAGTGTTTTCCTCTTTGTATTTGTGTCAGATTCATTTCATATTTTCCACGTAGTGAGTGAAGGTTTCTAGCACGCTTCGGCTCACTTAGTGTACTTAAAATTGAAATACTTACCAGTCAATCTCACTTCGTAGGAGATTGATACCACAAATTGAAGACTTCACTTGAATTAGTTACCACAAGTTGAATGCTACACGTTGAGTTAGATCTTCATGGCATTCATCTTCCTCTACGAATTAGAGTGTCCTCCATCGAAGTGAATGAGGGAGAAAATGAATAAAGTACACAAGCTTACTACAACCCGAAGGGAGCATCACGTAAGTGTACTTATTCACGACGAATGGGGGATGAGTACAAGTCCTTATCTCAGAGTAGAAATGGACAGGATGACAATGAGAATGCTCTGACAAGACAATCTCGTATTTTACGCAGAAGCATGTCACCAGCCCTGCAACCTTTTGTATAAAAAGGTAAACCTTCAAGCTTTCCTACATTCTAAGGAATGAATCTGCAGTTGGTTCGCTTTGACCCAAGCTAGGGCAAATTGAAGCAACGCAGAATTCAAGATTGCTGCAATCTTGTTTGCTTTGGAAGTAGCTTGCTCCGAGAGAAGCATTAGTTCCCCCTTAACCATATACTTAACAATTCCAATAAGTTGGTAGGGAACTTCTTCCAATACTCCACCTTTCTCCACCTAACTTCATTTTCTTCAAGCGAGAGAGTTTTGAAGTGGCTCGCTTGAGTTGGTGAAGATCCAAAGCGAGTGACGCTCATGAGAACAGGCGAACACTCCTTCGTGCATCCTGGAACTAGCATTCTTCACCAGGGTCTAATAACCCTAATTCCATGCATAGCTGGTTGAAACGAGACTCAGCTAGAGGCTTGGTGAGAATATCTGCTCGCTGGAGATCGGTATGAATTTTCTCGAGCTTGATATCCTTCTTCTCGACATGATCACGAATGAAGTGATGTCGAATTTCCACGTGCTTGCATCTGGTGTGAAGCACTGGATTCTGCGAGATACATATGGCACTGTTGTTGTCGCAGAAGATCGGAATTTCATTCGCTTCAACTTTGTAGTCCTTCAACTGTTGACGAAGCCATAGGATTTGAGAACAGCAGCTTCCTGCGGCCATATATTCAGCTTCCGTTGTTGAAGTGGCTACACTTGTTTGCTTCTTTGAGAACCACGAGATTAGCTTGCTCCCCAAGAACTGACATGTGCCCGACGTTGATTTCCTATCAACTCGGCAACCTCCATAGTCAGCATCGGAATATCCAGTGAGCTCCAAATTGTCCTCCGCTGGATACCACAGCCCCATGTTGACAGTGCCCTTCAAATATCGAAGAATCCTTTTGGCAGCTTCAAGATGGCTGTGTTTGGGATTGCTTTGGAAGCGAGCGCAGACTCCGACTGCAAAAGCAATATCTGGCCTACTTGCAGTGAGATAGAGAAGTGACCCAATTAGGGCACGATAATCTGTAGGATCTACAGATTTTCCTCCTTCGTCTGGCTCCATCTTCCAGTTGGTATTCATAGGAATCTTCACAGCTTTAGCATGTTGAACACCAAACTTCGCAAGCATATCTCGAGTGTACTTGGCCTGGTTGATGAAAATTCCATTATCCTGCTGCTTCACTTGAAGACCTAGAAAGCAGCTCATCAAGCCAATCATCGACATCTCATACTTGGTCTTCATTAGCTCTCCAAACTTCTCGCTAAGCGACTGGTTTGGTGACCCAAATATGATGTCGTCTACGTAGATCTGGACCCATAGCATATCATCTCCATGATTGATGGTGAAGAGAGTCCGATCTATCTTTCCCTTTTGGAATCCGTTTTCCACTAGGAATTGAGATAATGTATCATACCAAGCTCTGGGAGCTTGCTTCAACCCATACAGGGCTTTCTTTAAGCGATACACTTTATCTCCCTGCTCGAAACCCGGTGGCTGCTCCACATACACTTCTTCCTTGAGTTCACCGTTGAGGAATGCGCTCTTCACATCCATTTGGTACACTTTGAATTTCTTGGCCGCTGCATAGGCTAGAAATAAACGGATCGCTTCAAGACGTGCCACTGGAGCGAAGGTCTCGTCAAAGTCGATTCATTCCTCTTGGCAGTAGCCCTTGGCAACTAGTCGCGCCTTGTTCCTCACTACGTTGTGGTCCTCGTCCGTCTTGTTTTTGAACACCCACTTGGTGCCAATAACATGCTGAAACTTGGGACGATCCACGAGGTACCATACGTCGTTCCTGGTGAACTGATTCAGCTCTTCTTGCATGGCGATCACCCAGTTAGAATCGGCTAGGGCTTCCTCCACGCTTGATGGCTCAATGTTTGAGAGAAAGCAACTGAACATGGCACTTTCTCCAAACACTTGACTTCTGGTCACTACACCCTTGGATGGATCTCCAATGATTTGGCTAGGTGAGTGATCCTTGAGCCATGCTCGCTTTGATCCGCCAGCTTCATCTTCATCCGCTTCCTTGTCGCTTGCTTCACCGTCTGAAGCGACTGGATTGGGTGCTTGGTCTGAACTAGCTTCAGGAATCTTCGGGGCAGCTTCGACTTCTCCTTTGGGATCCTGCTCGCTTGAGTCCTTGATCTCATCATCTTCATCAAGCACGTCCCAAGAGAGTTGATTTAAGGGTTCCTTGCTTTGATCCTTTTCATTCGCTTGAGCCTGTTCCTGTGGAAGACTTAAAGAAGATTCATCAAATACGACATGGGGTGATTCCTCCACAATTAGGGTTTTACAGTTGAATACTCTGTAGGCTTTGCTAGATGTAGAGTATCCTAAGAATACTCCTTCATCAGCTTTGCTTTCAAAGGCTTTCAACTGTGACTTCCCATTGTTGTGAATGAAGACCCTACAACCAAAAATATGGAAATAAGATATGTTTGGAATTCTCCCTGTCCATATTTCATATGGTGTTTTGTCGTGCCGTTTGTTGAGAAGCGTCCGATTCTGTGTGTAGCATGCCGTGTTGGCAGCTTCAGCCCAATACTTCATCGGAAGCTTCGAGTCAGCAATCATGGTGCGAACGGCTTCTTTGATGATTCGATTCCTTCTTTCAGCAACTCCATTCTGCTGTGGAGTGCGTGCTGAAGAAGTTTGATGTGCTATGCCATGCTCCGTGCAGTATGCTTCAATTGTAGAGTTCAGGAACTCTGTGCCTTTGTCGGAGCGAATGGTCACGATAGCTTGATTCTTTTCCACCGCCAATCGCTTGAGTAGTTGTGGCAGTTTGGTCAGTGTCTCCTTCTTGCTGAATAGGAATACAACCCATGTGTAGCGAGAGAAATCGTCGACTACAACTAGAGTGTACTTCCTTCCATTTACACTAACTGGAGTAACTGGACCAAACAGATCCATGTGAAGCAGCTCGAGCACTCGCTTTGATGAGGCTTCTTCGAGACTGGCGAAGTGCTTCTTCGTCTGCTTCCCTCGTTGGCATGGTGAGCATGGATGGTCTCTGATGAAGACTTCATTCGGTATGCCTTGCACCAAACCTTTTCGAGCTAAGCGATTGATAGCTTTGAAATTGAGGTGGTTCAAGCGTCTGTGCCATAGCCATCCAATTTCTGTAGCACTTCTTGCAACTAGACAAGTTTCCTCCTTGCAGCTGTCCCATTGTGCTATGTAGACATTCCTTTGTCTAACTCCAGTGAGCACAATCTGGGATGTGAGTTTGCTCTTCACAATGCACTTGTTGGAGATGAACTCCACCCTGTACCCTTTATCACAAAACTGTGAAATAGATAACAGGTTGTGCTTGAGTCCTTCCACGTAGGAAACTTCTTCAATTTTGAGCTTTCCAACTTTCAGTGCGCCGTATCCCCTGGTGCTTCCTCGAGAGTTGTCACCAAAGGTTACGTGTGGACCCTTCTTCTCTATGTAGTTGTGAAGTAGAGCTTTCATGCCGGTCATGTGTCTTGAACATCCACTGTCCAAGTACCAAACTGGTTGACCCTCACTTGGCATGGGATCCACGGCGCTCACCTGCAATTAGACAGATTTTGGTACCCAAATCAGTTTGGGTCCTTGCAGGTTAGTTCCCTTAGGTACCCACACTTGCTTCACTCTCTTTTGAGATGAAGCTTGTGTCTTGGGCTTCTCGACCTTCGAAAACTTGGTGTACTGCCTATAGGCAGCTTTACACGTGCAACAGTGTGTGCAAGAGGGGTAGCGGCTCGCTTCAGACCTACCTACGCTCTTCCCATTTTGCTTATATCCTGAAGCGACTCGCTTCGGATTAGCTTTGGGTTTAGAGACTGACTTAGGGTTTCTAGTCTGTTGAAGCGGCTCGCTTGGTTTCCTCGAAGCGGTCCAACTAGGGTTTTGACCCCGACTCGCTTGAGTAACCTTGGAAGTTTGAAGCGGCCTCTTGGTTGCTTCAAGTTTTTCCCCCTCAATGTTAGTCCGGTTGGACCATCTCCAGTCCGGATAACGTGACACATAGACATTACTCCTCTTTTTAGGAGGTAGATCCTTTGTCTCTCGTGTCTTGGCTTGAGACTTAGAAGCTTCAACATTTTTCCCTTTACCCTTGGATTGGTAAGACTTAGCATGTTGAGTTCTAGGGACTGTTGAACTTTGCTTGCCCTTAGGGTCTGCCCTTAAAGATATAGACATCTTCATAGGCTTCTTCTTAGGGTTCTCAGCCATTTTGCCTTTGTCCTTGTTGGTGGTCGCTTTGGATGCAGTGGGCAATTCCAAAGTGACTGATGGTGTAGTGTGTGATGCACCAACAAAGACAGTTGGCTTGGGAGGTCCACCCTCATATCCAAGTCCTCCCTTTCTACCAAAAGGTAGAAGAGAACTCTCTAGTGCCTGTCTAGCGTATGATGCTTTATTTAAGTTGGCAACTAGAGTGGATTGGGTTTCATACCTTCCCTCCAAGCTTTGATGTCTAGCGAAGAGATCCTCGAACTTACTAGTCATAGCCCTTAGATTAAGTTTGACTTGGTCAAGCTCAGTGGCTAGCTTTCGGTTCTCCTTCTCGCTTCGAGACAGAGCTTGTTTTACCACTTCGTGGTCGCTTGACAATTTCTGGTGTTTGTCAAACAACTCACTCCATGTAGAGGATTGCTCTTCCTCATTGACAGTGTGTGCTAGTGTAATTGAAGTGATTGAAGGATAGAAGAATACCTCCCCAGTTTCTTCATCGGTGAGCGCCATGAGTCCCAGATCCTCTCCCTCGCTTGAGTTGGGATCTGTGAATGCATCTGAGTCGCTTGAGAGATCTTCAGTTGAAGCGATCGGCATTTCACTCGCTACGAGCGCTCGCCTTGGGGCATCCCTCTTGGCCTTCAATTCTTCGCGCTCTTTGGCACTTAGCTTTGGGCAATCGGATTTGTAGTGGCCCATCTTGTGGCAGTGGTAACACTCCACTTCCATCATGTCGCGCGGGATCGGCTTGGTCGTCTCTTCTCTCTTTCCTTTTCCTTCTCGAGCATCAGTGCTCCTCCCTTTGTACTGTTTGTAGAATCTTTTATACTTGCCCACTCAAGAATTCATCTTGTTGAAGTTCTTTGATAAGAACGCAATGTGTTCTTCCAACTCTTCCCTTGTCATTTTAGCAAGCGACTGCTCGCTTGGCCCTTCGGCAGCTTTAAATGCTACTCCTTTTGACGTAGTGGGCGCTTCATCCTCGTCGTCGAGGCTCATTCGATTCAGATCAAACTCGTGAGCTTTGAGCTCGGAGAACAGCACTTCTGGCGTGAGCTTCGTTAGATCCTTGGTAGCTAGATATAGCTCCTTCATAGTCTGCCACTTCCTTGTGAGAGCACGGACTATTTTCAGATTTACTTCCTTGTCTGTGAGTTCCTTCCCAAGCGAGTTGAGAGTTGCAGTAATGTTGGTAACTCTCAGCTCGAAGGCGTCGATGGACTCTCCTGACTTCATCACCAAATTTTCAAACTCCCGCATCTGAACGGCGAGCTTGTTTTCCTTGATTTTGTCTGTACCTTGAGAGATGAGGGCTAGGGTTTCCCACATCTCCTTTGCTGTTGCGCACTTCCTAATCCTTGGAAGGTATGCGTCTGACACGGTGCTCTGCATCGTGTGGCGTGCAATCTTGTCGAGGTTGGCAACTTTGAAGTCATTTGGAGTATACTCATCTTTATCCTTCTCCACGTACTGTTGTCGAACGTGGGCTGGACGACCTTCAGCGGCTGGAACCTCCACAGATATTGCTTTCTTGATTTCGATTGGTCCGTCTTCAATAACTTCCCACATCCGGTCGTGGATTGAGCATAGGAAGCTCTCGACTCGGAAACTCCATATCTCGTATCCTTCGATCGAGAACTGTGGAAGATTTGATGCACTGTATGTAGACATAGCAAACTATCAGCAGTAAATGCAATATGCGTGGGTGAGGTTTTGATGCACTTAGGAAATAGGATCCGGTTCAGTGAGACAACGTGAAGTGAGTGGGGACTCACTTCGGATATGCAAAGCAGAGGCTCGAAAGAACCTGGCTCTGATACCACTTGTTGGTCCCGGTTTGCTATAGGAAAAATACGTAGAGGGGGGGGGGGGTGAATACGTATTTTGAAGTTTTTCAACTTCAATTCCTTAACTCAGAGTATAAAGTAAAGTGCTCTTTGGAAATGCAAAGACCTAACCGAGGGCTAGATCGAAAGCAATCACGAATCTCTTGTCCTAAGCTTAGAGCTTGATCAAGAGTGAGACTTTACTCTTTGTGCGGAATTTGGTGAGCTAAAATCTTTCCTAAGTAATTGAAAATCCAAGTTAAGTTTGTTTATATGCACGTGCTATGGATAATCGAATACTGTAAAAAGATTAAGGTAAGAGAGATACGACACAGAGATTTATAGTGGTTCGGAGATAACGCTCCTACGTCCACTTTGTTGCACGACGGCAACTGTTCTTTTCACTCAAGAACTTGAAGGTTACGGGTCCTTCAAAAACCTGGTCGGGATCGGGCTTCACTTGCCTAGATCAAACGACTGACGTAGTGATTGCGGGTTCACTACACAAACCTAACAACGACTGGAAGCTTCACTCGCTTCAGTCAGACAGACAGGGAGATTACGGGCTCTCCTTACAGCCTAGCTTCGATCGAGCTTTACACAAACGATGTAAGTGTAAGCTTGGATCTCAACTCTACGATCGAGGCTTCTTCAATCGATGAAAGAAGGGTCTTAGATCTGAACAACCTAACGACGACTCAAAAACCTAACAGACAACAGTTTAGGGTTTTTGGTTGACGAATACACTAACGAAGAACTCTTTACAGTAGATGCAAAGATGGGTAGAGTTCTTCTTCTAAGCTTGGATATTTGAAGTGGGCTTAGAATCTAAGTGTGAAGGTTGTGAAGACGAGTTCAGATGGACTGGAAACTCGGAGAACACTTGAAACAAAGACTCGAAGATTTGCTCGAAGGCTTGGGAGTGTTTGTTTGCAGTAGGCTCGAATGCGCAAGTAGTGTTCTACTTCTTCACGTCTCCATCCTTCACTATTTATAGGCGGAGGGTTGGCTAAGATCCGTTGCTTGGTTGGTGGTCTTGTCCCTCCTCCTCTCGACAGTACTTGCGCAGGCAGTAGCTTTTGCAGACGCGCAGTTTTGGACTTTTGCCGAAAATGGCTAAGTTCCAAGTTTAACAGTAACTGGAGCGAGCCAGTACTGTAGCGGCGCCTTTGTCGGCCTGGCAGTCAACTCCTCTGCTCCTCTCCGCTTTCGACACGTGGAGATCTCGTAATTAATGCGGAGATCTCCTGTTGACTGGAGTTCAAAATCGGAGCGGGAATTTGTGTTGTCGCTTTCTGGTAGGTAGTGGCTCGCTTCGCTTTGAAGTTGTAGCGGCCGCTCCGAAGTGAGTCGCTTTAGGATCATATTATAGCGGGTCGCTTTGCTTCGCTTTGCAGCGTTTGCTTCGTTTTGCTTTAGCGCTTGCTTCGCTTCGCTTTGCAGCGTTCGCTTCGCTTCGCTTTATAGCATTCGCTTCGCTTCGCTTCGCTTCGCTTCGCTTCGCTTCACAGCATTCGCTTCGCTTCGCTTCGCTTCGCTTCGCTCCGGTAGACTCGCTTCGCTTGCTTTGAACTGTAGCGCTCGCTTCGCTACACTTTGGCAGACTCACTTAGAATCTACTGTAGCGATCGCTTCGCTTCGCTATTCTTCGGCACGCTTCACTTCAGCTTGCTTGACTTGCTTCGCTTTGGAAAACACACTCAAGCGAGTGGCCTTCACTTGAACTTTTGAAGCCTAATCTAAGCAAAATAAAAGAGCCATCCTAACAGTGTAGGCTTAGAAAAATTCTAACCTATTAACTACATCAAAATGGGTCGCTTGGGAAAAGGACGCTTGGGGTTTTGGGATCTAATCAAAACAAATGACTTTATTTAACAAATGTCCCATGTAGTTCCCCCTTAACATTTTAGTCCTTAACAATTCCCAACACAACCCTATCAAAGACCTTTTGATTTGTGCATTAATCTCATTCTTTGTTGTGGAAATTTTGGCATATGGGCAAACTATGATGGAGAGTTTTTAAGCTATGAATGTGAGTTCTAAATCTGTCCCTATTCTTTTGAGAGATATGGAGTGAACCTGGTGAGGCTTGGATCAACTTAGCATCATATTTTGACAAGAATGATGGGCATTTGCATGTCGTTTTGACTGGAAGAAGGTTTAGCGGTTTGAATGGTTGTATCCTAATCGTGACTATGATTCTTGTTTGTTGAAAAGAGTTGCCAAGCTCATATTGTGTCTTGTTTTGAGTCTGAGTCTGTCCTAGTTTGTAGTTTATGCTCAAGGACGAGCATTGCTTAAGTGTGGGGGAGTTTGATTGGGCGTTATTTGTCTCATTATTTCTTGGATATATTGGCAATTTTAGGTGTTATTTTGACTAAAATCACCTTGATTTGGATTAATTGTGAAATAATGTGTTTTTTGTAGGAGAAATACGATTTTTGATGATTTTGGAGATATTTTGGAAGAAGTGTTCGAAGCTGAAGCTAAGTAGGGAATTTGATCTGCTGGAAATTCGGTCGGTGTGCCCATACCGACTGCAGAGCCCTGTTGCTGGCGAGAAAGAAAAGAGAGATATCAGATTTTGAAGGCACTTACGGGATTACGGGATTATTTAGTGCAATGAGCAATCTATTCTCTGATATTTTATTTTCAGTTACTAAACCTTTTATTATTTATTATTACTTTCCTTGATTGAGGAGGATTTTAAGACATATTCCTTTTTTGTAAAGGAATCCCTTAGGAATATAGATAGGAATTTATCTCTTTGAAGGGGATCATCTTTGGAACGTGAAGAACAGCAGCTCCGCTGGAAAAATATTTGAAGTTCTTATTTTATTTCATCATTCATTCTTCACCATTTTCATTATTTATTTTGGCTGCAATTCAATTATGAGTTCTAGCTAATTTTCTTATTCCGGTGAGAACAAGGAAGCTCTAGCAAAATTAATCTGTGAGATCTAATTTGTGTTCATACTTTAATTCTATGCAAGCATCGATTATTCTCTGTGTTGATTTCTATTAATCGCTTTATTCATCTAGGTAGTGTACAATGCTTAGTTGAGTAGAGTTGATTTGTAGCCAATTGAACCGGTCATACGTAATCGTGATTAGGTTCGATTAGTGGTAAATTGACTTGTTAAGGTCAAGGGAATAATAGTCTTCATTCGACAATCCTGCGTCAGAGTTTGTCGGTTTTGAATCGGGTTTCTCTAGTTCTTAATGTTGTCGGCTCATTAAATCTATAGAGCGTCTCTTACGGTTGTCAGTCGATTAGGGAAATAATTGGTGAAGCGTCTTCCCGATTATCGATAATTTATGGAGAAATGAGATTACGTCAGAAGGGTCTTCGGTAATCATAACTGATTTGTTTGCATGTAATTAGAGTTATTTTTGCATCGAGGATCAGAATAATTAAGCTAGAGTGGAATTGTTCGCCGCCGGAATCGTTTTTATTTTTGTGAAACCAAATTGCAAGCTGCCTCCTAGGTTCCTCGTTCTTCTATTTCTCTTATTTATTTTTGTTAATAGTTTAATTAAAAATCACTATTTTGCAGTTGGAAATTCAGAGGAGAAACTCGCCAGTCCTTTGGGAGACGATCTTGCTTGCCACTGTCTGAGCAGTGTGGGCATACTGGCTGAAAAGTCGGAATTATTTTTGATGTAAAACGACGCACCACGTCTCGATGCGTGTTTTGGTTAAGATATGTGCTTTAATGAATAGGAAATGATAGGTTTTTACAATTTATACATTTTCTATATGCTTTGCGTTTTCTCTCGGTTTCCGTGCTAATTTAAGGTACTGTGGCAATTTTTTGGGCACGTTTGACTTATCCTATGTCGAAGAGGATCGAGAGAGGAAGCCATATCACTTTGCGGATTAATTTTTCGATGCCGGACGAGAGAGAACAAGCCAAAACCGTGAGAGCGCGCAAACTGTGAAATGTGGGCGGAAATGCACAAGTCAAACGGAAAAACACTAGTCAAACCTCTATTCAACTTTCTAGAAATTACAAATTTTACCCCACCTTCTCAACTCAAGTTTCTGTTATTTGCAATTTTACCCCAATTTGTGGAAAAACTATAAATAGCTAGTTATTTTCCTTATTGGCTGTCTAATTTCACTTGTAACTCACTTTTGCACTCTCTCTTAGAACCCTAGCTATTTCCCTCTTTCCGTTTTGGTATTGTCAAATATTTGTGGATGATCAAGCTTGGAAATTGAAGATTATTGGAGCATTTCAATTCCTTTCACTTTCCTTGTTATTTCTATTATGAATTCTATTATTTTCCTTGGTTTGATTGCTAGATCTATGGCTAGCTAAGCTTGCATATGGCTCCAAGTGATGGATAATTTGATGTAGATGATAGGTGTTAGAATCTAGGATGTTGATCTACCTTCCTCTTGGATTCCCTACGGATTGGGACTTTAATTTGAATGCATGAATAATTGATCACTAGGAGTGCATCTAAGGTTTTTGATGGAATGCCTAGGAAGCTTCCATTCATAGCACTTGCCATCAATCCATACCCATATCACTTGATTTCATCTCATATAGTTCCTAGAAAGAATTAGATGGGTTGGATGAGAGTTGGTAGGTTATCTTAGACTAATTTGAGCTATTTGGAGTTGATAGAGTATTTAAAGGCTTAGAAAGCATTTGTTGCTCTATTGATCTACTTGTTAATCACCCTAGTAAGGTAGGTTAGCATATATGATAAAAGAAACCATCCAAGGTGGATTAAATTGGTTTGAAGCATCTAGATTCTAAGACCTTCATCCTCATCATATTGGAAATCACTTGGATCCATGTCTTTACTATTGATATTCTACATTCGCATTCTACTTGTCTTGTTTACTTTACATTGTTGAGTTTACATTCCACTTTACTCTTTGTCTAGCTTAGTTAAAAAACCAAATCATGAATGTGTGCTTAGATAGTATGATAGGGACTACGTGAACTACTTGATTTGTTATTGCCATATTCACTCCTTGTGGTTCGACTCGGACTACTAGCTAGTTCGGTATTATTGCTAGGCTAGAAATAGCTTAGTCAATTTTTGGCGTTGTTGCCGGCCAGGAGTGATTAGATAGACATTTCAATAGTTTGTTTAGTCACTTGTTACTAATCTAAGCTTGTTTTTAATTTCTTTTTCTTTTTTGTTTTGAAGGTACATGCTCACAAGGTCCAAGGGGAGACTTGTAGAGCCACTTGTCTTGGAATTTGAGAGAAGGCATAGAAGAAGGAGATCTATAGAAGAACAAGAAATGGGTGATCAAAACCCGAATATGGAGGCCATCATGAGAAGGATGGAAGAAATGCAATTTGAAATTGATGAGCAAAAGAGGAAGGCTAATGAGGCGCCACCACCTCCTATCAACTTTATGTATCAAGCTCCAACGGATCAATATCAAGGAGGAGAGTGGGGCACGATCAATGCCAACAATTTCGAGTTGAAGACCGGCTTGATTCAATGGTGATGAATGCTCAATTTGGAGGAAGCCCCCTAGAGGATCCAAATGCACATCTTACTTCCTTCTTGGAGATATGTGACACCGTTAAGCTAAATGGTGTCCCTTGTGATGCCATTCGACTACGAATGTTTGGTTTCTCTTTGAGGGATAGAGCCAAGGATTGGTACAAGGGATTGAACAAGTCGGAGATACACACTTGGCAAGATCTTTGCAAGGATTTCTTATCAAAGTATTTCCCTCCCTCAAAGGCTCACAAGATGATTTCGGAGATTTCCCATTTCTCTCAACATGGGGATGAGACCTTATTTGAAGCTTGGGAAAGGTATAGAGAGCTTATCCGGAAATGTCCTCAACTCGGTTTGAGTGAAGATCAACAAGTGACTCACTTCTATAGTGGACTCACTTCTCACACAAGAAGTGTAGTTGATGCCACCGCTGGGGGTTGTTTGTTGAACAAGCATGCCCATTTAGGATAATAGAAGAGATGGCCGCTCATGCCTACCAATGGCCTATGGAACGGACTTCCACAAGGAGGGTTGCCTCTCTATCGGATGAGAGATATGATGAGTTGACTTCACTAATCACTACTCTTAAGAGTGATTATGACCAGGGTCAAAGAGACATGATGGAGATAAGAGCTATCAAGAAATATGAGAATGATGAGGTCTTAAATGAGGAGGAGGTGAAGTACATCAACCGGTGGAATCAAAGTAATTTTTGAAGAAATTATGGAAATCCTTCCTTCAATAATCATCAAAACCTCTCCTATGGAAATCCACAAAATGCTCTTAATGTTCCTCAATCTTCTCCTCCCGGATTTGGGGTTTCACATCAAGTTGTGGAAGAAAAGAAGCCTCTTCAACCGGGGTTGGAAAGCATTATTCAACAAATGGCCGCTCAACAAAGCACTTTCATTGCTCAAACGGGGCAAAAGGTCACTACCTTGGAGAACACGGTCTCTTCCATGGACAAGCATATTAAGATGCTTGAGGGTCAAATAAGCCAAATGGCTAATCATGTTGCTTCTCAACACAAGCAAGGGCAATACCCTAGCAATACGGAGGTGAATCCCAAGAAGAATTGTAGTGCTAAGACTACAAGAAGTGGAAAAGTTTGTGGAAACAAAGATGAAGTTGTAGAGGTTGATGAAGAGCCTTTTGTTGAAGATTTGTCCTATGAGGAGGAGGATCACGAGGTTGAAAAGAATAAGAAGGAGGTAAGGAATCCTATTCTTGAGAGAGAACTTCACAAGAAAAATGATTTGGTTGAAGTTCCTTTACCTACAAAGGATGTCATCACCAAGGCACCGTTCCCCCATCGTTTAGCAAAGCCGAAGATGGATGAAAAGATGAAAAGGTTCCTAACTATGTTTAGCAAGGTTCATATTAACATTCCTTTGTTGGATGCTTTGAGGGACATGCCCGGATAAGTCAAATTCTTGAAGGAGGTCGTTTATAACAAAAGGAAGTTTGATTTGCTTGAGACCATTAACATGACGGAGGAGGTTAGTGTGGTTCTCCAAAGGAAACTTCCAATGAAAAAGAAGGATCCCGGATCGTTCACCATAGCTTGCCTCATTGGGGGTAAGGAGTTTGGTAACGTTCTTTGTGATCTCGGAGCTTCTATAAACTTGATGCCTCTTTCCATTTTCAAGAGGCTTGATATTGGAAATCTCCGTCCTACCCCGGTGTGCCTACAAATGGCGGATCGCTCTATCACTTATGCACAAGGAATTGTGGAAGATGTTCTAGTAAAGGTAGAGACTTTTATTTTTCCGGTGGATTTCGTAGTCTTGGATATGCCGGAGGATAGAGAGATGCCTCTTATACTTGGAAGACCATTCTTGGCAACCGGAAGGGCATTGATAGATGTTCATGAGGGTAATCTCACCTTTTGTGTTAATGATGAAACTCTCACTATCTCCATCTATGATGCCATGAAGAAGTCAAGTGACCACGATTTTGAAGAATGCAACTTGATAGAAGTGGTTCCATCATCTAGAGGAGAAGATCATTTGGAGGATGTTATCCAAAACTCCATTTATTCCTACACCGAGATTGATGAAGCTTGTGACGAGCTCTTGAGTACTCTAGCCTTTTTGGAGTCTCAAGAGTCATTTTCTCCAAAGAAAGAAGTGGGATTCTTAGAGCTAAGAACGGAGGAAGACCGAACAAGTGCAAAGGGAGAAGCTAAAGGTCAAACTTCAACTCCGGCCCTTGAGTTGAAGGAACTACCGGAGCACTTGAGGTACGCCTTTCTTGGTGATAATGAAACTTTTCTATTATAGTGTCAAGCATCCTCTCAGAGTCCGAATTGGAGAGGTTGCTAAGAGTCTTGAGGCAATATAAATCGGTGATTGGGTGGACCATTGATGATATTAAGGGTATAAGCCCTAGTGTTTGTATGCACCGGATCTTGTTAGAAGAGGATGCAAGGCCCAAAAGGCAACCACAACGGAGATTGAACCCCGTTCTTCAAGAAGTGGTTAGAAAAGAGGTTTTAAAACTCTTAGATGCGTGTATGATTTGTGCTATTTCCGATAGTGAATGGGTGAGCCCTACCGAAGTTGTTCCGAAGAAGGGAGGTATGACCGTTATCAAGAATGAGAACAATGAGGTTATATCTACTAGAGTGGCATCTAAATGGAGGGTTTGCATCAATTATAGAGCTTTGAATTCGGCGACAAGGAAGGATCACTTTCCTCTTCCTTTCATTGATCAAATGCTTGATAGATTGGCGGGGCATGAGTATTATTGTTTTCTTGATGGCTACTCGGGCTATAATCAAATCACAATTGCCCCCGAAGATCAACACAAGACGGCATTTACTTGTCCCTATGGTGTTTTTGCCCATAGGAGGATGCCCTTTGGTTTATGCAATGCACCGGCCACTTTTCAAAGGTGTATGATGGCAATATTCCATGGGTTGATTGAAAATATCATGGAGGTCTTCATGGATGATTTCTCGGTTTTTGGGTCAAGCTTTGATAATTGTCTTGACAATTTGACTCAAGTTCTTCATAGATGTGACGAGACCTCTCTTGTGCTTAATTGGGAAAAATGTCACTTCATGGTTAAGGATGGCATTGTCCTTGGACACCGGGTCTCGAGTGAAGGATTGGAAGTGGATAGAGCCAAGATCGTGGCAATTGAAAAGTTACCTCCACCTACTAATATCAAGAGCATTCGGAGTTTCTTGGGGCATGCGGGCTTTTATAGAAGATTCATCAAGGATTTCTCTAAAATCACGAAGCCTCTTTGCCATCACCTTGAGAAGGACGCCAAGTTTGTATTTGATGATGAGTGTCTAGTTGCTTTTGAGAAGTTGAAAAAGGCTTTAGTCTCCACTCCGGTTTTGATTACTCCAAATTGGAAAGAGCCTTTTATCAGTGATTGTGATGCTAGTGATTGGGCGATAGGAGTGGTTTTGGGCCAAAAGCGGGATAACTTGTTCCGAGTTATACACTATGCAAGCAAAACTCTAGACTCGGCTCAAAAGAATTACAGAACTACCGAGAGAGAGTTCCTTGCGGTGGTGATTGCTTTTGAGAAGTTTCGGCCCTATCTTGTTGGCAACCACACCATTGTATATTCGGATCACACCGCTATTCGGCATCTCATTGCAAAGAAAGATGCTAAACCTCGACTCATTCGATGGATTCTTCTCTTACAAGAGTTTGATATGGAGATAAGAGATCGAAAAGGGTGTGAAAATGTGATAGCGGATCACTTGTCTCGACTTGAGAACCCTATTAAGGGAGATTCCGAGGAATCCAAGATTGTGGATGGTTTTCCGGATGAGAGACTTCTTGCTTTGAAGCTCTATACTCCATGGTATGCCGATATTACAAATTTCTTGGTCATTCATGAGTTACCTCCGGATTTGAAGTCATATGAGAAGAAGAAGTTCTTTCATGAGGTCAAATTCTACTATTGGCAAGAACCATATTTGTGGAGGAGATGTGCGGATGGCATTATCCGACGATGTGTAGGCCAAATGAATGGAATAAGATCATAAGGAATGCCATAGCTCACCATGTGGAGGGCATTTTGGAGCGAATCGAACCGCAATGAAGGTGTTTCAAAGCGGATTCTATTGGCCTTCGATTTTCAAGGATTGCCTTGCATATGTGAAGAGTTGTGATAGATGCCAACGTTTGGGCACAATCACCAAACGTGATGATATGCCTCAAAACATCATGGTTGAGGTAGAGCTCTTCGATGTTTGGGGGATTGATTTCATGGGACCTTTCCCCGTCTCTAATGGCTACTCTTACATCTTGCTTGCGGTGGACTATGTCTCGAGATGGGTGGAAGCCATTCCTACGGCTACCAACGATTCTAAAGTTGTGCTTAAGTTTCTTAAGAGGAATATCTTGTCTCGGTTTGGAACCCTGAGGGCACTTCTTAGCGATGGGGGGTCACACTTCAACAATCGTTGGCTTGGTAGCCTCTTGGCTAAGTATGGAGTGAAGCACAAGGTCACACTGCCGTATCATCCTCAAGCAAATGGCCAAGCCGAGTTAGCCAATCGAGAGATCAAGCAAATTCTTGAGAAGTCGGTTGCAAACCAAAAGGATTGGGCAAATAGGCTCGATGATGCTCTATGGGCGTATCGAACGGCATACAAGACGCCTATTGGTATGTCTCCATATCAATTGGTGTTTGGCAAATCATGCCACCTTCCGGTTGAATTAGAGCATAAGGCTTATTGGGCAACAAGACGAATCAATTTTGAGTTCAAGGAAGCCGGTTTTGCAAGGCAAGATCAATTGGTAGAGCTAGATGAATGGAGGAATGAAACTTATGAGAACTCAAGGATTTTCAAGGAGAGAGCCAAGAAGTTTCATGATCGTGGAATTCGAAGCCGTGAGTTTAGTCCGGGGGATGTCGTTCTTCTCTTTAACTCTCGTTTGAAGTTATACCCCGAAAAGCTTCGTTCAAAATGGACCGGGCCTTATTCGATCTATAGATGCTATCCGAATGGGACATTCGAGCTATTAAAGTATGATGGCACGACTTTCAAGGTCAATGGCCACCAAATCAAGCATTAATTTTGTGCGGATATAGAAGAGGCCACGGTCTCGTTGCTTCAAGATCCGTGACGAAAAGTGAGGTAACGTCGAGCTAGCGACGTTAAACAAAGCGCTCGTTAGGAGGCACCCTAACACGTAGGGCTGCAAACGAGTCGAACCTGATCGAATATTGGTCTGCTCGGGTTCGGCTCGTTTAGTATTTTACGGGCTCGGGTTCGAGTTCGAGTTTGATTCGAGCTTTAAATTCGGGCTCGAGCTCGGCTCGAGTTAAAAAATTTGAGTTCGAATTCGGCTCGTGTTCGGTTCGAATTTGAGCTTGAATTTCGCTCGTGAAAAGCTCGAGTTCGAACTCGTTTAAAAGCAATTTTTTTTTAACATTCCATTTTTTTAACCTATAATTTTTTATACATAAATGCTAAAGCTCGTTTACAAGCTCGATTAGAGATTCGATTAAGAGTTCGTGAGACATGCTCGCGAACATGCTCGATTAATATACGAGCCGAACATGTTCGTGAGCAAAACGAGTCGAATACCTTACTGCTCGAGTTCGGCTCGTTAAGTTAACCGAGCTCGAATTCGGGCTCGAGTTCGGCTTGTTTGTTAACGAATTCGAGTTCGAACGAGCTTTTACCGAATCGAACACCGAGTAAGTCCCGAGTAGCTCGGCTCGTTTGCAGCCCTACTAACACGTATCCTTTTTTTTTAGTGCGTTTATTTTCGTTTATTCTTCGTTATTTTATTTCGTTTTATTTTTATTTTCTCTTTTCTTTAAGTACTATAGATATATAGCTTTAAATAGGTGAGTTGTTTAATTTTGTTAAAAAAAAAAAAAAAAAAAAAAAAGTTGAAAAAAGAGGGAAAATTTTTGCTCATGAATTTGGTTTGAATTTAGGAATTATGTTCATAGTATAGTATAAATAATAATAATAAAAAAATAAAAATAAAAAAAATAGAAAATGATGAATAGTGTTCATCATCGTCGCAGGAACGAGATGAAGGAGAGGACCAGCAGCGGCAGATCCCCGCGTGAGCAGCGGCAGTTTCCGGCGCGTCGCGACTGAAACGGCGAGCAGCAGAAACGGCGACCAAAACGGCGAGCTGCAGGTCGCCGTTGGAGCTTCTGTCCGAAACGGCGACCAAAACGGCGAGCTGCTGGGTTGCCGGGGCGCCTTCTGTCCGAAACGGCGACCAAAACGGCGAGCTGCAGGTCGCCGTTGGAGCTTCTGTCCGAAACGGCGACCAAAACGGCGAGCTGCAGGTCGCCGGCGGGTCTTCACGTGCTCAGTCTCCTGGTCGCGCGCTGCCGGATTATCGAGAGCTCCCATTCGCGACGCCGGCGACGAGAGGAGCAGCAGTTGGACGTGCGGCGCTGCCTGCTCGCCGGCGACGAGTTTTCCTCCCTTGAGCGGCATCTCGCCGGTGAGACGAACGACGCCCGACAACACCTACTTCTCCGAGATGCAGACGACGACGGGCAGCCCCTGTCCCATTCGCGAGCTGCCGGCGACGAGAACGAACAGCAGCAGCCGGCGACGCGTAGGGCAGATTCCGGCAATGGCGGCTGGGCTTGGATCGGGCCTGATTCGGGCCAGATCTAGGTCTGGGCCAGTGCGCTGGGCCGGGCCGGGCCGGAAATTAATTTTAAAAAAAAATGCCAAAAAATTTAAAAAAATTCTAAAAAAAATAAAAACAAATTAAAAACAAATTTTAAAAAATATTTTCCAATTTTTAAATAATTAATTGCTACTTTCTCATCCTCTTTTCTTCTATTTTTATGAAAAAAATTGTGGGGTTTCTTCTCATATCTCTCCACTCTTTTCTTCCATGACCTACATTTTCCTTTCTTTTTCACTTTGAAAATTCCTTGTGATTTTCTTCAAAAATATTGGTTGCTCAAAGTTAAGAAAAGGAAGGAGTGTGAGGTACATTTATGCATTTTGTTTTCAAGAATTCTTCTCTCTAAGCTAGAAAAATCACTATCCTCTTGTATGAATTAGGGTTTCTTGTTCTTGATATTGTTTGGTGTGGAAAAGGTAAGGATGGGATGGATCTTGAGTTTTGGGTGTGATTGGATTATTTTTGCAAGAAATTTTGCCCTTAGATTTGTTCTTGATTGTTGGGACTTAGAGGTTAAATGAAGAAAGATTTTACCATGAATCCTCATCCTTGCATTTTTATTTCCTTGGTTAAACTGTGATATAATTCTTCATTGGGTTAGTTTCATTGGATTGAGTGATTGTTGGTGAAATGCTAGGAGGAATGTCTTATTGTTTACTTTGCCATTTTTAGGTGACAAATGGGGAGAGCATGTAAGAGAAAGAAGGAAGATACGCCATCGAAGGGGGAATTGCCAATTGTGGATCCCGACCATAAAAAGAGACTTGCTATGTTGGTGAAGAGGGACGTGGAAACTACGCGTTTTCCTTCCAAAGCCGTTTTGCAAGAATTGGGTCTCTATGATGAGGTTCGGAAATTATTCTCCAATATTGAGTGGCAATCTTTGCTTGATGATTCACATGTGGACCGGAAGACATATCCAAAAGCAACTTTGGAGATAATGAGCACATTGGAAGTTGAAGTAAAAGGGAAGAGTTGGTTGGCTGCGAATTTTCTACTCAACAACAAGAAACGTCGTATCACTTCCCTTGATATTGCCAAGTTGTTTGGGGTACGTCCTTCTTACACGGGTGGTATAAGCTATACGTTCAACCATAAGGCATTTTGGGATGAGTTGGTTTTGGAGAGTAATTGTCCATTTGTATCCGGATTGTCAAAGGTGACTCACATCCGAAATCCCATTTTTCGTATGGTGGTGAGAATACTAGCTCACACCGTTTTGCTCGAAAGGATAATGGAGGGGTTAAAGATGATGAGCTCTACATTTTGTGGGCTATGATACATGGAGTGGAAATCAACACATGTCATTTCTTCTTGAAGCACTTGTACAAGCATGCTCTAGCTTCATCGGGTGTTATTTGTATTGGAGGTATGTTGACACCATGGGAAAAACTCTTCAAGTCGGATATATTCGGGTGGCCTCCGTTGGCCAAGAGCAGTTCTCTAGATTTCAATCGGTTGAGAGTTATGAAATTTCTTAAGTCTTCAATACCACCGTATTTCTTTGTGCTCAACCCGGAGGAATCATTCCCTTTGCCAAATCCGGAACTTGTGAAGGTCACCAATGCAAATGAAAAGATCAATTGGTTGATGAACACCGAAGCTCATTATCATGTCATTGTGATGACAAAGAAGAAGGATGCTACTAAAGAGAGAAGAGTTATCTTAAGGGAAGATGAAGGTGAAGGTATGGAGATAGAGAGCCCCGATGTGCATAATGAGAGTGGTCAAGAATCGATTGAAGAAAGAGTGAAGAGTTTGGAAGTGTCCTTTGAGTGGTTGAGTGCTCAAGTCTCCATCATGCGTCAAGACATGGAGAAGTATCAAAAGGAGGAGTCCGACCATTTTAGAGCCATTCAAGAGGATGCAAGAGTTACTCGGGAGGATACTAGAGCCATGAGGGAAATGATGGCCCGTCTTGAGGCTCATCACATGGGTCAAGCTTCCCCATCTCGTCCCCCACCTCAATAGCTTGGACACTTGTGAGTAGTAACTTAAATATCTTATGTATATTCGTCCCTCCAACCTTATTTTTTATTTTATTTTCAAAAATAAGTTTGGGGGAGCGGGATGGGATAAGATATTCAAGTTACTTTTTCATATTTCTTCAAGTTATTTCTATCGCTTTACTTTCTTTGTTTGTTTAAAATTTTTATGTTTTGTTTGGAGTGAATTGGTGGTGGAATTTGTGTGTATTGAATGATGAGTTGTTTTGGTGTGTGCAAGTGATTCAAGTGGTGTTTCCATGCTTTATAAGAGTGCTTAGTTGCGTAGGTGCAAAATGTTGGTCCCGGTTTACAAGAGGAAAAACACGTGGGGGGGGGGGGGGGGGGGTGAATACGTGTTTTGAAGTTTTTCAACTTCTTTTCCTTTTACTCAGAGTGACAAGTAAAGAGCTCGCTTCACCACTTAAGACCTAGCTCAAAACTAGATCTACAGTTCGTAGCTAAACTACTTGACCTAAGTATACACTTGATCAAGAGTGAGTCTTTACTCGTAAATGCGGAAATTCGGTGAGCTAAATCTTTCCTGAGTAATTGAAATCTCAGTTTATGTTTGTTTAAATGATTGTGCAATGAATAACCAAACAATAAGTAAAGATTTTAGGGTTTAGAGATATGACACAAAGATTTATAGTGGTTCGGAGATGAAACTCCTACGTCCACTTGTTGCACTAGACAACTCGTTCCCTTCACTCAACAACTTGAAGATTACGGGCTCTTCAAAAGCCTATGTCAAGATCGAGCTTCACTTGCTTGGATCTGACGAAGACTGGGTGATTGCGGGTTCACCACACAAGACCTAGAACTGGACTGGAAGTTTTACTCGCTTCAGTCCGACGACAAGAAGATTACGGGTTCTCCTTACAACCTAGTCTCGATCGAGCTTCACAATCGATGAAAGTGTAAGCTTGGATCTAAACTCTATGATCGAGGCTTCTACAATCGAAGAAAGTAGAGCCTTAGATCGAACACAACCTAACGACGAACATACAAAACCTAAAACTTTAGGGTTAGGGTTTTCTGTTTCGACAAAGACACACTAATGAAGAGTTCTTTACAACAAGTGCAAAGATGGGTAGAACTCTTCTTCTAAGCTTGGATTTTGAATGGGCTTAGAATTCTAGGTGTGAAGGTTGCGAAGACAAGTTCCGATGTGGCTGGAACTTGGAGAACACTTGGAAACAAAGACTCGATGAATTGCTAGAAAGCTGAGAGTGTTTGTTTGCAATAGGCGCACAATGCTCAAGTAGTGTTCTGCTCTCTTCGTCTTCATCCTTCACTATTTATAGGCGGAGGTTTGGCCGAAATCCGTTGCTTGGAAGGTGGCCTTGTCCCTCCTCCTCTCGACAGTACTTGCTCAGGCTGGCACCTTTTCAGACGTCCAGATTTGGCATTTTGCCAAAAATGGCTAACTTACAAACCTAACAGTAACTGGAGCGAGCCAGTACTGTTGCGGCGCCCTTGTCGGCCTGGCAGTCAACTCCGCTGCTCCTCTCCTCATTCGACACGTGGAGATCTCGCAATTAATGCGACGATCTTCAGTTGACTGGAGTTCAAAATAGGAGTGGAAATTGGGCTGTCGCTTTCTGTTAGGTAGGGGCTTGCTTCGCTTCAGAATGGGAGCGTCCGCTTCAAGTCGAGTCGCTTCATGGTCATACTGTAGCGAGAACTTGGAAAGTGAATTTCCCAAGTGACTGCTTTAGTAAGTGTTGACCCATGTTGACTTGCTTTGGCTCTTTACTGTAACGCTCGCTTCGCTTCGCTTTGGCAGACTCGCTTCGAATCCACTGTTGCGCTTGCTTCGCTTCGCTATTCTTCGGCACGCTTCACTTCGGCTGGGTAGACTCGCTTCGATTGAAGAACACACTCAAGCGAGTGGCCTTCACTTGAATTTTCTGCAGTTTAAAAACCTAAGTGACTTAAAGCAAAAATGAAGCCATCCTAACAGTAAATGCTTAGAAAAATTTCTAACCAATTTTTTGCATCAAACTGAGTCGCTTGGGAATAGGACACTTAGGGGTTTTGGGATCAAATCGAAACATATATATCATTTTCAAAGTGTCCCTTATAGGTTCCCCTTAACATGTTGTCCTTAACAATTCCCAACAATTTTTCCCTTTTTGATGATGCCAAAACCCAATAACTAGACAAAAATCTAGCTTATCTAACCGTGGAAAGAACTTCAAGCGACTGCTTCCCTTGCAGGCGTGTTTGAAAATTTTCTTTTTAAGTTCCTTTCCCCTTATTTTTTTCGGTTAAACTGTTTGAGTTTTGTAGCGTAAATAAATCATTCACAAAGCATATAAATGACACAATTCAGACAGAAATTAAAATGAATAGATATGAACAAGCAATTCACAAAATATGGATATGGAATTAAGGATCTTCGGCTGCCTTGTCCTTCTCTTCCATCTCCTTCCTCTCCTTCTCCTCTTTCTCCTCTTCCAGATAGTAGGCAAAGAGAACTTTCACTTCCATCGACTTCAGATTGTACTAATTTGGTCTCCATCCGCTTTCCAGTCTGAGAGCTTCATCCACTTCCTCGTCAATGATCCTCCGATTAGGAACACTGGTGTTTGGCTGCAACGACATGGGAAAATCCTTCACCGCGGGAACTTTGATAATAAGATGTTTAGGCTTAGCTTCCTCCGCCAGTGTGAATATTTTCCGCCGCAGCTTCTCATTGTAAGCACAGAGGAAGTTGTTGAGAGCGTTCATCCCGAGCACTCATCTTGCAATGGCACTACTTCCCAGTAATAGTAGGCTTTGATGAATTTCTCTTTGTAGAACAGCCATTGATCAAGAAGATCTCTGGGGATGAAGTCCTCGATTTCTCGAGCATCAGGATGATCTCTTCTCCGCAAGACCAACTCCTCATCTGTCCTGCTCTACATCTCCTTCATGATGGCATTGAACTTGGCACTTGCATTTGTGTTCCACTTCGGGAGCTTCTCATTGACTCGCTTCCGAATGTAGTCACATTCTTCAGCATTGTAGCGACCCGATTCGGACATCTCTTTTATGGTTACATGGCAAGTGTCCATCATGGCCTGTGCTTGGCATGCTTCCCATTCATCCGGCGTGAAAGGGATGAAGGCGCTTCGAGCGATGGCAAACGGGATGAGTCTCACTTCATTCCAGTGAGCTTCGATCCTCTCATCCACCTTTTTTAGCCTGGCAGCTCTCACTTTCTCATCCTTCTCCTTCCTCTTCTTCCTTTCCTCCTCACTTCTCTTCCTCTTTTCGAAGCGTCCAGTTTTTGCAGTGACAACTTCCTTCATCCTTTGGCGTTTAGCCGCAGGATCTTCTTCTCTGGACTCCGGTGTGATTCGCTTCAAAGGGGCTTTCGGTGCAGGAGGTGGCATATCTTTCTTTTGAGTGTGAGTAGAGGGAGTGATCGCTTGACTGGCGAAAGCGGCTCCGGCGGTTGTCGAAGCGAGGGCGAGTGACAAAGCGGGGGCTGCAGCTGAAGCGGGCGCACCTGAAGCGCCTGCTTGGGAAATTTTAGATAATCTCTTGAGCTCAAATTCCTTCTCCAAGGCACGGGCAAGAGCCTCATCCGCCACTATCTGCAGCTCTCTTTGTTCCTTGGTTAACGGAGCAACGGCGGGATGAGCAGCCATAGAAGAAGCTAGCAGCTTCCCAGATGTTGGCTTTCGGGGCTCCTCTAGCACCTTGTCCTTGCCCTTCTTCCTAGCAAGCTCAGCCCGAGCTTCATCGTCCACCTGCTCCTCCTGAGCTCCACTCCCTTCTCCAACTCCACTTCCCCCTTGGATCAAGCTACCAGCTTCGATCCTCTCCTCTACTCCAACTCTCTCTCCACCTTTCCTCCTAGCTTCATCAGTTGTTTCCTCAATGATTTCCCCCTTTTTGGCATCATCAAGACTGCCAGGGGTGGTTGTGATCACCTTTCCACTGATGGATTGGCGTAGTTCCTCGAACTTATTGAAGACAGCATGCAGCATCCGCTCAACTTTTTCTGCAAAGATATGCTCCTGGGAAAGCATGATCTCTGCTGTTTTCACTGATATCTCTTCAAGCAGATACTTACACTGCTTCTCTTTCTCAATGACTGAGGCCATCAACCTCTCAAGAGGCTCCACCGCTTTGAAGCGAGCGTCCAGCTCCGCTTCAATGTCTGCACGGATTAGCTTGCGCTCCTCCTGCAGTGTAAGGTTGAGGTGGTTCTGGGCCGCTTCGAGTTCTGCAAATGCAGAGGCAATGGCCCTCTCTTGACTGTTCAGCGTTACTCGTACTTGTGCAGTTCCGGCGATTATTTCAGCAAATTCTCCTTCCAGTGTCTGTGCACGGTTGATTTGGTTAGCCAGTTCTGCCTTCTTCAGATTGACTGACTCAATCTCTTTTGCTTGAGCAGTTATTTGAATTGCTGCACGAGCCATATGACACCTCATTTTGATCAATTCTCCATCCTTATCCTCCACGACTCTCTTCATCTTCTCAACATGGCTAGAGATCTTTTCTATTTCATCTTTGTGATTGGTAACAAGTGTGGTCTTCTCCTTCTCCACAGCTACCAACTTGGCATTCACACCCTTCAATCTGTTCCTCTCAGCCTCAAGCGACTGCTTGAGCTCTGTGATATTTTTCTCCTGGTCTCCCACCAGCCTCACCTTCTCCTCCAATGCCTTCTCCTTCTCCTCCAGTAGCTTCCCTTTCTCCTCCACCTTCCCTTCCAGCTCTAACTTTGTCTTGTCAAAATCTGCACGCAGATTAGTGACTTCCACAACCTTCCTGTCCAACTCCTCCGACTTCTTGGTGATCTCACTCTGCAGATTGGCAATTTCATCCTCCTTTGCCATCAGCTCTGCTTCATGAGCCTTTACCAACCTCTGCTCGTGCACAGAAGGCACTCTCTCTGGGATGACAGCATCTGGATAGGTCTTCTTAACCTTCCCGTCTAGTTTCTCCTAGTAGTTGACTTCATTGATGAAGACGTGGAATCCATCCACGCCGATGAAGTTGAGCAGCTTCGCCTCCCTCTCTTCGAGTACTTCCTCAGAAAAGGCCTTCCTGAGATTGAAGATTTTATAGTACTCGGTTCCTCGGTACGCAATGTACGTGAGGAAATCGACGGCGTTGGTGAAGAAGTCGTCAGACATCTCCACCGAGGGGCAGCGATTGGTGATAGTCTCCGCAGCTTGCTCTCTGTCCCTTACATATCGGGTCAGAGCCATTTCCTCTGCTGATGGAGGGGGTTTGATTGGTGGTGGGATGATGGCAAGGTCTGTATCTGTAGTTTGGGCGGTATCGGCTGTAACTGCCGATTCGGTTGGGGAGTTAGATGTTGAGGCTTGGGTGGTATCTGTGTGGGTGGCTTGGGTGGCTTGGGTTTGCTGGGGTGGTTGAAAGAGGGTGAAGGCAGCAACAGGATTTGTGCTGAGTATTGGGATTTTGGGTAGTTGAAAAGAAGATGAGGACTCTTCTTCGTGGGGAGAGTGGGAAGATTTATGGGTTTGGGGTTGAGCTATTGATGAGGCTTGGGGTTCTGGTGGTGGCTGGGTTTGAGTTTCGATAGGGAATGTTTGGATTTGAAGTGGGGGTGATTGGATTTTAGCTGGTGAAGGTTGGGGTTGGGTCACTTCAGCTTCTTCAAGCGGCTGCTCCTCAGCCTCACTTGACTTGATTAAAGAAGTGACTCGCTTCGATTTCCTCGGTCGCTTCGGTGCAGCTCGCTTCGCAGGTGAAGCGACTCGCTTGGACCTCTTTCCCTCGCTTTGCCTTTCGGCAACAGGTACTGCTACGGGCACTTCAACATTACGAAGTCCCAAATCGATTGGAATCTTCTCCGACTTCCATATGTCGAATAAAATGGTGTTTTTCTTGTAATCGGAGGTGTCCTTTCATTGCTTGTTAGGGTACAGATTCTCCAGTGCAAAGGAAATCCTGGAGAAGAACTTGAGCTTTCCTTTGCGCAGAATCTGATCATTGCTCCCTCTCACGAATTTGAAGTCCTGGGCAACTTCATGGATCTGGTTGAAAAACTATCCATGCCAGTTGAACTTTGTCACGGTCAGGCTATCGACGATGACCGTGGTTGCGAATAGCTTGACGTCGGAGAGTTGGCCCAAGTTTCCGACATAGCAGGCGATGCACTTGGAAAAGAGCTCGCAGATGTGGTTGAAAGGAGGTTTCAAATCCGTTCTGATGCTGGCTTGCTTTATATCTTCCTCTGCACCTCTAACAGCAAATCGAGCGTATTCAACACCGGCCGACAACTCCAGTCCCAAAAGTGAGTTCATTCCTTCCTCCGGCAGGTTGAAAACTCCGGCGATAGCACTCAAATTAACCTCCACTGGCCTTCCGTTCTCCGGGTCGGTAAACGTCGATGAATTTTCTCCTCCCTTCAGATTCAATAAGATTTCAGTTACTGCTTTGCCCAAAACCTTCGTCGGTACAGCAGTAACGAATTCCCACAAGCCGGCCGTGGTCACGGCCTTGCGGAAGAATCCTTGTTCATCTACAACTTTCGGGTCGAGATGGGGCTCGACGTTGATATGGTTGTCAATTTCGGCCAAAAACTGCTCCATCGTCTGAGATTTCTGCTTCTTTCCCATGGTAGATTTTTTGGTGAGTTTTGAACGGAGATATAAAGGAAAGGGGTAAGGGTTGAGACTCGTGAGTTTGCAGAGATGCAGAAAATCTTGCATGAGAATGGCAAATTTGGAGAGTGATGAAGGTTTCTGCAATCTGCTTCTTCGTCCTTATATAGACTTAGGGTTTGGCTGACGTGGCAGGGGCATGTTACTAAATTCTTCGGGGGGCCCTGTTTGTATACGGCGGAAAGCAGCGATTGATCTGATGTGTCCGGCGTCATCACAGTAAAAGTGAGCCGTCAAGTTGACTTGGCCCTCCACGTGGCCGTCTGTGATTCGTCTCCTCAATCGGCTTCGATCTAGCGGTTGGGGTTCGAGAACTGTTCAGATTCGACGGCTAGATCTCTTCCGACTTTCCCGCTTTGAATTCAAATTGAAGTGCACGCGCCCGGATTTTCGTCTCTGTACGTGCATCTGCATTTAATGCAAAAGCAAAAGTAAAATTTGCACTCGAGTGCAGACAGCTCATACTCGCTTTGTACTCGCTCGCTTCCGGTTTAGCCACTTTGGCTTTTACTCGCTTGCGAAGTACTCGCTTGGAGTGACTGTTCTGCACTCGCTTGCGATGGCTTGCTTGAGTGACGTAGCACTCGCTTGGCCATCTGAAGCGATTGGAATAGGAAATGAAATTTCTTTGACATTATTTAAAATGTCTCTGACTTACATACTTCGAGGATAAACAAGAATGTTTTCCTCTTTGTATTTGTGTCAGATTCATTTATATTTTCCACATAGTAAATGAAGGTTTCTAGCACGCTTCACATTACTTAGTGTACTTGAATTGAAACACTTACCAGTCAATCTCACTTCGTAGGAGATTGATACCACTTTGTAGTATTTGACACCACTTGTTGAATTCTTCTTCAATCTTAGTCTTCATGACATTCATCTCTTCCATCTTCCTCTACGAACTAGAGACTCCTCCAACGAAGGAATGAGGGGGAGAATGAATAATGTACACAAGCTTACTACAACTCAGAGGGGAGCTTCACGTAAGTGTACTTATTCACGATGAATGGGAGATGAGTACAAGTCCTTATCTCAGAGCGGAATAGGACAGGATGACAATGAGAATGCTCTGACAAGACAATCTCGTATTTTACGCATAGACATGTCACCAGTCATGCAACCTTTTAAAGTAAAAGGTAACTCTTCAAGCTTCCTCCTATGAACTACAGAATGAATTTGCATTCGACTCGCTTGACCCGAATCAGGGTTAGTTGAAGTGATGTAAAATTCAAAGTGGGGGAGGAATGGATAGACATTCGGTAGCTCAACTCAATGAAGAGTGAGTAGGGAATGAACATTAATCCACGATGAAGGAGATGAGAAGACATGCTCCTCTTCGGCGGAAAGATGGGAAGAGATCGCAAGGTCTAGGTGCCAGCCCTGCCTAAGCTTTCATCATTTTTACGTGGGAAGGCCCGATACAAGACCCCACAACCGTTACTAGAAACAGCACTTGCGAGTGTTTATACCCACTCGCTAGGAATCCTAGGCTAGGTAGCAGCTTTCCTTGCTCGCTTTGGAAGTAGCCTGCTCCGAGAGCAAACAATAGTTCCCCCTTAACCAATGGCTTAACAATTCCTGTAAGCGGGTATGGAACATCTTCTAACACTCCACCTTTCTCCACCTTATTTCTCCTTCTTAAAGCGAGTGAAATTTTGAAGTGACTCGCTTGAGTTGGTGAAGAACCAAAGCGAGTGACGCTTAAAGACAAGCGACCACTCCTTCGTGCATCCTAGATCTAGCACTCTTCACCAGGGTCTAGCAACCCTAATTCCATGCATAGCCGATTGAAACGAGACTCAGGTAGAGGCTTGGTGAGGATATCTGCTCGCTGGAGATCTGTATGGATTTTCTCGAGCTTGATATCTTTCTTCTCAACATGATCATGAATGAAGTGATGTCGGATACGTGCTTGCATCTGGTGTGAAGCACTGGATTCTGCGAGATACATATAACACTGTTGTTGTAGCAGAAGATTGGAATCTCATTCGCTTCAACTTTGTAGTCCTTCAATTGCTGACGAAGCCATAGAATTTGAGAACAGCAGCTTCCAGCGGCAATATATTCAGCTTCAGTCGTTGAAGTAGCTACACTGATTTGCTTCTTCGAGAACCATGAGATCAGCTTGCTTCCCAAGAACTGACAAGTGCCCGACGTTGATTTCCTATCAACACGGCATCCTCCATAATCAGCATCTGAATATCCAGTGAGCTCCAGATTATCTTCAGCTAGATACCACAGCCCCATGTTGATAGTGCCCTTGAGATAGCGAAGGATTCGCTTGGTAGCTTCAAGATGGCTGTGCTTGGGATTGCTTTGGAAGCGAGCACATACTCCAACTGCGAAGGCAATATCCGGCCTGCTTGCAGTGAGATATAGAAGGGATCCGATCAAGGATCGGTAGTCTGTAGCATCCACAGACTTCCCATCTAGGTCTGGCTCCATCTTCCAGTTGGTGTTCATAGGGATCTTCACAGCTTTAGCATGTTGAACACCAAACTTGGCAAGCATATCTCGAGTGTACTTGGCTTGATTGATGAAGATTCCATCATCTTGTTGCTGCACTTGAAGACCTAGGAAGCAACTCATCAAACCAATCATAGACATCTCATATTTGGTCTTCATCAGCTCTCCAAACTTCTCACTAAGCGGCTGGTTTGGGGACCCAAATATGATGTCATCTACATAGATCTGGACCCATAGCATATCTTCTCCATAACTGATGGTGAAGAGAGTCCGATCTATCTTCCCTTTGTGGAATCCATTATCCACTAGAAACTGAGATAGGGTATCATACCATGCTCTAGGTGTCTGCTTCAAACCATACAAGGCCTTCTTCAATCGATACACCTTATCTCCTTGCTCGAAACCTGGTGGCTGCTCCACATACACTTCTTCCTTCAGTTCACCATTGGGAAATGCGCTCTTGACATCCATCTGATAGACCTTGAACTTCTTAGCCGTTGCATAGGCAAGAAATAGTCTGATCGCTTCAAGCCGTGCCACTGGAGCGAAGGTCTCATCGAAATCGATCCCTTCCTCTTGGCAGTAGCCCTTGGCGACGAGTCGAGCCTTGTTTCTCACGATGTTGTGGTCCTCGTCTGTCTTGTTCTTGAACACCCACTTGGTGCCAATAACATGCTGAAATTTAGGACGATCCACGAGGTACCATACGTCATTCCTGGTAAACTGATTCAGCTCTTCTTGCATGGCGATCACCCAATTCGAATCTTCTAGGGCTTCCTCCATGCTTGCTGGCTCAATATTTGAGAGGAAGCAACTGAACATGGCACTTTCTCCAAACACTTGACTTCTGGTCACTACGCCTTTGGATGGATCTCCAATGATTTGACTTGGTGAGTGATCTTTGAGCCACGCACGCTTGGATCCACCAGCTTCATCTTCATCTTCATGGGGGTCGCTTGCTTCTCCATCTGAAGCGACTGGAATGGGTGCTTGGCTTGCACTCGCTTCAGAAGTCTTGGGGGCAGCTTCAACCTTTCCTTGGACAATCTGCTCGCTTGAATCCTTGATTTCTTCATCATCTTCAAGCATGTCCCAAGTCAATGAATTGACGGGTTCCTCGCTTGACTTTTCTTCATTTACTTGAACCTGTTCCTGTGGAAGACTCAAAGAAAACTCATCAAATACAACATGGGGTGATTCTTCCACAATTAGGCTGCGTTTGGTAGGGGTGATAAGCCCCGGATAGTGATTACTAACGGGGCTTATCACCCGTTTGGTACGGGAGTTACGAAAACTTGGGGGCCCGTGTTTAGAGTTGGGCCCGGGCTTGCGGCACTGTTCCGCTGTAGTGGACTTAACCCACCAAATTGGGCAGTTTCATAAGCCCACTTGGAACAGTAAACCCGTTTAGGGTGGGAAAATACCAATTTGCCCTCAATAATTCTAGGGTTGAGCATTTTTCATTTGAATCACTCTCACTTTCACTTCGCCAGTTCGCCCGACTTCTCCCTCTTCCTCTTTCCCTCTTTTCACCCTCTCACCGGATAATGGCGCACTCGAACGACGACGGCAAGATATCCGGCACCTCCACCCACGGCGCGGGCTCCAGCCACTGCGCGGGCTCCTCCCCCGGCGCGGGCACCTCCCACGGCGCGGGTTCCAGCCACGGCGCGGGGTCCTCCCACGGAGTGAGCTCTTCCCACCTCAGCGTCTCCTCCGACAGCGATGATTCCGGCCACGGCAAGGGTTCTCCACAACACCTCCCGGCTGTAAGTCTGTCTCATCAATTCGATTCTTGTTGAAATGAATGGGAAAACTAGGGTTACAAATTGGGGAAAATGACTGTGGTTTAGGGTTTTGAATTTGGGAAATTTAAGGTTAGCCGTATTATGTATAATTTTGTGAAGTTCTTACTTTGAATTTGCCAAAGCAGAGGTTTCCTTGAAATGGCAGAAGCATGCCTATACAAGAAGCATGCACATACAGGTTAATGATAGGTCTAGGGTTTGAATTGGAGGGGAATCTATGGTTCGGATTGGGGCTGTTGTAAGGGTTGGGGGTTAAGGATAGGTCTAGGGTTTGGGCTTTTCACATCAGCCCGATTTGGGGTATCTGAGTGTGTTTATGTTTTGTACAGTGAATTTCACTCTCTTTATTGACATGTTCAAATCAGGGAAATTATGCATGAATTTGCTCTAGTTGTGGAATCATTGGCAACAAAGGCAATATTGGTTGGGGTGAGAGGTTGAACTGTTGAAGGAATTACATTGGCAACAAAGGCAATATTGGTTGGCAACAAAGGCAATATTGGTTAGGTTATATGCCTAAAGATTGTTGTTGTGGTTGTTGATTGAAACTCTGAAATTTGCTTGTTACAAATTAGCCTTGCATTTCTAATTGTGCTTCTTACAATATTGAGTGAACATGGGATTGGTGGAATGAAAGTTGATTATGGCTAGCTTATATTCAATTATATATATGGATTCAACTGAAATATGCTTGTTACAAAATACCCTAGCATTTCTCAGTGAGCTTCTTACAATATTGATTGAAACTGGAATTGTTTTAATGAAAGTTGATTATGGTTTAGGGAATAAGTCTACTGCTGTTGTGTTTGTACATCAGTGTATAGTATTGAAAATTGTTTTTCTCTATTTGTGAACTGTCTTTATGTGTTTGAATTCTAATTTGCTACTTTTATTCCTTGAAATAAGAGGTTGGATTACACAACTGAATCTGATACCGATTCTACTTACACCGAGGATCCTCATTCTGGTGAACGAGCCCCTAACTACAATTCTACGGAGAGCATGTCCGGTGTCCTTCCCTGGTTTGAGATTGAGCTTGTCAAAACACACGTTGCTAGGAGATATAGATTGGTAATGCTCTTGTCCAATATGTGCATGTTCTGAAATATTTGCATTGTTATTGTGGTGTAATGTGATGTTGTGATGCAGCTGATGCCCCGTGTTGCTATGAGGTTGCTGCCAACCGTTGATGTTAATGTGACATTGCGTTACGGGGTGAAAGAATGGAAAGGCACTTACCACGGAAGCTACAAGCGTCCTGTGATTGCCAAGGACGCGTGGCAGCCGTTTGTTGAAGACAACCGTCTTAAAGTCGGGGACATTTGCACGTTCGAGCTTGAGAAGCTCTGTGACTGTTGTGGTGTACAGCTCAAGGTGCTGTTAGTGAAGGGCCCGTTCGATACTCCGGCTGAGAGGCATGCGAGGGCCATGGCTGGCACCAGTGAAGAATTCGCCATTGTTGTTGATTGATTAGTAGATGTGGATTAAAACAAACAAACTTATATTTATGTATATCCTCTCTCCTCCCTCATCCCTCCTGCATGTTTCGAAATACCACTATATCCCCTATTTTTTTTTGTTTTTTGTTTTTAATAGGGTGATATTTTAATGGTAATATGGTATTATCATTGTATTTATGGTTCGAACAAGAAGAAGACAGTGTAATTATCGTTGTATTAATGTTATTAGCTTCAGGGTGCATCTGTAAAACGAGTGTCTAATCTCAGAATCGAGCATTTTTTTAAATCGAAGGCAAATAATTTTCGTGTTAACAATTAACAAATGGAACAACACTTTGTACAGAAGTCACATTTCTTAAAAACTCAAAGTTGCTACAGCTGAAACACTATGCATGTAAAACAAATTTTGGGCTAAAGTTGCAAAATATGAAACACGCTTTTTAATAAACAAATACAACCACCTCACATTTACTTTCTCTCATTTATTTTGCCTGAAATTTGGACGAGTGAGTAGCTGCTGGAAAGCCTGGAATCGAGCTTGGAGAGGGAAGAGCGCTTGCCGTTGCCGAATACGAAGCCCGGACGGCGGAATCTACAGCCACAATCTTCCGCCAAGCACCCGGTATTCTTTGTGTGAGGTAATTTCTTCAAGTTTTGAATGAGAAAATCACCTCGAGCTTAGGGAAACAGTACGCTTATTATAATTTGTTGTTGTTTCGTATTCTAATTTGTTGTTGATTCTTATTGCTAATTTGTGTTGTTCAAGTAGAGTACCACTATTGTAGAAACGCAATTGTAGTTGCAACAGAGGGGCTGTAAATTCTGTGTTTTCTCCTTTGTCCGAATTTAATTTGTTGTTGATTTTTTCATTTTTAGATAAACAGTATTGTAATGGCTGCTCTAGGAGTCGATAATGTGATAATATTTGAAATCGTTGAAGAGATTGTGAGAATCCACTTGTGAAATGTGGTAGTGATTGCAAACATAATTAGGCGCCGTCGTGCTAGAGCCCGTAGGCTGCGTGCATACCCCAATCATTCATATTCTATGATAGGCAGAATCCCAAACCAAGTCCATCACATGAACCGGTTGGTACGAACTAGTAATGCCGATTGTATAGCTAATCTACGTGTTGATCGCAACACTTTCGGGAGGTTGTGTGTCTTGCTGAGGGATATTGGAGGGTTGAAGGACTACAAGTATGTGGGTGTTGAAGAGCAAATAGCATTGTTTTTAGGGGTTCTAGCTCACCATAAGAAGAACAGAGTCGTGGGTTTTGATTTCATAAGGTCTGGTGAAACTGTATCAAAGTATGTCCACATGGTGTTGAAGGCCATCCTGAAACTCCACGGCCTGTTGTTGGTTAAACCGGAGCCTATCACTGATGATTGCACTGATCCTCGTTGGAAATGGTTTAAGGTAATTTGTAATTCACACATTGTCTACTATGTTGTTTATATGGTGATTAATGCTTTTCGTTTTTTCTGATATAACAATATCTTCATGAATACAGGGATGTTTAGGGGCGTTGGATGGATCATACATCAATGTTAGGGTTCCTGTTGCAGATAAGCCAAGGTTTAGAACAAGGAAAGGGCAGATATCCACAAACACTTTGGCTGTTTGTGATCGGAATTTGAAATTCATATACGTGCTGCCGGGATGGGAAGGATCAGCCGGAGACTCGAGAGTATTACGTGATGCATTGAGTAGGACTCATGGCCTAAAGATCCCCGCAGGTTTGAGAGCATTTTGTTATTTATGACATGGTTTTGGTTTAGGGTAATACCAACAACTAATTGTTATGTTTGTTTTCGATTGCATGATTTAGGTTCCTACTACCTTTGTGACAACGGATATGCAAACAGTGACGGTTTCATGACTCCATACAAGGGCGTTCGATATCATCTCAAAGAATGGGGCCCGAATGCGGATGTTCCTCAAAATCCAAAGGAAATGTACAATATGAAGCATACCAAGGCAAGGAATGTGATTGAGCGCGCTTTTGGGGTTATGAAAATGAGGTGGGGGATTCTACGGAGTGCATCATACTATCCTATCAAGGTCCAAATAAGGATAATCATGGCATGTTTCTTGCTTCACAACTTCATTCGGAACGAGTTTGCTGACGATCCATTCGTAGAAGGGCAGGAGGGTTACGAGGACGACAATGATGGTGAAGACGAGCCAATACACTACGTTGGGGGGGTTGAAGCAACTCCAGAATGGAATGATAAGCGAGATGCTATTGCAAACGCAATGTGGGCAGGGGAAGTGTAGATGACTTTGTAGTGGGAGGGTTTCAACAATTCCATGCAACTCTAAACTACTTTTTATTGCTTTGTGTGATCGAACTTTGCTTTTTATTTTATCTCATGTAATTGAACTTAATCCTTGAACTTGATCAGTTGATGACTTAGAATTGTGGTGTTGTTTGCATATTATTATGTTGTCTAATATGTTGTGCATATCAAATGTAGATTGGAAAATGGACAAGTACCGTGAAATAGCCCCGCAATGCGCTTGTGCGAACGGCAAGATGCAAGTTAAAGTTGCGTCGAGGAAGGCAAATAATCCGGGGCGTCTATACTATATTTGTCCCAACAACGAAGACCACTACAACCGTTTCATTTGGTGTGATGAATATCAGAATCGATCAGGGAATTACAATCATGTATCAAGGCAAATAACGAGAAGGGAGGCACAACACCAAGACTCAAACAATGCGTCATCCCGTGTGACGATGGATCGAGCTGCCAGCCACGACACTACCGAAACTCAACGCCACCAACTGTATGGAGTATTTGAGATGTACGTTGCTATTTGTTTCATGGCAACAGTGCTAATTTTGTTTGGTGTGATCATAGGAATCCTTCTAATGAAGTAAGAGTGTGTATTGTCATTCCCGATTCCCTACTCTCGACTATCTCGTGAACTAGGCAACTAAAGTCAAGCTTTTGTAATAGGTAATAGGACAACATTGTTTTTTGGTAGTATATGCTTGTCTTGGTGTTTCTTGTTTTGAATTGAGAATATATTCCAATATCATCATTTTAGTTTCGTATATAGGATGGAACCCCCATTCATTTCATTCATAGCACCATGGCTCTCAACATCAAAGCACAAGAAGATTTCTTATATAAGGGGAAATGGGATGAAGGAAACGTTGATTTCTTAGTAGAATTCATCGTCAAAGACCTAGCTAGGCACCCGGAAGAAAGGAGAGCTTGCATACCGATAGGGTCTTTGCATCGGGGGTGGAGCGCTCTCAACGAAAGGTTTGGGCTGAATTTTTCATGGGAAGAAGTTTGTGATCAATATAACATGTTGAAAGATCGATACAACACGTTCACTGAAATCCTTCGAACTCCCGGTGTCTGTTGGGTAGAGGAACTTTGTCATGTGCATGCAAGTGACGACCTATGGCTCCGTATTTGCGAGGTAAATTTCACCCTTTTGTTAGCGCAAGGCTAATGCCTCAATTATTTGAAGAAAAAATGTGAAGCACATAATAACGTTTTTTTTTTTTTTTTTTAGCGCAACAATTTTGCGAAAGCATATTATTATGTGGGCGATGCCAATTACGGTGAACTTTGTATAATATTCAACAATGCAAACGTGAATGCGAGTTCGAGCCAACAACTTTCCGGGGAAAGCACAATCGAAGAAGGAGAGGATTTTAACCCCCGTCGTAAGACTACGAATCCGCGACGACGGCTATTTCAGTCCTCGATTCCCCTCGAGTTTCGCATCACGAATAAAAGGGACGCTCGAAGACCGTAGCTTCATGTGTTGAAGGGCCGAGAGTGTGAGAGGATGAGTGATTTGATTGAACATTAACCCCTAGTGTTTGTTTTGAAATTTGTTCTAGTTCATGATGTGTTGTAGTTTACTATCAATCTTTGCTTGTAATGCATTGTACTATCAATCCTTGCTTGTAAAGCTATGTAGAGACAAATAATGATGAACATCAAGTAGTCGAATTTAGTACTTGTCCAAACCTAGAATAATTACAAGAAAATGTTATCAACAAAATGGAGCACCAACTTCATACAGAGAGGCATATGAAGGGAAAGTGGAAACATCAAAACAAACATTGTTTTTAACCTAATGTTTTACTTAGAGAATCTAGCCTAAAACATATCCACAAAAAAACTGCACCCATCCATTAACAACATAATTCATGCAGCATAGCCAAAAAAGCCTTCAATCCGCGCACTTGAAGAGAGGAAGCAGCCTACACACCCTTCCCCATTAGCAAACGATGCACATATCCGGCACGAGCTAGGATTGGGAGGCCGGAGAAGAACTCAAGCATGGGAGGATCAGCAATTAGGAGGTCTGAAACATCAAACTTGGCCTCCATCCCAAGATGAGGGATATCCTCTAGCATCAACCATATCTCAGCCCGTTTGCTCCCCAAATCGGACTGGTATCCAATGCGATGAGCAATGGAATCGAGGCTGAGTTTGGTGTCCGAATGCATCTTCCCTAAGATGTCGCAGAGGTTTTGATCTGTCTCATCAACCAGCTTCCTTTTCTTGTGAGAACGGGAACTTCCAGCTTCGAACCTTGTGGAATTAACCTCGCTATTATCTGTGGTGTCAGCATCGAAGGGGGCAGTCGGTGTAGGCGAGTTGGCAGCGAATGGGGGTGGCTGGACAGGCATGGGGTGGGGCATGGGGTGAGGCATAGGGTGCTGCTCCTCGTTTAGAAGTTCATTGACAGCATCAATCACATCCTCGGCAGTCTCCCCAGTTGCCCTATCCTTCCCAAAAGCTTCGGCCCAGCGATCGTAATACGGCCAAGCTTTCCCTCGGATGTTCTTTGCGTTTGCATCCACCTAAAACAAACAAACATAGTTTAGTTCAAGATCATAGCATTATGTCATCATCTCCCTCATATAGTCTCCATTCCAACACAACAAACATATCAAATGATACACCAAAAATGCCATTACAAAACACAGAAATAGCAGCAACAAATTCAGTGCATTAAGTAGTTCAAGATCTAATCTGTCAACAACATCATCATATAATATGTTCACAACAACATACACAACAAAACAATGCACAAAAAAGCTCAACATATGCGGATATCATATCATCAGCTGCCTTATAAGCTAAGTATTCCACCACATAAACATAATAAAATCACACATTTAATTCATCACCCCCAAAGGCAGTGCACAAGCTGCGTTCATAAGCATCACACCCAAAAACAGTGCACAAAGTGTATTTAAAGTTCGTTAACAGCTTCCTCAATGCACAAAGAGTATAAGTCATTGCATCAATGTCATCATCTATCTCATACAATCTCTATTCCACCTCAACATACATATCAAATAACCCAAACTGTGGAGATGTTCAACATCTTCCCAATACAAAGTCTAAACCACAACAACACGCATGAAACAAGTGCAAAACGTGTGGAAATATTTCATCATCATCTGCCCCAAACTGGAGCACCATCTCAAGATGTAGTATGATTTCATCATCACCCTCATATGCTACTATTTCACAATCTAAACTATGATAACAATTTCTAAAGCGCATATAGTTCAAAAAATACACAAATTTAATAGGAATTGAGAAGGTACCCTACATTGCAAATTTGCTCCCATTGCTCGTCGGCGGCTTCCACGGTGTAATCCCCGTAGAGGTTGAACCCGACACCACTACGGCCTAAAATAGAGCATAGAGAGTTGTAGTTTTTGTTGGGAACCCCCTGCAGTTTGATTTTGATGATGTTTATCGAAACCACACTTAGGCATATTTTACTTTGTTTAGGGTCAAGGCCGATAGATCGACCTGCTACCTGTTAGTGCAGGTCGATGCTCTTTATGTTCTAAATGCAAGTTCGATCCACCATGTAAGAGGAAGGTCGTTTATCGACCTGCCTCAATAGGATCGAGCTGGCTTTATCCGCCTGTCTATCGACCTCCCCTATCAAGCTTCCAGCTGGCATTGCCTTAGAAGATTTCAAGAGCTGGATTATCAATCAAGGTCGATGCTCCGCCTTCATGGAGCGTCACGACCTGATCCTTGCCACGTCGAGTGCCAGCAAGGACGAATATTCCCAACGGCTAGAAGTGAGTCAGCATCCAACGGCTAGTGCCACGTCAGCCCGACTCCAACGGCTAGTTTTTCAAAACTGCCTATAAATACTTCAGCCATTTTCGGATTCAAAAAAGGGGAAACACTAGCTATCAACGCCATATCTCTGCCCAAATCTCTCTCAAAGCTCATATCCATTCAAGTGTTCGAAATCCGATTAGTTTCCCAAACACTTGAAGAAGAGAGGTTTCCGATTCCGAAAAACACCACAACGACGAAGCGTTCACTGCTGCTTGTCGATTGTTCAAACAACTTCTTCTCCGACTTGTTCGAAGTTAGAAAGCTTGTTCTTATTTTCGCCATTATAGAGTTAGTCAAGCTCTGTAACAGCGTAAGGTTGTTTGTACGTTCTAGTACGAAGGTTGTAAGGGTCACGACCCAAAACTCGTGTCTAGTTACTCTCAAGTTAGATTGTAGCTAGAACTGATACTCAGTCAGTATAAATAAGAGAGAGGTGGATCCAAAAGAAAAGGGATTCTCAGGTCGAGTCGACCTGACGTGGACGTAGGAGGGTTTCTCCGAACCACGCTACATCGCGGTGTTTCTCTCTCTCTCTTTATTTATCGCTCTTTCATTTCATTATCATACTGACGAGCATCAACCTGCATTACACGAATCAACCTGTTATCCATATTCAACCCTAAGATTTTTCAAAGAGTAATCAACCTCCACCAACTTCCGCATTAACAGTTTGATAAATCAAGCTTGATACCATACGAGCTTGATAGATCAAACTGCCTCTGATAAGGTCGACCTTGACAAACGACCTGCAGATCAACCTGAATTTTAAAAGTCAAAAACGGTTGGTTATTGGTGTATTCCCCCCCCCCCCCCATACACCAATTACTCTTTCCCGGGACCAACAAGTGGTATCAGAGCAGTGGTTCTTTTGACCGCTGCTTTGCATACTAAAAGTTCCTTATCAAACTTTTGGTCATTTTGAACCGATCCTTAGAAAAATCTTTTTCATTCATTCATATCATATTATTCTGCTATGGAGGCTTCTCTTCTCAGGGTATGTGAAGACTTCTCCGTTCAAGGCTATGAAGATTGGAGCTTTCGAATCAAGATGTGTCTCAAGGCACATCACGTCCTTATGTGGGACATCATCGAGAACGGACCCTCCCCCATTTATGCTGCAAAGATCATCGTGGATGGAACAGCCCCCGGGGAGGCTACATACGAGAAAGTCCTTAAGAATCCTCGCGATTACACAACCGAGGAAAGGAAGGAGGCCGGTCTCGATGATTATGCAAAGGGACTCATCTCCAGCACCGTGAAGGGCGTCTACCTGGCCAAGATCAGAAATCTTGAAACGGCCAAAGAAATGTGGGACACCCTCCGGTCCATCAGCCTTGGCTCAGAGGAAATGAAGGAGAACAAGCTGTCCATGGCGTGCAGCAAGTTCGATGACTTCAAGATGGTTTCGGGAGAAACCATCGAAGCGATGAAAATTCGCTTCACCGAGATTGTTCTTGAAGTGGCTGCCATCAACCCATACAAGTATACGCAGCGCGAGAAGAATCTCAAAGTGATACGTGCCCTCCCTGCAAATTGGCACGTATACGCCGCCATGCATCCAGCCCGATCGGATTTCAACTCCCTCACCACTGAAGATCTTTTCGACATTCTTGTCGGAAATGAGTATGAGATGATCCGCATCCATGGATCAACCCAGCCTTCCACCAGCAAGAAGGCTGATGAAAAGAACAAGGAGGTAGCTTTCAAGGCCGACTCAGCCTCAGCCGCTACCCCAAGTCCGATTGACGAATCCATCGTCAAGAAGTTCGAGAAGATGACTCTCGACTATGCTCTAGCCGCTAGGAGAAATGAGAAGCTCCTAGGGAAGGTTGTCAAATACAAGAAATTCTACCGTGACAACAAACGAAACTTCTCCAACCGCAACCACGACCGCCCTGACAAAAAGGGAGAAGGTAAACCCTCAACCTTCAATTCTTCTAACACACCCGAGGGTGGTTGTTTCAACTGTGGCAGGCCAGGTCATTACAAGACGGACTGCCCGGATCTTACCAAGGCCGAGAGAGACGAGCTCCGTGCAAAGCGCGATAAGAAGCTCAAAGATCAACGAGCTGCAATGATCGCCGAAGAAACAAAGGAAGCTCACCTCTCGGATAGCTCGTCAAGTGATGACGAAGGATACATCGCTTTCGATGAAAGTGATGATGAAGAATGCTTCGTTGGAAAGCATCAACAAAACGAGGGATCTTCAAAGGTAGATCTTCAACCCATTTCACTTTCTTTTTCTGACAATGATTGTGCAGAAGAAGGTGATGAAGACCTATCCGAGGCTGTGTCTTGGGAAGAAATCAAGAAGCAGCTGGATGATTATGCCGATCTCGTGGATACTCTCAAGGAGGTCGTTGAAGACAATGCTGAGCTATTGGATAAAAATGAAAAATACAAGCTAGCATTGGAAGAAAGATTCTCTCCCTACGATGAAGAAAAGGAAAGGGAGATCGAAACCCTAAAGTCAAAGGTTGACGAATTGACTTTACGGGTCAAGGAGTTCGATACCAGGGAGCTCGAGAAGAACGAGTCCCTCAAGACCAAAGATGCCGAAATACACAGCCTTACCTCAAAGCTGGCTGACTTGGTAATTCGACACGAACTCCTCGTGAAGAAGGAAGAAAAACTTCAACTCACATTGAGTCAGTTGAAGAAAAGTGGAAAGAAGCTGGAAGAGGTCCAATCCATGCAACGCAATCCGCGCGATCACTCTGGGATTGGATTTAATGGAGAACCCAAGAAAAGCAAGAACAAAGACTGCGAGATCACGTTCGTGAAAGCGCAGCCTAAATCAAAGAATGTTCGGAAAACTAATCAAGCTCTCCCTGATAAGATGGTCAAGCTGAAGAATCCAGCTCGACAGCCCCAGGCCATCCTCATAAAGCAACGAAAGAAAGAACAGCCCGCTCCTCAAAAGAAGGAGAGTCGACCTGCCCAGCAACGTCGACCTGCCTCTTACCATCAGAATAAGGCTGTTCATCAAGGGCGATACCAAGGCCAGCACTATCAAAGGCCGTATCATCCTGAGTTCTTCCACCCGGATTATCAAGGATGCTACTGCCACTATTCTCAACAGTCAAATTTTTCAGACTGGCAGTATCAACCTGGGTTTTACAAAGAACACAATTATCAGCCTCGTCGCCCTCGCTCGAAGAAAACCAAGGCTCCCAAGCCCAAGACCGCTACTGCCTCGTCCTCAGCCTCGGATAGAAGCAGACCGGTGAAGCAAATATGGGTTCCAAAGGCCGTTCCCGCAACCGATGTAGCACCCAATCTCAAATGGGTTGCTAAGTTTAATTAATTGCAGGTTGGGAAGGCTCAAAGAAGGAGCCAAGCAGCTCATGGAGCTGTATGGATCATTGATAGTGGATGCTCAAAGCACATGACGTGTGACAAAACGCCACTTTCAAACTATCAAGAACGAGACGGGCCCCTTGTAACCTTTGGAGGAAATTCTAAAGGATTTACGAGAGGCCAGGGCGATCTAAAAGTTGGTAAAACAACTATTTCTAACGTCTCTTATGTTGAAGGTCTTAATCATAATTTATTCTCTGTGTCGCAATTCTGCTCGAGTGGTAAACGAGTAGAATTCACCGCTAACAAATGTCTCGTGAAAAATGAGGAAGGAGAAATTCTTCTTACCGGAATATTGCAGGATAGACTCTATATTGTACAATGGACAGATTGGATAGAGACCTGCCTGGTCACAAAGGCCGATTCCGAGACAAGCTGGCTATGGCACAAGAGGTTGAGTCACTTAAACTTCAAGGCCATCAACAAGCTCGCACGCAACAAGCTGGTGAACGACCTGCCAGACCAAGTCTTCGATCGTGATCACATCTGCAGAGCATGTCAAGCTGGAAAGCAGACAAGATCATCATTTCCAAGCGTGACGGCTCATTCATCGAATCGAATTCTTGAGCTTCTCCATCTCGACCTCTTCGGTCCAGTAACTCCCTTGAGTATAAACGGTAGAAAATATGCTCTCGTTATTATAGATGATTATTCTAGATTTACGTGGGTTATTTTCATGTATAAAAAGAAGGAGACATTGGAGAAGCTACCTGCGTTGCTGAGCAAGCTGTGCAATCAAAAGGAGAAATCCATCATCTCCATTCGATCAGATCGTGGCACCGAATTTATCAATGCAATGATCGAAGAATATTGCACAAAGAGTGGGATTCATCATCAAACTTCAGCTGCACGCACACCTCAACAAAACGGCGTGGTGGAACGTCGTAACAGATCGCTGAAAGAAGCAGCCCGTACCATGTTGGATGAAACCAATCTTCCAAAGAAGTTTTGGGCAGAGGCCGTCAACACAGCCTGCTACACCCAAAACAGGTCGATCATCACGACCCGACATGGAAAGACTCCATACGAGCTGTGGAACAACAAGCTCCCCAGGTTAAAGTATTTTAAAGCTTTTGGGTGTTTGTGTTACATTCATAACAATGGGAAATCTCAATTGAAGACTTTTGATAGCAAGGCCGACCCAGGAGTATTTTTAGGATACTCAGAGGTTAGCAAAGCTTATAGAGTCTTTAATAAGAAAACCCTGGCTGTGGAGGTAACACCTCATGTTGTGTTTGATGAATCTACTTGTCTGTACAGAGAATCAAGTACAGGAACAGAACAGCCCGCTGCTAACAGGCCGTCTAACTCCCCCATTGACGACCTGCTAGTATGGACTCCAAATGATTTGGAGGAAGAGGATCAATCTGATCCTAAGGTCACACAACAAGGGGGAAGTGATGCAAATACTAATACGAGCTGTAATACATCAGCCGGACTTAACCAGGCTGATCCCCCTCCCTCAGTCCCCAAGACTGATGCTGTTCACGACCTTACATCCCAAATTGAGCAGCTCGATAACACAATGGAGCAGCTCAACATCCAGGCCGAACAGCAGCCTGATCAACAGCTCGAGCAACAGCATGTGCCCACTGATCAACCTTCAACTCATCCAGAGTTTGACGAACCCATTAATGAGCCCGAGCCAATCATTTCAAATGAAGAAAGATCACGACGCAGACGATGGATCGATGATCATCCGAAAGAGCTCATTGTTGGGAACCCAAACCAAGGAGTACGAACAAGAAGGACGATTGGTGAAAGTGCACTTCTAAGTTGCTATCTCTCTCGCATAGAACCCAAGGATGCCTATGAAGCTCTTCAAGATGCTGACTGGATAGAAGCCATGCAAGAAGAACTCAATGAATTCAAAAGAAATGAAGTATGGTCACTAGTTGATCGTCCTTATCATCAAGGCGTCATTGGAGTTAAATGGGTTTACAAAAACAAGCGAGATGAATCTGGAGAAGTTGTCAGAAACAAAGCCCGACTGGTAGCAAAGGGTTACTGTCAACAAGAAGGAATCGACTATGATGAGACGTTTGCCCCCGTTGCAAGATTAGAAGCTATAAGGCTGTTTCTAGCTTATGCCGCTCATCAACGATTCAAAGTCTACCAGATGGATGTTAAAAGCGCGTTCCTCAATGGCATTCTTGAAGAAGAAGTCTATGTGGAACAGCCTCCTGGATTCGAGGAGGGTGATTCAAGCAAAGTCTACAAACTGCACAAGGCCGTCTATGGTCTTAAGCAAGCTCCTCGAGCTTGGTATGAGACGCTATCATCTTTCCTCATCGAATCAGGATTCAAGCGTGGTTCAGTCGACAAGACGCTATTCACTATCAAAGTGAATGAACATATCCTTTTAGTACAAATTTATGTTGATGATATTATATTTGGATCTAAGTCTCCCATACTGTGCGAAAAATTTTGTAACCTCATGACCGAAAAATACAAAATATCTATGATGGGGGAAATGAATTTCTTTCTAGGGTTGCAGGTCAAGCAGTCCGATGAAGGAATCTTCATTAGCCAAACAAAGTACGCACACGAGCTGGTTGACAAGTTTGGTGTCAAAGACAGCAAGCCAGTCAAAATACCAATGCTCTCTGGTGGGAAGATCGACCCGGATCCCCAAGGAAAACCTGCCAACATAACACAGTACAGGGGTATTATTGGTTCATTACTTTATTTAACTGCTAGTCGACCTGACATCACTTTTGCAGTTGGAGTGTGTGCTCGATTTCAAGCTAATCCGAAGGAATCTCACTTGGAAGCAGCAAAGAAAATTCTTCGATACATCAAAGGAACCACAAATTTGGGTCTTTGGTATCCTTGTGATGACAACTTGCAGCTTACAGGTTATTCAGATTCTGATCATGCAGGGTGCAAGCTCGATAGGAAATCTACCTCGGGTACTTGCCATTTTCTCGGAAACAAGCTGATTTCTTGGTTTTCAAAGAAGCAAACTTCAGTAGCCACCTCCACCACAGAGGCCGAGTACATGGCCGCAGGAAGTTGTTGTGCACAAATCTTGTGGATCAAGCAACAACTTAAGGATTATGAAGTTGAAGTCAGTGAAGTGCCTATATTCTGCGACAGCTCGAGTGCCATCGCCATTACTCAAAATCCAGTTCTTCACTCTAGATGCAAGCACGTGGATATTCGACATCACTTTATTCGTGATCACGTGGAAAAGAAGAACGTGGTTATAGAGAAGATTCACACTGACATTCAACGAGCTGATATTCTAACCAAACCCCTAGCCGAAGAAAGATTCAAAATGCTATGTGGAAAGCTGGGGTTACTAAATGTTGAGACATCAGGCCGATCGTAAGCCTACAGGCCGTTATCTCCTCATCGACCTGCCACATCCTTCAAAAGCTTGTGGGACCAACAATCGGAACCAACGAGCAGGCCGTCTCTTTACAAGCAGGCCGATATTAAGGGAGAACAGGCCGTCATCTACTCAACAGGCCGATACCATTGAACAGGGAGACACTATTTGAACAGGCCGTGTCTGTCAACAGGCCGTGTCTGTCAACAGGCCGTGTCCATCATCAGGCCGTCGACTATTTAATAGATCGACCTGCATTCCTCAAATTGAGGGGGAACACTTATCCAAAGTGATCCATCATTTGAGGGGGAACAATGGTCAATGCCTGTCTCCAGGGCGTTTATTTCGCCAGGCCGACACCTCAAGTCCAGGCAGTTCCAACTCGCCAGGTCGATGTCATATGTCCAGGCCGATATCACAAATTGAGGCCGTTCATTTAGACAGACCGATATCATCAGACCAATATCAACCTGAATGCAACTGCATTTATGAAGGAAGAATCAAAGGGGCAGTATCACCCTTTTGTCTTATAACTTCTTTAATACGCATTGAATTTTTCATTTATTAATGTTATTTATTTCTCAATGTGTTTCATTGTTTAAGGGACTGCAAATTTGCAGAAAATGAGGAAAAAGGGAGTAATGATTACCATTTTCTCAACACATCTAGTCAAGTGTCAAGTTTTGACACGTTGACCGAGGCTACATTTAATTCCCTGCCATTTTTCTGTAAAAGTGCATATTTATGCACGTTCCAACCTCTTCACGCGCGGATGTGAAACGTTACACATTCCACGCGCCCACGATCGTGCGGTTGAGGATTAATACTGCAACTTTAACCTTTTCAAATTCGAACGATCTCAACCGTTCGAAAAATCTATATATGTCATGCAGTTTTCTCTCAAAAACTTTACTTACTCTTATCATCTTCATCTACTAAAACCTAATTTTCTCTGCAAAATTTTAAACTGCCGCCGTCGTGATCATCGTTTCTCTGCTTCTTCACTCTCTGCTTCGAATCACTCGCAGTGGTTTGTGTTCTTTTTACCATTTATGCTTTTAATTTCCTGTCAAGCTCTTAACTGTGTTTCTCTATCTTTTCTCGAAAAACGATTGGTTCTCTTTCTAATCTCTTTTGGAAAATTTGCAGAAAACAACAATGGCAGCAAATATTTTACCCTCTGGTCGTAAAGAATTGCAGTGGTCAGAAGTAGAAGAGTTCTTGACGGCTCGCATCAAGTACGAGCCCTACATGGTGCGTGAAAACTTCGGTTTTCACGATCTCGACTCCATGTTCGCCATGGTGGAGAAGTGCCGTTCATTCCATCAGATCATCTCCACCCGGCCGGCGAAGAATCTCCCTAGGCTTGTGGGTGCCTTCTTCTACAATTGGAATGAAGGAGATTCCGTATCCACCCACACCGTCTCTATTGGAACCACGAAGTCCGTGGCCACCATCAACGTTCTTGATGCTGTGAAAGCGGCCTTCGACATTGATGAAGAGGGGACGATGCAACTCTCTGACATTTCTAGGGACCAACTGCAGCAGGTTGCAGATCGTGTCCTAATCGAGCAGAGGCAGTTCGTGCCAGTCGCATTCAAGAGGAGCGATCTCCGCCCTAAATATCGCCTCTTGATGGACTTCGTGCAGAAGTGTTTTCTGGGGCTTCTCGGGAACTACGACCAGGTCACCCCTTTCAAATTCCAGATCTTGGCGGCCGTAGTGCTCGACCTGCCTGTCTGTTGGGCCAAATTGTTGGTCTCCCTGCTTTGGGATGAAGCCAGGATGATCATCTGCGAGACGGAGGGAGAAGCCATTGTAAAAGTATCTCTCCGCAACGACAAGCCGCTTCGCCTTGGGACGAAGGTGACCTCCATCATCATCTCCCACTTCAAGCAGAGGACGTGGTCCAAAGATCCGGACTTCCCCCCTCTGTTTATTCCAAAAGATCTCCATCAGCTTGAGATGGCGATTGGGGTGGCACCGCAAATCTACCACAACTCCCCAGACTCTGTCCGGGAGCATCTCGCCAGAACCGGCCATTCCAAAGTTGGTTGGAGGATCCCAGATCGACCCCTTCAAAAGAAAAGGAAGGCCGATTTCGATCTGGTTCCCTCTCGCCCTGTCAAGAAGGGCCAGCCCATGAAGAGGACTCCCCCTCGCAAAATGCAGTCGGCCTCCGGTGATCCTCCCAGACCGATGCATAAAGTCCTTCCCGTGCAGCTCGATGAGCCTGCTGCTCGCACGGAGACTTCGCGCTCTCCATCGCGCTCTCCATCAGCCGAACGGACTCCATCTCCAGTCCGTTCCGCCGGCGAGCCGTCCGCCTCGCAGAAACGGCCTGCATCTTCTACGCAGGTCGTTGCTCCCTCTCCAGCAAAGTCCCCTCATGTTCAACGAGCTGGATCGGTGGAAATTGTTGACGTCACCGAAGAAGAGGTGGAGCAAGACACCATCCTGCCCTTCCAGCCTATCCCCGAGCAGGCCGTCTCTCCTGCTCAAGCAATGGTGGCTTCGAAGAAGGCCGAAGCCAGGCTAAAGGTCATCGACCTGATGCCAGGAATCGATCAACTCCCCAAAACCCTCGACCTCGCTGCTCGCCTCCAGTTCTACCTGGATTGTAAGTCGAGCTACTACTACGTATTCGAGGCGTTGCTACAGGTCGTCACTCTCGACGACCTGAAGGTCGAGGAGCTGGCTCTTGAAGCGGAGTTCGGTTTCTACACCGTGGGGGATGCGGCCTCCAATTTTTGCCAGCTGGTGCTTCGCCGCATGAAGGTCGAAGCCAAAATTTTGGGCATCGACCTTCGCCCCCTATATGCGCACTCTCGCGCCCTGTACAACTCCGCCACCGAAGCCGGAGACGAGTTTGATCGGATTCAAACTCCGGAGCAATCATCACCCAGGATTGAGGGTGATGATCAGCCTCTAGTTGCTGTTGCTCCGTCTCCAAGAGTCAATGTGGAGGCTGCGCTGGATGATATTTCTGCCAAGCTCGAGTCAATCATCACCAGCCTCCCAGAGCAAATCAAGCAGGCCGTAGCTGAGGCCCGGGCCGACATAGTGAAAGATGCCAAAGCCCAGGCCGATGAAGTTGCCAGGGAGCGTGTCACTGATTTTGCAGTGAGACTTCTGAAAGAATATACCGACAAGCTCCTACCGGGCCAGCTTGATGAGCTCAACATGGCGTCCCGTGACCAGATCGCGGAGGTATTGGAGGATTTATCCAAGGTCGATGAGCGAGTAGACAACCTGAATTCTGCTATCTCAAACTCGGCATCGACCTCCAATGACCAGATCAACGCCATCCACGGCACCATCTCCTCCCTTCTCAGTGGGCAAATGGAGTTGAAGGATGCTGTGGTCAAGCTGCAACAAGAGGATGCGACTCTTCTTTCCCTTATCCAGGCCCTTTCTGCTGATGTCGAAAAGGGGGAAGAAGAGAGAGTCGCCGCCGCGAAGAAAAAGAAGGCCCCGGCCCCAAAATCCAAGGCTCCTCCTCCTCCTTCTCAAAAGAAGCCCTCCCAGGTCGTTGCACCCAAGGCCGCTGCCTCTCATGCCGATCCTATCTCCCAGCTTGGTGCGGAGCAGGCTGCTGCCGCCAAAGCTCGATTGGCAGCAGAGGCAGATCTCATTTCCGCCATGGTGCTGGCTGGTGCTACGCCGGAGCAGGCTGCAAATCAAGAGGAGCAGCAGCGCTTCAAGGCAGAGCGCCGTGCTGCTGAGGCTAGAAGGAAGAGAGAGATGGACTGGATCAGCCAGTCCGCTCTTGTTTTGAATGCAGGAGGATTGCAGCAGGTCATTGATTGGCTTGATGAATCTCAGAACAACCTGCTGCGGGAGCTCAATTCGTGCTTCATCCTCCTGCACTACTTCATCAAGGATCCCTCCCTGCCTGCCGATGCCGATGAAGCGTATGCAGCCTACATGCGCAAGTTTCCATACCAAAAATTCATTGGTGAGCTCAAGAAGAAGGCTGCAGAGGCTGGTGTGACGATAAGGGCCCCTGCTCAGCAATATTTTGCGCCCTTACGTCTTGGTGCTTCGGAGTACTTGGATTACTCTCGAATCGACCAGTACATCGCCCAAACTGCCATCGGACTAGGCGTCAACGTATCGAATTCCGATCCCGACTATCGTCGTATCAGGGATGGAATCTATGCAAGCATGCAGACGTTGTCAAGGGAGCAGATTCAAGAAGAGCGCTTGGCAGCCCGTGCCAAGATCCAGGCTATGTAGATAGATGTTTTTGCAATCTTGTTTTTCATTTATGCTCTCAGCTGGTTGTAAGTTCTCCATGTATTCTGCTATCGAGCTTAATGAAACAAAAACATCTTTCGACCTGATGACAATACCTCTTTGTCCAGGCATCTGCCGTTACTGCTTTATTTTAATTATGTTCTTATTTGCCCTTCATATAATTCCTTATCAATCTTCATGATTGAAAAATGTTTAAGCTCTGATACCATCTTTCAGTGTTTTATCTTAGGAATTAATTGTAAAGTGTTTGGTTTCGACATCATCAAAAGGGGGGAAATTGTTGGGAACCCCCTGCAGTTTGATTTTGATGATGTTTATCGAAACCACACTTAGGCATATTTTACTTTGTTTAGGGTCAAGGCCGATAGATCGACCTGCTACCTGTTAGTGCAGGTCGATGCTCTTTATGTTCTAAATGCAAGTTCGATCCACCATGTAAGAGGAAGGTCGTTTATCGACCTGCCTCAATAGGATCGAGCTGGCTTTATCCGCCTGTCTATCGACCTCCCCTATCAAGCTTCCAGCTGGCATTGCCTTAGAAGATTTCAAGAGCTGGATTATCAATCAAGGTCGATGCTCCGCCTTCATGGAGCGTCACGACCTGATCCTTGCCACGTCGAGTGCCAGCAAGGACGAATATTCCCAACGGCTAGAAGTGAGTCAGCATCCAACGGCTAGTGCCACGTCAGCCCGACTCCAACGGCTAGTTTTTCAAAACTGCCTATAAATACTTCAGCCATTTTCGGATTCAAAAAAGGGGAAACACTAGCTATCAACGCCATATCTCTGCCCAAATCTCTCTCAAAGCTCATATCCATTCAAGTGTTCGAAATCCGATTAGTTTCCCAAACACTTGAAGAAGAGAGGTTTCCGATTCCGAAAAACACCACAACGACGAAGCGTTCACTGCTGCTTGTCGATTGTTCAAACAACTTCTTCTCCGACTTGTTCGAAGTTAGAAAGCTTGTTCTTATTTTCGCCATTATAGAGTTAGTCAAGCTCTGTAACAGCGTAAGGTTGTTTGTACGTTCTAGTACGAAGGTTGTAAGGGTCACGACCCAAAACTCGTGTCTAGTTACTCTCAAGTTAGATTGTAGCTAGAACTGATACTCAGTCAGTATAAATAAGAGAGAGGTGGATCCAAAAGAAAAGGGATTCTCAGGTCGAGTCGACCTGACGTGGACGTAGGAGGGTTTCTCCGAACCACGCTACATCGCGGTGTTTCTCTCTCTCTCTTTATTTATCGCTCTTTCATTTCATTATCATACTGACGAGCATCAACCTGCATTACACGAATCAACCTGCTATCCATATTCAACCCTAAGATTTTTCAAAGAGTAATCAACCTCCACCAACTTCCGCATTAACAGTTTGATAAATCAAGCTTGATACCATACGAGCTTGATAGATCAAACTGCCTCTGATAAGGTCGACCTTGACAAACGACCTGCAGATCAACCTGAATTTTAAAAGTCAAAAACGGTTGGTTATTGGTGTATTCCCCCCCCCCCCCCCCCCCCATACACCAATTACTCTTTCCCGGGACCAACAGTTTTTCTTCCAACCCGTCAGCTTGGACACAATGTGGGGGTTGGCGCGTATATTTGCAGCGGGAAAGTGGCCTCTCAGCAGCTCCTCAAGCTTGTTCACGTAACCGGCGCGGAATCCGTTGTCCGACTTCCATCCGGTAGCAACGAGCTCCTTCAAGCAGTCCAGGAGAACCTCCTCTTCGCGAAGCTACCAAGCGCGTCGCATCTTAGGCACTCTGTGTACTGCAACAAAAATTAGTGGGTTAAATTTCGTTTGAGACACACATTGCATCGATGAATCACTACAGTAGAACCCTAAACTGAAGCCCTAATCGCAGCAACCCTAAGCACGACACCGGATTTCTGAGCGGAGTTGCACAAAATCGACGACGAGAGGAACAATACCCGGTTGAGCAGCCATGGTTTTTCCGAACGGCGACTGGAAGTCTTTCCCGAATTGCTTTGGTTGCTCTCAAACTTTTCTTCCCTCACACCTCTATCTCTCTGGTAATGGACTGAAATGAATTGGGGGGAAATTAGTGCAATTATTTGGCAGGGGGTTTTGTTGTGAGAAATTGGGGGGAAATGAATTTGGGGGGAAATTCATCCGCCAAAAAATTTCCACCAAAATCGAATTGGTTAAAATAGAATAAGACAAAAAAATTTGAGGGGTAATTTTGACATTTCCCCTCCTAATCCTATGCACTACTTAGTGTAACCAAACAACAATTCTTCCTCACTTGGTATATGAAACTTCACAACCAAACTATATATTACTTATGAAACTAGGTGTCGAAACATAGGTTTGAATCCCGGGCCGGCTATCCGACCCGAGCTACCAAACGAGCCCTTAGGGTTTTACAATTGAATACCCTGTAAGCTTTGCTTGATGTAGAATATCCTAAGAATATTCCTTCATCAGCTTTGCTTTCAAAGGCTTTCAATTGTGACTTCCCATTATTATGGATGAAGACCATACAACCAAAGATATGGAAATATGAAATGTTAGGAATTCTCCCTGTCCATATTTCATATGGTGTTTTGTCGTGTCGTTTGTTGAGAAGCGTCCGATTCTGTGTGTAGCATGCTGTGTTGGCAGCTTCAGCCCAATACTTCATTGGTAGCTTTGAGTCAGCAATCGTAGTGCGGACAGCTTCCTTGATAATTCGATTTCTTCTTTCTGCAACTCCATTCTGCTGAGGTGTGCGTGCTGAGGACGTCTGCTGTGCTATGCCATGCTCCGTGCAGTATGCTTCTATGGCTGAGTTTAGAAACTCAGTCCCTTTGTCGGAGCGGATGGTGGCAATTGCTTGATTCTTCTCAACAGCAAGTCGCTTGAGCAGTTGTGGTAGTTTGACCAGTGTCTCCTTCTAGCTTGCTAAAGAGGAATACGACCCAAGTGTAGCGAGTGAAGTCGTCTACTACGACTAGAGTGTATTTTCTTCCATTTACACTAACTGGAGTGACTGGACCAAACAGATCCATATGAAGGAGCTCGAGCACTCGCTTGGATGAAGCTTCTTCAAGACTGGCGAAGTGCTTCTTCGTCTGCTTCCCTCGTTGGCATGGTGAGCATGGATGGTCTTTAAAAAAGACTTCATTTGGTATGCCTTGCACCAAGCCTTTTCGAGCTATGCGGTTGATAGTCTTGAAGTTGAGATGGTTCAAGCGACGATGCCATAGCCATCCTATTTCTGTAGCACTCCTTGCGACTAAGCACGTCTCCTACTTGCAGCTATCCCATTGTACTATATAGACGTTCCTTTGTCTAATTCCAGTGAGCACAATCTGGGACGTGAGCTTGTTCTTCACAATGCACTTGTTGGAGATAAACTCCACCTTGTATCCCTTATCACATAACTGTGAAATGGATAACAAGTTGTGCTTCAGTCCTTCCACGTAGAAAACTTCTTCAATTTTGATCTTCCCGTCTTCAGTGCACCGTATCCTTTAGTGCTTCCTCGAGAGTTGTCACCAAAGGTTACGTGTGGACCCTACTTCTTAATATAATCTTGAAGTAGAGATCTCATGCCAGTCATGTGTCTTGAACATCCACTGTCCAAGTACCAGATTTGTTGACCTTCACTTGGCATAGGATCCATGGCGCTCACCTGCAATTAGACAAGTTTTGGTACCCAAATCAGTTTGGGTCCTTGCAGGTTAGTCCCTTTTGGTACCCACCCTTGCTTCACTTTCTTTAGAGAGTGAGCTTGTGTCTTGGGCTTCTCGACCTTCTTAAATTGTGACTTCTGCTTAGAGACAGCTTCACAAGTGCAGCAGTGTGTGCAAGAGGGGTAGCGGCTCGCTTGAGACATACCTATGCTCTTACCCTTTTGCTTGTATCCTGAAGTGACTCGCTTCGGATTAGCTACAGGTTTAGAGACTAACTTAGGGTTTCCAGTCTTTCGAAGCGGCTCGCTTGGTTTCCTCGAAGCAGTCAAACTAGGGTTTTGACCCCGACTCGCTTGAGTAACCTTGGAAGTTTGAAGCGACCTCCTTAGTGCTTCGAACTCTTCCCCCTCAACATGAGTACGGTTGGACCATCTCCAATCCGGCTCACGTTACACAGAGACATTACTCCTTTTCTTGAAAGGGAGATCCTTTGTCTCTAGTGTCTTGGTCTGAGACTTAGAAGCTTCAACAGGTTTCCCTTTACCTTTGGATTGGTAAGTTTTAGCATTGAGTGCTAGGGACTGTTGAACTTTGCTTGCCCTTAGATTCTGCCCTTGAAGATATAGACATCTTCATTGGCTTCTTCTTAGGGTTCTCAGCCACTTTGCCTTTGTCCTTGTTAGTGGTTACTTTGGAGGCAGTGGGCACATCCAAAGGAACTGATGGTGTTGTGTTTGAAGCACCAACAAAGACAGTAGGCTTGGAAGGTCCACCCTCATATCCGAGTCCTCCCTTCCTACCAAAAGGTAGAAGCGAGCTCTCTGGTGCCTGCCTTGCATACGAGGCTTTGTTCAAATTGGCCACTAGATTGGATTGGGTTTCATACCTTCCTTCCAAGCTTTAATGTCTAGCGAAGAGATCCTCGAACTTACTAGTCATAGCCCTTAAGTTAAGTTTGACTTGGTCAAGCTCAGTGGCTAGCTTTCGGTTCTCCTTCTTGCTTTGAGACATAGCTTGTTTCAACACTTTGTGGTCACTTGACAGTTTAAGGTGTTTGTCAAGCAACTCACTCCATGTCGAGGAATTAGCTTCCTCTTGGTGAGTGTGTGCGAGTGTAATTGAACTAGATGAGGGATAGATAAATAACTCTCCAATCTCCTCGTCGGTGAGCGCCATGAGTCCAAGATCCTCTCCCTCACTGGAGTTGGGATCAGTGAATGCATCTGAGTCGCTTGAGACATCTTCAGTTGAAGCGACTGGCTGCTCACTTGCTACAAGCGCTTGCCTTGGAGCATCTCTCTTTGCCTTCAGTTCATCTCGCTCCTTTGCACTCAACTTTGGGCATTCGGATTTGTAATGGCCCATCTTGTGGCAGTGATAGCACTCCACTTCCATCATGTCCCGTGAGATCGACTTAGACGTCTCTTCTCTCTTCCCTTTGCTTTCACGAGCATCAGTGCTCCTTCCCTTGTATTGCTTGTAGAATCTCTTGTACTTGCCCACACGTGAGTTCATCTTGTTGAAGTTCTTGGATAAGAACGCAACATGCTCTTCCAGCTCTTCTCTCGACATCTTAGCGAGTGTCTGGTCGCTGACCCTTCAGCAGCTTTGAAAGCAACTCCTTTTGATGTCATGGGAGCTTCATCTTCATCATCGAGACTCATTCTGTTTAGATCGAACTCGTGAGCCTTGAGCTCGGAGAACAGGATCTCCGACGTGAACTTCGACAAGTCCTTGGTAGCTAGGTACAGCTCCTTCATGGTTTGCCACTTTCTTGTGAGAGCTCGAAAGATCTTGAGGTTCACCTCTTTGTCTGTGAGTTCCTTCCCAAGTGAGTTGAGAGTAGCAATGATGTTGGTAACTCTCAGCTCGAAGGCATCGATGGACTCTCCTGGCTTCATTATCAGACTTTCAAACTCCCGCATTTGTACGGCAAGCTTGTTCTCCTTGATCTTGTCCGTTCCTTGAGAAATGAGAGCTAGGGTTTCCCACATTTCTTTCGCCATTGCACACTTCCTAATCCTTGGTAGGTAGGCGTCCGACACAGTGCTCTGCATCGTGTGGTGTGCGATCTTGTCGAGCTTGGCAATTTTGAAGTCATTGGAGCTGTACTCATCTTTGTCCTTCTCGACATACTCTTGCCTAATGTGGGTTGCACGGCCTTCGGCGGCTGGAACGTTCACAGAGATGGCTTTCCGAATCTCGATCGGTCCTTCCTCTAATACTTCCCACATTCTGTCGTGAATGGAACTGAGGAAGCTCTCGACTCGAAAGCTCCATGTCTCGTATCCTTCGATAGAGAACTGTGGAAGATTCGATGCACTGTATGTAGACATAGTAAACTATATATCAGCAGTAATGCAGTATGCGTGGGTGAGGGTTATGCACTTAGGAAAACTGGATCCGGTTCAGTGAGACAACTGAAGCGAGTGGGGACTCGCTTCAGATATGCAAAGCAGAGGCTCAAAAGAACCGCTGCTCTGATACCACTTGTTGGTCCCGGTTTGTAAGAGGAAAAACACGTAGAGGGGGGGGGGGGGGGGGGGCGTGGTGAAGACGTGTTTTGATGTTTTTCAACTTCTTTTCCTTTTACTCAGAGTGACAAGTAAAGAACTCGCTTCACCACTTAAGACCTAGCTCAAAGCTAGATCTACAGTTCGTAGCTAAACTAATTGACCTAAGTATACACTTGATCAAGAGTGAGTCTTTACTCGTAAATGCGGAAATTCAGTGAGCTAAATCTTTCCTAAGTAATTGAAATCTCAGTTTATGTTTGTTTAAATGATTGTGCAGTGAATAACCAAACAATAAGTAAAGAGTTTAGGGTTTAGAGATACGACACAAAGATATATAGTGGTTCGGAGATGAAACTCCTACGTCCACTTGTTGCACTAGGCAACTCGTTATCTTCACTCAAGAACTTGAAGATTATGGGCTCTTCAAAAGCCTATGTCAAGATCGAGCTTCACTTGCTTGGATCTGACGAAGACTGGGTGATTGCGGGTTCACCACACAAGACCTAGAACTGGACTGGAAGCTTTACTCGCTTCAGTCCGACGACAGGAAGATTACGGGTTCTCCTTACAACCTAGTCTCAATCGAGCTTCACAATCGATGGAAGTGTAAGCTTGGATCTAAACTCTATGATCGAGGCTTCTACAATCGAAGAAAGTAGAGCCTTAGATCGAACACAACCTAACGACGAACACACAAAACCTAAAACTTTAGGGTTAGGGTTTTCTGTTTCGACAAAGACACACTAATGAAGAGTTCTTTACAACAAGTGCAAAGATGGGTAGAACTCTTCTTCTAAGCTTGGATTTGGAATGGGCTTAGAATTCTAGGTGTGAAGGTTGCGAAGACAAGTTCCGATGTGGCTGGAACTTGGAGAACACTTGGAAACAAAGACTCGATGAATTGCTAGAAAGCTGAGAGTGTTTGTTTGCAGTAGGCGCTCAATGCTCAAGTAGTGTTCTGCTTCTCTTCGTCTTCATCCTTCACTATTTATAGGCGGAGGTTTGGCCGAGATCCGTTGCTTGGTAGGTGGCCTTGTCCCTCCTCCTCTCGACAGTACTTGCTCAGGCTGGCACCTTTTCGGACGTCCAGATTTGGCATTTTGCCAAAAATGGCTAACTTACAAACCTAACAGTAACTGGAGCGAGCCAGTACTGTTGTGGCGCCCTTGTCGGCCTGGCAGTCAACTCCGCTGCTCCTCTCCTCATTCGACACATGGAGATCTCGCAATTAATGCGACGATCTTCAGTTGAGTGGAGTTTAAAATAGGAGCGGGAATAGGGCTGTCGCTTTCTGTTAGGTAGGGGCATGCTTCGTTTCAGAATGGGAGCGTCCGCTTCAAGTCGAGTCGCTTCATGGTCATACTATAGCGAGTACTTGGAAAGTGAATTTCCCAAGTGACTGCTTTAGTAAGTGTTGACCCATGTTGACTTGCTTTGGCTCTTTACTGTAGCTCTCACTTCGCTTCGCTTTGGCAGACTCGCTTCGAATCCACTATTGCGCTTGCTTCGCTTCGCTATTCTTCGGCACGCTTCACTTCGGCTGCGTAGACTCGCTTCGATTGAAGAACACACTCAAGCGAGTGGCATTCACTTGAATTTTCTATAGTCTAAAAACCTAAGTGACTTAAAGCAAAATTGAAGCCATCCTAACAGTATAGGCTTAGAAAATTTTCTAACCTATTTTTTACATCAAACTGGGTCGCTTGGGAATAGGACACTTAGGGGTTTTGGGATCAAATCAAAACATATATATCATTTTCAAAGTGTCCCTTATAGGTTCCCCCTTAACATGTTGTCCTTAACAATTCCCAACACAAAATTTTTCAAGTTCCATTTTAAAAGCATCACTTGAGTTGTAGTGCTTCTTGTTTACATGGTTAGATATTGTGGTTATCGCTCCTTTGCTTTCAAGAGAGATGTCGATGATGATTTGAGCGAAAATTGCATCATATTTTTGGAATTTCTCATGTGTGTATTGAGCATGAAATGGTTGCATAACGTGATTAACTAGGAATGATTGATCTTAGGCACATGAACTCTAAACAAAAGCTTGTGAGGTTTGAGCCAAAACGTTGAATTGATAACGTTCTTTTCTTTCTTGAGAGTTTGCCATGTATTGCATTGTTATCTTCTAGAACTTGCCTTCAATCTCGATCGAGGTTGCTATATGTGCTACTAGAACTTAGAAATGATTTTAGGCCCTCACTTGTTAGCCTCATTATTCCCTAAACACTAACCAAATGAAACGTTAACTTTGTGGTCCCCCTTGAGCCTTTAAAGCCCTTGTTGCTGAACCGGATGAAAGGGGTGAAGGTTGGTTAAGGGAATCTATTGAGAGGTTGTGAAGTAGTGAGATAACGAGGTTTGAGTAGTTTGATTGAAGAGATCGTTTTGAGATGAGAATACTCCTATGTGCTCTAATAAAAAAAAAAAAGGAAAAGAGAAAAAAGAAAAAAAAAATGAAAGAGATGAGAATGGAATTCTCATAATAATAATTAAAAAAAAAAAAAAAGGAAGTGAAAAAAAAAATGATGAGAAAAGAAGAAAAAAAAAAAGAGAAAGAAGTTGAAAAGAAAAGAAAGAGTTTGAATAAAGATAGTTGTGAATGAGGGCATAAAGGAGTTATTCGTGAATATTTGAGAAGCTTCAATCAAGCTTGGGTGTTAAAGAGTGTAAAGAGGTGACATGGTGAAGGTAGAAGGTGGAGAAATTCACACTTAGAGTGGAAAAGAGAAGGTGTGAGTACTTAAGAAATAACTTAGTCACTTAGCCTAAAAATCCCTACCTAAACCAATGTCCCTACATTACAAGCCTAAATAAAAGACCTAAATGATCTTAGTTCGAGTGCACAATCAAGCGATGGAGATCTTGAGATTTAGGGCAAGCTTATGGTAAGAGCGATGCATGCATGAGTTCGATGAGTGTAAATTTCCTTCCATACACTTGAGAGATAGAGCGATACACTTACACTTAGAGAGGTTTGGAGTTTCATTATGCTTGAGTGATTGATTTCTTGGTTGAGAGTGTTGTGTGGTTGTGGATTGTTTAATGCACCTTGGGAGTTCCATGCTTGAAAATGCTTTATTGAGTGAGCTTTGAGGCATCGATGATCTTGATTTGCATACCCATATGTGCTTATGTTCTTTGATTGTTCGTTCCATTGTCGGGACGAGCAATGGCTTAAGTTTGGGGGAGTTTGATAACCACATATTTAGCATTCTTTAGAGTGCGTCTCGATGCGTGTTTTGGTTAAGATATGTGCTTTAATGAATAGGAAATGATAGGTTTTTACAATTTATACGTTTTCTATATGCTTTACATTTTCTCTCGGTTTCTGTGCTAATTTCAGGTGCCGTGTCAATTTTCTAGGCACGTTTAAATTATCCTATGTCGAAGAGGATCGAGAGAGGAAGCCGTAGGACTTTGCGGATTAATTTTCCGATGCCGGACGAGAGAGAACGAGCCAAAACCGTGAGAGCACGCAAACTGTAAAATGTGGGCGGAAATGCACAAGTCAAACGGAAATGCACTAGTCAAACCTCTATTCAGCTTTCCAGAAATTACAAATTTTACCCCACCTTCTCAACTCAAGTTTCTGTTATTTGCAATTTGACCCCAATTTGTGGGAAAACTATAAATAGCTAGTTATTTTCCTTATTGGGTATCTAATTTCACTTGTAACTCACTTTTGCACTCTCTCTTAGAACCCTAGCTATTTCCCTCTTTCCTTTTTGGTATTTTCAAATATTTGTGGATGATCAAGCTTGGAAATTGAAGATTATTGGAGCATTTCAATTCCTTTCACTTTCCTTGTTATTTCTATTATGAATTCTATTATTTTCCTTGGTTTGATTGCTAGATCTATGGCTAGCTAAGCTTGCATATGGCTCCAAGTGATGGATAATTTGATGTAGATGATAGGTGTTAGAATCTAGGATGTTGATCTACCTTCCTCTTGGATTGCCTATGGATTGGGACTTTAATTTGAATGCATGAATAATTGATCACTAGGAGTGCATCTAAGGTGTTTGATGGAATGCCTAGGAAGCTTCCATTCATAGCACTTGGCATCAATCCATACCCATATCACTTGATTTCATCTCATATAGTTCCTAGAAAGAATTAGATGGGTTGGATGAGAGTTGTTAGGTTATCTTAGACTAATTTGAGCTATTTGGAGTTGATAGAGTATTTAAAGGCTTAGAAAGCATTTGTTGCTCTATTGATCTACTTGTTAATCACCCTAGTAAGGTAGGTTAGCATATATGATAAAAGAAACCATCCAAGGTGGATTAAATTGGTTTGAAGCATCTAGATTCTAAGACCTTCATCATCATCATATTGGAAATCACTTGGATCCATGCCTTTACTATTGATATTCTACATTCGCATTCTACTTGTCTTGTTTACTTTACATTGTTGAGTTTACATTCCACTTTACTCTTTGTCTAGCTTAGTTAAAAAACCAAATCGTGGATGTGTGCTTAGATAGTATGATAGGGACTATGTGAACTACTTGATTTGCTATTGCCATATTCACTCCTTGTGGTTCGACTCGGACTACTAGCTAGTTCGGTATTATTGCTAGGCTAGAAATAGCTTAGTCAAGTACCCAAAAACACTAGCCTGCAAGGACCCAAGCTAATTTGGTTACCAAAATTGTTCTAATTATAGGTAAGCACTGTGGATCCCATGCCCAATGAAGGTCATCAAGTTATATGGTACTTGGACAGTAGATGTTCAAGACATATGACGGGCATGAAGTCTCTGCTACATGATTATATAGAGAAGAAGGGTCCACAAGTAACTTTGGGTGACAACTCAAGAGGAGTTACCAAAGGCTACGGCGTGCTAAGGATTGGGAAATTCTTCAACTAAAATATCATATCTTGACCCAAACACTAGATCATCCACGTAAACTTGAACAATGAACATTTCTCCTCTCTGGCTTTTAACAAATAAAGTTTTGTCAGAAGTTCCTCGCTTGTATCCTTTCTTGAGTAATAAATTAGATAAAATATTGTACCAGGCCCTCAGAGTCTGCTTTAGACCATATAAAGATTTGTTCAGTCTGTAGACATGGTCATGAAATTCTAGATCTTCAAATCCTATGGGCTGCTTCACATAAACTTCTTCCAGGTTTCCATTCAAGAAGGCACTTTTGACATCCATTTGATAAAGTTTGAAGTCCATACTACTGGCCATTCCAATGAGGAATCTTATGGACTATAGCCTTGTGACTAGTGCAAATGTTTCCCCATAGTCAATACCTTCTTCTTGTGAATACCTTTGTGCCACAAGTTTGGCCTTTTCTCTGGTGATGTTCCCCTATTCATTTGTTTTATTCTTGTATATCCACTTTTTCCCTATAACATTTGCCCCTTTTGGAAGGGTAGTGAGATACCATACTTTACACCTTTTAAACTCCGACAATTCTTCTTGCATGGAAGCTATCCAGTTCTCATCTTGAAAAGCATCCGCAACATTCTTTTGGCTCAATCTTTGATACAAAACAAACAGTTGCAATGTGAGAGACCAACTTCTTGAAATATATTTCCCCTTTTCCTTTGCCTGTATCCCATCATCTATGCTTCCAATAACGTTTTCCATTAAGTGATTTTAAACACTCTACTTCCTCCAGCAGTTTCCCCTGGTGTATCACTGGATGTCTCTTCTAGTGTATCAGACTCCAGTTTTTTTATCAATAACTACTTGTTCAGACTTATACTCTGAACCTTCTTCTCAAGAGTTTGAGTCACCATTTCTTCTTTATTTACAGCTTCTTCATCAGTAGTATCATCAAATACAACATTAATGGATTCAATGATAGCCCTGACTTTTCAGATATACTCTAAAAGCACGATTGTTCCTGGAGTAACCAATAAATACTCGTTCAATTCCTTTGTCATCTAGCACCTTTCTCTGAACTCTGTCATTCACCACATATAACTTAGTACCGAAAATGTGAAGATGTTTCACATTTGGTTTTCTTCCCTTCCAGAATTCATCTGATGTAACCTCCACAAAATTGTCTGAGATAAACTCTGTTACAAATGTAGCAAGTAGTCTCAAATGCCTCAACCCATAAACGATGTGCTAAATCTTTGGCTTTCATCATTGTTCTAGCCATTCCTTAAAGAGTTATGTTCTTTCTTTCTACAACTCCATTATGTTTTGGTGTGATAGGTGCTGAGAATTCATGTTTGATTCCTTTATTGCCACAAAACTCTACGAATTCCTAAATCTCGAATTCGCGACTGTTAGTCCCGGTTCGATAAGTAAGACGCGCGCGCGGGGGGGGGGGGGGGGGGGGGGGGGGGGGGGGGGGATTGAATATGTGTGTAGAAGTTTTTCAACTTCTTTTTCTAACTAATTATCACAGAGTGTTTACTATAGAGCAAACTAGACTATAGACAAGAGCAAGAACTCAATCTAAAGCTAGAGCAGATGCTTAAGACCAAAGCAAGAGCTTGATCTTTAGCACAGTAGCTTTACAACGTGCAGAATTGTGTGAGCATAAGTTTTTGTTGCTTAATGAAAATCCAGTATTAAGTTGTTTATATGCTAGTGCAATATATAATAATCAAAGCTGCAGACAAAGTAAGAGCCTAGGGAAAGAAATATGACATAACGAGTTATAGTGCTTCGGAGTAAACCGGTCTCATGTCCACTTGTTCCACGCTTGGAACAAATCCTTTAACTCAAGAATTCAGCTAGGGATTACTACGGGTTTCCAAACGACCTGAATAGTGATCGAGCTCTTCACTGTCGATGAAAGTGAGAGCTTGGATCTTACAACTCAAAAACAACCCAGATCGAGCCTTCCATTATTGATGAAAGTGAAACTCGGATCTTTACAACTCGACACACACTAAACCAACACGAACAAAACACGCTCTAATCTTTACTCGACAGAGACTTGGGGTTTGGGTAGGGTTTATGTATAAACTCTAACTTCAAGAATCCTTTGAAGGATTTGTTTCCTTTATCGACTAGGTTTTTAGGCCTTATATATATATATGTATATATATGTGTGTGTGTGTGTGTGTAACATTTTGGCACGAATTGAAAACCTTCTTACTTCGTTTTTCAAGCACAAACTCTAGATTTAGGTTTTTGTTATTTATTTTTAGATCAAGACTTCTTCGGGGATTAAATTCAAGTTCCTTTCGTTCATTGCTTTGCTTTCTTACTTGTTTTAATATTTGCCTAGATTAATTAGATTAGTTTCTTAGATTAACTTGATTATTTCCCAAGTTCTTCGATTATTTTTCTTTACAAGCATGTTAAGATTGAATTACTCTAGATTAATTTTTATTGTTTTCCCTTTCAATTCATACCTAGGTAGTTTATAGCTTTCTTTTCTTTAAGACTATTTGCCTAGGTAGTTTTATTGGTTTTAACTAAATTAATTACTTGCTTTAAGTTAGTTTAATTCTTGTTCTTACTTTTAGATTTATTTATTTGTCCTTAGTTGAATTTAAATATAGTACATTAGATTATTACCTTAAAAAAAATATATAGTGAGGACATAATAGGTAAAATATACTTTGTAAAATAAGACTCATTTTATATCAGTATAGCTTTGTTTAAAAATTCATATAAGCTTCTGATGCTTGATTTTTGGTTGATGGATTCAATTATATTAATATAGTCAAATTATTTATTTAGATTTTTGTATTGTTTTAATACTTAGTTTTGAGATAATACAATTACCTTATTTACTATTATACCAAATTATAAAAGGACTATTTATGTTATTATTTAAATTACTATATTAAGTTTAATCTAACTTTGATATAAAGGGTATAAGAGGAAGTCTACATTTTGTAAAACATGACTCTTTTTATATAAGTATAGATTGTCATTTTGACTAACATAGATGAAAATTTATAGTCAATTAAAGTCCAATAATAAATTAGATGGAAAATCATGATACTCAGTTACTTATATAAGAAACCGTGTCCTTTTGGAATATGTTAGCAATATGACGTGTTTCACTTAACTAGATTGATGTGTGCCTTGTTGAGCAAACGTCTTGACTTGGGCCAATTTTGTTTTTTTTTTTTTTTTATAGAGAACGAAAGAAAGGAAGAACCTTGACTTGCACAAACTATAGACTTGACTTGGACTCTAGCTAGTACCCACCTAAAGCATAGAATAAACTTCGTCCTTTAACTTTCAATCGGTATATAAAAGCTTAATTTCAAGATTTTCTAGAAAGAAATGATGCCTGTGGAATTAATATTCGCCCAACCATAAGTTTTCGGTCTAAATGTTGACTATCAAAACGTGTTCCAAAAATAGTACTCGATCGTGCCTAAAAAAAAAAAAAAAAAAACTATTTCCTCCGTCTCTTACAAAATGACTCATTTTTTCTCTTTTCATCTCACACAAGATGAGTTATTTCATTTTTAGAAAATAGTTATGTTTATATAGACAACTCGATAATTTATTAATAATCACATTTTTCAAATTCAACACTTCCTCTTTAATTCTCGTATCGAAAAGTAAATGAATTTCTTATAACGTAGGGAGTACATTCCTTGTGTTATTTATTATAATAACTACACGTGATATATTGATATGGTTATTTTCTCTACACTAAATATACACAACATTAATCTCTTATTAAAACCTGTGTTGTCAACCAAATATAGTAGATTGAAATACTAGTAATACGCTTACAAATAACTTTAAGAGGCAAGTAGGAAAATAACCACTTTGATTTAGAGGGTGTTTGACTAAGCTTATAAGTTGTGTTTGACTGCTTATAAGTTGTTTGACCGCTTATAAGCACTCTAAAGATGTTTAGCAAAATAAGCACCTAAAGAACTTATAAGCTCCAAAAATAATCTCCAAGTGCTTATAAGCACTCCAAAAAATAAGCTCCTTTACCCACCCCAATTTATTTTTTTCAAAATTGCAATTTTTCATTGTATAACTTCACAATATTTTTATATTTCTTTTAAATACTCTTCCATTTGATTGTATTAAATTATTAATTCCAAAAAAAATATTTTTCATTTTTTTTAATTTTCACATTTCAATTTCATTTGAGTTTATAAGTTCTTTTATCCAAACACTTTGAAATCTTATAAGCTCTTAAATTTATGAGCTTATAATCTATTAAAACCATCTTATAAGCACCTAGAGCTTATAAGCTCTTCAAAATAAGCTTAGCCTAACACCCCCTTAGTGAAATAAATATCTAGCCACTTGGAGAAAAAAGATAAAAACTACCCACTTTTAAAATAAAAATATATTAATACCCTTATTGAATTGTAAGACAAACAAATCTCACACACAATCACACAATCACACACAACGCACACAAAAACACACTCGCACACACAAACACATACAAATGCACACAATTCACACTCACAAACACAGTCTCTCTCTCTCATGCATATCACAATAATTAACAAATGTTTTAATATAAAAATTAATTTTTTTAATAATCATACCCTAATTTTATATTTATCTACCCTAAAATAATTAATAAAAACAAAATTAAATATTAAAAATAATTATAAACTCTAAACGGAATTAGTGAACCCTATAAATAATTATAAAAAATAAAGTAACTCATTATGATTAAAATCGTTGAAAATATAATTAAAACGTAATTTGCTTTTTTTAGTTAGAATTTGTGAATTCGCGAATTTGATTCGTGAATTTGTGATTTCAGACAATAATGTGAGTGAATACACGAATTGAATTTGAGAATTCGTGATCTTTTGATTGAATTCACGGCCTCAAATTCTTAAATTCATGATTTCAGACATTTTTTTTTTTTTTAGTAAATCCACGACCAGATTTTGTGTGAATTGGACAACACGAAAAACGTTTTTAATGGGAACTGTGTTAAATTGATGATTTAAGTAGTTGGCCACGTAGGCACAAATAAATTACAAAATAATAAAGTTAAATAAAATAATTATTAATTTAAATATAAATATGGCTAGAATCTTTTAGTCACACACAATAAATGTTAATTGCCGACTAAAACGGTTACGTTAACTAGACCACACATTTTCCAATTATGTGTGGTTAAGTTACCACACATTATTATGTGTGGCAAAACATGTGTGGTTAAAAAGTTGATTTCTTGTAGGGGAGTGAATTCACGACCTCAAATTCGTGAATTGGGAAAGAGCGGGGGTACTATGGTAAGAGTGCCGGGTATTTTTTTATTTATTTATCTTTTTTAACAAAGTGACTATTATTTATCTTCACTATCTTCAAGTGGGTATTTTTACCCATTTGCCCAAATTTTAAACTCCTATAAGATTAGTGGAGATTAAAAAATAATTATAAAATTAATCAGTATCATACTAACAAATTAAACTTATAGAAAAGTTCACATCAAACCAATTAAAGATGAAGAATGCTCCCCCTAACCGCTATGGACATTTATTAATGTGTCTATAAATGACGTGTCATACTATATGCCCTAAATTATCTAATATAAATAAACTTTATCACTGTCACATTATCTGTGAGCACATTAAGAGTGCCTACGGTAGGTAAGGGAGCGTTTCTATTAAAAATAGTATGAGGAAATACGGGTAAGAGCTAGGCCGGGATAGCAATAGAGAGAAATTCAAGTTCGCTCAAAAATATTATTCCTGTCATAGCAATAGCCAACTTTGACCGCCAACCTTGTTATTCATTAGAATTTTTGTTTATAAATATAAGGGATAATTTGCTATCTTCTTCAAGTCATAGCATATTTTATAACATAAGAAAAATGGGATCCAAAGTATTTGCTTTCTTTAGCCTTCTCTTAATTGTGTTTCTTCTCATTTCCTTACAAGTTGCAGAAGCTAGAGAATTCAAACAGATTTCCGATGCAAAAGTTTCAGGTAGAGAACTGATTGCTATTAATTTGGTTATTTGTTCACTCATTTAAACATTTTTTTTTTTTAATTTCGAAAGTAAGTATATCTTCATTATAATACGCATTGATCCAGGCATAGTACACTTTTTACCTTATACTCTCTCTGTCTCACTGATATAGAGACTTTTCATAAATTAGAAAGTTCTAACCCAATAAAATTCAGACACATCACTTTAAATCACTACCTTTCAGTTTAATACACTATCATCACTCTCGTCTTAATTCCTGGGCCGAGAAAAAAGGTACCTATCCCAGTGGGACACAGAGGGAGTATTTGGGTAGTTAATTTCAGTTTTCGATTAGGATTTATTTCCCACCCAGTATTAGAGAAAGTAATTATTCAGAATTTCATATTGCTAATAATTTATTTATTTTTTATGAATATTTTATAAGTTTCTATATGCACTTGTTCACAGAAGTTTTTATTTAGCTAAATTCGGGTCAAAATAAATAATACTAGTACTGATTTATATGAAGTACTCACTCTCTTCCATCTAAGACATTATATTCCTTGAATAAATGTGAGTATAATAACGTAATGTCTCTTAAATCAATGGTATATAAATGAGATCTGTTGCAAAAAATATAGAAACAAAGATTTAATATGAGTGATCAAATGTTGTAATCAGTTTGATAGCACAAAATTTATGCACATGACATTTTATTTATAAATGGTAAGTTGGTAACGGGTGATAACCATCTTCAATCATCATAAAAAAAAATGATGTTTTCAATGAATATATAAACAAATTTGACTATTATGCATGTTTTTCAAGCCAGTAACCTAGTATTCTCCCTATTCACTGATAAAGGGTCATTTTCTTTTTTGGGACGTCTCATTAATATAGAGACCTTTTCCCAAAATAGAAAATTATAACCCAATAAAATGTTAACCCTCTACCCATCACTTAAATATACTATCACCACTTCCGTCTTTATTCCCGCGTCGAAATAAAAAGTCCCTATCCCAGTGGGACGAAGGGAGTACAAACTTAAACTTACATTTATTTTAAAGTATACTTAGAAATGTGGTTATAAGCTGAAATGATTGAGAGGTGATTTTGCAGTTAAGCAGGAGCAGTTACCAACATATCCTACGGCTCCGTGTAGTTACGGCTGCTAATCAATACTTCGAAGGCACGTAGTTGCAATTTCAAACCAGATGTTACTCTATTTTAATTTCTAGCTAGCAATTATTCCTTTGATTGTATTTTGGATGAAGGACAACCTTCCAATTTTAGATACTATATATGAATACAATAAATAAAAGCGAGTTAATTATCAATTGTTGTCAACAATCAAAATTAGATTTACTGGTTCAAACACTTGTAACAACCCTGGATCTTGTTTGATTACAAAAAAAATTAATAATAATAATAAATAAATAAATAAATAAATAAATAAATAGAGATTAACTGATTAATATTATTGGAAATTAGTTTACTAAGAGGGTGTTTGGCTAAGCTTATAAGCTAGCTTATAAGATGTTTGACTGCTTATAAGCACTATAAATGTGTTTGGCAAAATAAACTCCTTAAGAGCTTATAAGATGCAAAAATAAGCAAAAAGTGCTTATAATAAGCACTCCAAAAAATAAGCTCCTCCACCCCAACTTTTTTTTTTTTTTTTTTTTTATTTTGCTAATTTACCACTATAATTCTATTTTATTTTTATATTTATATTATATACACTTCCATTTGATGTTACAACATTATGATTTCAAAAAAAAAAATAATAATAATAATTTTTTTTAATTTTCAAATTTTATTTTTTTATTATCTCCTTGAGCTTATAAGCTCTTTTATCCAAACACTTTAACAACTTATAAGCTCTTACCCTCATACGTCTTATAAGCTCTTAAACATCTTATAAGCACTTAGAGCTTATAAGGATTTTAAAATAAGCTTAGCCAAACGGGCCCTAAATTACGTGGATGATACTGTCGGTCTTTTTTTTTTTTTTTTTTTTTTTTTTTTTTTTTTTTTTTTTTTTGGTCACGGACTTATGTTGTTGTTGTACCTCAAGTGTAACACCGGAGCTAATTTGTGCATTTATGAATAGTCATATTTTTTAAAGGTTAGATTAGTCATCACTATGGAGTTGTGAGACTATGAGTGATAATCAATCAATACCTATTATAAAAGTATCTTGTGTGATAAATTTTGATTTACCTATTTTGCCCTTATAATAAAGTTTAGTTTAAGGTCTATATTATAATATCATATTATTATATATAGATTTAAAAAGAAAATATAAATTGGAAAAATTGATAATATAATAAATAATTTTAATTTTAATTTTACTTCGTGTAAGTAATAATTATTACTATAAGTACAAACTAGGACGTTTTCTACTTCTAATCAAATCTCTTAAAAAATAATTTATTTTCCTAAGAAAGATTATAATCTAAAATACTGTATATACTACTCATATACTTTAGTTTTCTTCCATTTTTTTTCTTCCTAAAAGGAAAAATACAAATTCAGTTGGATTTAAAAAAAGATACAAATACAAATTTGAAGTTTAAATATATGTTGAGGGTTGAAGTTGAAGATGAAGATGGTAGAAGCTAAAGTTGAAGATGGTGGTTACGTGAAGTGTTTTATGTAGTATTATATTTTTTGTTTTCATAAGGAATCGATCCCTATGACAACGTGGGCTTTGGATGCTGTTCCACGTGGACGTATCAGGTCATTAGAGTTTAGTAAGTTTAGTTTGTAGTCATGTTTTCTTTTCATGCGACTTTACCTTTATGTTTGTAGTATAAAAATGTAAAAGCTGACGCAACAGCATTCGAACATGGTATCTATAGCCAGGTTCTGATCGTGTTCTTATCGTCAAGATCATTCCTTTTTTAATTTCATTGTAATCTATGAGTAAAGAGGGAGATAATGATGATACTCTTATAAAAAATGATGAAGAAATAAAGAGTAGATCTAAGAAAGAAGAGCTGGTGACAAGGTTGATCCAGCAACGGGACTCAAAGAAAGAAAAATCGAGGAGATACTGCAGATTCCAGTTGCTGATCATCCAGGAATGCAGCTCGTCTCAGCCCAGCTCACCGGTTCTAATTTTCTCAATTGGAGCAAATCAGTGAAGAGAGCTTTGGCTGCAAGGAGCAAAATGGAACTTATTGATGGTACATTTCTTGAACCATGTGTAGATTCCATTCAGTACAAAATATGGCTAAAGGTAGATTATAGACTTGGATAACTAACTCCATTTCTAAAGAGTTTGTGGATGTTTTTCCCAATATTGAGAATAGTCATAAATTGTGGGATGAAATGGACATGTTGCTGCCACCTCTTAATTGTGTTTGTGAAGCAAAAACTCAAAATATGCAGAGACAGGAACATACAAGGCTTGTTGCATTTCTTGCTGGTCTAAATGATATGTATGAGCATACCAAAACTCAGATACTTCTGCAAAAGCCTTGGCCTACTTTGGATCAGGCTGGCCTATGCAATGGTGGTGCAGGTAGACGATCAAAAGCAGTTGAATGATTCTTCTCAAAATGTTAAAGGGGTTCTTTCCATGAATGTCAACAAACATAATTATACACCACCTGCACAAAATAATGATCAGAAGCCAGCATATCAAAAGGGATTTCAAGAAAAGATTAAGCAAGGAAGAAAAGAGAAAGCAGAAATGTAGCTATTGCCAAGAGATGGGTGTTTGGTGTCATTTTTTGTTGTTTTAGTCGTAGTTTCGAATCCATTTTTCATTATATTTTTTATTTCTTTTCGTTGTACTTTGCTATGATTTGGGTCTTTTATGAGTTTATGATCTTAGGTATTGCTTGGAACTGAGCGAAGAAAGGTTGTTAAGCAATCATTGAGCCCAAGTTCTAACCTCTTTTGATTTTAATGATGACTGATTTTAGCTGTAATCAAAGCATATTATCAAAGAGGGTTTCGATAGGAGCACGTAGGCGAAAACGGGGGTCAATTTGGAGTTCAGACGAGGAAGTTACGCCCAAAACAAGAAAGACGCGCGCAGCCCCAGCGAACTAGCAACGGAGCGGGCGCTGCTAAACTGGAGCGGGCGCTCTGCAGTGGGCCACTAACTGGGCCGAATTTTGCTTTCTTTTCCTTTTTGAATTAGGTTTTAGATGGTACTATAAATACATACTCTTGGGACACGAAAATAACATCTTTCTCTCTAGTTTTTTAGCAGTTTTCTTTAGTTTATTAGTTTGTAACTTTAGGATTGAAGATTACTTTTGAAGATTCAAGTTTTATTCAAGTTTCTTTAGTTCGTTTCCTGTTCTCTCGTTTCTGCTTTTAATTCGTAAGTTCTTTATTGCTTTCATTTCGTTTGATTAATTGCGTTCTAGTTTCTTAGATTTAAATTCTTAGTTCTTCATTTAATTCATTTGTTCGTTATTTAGTTCGTAGTTTAGATTCGTTTTTGAAAGTTTCTTTTCTCTCGTTTTTCAAGTTCTTAGAGTTAGATTTATTTTATTAGATTTTTCAAATTTAATTTCTTTCATGTTTAGATTCGTTTTCTTTATTGCTTTCGTTATTGCTTTCTCTACGATTTTTGCCTAGGTAGTTTAATCGTTTTTATTTAATTTCTCTAGATTAATTAGTTTAGATTTATTCCTTGCTTTCTAGATTAGATTTATTTATTAGCTTTTGATTTATTGCTTATTTATTTTCTCGCCTAGGATTTAGAAACAAAACCAAACAAACTCTTTTTACTTGCTTTCTTAATTAGATTTAGGCTAGTTTAGGATTGTTTTGCTACACGATTATTTGCCCTGCAAAGTTTTCCTTAAGATTCGACATTGGGTTTTTACTTACTAAGTGCTAGGATAGATTTCGTTCTATTGACTTTTTAGTGAAACAATGGGGCATGAGAAGGATGAGTGTTTTAAGCTTCATGGATTCCTTGAGTGGTTCAAGAAGTTGAAGGAATCCAAGGGACATTACAGAGCAAATTTTGCAGAATCTAGCTCAGAAAATGATGGAAATGTGAGGAATTCTTCACACAAGGAACCTGTTGCAGACATGAGCAAGTTGATACAAAGTGAATTGATGAAATGTATGGGGCATTTCTTCCAACAACAGCAAGGAGGGAATGTTCCTAACAAAGGTGAGGCCAATATGATGCAAGATTCTGCACCTAAGCCTAATCCATTTGAAGGACACTTTGCTTTCTCAGTTCTTCTAAGCATGCACCAAACAAATTGGGTAGTTGACTCAGGATCAAGCACACGTATCTGTGCCAATCCTGTATTGATGTATACTACTTATCAAATGGATGTTCCAACAATTATCTACCTACCAGATGAATCATCCAAGACTGTTGCATATGCAGGAAGGTTAGACTTAATCCTGATATTCTCTTGGATCATGTTCTATATATACTTGGATTTACACATAACCTCTTATCAGTGCCTCAATTGGCAAAGGCACTTGATGTTAAATGTGTATTCCATCCTACACACTACCTATTTCAGAAAGAATATGCAAATAAGGTTGTTGGAATTGGGAAATTGGTTGGGAATCTATATGCGATGGATAGTGTAACTGAGAAGCATTATCTCAGTTTCTATAATCCACATGACATTACAGTGGAAGAATGGCATGTATATCTAGGACATCCATCCATTACTGCTATGAAGCACATGAAGATAGCTGGAACTCCATTCCACAGAGATGCTTTAGAAGTCTTGGAAAATTGTGAGGTCTGTTACAAAGCGAAACAAACAAGGGATCCCTTTCCCACTTTGCATAGGAGATCTGATGTTCTTTTTGAGATGATACATGGAGATGTGTGGGGTCCATATGGTGATGCGAATCTATGCAATGCTAAGTATGTCCTTACTCTAGTTGAAGATCACAGCAGAAATATATGGACTTATGTGATGCAGTCTAAGGAACAAGTTTGTTCTGTCCTACATTCTTATTTCGCTATGGTTAGGAATCACTTTAACAGAAGGGTGAAGATATTTAGATCTGACAATGGTTCAGAATTTGTTAACTCAAGGGTGCATGATCTGATTTCTTTTCTGGGTATTATACATCAGAGATCCTGTGTCTACTCACCCCAACAGAATGGCATAGTAGAGAGGAGACACAGAATGCTGCTCAACTCTGCCAGGGCCATGATGTTTCAGAGTGGTCTTCCCATCAGATTTCGGCCTTACTCAATACTCACAACAACATGGGTACTTAACAGAGTCCCAACTCAGGTCTTGGATTGGAAAACTCCACATGAAGTGTTGTTTAACAGTCCACCTGCATATAATAAGTCTAAGTCATTTGGGTGTTTAGCCTTTGCTGCCAATCTTTCTCCTTACAGAGGTAAATTTACATCCATAAGTATAAAGTGTGTATACATTGGATATGACTCTTCACACAAAGGATATTTGTTGTTTGGTTTGGAGTCTCATAAAGTGTTTATATCTAGGGATGTACATTTTGTTCCAAATGTCTTCCCTTTTCTAAATCCATCCAATGATGTACCTGAGCCTCCTATATCCTACCTATCCTACCCAAGGATCACTGATACTAAATTTGCTTCTCATCCTGCAGAGCAAACAAGTTCACACCCTACTAAGCCATCATCTAGTATTGTTGGTCCCGATGCAACAAGCAGGAAACACGTAGATGGGAGGGAGGGGGGGGAGGGGGTTGGGTTGAATACATGTTTAGAAGTTTTCAACTTCTTTTTCAAGCTTGTTTCAAGGTATGAAAAATATGAGCAGCTTGAAATTAAGACCAAAGCGAGTACAAGATCTACAGTTAAGCTTCCAAAAGACCAAAGCGAAAACTTGATCTTTTGAGTTGCTCGCTTACATAAATGCGGAATTTAGGTGAGCTAATTTTTTTCTTAAGTATTTGAAAATATCGATTAAGTTGTTTATATGCTTATGTGTATGCAATAATTAAAGAGAGTAAAGTAAAGTGAAAGAGTGAGGGAGAGAGATACTCACAGCGATTTATAGTGGTTCGGAGATTAACAACTCCTACGTCCACTTTGTTCCAACACGAGGAACGGATACTTTTCACTCAATAATTCTCAGAGATTAGCACGAGTTCTCTGAAAAACCTAATCAACGATTAAGCTTTACACTATTGATGAAAGTGCAAGCTTGGATCTACACAAAACTACAACCTTTGATCGAGTCTTTCGCAATCGATGAAAGCGAGGACTTGGATCTTTTACAACTCAAAAAACACAACTCTAACACAACAAAACACACTCGATAGATGAGTAAGGGTTTTGGGTAGGGTTGGTGTAACACACACTCTAACTTAGAAAAATCATTTACAAGATGAAGTAAAGGCTTAGGATTCTTCTTTAATCTAGGCTGGGATGTATATGAGAGCCTAAAATCTAGAGTGGAGCTTAAGGTTGCAGAAACACAAGCTTTAATGAAACTAAAGCATGGAACACTTCGTAAGAACTCGAGAAAGAATAGCTTTGAAAATCGCGAGAACTTGCAATTTGAGTGCTGGAAAATCAAGAGAAGTGTTTTGTGTTCTTCGTTTCTGCTGAGCTCCTTATATAGTGGTAGAGATAGGATTAATCCGTTGCTTGGTTGGTGGCCTTGTCTCTCCACGCTCCGGCAATATAGCGGCTTTGACCTGCAGCTTTTCAGAGCGATAGATTGTCTTCTTTCCCGAAATGGCTATCTTCCAAGCTTAACAGTAACCAAGCTTGGACAAAATAGTAGCTGCTGTCTGCCGGTACCTTTGAGTCAACTCTCTTCATCCACTGTTTGAATGCCACGTGGATATCTTCATTAAATGACTTCTAATCTTCACTTGACTCAATTCAAACTCAAGTTTGAATGTGGATGGTAGTTGAGCTGTCACTGTCTCGCTTGGCATTGTGGACGCTTCCGTCTTTGAAGTTGCCAAGTCTGGGTCTTCTCGCTTCAGCTTACTTTAAGAGAACTCGCTTCATTCCTAAAACACACTGGAGCGAGTGGCCTTCTCGCTTTACTTATCATCCTGCAAGCTAGACCTAGGCGACTAAAAAAAATTGAGATTTCCTAACGTTTCAAGCTCGAAAAACTCTATCCTATATTTCTAATCAAATAAGGGTCGCTTGGGAATGGGATTTACAAGAGAGGTTTTGGGATAGAATCAAAAATCATGAACAAAAAATTATTAAGCGTTCCCAGATAGGTTCCCCCTTAACATTTTAATCCTTAACAATTCCCAAAAAGTACACAAACAAGTAAGGAACCAGTCACAGAGATTAATGATGATGTTCAAGTACTGAGGAGGAGTGTAAACACAAATTTTATTTATTTGATAAAATAAATACAAAATATGTGTACAAATAAATATTTGAAAAAATTGAGTAGATTGTGGGTTGCGAATCTCTATGATTCCTCTGATTTTCTCTCCAATTTGATGCGGGATTTGGGCGCTTGACGAGATTTGTGGAGAATTTGGCTCCCCTTGATCTCTTCAAATTTGATGTTTGGATTTAGCAATAATCAGAAGGTCTTTTGACTTGTTTCCGGATTAAGTGCTGATTTGAGATGATTTGGCGAAGAACGCGGAGCTTTAGAGGACGTCCGGATCTAGCGTAGATTTGAGCAGACTTTGGCGAAGAATGCGGAGCATCGGAGGACGTCCGGATCTAGAGTAGATTTGAGCAGACTTTGGCGAAGAACTCGATGAAGGATGACGACCGACCACTTTAAATATTGTAGAGAAATCGTAGAGGAGAATCAGTATTATTCTCTTTAGAGATCTATAACTAATTCTTGTGGTGATTTATAAATGCTCTAAGCACCCTTATTTATAGGTGTAGAGAATTTCAATTTAGGCAGCTTATGGTTGGGCTTTCAGGCTAGAGCCCGTAATTAATGGGCCTAGGGCTGACGTGGCATGATTTGATTGGCTCCATCAGATTTATTCCTTTATTGCACAGATTTATTCCATATATTTAAATACCAAATATATATCTATTTAATATTAGAATTATATTTAATTTAATCCCAAAAAATATAAATAGAAAATATACTTTAATATTTAATTATTTTCTTTAAATTTTACGTGCCTACAAATGCCCCCTCGAGACTTGTTCATGAACGATTTGTCGAGGAAATGGACGAGTCTCGAACATTTCAGTAGTTTATAATCATATCAAGGAGTTCTTCAATTTGAATTTGGATTTGGATAGTTTATGCTCGTATCAAGGAGCTGTGGATTTGCATTTAGAAAGTTTATGCTCATATCAAGGAGCTTTGATGAACTTGATTTGAATTTAGATAGTTTATACTCGTATCACGGAGTTCTTGATTTCAAATTTGGAGTTGACTTTGTAAATAGTTTATACTCATATTTAGGAGTTCTTGGTTTCAGATTTGGATTTGACTTTGTAAATAGTTTATACTCGTATTTAGGAGTTCTTCAAGTTGAACTTTAATTTGAATTTGTAAATAGTTTATACTCGTATTTAGGAGTTCTTGATTTCAGATTTGGATTTGACTTTGTAAATAGTTTATACTCGTATTTAGGAGTTCTTCAAGTTGAACTTGAATTTGAATTTGTAAATAGTTTATACTCGTATTTAGGAGTTCTTGATTTCAGATTTGGATTTGACTTTGTAAATAGTTTATACTCGTATTTAGGAGTTCTTCAAGTTGAACTTGAATTTGAATTTGTAAATAGTTTATAATCGTATTTAGGAGTTCTTTGGACTTGAATTTGAATTTGTAAACAGTTTATACTCGTGTCAAGGAGTCTTCATTTGATTTGAATTTGTAGACATTTTATACTCGTTTCAAGGAGTCTACACTTGATTTGGACTTGTAGACATTTTATACTCATGTCAAGGAGTATCACTTGATATCTTTATTTGGATAATTTTTAGATGGTTTTGACTCGCATCTAGGAGTTTTATGAACAGTTTAAACTCTTGCTTAGGAGTACATTTATTTTCAAAGATCGTTATATGGATTGGAAGATTCACTCGCCTCTTTTTCATCTTCACTTGGAGTTTCTTCAAAAGATTTGCCCCCATGTTCTATTTCTCGACTTTTTTGTAGTTCGTGGGGCTTTTGTGTTGAGATTTCTAAAACTTCATATAGATTCATTCTCATCTCCATGTCGTAAGCTCTAGTTGCCAATTCCTCAAAAGTTTTGGGTTCGATTCCTTTCAAGATGTATTGCAGACTCCAATACATGCCTTGGATGCACATTTCAATAGCAGAAGATTCAGATAGCCGATCTTTGACATTTAAACTCAAGTTCCTCCAACGATTGATGTAGTCGATGACAGACTCGTATTTGAGTTGACTTGTTTTTGTAAGCTCGACCATGCTCGCCGTTGTTCGAGTTCTATAGAAGCGATTAAGGAATTCTTTTTCCAATTGCCCCCAAGTGTCAATTGAGTTTGGCTCCAAGTTAGCATGCCAATCAAATGCATTTTCTTTTAAGGAACGTACGAATTGTTTCACCATGTGATCTCCGTATGTGGCAGCATTATTGCAAGTCTCAACAAAATGGGCCACATGTTGCTTCGGATTGCCTTGACCATCAAATTGTAGAAACTTCGGAGTTTGGTAGCCGAATGGCGTCTTCAAACGATCAATCCTTGGAGTGTATGGCTTGCTATATGTCCACGATGATTTGGAGCTACCTTCAATTTTGCCTTCAATTTTATATTTGATTGATTCTTCGATGAATTATTTGAGTTGATTAACATGGATTGAACCATTGGAATTGACTTCCAACTTTGTGGCCGGAGTTTTTTTCCACTTACTTTTGTTTACGGCTTTTTGACTTCATGATTGTCTTCAAGTTGATCGCTATCTGCATCTGCAATCTTTTGCTTCTCTAACTTCGCAATTTGGATGTCTCGCTCGTGAACTTGTTTGGCGAGCTCTTCGACAAGCTTTGTCAAATTGGCGACTTGCTCCTCCAAAGATGCAGGCATCTTGATCTTGATCAATTTGACGGAGAGTACAGATGAGAGGTAGAGATTGTCCCACCGGGCGTGCCAAAATTTGTACACAAAAATTTTATTTATTTGATAAAATAAATACAAAAGATGTGCAAAAATAAATATTTGAAGAACTTGAGTAGATTGTGGGTTGCGAATCTCTATGATTCCTCTGATTCTCTCTCCAATTTGATGTGGGATTTGGGCGCTTGACGAGATTTGCGGAGAATTTGGCTCCCCTTGATCTCTTCGAATTTGATGTTTGGATTTAGCAATAATCCGAAGGTCTTTTGACTTGTTTCCGGATTAAGTGGTGATTTGAGATGATTTGGCGAAGAAAGCAGAGCTTTAGAGGACGTCTGGATCTAGCATAGATTTGAGCAGACTTTGGCGAAGAACGCAGAGCTTCGGAGGACGTCCGGATATAGAGTAGATTTGAGCAGACTTTGGCGAAGAACGCGATGAAGGATGACGACAGACCACTTTAAATATTGTAGAGAAATCGTAGAGGAGAATCTGTATTATTCTCTTTAGAGATCTCTAACTAATTCATGTGGTGATTTATAAATGCTCTAAGCACCCTTATTTATAGGTGTAGAGAATTTCAATTTAGGCAGCTTAGGGTTGGGCTTTCAGGCTTAAGCCCGTAATTAATGGGCCTAGGGCTGACGTGGGATGATTTGATTGGCTCCATCAGATTTATTCCTTTATTGCACGGATTTATTCCATATATTTAAATACCAAATATATAACTATTTAATTTTGGAATTATATTTAATTTAATCCCAAAAAAATATAAATAGAAAATATTCTTTAATATTTAATTATTTTCTTTAAATTTTACGTGCCTACAAATGCCCCCTCGAGACTTGTTCATCTACGATTTGTCGAGGAAATGGACGAGTCTCGAACATTTCAATAGTTTATACTCATATCAAGGAGTTCTTCAATTTGAATTTGGATTTGGATAGTTTATGCTCGTATCAAGGAGCGGTGGATTTGCATTTAGAAAGTTTATGCTCATATCAAGGAGCTTTGATGAACTTGATTTGAATTTAGATAGTTTATACTCGTATCACGGAGTTCTTGATTTCAAATTTGGATTTGACTTTGTAAATAGTTTATACTCATATTTAGGAGTTCTTGGTTTCAGATTTGGATTTGACTATGTAAATAGTTTATACTCGTATTTAGGAGTTCTTCAAGTTGAACTTTAATTTGAATTTGTAAATAGTTTATACTCGTATTTAGGAGTTCTTGATTTCAGATTTGGATTTGACTTTGTAAATAGTTTATACTCGTATTTAGGAGTTCTTCAAGTTGAACTTGAATTTAAATTTGTACATAGTTTATACTCGTATTTAGGAGTTCTTGATTTCAGATTTGGATTTGACTTTATAAATAGTTTATACTCGTATTTAGGAGTTCTTCAAGTTGAACTTGAATTTGAATTTGTAAATAGTTTATACTCGTATTTAGGAGTTCTTTGGACTTGAATTTGAATTTGTAAACAGTTTATACTCGTGTCAAGGAGTCTTCATTTGATTTGAATTTGTAGACATTTTATACTCGTTTCAAGGAGTTTACACTTGATTTGGACTTGTAGACATTTTATACTCGTGTCAAGGAGTATCACTTGATATCTTTATTTGGAGAATTTAGATGGTTTTGACTCGCATCTAGGATTTTTATGAACAGTTTAAACTCTTTCTTAGGAGTACATTTATTTTCATAGATCGTTATATGGATTGGAAGATTCGCTCGCCTCTTCTTCATCTTCACTTGGAGTTTCTTCAAAAGATTTGCCCCCATGTTCTATTTCTCGACTTCTTTGTAGTTCGTGGGGCTTTTGTGTTGAGATTTCTAAAACATCATATAGATTCATGCTCATCTCCATGTCGTAAGCTCTAGTTGCCAATTCCTCAAAAGTTTTGGGTTGGATTCCTTTCAAGATGTATTGCAGACTCCAATACATGCCTTGGATGCTCATTTCAATAGCAGAAGTTTCAGATAGCCAATCTTTGACATTTAAACTCAAGTTCCTCCAACGATTGATGTAGTCGATGACAGACTCGTATTTGAGTTGACTTGTTTTTGTAAGCTCGACCATGCTCACCGTTCTTCGAGTGCTATAGAAGCGATTAAGCAATTCTTTTTACAATTGCCCCCAGGTGTCAATTGAGTTCGGCTCCAAGTTAGCATGCCAATCAAATGCATTTTTCTTTTAAGGAACGTACGAATTGTTTCACCATGTGATCTCCGTATGTGGCAGCATTATTGCAAGTCTCAACAAAATGGGCCACATGTTGCTTTGGATTGCCTTGACCATCAAATTGTAGAAACTTCGGAGGTTGGTAGCCGAATGGCGTCTTCAAACGATCAATCCTTGGAGTATATGGCTTGCTATATGTCCACGATGATTTGGAGCTACCTTCAATTTTGCCTTCAATTTTATCTTTGATTGATTCTTCGATGAATTCTTTGAGTTGATTAACATGGATTGAACCATTGGAATTGACTTCCAACTTTGTGGCCGGAGGTTTTTTTCCACTTCCTTTTGTTTACGGCTTTTTGACTTCACGATTGTCTTCAAGTTGATCGCTATTTGCATCTGCAATCTTTTGCATCTCCAACTTCGCAATTTGGATGTCTCGCTCGTGAACTTGTTTGGCGAGCTCTTCGACAAGCTTTGTCAAATTGGCGACTTGCTCCTCCAAAGATGCAGGCATCTTGATCTTGATCGATTTGACGGAGAGTAGAGATGAGAGGTAGAGATTGTCCCACCGGGCGTGCCAAAATTTGTACACAAAAATTTTATTTATTTGATAAAATAAATACAAAAGATGTGTACAAATAAATATTTGAAGAACTTGAGTAGATTGTGGGTTGCGAATCTCTATGATTCCTCTGATTTTCTCTCCAATTTGATGCGGGATTTGGGCGCTTGACGAGATTTGTGGAGAATTTGGCTCCCCTTGATCTCTTCGAATTTGATGTTTGGATTTAGCAATAATCCGAAGGTCTTTTGACTTGTTTCCGGATTAAGTGCTGATTTGAGATGATTTGGCGAAGAACGCAGAGCTTTAGAGGACGTCCGGATCTAGCATAGATTTGAGCAGACTTTGGCGAAGAATGCAGAGCTTCGGAGGACGTTCGGATATAGAGTAGATTTGAGCAGACTTTGGCGAAGAACTCGATGAAGGATGACGACCGACCACTTTAAATATTGTAGAGAAATCGTAGAGGAGAATCTGTATTATTCTCTTTAGAGATCTCTAACTAATTCATGTGATGATTTATAAATGCTCTAAGCACCCTTATTTATAGGTGTAGAGTATTTCAATTTAGGCAGCTTAGGGTTGGGCTTTCAGGCTTGTGCCCGTAATTAATGGGCCTAGGGCTGACGTGGGATGATTTGATTGGCTCCATCAGATTTATTCCTTTATTGCACGGATTTATTCCATATATTTAAATACCAAATATATAACTATTTAATTTTGGAATTATATTTAATTTAATCCCAAAATATATAAATAGAAAATATACTTTAATATTTAATTATTTTCTTTAAATTTTACGTGCCTACAAATGCCCCCTCGAGACTTGTTCATGAACGATTTGTCGAGGAAATGGACGAGTCTCGAACATTTCAATAGTTTATACTCATATCAAGGAGTTCTTCAATTTGAATTTGGATTTGGATAGTTTATGCTCGTATCAAGGAGCGGTGGATTTGCATTTAGAAAGTTTATGCTCATATCAAGGAGCTTTGATGAACTTGATTTGAATTTAGATAGTTTATACTCGTATCACGGAGTTCTTGATTTCAAATTTGGATTTGACTTTGTAAATAGTTTATACTCATATTTAGGAGTTCTTGGTTTCAGATTTGGATTTGACTATGTAAATAGTTTATACTCGTATTTAGGAGTTCTTCAAGTTGAACTTTAATTTTAATTTGTAAATAGTTTATACTAGTATTTAGGAGTTCCTGATTTCAGATTTGGATTTGACTTTGTAAATAGTTTATACTCGTATTTAGGAGTTCTTCAAGTTGAACTTGAATTTAAATTTGTACATAGTTTATACTCGTATTTAGGAGTTCTTGATTTAAGATTTGGATTTGACTTTATAAATTGTTTATACTCGTATTTAGGAGTTCTTCAAGTTGAACTTGAATTTGAATTTTTAAATAGTTTATACTCGTATTTAGGAGTTCTTTGGACTTGAATTTGAATTTGTAAACAGTTTATACTCGTGTCAAGGAGTCTTCATTTGATTTGAATTTGTAGACATTTTATACTCGTGTCAAGGAGTTTACACTTGATTTGGACTTGTAGACATTTTATACTCGTGTCAAGGAGTATCACTTGATATCTTTATTTGGAGAATTTAGATGGTTTTGACTCGCATCTAGGAGTTTTATGAACAGTTTAAACTCTTTCTTAGGAGTACATTTATTTTCATAGATCGTTATATGGATTGGAAGATTCGCTCACCTCTTCTTCATCTTCACTTGGAGTTTCTTCAAAAGATTTTCCCCCATGTTCTATTTCTCGACTTCTTTGTAGTTCGTGGGGCTTTTGTGTTGAGATTTCTTCAACTTCATATAGATTCATGATCATCTCCATGTCGTAAGCTCTAGTTGCCAATTCCTCAAAAGTTTTGGGTTGGATTCCTTTCAAGATGTATTGCAGACTCCAATGCATGCCTTGGATGCACATTTCAATAGCAGAAGTTTCAGATAGCCAATCTTTGACATTTAAACTCATGTTCCTCCAACGATTGATGTAGTCGATGACAGGCTCGTGTTTGAGTTAACTTGTTTTTGTAAGCTCGACCATGCTCACCGTTCTTCGAGTGCTATAGAAGCGATTAAGGAATTCTTTTTCCAATTGCCCCCAAGTGTCAATTGAGTTCGGCTCTAAGTTAGCATACCAATCAAATGCATTTTCTTTTAAGGAACGTACGAATTGTTTCACCATGTGATCTCCGTATGCGGCAGCGTTATTGCAAGTCTCAACAAAATGGGCCACATGTTGCTTCGGATTGCCTTGACCATCAAATTGTAGAAACTTCGGAGGTTGGTAGCCGAATGGCATCTTCAAGCGATCAATCCTTGGAGTATATGGCTTGCTATATGTCCACGATGATTTGGAGCTACCTTCAATTTTGCCTTCAATTTTATCTTTGATTGATTCTTCGATGAATTCTTTGAGTTGATTAACATGGATTGAACCATCGGAATTGACTTCCAACTTTGTGGCCGGAGGTTTTTTACCACTTCCTTTTGTTTGCGGCTTTTTGACTTCATGATTGTCTTCAAGTTGATCGCTATTTGCATCTGCAATGTTTTGCTTCTCCAACTTCGCAATTTGGATGTCTCGTTCGTGAACTTGTTTGGCGAGTTCTTCGACAAGCTTTGTCAAATTGACGACTTGCTCCTCCAAAGTTGCAGGCATCTTGTTCTTGATCGATTTGACGAAGAGTAGAGATGAGAGGTAGAGATTGTCCCACCGGGCGTGCCAAAATTTGTAAACACTGATCGCATTATTTTCTACCACACAAAATAGTTATAGTATAGAATAAGCGAGTATCGTATCCACAGGGACTGACAAATCGAAAACACACACAATACCTCTACTTTAGAACTAAACTGATGTCTAAGCTTTTAAGGGTTTATGAATGTGGTATTTATACTCTAGGCAAATAATAAAAAAAAAAAATCAATTAACACAAATAAATAGGCAAAGCAAATAACTAGTCAAATAAAATAACTTAGCAAGCAAGCAAAGAAATAAACAAGGTAAGAACTCAATTAAGGAAAGTGTTGATTCTAGGGAAGCCTACCTAATCAAACCTATGCAAGTAATTAATGCACACAATTAACCAATTTAATCCAATCTAAATGTGATACATGAAAAATAACCTACACCCCGATTAAAGCAATGCAAGTCGTCACCTAATAAGATCCTAATATCCTCTCGGACGCATAGATATCAAATCAAGTGCAAAATAGAACAAGTATCAATGATATAATCAACTAGGTTCAACTATGACACCCAATCAACTATATATAAACATATGGTAATTCAACTTCAATTAAGACAATCAAGCTATCATACCATGTATTCATGAGATCTATTCTGCAATTATCCTATCAAGGCATAAATACATAATTAGGCATACACAATTAGTGATCAAGTAATCATGCATGAGAATAAGCACCGTGAAACATGCATCTAGATTGGAAGGCCAATTGTAAACAAAAACACTTACATAAATTCAATTAGGCATTCAATCCCTAAAATCAACTAAGGAATTAGCTAGACATAATTAAAGCAAACATAAACACAAAGAATTGAAAGAACATAATTAAAGAGTAAGAGTAAGAAAAACTTGAACACAAACGAAGAACTTCGAATCTTGAATCTTGCATAAACTTGAATAATCTTCAATGTCGAATACAAGAATAAAAACTCTAAAGGAAAATATAAAGTGCTAGAAAAGTATGAAGGATGTTAGGGTTTACAATGCTAGGCTAGGAATATATATAGGAGAAATTTACATAAGGAAACCTAAACCAAAAAGGAGTCTAATAAAATAAGGTAATAATTCTCGGCTGGAACCCCCCTCTCGACACCCCACCTCTCGACAGACCTCTCGATCGAGAGAGGTATCGAGAGGTAGTAGAAATATGCTCTCGATCGATAACTGCGGCAGAATGTTCCTCTCGATAGGCCTCTCGATCGAGAGAGGTATCGAGAGGTCTTCTCTCGAACTCAAATCTTGAACTTCAAGCTACGATCTTCACGCCTTGTCTCAAAATATACCTAAAAACATAGAAAAACACCCACAAGCATAATATTGTCTAATATAATGAATACCATATAAACTATAGACAATATACACAATCGAGACACAAAATCGACTCTTTTTGGTTATAAAAACATGGTAAATTTCACCTATATCAAATCCTCCAAACATAAACATTGTTCGTCCCGAACAATACCAAAACATAAACAATAGACTCTAGCATTGTGAACTATATAGGCCTCAAAGTTTTTCAAAAATCAACCCATGATCATGATCAAAACTATGCACACAACCTTAGCATCAATAACATAATCTATCCAATAAATTCAAGTCATGCCAATCCATCAAAGAACACTCTCCAACATGTGAGATATTTATATGTAAGTGAACACCCAACTCTCTCAAAGAAAAGATGTATGAAATAATGCACATCATATGGGTTCACTCAATATCAATGTAATGCAACATGTTTACCATAGGCTTGCCCCTAATCTCAACATCTCCACCTAATGTAATATCCACAAACTAAGATCAAAAAGGTCTTTATACAAGCCTGTAATGTAGGGACATTGGTTAAGGTAGGGAATGTATAGGCTAAGTGACTCAAATAAATTCAAACCATCAACCTCTTTTCAACTCCAACCAAAGTATGAATTTTTATCTCCATCTTCTACCATCCAACACACTAAATACAAATTCAAAATCTTATAGATGCAAAGTATGTAATTCAAGCTAACTATCCCCTTATGCTTTTTTTTTTTTTTTTTTTTTTTTTTTTTCTTAGAGCTCATCTAATGAATGTTCTTTCTAATGTTGAACAAAGGCTCTATTTTTTTTTTTCTTTTCACAACTATTTTTTCAAGCTTATAGGGATAGCCAACTATACTTAAATCAAGCATCTAAAATTCTTTTCTTTTTCTTCTCCATACCACAACAAATATTCTTTTCAACACCTCCCACATCACCAACTAAATCCACTAAAGGGTACCCTTATCCATCCAAACCTCATATCATCCAAGCTTAAGAAAGAAAGGCTCATAAAAAGGCTCAAAGGGGGTAAACAAAGATTATGATCAAGGTTAGTGTATGGGAATCATGTGGCTAAAGAAAGATGGCCTAAGATCATCTCCTAGTTCGTAAATATACCAAGGTCTTGATGGAGAAATAGGGTAAGTTCTAGAAACAATGAAGCATACATGATCACTCAATCAAAGAATAGGCATAAACATGCACAAATAGCTCAATTCTCACGGGTTCAAACTAACTAGTTCCCGATATCATAGCATACTTCAAATTCATCAAATAAAATGCGTCGCTTCGCCAAGGTTCCATGCATAATAAAGATCATGAAATTTTTCTCCAAAAATCCATCAAAACTATTCTATCATCGGCCAAATTCACAATACTATCATCACATGCTTATTCGACTCGATTTAACCTAAGACTTTAACAATTCAAAGCAATAAAAGACTCAACATAAAAGACTCAACATACCCCAAAATAAACCAACTACTAAAGCAATTAAAAATACTCAAAAAGATTGTTAACTTTAGTTACTCTTCCCCCTCCCCCAAACTTATTTCTAAATCAAAGATTAAGGGATAAGTTTGCAAAAAGAAGAAGGAACTAAGTTAACAAACTTACCTCATTGATATGGCGGAGGGAAGGGAGGGTTGTCGGAGTTATTGGGGTCGAATCGTTGATGGTGAGCCGGGTAGTGAGGATAGAAGTAGTGCATCTCATGCACCATCCTATTGTAGTTCTCCATGTAAGCTCTCTCATCATCACGCCTCTTCGCCTCATCCTCTCTTCTTTTCGCTTCGTTCTCAAAATAAGTGTTGAGAGTATCGAAACGACCTCCAATGTATGTACGAAGGTCACCCACCTCGGTTCTCAAAGTTTGCACCTCTTCTCGAACTCTTCGCACTTGAGATTCAACGAACTCTCTACCATCCCAATGGTAGTTGTCCATCGCCTCCATCGTTTCCGTGTGCCAATCTTGCATTGTAGAAAATTCCGGAGCACTCATGTAGAAACCGGGCTGTGGAACACCTTCATACCCTTGCGCGTAAGCATCCTCCTCTTGATCATATCCTTGCTCATATTGCTCGGCCTCTTCTTCATCGTCTTCCTCCTCATCATCATCGCCTCCTTCATCGGGCCTTGGACCTCCCTCGGCCCACATGAGTTCCTTGTGTTGGGGAGAGTTCATCTTCCCATTCCCTCTACGTATCTTCTCATTCCCAATCACCTCGGTCAAATAGTTGTTCGGCAGCGGGAAGAGATGAACACCACTTCTCCCATGTAACTTCAAGAACCACCCGGACGTGTCGAATGAGATCATCCTCGCAAACTCCAAAGTCCTTCTATCCACAAAGATAGAAGTGGACACCGGCTGCTCCTGAATTTGCACATTGAAGTGTCTAGCAATCGGGGTGACGAATGCTCCTATCCCAATCTTTTGTCCTCCGAACAAATAAGCTTGATTCTCCATGTGATCGACGAGGTAAAGGGCTGCATTTTGGGAATGGCCTCGATAAGAAGTCCAAATGAGATGAGCATCGGTGGCAAGGAAGGTGCCGGAGTCGTGGCGGGAATGGATGGTAGACGAAATCAGCCTATGGAAGTAGCGAATCGTGGCGAATCGAGGTTGCCTTTGCAATAGCCGGGTTGTAGGACTTCTTCCTCTCCTCCTCGTAATCCATAAATTGGCCCCACAAGTCTTGAAGATTTGGATGATTGTTGCCAATGTACTCGCCATTCTTGTCTCCACCGATGACATCATTGAGTTGATCCATGTCAAGCTCCCTTGGTTAACCACCGAGTTGGAAACTAATGACGTGGGGCACTTGATTGACTCGTTCCACCACCAAAGTCGAGAGAAACTCCATCGTTAGAATGTGATAGGTCAAGTGGTTGCCTTGGAAGATATTGGTGAAGCCTCCTCTTTGCATCATTTGGGTGATCTCGTCGGCTATCCCCATCGCCACTATCGTCTCTTGATGGAGGAAACGACAATGCTTGTGCTTGAGTTGCACAAGATGTGACCATCTCCTCTTGGACTCCGCTGTGGTGAGCTTGAACTTGAACGCCTTGGGCTCCAAATTTGTGGGCATCGACCTTGCCGGCGGCATTCGGTTCTCCGGAATGGTCTTGTCGTTTTTCCACGTCTCCTTGCCTTTGCTTGAAGAAGTGACCTTTTCCTTCCCCTTGCCTTTGCTTGAAGAGGTCGAAGCAACATTCTTCCCCTTGTCTCTTGCCATCTTAGTACCTAAAAATTTCACAAATTAATCCAAGAGATGCAAGAATATAGCAATATGAATCATCTTCCCCCAAACTTCAACCAAATTCAATCCTCCCCCATTATCAACTCAATTTTTGCATCAAAAATCCACACATTCAACACCACAAATCTCCAAACATAATACTCTTCATAGCACAATTCAATTCAATGCATATAAATCAATGGGCTTCCTCAAATTCATAGACAAATTCAAATACCCATTCAAAAATTCACATGCGTCCATCTTTTCAATCCTCAATGAATCCAATTTATTCAAATAATGCAAAACAATTCATAGATTCAATCTAAAATCCTCAATCCAATACCCAATTCATTAATCCCCGAATTTAACCAACAAAAATGAATTTCAATCGGTCAAAACATGCGTATTCATGTAGAGAATCAAGAATTAATAAGAAAGGGACCAGAAATCGAGTTCCTTGAGACGAATCAAAGAGAGAAAATTGAAGAGTGCTCTTGTGTTCTTGAGAGAATTTGTGTTTGTGTGTGAATGGTATGTGAATTGTGTGTATATGGTATATATATAAGGAAGATAAAACCTGGTCAAAGTCGGCTAGGGCTCGTCAATGACCCTCTCGATACACCTCTCGATTGAGAGAGGTGTCGAGAGGTACGTACTGGACTCCAAAATTTGACCTCTCGACAGGCCTCTCGATCGAGAGAGGTGTCGAGAGGTTCTGCGCTGAACACACTGTCCTCTCCTCTCGATCGAAAACATGGGGGTCTTGATCGAGAGGCTTCACGTGACATAACCTGGGCACAATTTTCAGAATATCTCGATACCCCTCTCGATCGAGAGAGGTGTCGAGAGACCCCTACTGGACAACTCTTTTTCACCTCTCAACAGGCCTCTCGATCGAGAGAGGTGTCGAGAGGTCCTGCCAGAATTTTCTTTCTACACAACACTTTAGAATTCGTTAGTATATTAAGGGGTTTCGACTCTAAAATACGAAAAAGTGACCTACGACTCTAAAATAAAACGAAGCAAAAATAATAAAAACGAGATACGAATATTGGGTTACCTCCCAACAAGTGCTACGTTTAACGTCTTTAGCCCGACGATACCTCCTTTCTAACTTGGATCATCTAGATAAGTGGCCGCTTTCTTGGGGAATAGAGGCAACGACTTGAAGTAGTGCTTGAGTCGATGTCCATTCACCACGAATTTTTCACCGTCGTTCTTCAACACTTCGAATGCACCATTCTTCAAGTCCTTGTAAATAACGAATGGCCCCGACCACTACTTTGCAATTTTCCTGGGAACAAACGAAGTCGAGAATTAAAGACAAGAACATCATCACCAATTTTGAACTTACGCTTTTTAATGCTCAAGTCGTGAAATCTCGCGGCTCGTTCTTTGTAGATCCTTGAATTCTCAAACGCTTCGTTTCTCCATTCATCAAGCTCCAATAAGTCGTCATGCCTTTGGCCCATGGCTTCCTTGAACTCGAAATTGATCCTTCTAGTTGCCAATAAGCTTTGTGCTCCAACTCCATTGGTAAATGGCAAGATTTGCCAAATAGCAATTGATATGGGGACCTTCCAATTGGCGTCTTGAAAGCCGTCCTATAAGCCCAAGGTGCATCATCCAAATACTTCGCCCACTCCTTCTTGTTGGTGACGGTCTTCTCCAATATTTGCTTGATCTCTCGATTAGCTAGCTTGGCTTGACCATTTGCTTGAGGTTGGTAGGGCGTCGTAACCTTGTGCTTGACTCCATATTTTGCAAGAAGCGATCCTAACCAACGATTGTTGAAGTGGCTCCCCCCATCACTAAGCAAAGCTCTCGGAGTCCCATACCGAGTCAAAATATTTTGCTGGAGGAATTTGATCACCACCTTCGAATCGTTGGTTGTAGTAGGAATGGCCTCGACCCATCTTGAAACATACTCCACCGCAAGTAAGATGTACGAGAACCCTTGAGATTTGGGAAAAGGACCCATGAAGTCGATCCCCCAAACATCAAAAAGCTCCACCTCCATGATAGTGCGTTGCGGCATCTTGTCCCTCTTCGTGATGTTCCCCATCCTTTGGCATCGATCACAAGACTTGATGTACTCGTGGCAATCCTTGTAGATCGAAGGCCAATAGAAACCACTATGAAATATTTTGAGGGCGGTGCGATTTGCAGCGAAGTGTCCCCCATTCAAAGCGCTATGGCAATCTTCGATGATCTTTTTCCACTCCGATTGCCGAACACATCGCCTTATGATTCCATCGGCACACCTCCGGTACAAGTATGGATCGTCCCAATAGTAGAACTTACAATCGTGGAGGAACTTCTTCTTTTGATGAGACGAAAGATCCTTGGGCACATGATGAATCACCAAATAGTTGACGATGTCGGCGAACCAAGGATTCAAATCGTCCACCTCAAAAATCTGAGCTTTCCTTGATGGCAATCCTAATCCTCTCCATCCACGGGCTGCTCAAGTCTCGAGAGATGGTCGGCCACCACATTCTCGCATCCTTTCCTATCCTTGATCTCCATATCGAACTCTTGAAGAAGCAAAATCCAGCGAACTAACCTTGGCTTCGAGTCCTTCTTGTTGAATAGGTAGCGAATGGCGGCATGGTCGGTATGCACAATCGTGTGAGATCCCATCAAATAAGGTCTAAACTTATCGAAAGCATAGACCACAGCGAGTAACGCCTTCTCCGTGGTGGTGTAGTTCCTTTGAGCCGAGTCCAATGTCTTGCTAGCATAGTAGATCACTCGGAAAAGCTTCTCCCTTTTCTGCCCTAAAACTGCTCCTATCGCCCAATCGCTTGCATCACACATGAGCTCGAACGGGGCACTCCAATCCGGTGACACCAAGACAGGAGTAGAGATAAGCGTCTTCTTCAATGTCTCGAAAGCTTCCAAGCAATCCTCATCAAAAACGAACTTGACATCTTTCTCGAGCAATCCACACAACGGCTTTGTAATCTTCGAAAAATCCTTGATGAACCTCCTATAAAAGCCGACATGTCCTAAGAAACTCCTCACCGATTTGACGTTAGTTGGTGGCGGCAACTTCTCGATGGCTACGACTTTGGCTCGGTCCACCTCCAATCCTTGTGAAGACACCTTGTGGCCAAGGACAACTCCTTCTTGTACCATGAAGTGACACTTCTCCCAATTGAGCACGAGGTTCGTCTCTTCGTACCTTTGAAGCACCGTGGCAAGATTCTCCAAGCATTGATCAAAAGAAGAACCGAAAACTGAAAAATCATCCATGAATACCTCCATTATGTTTTCGATCAATACATGGAAGATAGCCATCATGCACCGTTGGAATGTAGCCGGTGCATTGCATAACCCGAACGGCATCCTCCGATAAGCGAAGACTCCATATGGGCAAGTGAACGCCGTCTTGTGTTGGTCCTCCGGAGCGATGGCGATTTGGTTGTAGCCGGAATATCCATCGAGGAAGCAATAGTACTCATGGCCGGCCAATCGATCAAGCATTTGATCCACGAATGGGAGGGGGAAGTGATTCTTCCTAGTTGCTGCGTTGAGAAGGCGGTAATCAATGCAAACTCGCCACCCCGTGACAAGCCTTGTTGCTATAAGCTCCCCATTCTCATCGTTGATGACCATCATGCCTCCTTTCTTTGACACCACTTGAGTAGGGCTCACCCACTCACTATCCGAAATAGCATAGATCATGCCGGCATCGAGCAACTTCAACACCTCCTTCCTCACAACTTCTTGCATGGCCGGGTTCAATCGCCTTTGAGGTTGGACTCTTGGGCGATGGCTATCTTCGAGCAATATCCTATGCATGCAAATTGAAGGACTAATACCTTTGATGTCGGCAATCGTCCATCCAATTGCAGATTTGTGCTTCCTTAGGACCCTCAATAACTTGTCGGTGTTTGCCTCCGTGAGTTGGGAAGTAACGATCACCGGGTACGTCTCTTCTTCTCCTAAGAACTTGTACTCGAAGTGCTCGGGTAGTGGCTTCAACTCCACTTTAGGGGCTGCATCCTTCTTCTCTTCCTCCTCAAGAACTCCACCGTCCACCTTTTTGTTGATGTCGAGGTAAGGGACTTCCTCGTGAGGAAGTTGTGGTTAGTTCGCCTCCAATTGATGTAAATACTCAAGAATCTCGTCGCAAGCTTCGTCCAACTCCAAGTAGGTATACAAAGGGGTCGAGATGCAATGGTTGAGTGCCTCCTCCGAAGTGGGTGGTATCAATGTCTCGATGAAGAAGATATCCTCGCGATGATCGTCGGGTCTCCTCATGGCTTCATAAATAGAAATTTTCAGCTCCTCGCCACTGACTCGAAAGGTGAGGTCTCCATCTTGAACATCGATCAATGCTCTCCCCGTGGCTAAGAATGGCCGTCCTAAGATCAATGGTTGATTTGCATCCTCGGGCATGTCCAAGACTACGAAATCCGCCGGGAAGACAAGGTTGTGCACTTGAACGAGAACGTCCTCCACTATCCCCTTTGGATAAGAAACCGATCGGTCTGCCATAAGTAGATAGATGGTGGTTGGCTTCATCCTCCCGATCTTGAGCCGGTTGAATATAGAGAGGGGCATCAAATTGATGCTAGCACCAAGATCGCATAGCACATTTTGAAAGACGTGATCTCTGATCTTGCCTGCCAATGTGAACCTCCCGGGATCCTTTTGCTTCAATGGTAGCTTCTTTTGGATCACCGCGCTGCACTCCTCCGTGAGATTGATTGTCTCGAACTTCCCCCACTTCTTCTTTCCCGAAACCGCATCCTTGATGAACTTCATATGGTTAGGCATGTCTCGAAGAGCATCTAGAAGAGGTATGTTGATGTTGACCTTTTGTAGTATCTCCAAAAAGCGTTGATACTTTTCATCTTGCTTCGTCTTGGTCAAGCGTTGTGGGAAAGGGGCCTTCGGAGTGTACGTCGGGAATTGGGGCGGCTGCTTTGCCTCTCGATCCCCCTCTCGATCGAGAGAGGTATCGAGAGGTACCTTCTGACCTCTGTTCTTGACCTCTCGATCCCCCTCTCGATCGAGAGAGGTGTCGAGAGGGTCACATTGAATCTCCTCGTCGTAAGCCTCTCGATCCTCCTCTCGATCAAAAGAGGTATCGAGAGGTGGATTCTGACTTCCAGTAGCGACCTCTCGATCCCCCTCTCGATCGAGAGAGGATCCTCATCTCCTCATGCTCTGCATTCTTGAGCCTCCCGGCTCCTTTCTTCTCAGCTTCCAAGGATGGATTTGTGTACTTTGTGCCACTCTGAAGCTCAATAGTATGAACATGATGGTTGTTCTTTGGGTTTTGCTCGGTGTTGCTTGGGAATTGGCCGGCCTTGTGGACTCCTCCTTGAGCATTAGCTATTTGGCTCATTTGCATCTCCAACATTTGCATTTGCTTGGTTAACGCATTGATGCTACTTGCCAAGTTGTTGGTTGAGGTGCTTTGAGTAAGTTCCAATGTCCTAAACTTTGCATCTTGTTGTGTCATCCTCATCTCCGACTGAGCCATATATTGACGAATCAAATCGTCGGTAGACATCTCATTCTTTGGCTCTTGGATGACTACGTTCTCAACATGGAAGCCGGGAGGTGGTTGCAAGGCATTGTTTGGATTGGCATAACAGAGGTTCGGATGATTTCGGTTGTAGGGAACGTAAGGCTTCTTGTATCCTCCTTGGTAGTTTGAACCTCCTTGTCCTCCTTGTCCTCCTTGCCACTTGTTTCCTTGATTGGGTTGCCACTTGCTTCCTTGTTGCACAAAATTGGCATCTTCCTCTTCGGTTGGGTTTGCTTGTTCGTTTGTGACCGCATCGCACCGAAGTACTCCTTTCTTGATAGTATCCAACTCACTCGTTGTTTTTGTGTACTTCTCCATCAAGTCCTCGTAAGCATCAATCTCAATGTTGGCAACTCTCCTTCTTCCAACGCGACGGTCAGTAGCCTCCTCATAGCTCGAATTCACGGTCAGCTCAATAATCTCCATAGCCACATCATACTCATTGTTCAAGAATCCTCCCTTCGAAGCATAGTCGAGCTCCTTCCTACACAACTTGTTCAAACCACGATAGAAGCACGTGATTTGATCTTCCTTACTAATTCCATGGTTTGGGCATGCTCGCAATAGCTTCTTGAATCTCCCCCACGCTTCATAGAAATACTCATCCTCGTATTGTTGGAATTGGTTGATCTCGTTGATGAGTTTTTGAGCTCTCGAAGGTGGGAAGAACTTGTTCAAAAATCTGGTACACATCTCGGCCCAAGTCCTTGTCTCCGTCTTGTCTAATCCATCGAGCCACTCCCTCGCATCGTCCTTGAGAGAGCACACGAATAAGCTTAGCTTGAGGTAACATACTCCATTAGCTTTGTATGTTGCACAAATATCCAGAAATTGCTTCAAGTGAGCATTCGGATCCTCCATGGGTGTGCCTCCTTATTGGTTAGCTTGCACCATGTTGATGAGGGACGTCTTGATCTCATAGTTGTTTGCGTCCGTGGTCCCCCATCCTCCTTGCTGAAATTGATCCACGACCGGTTTGAAACGGTCGTTCAGAGTCCTCCTCGCCGCTTGATCTCCCATCGAATCGAAACTCTTTGGTGAATCGGGTGGTGAAGAGGGTGGTGTATCGATCTTGCTAGCTTCCTTCTAACGTCTCAAAGCCCTTAGTGAGCGCTCCAACTCCAAGTCTATCGGAATAGGATGTATCCCTTTAGACCTTGTGGTCATACACTACCTAAAATCAAAGAGAGGAAAAGAAAATGTTAGATCAATAAACCGAAAAACAGAAAATTAAAGCGCCTAAATCACCTATTAATTCTATTTCAAAATATGCGTATGAAATCTAATCAATCCCCGGCAACGACGCCAAAATTTGATCGCACTATTTTCTACCACACAAAATAGGTATAGTATAGAATAAGCGAGTATCGTATCCACAGGGACTGACAAATCGAAAACACACACAATACCTCTACTTTGGAACTAAAAACTGATGTCTAAGCTTTTAAGGGTTTATGAATGTGGTATTTATACTCTAGGCAAATAATAAAAAAAAACTCAATTAACACAAATAAATAGGCAAAGCAAATAACTAGTCAAATAAAATAACTTAGCAAGCAAGCAAAGAAATAAACAAGGTAAAAACTCAATTAAGGAAAGTGTTGATTCTAGGGAAGCCTACCTAATCAAACTTATGCAAGTAATTAATGCACACAATTAACCAATTTAATCCAATCTAAATGTGATACATGAAAAATAACCTACACCCCGATTAAAGCAATGCAAGTCGACACCTAATAAGATCCTAATATCCTCTCGGACGCATAGATATCAAATCAAGTGCAAAATAGAACAAGTATCAATGATATAATCAACTAGGTTCAACTATGACACCCTATCAACTATATATAAACATATGATAATTCAACTTCAATTAAGACAATCAAACTATCATACCATGTATTCATGAGATCTATTATGCAATTATCCTATCAAGGCATAAACACATAATTAGGCATACACAATTAGTGATCAAGTAATCATGCATGAGAATAAGCACCATGAAACATGCATCTAGATTGGAAGGCCAATTGTAAACAAAAACACTTACATAAATTCAATTAGGCATTCAATCCCTAAAATCAACTAAGGAATTTAGCTAGACATAATTAAAGCAAACATAAACACAAAGAATTGAAAGAACATAATTAAAGAGTAAGAGTAAGAAAAACTTGAACACAAACGAAGAACTTCGAATCTTGAATCTTGCATAAACTTGAATAATCTTCAATGTCGAATACAAGAATAAAAACTCTAAAGGAAAATATAAAAGTGCTAGAAAAGTATGAAGGATGTTAGGGTTTACAATGCTAGGCTAGGAATATATATAGGAGAAATTTACATAAGGAAACCTAAACCAAAAAGGAGTCTAATAAAATAAGGTAATAATTCTCGGCTGGAACCCCCCTCTCGACACCCCACCTCTCGACAGACCTCTCGATCGAGAGAGGTATCGAGAGGTAGTAGAAATATGCTCTCGATCGATAACTGTGGCAGAATGTTCCTCTCGATAGGCCTCTCGATCGAGAAAGGTATCGAGAGGTCTTCTCTCGAACTCAAAACTTGAACTTCAAGCTACGATCTTCAGGCCTTGTCTCGTCTCGGGGTTTTATCATCAAATATATACCTAAAAACATAGAAAAACACCCACAAGCATAATATTTTCTAATATAGTGAAAACCATATAAACTATAGACAATACTACACAATCGAGACACAAAATCGACTCTTTTTGGTTATAAAAACAAGGTAAATTTCACCTATATCAACACAAATTTTATTTATTTGATAAAATAAATACAAAAGATGTGTACAAATAAATATTTGAAGTAGATTGTGGGTTGCAAATCTCTATGATTCCTCTGATTCTCTCTCCAATTTGATGCGGGATTTGGGCGCTTGACGAGATTTGCGGAGAATTTGGCTCCCCTTGATCTCTTCGAATTTGATGTTTGGATTTAGCAATAATCCGAAGGTCTTTTGACTTGTTTCCGGATTAAGTACTGATTTGAGATGATTTGGCGAAGAACGCGGAGCTTCAGAGGACGTTCGGATCTAGCGTAGATTTGAGCAGACTTTGACGAAGAACGCGGAGCTTCGGAGGACGTCCGGATCTAGAGTAGATTTGAGCAGAATTTGGCAAAGAACGCGACGAATCCACGAAGAACGCGATGATGGATGATGACCGACCACTTTAAATATTATAGAGAAATCGTAGAGGAGAATTTGTATTATTCTCTTTAGAGATCTCTAACTAATTCTTGTGCTGATTTATGAATGCTCTAAGCACCCTTATTTATAGGTGTAGAGAATTTTAATTTAGGCAGCTTAGGGTTGGGCTTTCAGGCTTGAGCCCGTAATTAATGGGCCTAGGGCTGACGTGGCATGATTTGATTGGCTCCATCAGATTTATTCCTTTATTGCACAGATTTATTCCATATATTTAAATACCAAATATATATCTATTTAATTTTGGAATTATATTTAATTTAATCCCAAAAAATATAAATAGAAAACATACTTTAATATTTAATTATTTTCTTTAAATTTTACTTGCCTACAAGGAGCACTAGATAGAAAAAATCCACCAGTTTGGATGAATGATTATGTGAGAGCAGTTACAACCAGAAATCATACTCCATTGAATACTGGTGTGTCCCCTCTCACCTTCCCATATGTGATTAATACATCACTTCCAAAGTCTCACATTGCATATTTGTTTAACCTCACAATAATTATAGAACCTAAATCTTTCAAGGAAGCATGCCAACATCCTGACTGGCAGAAAGCTATACATTTGGAACTTAGTGCATTGCAGAAGAATTACACTTGGATTATCACTGAGCTCCCACCTAGTAATAGGCCCATAGGGTGTAAGTGGATCTTTAAGACTAAAGTTAATGTTGATGACAGTATTGAAAGGTACAAGGCTCATTTGGTAGCCAAGGATACACACAAGAGTATGAAGTTAAATATCAAGAAGTATTTTCTCTAGTTGTTAATCTGGTAACTGTTAAGGTTTTTATTGCTACTGTCAGTGCTTTAGGATGGCCTCTTCATTAGTTAGATGTTAATAATGTCTTCTTACATGGACATCTTAGAGATGAAATCTATATGACACCTCCACCAGGGCTTCAAGGTGTTGAAAAGGGACAAGTATGTAAACTGGTTAAGAGCCTCTATGGACTAAAGCAGGCATCTCGTGAGTGGAATGCAGAATTCTCTAGGTTCCTCTCATCCCTAGGGTTTTCTGCATCCCAATATGACCCTTGCTTGTTCACTAGAGGATCTAAGGATACTTTTATTTGTCTCTTGGTATATGTGGACGATGTTATTGTTTTTAGTCCATCACTCAATGATACTTTTACTATCATGTATCTTGTCCCAGCCAAGTACTTCCTTGGAATGGAAATTATGAGGGGAGAAGCAGACACATCTCTTTGTCAACGAAAGTATGTCTTAGACATTCTTTCCTCCCATGGTATGTTGTGTTGCAAGCCAGCTGTGACTCCCTTCTCTGCAGGTCTTTCTCTTAATCAAGGAGCTGATCCACTTCTTAAAAATCCAGAGAATACAGAAAGCTAGTTGGCCAGCTCCTCTATCTCAACCTTACTAGGCCAAATATATCACATGCAACCCAACAATAGAGTCAATACATGGCAACTCCCACTACAGCACACTGGAATGCAGCTGTGCATGTTTTGAAGTATTTAAAAGGTTCTCCTTCTCTTGGGGTAATCTACTCATCATCTGTGGATTTTACTTGTCGAGGATTCTCTGATGCGATTGGGGTACATGTATTGACACAAGAAAGTCTCTAACAGGCTACTACATATTTCTGGGATCAAGCCTTATTTCTTGGAAGTGTAAGAAGCAGTCAACCGTTTATTTCTCTTCTACTGAAGCTAAGTATAGAGCCCTTACTGCTTATATGGATTCATAATCTTATGAAAGATTTCCACATATCCATACCTCTTCCTATTGCTCTGTACTGTGACAATCATGTTGCCATACAGATAACACAAAATCTTGTGTTTCATGAAAGAACTAAACACCTTGATATAGACTGTCACGTTGTACGTGAGAAATTTCTTGCAGGCTTTGTTCTACCTACTGCTGTGAAATTTGCTTCCCATATAGCAGATTTCTTCACTAAATCTTTGTCGGGGCCACAGTTTCATTGTTTACTCTCCAAGATAGGACTGACGGATCTCCATCAGCTCCATCTTGAGGGGAGGTGTTGAGGAATGAGTTGAAGATGAAGATGGAAGAAGCTAAATGTTGAAGATGGTGGTTACGTGAAGTGTTTTATGAGCATTATATTTTTTGTTGTCATAGGAAATCGATCCCTCATCTCTACTTATGTTATTAGAGTTTAAACTCTTTCTGTTGGATGTTGTTCCACGTGGACGTATCAGATCATTAGGGTTTAGTTAGTTAACTTTGTAGTCGTGTTTTCTTTTCATGCGACTTTACCTTTATGCTTGTCGTATAAATATGTAAAAGTTGACGCAGCAGCAGTAATGAAGATCTAAATATTGTGGTTTATTTCTCCTTCTTTTCCTATTCGAACAATATATTATTATTTAAAAATTCATAGTAACTTTGTTAATCATTGTAAAATTAATTTCAAATAAGTCTTATTCAGGAAAATGCTCCTCTACTTACTGTGGGAATATTAAAAATGTCCACCGCTAACGTGACATTGTCATGTTAACAATTTTTCTATAAGAGTTTAGATTTTTTTTTTTTTTTTTTTTTTTTTTTTTTTTTAGGTTTATAGTTTTTTAGGTATGAATTATTTTTATGGAATGTATTAACTACATCATTAACATGTCACCCGTGGACATATTAAAAAATTTCACGGTGGGTAGGGAGCATTTTTATTCATTTGAACAATCGGAACAACATTGCATTTATTTTGCTAAAAAAGTTTTCTAAAATTATATATTGAGATGAATGATATTAGTGATACCACATTAATAATAATTCATAATACTTATTAAGTCACTTAGGAATTAATATATATTAGAGATAGTTTGTCTTTTGAATAACAATAGATGTTTACCTAATCATAAATTTTTTTTTTTTTCTGAGCCTTCGTGTAAGAGTTTTATAATATTATAACAAACTAATTTATTTTATGGGAGTTTATAGTACTACTTATTTAATAAAAAGGTTAATGTCGTATGAATACATGAATTTTGCATCATATTTCATTTTTTCCACAAACTTTTAAAATCTGTCTAAATACATAAACTTTGCAACTTGTTCAATTTTTCCATAAATCGGAGCTCCGATAAGTTTGATGCTGACATGGATATGATTTGTCAATTTTTAATATTAATGTTGGATGGGGTGTAAAATATATGATGAGGTGTATAGGAAACAACGTCGTTTCGTTCTCTATCCATCTTCTTCTTCTGCAACTCTCTCTCTCTCTCTCTCTCCCTCTCTCTCTCTCTCTCTCTCTCTCTCTCTCTCTCTCTCTCTCTCTCCATCTTCTTTCTTCTTCTGCAACTCGTTGCCGGCCACATCTTCATCTATGGTGGTTGTTCCCAAGACAAGTATTCTCCAAACTCACCTTACGAAACCAATAAAAACTCCCTCCTCTCCTCCATCGTTGCCTCCTCCCCCCACATCCTCTACGACTCCTTTGCTGTCGGCAACGACGTCGCTGCCGACGGTCTCTACCAGTGTCGTGGCGACCTCCGCCGCCGCCATGAACCATCATGTGCAACAAAATTCATCTATCATCCTTTCAAGAAAATGGATAGCGAATGGAATTAAAATTTCTTCCATCTCAAAACAGCGAAATCCAAAACAATAGTGAAGGAAACAACAATTGCAAGATAAAAAAACAGTAGAGAGAGAGACTTATAATGGGTGTGTCTTTGATACAGAGGTGGGGCAGAGGCACAGTGTTGCTAACGTGCACCGGTCCAAGCAGCGCACCCAATACGCCGAGTAGCAGTCGCAGATCGGACCCGTAGTAGTCCGGGCCGACAGCGGGGGTAGAAGGAGCCCGACAGAGCCAATGGGTGCACCTCTCACTCTTCGGGTCAGCAGAATCTGACCCGTTTGGATATGGGCCTTCCCTAAGAGGTGAAGGTGAAGACGATGTGCGGTGCGGTGGCAGCGGCGGACATGTTCTTGGCGCAATGTTGCGTTCGATATTGGGAGGCGAGATATTACTATTCTCGGTGGAATCGAGAAGGAGTACGTTTCCCGATTCGAGATGCTTCTTGGGAGAAACCCTAAGCTTTAATTTGAGTCCGAAACGACGTCATTTTAATTCTGAAACTACGTCGTTTTGTTCGTCGGAAAAAATTAAACACGTCACACTCCCGGCAACCACATAGGCTCCAGGCCAGCATCAATTTGGGGGGAAAATCAAGTTATGGAAAAATTGAACAAGTTGCAAAGTTTATGTATTTAGACAGATTTTGAAAGTTCGTGGAAAAAACGGAATCTAGAGGAAAGTTCATTTATTTATAGGGCATTAACCCTTAATAAAATATGAAAGATGATTAGCCATGTTGAAACTTAAACATACCAGATCCAGACATATAAAATTTCGTAACTATATTTAACATATATTCTTGAAATAACTATAACAAATAAATTTTATAACTACATTTAAAATAAATAGAGCTACAAACACATAAATATTTTGGATTTTCTTATTTATCTTTTAAACTTAGTAATAAACATATGAATTTATGAAAATTTCTATAACCATTGATTTCAAAGGAAAATTTAAAGAAAAATATTTCAAGGTAATGAAGAAAATAGTTCTTCAGTAATTCAATCGCAGTATTTACGAGCGAATGCACGTAATTAATCCAGTTAACCTAAAAAGATCTTTGATATGATATGCTCAACTACTATGCCCAAGCAGTGGACCCAACTAAGATAGGGCTCACTAATAGAGCTCGACCTAAATAGTTCGGCTCATGAAGACACCAAGTCCTAGAAGATGTAGGAGAGATGGACGTGCACGAAGAGATATGTATGAGGAATCCTAGTTATGGTACTCTATGTGTGTATGTATAAATAGAGGCTAGGTTAGAGGGGGGAGGACATCTACACTTTTTGTACTCCTTATGCATAAACCCTAATAAACGTATTCTCTCTTTTCATCCGTGGACGTACGACGTAGATCTGTTAAAACAGATCGAACCACGTAAACCCTCTCTCGCATTCAATTTCATTTTTCTTTTAGCTATTATTTGATTGCACCAAAAACAGATTCGATCAATCTTTTCAACGTCCTTTTGGAGATATTTGACAACATTGGATAAGTAGAAGATTAACATTTATAGGCTTGAATTTGAATTCTGTTCGATGGTGTTTGTACTAGTTGCACTCTACGTGGTATAGGACAGGTCGTGTAGATCTATGAAGGTGAATTAATCGAACATTGATAGGAATCCAACAATCTTGAAATCTTCTAAGTCATTAAGGCTGGACTTTTGAATAGAGAAGACTGATAGATTTGACTAAGGTAGGTTGATCCCTATAGGGAAGGTCGTTACTACGACATTTCCTTTACACGATGGATCAACATGACTCGTAAGAATTTAAATACTCGACCTTGCTTAACATATAGCAAGTCGATCTATCGCTCTTAACTCTTATCTTAAAATAAAATTGTATAAATGTGATTTTCAAAATCGAAATGCAAAGAGTTCCCGACATTTCCCATAATTCGTTTTATACAATTCTTTTGTTGTTATTGTGTTAACTAGAACATTTCGCCCGTACGATGTACGGATCTAATTTTCGTTATATCTTGTAATGGTATACATTAAAATGTGGAATCATAATATAAAAATTGTAATATTAGCTATGCATGTACTGGCATGACATTTCATCAATTGTTAAAGATATATTAATTGATGCATTCTTCATTTTAAAACATGATTTTGGATAAATTATTATATGTAATTGCATATGTGTGTTGATATAACGGTGAAGATGGTGAAGATTAATGCCTGAGACATTTGATTCAAGTAATATGTAACGTTAATTTTATGTTAAATTATATAAGAAGAGTTTGCATAACCAAATTATAAACCTATATAGTTACCACATATATACTTCCTTGTTTCTTCTAAAACAATCATTTTATTTTCGGTGCAATTTTTAAGAAAATTGAGGTTTGTTGTATAAATGTGATCCACCTACTTTAAATAGAAGTTTGTTTTATTAAAATAGTGTATTAACTGGTTAATAAGTCATTAATAGCTAGATAATTCACATAAAATTGTTAATTATGAAAAAATAGGAAAGTGGTCGCTTGACCCATCTAATAACACCCCAAATTCCTAAAATAATAACTTAATCATTTTTCAAGAAAATCGAAGGAGTATATTCCAAAAAGAACACTCCTAAAAGTAAAGTGTTAATAATCTAATGCACAAAAGAAAGGGGGTTTATGTATGTGGCATACAAAATTCATCTCTTCTTTTTATAGCATGCAAATATTATGTGTGTTGATTAACCAGCGAAATAAATATGAAGAAGCATGGAAAAATATACCTTAAATTTCTCTTATCGACTCATTTATATGGCTAGAGCCTAGAAGCTAGAAGTGTTAATTTCTTGTCAAGAAACCCCAAAACAGAGTATTCAATTTTGTCCCCCGAGAAGGAATTGAAATAAAAAATTAAAAGACATGTTAAATATGTGATTAAATCAGCAAAGATATGAAAGTTCTTGATTTTAATTAATTTTTTAAAGAAGCACTTCATCTCCAAAAGATTTCTTTTATTTCTTTTTTTTTTTTTTGAAAAAAAAAATGTTGCAATATTTTACTTTTAGATCGAGTTCGATAGTTGAAATCAAAGACACCTGAAGTAGTAGTAGTAATAATAATAATAATAGTAGTAATAATAATAATAATATTTATTATTATTATTATTATTATTTGAAAAAATGTTTTTTTCCTTCTGTAATTTTTCTATTTAGATAAGAAATAAACACACATACATAAATTAAAAATAAAAAGGGCCATAACGCAAGGTAAAAGGGAAATAGTAATCTTTATGTTCCACCATTAAAACATGAATTCTTCTACAAAGACAAAGCAAATAATATAGCATAACTTAGGCAAATAAAAAAACTCGACTGAAATCATAAATAATATCAGAGCAATCACGATATGAAGATGAGATAAACACAGACCTGCCAAAATCTGCCTATTAATTATAAGCTTTCCCTAACTTATCAAAATTTATTATTTATAGATAAACATTATCCAAGCTTAGAAATTAATTATATTTCAACACAGAAAATATATCAAAGTATGAGAGAGAGGGGAGTGTACAAAATAATTTGAAAACATACATTGTTCATGCTCGATATGTAGATATTTGTGTTCGTGTAAAAATGGATGATTGAAACTATAACCGTATCATGAGAAAATATCAGCTAAACTTAAAAACTTGTTATGGAAAGTGACCCTAAAATTAGATCGCTTATGAAAAGATCAATCATGCGTACAATAATTCCTAGAATCTATGCATTCACAAATTCTAACAATGAATGCATAGTTTTTAGGAATTTTTGGGACTATACCAAGAGAAAAAGAAGGATTAATAATTTTAAAATGAGAAGGTAGAATAGTATTTGGATATTGCAAGGAACAAATCAAAGAAAAGTAATAGGGTGTTATTTTTTCTGGCCGCATGCAATGATCTCAGGAGCATGAGAGTGTGGAGAAATCAAAGGGAATTCTCCAAGTTTAAATCCAACTAATCAGATTCAGATTCGAAAGTTCCACTTAATTTCTAAACGCATTCATATATGCCGTCGCTGTTCAAGATCCTATTCAAAAGCTCGTCGAATTAGAAAACTTTGTTGATGAAGATGAACAAACAAATATGCCATTTGAATCATTAGGGAGAAGACAAAGCATCCTTCACGTAGATGTTGTCGATCACCATTACAATTTACAGTTCCAAGATCAATCTACTGTATATTTATAGAATGTAAGGAGTCACCTTTGTTAGGACCGACGCCAAGGGTTTCCTTTCAGCGTTTCAGAAGTGAAGGGGTTGCATCTCTTCTCTATTTTGCATCTCTTCTCTATTATTGTTAATTTATCATTTTTTTTTATTTAATTTGTATGTTTCTTTTTTGTTTTTACAGTTACCGGAATACATTATAGCATGTTTAATGGTTTTTTTTTTTTTTGGTTTGTTTGTTTCTTTTTGTTTTATGTTTTTAAAACAAAAGGAGGATAATTTCATTTTAAAAGGTTGTGTCCTTTCAATTTGGAAATATAAAATCAAACACATTATTTCGTTACAGACCAGGGGATGTGAAACGACGCAACTCTCCTATATTTTATGTTTAATTATCAGATTTTTTTTATAAAGAAAAGCCAAAAAAAAAATAATAATAGAAGTGAAATTACGATAGTACCCTTCGTACTTTGCTTTTATATAATCACAGTAATCATATAATTAGTCTAAGATATTAATGGGTTTAAATAGAATTATTTAACCGCTAATTAAGGTCTCAATTGCGATTGATATATACTATAATTAGACTTGGTTCAATTATTTATTTCGCTTCCAAATTCGAATTATTTTCTATAAATCGCCTTGAAGAACAATACACATTACGTTGAAAGGACGGATCGAATTCACAATATACAACTGCTAGCTGCACATCTAACTTTATATATTATGTCAATTATATAGGTTTATTTCTTGGATGAGTTATGAGTTCAAATTTTGTATTTGTATATATATTCCTTTTTCTTTTAAAAAAAAAAAAATAGGGCGAGTTTAATATAATCTATCTATACTTATATAAAAAGAGCCTTGTTTTACAAAATATGTATTGCATATAATATCCTTATGATATATATTAAATTAAGGGTAATAATGTAATCATATATACAATTAGTTATAATAACTGCAATATATATATATATATATATATATATACATATATATAGGGGTGGGTTCTCATGGATACTACTTAGATCATGAGAACTAGGAACTAATAATAACCCTTCATCTAACCCATATTAATGGCTGAGATTTGAACTTGATGTATATAACGGATGCTTATCTCTTAATTTTTCATGCTTTTAAGGGTATTTTTGGCATTCTTTATTCAAAGTGATCCCACCAAATCCTATTCCAGCGGGATTTACTCCCCATTTCTTTCCCAATATTCAAAACCGATTCTATCTAAAATTATTTGCATTTTTCATCTTTTTCACACATTTGTCGACAGACCAATCAAATCCACACGAATTTTGTTCATGTTTCTGCAAATTTCGTTGCTAAATTCAACAACAAATCTGCTTCGCAGCCAGCGAAACAGCCAAGAAATCTGCGTCGACTCGATTCAACAAGAAACCTGCTTCATAGTCGGCGAAACGAAGCAGCAACCGTCCGCCGAAATCTGCTTCGCAGCCAGCAAAATGGAGTAGCAACCGTCTGCTTCGCATCCGGCGAAATGGAGCAGCAAATGCTGCCGAAAACTGCGCGCTTCACAGGCGACGACTTGAGCACAACCGCTGCCGAAACCTGCTTCACGGCCGACGAACCGGAGCAGCAACCAGTCGCCGGAGCAGAAACCAGCCGCCGAAATCCCACGATCTTGTACTCTTCAGCAAATGCAAATCTGCTTCTCCATTTTTGCTTTGCATTCCAATTCCAAAACTTTGAGTGGGAATTTTTAATTTTTTTCGTCAACTATAATATGCTTTTGATTGATCTTTTTCCGTTGGCTTCTTATGCTTTGAACGTATTAATGCTTTTAACAATGAAATATTATGCTTGTATAGTAATATCAACTTGTCACCCCTAATAAACTATTATAAATATAAAAGCCTATATTTTGCTTTTGTATAGGATTATACTTTATGTCAGGATCATAATAGAAATCACACATTTTATGTGACTGATGCGTAAAGTAATAATTGATTGAATGCTTCTTTTTGTTCCCGTTATGCTTATTATATTCACAAAATTAGTGTAGTCATTTATAGCTAAACTCCAATTAAGCATTCTAACACTCGTAATAAGCCTAATTTCGTATCTAAATAAGCATGACTAATAAGAAAAAATTATATATACCTGATGAAGCATGAAAGAATTATAGTCAAGCATACGGCAAAATCAAATTAAGCATTTTAATATTAAATGACACACAAAAGAAATACGTGTTAATATTATGAGTCGTTTATATGTAAAATGTTTATATGTAAAAGTGTATTTGATGCTTAAATAGTCATTATAGTTTTCTTAAAAAATTATATAGTAATCGGCACTCGAAAGTATTAATATTAAGCATCAAATAAATTCATAATTAAGCATCAAATAAATTATAAAAAGCTAAAAACAAATAAAAAAATATATTATCCATCATTATCTATAACCTTACAAGCACTGATACGAATCATGCTTAAGTAACAATAAATATATGCTTCATAAGCAAAAATAAACATAATGTGACTTTATTAAAACAATAATGATCGTTCTTTTTCCACTCACTTTTTTACACGTAACATTGTTGTTATGAGTAATAAGCATCAAAAAATATTTTAAAAAGCAATGCTATAACCCTATAACTCTAAACCCTAAACCCTATAACCATAAACCATAAACCCAAAACCCTAAATCCTAAACCCAAAACCCAAAACCCTAAAACATAAACCGTAACTTAAACACACCCTAAACCCTAAAAGCCTAAACCCTAAACCCTAAACCCCATAACCCTAAACCTTAAACTCTAAAAATATAGTAAGACCAATATGAATGATAATTAAACATCAAATAAATTATCAAAAGCTTAAAAAAAATTAAGAAAACATTAACTATAACCTTACAAGCACTGATACGAATCATGCTTAAATAACAATAAATTTTTGCTTCATAAGCAAAAATAAAGTTACTGTGACTTTATTTAATACTCCCTCCGTTCCGGCCCATTTGGCCTAAACCCTAAAAGCCTAAACCCCATAACCCTAAACCTTAAATCTTAACCCTAGTAGCCTAAACCATAAACCCATAACCTTTAACATTAAACAATAAATTAAAAAAAAAATTAGTAAGACGAATATGAATGGTAATTAAGCATGAAATACATTATAAAAAGCTAAAAAAAATAAAGAAAACTTTATCTATAACCGAAACCCTAACCCGAAAAAACTAAACCCTAAACCCGAAACCGTAAAAGCCTAAACCCCATAACCCTAAACCCTACCACCTACACCCTAAAACCCCATAACCTAAAACTAAAACCTAAACCCTGAACTCCATAACCCTAAGAAAATAGTAAAACAAATATGAATCATAATTAAGCATCAATAAATTATAAAAAGCTAAAAACAATTAAGAAAAAAGTATATATAACCCTGCAAGTATTGATGCGAATCTTGCTTAATTAGCAATATTTATATGCTTAATTAACAATAATTATATGAATAATAATTATTTAAATAAGCATACCGAGAAAACAAATTAGGCATTTTAAAAACATAATTAAAATTGGTTATTAAATATATTAAAATTAATTAGTATTTGGGTGGATGCTTAATATATTATAGTTTATTGCTTTATATTTCTTATGTAGTTAAATTAAATTATTTTATACATTAATCGGTGTTATTTACTATTGGTTCATTATATGTTTTATATATTGTTGATTGATACTTAAATTTGAATGAGTATTGCTTGCATTCATGGTCCCATATTGAATACAAATATTAAAAAAGAAGTGAGAGAGAGTTTTGACGTAGGACATTTAAATAATAAATTAATTGCATATTGGCATTAAAGATTGAGAGAGAAAGTAAATAGTGTTGTTACTAAGAGAAAATAACCGGTAGAGAGAGGAGAGAGAAAAGCTTAAATAAATTAACATGTAATCCCACAATTTAAGGAGGATATAATGAAGATTACTTAAGTACCCTTCTATACATTAAAACTACCGAAAATAATCCATATTGGAAGATAAATCTCAACCACTAATCTATATAAATCTAAGGGTGGATATTGGTTCCTAGTTCTCACAAATAAAAAGGTGCTCATATGATCTATTCTCTCTCTCTCTCTCTCTCTCTCTCTCTCTCTCTATATATATATATATATATATATATAGGGAGTGGTTCGTGTGCAAATAAATCCTTGCGTGCTAAAATGCGAAAGATGCTTAAAACTATACAAAATCATGCTTAAATCAGTATATATTTATGCTTACAACATCATTATGCTTTTTATGTACAAATTCATGCTTAAACCTAGTCATGCTTATGATACCTCATAATCATGCTTAAATCAATTACAACCACATATCAAATTAAGATCAATGGTTCATATCTATTCCTATTTCTCACACCAGGACTTATTTCTATATGATACATCCTCTATATATATATATATATATATATATATATATATATATATAGGGGAGGGTTATTATGGATAATAGTATTAATAATGAGAACTAGGAACCAATCACAGCCTTCCATCTAAAACTAATTAATGGATGAGATTTAATCTTAACCCATAAGATTAGATGGCTACTTTTCAATATTTGTTGCTTATAGGGGCATATTAGAAAACTTTGATTTGAGGAGATCCCATCAAATCCAACAATTAAGGAATTAACACTCATATTATCACCAAATATTGAACACAATATTTTTCCCTAAATTTTATGCTTTGAACGTCTTTTTTATTATATATTCCTACAAATCCAGCGTCGTTTTTTTAATGCATATATTCGTACAATTTTTATTTCTTAATTATCTTTCATCAATTCATATTATAAAATATATACCTAAATAAGCTAAATATTAATTGTTATTAAGCAGTTTCATAAGCATGAAAATTATGAAGATTGAGTTTATAATTATGGGCACCACGTAAAATCCTTCCTAACTTAATATTCTTAATAATCAATTCGAATATTAATCAATAACATTATCCATACTCTTGCATATTTAGTTGAAAAAAATGATATATTCTTGATGCTTGATATTTAACACTTTTGTCAGCATATTGTACGCCAAAATTTATGCTTACTACGTGATTTGTTTTTTTTGTATGAATTTATGCTTCACTTGTTTTTCTGGTATGCTTGGACTACATGTTTTTTCATAGTATACAATTTAGGTTTTTTTGCTAATCGTGCTTATTTATATATGAAATTATGCAGTGTATGAATGTCTATCTAATTAAGCAATAGAATAATAACTTTTAAGCACTAAAAATATAATTAATTAAGCAAATTAGTAATATACTCTTCTATGTAAAAAATTAAACTTTGAAATTAGAACTATACCCTAACAATTATAGAAAATTAAACCCTATGGGTAAAAGGTAAACCCAAGGCTTATATGCTTCTGTAAAACTAAATTTTAGAAATACAAACTATACCCTAGTCTCCAAACCCTAGGGGTAAAAGGGTTATAGCTCTACCCCCTTCACATAGGGTTTAGCTTTCCTCTATAGGGTTTGGTTTCCCCTAACAGATAGGATATATAACTTTTAATCCCAATGTTTAGTCGTCTTACATAGAATTGTATCTTATTAATTTGCTTAATTAATTATTTTGTAATGCTTACAAGTTATTATTATATTGCTTATTTAGATAATAAAAAAAGCGATATACTCTTGATGCTTAATGTTTAGCATATTGTCAGCATCTCGTACGTTAAAATTTATGCTTACTTAACAACGTGATTTTCGTATGAATTTATGCTTCATTTGTTTTTCTTGTATGCTTGGACTATTGTTTCTTAATGTTTTTTCATTGTACACAATTATGTTTTTTTTGCTAATCGTGCTTATTTAGATATGAAATTATGCATTGTAGGAATGTTTATCTAATTAAGCAAAAGAATAATAAACGAGAAATAAGGGGGTGAAGCGATTTGCGAATTAATGATAATACATGAGTAAGAGAGAGAATAATTAATATCACCTTAAATTTAGGAACAATAAAAGGCAAATTACTCTAATACCCTTATTTTATTTAAAATTTGCCATATATATATTTAATTGGAACTATAAATCTTGATCATTGATCAATAAAAATTGATGGTTGAGATTGGTTCCTAGTTCTCATTATTTAAAAGGGTTCTCATATGATCTATTCCCTATATATATATATATATATATATATATATATATATATATATATATATATATATATATATATATATATATATATATATACTAAATTTGCCAAATATAATTTATGTTTACCTAATTTAAAAATCTATTCATGGTTCTATATATACTTATGTATTACTCCCTCCGTCCTCCATTTAGTGACGGAGGGAGTTTGGGCACGCGTTTTTTCGCATTTTATGGTATAATAATAAATTAATGTGTTAAAGTGTTAAAGTGGAATAATTGTGGGTCCATTTGAATTGTTTAATAGTATTAAAATGTTAAAATAATAAAAAGTAGATGAATAAAGTGTTAAAGTGTTAAAGTGATTGTGGGGTCTACGTCCAAAAATGGAAATTGTCAGTAAATGGAGGACGTCCCAATATAGTATTAACGTCACTAAATAGAGGACGGAGGGAGTAGATGATTAATTTAATTTATTTATTTCCTCTATATTTAAAATGATAGGGACTTAATTACTTTTGTTTTTGTTTGATTAGATTTACGTGGATTTTAATCTTTTCTTTTGTTTTAACTGAGGCGACTTTTGATTTAAAACAGAAAAAATGAAATTTTTCAAAATAAATAAAGTTCAACACTTATACCATATTTTTAATATATTTTATTTTTAATATCCTTTACGCATTAAATTAGAGTTGGAATTTTAATTTTACTTTATTTATATATATATATTTTCATTCATTGAATTATTATTATATTTACAATATGTTCATGAACATTAATTTGGACTTTAATTTTAATTCAATTTATTTCCTTGTGTATTTTTCTTTCAGAGTTTTTGAATTGATGACCTGAAATAGTAACATGAGCTAATAGAATGGCAAAATTTTATTTTATATATAGTGTCAAATATAAAAGTTAGTTGGTCACTAGAATGCTGAGCTGTCGATTTTTTCGTTGTTACTTAGTATTTTCTTTGTCCCATTGATAAAGAGTTCACTTTAAAAAAGTTAGTATATTGCTCCCTCCGTCCCACTTTATTAGTTCATCATTTCATTTCCATTTGTCTCATTTATTAGTTTCATTTTCTAAAAGGAAAACAAACAAACACACAAAAACACCCTTTAATACCCCCACATCTATGTTTTTCTTTGTTATATATTGTGCCAAAAACAAAGTGGAATAATTAAGTGGAGTGGATGGAGTATATACATAGGCTTTAAAGTCAAATAAAAACGATCTTTTAAATTCAGTAAGTCATAATCATGTTTTTTTCTCACACAACTTATTTGATAATGTTTTTTAGCTTATATATGCAATACATATTTAAAATAGATGAGTTTTTTTTTAAAATTATTAAAATAACTTTATAATACAACTAGAATATTATATCGTTCACAATCTATAAACATTATTTCCTTATTTGGTTATTCACCTTCTTTAGACCATTTTAATGATGAACGTGGACCCTGCAATAAAAGTTACACTTATACCCAATAAATGAGACCAAAAGAACCACTTTAACACATGAAAAAAACGTCCTCTAAAATACATAGGGTGTTTGGTTAATATGATTATATCATTTTAATCTCATTCAAGGTACGTTCACATATAATTACTCTTATTTTATCTTCAAATATATTTTTGTCATGGTCCCCTTATATGTCTAATTAGTCTTGCACGATTTAAACTTGGACTTATGTAAGATTGAATTTTATCATGCTAATCAAAATATACTATGATTAGAGAATCACTTTGATGCACAATCACAAAAATATTAAGCTCCGCTCTTAAAAGTTTGGGTCTGTAGATGACAAACTGGCGTAGTTTGCATAGTTAATAATAATTTTATAGTAAGTGCAACTACCTAAACCTTTTACAGTTAAAGAACAAAGAATTTCTTATTTTGAAAATCTAGAAAAACATGGATCACAATAATGGAGTTACCGATTAATGAACCGTTTGTGACATGTAAGTTTTAGTTAACGCATCATGAGATCTTAATTTAACTAATTTTTTCATAATTATTCTGCACATAGATGAATAATGCTTGATGAGTATTTGCTATATTTAATATTAAAAAAAATGTTATATTTTCTATAACAACTTTTTATGAATTTTCTACTTACAATTTTAAAAAGAAAAGTCTAACGTCTTAGACGAGACGGAGGGAGTATTTACTTATTATAATTTGTGACAAAATATATACTCCTACAATTTTAATAGTGTTATATATAATAATTGAATAAAAATGAGATTTTGGTTAATGAATATGAACATTACAAAACTTTAAAATATATGATTTTTTTTCTAACCTTATTAGAAGTTATACATAAATTTTGTGAGATCAAATATTGATATGAAAAATATAATAAAAATTACAAATAAATATAACATTACATTAATTATTTTAATGTTTTCTACGTGCGGATGCACGTTACTTTTTCTAGTTCTTTAAAGTGCATGCTTTTTTTCCTCTGGCCTTCTTCATTTTTTTACAGTTGAAACAAGCTTAAGTAATTAAGGTATACATTTCGACGGATCATCAATTTCTGGTAGCTCCCAATAATGAGTTTAAGACAATGTACTTCGTAATTCGTATATCCTACAATTAATATATATACTTTTTCCTTTAATTTATGAGTTTAAATAATAAAAAGAGTTCGAACATACAGCTATCACTCTTGATGGAAGCATAAAATAATATGATGGCAGGAATACTACTTGTGTCACAAACTAGAGATTTGAAATGAATCTTTATTTATACAATAATCATTTGAGATAATAAAATGTTTTGAGCCAATTTTACATACTCCCTCGGCCTCAGGCTAGTTGACACGTTTTTCCTTTGGGGACGTTCCGCCCTACATGACGTTTTTTTTTTTTAATAATTATATTCATAAACAACTCTCATTTATTATCAACAACACATTTTAAACTCTTTTATCACTATTTCAAACTAAACATTTCATTCTTAATTCATGTGCCGAAAGCAAACGTGTCACCTAACATGGGACGGATGAATTAGTATTTAGTTAACTTAATATTGATATTTAATCATCTGCTCCTTCATTTTGATTTGTTGTTTAAACTAATATTTGATTTACATTTTTTTTCAAAATAAATTAGGTCCGGTCACGACTATGTATATTGTGCTACGAATTTTTTGATAAGAATATGTATTTGAATTATGAATAGACATTTAAAGCACTAAGCTACGACCACAATGGTTTGTGAGCCATAAACAAAATTTTAACGTGGTAGTAGCATCAGCATGTATATATTGGAAAATGTCAAACTGCAAAATACGGACTGCCAAAGATGGCCAGATGAAGGGAAAATTGGTGAGAAGAAAAAATTAATGCTTAAATGTTATGAGAACAATTTTTAATATGTGTTCAATGTGTATTCTGTTTAAGAAATATTTTAGTTATAAACCATTTTGAAGTAAAAAATTAGTTGTCTCTCCCATAAGAGTTATACACATAGTGTGATTTATTTTAAAGGGGCACACAAGTGTTAGCTTGGCAGCATGACACGGTTAAATTTTAGTTAACTGGTATTTATCATAATTAACATATTGTAATTGATATATGCGCATAGTGAGACTTGAATACTTGTACATTTTTTAAATCAATTAACAATATAACGTACAAAATTTCCACACGTCGTGTGGACGAATTACTAGTTCTTAACAAACAGAGCCTACACTATTCCGCAAGCATCTGATGAATTGACACCAGTTCATCATATTGACGGTAGATGGATTGATGGCAACTCGTTAGACACAACACTACCTCAAATAATATATGTTTTAGCAGTTTAATTCTGTTTCTTCGAACCACCGGTTCCATTGTCCTAGCCGGACCGGTCTTAGCACCGATTCTTGATTTGAGTAGTTAAACCGAGAAGTCTGATCTGTTATTCATAACAATATCACGAAGTAACAACACTCTCGTAATGTAGTAGTGCATATATTATTTAAAAGAGAAACGTTCCCCTACCCACAATGAACACGCTTAACGTGCTCACCGCTGATGCAACATTACTAGGGTTTCTTTTTTCAAGGGGGTTAGGGTATATAAATATTTTAGTCATTATGTTCATAAATAGAATGTCACTTTATCCGTGGGCATATTAAGAATGCCCACGGTGAACAGGCGATAGCATGAATGTTTTACGTTGTTACTAGTACAATATCAAAACAACATATATGCTTACGTTGTTACTAGTACAATATCAAAACAACATATATGCTAACAATATATAAAGTTGGTTAATAATATTACTGATAGTAAAATTAATCCAAATGCTCTATTCAAACAAATGTTAAGTGCTCTTTTTATGCAATCAGCTTCAATGGACGAATCATGATATTGTCCTCGTGGTCTAACATCTGTCAAAATAGGAAAAGAGTTAGCCAAGTATACTAAGAAATGTTAGAAGTTTGTTTTAGTTTCTCTGTATATCATGGAGTATCGTTCACTACTCTTTCTGTCCAATTAAGACGGCGAGTATTTATTCTTTTTGTTGCACTATCCAAGACGAAGTATTTTCTTATATGAAAAAAATTAGTAATATAATTCCATAATTAGCAAAAAAAAATAGGCTCCACTAAATGGGCTCTTATTTTACTTGATTAAAGCTCTAAACAACAACTAACTAAAAACAAACTAAAGAATATTAAATTCTTTTAAAAATATTTTTTAAAAAAAAATACTGAAAAAATGTTAGACAGAATAAATAAAGAAAAAATTAATTTAATTAATGAGATCATAATTCATTAACATAGCGCTAATAAAATATACTCTGTAGTACTTACTACGGTACTGCCCTTAATAATTTTTCTTAATTTTCATGCCGAAAATATACACGTTGTCTTAGTTGGGACGGAGGAAGTATATGCATATTATATACACCAAATTTTATGTCTCACAATTTACATTTTTATCTGTTCATAGCAAACCAACATGACTATTTTACACATTTTAATGAGCTCAGTGAATATCTCTGACATAGGCCATAGACACATACAGTAACTGGGAAAGAACTTTGAACGAGGGGGTTTTTTCTCTTATCTAATTGTAAGAACAATAATCGAATAGATGTATAATATAATCCAATCTTATACTAAAAAAAAAAAGACACTAAACAAAAATAAAAATAAACTGAAAGTAGCATTCTTTGTGAATAAATTTAATCTAGGGTAATTCTAAACATAGCCACCAAATTACTCTTTATAGCCCCAACATAAAAATAATCCTTAAATTAATAAGTAATTTACTTGTATGCCCCTAACATCCATAGCCCCCAATTTAAATCACTCGGTAGAATTAATCTCATAACCCCCTCTCCCTAATCCATCTTTAATAATGATTGAAAAAAATTTATATTTCTTTTCCTTCTATCTTCATCAAAAAGTTCTATAAATTGCGTTCTCAATATCTGCTTTCTCTTACCTCCGTCCCTCATTTTGTTTTATAATTTACATTTTGATAGAATGAGGGAAGTGAAGTCGGAGGAGTAATTACGTGAAGGTTGTAGAAAGCGCTCGCTTGGGAGGAAACCGTCGTAGAGGATTCCGACGATCTTGTTGGGATTTGTAGAGAGGAGAGTGAGGGTAATGGAGGAGTTGATGAGGAATGGGGGTTTTGAGGTTAAGTTGAAATCATTGATGGTGGCTTGTGCGAGAGAGAAGCGTGGGTTTGTTGGGTGGAGGAGGAGTATATGGGGATGGAAAGGATGGATGTTGAGAGGTAAAAAGACTCTTCTTCTTTAACTTTTGGTATTCGAATGCTTGCTGCTCCGCACAATGTTCGAGAGATTTCTCGTGAGTAATGAACATTGCAAAGATAGATAGGAGTTAATAGACAAGAATGTAAAATCATAAACCGAAATAAGGGACGAAAGGAAGAGAAACTTGCAAAATAATTTGATGGAGAAGAAAGAAGGAAGACGAAATTAGGGAGGGGGTTACGATTGGGGGCTATGTGATTAGAGGACATATAAGTAAATTACTTATTAATTTTATGATTATTTTTATATTGGGGGCTATAGTGAGTAATTTGGTGGCTATGTTTAGAATTACCCTTTAATCTATACCGAAAGAGTTGATCTAGTAAAAATTTTAAATAACTTAAACTATAAGTAATTTTTATTCCTCCCCAAATCTATTCATAGAATTTCTTTTCGGTACATCCCCACCAAACTAACGTAACACTATAGTAATGTGTTGTGGCCCAGTCTCCGTTCACTAAAAAACTCAATATACTATCATATTTGCTCAACCAAATATACGTACCAATTTTGGGGATGGAAGGAATTTTATATTAAGAAATAGATAACAAAAATATGAAACTTACGTGGCAATGGTAAACGTAACCAGGATCTCTTGTGGCGTCGAAAGGATATGAAGCATTTTGGTCTAGCAAATTAAACCTAACGACGATTGTTGTGATGTAACCGGGAAACATTTTCACCACATTTTTCCAAGTCTTCTCATACTCCGGTATGGCCAGCAACTTCCCGGTCGCATGATGCGTAATATTACATGCGATGGCATCATTTTTCGAAATCATGCAAGACTTGAATTCATCCAAACTCACCAACTCCTGCACCTTGACTGCCTGAAATGTTGCTAAATGTATGTGGAAAGGGTGATTATCCTCAGTTAAATTAATCACCTCCCAAACCTCCGTTGTGCCTACTTTAGGTGTTTCGGTCACCGGATCCTCGAACTTCTTCGCGTTGATTAACAAACTTGTGGGTTCCCCAGTGGTACTTTCGTACTCATAAAGTGTTATAAACCTTTTATCCACACAATCTTCTTTTGTAGGTAACGGGTATGATGTTAACTTCTTAGGTATCTCCTCATTCTGACACAGATTGTGGTCACATTTGTGCTCTTGCTCGATTGTAAACTTCATAATCTTACTATTCAAGTGATCCACCGGGTCTCCTGACGGGAAAGGGTAGGGTGCATCATTTGTCAGCAAGCAGTCTTGGGCCGTAGTACTTGTGAAGTCTATGATCACGTCAGCACCTTCAGACGGAGCCAATAATATGGTTTGAGTAGTTACAGGTGACGACAGGTAGGATGCATCCGATCCGACTACGATGAATGAGATCCCATTGGTTAATGCCAAATTATAAAACCTCGCGTTGGAAGTGTTGACTATGCGAAATCTATATTTTCGAGGTTTAACCACCAAATAAGGCCAAGCTTTTCCATTGACTATGATGACATTGCCAAAATATTCAGGTTGCCATTGCGGATGGATGTTAGGGTTGTTGCCGGTCCGGTTCACGTAGATCGAGCCATCTCTATTAAAAGTACGATCTGAAATCATAAGGTGGCGATCAAATACGGGACCTCGTGGAAGATTCAATTTGAATTCTAGGGTAAAATCTCTTAGTGTATAGGCACCAAAAAGTCCAGCTAGGATGTTGATCCGAGTCAAACCTAAGGCATGATCATGGTACCACATGTTCCCGCCATGTTGTACGTTTGAGTAGGTGTATGTTGGCGTTGACCATTTATGTCCGGTTTCTCGAAATTCGGATGTGAACCAGGCAAATGTGCTTCCATCGGACTCCGGCGATTGAACACCTCCATGAAGGTGCACCACCGTGGGGACGCCGCCGTGTTTGGGGATGGCGGTGGGGATGGTTGGGTCCCATGGTAGAATGTGAGATTGAGGGAGGTAATTGTGCCACGTCACACTTAATGGTACACCTCTAACTGCCTCGATGGTGGGACCAGGAACAGTTGCGCGTGAAGCTGACGTGCCGTAGGCAAACACGGTGGTTGGAGGCAGATCACGGTGGAATTTCTGTCTCCATTAATGAGGAAAATAGAATTTAAATTACTATTACAATAAAAATTAGTGATACAATTAAAAAGTAAAAAAAAACTAATATTTTATTATGAGAATATTTACGTATTTATTTTAGAACTGTACAAGTATAAAATCGTACAAATTTCGATATTTTTGTCTTCATAGAAATCAATCGTGTCACAAATAATTATATTTATTAATTTCATATTATATTTTTTATAGAGATAAAAAGTGAAATATGATAGCAAAATAAAATAGTCTATCATTTATGATAAAATAATAATTAAAATTTAAAAAAATTATACATTCTAAGTTTCGATTTATCAACCTATTTTGACATAATAAAACTAAAATTAAATGTAAAAAATTAATTATAAACTCTAAAATGGATGAGTGAACCTTAAAAAAAAAATTGTAAAATTATCCTAAATCATAATAAGTTGAAATTGGTAAAAACAAAATAAATAAATTTAATAAAAATCAACATTTGATACATACAGTTGGTACACATAAAAATGTGGATAAATGATCTCATGTCGTAGTAATGACTTACTCCCTTCTCTTTTTATCAAAGATGCCCTTACTCGTCCTAATTTATGCTAATAATTTAGTGACTTATTGCACGAAGAGTTTAATTCATCTAACACATACTCCCTCCATTCACAATTTTTAGGGTTTCTTTTCTTTTTCATTCAACAATCTTTACGATCTTTCTAAAACTAATCATCTCTTTGAATATCACTTCGTCACATCACCACCACACATTTTAACACATCACTACAATACATTAAATTCCATAACAACCAGTTACGGCTCAATAGATCGTGGACAATTTAAGATAAAAGTGTGACCAAGCGACTTTCTTTTATTTTACAAGCCAAAGATTTTTCACTTGCATATTTTCACGTACAACTATAAAAGGAGGAGATGGCTATTTATAACCAATGATCATAATATGATATTTTCATCATTAGAGTATAAGTGATCATAATATGATATGTATTTGTTCTAATAAAAAAACATTTTAAAATTAATGTAAATGAATATTTAGATTATGGCTCGGTACACACTAATGTTACTTTTATTAAGTGTTTGGTTTAATGGTAGTAAGGGAGTCACTTATGAGGGGATTCCCTTTCCCTTGTTTCCCCTCCTTCTTGAGGGGTAACAATTTAAGGGATTGGGTTACCCTCAAGTAAGGGTAATGGTTAACTTGTTGTTCAAACCAAACAATAAGTAATGGATTCACTTAATTGTTTCCCTTTCTTTGTCCAAAAAAAGGTGAACCAAACGAGGGCTAAAATCGAGATAGAGAATCACACTGAGAACTAACCTATATACTAAATTTACAAAGAAATAATAGAAATGATAAATTTATGATACGCACCCATTTCTTCTCGTACATGCCAATCGTAAGGTTGATAGGCTTCGGGTTGCCGTAGCCGCGATAATAGCCGTAGATCTTGGGCATCTCAGGCAGCTCATCCACATACATTTCCAGGTCCTGTCCATTTAAGATCTTCGCATAAAAAATCAACAGCCACCAAATTGAAACGAATGCACTACCCTTCATTGTCTACCACCAATATTAATATAAAAAAAAATGATAAGTTAAATATAAATGATTTATTTTTCCTAATTCAATTAAGAAGCATGAAGCTTTTATTATAACCACAAAAAGCGTCCCCTTTAGTATTGCTATTGCATCTCCTTTTTATCAAATGTTTGGAATGTCGCTGGTCTCCGCTTGCCATTTGTCAAAAGTAAAAATATTAAAAGAAAAAAAGAAGGGAAAAAAAAAGAAAAAAAGAAAAAGGAGAGATAAAAGAAGATAACGAGAAGAGATATAGAGATTAGAAAGTAACTTCGCTGGAGTATATTTGCGGGAAAACATATTAATGCATGTATCAAACATATTTGAATTGGGAAACGGGGATGATACAAACATTTGTAATCGGTAGCGAAGTCTCAAACTCTTAAAAGGGACCTAAATCCCACCCCACTAAAAAAATCATTTTTATGTTCTTATGAGATTATAATTTTGTTGTAGTTTTGTGTAAATTTTAATGCAAAAGCTCATGCTAGCCCCGCCATTGTTTGTAATGCAAATGTTTGTGTTAATGCACATGTCAAATCAATTTAAAGTATTGGTATTTCCGTTCCTCGCAAGCGAATGTTCTAGTTTGCAAAGTTTTATAATTTACAATATTCTATTTTAGGATACAAATTTTTGTACATAAAATTTTGAGAGCTATAAATAATAAGGTAATCTAAATTTAATACTCCCTCCGGTTACTGGTCACTGGATTTGGCCTCCTTTCTGAAATAGTGTGATTATCCCATTTGACATATTTCAATTTAAGGTCGATCGGAATGTTCTAGTTTGCAAAGTTTTATAATTCACTATATATCTATACTAGGAAGCAAATTTTGGTATATAAAACTTTGAGAGCTATAAATAATAAGGTGATTCAAATTTAACATTCCCTCCGCTCACTCAATTTGGCCACCTTTTCAAAATAGTGAGTTTAACTTATTTGGCATACTAGTGTTGTAGCCCGGGCTATTGCACGTGATATACATTACAATTAGTATTTTCAATTTAATTGTTTTGTTTTTCTAGTTGAGTCGTTCCACACCAATCATCATGTTTGTTAAAATGGAAAGGACTAACCCTTATTTTTCAATGTCTGCCTCTTACTTTTTATTTTATGTATCACACCTAAAATTATGTGCCTAAATAAAACAATACAATTCGTCTGAAATTGGTGAGTATAAAAAAAGTATCTCAATAAATTATTGTATATAATTAAGAAAATTTAACGATATTGAATTTACTATTTAAATATATAATTTTATACTATATGGTTGGTAAAAAATATACAAAATTGTAGCACAAATAAAATATTTATAAGGCCATTCCAATAATGATCGATATCATTTGCCAAATTCACATAAAATATCACTCAGACATAATGATTCAAACATTTTTAAGCACTTTATCAATAATATATATATATATATATATATATAGGGAGTGGTTCGTGTGCAAATAAATCATGACGTGCTAAAATGCGAAAGATGCTTAAAACTATACAAAATCATGCTTAAATCAGTATATATTTATGCTTTCAACACCATTATGCTTTTTAATGTACAAATTCATGCTTAAATCTAGTCATGCTTATGATACCTTATAATCATGCTTAAATCAATTACAGCCACAGATCAAACTAAGATCAATGGTCCAGATCTATTCCTATTTCTCACACCAGAACTTATTTCTATATGATCCATTCTCTCTCTCTCTCTCTCTCTCTCTCTCTCTCTCTCTCTCTCTCTCTCTCTCTCTCTCTATATATATATATATATATATATATATATATATATATATATATATATATATATATAGCAGAGAGATCACATACAAAAGACAGGTTCCGTAAGAAATGAGAAGTGATCCGGACCATTGATCTGTATGATCTACAGTGTAGATTAACTGTTGCATTATGATTTTACTGAAAATGCATTATTATTGTATAGATAATGCATATAATGCATTGTGCATTATAGTTATGTATATCATGCATTATAAATTATGCATAAAATACATCATTCTTTATTTTTTACGATAAACATATTTTGTACAAGATCTCACCCCTATATATATATATATATATATATATATATATATATATATAGAAATAAGTCCTGATGTGAGAAATAAGAATAGATCTGAAACATTGATCTTAATTTAATCTATGGCTGTAATTGATTTAAGCATGATTATAATGTATTATAAGCATGACTAGGTTTAAGCATACATTTGTACATTAAAAAGCATAATGGTGTTGTAAGCATAAATATATACTGATTTAAGCATGATTTTATATAGGTGAGAGATCAAATGAGATCTCTATACCTAAGTAGTAACTAGGATCCAATCCTAGCCTTCCATTCTTCCAAATCTACGGTTATTAATATATCAATATCTTTTTATTATTTTATTCTATTTCGTAATATCAAAGGGCATTGGAGTAAAATTATACGAAGGTAATCGCAATTTCCTTTATTACAGGGATTTCAATATAACCTCAGCATTTTAACAAATAAAATATATTTATTCACGTTTGTTGATTTGTGATTGACCATTGAAGCTTTATTATCATATTTTATATTTTCAATTCTAATTTTGAGCATTAATATATATATATATATATATATATATATATATATATATATATATATATATATAGGGAGTGGTTCGTGTGCAAATAAATCATTGCGTGAGAAAATGAGAAAGATGCTTAAAACTATACAAAATCATGCTTAAGTCAGTATATATTTATGCTTACAACACCATTATGCTTTTTAATGTACAAATCCATGCTTAAACCTAGTCATGCTTATGATACCTTATAATCATGCTTAAATCAATTACAGTCATAGATCAAATCAAGATCAATGGTTCAGATCCATTCCTATTTCTCACACCAGGACTTATTTCTATATGATCCATCCTATATATATATATATATATATATATATATATATATATATATATATATATATATATATATATATATATATATTCTATGGTAGAAATTAACAATTTTTCATTTCCCATTTAAATGCAAATAAGCAATTCATAAAATGAAAATAAGCAAGTCAAAGATAAAATGATATATATACAAAATAAACATAGTATAAATAAGCAATTTGATGACTGTATACAAGCAATTTAAAATGTACGAACAAGCAATTCAAAAGGTGACATATATATGTACATAAAATAGGAAATTTGGCTTAGAGTAATTAAGCAATTTAATAAATAAGCTATTCAAAATATGAAATATATAAATATACACGCAAATTGAATCAAGATAAACAAATTAAATGGGTGACATATATGCACAATATAATCGCTATATGCTTGTAAATAAGCAATTGAAACCTTGTAATTAAGCATGTATTTACAACAAATAAGCAATTAAATATAGTGTATATATATTTAATGAAAATATTATTGCATTATCATCGTATCCTCCATTGTAATCCACATGTTCCGATTATGACGCGATATTCTAGTATTAGAGTTAGTTATTTTTTTACTAATTTACATATTTATCCCTTATGTTAGTGTAGTAATTAACGAAATTAAATAATAACTGATTAATCAAACCAATTTGGAACGTCCGATTGCTCAAGATCGACGGTGTACATTGATAAACACGGATTTTGTACGTGTTACGAGAGTATAATTGTGCTTCAGCGTATTATCTTGATCAAGTTTGATACTTTTAATGTATATTTCTTACACTCGGGAATATTGCACTTGATCTTGGTTTTGTTGAGTTGTATAGGGAAAATAGGAGGAAAAGGGAAATTACATCATCTACATGGCAATGGGCCTTAAATCTTGCTTAGGCAGTTAGGCCCAGCCCAGCAAGCCAAGGAACCAAAGGAGACGCGGCACACAAAGTCTTCACAACTCCATGCATGCATGCGGCCGCGCCACCACATCCTTCAGCCGCGTTTTCCGCCTCACTTCTAATTACAGACGCGGCAGCGTCGATGCCGGCACCATCCCGCGCCCAGGAGACGCATCTCCGCGTCATCTCACGCCGCTCTCACGCGCGGCAGCGCCTCTCTTCTCCCCACCCGCGCCTTCACCTTGAGCCTTGAGACGCGGCGGCGTCTGCATCTCCTCCTTGCCGCGCCCAGGAGGGGCAATCTCCGAGCCTGGGCCACGCGGTCATTCACGCCGCCGCGCTTCCGACCACCTCCTGCCGTGCCTTCTTGTTACGGAAAGAGCACCTAAGGTGCGGCGGTTACGATTCGATTTGAATGAATCTCGTAACAGAAGATTGGGATGAGGGAGATAAAAGAGGGGGAGAAGAAGAGAGAAGGGAGATGAGATTTTATCTCGCACTCTACGAAAATCACAAGCGACTTGGGATTCAACCTTGGGAGAAGAAGATCGAAGGATTCAAGTCGGCGATATTCGGAGCCTAGTTCTCTACGGTTTTCGTTTGTTATCGATTATGCTTACTTCGAATCTTGGGATTTTTGTCTTCATTATGTTTGGCTAATTTTCTATTATTCTAGAGTTAGGGAGTAGATGAATATTGTAGACTCGATTTAGTTTTCGTTAATCGATCTAGACTTTCTATTGTTTCGTATGTTCTTGTATGCATTGCTTGCTTATTTGATTAGCTACCAAATTCGCATGATTTATTGTGTTGATTCGATAGGCGGAAGATGAGAATTAACACTCGAATTGGGAACATAGGACACACATTTCAATAAAGTCGAGAGATCTTGAGATTTGTGTGAGAGCTTTTAACCCTTTGAACTTTTAGGACTTTCATGTGTTAGATATTAGTTGGGCACAACAATTCTTGCATGAAATCTACGGTTTAGGCACTACGGAAGTAGGTTTAAGCTTATTGTGTGGTTGCTTTAGCAATAGTCGAGTCCTCTATGTGATTGATTGATTTCTATTAAATTGAATTCGTATGTTCATCGAAACCGAAGCTCTAGAATAATTCCTCTCTTATTTGATTCTCTCGTTGCTTGTTATTTGTTTAAGTTCATTTACTTTTAATTAGTTTAGTAAAACAAAATCCAACGATTTATTCGTCTAGATAGAGGATAGGAAATTAGACTAGTACTCATTAGTTTAATTAGTCCTCGTGGAATACGACCTTGCTTCCCTATCTATAATTACACCCGTACACTTGCGGTAGTAAAAATATTAGTGAACAAGTTTTTGGCGCCGTTGCCGGGGACTGATTTTCTTTCTAGTGATATTAGTTAGATTTCTTTGAAACTAATTTAGACATTTTATTTTTCCGAATTTTATTTTCACTTTTGGTTCGTTTGAATTGCTTAATTATTCTTTTCGTTGGAGTATAGGTGGTTAATGCGCACAAGATCTTCAGGTATCACTCTAGAGCCTGTAGACCCGGAGATAGAAGCCACCTGTCGTCGGAACAACGCAAAGAGAAACAAGAGGAAAATGGCAACTCAAGAGGAGTTCAATCAACTCAGGGAACAGTTAAGAGTTTTGATGGAGGCTCAGGAACGAGCAAATAATCACCCAGCTCCTATTCAAGATCAGTTTCAGACTGTTATAGCTCATGGAGGAATTCCCGGACCAGCTATCGATGCCAACAATTTCGAGTTGAAGACGGGCTTGATATCAATGGTCCAGCAGAATCAGTATGGGGGAGGTCCTTTGGAGGACCCGAACGCTCACCTCAGTCAATTCTTGGACTTATGTGCCACAATTAAGATCAATGGAGCACCTGAGGATGCCATCAAAATTCGCCTCTTTCCTTTCTCTTTGAGAGATAAGGCGAAACAGTGGTTCCAATCCATAGAGTTGGGAGGAGACGTTACTTGGGAGGATCTGGCTCACAAGTTCTTATTCAAGTTCCAACCTCCGGGCCTCATGTTTAAGTTGAAGATGGAGATCACTCACTTTCAACAATACGAAGGGGAGAGTCTCTACGAAGCATGGGAAAGATTCAAGGAAACAATCAGAAAGTGTCCAAACCATGGCTTCGACTTAGGTACCCGCATTATGATCTTCTACAATGCATGTAATGGGGAATTACGAAGACTCATGGATGTTGCTGCTGGAGGAGCATTGTTGTGCAAAGGGGGAGACGAGGCCATTGATATAATTGAGAACATGGCATCCACAAGCTATCAGTGGCCAACAGAGAGAAATAGTTTGAGGAAATTAAGTAGTTGTGGCCGAGAGCAAGGATCCTCTTCTTGCAATCACAAATCAGATAGCGGCCTTGTCTAGCAAGTTCGAGACCATGATGCATGCCCGAAATAATCCTAAAGCAGAGGGCATTCAATTCGAAGAAGCAAATTGGGTCAACAATCAAGGCTTCCGTCAAAACCAAGAAGGTTATCAAGGAGGCCGTTCGAATCAAGGTGCATACCAAGGCTATCAAGCAATCCCTTCTCACCCGAATCTTGCATATGAGAATCCAAACAATGCCCTTCAACCACCGCCCGGATTTTCAGCATCTAATGGTGTGATCAATGAGCCGAAAAAGCCAAATTTGGAGGATGTGCTCATGAAATACATCTCAAGCTCCGATACAAGAATGTCTGCGATTGAGACGCAAGTGAAGATGATAGAGAAACAAGTGAGCCAAATTGCGAACTCTTTGAGCAACCAACATAATCTGGGGCAATTTCCAAGCAACACGGTGGTGAATCCCAAGGAGCAATGCAAAGCCATCATGTTGAGGAGTGACACCACATATGAGGGACCGAAGATGCCGGAGCACGAGCCCGAAAGTGTAAAGATTCAAGAGGAAAAAGAAGAGCTCACACCGGCCATGAAAGAGAAGAAGGAAGGGAAAATGCCCAAACCCCTACCACCACCTTTGCATGTTCCTATGCCTTTTCCTCAAAGGCATCAAAAGAAGATGGGGGATGAGCAATTTTCCAGATTTTTGGACATCTTTCGGAAGGTCCAAATCAACATTCCGTTGGTAGAAGCTCTACAACAAATGCCCAAGTATGCCAAGTTCCTCAAAGATGTGATTTCAAAGAAGAAGAAGTGGGGAGACTTTGAGACAGTGAACTTGAAAGAAGAGTGTAGTGCTATCTTACAACGGAAGTTGCCCATCAAGTCCAAAGATCCGGGTAGTTTCACAATTGCTTGTGAGATTGGGGGGATGACATTCGGAAGAGCGCTATGTGATTTGGGTGCAAGTGTCAATTGATTGGTGTGTAAATGTTAGGATTTTCGTAGTGTTTTCGAGTCCGTTTTCGTTATGTTTTTGTGTCATTTTGTTTGCATTTTGCTATGATTCGGTTGTTTGGAGTTTGGTTCGTGTAGGATCATTAGGTGGAAGAAATGGAAGGAAACGGGTCGAAAAGGGCGGAAAGTTGAGAAAAAATCGAGCATGGAGCGAGCACGACGCTGGACGACCGTCCAAGGCAGTGGACGGCCGTCCAGAGTACGCTGGACGAGCGCAGAGTACCCTGGACGAGCGTCCAGGGAAAAATTGAAGTGAAGTGCGAGTGCAACGTTGGACGAGCGTCCAACGTACGTTGGACGACCGTCCAACGCTCCGGCCAGCTATCATTTCCTTTTTCATCTAGGTTTTTACCTAGTATATATATATCATCCTTGTGCACGAATTTGTATCATCATATATCATATTTTAGCTTTAGTTTCCAGCACTTAAACACTTTTATTAGCTTTCTATTGTTCGGATCCGGATTCTTCGTTATTGCAATTTAATTCAAGACGTTTAATTTACTTCAAGTTCTTCGTTCTTCATCTCAATTTTCGTAAGTTCTTTTATTGCTTTCGTTTACTTGTTTAATTGCTTGCTTTCGTTTAGATTCGTTTTCTTAATTGCTTCGTTTAAATTCCTTAGTTTAATTTCATTCTTTCGATTTCTAGTTTAAAGTTTAGATTCGTTTTCCTTCGATTTCAATTCTTCCGTTTTTCAAAGCTTTTTAAGTTAGGTTTATTTGCCTTTAATTTCCAGATTTCAATTCATCATGTCTAGATTTATTTATGCTTCTTTCTTTGCTTTCGTTTCTTTTGTTGCTTCCTTTATTGCTTTCTTTTCGATACTTGCCTAGGTAGATTAATCGTTTTACTTTAATCGTTTTTCTTTAGTTTAATTCTAGATTTATTTCCTCGTTCTTAGATTAGTTATTTACTCGCTTTTATTTATTGCTTTGATTTATTTCATTTGCCTAGGATTTAAAACAAAAACCCCAAAAATCTTCTTTACTTGCTTTCCTAGATTTAGGCTAGATTAGATTTTTACTACATAATTGATTGCCCTGTTAAGTTTTCCTTGAGATTCGATACTTAGGTTTTACTTGCTAGTGCTACGATAGATTTCGTCTATTGCGAACACTTTTTAGTGAAACAAATTTTGGCGCCGTTGCCGGGGATCGAACCCGGGTCACCCGCGTGACAGGCGGGAATACTTACCCGCGTGACAGGCGGGAATACTTACCAAATTTTGGCGCCGTTGCCGGGGAAAACTTTAGGCGATTTATTGTGTAGTATTTTTATTTGTTTAATTTGTTTTATTTTTATTTGTGTTTCTTCGATTTTCTTATTTCTCCCACTCGGTGCTTTTAACCCTTTTGTTGAGTGTTGTTTATGCATGGTCGTCAAAGTCTTCAAAGGAATTTAGCGCCCTACGTCGACAACATCCATCAAAGGAAAGCGATTTTAGCCGCGAAGGAGAAGGAGGAGATCGATTCTCGAGACTTTGGTTTAGTCTTGTTGTTTGCAGAGCCCGAAGCCATGGCAGCTAGAGTCATGGGCGATTTTGCTCGCCCTACATTCACAGCCACCACTTCGGCGATTGTCCTGACGGAAGCGGTCAGGAATCATGAGCTTAAACCTCACCACATGGCGTTGCTTCCATCCTACCATGGGCTGGCCAACGAGGATGCTTTGACGTTCATGAGTTTTGCACGGTGGTGCAAACTTTCCCACTCTCGGGACTCACGGAGGACAACTTGAAGATGAAGTGCTTCCCGTACACCCTCAAGGATCGAGCAAAGTCGTGGTATTTGGCGCTCCCGGCCAACTCTCTTGCCACATGGAATGCGGTGTGCGAAAAGTTCATGCTCAAGTACTACCCGAACCGCAAGACTCAAGAGGTGCGGTCAAAGATTATGAATTTCTCCCAAGACAACGATGAGCCATTTCACGAAGCATGGGAGAGGTTCCAAGAGCTACTTCAACAATGCCCTCATCATCAAATGGCACCGGAGTTGCTTTGGCAATATTTCTACGACGCCCTCAATCAAACATGTCAGTTCATGGTGGATAGTTCGGCCGGAGGCAACATAGCGGTCAAGACAGCTGAAGAGTTGAAGGATATTTTCGAGACGCTTGCAGCGAGTTCTCAACAAAAATCAGCTAGACCGAGGAAAGTGGAGGCGAGTGCAATTTCGATGAGCCCCGACTTGAAGAAGCAAATTGCCGACATGTATAGGGATCTCGAGAATTTGAAGATTAAGCAAAGTGCACCGGCCCCGAAGGAGGAAGAGAGGAAGCCCGATCAATGCGAAATTTGTGGAGAACTTGGGCACATCAAGGAGGTGTGCCACAACATGGGAGAGTTTCCATACGAAGGAGGAGCCGAGGTGTACGCCGCTCAAGGATACCCCCCTCAAGTGCCTCCACCTCAAGGATATCAAGGAGGATACAATGGTCGCTATCAAAATCCAAGGCCGACACAAGGGCAAGGTAATCCTCCTACCTATCCTAATAGACGCCCTCCACCATATAATAGCCCTTACCCTCCACCAAATCCCTACTACTCTCAACCTCCACCATATTACCCACCTCCACAATATCCTCCCAATCCATATTATCCACCACCTCCATATTACCCCCCTCAACCTATTCCTACTCCACCACCACCATACCCAAATTCTCGTCCTCAAGGACCTCCACAAAAGCCTCCCGTCGATGAGGATCGAATCCATGCACTTGATACAAACATGAAGCGGCTCGAGACGGCCATTGGTCAAATTTCTGGTTCCATGCACTTGATGCAACAACCGGGGCGAATTCCGAGTCAAGGGATTCAACCCCAACAAGCTAACGAGGTGCAATACCCCCCATATGTTCCTCCTTTTCCACCCCATCAAGCCCAAGCAGTTTCGGTGTTGCGGAGCGGGAGGCACGTGGATAATGGAATCACAATGCTGCCTCAAGGCCGTTCGAATGATAGGTGGAGCCCGAATTCGCGTTGGGGATCGAGCCAAAATCGGGCAGCACAACACTCTGGACGACCGTCCAGCGTTTCTGGACGACCGTCCAACGTTGGACGGCCGCCCACCGTCACGCCTGCCCCTGGACGAGCGCCAGAAAACTTTTCAGCGAAGCCCGCGCTGGACGGGCGTCCAACGTACGTTGGACGACCGTCCAACGCTGAACAGGAGCAGAATGCGAGCCCTTCCTTGGACGAGCGTCCAGCCAACACTGGACGACCGTCCAACGCCCAGAACGCACGCACGGAGTCCGAGGAAGCTGAGAAAGAGTCTCAACCTCTCCACAAGACGTCCAATCCTTATGTTCCTCCCATTCCTTATCCAAGTCGTGTGAAGAACAAGAAGCGCGATCAACAATTCGCCGATCTTTACAAGCTTCTTTCAAAGGTGGACGTGAACTTGCCTCTCCTTGATGTTATTCGCAATGTGCCACCGTTCGTGAGGTTCGTGAAGGAGTTGACATCGAGGAAGAAGCCGTTCGATGAGATGGAGACGATTGCGGTATCGGAGGTGGCGACATCAATTATGCAACACCCTCTTCCACCTAAGCAACGAGATCCAGGTTCTTTCGTTATCATTATCTCTTTAGGTAATGGTAAGGAAGCATGTGGTATGCTAGATTTAGGTGCCGGTATTAATCTTATGCCTTATTCTATCTTTAAGCAATTAGAGTTAGGAGAACTTAAACCCACTCGCATGAGCCTTCAATTGGCGGATAGGTCTATTAGGTACCCTAGAGGTATTATTGAGGATATTCTTGTTCGCGTAGGGGGTTTGATTGTTCCCGTTGACTTCGTGGTTTTAGAGATAGGTGAGGTACAAGAAAATGGTATTGAGCACACACTTTTGCTAGGTCGCCCTTTCATGGCTACTACTAATACTTTGATTGATGTGAAGAGTGGTGTGATTAAGATGTCCGTTTTAGGAGAGGATGTCTCATTTTCTGTGCATAAGAGTCGGCCTATGTCATCGGTCAATTTAATAGATAATTGTTCTTTCATCGATAAGGTTGATGTCTTGGCCGAGTGTTCTTTTGTGCAGGATTTTGAGACCGAGGAAGTATGTTGGGGATCCGGAGATCAAATGGAATGGGAGAGAATGGAGAGAGACATCGGGATCAAACTCCCGTTTCCCCCTCAAGACCCCGAGCCCGGCTCGAAGATTCCGGAGCCGTTGGAGTTGAAAGAGTTGCCTTCGCATTTGAAATATATATTTTTAGAGGGAGACAATCAAAAACCCGTAATCATCTCTTCTTCTTTGTCTCTTGCAGAGGAAGGAGCATTGGTGGGCATACTCAAGGAGAACAAGCTCGCTTTTGGATGGAGCTTGGCGGATTTTCGAGGAATTAGCCCGGCCACGTGCATGCACCGCATCAATCTCGAAGAAGGCGCTCGCCCCAAACGAGATGGACAACGGAGGCTCAATCCAATGCTCATGGAGGTCGTGCGCAAGGAAATCTACAAGCTATTGGCGGAGGGTATTATCTATGCCATCGTCGATAGTGAGTGGGTTAGCCCGGTGCACGTCGTTCCAAAGAAGGAAGGAATCACGGTGTCGAAGAACGAGAAGGACGAGTTGGTCGCCTCGCGCCCGGTTACCGGTTGGAGGATGTGCATCGATTATCGGAAGCTTAATGCTTCCACCAAAAAGGACCACTTTCCTCTCCCTTTTATTGATCAAATGCTTGATAAGTTAGCCGGGCAAGAATTTTATTGTTTTCTAGATGGCTTGTCAGGTTACTACCAAATTGCGATAGCTCCGGAGGATCAAGCAAAGACGGCCTTCACAAGCCCTTTTGGGACCTACGCTTATAGGAGGATGCCATTTGGTCTCTGCAACGCACCGGGTACGTTCCAAAGATGCATGATGTCTATTTTTTCGGAATTTATCGGTGACTTTGTTGAGATTTTCATGGATGATTTTTCTATTTTTGGGTCGTCTTTTCATGATTGCTTGATGAAAATAGAGAGAGTCCTTAAGAGATGCATTGAGAGTGGTCTTACTTTGAGTTGGGAAAAGAGTCATTTTATGGTCAGAAGTGGAATTGTTTTAGGCCATATAGTCTCGAGTAAGGGTATAGAGGTCGACAAAGCGAAAGTGGAGGTAATTGAAAAATTGCCACCACCTAGTGATGTCAAAGGTATTAGGAGTTTCCTTGGTCATGCGGGCTTTTATAGACGATTTATTAAGGATTTTTCTAAAATTAGCCAACCTCTTTGTCGTTTACTTGCTCAAGATGTGCCTTTCCACTTTGATGATTCTTGCATGCATGCTTTTCTCACTTTAAAAGAAAAACTCATCTCTGCTCCCATTGTAGTTGGTCCCGATTGGTCATTGCCTTTTGAAATTATGTGTGATGCGTCTAATAATGTCGTAGGGGCTGTTTTGGGTCAAAGAGTCGATAAGATGCTTCGTGTGATTTACTATGCTAGTTTAACTCTTAATCCGGCTCAAGTGAATTACACCACCACCGAACAAGAGATGTTTGCCGTTGTTTTTGCCTTAGATAAATTTAGATCTTACATCATAGGGTCTAAGGTGATTATTTATAGTGATCATGGTGCTCTTAAACATCTTTTGACTAAAGCCCAAGCAAAACCTAGGTTGATTAGATGGGTCTTATTATTGCAAGAATTTGATATTGAGATTCGTGATAGGAAAGGTAGTGATAATCTTGTGGCCGACCATCTCTCTCGCCTCGATTCACCTCCCCCTTATTTTTCTCTTGATGATATTTGTGATTCCTTCCCTTTTGAGAATGTTAATGAAGTGAATGCTACTCCTTGGTTTGCCGATATTGCTAATTACTTGGCTGATAAGGACACTAAACCCGTCCTTAACGCTCAAGAAGAGAAAAGGTTTCTTCGTTTGTGTAGGCAATACTATTGGGAGGATCCTCACTTATTCAAGCTTGGGAAGGACGAGGTAATTCGAAGGTGCGTTCCCGACCACGAGCAAACCGAGGTGTTGCGACATTGTCACGAGGAACCGAGTGGAGGGCATTTTGGTGGGCAAAAGACTGCACATAAGGTACTTCAAAGTGGGCTATATTGGCCCACTCTTTTTAAGGATGCCCAAGCCTTCTACCTTTCTTGTGATCGTTGTCAACGTGTTGGCTCGATTAGTCATCGCAATGAGATGCCCTTGAATCCTATCTTGGTGGTCGAGGTATTTGATGTGTGGGGAATTGATTTTATGGGTCCTTTCCCCAAGTCTCATGGATTCGAGTACATTTTGCTTGCCGTCGATTACGTGTCTAAGTGGGTAGAAGCCATACCCACGAAGACATGTGACTCTCACGTTGTGTTGAAGTTTGTGCAGGAAAATATATTGTGTAGGTTTGGTTTCCCTCGTGTGATCATTAGTGATGGGGGAAAGCATTTTTGCAACAAATTGTTCGCCAAGCTCATGAAGAAGAACGCCATCACTCACAAGGTGGCGACTCCTTACCACCCACAAACTTCGGGACAAGCGGAGACGAGCAATCGACAAATCAAAGGGATCCTCGAGAAGACGGTGAAACCATCAAGGAAGGATTGGGCCGACAAGTTGAACGACGCTCTTTGGGCATATCGCACGGCTTACAAAGGCGTGCTTGGGATGAGTCCCTATAGGCTCGTCTATGGTAAGTCGTGCCATTTGCCCGTTGAGATCGAGTTCAAGGCATATTGGGCTCTCAAGCGCATCAACTTCGACCTCGACGACGCTCACGATCGGAGAGTTTTGCAAATGGAGGAGCTTGACGAGCTAAGGAACGAAGCCTATGACAACGCCAAGATCTACAAAGACAAGGTGAAGCGTCTACATGATAGACGTATAGCCTACAAGGAGTTCAAACCCGGAATGAAGGTACTTCTCTTTCACTCTCGTCTTCGTCTATTTCCGGGTAAGCTTAAGTCTAGGTGGGGAGGTCCATACACGGTAGTGCAAGTTTTTCCTCATGGAGCGGTGGAAATCAAGAACGAGGATTCGGGATACATTTTCTCGGTCAACGGGCAACGATTGAAGCCATATATCGAAGGGACAACATTACCTCACACGGTGGAGACGATTCTCATCTCTGACCCCCCACTTTTCTCTTGAATATTTGGTACGTCAAGCTAATGACGTTAAACAAGCGCTTGGTGGGAGGCAACCCACTTTCTTTATTTTCTTCTTTTTTTTTTTTTTTGTAGAGTAGGATTTATTTTCTTTTTATTTTGCTATTTTTCGTTCATTTTTCTTGTTGATATTCGTGCAGGGAATAGTTCCCAAGGATGGCAATGGCATGGAAGGCTTCGAGAGGGAGAAAAATGGAGAATTCGGCCAAAATTTCGCGAGGGCCGCGTTGGACGGGCGTCCAACGAACTCTGGACGAGCGTCCAACGTATTTTAAATTGACAAATTCTTCAGCGAAGGCTGCGTTGGACGGGCGTCCAACGCACGTTGGACGCGCGTCCAACGCATATCAGCTCCAATTTATTTTCAGCGAACGCGGCTCTGGACGGGCGTCCAACGCGCCTTGGACGAGCGTCCAGCGCAAGACGGGCCCCCAATTCAATATTGAGTCGATTTTCTCCTAGGTTTATACTTAATTCCTCTTTTCTATCTCTCACGCCTCCCTCTCTCTAAAATTTGCAGAAAATACTACTGTTTATCCGCCGCCGTTCGTAATTGCCACCGCCGCCGCTACCGCCGCCGGAATCTGATGCCGCCGCCGCCACCAGTTGCTGCCACCACCGTCGACTTCGACTGCCACCAGCCAGCCGCGCATCCACCGTGCTTTCCTCGCCAACAGCCGCCGCTTACCGCTGTGCATTTTCCGTCGGCCGCCGTCGACGAGCCCACGCCCAGCGCCAGATTTGCCTCGGACGAGCGTCAAAGGAGCAGTGGACGAGCGTCCAACCCAGCTGCTGCCCGATTTCGTTCTCGGTCCGTCCCGGGCCGTTTTCGTTGTCAATCCATCCCCGTCTCATCTCCGTTCCACCCCTGTCACTACCATGGTTCGTGGAGAGCTCGGAGAAGCCCGCCGTCTCACCGATGCATGCATTCCGTTGCATCGCCGCCCCGACTACCACCCGGCAGGAGTTTCTCAAGAGCTCTTTGGCCGTCAACAGCACATTCCATTCCCGACGGAGAGGTATGAAACTACAAATTTTTATCTCCGTTTACGTGGCAAGGATATTCGACCTCCTAGGCATTACAATATGGATTTTCTTCGTCGTTTACCTATTTGGGATACGCTTAGAGGATACATAAATTGTTTGGGCCTTATGAATTTAATTACACATGCTTGGGATGGACATGAGAGTTTATGTATTGAAATGTGTTCGAGCTTTAGGTTAGAACGTAATGCGGAGAATGAGCTTTGCATGTATGCTACTTTTAGGGGTGAGTTATGGGAAATTCCTAGGCGAGTGATGCATGAAGTGTTTGGTTTTCATTTGGGTGATGGTTTGTCTGAGTTCATGCCTTCTGATTTCAATGTGTCTGACGCTTGGTATGCGTTGACGAGTGTTACTAATTATAAAGCTTATGGGGTGCCGAGTGCTTTTATCAAAGATCATGCTTTATTGATTCTTCATCGTTTTCTGTCTTGCATGATTACTGGTAAGAAAGAGCATAATAAGGTGAATGCGTTAGAGATTTATTTGCTCCATTGTGCTACTAACAATATTAGGGTGTGTATGGCTCCATTTATTTGGTCCCAACTTACTAATGTGCAAAACAAGAAGGGAGCACACCCTACTTTGAGTTATGTTGCTACAGGTTTGGCACGCCATTTGCGAGTGGATATTTCTCAAAGCGCCGGTTTAACTCGAAGCAAGGAGATTACCCTCAATGAGCTTATCAACGCTCATCTCATGCGAGGGGCGACCGAGTTCGTTCCAGTTCGGGAGAGAGCATCTGTTATTGCCTATCATGCAGCTCGTCGTCAACGTGGTCTCCCAAGTCAAGAGTCGGGAGATGAGGAGGAGGAATATGAGGACGGAGGCGATGATGAGGAGCAAGAAGATGATGAGGAGCACAATGAGGAAGACGAAGAGGATGGAGACGAGGAGGAGCAGCAGCACGTCCCGGACGACAATGAGCGATTAGTTCGCTATTACACTAGGAGAGATCGCGTCCGAGCTTGTCAGAATATGGAGGCCGAGGTTCCCCCTTATTGGGCCGACTTTAGGACCGATTTTACACAATTCCAACAGAATGTGTTTAATCGGTTCGATGATTTGTCGACCCAAGTGACGGGGTTGAATAGTCGGGTATCCCACGTGGAGAGTCACTTGACTCGTTTTACCGACTTCTCGGTGGCCTCTACCTCCACTCCACCGGACCCGAACGACCCTCGTTGGTGGTCTTCTTATGATCCTCGTTGGCAAGATCCACGTTTCCAAGGTTTCTTCAACCCATAGCATGTTTGTGTCTTTTATTTTTGTTTGAGTCTTTTATTGTTTTCTCTTTATTTTGTTCGATTTTACGCTTGGGTATTTGTGTTTTGTGTTTGTTTTGTAGGTGATACTTGGAGTCTCTCGAGATTTTGGGTATTTGTGTTCGTCATATTGCGATAAGTTCTCTTTATCCCTTTCCTTTTTGTTTTCTCGCAATGGGGACATTGCTTGATTTTAAGTGTGTGGGGGGGGGGAGGGGTCTTTGAACTTTTGGCATGTAGTTTTTAATTTTGTTGAGTCTTAGGAGTTAATTGAGTCGAATGAGCATGTGATGATAGTATTGTGGACTTGGCCAATGATAGAGAATTTTGTTGATTTTTGGAAAAATTCATGATCTTTATTATGCATGGAACCTTGGCGAAGCGACGCATTTGATGAATTTGATGTATGCTATGATGTCGGGAACTAGTTAGTTTGAACCCGTGAGATTTGAGCTATTTGTGCATATTTATGCCTATTTTTTTTGATTGAGTGATCATGCATGCTTCATTGTTTCTAGAACTTGCCTTGATTCTCCATCAAGACCTTAGTATATTTATGAACTAGGAGATGATCTTAGGCCATTCTTTCGTAGCCACATGATTCCTATACACTAACCTTGTTCATAATCCTTTGTTTACCCCTTTTGAGCCTTTATTAGCCGTTCTTTGTGAAACCGGATGATAGGAGGTTTGGATGATTATGGGTATCCTTAGTTGTAGTTGGTGATATGGAAGGAGATAATTGGAAAATATTTGTTGTGGTGTAGAAGGAGAGAAAGAGAAGAAATTTTAGATGCTTGTTTAAGTGTAGTTAGCTATCACTATGAGCTTAAAAAAAGAGATGCGAAAAAAATAGAGCCTTTGTTCAAATTAGAAAGAACATTTATTAGTTGAGCTCTAGAAAAAAAAAAAAAAGAAAAAAAAAAAGAAAAGGAAAGAAAAAGAGGAAAAATAAGCATAAGGGGATAGTTAGCTTTGATTTGTATAGTTGATATTTTAGCATCTTTGAGTTTGTATTTGGTGTGTTGGAGGGTAGAAGATGGAGATAAAAATCCATACTTTGGTTGGAGTTGAAAAAGAGGTTGATGATTTAGAGCATTTTGAGTCACTTAGCCTATATATTCCCTACCTTAACCAATGTTCCTACATTACAAGCTTATATAAAGACCTTTTTGATCCTAGTTTGTAAGTATTACATTAGGTGGAGATGTTGAGATTGAAGGCAAGCCTATGGTAAACATGTTGCATTGCATTGATGTTGAGTGAACCCTCTTGATGTGCATTATATTACATCTTTTCTTTGAGAGAGTTGAGTGTTCACTTTCATATACAAAATCTCACATGTTGGAGAGTGTTCTTTGATGGATTAGCATACTTTGAATTAGTTGAGTAGATTGTGTTGATTGATGCTAAGGTTGTGTGCATAGTTTTGATCATGATCATGAGAGTTTGTTTTCGAAAAGTTTTGAGGCCTATATAGTTCACAATACTTGAGTCTATTGTTTATTTCGTTTTTGTATTGCTTGAGGACAAGCAAAAGTCTAAGTGTGGGGGAGTTTGATTGGTGTGTAAATGTTAGGATTTTCGTAGTGTTTTTGAGTCCGTTTTCGTTATGTTTTTGTGTCATTTTGTTTGTCTTTTGCTATGATTCGGTTGTTTGGAGTTTGGTTCGTGTAGGATCATTAGGTGGAAGAAATGGAAGGAAACGGGTCGAAAAGGGCGGAAAGTTGAGGAAAAATCAAGCATGGAGCGAGCACGACGCTGGACGACCGTCCAAGGCAGTGGACGGCCGTCCAGAGTACGCTGGACGAGCGCTGGACGAGCGCAGAGTACCCTGGACGAGCGTCCAGGGAAGAATTGAAGTGAAGTGCGAGTGCGACGTTGGACAACCGTCCAACGCTCCGGCCAGCTATCCTTTCCTTTTTCATCTAGGTTTTTACCTAGTATATATATAACATCCTTGTGCACGAATTTGTATCATCATATATCATATTTTAGCTTTAGTTTCCAGCACTTAAACACTTTTATTAGCTTTCTATTGTTCGGATCCGGATTCTTCGTTATTGCAATTTAATTCAAGACGTTTAATTTACTTCAAGTTCTTCGTTCTTCGTCTCAATTTTCGTAAGTTCTTTTATTGCTTTCGTTTACTTGTTTTAATTGCTTGCTTTCGTTTAGATTCGTTTTCTTAATTGCTTCGTTTAAATTCCTTAGTTTAATTTCATTCTTTCGATTTCTAGTTTAAAGTTTAGATTCGTTTTCCTTCGATTTCAATTCTTCCGTTTTTCAAAGCTTTTTAAGTTAGGTTTATTTGCCTTTAATTTCCAGATTTCAATTCATCATGTCTAGATTTATTTATGCTTCTTTCTTTGCTTTCGTTTCCTTTGTTGCTTCCTTTATTGCTTTCTTTTCGATACTTGCCTAGGTAGATTAATCGTTTTACTTTAATCGTTTTTCTTTAGTTTAATTCTAGATTTATTTCCTCGTTCTTAGATTAGTTATTTACTCGCTTTTATTTATTGCTTTGATTTATTTCATTTGCCTAGGATTTAAAACAAAAACCCCAAAAATCTTCTTTACTTGCTTTCCTAGATTTAGGCTAGATTAGATTTTTACTACATAATTGATTGCCCTGTTAAGTTTTCCTTGAGATTCGATACTTAGGTTTTACTTGCTAGTGCTACGATAGATTTCGTCTATTGCGAACACTTTTTAGTGAAACATCAATCTCATGCCTCTTTCAGTTTTTAGGAAGCTAAAAATTGGAGAGGTGAAGCCTACCACCATAGCTCTTCAAATGGCGGATCGTTCGGTGGCATATCCTCAAGGCATAGTTGAAGATGTTCTTATCAAGGTTAATGATTTCATCTTTCCCGCTGATTTTATTGTTCTCGATATGGAGGAAGATCAAAATATGCCCTTGATTCTTGGGAGACCATTTTTGGCTACGAGCCAAGCACTCATTGATGTTGCAAGAGGAGAGCTTACCTTGAGGGTAAATGATGAGAGTTGCACTTTCTCCATCTACAAGCCGTCGAAGTATTCTGAGGAAGAAGAAGTCAAATCGATAGAAGAGTGCAAAGTGTTTGATGTGTGTGATTCTTACACCATAAAAAGTTCTATGGAGTCGCCCAAAACTCCTACCGAGGCTTGCATTTCTACTTCTTTCTCTTCTTCAAAATTCTCTTTTTATTTATGCTCTAATTATTTTGATGAGTGTACTTTAGAAAGTGTGCAGAAAATTTCAGATCAAGAGGCACACCTTTTCGAGAAAGGCAATGAAGAGAATGGAGCTACCCCGAAACATTTGCATGGCCACTTGTAGAATTATAAGAAGAAAAAGAGAAGGGCATGTGAAATTCCGGGTTAGTACGAAATACTCTTCCACCTCTTCTTCTTTCAAACTTATTATTTTTCTTAGTACAAACAATAAGTTTGGGGGGATGGTGACAAACCGATATTTTATATGCATTTCAAGATGTTTTTGGTAGGTTTTGGCTTTGATATGTGTGCTTAAATGAATAGGAAATGATAGGTTTTCATACTTATGCGTTTTCTATATGCTTTGCGTTTTCTCTCATTTTCCGTGCTAATTTCAGGTGTTGTGGCTATTTTATGGGAATGTTTGACTTATCCTATGTCGAAGAGGATCGAGAGAGGAAGCTGTATCACTTTGCGGATTAATTTTCCGATGCCGGACGAGAGAGAACGAGCCAAAACCGTGAGAGCGCGCAAACTGTGACATGTGGGCGGAAATGCACAAGTCAACCGAAAATGCACAAGTCAAACCTTGAGTCAACTTTCCAGAAATTACAAATTTTACCCCACCTTCTCACTCAAGTTTCTCTTTATTGCAATTTGACCCCAACTTATGGGAAGTCTATAAATACCTTGTTATTTGCCTCATTTGGAGATGTTTTTTGACTTGTAATTCATTTTTGCACTACAACTTTAGAACCCTAGTTTTTCTCTTTCCTTTTTGGTATTTTCAAATATTGTTGGATGATTAAGCTTGAAGATTGAGGATTATTGAAGCATTTCTTCTCCTTTTACTTTCCTTGTTATTTCTATTATGAATTTCCTTCTTTTTGTTGGTTTGATTGTTAGATCTATGATGTGTGGCTAGTTTTCTTAGAGGTTTCAAATGATGGATGATGTGAATTAGGCTAGGATTTGGTGGCTATTGATGTGGATCTACCTTTCCTTTGAGTTGCCCTTGGATTTGATTGAATTTAATTGCATGAATGATTGATATCCATGAGTGCATACAAGGTGTTTGATGGAATGCCTAGGAAGCTTCCATTCATAACACTTGGCATGAATCCTTGCTCATATTATCTAGTATTGATTTGCATTGCTCCTAGAAAGAATTATGTGAATTGATGTTAGATTAATAGGCATTGTGCTTTTAGGAGTTGGTAATATGTTTAGAATGGTAAGCATGTTATTCAATCCACTAGTTATCAAGTCTTAGGAGGATGAGATAGCTTGATTTATGTAATAATGCCACTCGAAGGAATTAAAATGGTTTGATACATCACTTGCCTAGTCCTTTGCCTAATCACACCGGAAATCATTTGAATCCTTGCCTAATCATTTGAATCCACGCGGTCATCCACGCCGCCGCGCTTCCGACCACCTCCTGCCGCGCCTTCCTTTTACGGAAAGAGCACCTAAGGTGTGGCGGTTACGATTCGATTTGAATGAATCTCGTAACAAAAGATTGGGATGAGGGAGATAAAAGAGGAGGAGAAGAAGAGAGAAGGGAGATGAGATTTTATCTCGCACTCTACGAAAATCACAAGCGACTTGGGATTCAACCTTGGGAGAAGAAGATCGAAGGATTCAAGTCGGCGATATTCGGAGCCTAGTTCTCTACGGTTTTCGTTTGTTATCGATTATGCTTACTTTGAATCTAGAGATTTTTGTCTTCATTATGTTTGGCTAATTTTCTATTATTCTAGAGTTAGGGAGTAGATGAATATTGTAGACTCGATTTAGTTTTCGTTAATCGATCTAGACTTTCTATTGTTTCGTATGTTCTTGTATGCATTGCTTGCTTATTTGATTAGCTACCAAATTCGCATGATTTATTGTGTTGATTCGATAGGCGGAAGATGAGAATTAACACTCGAATTGGGAACATAGGACACACTTTTCAATAAAGTCGAGAGATTTTGAGATTTGTGTGAGAGCTTTTAACCCTTTGAACTTTTAGGAGTTTCATGTGTTAGATATTAGTTGGGCACAAAAATTCTTGCATGAAATCTACGGTTTAGGCACTACGGAAGTAGGTTTAAGCTTATTGTGTGGTTGCTCTAGCAATAGTCGAGTCCTCTATGTGATTGATTGATTTCTATTAAATTGAATTCATATGTTCATCGAAACCGAAGCTCTAGAATAATTCCTCTCTTATTTGATTCTCTCGTTGCTTGTTATTTGTTTAAGTTCATTTACTTTTAATTAGTTTAGTAAAACAAAATCCAACGATTTATTCGTCTAGATAGAGGATAGGAAATTAGACTAGTACTCATTAGGTTAATTAGTCCTCGTGGAGTACGACCTTGCTTCCCTATCTATAATTACACCCGTACACTTGCGGTAGTAAAAATATTAGTGAACTGTACATAGGTTCCTAGTTAACATCTAAGGGACGATTCCTATTGGATCCACTCCCTAAAATATATTCTATCGCATATTTTAAACAATCAATTGGACAATTGGTTGTGACTTTTGGAGGGAAAATGACATGTTTGTAACATGTTTGTAAATTTAAACAACTATTTAGCTTTTATGTATAGTAAAATTTCAATTTAAGATCCGATAAGCCCACATGCATCACTCTAATACCACCATTATCCCTCAAATATGTTCTAGCTCGCATATTTCAATTTAAAGTCGGATGCATCACTCTATTACCACCATTATCCCTCTAGTATCCTCTAACTTGCATGTATTACTCTATTAATTTAACTAGAACATCCACCCGTGCGATGCACAAAGCTAAACATTAATTTAATTTCTTATATTCTTCATCATGGAATATAATTGCAATTCATACTGATATTTTTACATAATCAAGTCTATCTAACAAATCATACAGTAGTTTATAAGAATACAACCTATCAAGTTATGCTTATCAATTATACCATGTATTAACATTTGAGATGTAGTTGACCATAAATTATTAAATTTACGTGTAAATGGTAATGGATGAAGTAGGAAAACACCCAAAACTATTGAATAATGACATTTCTTGATTATTGTGCCAAAAGTAAAGTGAACTAATTAAATTGAGTAAAACGGGAAGAGTGTAAAACATAGAAAAGAGAAGGGTAAAGTATGTCATTATTCAAAAAAGTTTATGTGGTGTAGTGGTTATCACGTACCCTAGTATGTCATTATTCAAAAAAGTTTTTGTGGTGTAGTGGTTATTATGTACCCTTCTCTTCTCTATGTTTTATACTCTTCCCGTTTTACTTAATTTAATTAGTTCACTTTACTTTTGGCACAATAATCAAGAAATGTAAAGTTGGGGTGTTTTAAAAAGGTATTTATGGTATATTGATTTGTGCTTGTTTTAGATATTGGACCAATAAATGGAATATCGAAAATGAAAATGTACACTAATAAAGTGAGAACGAGTAGTTGATTTGAATAAAGATATACATTTAGCAGCAACCCCTTTTCCTTTCGATTCCAATATTAAATTATATTATTAGTGCTTTCTAGTTTGTTCTAGTACGGAGTATTATTTAATTTTAATATTTGATTAAAAAAATTTCACTTGAATCATGAATATTTTAAATATTCTAATTAAATACATTAATATTAATTTAATTCATTTGTTTCATAGTATTTTTTTAGCAGTTTACTTATAAACTCGTGTTATTGTTAAGAATTTGACAGAAATTGCATTAGGCATCAAATAATTAAATTTTATTATTATGGCATAGTATTATTATGGAGTATCTATCATCTATATTTAGTTAGTCAAATTATTTTCTTGATATTTGTGTATCTCACTACGTGATTTCTAATTGAAAAAATTAATGTTTTCTTAGTAATTAAGATACAACCACAATTAATTATAGATCTTTTCTTCTAGTATTTTAAATTTTATTTATAGGTTTAAAAAAATTATATATTTATTTATTTTTAATTTATTTATTTTTTCATTTCAAAAAAAATTATTTATTTTTTGACAATTTGATTTTTTTTTTAATCAAGACATAGATCATGATCATTTATGCTCATAGAATGTCCTTAAGTTTGCTTCGATGTCATTCCTACTATCAATTTGAACCTCGTACATATGAATAATTGCAATTATTTCCTACCATGAAGAAATGCTTGAGATGATGTTGAATCTGAACTGAAATCATAAATTAAGTTTTCGTCAACAATTACTCTATCCAAATTAAGTACAATAAGAAATAATAAAACAAAACAAAAAACACGAACTTCACAAAATAAGGAAGACAAAAAGAATACAAATGTTAATTATATATGTTCACCATTAACAGGAAACTCAACATTCCTCTATCAAGACAAAAACATATAATGTATCAACCTAAATTATATCCAAAGTAATCACATTATGAAGATGGGATAAAAGCCGTAACTTATCAAAAGTTGCATGGTTAGCATTCTGCTCTTCAAATTTTGTAGATGAATATGCGAGTTCAAAAATTATTTTGCCTTAGTGATCAGACCATTTCCCGTTACCATTTAGATGTCTTGTGAGAATAATTTGAGTGATATTTATTCATTTTGGATTTATTTAATAGCCTAAATACCATTAATTTTTAGGAAGATGACAACCATAAATCTATAAACCAAATAGCCACCCAAATACTCTGCATAAACATAAGAATGAAAACAAAGAAACACGCACATGCAGAGAGAGAGAGAGAGAGAGAGAGAGATACTACACTCAGATTAACATTACCGATATGTGGTTTAAGAAATTGAAGATTGGAACGGTGACACACACTCGTCCAGAAGATGATCCGGATGGACACCAATTCAAATCTGGAATATGATGGCAGGCCAGTGAGGGAAGGATTGGATAAGTGGATGGTTGAGAATTGCTCTGGAATCCATTGATAATGACTTTGCTAGGTTCTAGGGGGCTACTCTTCTTTTTTGTCGATCGAGCCGCTCTCCCTCATTCTTCCACTCGTCCAGTACAATCAATGCCACAAAGATGACAAGGCCTCTTTCTGTCTAAGTAGGAAAGTCAGGAAAACAAAATGATAATTTCTTCCTCGATTTGAAACAAGTGTATATAATACAAGCCCCCGAGAACAGGAGGGCTTGTTTTCGTACTTGTCTATGATCTAGAGCATCCTTAATTGAAACCTCATTAAGATGGACTTCGAAGATGGCTTTGTCGCCTAAGGTGCGGCGGAGGGGAAGGCAAGGTTCAGGGTGGATTTCATGATCTCCGACGTCTATTGCATGAATATGTGCTCGTTTTTCAGGATTTCGAAGAAGGAACTGAAGATGGGATAGGATGTCAGAGTTGCTTGGATTATTCGAAGTGGATAGAATTGTGAATTGGGATTTTGATTTGGTTAATATGATGACGAGAAAGAAAGGAATTGATATGCAGAGTGAATGAGGCAGAGAGGTCGAAGAACTCTCGCATTCCTTCTTCTTCTTCTTCTTCTTCTTCTTCTTCTTCTTCTTCTTCTTCTTCTTCTTCTTCTTCTCCTCAACGGAAGCGCGCTGTAAAGATGATACTTCGGTAACCTCTCTTTGTTGCTTAGAAGAATCACAACAGCAAACTAAATTTCTTTCCAGATTTCACTTTCGTTGTTTTAGCGGTTTAAACGTATCTTCTTTAAACGACGTATCTTCTATAAACGTGTTCATCTAATGCTATATTTGTAAAAATATACAATTGAGAATTTCCATGCAGGACGTGTTGGTTGGCAATTGGAATAAAAGATTTTCATGGTGACTTTCCAAACGGGGGTGTGAATTATAATTTGAAACTGAAATAAAAATTACAAAAATACCTTATGAAATAAAATGACAAAAATATCCTCTTTATTTAGAAGTGAAAATACAAAAATACCCTGTGAAATAAAATGACAAAAATATCCTCTTTATTTAGAAGTGAAAATACAAAAATACCCTTTATATTTAGCTTTTATATATAGTATATAGATTTAATTATAGGAGCGGGCACCAAATTATAAAAATAATCATTTATTTCTTAACAAATGTGCCCAAAAGGACAAAGGTCAAAACGAAGCAAAACAAAGTGAATTATAACTCATGCACATACTCAATACTCTCCAAAAGTTATCTTTTTTTGTAATTGAAAAATATATAATACAAGTATTATTAGGTTATAATTATTTAATGTGTACCGTTATATGGTTGGTTTACTTGTCTGGTCTTAATCTCCAAAAACAAAATCTATGCAGAGGAAACAACGTGATGTATCAAACAATGATGACGGTATTGAGAATTATAATATGAGCCAATAAATTCTCACTCTATACGAGTTCGAGCTTTTAGATGAGACGACCAAATTCTATCAGGCAATCATAATAAGTTAGGCAAAATATGCATATAAAGCTTTTCCACGAGGGCCTATAAATCTATAAACATTATTAATATATTTGCATCAGAATTTTTGCAGTTGTAATGTAGCGGCCAACAATAGTACAGTCCGTTCGTCAGCATGGAAATATTGCATGTGGCTATGCATTTATGGAATTAATTCATGAAGAAGATAAGAATACTAGTATTTACATTCTCACATTGCTGATTTGAAGAGCTGCCTTAATGAGTCAAATATCTCTTCTGCTTTAGCATCTCCATTGATGTAGGCAATGAGTGGGCTATCTCCGGGGACTATATCGTCTCTCAGGTAACTTCCGGGTGTTCTGAGCAGTTCCTCCGAGCCCTTCCCCACCACGTCCTTCATGATCAAGGTCTTGTGGGTCCCAGATATCATTTCCTCATAATCGGTATCTCCAGTTTCCCCGAGAATCACGCACATGTTGGCCACATTCAGCCGCCAACGCACAAAAAGATACCTATTCAAGAATGTATGAAATATGCTAAGATCAAACAAATGTTAAAAGTTACTAACATGCATAAAAAGATACAATCAAATTCTGTCTTTCAAGATCCATATTCAATGGCATAGGAGTAATTATGTTTGTGGTTGAATTTGTTTGGTCGGAGGGATCTTGACCTGTCTTATAAGTTATGGGTTTTAACCCGTAAAACACCTCACAAAAGACTCCGCTACAATTGTTTGGGACGGTCTTATGTAAGAATCCATGAGACGGGAAACCCAGGCATATTTGTAATTATATTGGCTAGTCAAGAGATTTTGGATCCAAACTAATCACGATTAATCTTATACATTTTGAAATATGTCGATCCTATGCAACATTTCCCTAAAAGAAAGGTTCTAGGAATTTAGGGTGTTCATATTACGGAACATATTTGTAAGAAAAACAATCTAACAAGCCTGATGTGAAATGACATAGGCACTTTATAATCATATGCTCAATATATCAAGAATAGCATCTAAAAGATCCTAACCCATTTCCTAATCAACTAAGTTCTAGCACCGAGAGTGTGTTCTCTTTGATGTTAAATAAAATTGAGGGATAAGAAAAGAATGGAAATTTATATCCCATATATAATATGGTAACTACTTGTTTTATCCTATGTTTTCTAAGGTGGGAAAGAGGTTACACTAATATCACTTCAAATGGATGAGAAAATATTACTATGAATTGAAGTAAGAAGGTGGAAAACGGCTACTCGATGAAATTTTTGCATCCCAGCCGAGGGAAATTATCGATTATATAAATGGGGGGAAAAGGGGTAATATATTTCTTTGCCGTCATTTTCCATCATAGACAACACACCCTAAAAGTAAGTATTTCACAAGAGCAACTATCATCTAATCCCTCCGTCCCACTCATAAAGTAATTAAATTGATTAAAATAACATGGGACAACTACCGTATGGTTCCCTAAAGCACGTAGTCACTTAGCAATGTGCCTTGGTTTTCGATACATAGTCAAGTTGTGTTTTATTCTCCATATGTGGTTCTCAATAATTAGATTATTAAACATACTGACATTGACCTAAAATATGACAAGCTAATACTCTTTCTCAGTAGCAGCAAGTTAGCATGCAACTCAATTAGCTGAAATATCACATAAATCTATGTCTCACAATGTTTTCCTCAATATCATTGAATCAAAACATCATCCTCCAACTTTTCATTACAGCAATTATTACCTTTAGGCAAGTCGAATGGAGATGATTTATTTTTTTAACAATATAACTAAATTTAAAGGGCCCGTGATCGAGTATTCGGAACTCAGACCTCTTGCCACGGAGGTTTCATGCATTATGCCGACAACAACTAGGCTAACTCACACGCATATTAACTCATTCAAGTATTACAAGTAATCCCGCACGGAAAATCAACAAAGGGTAACATAAGTTGATATAACTCAATTTGAAAGGAAAATAAAGACTACCTGAGAGCCTGTGATCGTGATGCGAGCAGAGGAACAGCTTGCATTCTTGTGGAATTTCTGCAATACATCAAGTGGCAACGTAGACCCCTCATCCGAAGCTTTTGTCTCAAATCATCTATTTTTCTTGCCTGCAAAAATATAAATAAAAAAGAAGTAATCAAATTTAGAAAATATGATGATTCAGCCAAAAAATTTAGTTTACATCTATAAAACATACTTTATTCAGATCCTTCATCACATAGGACATGCAATGCGAATTGCTCGATTTCACATCATGTTCTATAACACTAGAAGAGTGACTCGAATTCAATCCTTCTGTAGTAGTCATAAGCTTCCATATAGTCTTCTTCAAACCGTCCGAACCCCATCTATATTCGATGTGTGTTGCGTAATCTGGATCAGGACAAGGCTTTCCTCCCTCCTCTGTGTAAGCCCCTGGGTAATAAACTTCACTCCCACTACTACAAATTAAAGCATCGAAATCATTTATACTTATATTTCCCGACTTCAAAAACTCTGTTAATTCGGACATAGGCATAGCTGTCGACAACACAACTCCAGATTGTCTACCAAACTGTGCGTCAAACTTTAGCCCTTTGAAGATCTCCTGAATTATAGAGATCATTTTCTTTTCGGGTGCTCCTTTGCTATCATAGCAGTCAATTGCTAAGACAATCAGTTTACGTCGTCTCCTGAGCATCGGATATTTACTAGCTGTTTCGGCCAGTTTCCTATCAGCCTCCGAATCTTGAGCCCCTTGTTCGGATTTCTTCATTTTGCTCAAGAGCTTGTTCACTTGGTCCTGCACTTGGGGGTTGTCTCCAGCCATATCGAATGACTCGTTTAAGGATGATTTGTCACCATCAATAGACAACCTTAAAGACATATCCATAACGTCTTTAAGTGAATCATTTAAGGAATATTCAGCGGCATGTTCATCTGCTGGAGTGTCGGTCTGCCACTGAGGGTGCCGCATGCGACATGCAGCCACCCTCGTCAGGTATGTTCGACAGTGTTCGGGCCACGAGAAAAGATGAATGTTCTTCAATCCGCTTTTCCTGCATTCGTGCCACAAGTTCTTTTCCGACACTAGCTTGAGAAGTGCATCAGCAATCGCGTGCTGATCGTGTGGATCGACAAGTAGGCCGTTGTTTAGAGCCTAGATGGCATTAACAGGATTAAGTTACTAGCAGTTTTCTTCATATAAAGTATCATTCCAGAAAGGGTTAATATCACACATTCTATCCCTACCTTTCGTGCTGTTCCAAAACCTATCCTGACTTTTGAAAAAAGGTCCAACATAGTGGATGTTAATTTTATTAACAAAAAACTGTGATATTCGAAGTGTTCCCTTGCCTGTTTTGAAAATTGGAGCCAGGATGGTTGCTGGATTTTGGAGCTCTTTTAGCAGTTTTTGTTTTGAAAGTACGGCAAAAAATATGAATTAAAAGTGTTCATATGCATTTTGTGATTGTTGCATGTAGGGTGACCGCTGGATTTGAACTCATGTCACTAATGTAAGCAAAAATCCAGCATCGGAGGCATGCTTCGGTAACAGAGGTTGGCCATATTTATGCTTTTCCAAAGTTGGCATAGTTTCGATGGGAAAAAAGGTGGGCATAGGAAAACTATGAGTACGATTAAAAAATAATCGGGCATCAGATACATCAGAAAGTATATTGATTGCTAGTCTCAAAGGTTAATTAATTAAAAAGATTAAGACACTATGGTAACAAGGAAAGAGAAGAATATGTTACCCGATGAATATCAACGGGTCCACCATTCTTAGTTGCAACCATAGGCAGTCCATGAGCAGCAGCCTACAATTCCACACTCGAAGGTTCACAAACCTTATGTATATCTTAACAGATAAAAGAAAACAACCGTGCAACAAAAACAAACCTCGATTAGTGTGAGTCCGAAGGGCTCAATAACAGCTGGATTTATGAAGACACCCTGTAACATTTATATTCATCAGATAATGAGAGAGAATCCAAGAATATTTATAAGCTAAATCAGGTAATAATGTTTTGAACAAACCTTCGTTTTTCCAGCTAACCGGTATATCTCTGGCACATCGCTTTGCTTGTGATGCTTAGGGAAAGCAACTTGCCCATAAAGATCATATTTATCGATTAGCTTCAACACAGTAATGAGCACACTAGCATTGCCTCCGGACATTACATCTATATCATCCCTATTCCCCATAATAAGAGTCTGCAAGGAATAGCATAAACATTAATCGAGGGCCTAAATTTCTGAATAGATTCATAAGAGATTGTGTCAATGAACTTACGAGGTTAGCAAGCTCTCTTAATGGTCTACATTCTCCAAAGGCTTTCACAAGAGTTGTTATATTCTTTTTCGGATCAGGACGTGACAATGCTAGAATCATAGGCTTGTGTGGATTGGTCAAGAACCGCATTACCTAAGAATTAATGAAACGAAATACTTATGAAATATACAGAGCTAAAAAGGAGGGGTGATGAAATTTAGATTACAGGTGCAATTGTCTAAGGGGAAGAAAATAAACACATATATGATGCTTACTTCTGACCAAATAACCGGGATTGCTTTGGGGGACGAGGCTTCATTAGTCAGTGCTGCAATGTCGCTATCAGCATCAGCAACATCTTCTTGAACTACGACGTTGCTAAAGTCCATCCCAGGAGGAATAACCTTCAAGAAATTTTGATTTTGATCTCAAAAGATAAAATGGTTGAATTTCAATCATAGAAGTCAACAAATATCTTTCCATTTTATTAATTTTACAGGAGTATCACCTTAATGGGGTATTTACTTTGTGGGATAGTATAGACTGTTATAAATTTGATTGAATATGTGAAATAGCAACATGATCCAAATCAATCAGTAATGGAATTAAATGGTAGATTATCCTATATTTTCTTACCGCCATTCTAGGCATAAAACGGCCATGACAACTGACCCCACGCCTAGTCCGAGCCCTCAAAACTTTCTCAAGCTTCACATCAAAACCATCGTACAACCCCCACTGTTCATCAATCTCCTGCTTAGTACTCGTTATGACCAGCTCCGCAGCATCCAAAGAGAGCTCTTCTGCTTCAATCCTCCTCATAATCCTATAGGTGGAATTAATATCCTCTTTCGACTGCCTTCCTTGCTTAAGCAGTTGTTCTAGCTTGTTTCGACCAAGCGAATGCCCTGTCAAAACCATCGGAACATTCAGAGCGCCGGAAAGAAGAGCTGCACTATCCCCTGCATCTGCATAATGTCCGTGGATCACATACGGCCACACAGGTTGCCCTCCACCAATTTGATCGCCCAAAGCCTTAGACATATTTAGAATGTGGGCTAGTGCTCCATCAACAAATTCTGGAACGTGAGGCCATAACAATTCTTTTCTGAGATATTTATCTGGGGTCCCGAATGGTATTCTCACAATATAAGCGCCGCTGCTTTCTCCGAGGTTGGCATCCTCAGAACCCGTAGTCAGCATTTCTGTGGGCTCGCCGTAACTCCAATCTACCTCGGGAGATAACACTTGCCTAGTGAAGAGATCTACTCTGTACACGCCCGGCATCTTGGCAAGCGCTCGAGCTAGCTCCACAACATATTTTATCTATCATAAAAAGAAATTGATTAGGCCATCTTCAAGAATGTACTCTATTTAGAGCAGCTTCTGTGGTAGAATAGGGGCAGAATGTGCACTCCATCTTCAACAGTCTGCTGTATTTTAGAAGAAAGGAAAAAAAAAAAAAAAAAAAACGAAAAATCGGTTACGTGGTATGCTACCTGACCACCGGTATCAGAATCCCGACCAAGCTCCATATTTTCACCACGGACTAAGCCATGCAGACTGAATAAGATGGGAACTTGAATCAGAATGCGATGAAACTATTAATTTTAGATACAAAAAATGCACGAGCAACAACTTATTTGAGGAAAATATTGTCTCACACCTTATGAGAACAATGTAAAGCTTCTTCTCCTTGTTACTATCAGACCATACTTCCACATGTGAGAAGTTTCGATCCAAGTGTTTTCTGGGGCTGTCAAGTTTAACCGGTTCACCTATAACATCTCCTTTCTCGCCTTCAGACAGATCTTCGGACATATCATCCGTCACATCCTTGCGACCTTGCTCTCGTTCCCACTTCCTGTGTGCCACCCGTTGCACATCCTCCCATTCCAACTGCCAAAACACATTTGTTAGAAACCAAATTCAAGATTTATTGTTTAAATGCCAGAGACTTCTTCCTGAGCTATAGAGTTAGTTAATAAACAGAGGTGTCATTGTCAACATGCATGAGAATTCAAGCCCAAAAGAATTCAGATGAGAATTCGGCATATCAAATAATGCAATTCAGTAGCAAAATACTCCCTTTGTCCCAACGAAGTTGAAGTGTTTGTTGAATATACGTGAGGTATAAAATAACGAAACGTCTCAAGTTCGTTGGAACAAAGGGAGTACAATCGAACGCCGTATAAAAATATAGAAACAAATACAAATTGGCAACCAAACCAACTAAATTATGGAAACTTTGCTGCTTAAGTAAAATAAAAACTTGTTACTGGGATAGACATACTCAGTACCAAAACAAATTATATAGAAGAAAATTCTCAGAAAGAAAAAGTTGCAAGAGAACAAACAGTATTTGACAAAAAACATTTTACAATATAATTTAATGTTGTAAGTTATCATACAAAGACAGTAACTCTAAAAAGCAATTAATAAAGATGTAGAGCAAAAATTCTCTTCAAAAGGTACTTCTACTTCCCCACCCCAGAATCCCATTCAAAATCTATTTTAAAATAAACTCAAAATCATGAAAAAACATAAAGCATAAATCACAGTAAAAAAACTATAAAATCACGGCGATTGAGAGTCAAAAAGGAAACGGAATTCAGTTACTTATTCCCATCGCCATCATCGCGTAAAATCTGGACAGTTATAACTCCATCGAACTGACAACCACACAGAAAAAAGAAGAGATTATGTCCCCCGGCCCTCTCTCTCTCTCTCTCTCTAGAAGAATGAATACCTGTTTCTTCTTGCGGGCGAGGTGCCAAATGCGCCAGCACATGTTCTCGAGCCTTGAGCTTCTCTCTCGGGTGTTCCTGGTGGCGACGACCTTGATCCATGTGCGGTGGAGGTCGCTCTCATCGACGCCGGTCACGACTTCCTCCACGAAGTATTTCGTCGGATTGAAACTGTCACTGTCTTTCAGAGCCGCCGGCGCCGGCGCCGGCTTGTGCTCTTCTATCGCCGAAGCGCCGCTGTCCAATATTGCCTCCAAATACCCATTTATCCACTCATTTCCGGCCATCTTTTCGAGGAGATTTTTAAGGGTGCAATTAAATGAATGCGGTTTAAAAGAATTAAAAGGATAGGAGTTCACATGCAGTGAGGCGTTGGCTTTTCGGTTTCGTTACTTTTATTCATCACTTCGTACATGTAATTTTAGAGAGGGAGAGAGAGAGAGAGAGTTGATGGGAGATATGGCATGTGAATTTACATAATGTGGTGTGTGTCTCTGTTTGTGAATTTTAAAAAGGGGAGAGGGGTGAAGAGGGAGAGAGAACCACATGGCAGTTAGAGGTGGGTCCCGTACCCTCCACGTGGCAGCTTGACCTACGGAGGTTTCATGGCTCATCATGCCTCATACGTGTGTATCCGCATTACATAGATTCCTTATTCCATGATTTTTGCTCATCAATCGTTTCAGCAATTTATCTTTTTATTATTTATTGTTTTGTTTATTCTTCTTTTCTTTTTCTTTTTGAGCAGAATGGGATATTGAACCTGGATCATTCATATATTTCCAGACCAAAAAATGCAATGACTCCATTCTATATTTAAAAAACCAAAAGAATATCTCAATTCTCAAGAAATTCAAATTATACATAAAATTGTGCAAATGGACTCGATCGATATTAAAATATCCTTTTAGGATTGCTCTTAAGTGAAAAATTTCATGTCGGCCGTCTTCTTTTTCTTTTATTTATTATAATTATTATTTTTGTAAGAAGAGTCAATCTTATATCCTGCTTCTCAAAGCCAGCCAAAATCCCATAAAGTTGTTTTGGCTCATCTTTTCAAACAGATTTACATAAAGCTGTGGCACATTCTTCATCAATTCATTAATGGTGATGAAAGAAGATGAAGGTATCAACCTCGAGCGGCAGTGCCACCATCATTCCCGCGCGCGGTGCAATAGCGACAGCGGCCCCAACAACTAATTGTTTATATTTGGTTTATATGTGTCGACTAATTTAATTTATTACCAACCAGGATTCACATAAAGTCTAAATAAGGTAGTTTTGGTTCCATCCGAGGAATGAATCTAATGATGCTGAGATAACATTTGATGTCAGAGCTTCTAGCTGGGGATCGATTTCAGAAATTAAGATGAAGATTATTGTACCTCGTCGTGCATGGTTGCCCATATGTAATTAGAACCTATTCGTTCACTAGTCTCATTTCTATTTTACTCCGATTTTAGGAAATTGTGTTTAGCGGTAAATTGTACTCCCTCAGTTGTTTAGCAAATAATGTAGAGTACAACTGTGCTTAGTGCTAAATTTACTCCTTCAAAAGGGATGGTTAGTGGTCATTTTTTGAGCTATTTTCTCATACAAATAATGTAGCTAGAGTAGTAGTACTTTATAATTTCAATACTAACAAAATGTTTAACAAGTGATATCTTTGGGGAATTATGCTATTAATAAATTATGAAAGATAAAACATCCCATATTGTATCATACATTATGTGTGTCAAAAAATGAAATCATATTTTAAAATTTAGTACATACATCCCGAAATCTAAAAAGTTTAATCGATTATAATTGTATATATAAAATAAAAATATTGCATTTGTTGAGTTCAAGATAAACAAGTTTGGCGGGCCGAGCCAACCCACTTAACGTCTACTTTTAGTAAAAATGGGTTGGCTCAGGCCGGCCCAAAAGCTTTTTAGGCTGACCGTCCCAATGCCAAAGTGCTCTTTAAGTCTAAATGTATCCAAGTTGGCTCAAACCAGTTAGAGCCTAACCATTTTGGAGTTGTTCAACCCGACTCAAAATTTCGTCACGTTTGTAGTCGGGTTAGTATGTGCTAGATCAATTTTAACACCTTATCTAACTAAATCTAATTTATTGCACCTACGAATGTATGAAATTTTATGACTCCTCTTTTAAAAGTGCCTTTATTGGATAATTTTATTGCAATGATGACGAGAAAATAAATTTACTACATATAAACTTTTAAAATTTTCAAATAATCATTGGAGAAAAGGTAATGTATCCCTTGGACTTCAGATGCAAATGACTACTCAAAGATCAAAATCCGTCATATGTGGTATTTCTAGAGTGACTTAGGTGTATTTCTCTCAACTGGTATGGTTTCTAGATTTTTCAAGATGATTCCCAAAAAGAATATGAAAAAAAAAAAAAAAAAAAAAAAAGAACAAGTAGGAAAGCTATAATTGTAAACCACGATCAAATTTACAGAAGCATTGGTTTATACATTCCTTTTAGTCTCGACTCTAGGGATAATTTTTTTCGCTAATTTTTTTCCCGAGAAACACCTAAAGTTCCAACTAAAAAATAAAATAATGATTTTTCATTATCTCAATTGAAGTAATGAGGCCTGGTAGTGGTGCTTTTCTTGTACCTCAATAATAGCTCATAAAAAATTAATATGGAAACTTTATTTGAATAGTTTGTAAAAAGGTAACATCCTACAGTTAAGGGGCGTTCAAGATATCTGAAATATTCAATATGGGGGACACTAACGACCTGAAAATACATTTAAAACGAACTGGTGAAAGTGTATTCATAAAAATTAAGCTATTGTTGAATATCTCTGAAGACGATATTTAGATATTTGGATGTCTATGGTGTCTTATATGTCCGAAAGCCAATGACCGTGTAGGATAATGTAGCGCCCTGCATTTTTCTTTAGTCTAATAAATTATTCTATCGATTGTAATTGAAGAGAATTTTATCATTTAAGATGGCTTGGACCTTTTAAACTAGCTTTCAGAAATTTATACAAATTCTTTGAGAATGCATACATTAAAATTAAAACGGTAAATTATAGTTATATATTATTTAGACGTACATGATTATTATTATATTATACCACAACTTCCAATATTCTTGTTTACATATACTAGCTAAGGTAACGTGCATCCGCACGTAGACAAAATGGTTGATACATAATATTTGTTTAGTATGATTTGTATTTCATTTATAATTTTCCTTATATGTTTTATTTGAACTTAATGCAATTTCTCAAAATTATATTTGTGATTTTAAATAAGATTATAAATAAATAATAGTCAAAATATTTTATTGTAAAGAGGATTCAACCTTTACATTTTATTACTGTTTTATTAAGGAATTATTTAAAAAGTTAAATAAAAATTTGATTTGTCCTTATTTATATAATTAAGTTATACAATAAGATAAGTTAATATAATTTCATACAATATATCAATAATTCAAGGGGAGAAAAAATTATTCTATTACTCTCTTTCTCGTATGTTTCATGTAATCCGATAGATTTTATTATTGTGTAAACAAATTACAAAAGAACATGTTAAGGACAAGGCGACCGCTGTCGTCACACCACGCACAATATAAATTTAGTATGGAAGACAAACATAACAACTAACAGAAATCAAGAAGACGGAATTTAACGGTGTTCGACAATTTGCCTACGTTCACGGGAGAAACGAATGAAACGATTCACCAAACCAACAACGATGATTATAAGACTAGCTTATTGATTAACATGGTAACAAGATAAACATGAAAATAAATCCTCAACAAAATTCTAATTCTAGCTAATCTCCATATTTCGAGCAGTAGATGAAACCCACGAATAAGCCCAAGATCAAAATGTTCTTCTCAATGCCGCCACAACATTTCAACACCGTTAACAAAAGAATTCAAGAATTCACGTACCTCATAGAAAAAGACACCTTTTTACATATGTCTCCTCACTTTTAACACACAAATTCATTATTACTTAATTATCGTACTGGAAAAGAATCATATCATCATACGAGGAATAATTTGATATGCATATGGTTGATAAATTATAAACAAGAATATTCATTTAAAACTTTATCAATTTAATACAATTAAAAATTCATATGGGCAGGGTACAACATTATTCAATTTTGACTCGTTAATTTATTACCACATGCATCATCAAAACACGTTCTATACCCAAAAGTTATGCACTACAAGAAATTGGATTTTTAGCCACGCATAATTAGCTACACATAAAAATGTGTGGCAATTTAGTCACACATAAGTAAATAATGTGTAGACAAATCAATTTGTTAGATTTCAATAGTTAGTGACGTTTAATATGTGTGGCAAAAATAATTTAGAGACATTTATATTTTAAGATTATTTTTTTAAGATTATTTATATTTAATATTTGTTAGATTATTTAATTTAAATAATTTACATTTGTTAGATTATTTATTAGCTACAAAAAATATGTGTGATTAATGGTGTCTTATATTTAATATTACTATTTTTTTACTTACTACTATTAATTATTATCACTTCAAGAATCGTGAAGATAGAATATAAAAAAGTAAAATAAAAAAGAAACAAATAATTAAATATATCTCTTGCGCAGCAACATATATATGAGATATCCACATAATTATTTACTTTGTATCTAGTATTTTGGTATCACATCTGCAAAAAATATTATATTAAATAAATATATAATATGTTAAAAGAATCAATCAATTTTGCAACAATAAGAAAATATATTTAAAATTAAAACAATTTTTTTATGCTAAACACTTGGAACGTGGACAAAAGAGTATGGTGAATAAATTTTGCCCGCCTATACAAAAGAAAAAGTCCCTCCCAAATAAAAACCGCTTAAATAAAGAATTCAAACGCCCACTCTTCCATTAGCTCCACGCCATTAACTGCTCCAAGCCTACAAAAGTTCATCCTTGAATTTAATTCCTTTTCGCCATTAATATTCCTCCCGGAGTTAGTCTTCAGAATCATTTTAGCATGACATCTTTCTTCATGGAGTAAATATATTCCATAAAATTTCTCCTTATCTTTTCTATTGTTTCGATCCAATCGTTTTACTAGCGTATTTCATTTTATACATAATTGTAAGCATAAACTTCAGGTTTGCAATTCATTCTTCCATTGATGCTCTCTTTATTTTCCTTTTCTTTTGTTCCATTAACTTCTTGTTATTGGTGTATTTGTTCCAATTACTTTTTGTGTGCCATCCTCCCCCACAAAATTCTTCTTTCATTTTGACAGGTTATAGTTTAAGGAGTTGTATCTCTACTACAGAAGGGAAGCTTGCTGACATGGAGTTAAACCATCGGCATTCATGATGTTGATAAGATCTTCGGTGTGGAGATTATATGAATGTCAAAAGAATTCAATGGGCAATGCACTAGTTAGTTATATAGTCATTTAGATTTTTATTTTTTTTTCCATTTTTCTTTTGAAGTTGGCGAACATTTCACTTAGATGTTATATAGTTTGATTTATTAATATACGAATTGTTATATCAATATTTTTATTTCAAATTTGTTGAATATTCATCATATATCTAACATTTTCGTTCTTATTATGTATGTGTTCTACACCCTTGTTGGTCCCGGGAAAGAGTAATTGGTGTATGGGGGGGGGGGAATACACCAATAACCAACCGTTTTTGACGTTTTGAAAATCAAGTCGATCTAAAGGTCGATTGTCAAGGTCGATCTTTATCAGAGACAGGTTGATCTATCAAGCTCGTTTGGGAACAAGCTTGATTTATCAAACTGTGCTTATGCGGAAGTTGGTGGAGGTTGATTTACTCTTTGAAAAATCTTAAGGCTGAAAACAGATAGCAAGTTGATGCGTGAAATGCAGGTTGATGCTCGTCAGTTTGATACTAAAATATAAGGGCGATAAATAAAGAGAGAGAGAGAGAGAGACACCGCGATTTAGCGTGGTTCGGAGAAACCCTCCTACATCCACGTCAGGTCGACTCGACCTGAGAATCCCTTTACCTTTGGATTCAACCTCTCTCTTATTTATACTGACTGAGTATCAGTTCTAAATACAATCTAACCTGAATATATCTAGACACGAGTTTTGGGTCGTGACCCTTACAACCTTTCGTACAAAATGTACAATCAACCTTTCGCTAATTACAGAGCTTGACTAAACTCTACAATGGCGAAGAACACAAACAAACTTTCTAACTTCGAACTAGTCGAAGAAGAAGTTGTTGAAACAACGACAAGCAGCAGTGAACGCTTCGTCGTTGTGGTGTTTATCGGAATCGGAAACCTCTCTTCGTCAAGTGTTTGGGAAACTAATCTGATTTCGAACACTTGAATGGATGAGAACTTGAGAGAGGTTTTGGGCAAAGATATGGCGTTGATAGCTGAGTTTCCCGTGTTTGAATCCGATATGGCTTGAAGTATTTATAGGCAGTTTTGAAAAACTAGCCGTTGGAGTCAAGCTGACGTGGCACTAGCCGTTGGAAGCTGACTCACTTCTAGCCGTTGGGAAAGTTCGTCCTTGCTGGCACACCACGTGGCAAGGATCAGGTCGTGACGCTCCATGAAGGTGGGGCATCGACCTTGATGAGAAAGTCCAGCACTTGAAATCTTCTAAGGCAATGCAGGCTGGAAGCTTGATAAGGAAGGTCGATAGACAGGCAGATATGCCAGCTCGATCCGAATGAGGCAGGTCGATCATATCGACCTTTCTCTTACAGGGTGGATCGAACTTGCATTTAAACATTAGAGTGCATCGACCTGCACTAACAGGTAGCAGGTCGATCTATCGGCCTTGACCCTAAATAAGTAAAATATGCCTAAGTGTGGTTTCGATAAACATCATCAAAATCAAACTGCAAGGGGTTCCCAACAATTTCCCCCTTTTTGATGATGTCGAAACCAAACACTTTACAAATGATTCCTAAGATTTAAATCAATGAAAGATCGATAACCATGAAGGTTGATAAGGAATTATAAGAAAGGCAGATAATAAAGCAAAGTAAATAAAGCAGTAAAGGCAGATGCCTGGACAAAGAGATATTGTCGCCAGGTCGAAAGATGATTTTTGCTTCATTCAGCTCGATAGCGTACTTGACATTTGGAAATTATAAACTGTGCTACGAACTTAAATGAATACAGAAAATATACAAAATCATCTATCTATCTACCGCTTCTGCTGGGAACGAGCTGCCACTCGTTCTTCCTGGACCTGCTCCCTCGACTTCGACTTCATGCTTGCGTAAATTCCATCCCTGATTCGACGAAAGTCGGGATCGGAATTTGACACATTGACGTTCAGGCCGATGGCGGTCTGTGCGATGTATTGGTCGACCCGGGAGTAATCCAAGTACCCCGAGTCACCAAGAAGCAGGGGCGTAAAATATTGCTTTGATGGGGCCCTTATCATCACACCGGCCTCTGCAGCTTTCTTCCGAAGCTCACCAATGAAGTCTTGGTAAGGGAATTTGAGCATGTAAGCTGCATAGACGTCATCAGCGTCGGCAGGAAGGGAGGGGTCCTGGATCCAATAATGGAGGAGGATGAAGCAACTGTTGAGCTCCCGCAGCAGGTTGTTCTGCTTTTCGTCGAGCCACTCGACGGCCTGCTGCTGGGCTCCAGCATTCAAATCGAGGGCGGACTGGCTGATCCAGTCCATCTCCCTCTTCTTCCTTGCTTCATCAGCCCGGTGCTTGGCAACGAAGCGCTTCTGCTCTTCAGGATCAACGGACTGATCCGGAGTCGCACCGGCCAAAAGTATGGCTTCAATAAGCGCGGCCTCTCTTGCCAGACGAGCTTTGGCGGCGGCGGCCTCGGCAGCAGCGGCAGCAGCCATGGGATCGTCCTGGGAAGCGACGGCCTTGGAGGCGGCGGCCATGAGAATTTGAGATTTTGGCGGCGGAGGAGGAGGGGGAGGAGCCACAGAAGATGAAGGGGTTTTGGATTTGGAGGTCTTCTTCTTCCTGGTGGCGGCGGCAGCTCTTTCTTCTTCCCCCTTTTCGACATCATCAGAAAGGGCTCTGATGGGGGAAAGAAGTGTCGCGTCCTCCTCCTGCAGCTTGGTCACGGCATCCCTCAACTCCTGTTGACCGTTGAGAAGGGAGGAGATGGTGCCGTGAATGGCGTTGATTTGCGTGTTGGAGGTCGATGCCGAGTTAGAGATTGAAGAAGTCAGGTTGGTTACTCGCTCATCGACCTTGGCCAGGTCCTCCAACACTTCCCCGATCTGGTCGCGGGACGCCATATTTAGTTCCTCGAGCTGGCCCGGCAGGAGCTTGTCAGTATATTCCTTTAATAGCTTCACGGCAAAGTCCGTGACACGCTCCCTGGCAGCTTCATCGGCCTGGATCTTAGCATCTTTCACAATATCGATCTGGGCCTCAGCTACGGCCTGCTTGATTTGCTCGGGAAGGCTGGTGATGATGGACTCGAGCTTGGCAGAAATGGTATCAAGCATGACCTCCACACCAGCCTTTGAAATTTTGGAAGAAGGAGCAGCAGCTTCAAGAAGTTGATCACCACCCTCATTCCTAGGTGGCGATTGCTCCAGAGATTGAATCATCTCAAACTCGTCTCCAACATCGGCGGCGGAGTTGTAGAGGGCATGAGAGTGCGTGTAGAGAGGGCGAAGGTCGATACCCAGAATCTTGGCCTCGACCTTCATGCGGCGCAACACAAGAGTTTGGAAATTGGAAGCCGCATCCTCCACACTGTAGAAGCCGAACTCCGCTTCCAGCGCCAACTCCTCGACCTTCAGGTCGTTGAGGGTAACGACCTGTAGCAAGGCCTCAAAGACGTAATAATAATTCGACTTACGAACCAGATAGAACTGGAGGCGAGTGTCGAGGTCGAGGGATTTAGGGAGTTGAGCTATCCCTGGCATCAGGTCGATGACCTTCAGCCTGGCCTCGGCCTTCATGGCGGCCACCTGGGAGTGAGCAGCAGACATCGGCTGCTCAGAGAATGGTTGGATAGGCAGCACGACGTCTTCCTCCACGGGCACATCCTGAAGGGGGGAAGACTGAGAATCTTCAGCAGTGAGATCCTGGATCTATACAGATCCAGCTCGTTGGACTGAGGGGGACCTCACAGGTGAGGGAACAACGACCTGCGGAGAAGATGCAGGGCGATGCTTCGAGGCGGACGGCTTGGCGGCGGAACAGACTGGAGATGGAGTCCGTTCTGCTGATGAGGAGGGCGATGGAGAGGGTGATGGCTCCCTGTGAGGCACAGATTCCTCGAACTGCACGGGGAGAATCCTGTGAAGTGGCCTGGGAGGATCTCCGGAGGCCGACTGCGTCCTCCGTGGAGGAGTCTTCTTCACAGGTTGAGACTTCTTGGCAGGGCGAGAGGGAACCAGGTCGACATCGGCCTTCCTCTTCTTTTGAGTGGGTCGAGCTGGAATCCTCCAACCGACCTTAGATTCGCCGGTCTTGGCGAGGTGCGCCCTGACATTGTCTGGGGAGTTATAATAAATTTGCGGCGCCACCCCAATCGCCATCTCCAGTTGGTGGAGATCTTTTGGAATGAACAGAGGGGGGAAGGCTGGCTCATTGGACCATTTCCTATTTTTGAAGTAGGAAATGATAATGCAGGTGGCCTTCGTCCCAAGGCGAATCGGCCTTTTCTCGTTGTGGAGAGACACTTTCACTACGGCCTCTCCCTCTGTCTCGCAGACGATCTGCCTGGCCTCTTCCCAGAGCAGGGAGACCATCAATTTGGCCCAACTAATGGGCAGGTCGAGAATTACGGCCGCCAATAACTGAAACTTGAATGGAGTGACCTGGTCGTAATTCCCGATGTGCCCTAAGAAGCACTTCTGCACGAAGTCCATCAAGAGTCGGTATTTGGGTCGGAGCTCGTTCCTCTTGAAGGATATCGGCATGTACTGCCTTTGCTCAATCAGCACGCGGTCTGCAACCTGCTGCAGTTGATCCCGAGAGATTTCGAAAAGCTGCATCGTCCCTCCATCCCCAATACCGAAGGCTGCCTTCACGGCGTCAAGAATGTTGATGGTGATCATGGCCTTCTGGGTTCCAAGGGAGACGGTGTGGGTAGACACATGAATCGCCTTCGTTCCAGTTGTAAAAGAAGGCACCCACGAGCTTGGGAAGATTCTTCGCCGGCCGGGTGGAGATAATCTGATGGAATGGAAAGCAGGTCTCCACCAGGGCGAACATGGAATCAAGATCGCGAAAACCGAAGTTTTCGCGCACCATGTAGGGCTCGAATTTGATGCGGGCCGTCAAGTAGTCCTCAATTTCTGACCACTGCAATTCCTTTCGACCGAAGGTTGAAACTTTTTCTGCCATTGTTGTTTTTCCTGCAAGTTTTCGAGAAAGATTAGAAAAACAATAAAGAACTTGACAGAAAATTAAAACTTAATCGGTGAAAGGAGCACAAACCACGGCTTGTGATTTGATACAGATAGAGAGAAAGTAGAAAAACGAAGAACACGACGGCGGCAGATTGGTTTTTGCAGAGTATGAAAACTAGGTTTTGTAGAGAAGAATGAAGAAGGTAAGTAATGTTTTTGAAGAAACTGCATGACATATATAGAAAATTCGAACGGTTGAGATCGTTCGAATTTGAAAGGGTTAAAGCTTTCCCTCTCACCCACGTCCACACGATTAAAGCGCGTGGAATGTGAAACGGTTCACATCCGCGCGTGAGGTAAGGAAACGTGCGAAATATAGCGCTTTTTCAGAAAAGTGGCAGGGAATTAAATGCAACATTGGTCAATGTGTCAATATTTGACACTTGACTAGATGTGTTACAAAAATGGTAATCATTACTCCATTTTTCTTATTTTCTGCAAATTACCAGACCCTTAAATAATGTAAAGCATTGAGAAATAAATATCAATAATAAATGAAGAGTTCAATGCGTATTCAAGAAGTTTATAAGACAAAAGGGTGATACTGCCCTTTTGATTCTTCCTTCATAAATGCAGTTGCATTCAGGTTGATATCGGCCTGATGATATCGGCCTTGTGATAGTGAACCCTGTCGAAATGATCGGCCTGGACTTGTGATATCGGCCTGGCGAGGTGAGACAGCCTGGACTTATGATATCGGCCTGGTATTCATCGGCCTTTGTTCCCCCTCAAATGATGGATCATTTTGGGCAAGTGTTCCCCCTCAATTGAGGAACACAGGTCGATCTGTTGAATAGTCGACGGCCTGTTGATGGACACGGCTTGTTGACAGACACGGCCTGTTGATAGAGACGGCCTGTTGATAGACACGGCCTGTTGATCGAGAACGGTCTGTCATCGGCCTGTAGGAAGGGATACGAGGCGACGGCGGACTCATCGATCTTGAAAAAGGCTGTTACTATTTGCCATCTCTACATCACGAACGGCAACTCTACAAAGCTGCATCGGAACATGGCAAGTCACTCTCTCCAAAAACTCCGAAAACAACCTCATGTGTTTCTTCGACCAAGGATGGTCGGAATTCGTCGAATCCCACGCCTTGCACGTTGGCGATTTCCTCGTGTTCAAGCACACCGGAGACCTGCACTTCAACGTCGTCGAGTTCGGCCTGTTTGAAGGTAACGGCCTGACAAACGACCTGTTCAAATAGTAACTCCATGTTCAAATGGTAACGGCCTGTTGAGTAGTTGACGGCCTGTTCCCCCTTAATATCTCGGCCTGTTCGTCCCGTTTGTTGGTCCCGAACAAACTTTTGAAGGAGGTGGCAGGCTGTTGAGGAAATGACGGCCTGTAGGCTTACGATCGGCCTGATGACTCAACATTCAATAACCCTAGCTTTCCACATAGCATTTTGAATCTTTCTTCGGCTAGGGGTTTGGTTAGAATATCAGCTCGTTGAATGTCAGTGTGTATCTTCTCAATAACCACGTTCTTCTTTTCCACGTGATTACAAATAAAGTGATGTCGAATATCCACGTGTTTGCATCTTGAATGAAGAACTGGATTCTGAGTAATGGCGATGGCACTCGAGCTGTCGCAGAATATAGGCACTTCACTGACTTCAACTTCATAATCCTTAAGTTGTTGTTTGATCCACAAGATTTGTGTACAACAACTCCCTGCGGCCATGTACTCGGCCTCTGTGGTGGAGGTGGCTACTGAAGTTTGTTTCTTTGAAAACCACGAAATCAGCTTGTTTCCGAGAAAATGGCAAGTACCCGAGGTAGATTTCCTATCGAGCTTGCACCCTGCATGATCAGAATCTGAATAACCTGTAAGCTGCAAATTATCATCACAAGGATACCAAAGACCTAAATTTGTGGTTCCTTTGATGTAACGAAGAATTTTCTTTGCTGCTTCCAAGTGGGATTCCTTCGGATTAGCTTGAAATCGAGCACACACTCCAACTGCAAAAGTGATGTCAGGTCGACTAGCAGTTAGATAAAGTAATGAACCAATTATACCCATGTACTGTGTTATGTTGGCAGGTTTTCCTTCGGGATCCGGGTCGATCTTCCCACCAGAGAGCATCGGTATTTTGACAGGCTTGCTGTCTTTGACACCAAATTTGTGGACTAGCTCGTGTGCGTACTTTGTTTGGCTAATGAAGATTCCTTCATCGGACTGCTTGACCTGCAACCCTAGAAAGAAATTCATTTCCCCCATCATAGACATTTTATATTTTTCTGTCATGAGGTTACCAAATTTTTCGCATAAAATGGGAGATTTAGATTCAAAATAATATCATCAACATATATTTGTACTAAAAGGATATGTTCATTCACTTTGATAGTGAATAGCGTTTTGTCGACTGAACCACGCTTGAATCCAGATTCGATGAGAAAGGATGATATCGTCTCATACCAAGCTCGAGGAGCTTGCTTAAGTCCGTATACGGCCTTGTGCAGTTTGTAGACTTTGCTTGAATCACCCTCCTCGAATCCCGGAGGTTGTTCCACATAGACTTCCTCTTCGAGAACGCCATTGAGGAACGCACTTTTAACATCCATCTGGTAGACTTTAAATCGTTGATGAGCGGCATAAGCTAGAAACAGCCTTATAGCTTCTAATCTTGCAACAGGGGCAAATGTCTCATCATAATCGATTCCTTCTTGTTGACAGTAACCCTTTGCTACCAATCGGGCTTTATTTCTGACAACTTCTCCAGATTCATCTCTCTTGTTCTTGTAAACCCATTTGACTCCAATGACACCCTGATGATAAGGACGATCAACTAGAGACCATACTTCATTTCTTTTGAATTCATTGAGTTCTTCTTGCATGACTTAAATCCAGTCAGCATCTCGAAGAGCTTCAATGACATCTTTGGGTTCTATGCGAGAGAGATAGCAACTTAATAGAGCACTTTCACCAATCGTCCTTCTTGTTCGCACTCCTTGGTTTGGGTTCCCAACAATGAGCTCTCTTGGATGAGCATCGATCCAACGTCTGCGTCGTGCTTTTTCTTCATTTGAAATGATTGGATCGGGCTCATTTATGGGTTCGTCAAACTCCGGGTGTGTTGAAGGTTGATCAGTGGGAACATGCTGTTGCTCGGGCTGTTGATCAGGCTGCTGTTCGGCCTGAATGTTGAGCTGCTCCATTGTGCTATCAAGCTGCTCGATTTGGGATGTAAGGTCGTGAACAGCATCAGTCTGGGGGACTGAGGGAGGGGGATCAGCCTGGTTAAGTCCGGCTGATGTATTACAGCTCGAAGTATCATTTGCATCACTTCCCCCTTGCTGTGTGACCTTCGGATCAGATTGATCCTCTTCCTCCAAATCATTTGGGGTCCATACTAGTAGGTCGTCAATGGGGGAGTTAGACGGCCTGTTAGCAGCGGACTGATCTGGACCTGTACTTATTTCTCTGTACAGACAAGTAGATTCATCAAACACAACATGAGGTGTTACCTCCACAACTAGGGTTTTCTTATTAAAAACTCTATAACCTTTGCTAACCTCTGAGTATCCTAAAAATACTCCTGGATCGGCCTTGCTATCAAAAGTCTTTAATTGAGATTTCCCATTGTTATGAATGTAACACAAGCACCCAAAAGCTTTAAAATACTTTAACCTGGGGAGCTTGTTGTTCCACAGCTCGTATGGAGTCTTTCCATGTCGGGTAGTGATGATCGACCTGTTTTGGGTATAGAAGGCTGTGTTAACGGCCTCTGCCCAAAACTTCTTTGGAAGGTTGGTTTCATCCAACATGGTACGAGCTGCTTCCTTCAGCGACCTGTTACGGCGTTCCACTACGCCATTTTGTTGAGGTGTGCGTGCAGCTGAAGTTTGATGATGAATTCCACTCGTTGTGCAATATTCTTCGATCATTGCATTGATAAATTCGGTGCCTCGATCGGATCGAATGGAGATGATGGATTTCTCCTTTTGATTGCACAGTTTACTCAGCAACGCAGGTAGCTTCTCCAAAGTCTCCTTCTGTTTGTACATGAAAATAACCCACGTAAATCTAGAATAATCATCTATAATAACGAGAGCGTATTTTCTACCGTTTATGCTCAAGAGAGTGACTGGACCAAAGAGGTCGAGATGGAGAAGCTCAAGAATTCGATTTGAAGCTTGAGCCGTCACACTTGGAAAGGATGATCTTGTTTGCTTTCCAGCTTGACAGGCTTTGCAGATGTGATCTCGTTCGAAGACTTGATCTGGCAGGTCGTTCACCAGCTTGTTACTTGCGAGCTTGTTGATGGCCTTGAAGTTCAAATGACTCAACCTCTTGTGCCATAGCCAGCTTGTCTCGGAATCAGCTTTTGTGACCAGGCAGGTCTCTATCCAATCTGTCCATTGAACAATATAGAGTCTATCCTGCAAAATTCCGGTAAGAAGTGTTTCTCCTTCCTCATTTTTCACGAGACATTTGTTAGCAGTGAATTCTACTCGTTTACTACTCGAGCAGAATTGCGACACAGAGAATAGGTTGTGATTAAGACCTTCAACATAAGAGACGTTAGAAATAGTTGTTTTACCAACATTTAGATCGCCCTGGCCTCTCGTTAGTCCCTTAGAATTTCCTCCAAAGGTTACAAGTGGCCCGTCTCGTTCTTGATAGTTTGATAGTAGCGTTTTGTCACACGTCATGTGCTTTGAGCATCCACTATCAATGATCCATACAGCTCCACGAGCTGCTTGGCTCCTTCTTTGAGCCTTCCCGACCTGCAATTAGTTAAACTTAGCAACCCACTTGAGATTGGGTGCTACATCGGTTGCGGGAACGGCCTTTGGGACCCAAATTTGTTTTGCCGGTCTGCTTCTATCCGAGGCTGAGGACGAGGCAGTGGCGGTCTTGGGCTTGGGAGCCTTGGACTTCTTTGAGCGAGGGCGACGAGGCTGATAATACTGCTCTTCATGAAGACCAGGTTGATACTGCCAGTCTTGAAAATTCGACTGTTGAGGGTAGTGGCAGTGACAACCTTGAAGAGCAGGAAAGTAGAACTGAGGGTGATACGGCCTTTGATAGTATTGGCCTTGGTATCGCCCTGGATTGACAGCCTGCTTTTGATGTGAGGGGCAGTTCGACGATGCTGGGCAGGTCGAATCTCTTTCTTTTGAGGAACAGGCTGTTCCTTCTTGTGTTGCTTTACAAGGATGGCTTGGGGCTGTCGAACTGGATTCTTCAGCTTGACCATCTTATCTGGAAGAGCTTGATGAGCTTTCCGAACACTCTTTGACTTCGACTGCGCCTTCACGAATGTGATCTTGCAGTCTTTATCCTTGCTTTCCTTGGATTTTCCATTAAATCCAATGCCAGAGTGATCACGCAGATTGCGTTGCATGGATTGTACTTCTTCCAGCTTCTTTCCACTTTTCTTCAACTGACTCAAGGTGAGTTGAAGTCTTTCCTCCTTTTTCATGAGGAGTTCGTGTCGAATTACCAAGTCAGCCAATTTTGAGGTAAGGCTATGTATTTCGGCATCTTTGGTCTTGAGGGACTCGTCCTTCTCGAGCTCCCTGGTATCGAACTCCTTGACCCGTAAAGTCAATTCTTCAACCTTTGACATTAGGGCTTCGATCTCCCTTTCCTTTTCTTCAGCATAGGGAGTGAATCTTTCTTCTAATGCTAGCTTGTATTTTTCATTTTTGTCCAATAGCTCAGCATTATCTTCAACGACCACTTTGAGTGTTTCCACAAGGTCGGCATAGTCATCCAGCTGTTTCTTGATTTCTTCCCAAGACACAGCCTCTGATAGGTCTTTGATTGGTGTGTAAATGTTAGGATTTTCGTAGTGTTTTTGAGTCCGTTTTCGTAATGTTTTCGTGTCTTTGTGTGTGTTTATGGCTATGATTCGTTTGTTTGGAGTTCTTTGGTACTTGTAGGTGATTTTGGATGAAAAGGAGCGGAAACGGGTTGAAAAGGCGAAAAGACGGAGTTTCGGACGAACGAGGACAGATTGGAGATCTGGACGCCGTCCAACCCAATCTGGACGCCGTCCAGAAGCACGTCCAAGAAGGGCTGGACGGGCGTCCAGTGTTGAAGCAAACGTGTGAAGATTGAAGAAGTGGACGCCGTCCAAGACCATCTGGACGCCGTCCAGACCGCACCTGGACGCCGTCCACGATCCATCTGGACGCCGTCCACAGTCATGGTTGAGTAATCTTACAGTGTCAGCTTCTGGACGCCGTCCAGAATAAGCTGGACGCCGTCCAACTTAGGCGGCCAGCAAATCTTTCCTTATTTATCTAGGTTTTTACCTAGTATATATATGTCATCCCTTGTACACGAATTTAATCATCTTTAGACATCTTTTGGCATACTTTAGCTTTAGTTTTCAGTTCTTAAACACTTTTATTAGCTTTCTATTGTTCGGATCCGGATTCGTTCTTCGTTTATTGCAATTCAATTCAAGGCGTTTATTTAATTCAAGTTCTTCGTTCTTCGTCTCAATTTTCGTAAGTTCTTTTATTGCTTTCGTTTATTCGTTTTAATTGCTTGCTTTCGTTTTAGATTCGTTTTCTTAATTGCTCCGTTTAAATTCCTTAGTTTAATTTCGTTCTTTCGATTTCTAGTTTTAAGTTTAGATTCGTTTTCCTTCAATTTCAATTCCTTCGTTTTTCAAAGTTTTCAAGTTAGATTAATTTGCTTTTAATTTCCAGATTTCAATTCATCATGTCTAGATTTATTTATGCTTCTTTCTTTGCTTTCGATTCCTTCGTTGCTTTCTTTATTGTTTTCTTTTCGATTCTTGCCTAGGTAGATTTAATTGCTTTCTAGTTTAATTCTTAGATTTATTTCTTGAGTTCTAGATTAGTTATTTAATTGCTTTTATTTACTTGCTTTGATTTATTTTATTTGCCTAGGATTTAAAACAAAAACCCCAAAATATTCTTTACTTGCTTTCTTAGTTTTAGGTTTACTACATAATTAATTGCCCTGTTAAGTTTTCCTTGAGATTCGATACTTTGGTTTTACTTGCTAGTGCTACGATAGGATTTCGTTCTATTGCGAACACTTTTTTAGTGAAACAAATTTTGGCGCCGTTGCCGGGGAAAACTTTAGGCTTTTGATTGTGTAGTATTTTTATTTGTTTTATTTTTATTTGTGTTTATTCGTTTTTCTTATTTCTCCCACTCGGTGCGTTTAACCCTGTTTGCTGAGTGTTGTTTTTGCTGAGACCGAAGCGATGGCACGATTTATGGGAGATTTTGCTCGCCCTACCTTCACTGCCACTACTTCGGCGATTGTTCTGACGGAAGCGGTCAGAAATCACGAGCTGAAACCTCACCACCTGGCGTTGCTCCCTTCCTATCACGGGCTGGCCAACGAGGATGCACTTACGTTTATTCGGGAGTACTGCACCGTCGTGCAGTCTTTTCCACTATCAGGCCTTACGGAGGATAACCTGAAGATGAAGTGTTTCCCCTACACTCTGAAGGATCGGGCAAAGTCATGGTACCTGTCGCTCCCAGCCGAATCTCTCCGCACTTGGAATGAGGTGTGCGAGAAGTTTATGTTGAAGTATTATCCTAGCCGCAAGACTCAGGAGGTGCGGTCGCAAATCATGAATTTCTCTCAGGACCACGACGAGCCATTTCACGAGACTTGGGAGAGATTTCAGGACTTACTTCAACAATGTCCTCACCATCAGATGGCTCCTGAGCTTATTTGGCAGTACTTCTACGATGCATTGAACCAGACCTGCCAATTTATGGTGGACAGCTCGGCCGGAGGAAATATTGCGGTCAAGACAGCCGATGACATGAAGAAGATTTTCGAGACTCTTGCTGCAAGTTCCCAACAGAAGTCATCTAGGTCAACGAAGATGGAGGCAAAGGCGGTCACGATGAGCCCCGACATGAAGAAGCAGATGGCCGATATGTTGAGAGATCTCGAGAATCTAAAGATGAAGCAGAACGCACCAGCACCTCAAGTGGAGACTAGGAAGCCGGACCGGTGCGATATTTGTGGAGAGCTAGGCCATATCAAGGAGGTTTGCGAAAATATGGGAGCATTCACGTACGAAGGAGGAGCTGAGGTCTATGCCGCCCAAGGTTACATGCCACAAGGACCACCACCTCAAGGGCAAGGTACGAACCCGAATTTTCAAAATCGTCGCCCCCCTCCTTATAATTATCCCTACCCTCCTAAAAATTCATACTATCCCTCTCCACCACCATATTATCCTCCTCATCAATATCCACCAAACCCATATTATCCACCACCTCCTCCATATTATCCTTCATCGCCATACCCTCCACCTCCTCCCCAAAATCCTCGTCCTCAACCACCTCCACAAAAGTCTCCCGTCGATGAGGATCGTTTCCAGGCCCTTGATGCAAACATTAAGAGGCTCGAGACAGCCATTGGCCAAATTTCTAGCTCCATGCACCTAATGCAACAACCGGGGCGAATTCCGAGCCAAGGGATTCAACCGCAACAAGCCAACGAGGTGCAATACCCTCCATATGTTCCTCCCGTTCCGCCTCACCAAGCTCATGCAATCACGGTGTTACAACACAATGGTGTTAATATGCCACCTCAAGGGCATTCAAGTGATAGATGGAGCCCGAGCAAGCAATGGAGCGAAGGAAAAAATCGGGCAGAACAAGGCTTTGGACGGCGTCCAGAGTCTGTTGGACGGCGTCCAACTCTGGACGGCCGTCCACCCCTTCTGGACGGGCACCCCAGGCGCAGCCCCAAATTCATACAGTGTCAGGATCTGGACGGCGTCCAGATCCAATTTGGACGGCGTCCAAACCCGACGAGCAGCGCACAGAGCCCAAGGAACCCGAGACGGAGCCCAAGGAACCCGAGAAGGAGTCCCCACCTCTACACAAGACTTTCAACCCTTATGTTCCTCCCATTCCTTTTCCAAGTCGTGTGAAAAACAAGACGCTCAACCCGTATGCTCCACTTATGCAAAGTGTTGTGAAGAAGGAGAAGAAGGATTTCGAGCCTATCAATTCGTTTTCAAAAAGAGGAGATCCGGGAGGTTTCGACTTGAGCATCGTTTTGGATAGTGGAGAGACCGTCTCGGGATTGATGGACTTGGGAGCTGCGGTGAACTTAATGCCGTATTCTATTTTCGAGAAGATGAACTCAAGAGTCCTTCAAGCTACCGATATGCGCATTGAGCTAGCAGACGGCACCGTGAGCAGTCCTTTGGGAGTTGTGGAAGATGTCACTGTCCTTGTTGGTGGAATTCGAGTCGTTACCGACTTTGTTGTGCTTCATGAAGGCAAAGGAGCTAAGAGCGCAACCGGACATCTTCTATTGTTGGGACGACCATTTATGGCCACTACTCGAGCTCGGATTGATGTAGGCACCGGCACATTGAGCTTGGCCGGTGAAGGAGGTTCGGTAACATTTTCGATCTTTGGAAAATCACCTTCTATCCCTAGTTCCTCTTTTCATTTATGCTCTTATGTTAAGCTCGCTAACCCTTGTGTTGAGGAAAATATTTGTGAGATTTTTGACAAGGGAGCGGCTCGGGAAGAATTCTTTGAAGATGAGGAGTCCATTGAAGATGACGAATTCTTTAGTTGTGTGGATGAGGAAGAGGATATAATCGAACAATATCTTGGGAATTTGGAGGAGGCTGATGAAGTGGAAGAGGAACACTTGAACCATGCATCGAAAGAGGAAGTTGTCGTTAACTCTTTTCTTTCTAACCTCACCAATTGTGTAACTTCTTTTCTTGCAGAGTTTAAATTGACGATATTTGAGGAGGAGTTCGAACTAAGTGTGGGGGAGTCAAGAGTTGATGATAACCGAGTTCTTCGAGATTTGTCGAAAACGAAGAGTGGATATGTCGCGAGGAGTACCAACACGTCGCTTGGTGCTACGGGTTTCGGTTGATCGTAGCCTTCGTCAAGCTAACGACGTTAAATAAGCGCTTGGTGGGAGGCAACCCACGTAATAAAATATAATTATGTAGATTAGGTTTTATTTTTCTTATTATTTTCGTGTTTTCGTTGTTTTTCTTTTTTGTTTTTTCGTACAGGGAGTAGTACACAAGGATCGGCATGAGGAGAAGTCGAGACGAAGAGGAAAAATCGAAGTCCAAAATCGGGCAGAATCGACTTTTGGACGGCGTCCAACTTGGTTCTGGACGCCGTCCAGGAAGGCCCGTCCAAGCTTGTCCATTTGCAATTGGACGCCGTCCAGTTACTAAAGCGTGGACGCCGTCCAACTTTTTCTGGACGCCGTCCACCCTGAACGGGCACCCCCAATTCTTTTCAATCTCGATTTGTGCCTTAACCTAATGCTTCCCTATCGTCTTTCTCTCACGACTCCCTCTCTCTCTCAGTAGCAAATTGAAGCCAGACGCCGTCGAATTGCCCGCTGCCATTCCCAATTTCGCCGTCGCCGCCCTTGCTAGTCGCTGCCGCCGCCTTTGCATCTGCCGCCTCCGCCCGTTGCTGCTGCTGCTTTCGCCGCTTTCTGCTTCTGCCGCCGCCGCTTATCCCGTCGCCGTGCTACATCCGCCGCACTCTGCCAGCAACCGTCGCGTCGTCAACAGCCACCACCGCCGTTCGTCCCGCCGTCGGAATCAGCCCACGCCCAAATTCCAGGTTGGACGCCGTCCACCCTCTTTCTGGACGCCGTCCAGAATTCAATTCTGTTCCGGCGCCGATTTCTTCCGTTCGACTCTTTCTTGTTCCGTCGTCATCCCTCAGCATTCTACTACACTCATGGCCCGAGGAAATGCGTTCAACAATGCCCGGATCAACCGACTCGAGGTCGATCGGCCCACCGGAATCACTCCGCAACAACTAGGTATACTCCGAGGCGTTCCGTTTTCCACTGAACGGATCGCCACGACCCATATTTACCTTCGTTTACATGAACTTGAAATTAGGCCTCCTAGACATTTTCGTATGAATTTTCTTCGTAATTTGCCGGTGTGGAATACACTTAGAGGGTATTTGAATTGTTTAGGATTGTCTACGTTGGTTTCGAATGCATGGGATGGCCATACTAGCCTTTGTTTGGAGATGTGTAGTAGTTTTAGGTTGGAATTGAATGAGGGAGGGGAGTTATGCATGTTTTGTACTTTTAATGGTGAATTGGTAGAAATCACTAGGGCGGTGATGAATGAGGTTTTTGGATTCCATAATGATGAGGATTTAATTGAATTCGTTCCTTCAACCTTTGATGTGGCTGCTGCTTGGTATGAACTGTCGGGGGTAGCAAATTATAAGGCTTCGGGGGTTCCTAGTGCATTTATTCGTGATGATGCTTTACTTATCCTTCACCGTTTCTTGTCTTGCATGATAACTGCTAAGAAGGAACATAGTAAAGTTAATGCTGTTGAGATATATTTGCTTACTTGCGCTAGGGATGGTACTCGTGTTGGTTTAGCCCCGTTTATTTGGGCCCAGTTGACTAACGTGCAATTCAAGAGGGGAGCACACCCTACTTTGAGTTATATTGCCACAGGTCTAGCTAGCCATTTCGGAGTCAACGTTGCAGAATGTGAAGGGCTAACCCCGAGCCAAGAGATCACTCCTTCCGACTTCATCAGGGCCCATCTCATGATTTCCCCGACCGAGTTCGTCCCTGTGCAAGAGCGCCCTTCGGTGAGAGCTCATTACGAAAACCTTAGGCGACGAGGGATTGTACACGAGGAGGCGCAAGCTCACGAGGCCGAAGGTGATGACGAAGAGCAACAAGAAGAGCAGCACGAGGAGCACCAAGAGGTCCCGGGAGATGACGAGCCTTTAGTTCGCTACTACACACGACGCGATCGTGTTCGGGCCCGGCAGGCCATGGAGGCCGAGATTCCTCCGTATTGGGCAGAATTTCAACAAGGTATGTTTGCTCGTTTCGATTCATTATCTACCCAAATGACGGACTTGTCTACCCAAGTGTCGGGCTTGAATAGCCGGGTGTCCCACATGGAGGGTCATTTGACGAGGTATACCGACTTTTCGGTTGCCTCTACCTCCACTCCCCCGGATCCAAACGACCCTCGTTGGTGGTCTCCTTACGATCCTCGATGGAATGAACCACGGTTCGGAGGTCCTTACAACTAATCTTAGCCAAGTTTGTGTCTTTTATTTTTGTTTGAGTCTTTTATTGTTTTCTTTTGTTCTATTTTACGCTTTGGTATTTGTGTTTTGTGTTTGTTTTGTAGGTGATACTTGGAGTCTCTTGAGATTTTGGGTATTTGTGTTCGTCATTATGCGATAAGTTCTTTCTTTCCCTTTCCTTTTATTTTCTCGCAATGGGGACATTGCTTGATTTTAAGTGTGGGGGGGGTCTTTGAACTTTTGGCATGTCTTTGAACTTTTGGCATGTAGTTTTTAATTTTGTTGAGTCTTAGGAGTTAATTGAGTCATTGAGTCAAATGAGCATGTGATGATAGTATTGTGGACTTGGCCAATGATAGAATTGCGTGCGTTCATTTTTGGAAAAATTCATGATCTTTATTATGCATGGAACCTTGGCGAAGCGACGCATTTTATTTGATGAATTTGATGTATGCTATGATGTCGGGAACTAGTTAGTTTGAACCCGTGAGATTTGAGCTATTTGTGCATATTTATGCCTATTCTTTGATTGAGTGATCATGCATGCTTCATTGTTTCTAGAACTTGCCTTGTTTCTCCATCAAGACCTTAGTATATTTACGAACTAGGAGATGATCTTAGGCCATTTTTCTTTAGCCACATGATTCCTATACACTAACCTTGTTCATAATCCTTTGTTTACCCCTTTTGAGCCTTTATTAGCCGTTCTTTGTAAAACCGGATGATAGGAGGTTTGGATGATTATGGGTATCCTTAGTTGTGGTTGGTGATATGGAAGGAGTAGAATAAAAAATTTTGGTTGTGGTGAAGAAGGAGGAGAAATGAGTTTGAGATGCTTGTTTAAGTGTAGTTAGCTATCCCTATAAGCTTAGAAAAAAAAAAAGAGAATAAAAAAAAATAGAGCCTTTGTTCAAATTAGAAAGAACATGTATTAGTTGAGCTCTAGAGAAAAAAAAAAAGAAAAAAAGAAAAAAATAAGCATAAGGGGATAGTTAGCTTTGACTTGTATAGTTTAGCATCTTTGAGTTTGTAATTGGTGTGTTGGAGGGTAGAAGATGGAGATTTAAATCCATACTTTGGTTGAAGTTGAAAAAGAGGTTGATGATTTAGAGCATTTTGAGTCACTTAGCCTATATATTCCCTACCTTAACCAATGTCCCTACATTACAAGCTTATACAAAGACCTTTTTGATCTTAGTTTGTAAGTATTACATTAGGTGGAGATGTTGAGATTGAAGGCAAGCCTATGGTAAACATGTTGTATTGCATTGATGTTGAGTGAACCTTCTTGATGTGCATTATATTACATCTTTTCTTTGAGAGAGTTGAGTGTTCACTTTCATATACAAAATTTCACATGTTTGGGAATGTTCTTTGATGGATTAGCATACTTTGAATTAGTTGAGTAGATTGTGTTGATTGATGCTAAGGTTGTGTGCATAGTTTTGATCATGAACATGAGAGTTGTTTTTTTGAATAGCTTTGAGGCCAATATAGTTCACGATACTTGAGTCTATTGTTTGTTTTGTTTTGCTTGAGGACAAGCAAAGGTCTAAGTGTGGGGGAGTTTGATTGGTGTGTAAATGTTAGGATTTTCGTAGTGTTTTTGAGTCCGTTTTCGTAATGTTTTCGTGTCTTTGTGTGTGTTTATGGCTATGATTCGTTTGTTTGGAGTTCTTTGGTACTTGTAGGTGATTTTGGATGAAAAGGAGCGGAAACGGGTTGAAAAGGCGAAAAGACGGAGTTTCGGACGAACGAGGACAGATTGGAGATCTGGACGCCGTCCAACCCAATCTGGACGCCGTCCAGAAGCACGTCCAAGAAGGGCTGGACGGGCGTCCAGTGTTGAAGCAAACGTGTGAAGATTGAAGAAGTGGACGCCGTCCAAGACCATCTGGACGCCGTCCAGACCGCACCTGGACGCCGTCCACGATCCATCTGGACGCCGTCCACAGTCATGGTTGAGTAATCTTACAGTGTCAGCTTCTGGACGCCGTCCAGAATAAGCTGGACGCCGTCCAACTTAGGCGGCCAGCAAATCTTTCCTTATTTATCTAGGTTTTTACCTAGTATATATATGTCATCCCTTGTACACGAATTTAATCATCTTTAGACATCTTTTGGCATACTTTAGCTTTAGTTTTCAGTTCTTAAACACTTTTATTAGCTTTCTATTGTTCGGATCCGGATTCGTTCTTCGTTTATTGCAATTCAATTCAAGGCGTTTATTTAATTCAAGTTCTTCGTTCTTCGTCTCAATTTTCGTAAGTTCTTTTATTGCTTTCGTTTATTCGTTTTAATTGCTTGCTTTCGTTTTAGATTCGTTTTCTTAATTGCTCCGTTTAAATTCCTTAGTTTAATTTCGTTCTTTCGATTTCTAGTTTTAAGTTTAGATTCGTTTTCCTTCAATTTCAATTCCTTCGTTTTTCAAAGTTTTCAAGTTAGATTAATTTGCTTTTAATTTCCAGATTTCAATTCATCATGTCTAGATTTATTTATGCTTCTTTCTTTGCTTTCGATTCCTTCGTTGCTTTCTTTATTGTTTTCTTTTCGATTCTTGCCTAGGTAGATTTAATTGCTTTCTAGTTTAATTCTTAGATTTATTTCTTGAGTTCTAGATTAGTTATTTAATTGCTTTTATTTACTTGCTTTGATTTATTTTATTTGCCTAGGATTTAAAACAAAAACCCCAAAATATTCTTTACTTGCTTTCTTAGTTTTAGGTTTACTACATAATTAATTGCCCTGTTAAGTTTTCCTTGAGATTCGATACTTTGGTTTTACTTGCTAGTGCTACGATAGGATTTCGTTCTATTGCGAACACTTTTTTAGTGAAACAGTCTTCATCACCTTCTTCTGCACAATCATCGTCAGAAAAAGAAAGTGAAATGGGTTGAGGATCTACCTTTGAAGATCCCTCGTTTTGTTGGTGCTCTCCAACGAAACATTCTTCATCATCACTTTCGTCGAAAGCGATGTAACCTTCGTCATCACTTGACGAGCTGTCTGAGAGATGAGCCTCCTTTGATTCTTCAGCAAGCATGGCAGCTCGTTGTTCCTTGAGCTTTTTATCGCGCTTCGCACGGAGCTCGTCTCTCTCGGCCTTTGTCAGATCCGGACAATCGGTCTTGTAATGACCTGGCCTGCCACAACCAAAGCAACCACCCTCGGGTGTGTTAGAAGAATTGAAGGTTGAGGGTTTACCTTCTCCCTTTTTGTCAGGGCGGTCGTGGTTGCGGTTTGTGAAGTTTCGCTTGTTGTCACGGTAGAACTTCTTGTATTTGACAACCTTTCCTAGGAGCTTCTCATTTCTCCTAGCAGCGAGAGTATAGTCGAGAGTCATCTTCTCGAACTTTTTGACGATGGATTCGTCAATCGTGCTTGGGGTAGTAGCAGAGGCTGAGTCGGCCTTGAAAGCTACCTCCTTGTCATTCTTTTCATCAGCCTTCTTGCTGGTGGAAGGCTGTGTTGATCCATGGATGCGGATCATCTCATATTCATTTCCGACAAGAATGTCGAAAAGATCTTCGGTGGTGAGGGAGTTGAAATCCGAACGGGCAGGATGCATGGCGGCGTATACGTGCCAATTTGCAGGAAGGGCACGTATCACTTTAAGATTCTTCTCGCGCTGCGTATATTTGTACGGGTTGATTGCAGCGACTTCGAGAATAATCTCGGTGAAGCGAATTTTCATTGCTTCTATGGTTTCACCCGAAACCATCTTGAAGTCATCGAACTTGCTGCACGCCATGGACAGCTTGTTCTCTTTCATTTCCTCTGAACCAAGGCTGATGGACCGGAGGGTGTCCCACATTTCTTTGGCGGTTTCAAGATTTCGGATCTTGGCCAGGTAGACGCCCTTCACGGTGCTAGAGATGAGTCCCTTTGCATAATCATCGAGGCTGGCCTCCTTCCTTTCCTCGGTTGTATAGTCGCGAGGATTTTTGAGGACTTTCTTGTATGTAGCCTCCCCGGGGGCTGTTCCATCCACAATAATCTTCGCTGCGTAAATGGGGGAGGGTCCATTCTCGATGATATCCCACATAAGGACGTGATGTGCCTTGAGACACATCTTGATTCGGAAACTCCAGTCTTCATAGCCTTGAATGGAGAAGTCTTCACAAACCCTGAGAAGAGAAGCCTCCATAGCAAATAATATGATATGTATGAATGAAAAAGATTTTTCTAAAGGATCGGTTCAAAATGACCAAAAGTTTGATAAAGAACTTTTAGTATGCAAAGCAGCGGTCAAAAGAACCACTGCTCTGATACCAATTGTTGGTCCCGGGAAAGAGTAATTGGTGTATGGGGGGGGGGGGGGGGGGGGAATACACCAATAACCAACCGTTTTTGACGTTTTGAAAATCAGGTCGATCTAAAGGTCTATTGTCAAGGTCGATCTTTATCAGAGACAGGTTGATCTATCAAGCTCGTTTGGGAACAAGCTTGATTTATCAAACTGTGCTTATGCGGAAGTTGGTGGAGGTTGATTTACTCTTTGAAAAATCTTAAGGCTGAAAACAGATAGCAAGTTGATGCGTGAAATGCAGGTTGATGCTCGTCAGTTTGATACTAAAATATAAGGGCGATAAATAAAGAGAGAGAGAGAGAGAGAGAGACACCGCGATTTAGCGTGGTTCGGAGAAACCCTCCTACATCCACGTCAGGTCGACTCGACCTGAGAATCCCTTTACCTTTGGATTCAACCTCTCTCTTATTTATACTGACTGAGTATCAGTTCTAGATACAATCTAACCTGAATATATCTAGACACGAGTTTTGGGTCGTGACCCTTACAACCTTTCGTACAAAATGTACAATCAACCTTTCGCTAATTACAGAGCTTGACTAAACTCTACAATGGCGAAGAACACAAACAAACTTTCTAACTTCGAACTAGTCGGAGAAGAAGTTGTTGAATCAACGACAAGCAGCAGTGAACGCTTCGTCGTTGTGGTGTTTATCGGAATCGGAAACCTCTCTTCGTCAAGTGTTTGGGAAACTAATCTGATTTCGAACACTTGAATGGATGAGAACTTGAGAGAGGTTTTGGGCAAAGATATGGCGTTGATAGCTGAGTTTCCCGTGTTTGAATCCGATATGGCTTGAAGTATTTATAGGCAGTTTTGAAAAACTAGCCGTTGGAGTCAAGCTGACGTGGCACTAGCCGTTGGAAGCTGACTCACTTCTAGCCGTTGGGAAAGTTCGTCCTTGCTGGCACACCACGTGGCAAGGATCAGGTCGTGACGCTCCATGAAGGTGGGGCATCGACCTTGATGAGAAAGTTCAGCACTTGAAATCTTCTAAGGCAATGCAGGCTGGAAGCTTGATAAGGAAGGTCGATAGACAGACAGATATGCCAGCTCGATCCGAATGAGGCAGGTCGATCATATCGACCTTTCTCTTACAGGGTGGATCGAACTTGCATTTAAACATTAGAGTGCATCGACCTGCACTAACAGGTAGCAGGTCGATCTATCGGCCTTGACCCTAAACAAGTAAAATATGCCTAAGTGTGGTTTCGATAAACATCATCAAAATCAAACTGCAAGGGGTTCCCAACAACCCTGTATTTGATTTATGATTCTCTAGTTATGGTGTGGATCTAAATAAATATTTTTAAAAAAAACATAATTGAACATATAACCATATTTTACAAAATTTAATACATAAAATAATTTTATATATAATTACCAAAAAAAAAAAATATTTAACTACACATAAGATTCACTATTTAACCACACATATGAAATGCCACGTGTCATTTCCACGTCAGCATCCACCTCATTTCCACCATGTAATTATAAAATACAGTAAATATGTTTATCCACACATAGGAGATATATTTAATAACACATGCATGTGTAGATAAATATTCAACGATTTCTGCACACATACATGTATGTGTAGGCAAAATTCTTTTTCTACATAAAAATAGTGACACGTGGTGATTCTTGCATTATGTGTGGGTGATAATCAATACACACACATAAGCATACTATTAGTCACACATGCATGTGTGGGCAAAACCCAAGTTTTTTGTAGTGATGGTTCAAAGATCATTGACAGAAGGAGTATTAAAATGGAATGTGTTTTCACTTAAAGTGTAATGTATAGTGCGATCTTGTGAAACATAATATGTACATATAATTAGTGCTTTTAATTCTAATTTTGGTCATCCACCATCTTTGTGCTTTGTCCATTTATAGACGTGGACTTCATATACTTTATCTCATTCACACCTCAAAAGTTAATTGAAACATACTCCCCGTTCAAAATATTTAGGGTAAGTCTTTTTCTTATATCGTATGTTGACAATCTTTGGGTCTTCTAATTTTGGGCAGTTGGCCCACATAAAAAACTACAACCATACCCTTTAAACATCACTTTAACACATCACCACACATTCCACAATACATTAAACCTATAATGCACGGATTCTTCAAAAAATATCTTATTGCAGTATCGGATACGCGTAGGATACGGGTGCGGGTGCGATTCGCGTGGGATACGCACCGGATACACCACGTGGCGAATCCTGCAAAAAATTAATGATAATAAAGGGATACGCGAATCGGGTACGTCCACCTCGAGAATCTGGTGTGTTTAGGGTGCGTTTAGGGTTATTTTTGTAATAATTTTATTTTTTTGAGTTTTTTTGTAATTGTTTTTATATACAACACCTAAAATTTAAACAATTAATAGAATTATTGTAATATTTAAATTATGGGGTTTAATCGAAAATTCATTTTAAGGGATATTTGCAATATACTTTTCTATTTATACTTTTTATTTTTATAAATAAGTGTCATATGTATTATAAAATATAAATATAAACACGTATCCTTCACGAATCGCACCCTAACTTTTTTAAAAATCCGTATCCCCGTATCCGAATCGTATCGTCCCCGCACCCGTATCCCCGCACCCATGCAACATAGCATTAAACTCAACACCAATTCCTTTGAACCCTAAAGATCACGAAAGAAGGGAGTTAAATATTCATTTCATTTTAATACTCACTCATATTAAGTGGAATCCAAAAAATTCATTTTAACATCCAATCATTATAAAAATTAAAATTCATATCATAAAAATTATAGCAAAATAATGTACTCCCTCCATCCTAGTAATAGGTTTTCTTTGGCACAAAAGTTAAACGTGAATAAAAGTGGAGGATTAAAGTGATGTATATGATTTTGATTGATGATTAATATTTTTATTTTGAAAATATCTCTTAGAAAATATATCATGAAAGGAATTGTTCGATTTGTCATCTTTTTTGTCTTTTTCTTTTTTTTTTCTTTACATATTTTGAATACTTTAGATACGTATTATTCGTATAGATTGTGACTTTCAATAAGTAAATTATAAGATGTTAAAATTTATCCCCCCGTCCCACTTCACTTGCCTTTCTTTTCTAATTCGGACGTCCCACGTCAATTGACATGTTTCTTAAAATGGAAAAAATTAACCTTTACTTTTCAACGTGAATGAACCCCTTATTTTTCACTTTTAACACTGCAAATAAAATTCTGTGCCGAAATGAAATAAGTCGGGTTAAGTGGGACGGATGGAGTATATTACATTTCAGTATTATTATAGTACCCCCTCTGTCCCATGACAATTGTCCATATTTCCTTATTGGGATGTCCCATTTAATTGTCCACTTATTTAAAGTGGAAAAGGTTTACTCTCACAACTACTATAATATTAACCCCACTATCTCTTAAGGCATTGGTTATTGTGTCATTTCTCTTGTGGACAATTGCCATGGGACAGAGGGAGTTATCTTCTACATATTTTTTTCAATCAATTAATAAAATTCTTATAAAAAATGATAAATATAATTTTATAGTATAGAGTCTACAAATAATGATTGCATGCAAAAAAAATTAATTAATGTTATGTCATATAGTATTATTAAAAAACATTAAATATTAAACAAAATTGTAAACAAATTTCATTGTGGTAGGTAACTATTCGGTCAAATGATTATATATAATATATATCCATAAATTAAACTAAATTAGTATACTATAATGTAAATTTTATATATATCTAATGAAATTACTTTATAAATATAGTACATTAGATTATTACCTTAAAAAATATATAGTGAGGACATAATAGGTAAATATACTTTGTAAAATAAGACTCATTTTATATCTGTATTGCTTTGTTTAAAAATTCATATAAGCTTTAGATGCTTTATTTTTGTTTGATGGATTCAATTATATTAATATAGTCAAATTATTTATTTAGATTTTCGTATTGTTTTAATACTTAGTTCGATCTCTTACCTGTCGTATCCTTAGGTTGCGTTCGATCTCTTTGATGCGAAAGAAAATGAGAGAAAAGAGAAAATTACCCTTAAAATCTTCCTTATTTCTCACATTTTCTATTTTTTATCCCTCATTTGCACTACAATGGAGAGAAAATATTACCTCTCCAATTTGATGTTGTAAATATTTTTTCCAATTTAAGGAGTAAAATTCCCCCTCATTAATAAAAGGTGAGGAAAGGTGACGAAAAAGGTAGAATTTATAGGGTAATTTATTATTATTATTATTATTATTATTATTATTATTATTATTATTATTATTATTATTATTATTATATATTTTTATTATTATTATTATTTTTTTTTTGCATCAAAGAGAACTCAACCTTACAAACTTACAAGATAACAATTCCTTATAGTCATAGAATATTTAATTCAGGAAGTTATAAATTTTAAACAAATGTGAAATAATTAAGATAATAGAAATCATCCCATTCGAGATTAATATTAAAAATAGTCCCTAATTCGAGGATAAAGACAATGCCAATTCGCATTGGGATAATCCTCAGCTGTAATCCAATTTAGTAAACATGATATACTGTCTTATAGAAAATCATTCAATGCACTCTTATCCTATTTAGTAAACACCATCTAAAGATGATTAAACAGGTGCGGGAATTGCGTTGGGCTAGAGGTAACCAAAGGTCCCGAATGCTTTGTGATGCAGTCTTAAATTTTCTTATAATAATTCCCTTCAAATAAACTTGTGTGCAACATTTCTATCATGATCAAGGTAACGCTAGCACTTGCTTCAACACCACCTAAAATGACTTCGAGCCTATAATTTGTAGGGCTTTAAAATTGCATTAAAAAAACTGCGAGGATTTATTTTTTATTAAATTAATTAAGAAAATAGTATGTGGCAGAAAAATCATCATCCAACTTGAAAATAACCACAATCAACCAAACTTTATCTTCTTGTCATGTTTTGCAAAGAACAGGTTAAAACAAGTAGCTTTCGAAATAGTTTTTGTATAAGAAGCTGCGATAATTTGGTGATTATTATCTACAAGCACATGATGCACCAAACTTCCCAACAAAAATTAAAGCTACATAGAAAAGCATTTACTTGGATTAAATAGTCATATATTTTTGATTCGTTGTGGATTCTATCTATATAGGGATAGTCACTTTTATCATTTAAGGAAAGGGCATCTCTATTCACGTTTGCACTAACTAGAAACTTTTGGTTCTTTCACTAGATTGTCATATGCACATGCATGCATAGTGTTGCTAGTGCGTGGTGTGTGTACTTTAATTATATTTCGTATGAGCAAGTAATTCGGTAGATGATGAGATATCTTGTTGCATTATTTTGATGCGTAAATGATTCTAAGCATATTGATGATTTATGTTTCTTTCATGTATCAATACAAGAAAACTCGGCTAAGACGACATAATGCAAGAACGGAAAACTTCGGAATTCCATTGTAGAAATGATTGACGGAATTTTTTTGTTGCACGAATCGTTGTATAGCGCTGGTAAAATATTTTAAGTAAATAACTCTAAGCATATTAATGTTGGCACGAGAAGTCTTAGAAGTTACCGGATGGTACATACTAGACAAAAGAAGATCAACAATGACCCACAAAAACCATGATGCACAAGTAACGCTCAAAGATTATACATTAGCAAAAGCTCAAGAGCATTTTAAATAATTGGCATGAATTTTTCGCCGAGGGTCCAATTAGCACCACCGAAGCCAAAACAAACGAAACCGACAACTTTCAACAAACCAACGACTTTGATGATAATTCTGACTTCGAGATATATGAAGTACTCGACAAATGTTATAGAGTACTATTTTTCCTCACTAATATTTTTTCCCATCAAGCTTTCACGAATGAGGTTTTAACAAGGCTTAAACCTTGTGGCATAAATTTGCAATCTCCAACCGGTTTTAGGGTTCATAATTAAACATAATTTGAATAACTTAGTATATTTTTTGTAATAGCCGCAGTTTTATTTAGGGAGTAAATAAAAATTCGGCATTATTTTTAAATTTTAGAGTGTTATTACTGTTATTGGTATAACAAATATTAAAATACTACTATTAGAAGTGCTATATGTGGTAAATAAATAAATAAAAAAAAAAAACACTTCCATATAGAAGTCGGACTAACTAAAGAAAGGCTCGATAAAATACAAAACGATTAACTATTATTATTATTCAAGGGGCCGAGGCCCACTTAAAGCCCGAAGGCCCATTTTAAAATTTATTACATGAAAATATTTCGCCCAATAAGAAAAGCCACGTTGAACGAATTCATGAAATAAAGAATATAAGCCCAATAAAGTGAATTGGATATGGTATTTAAGGATGAGGCCCATTTAGCATTCACGAGGCCCACGTCACGAATATTAGTTCGATTTATTGAGAGAAACCCGTTTCGGATTAAATATCCGACGACAATGGAATAAAAGGGGCCCATGATCAACAATTTAAGCCATGGTAATCCATGTATATATATATATACATATATGAGTATTTATATATATATACATACTTATTCAATAATAAGAATAAATAACAAGAAAAGAAATAATAATAGAAAAGAAAAGAAAGAGAAGCGGCAGTGCAACAACAGGCGGCCACATCACAGTACAATCTAGGATTTTGTATTACACGAGATAGAAAAACAAACACAACTAGATATAATTCGAAACCCACTAACACCATTACAATTACATTATAGGAGGAAGATTACTTGAAAAAAAAAAAAAAAAAAAATCACCACTCCATGCATGAAGAAACCAACATGCAGCCTCCCTTGTCCACACACACACTCCACCTTCAACTTTCTTTGACACCTCACCAATCCAAAGCCTCCCTTTTCTTTTCCTTGCAATGATGAGGGACAATTCACTCCCCTATGCAAGTAATCACCTACACAAAAACCTTTGCAATTCAAGCAAACACATTCATCAATCAAACAATACTCACACAACTTAACAAGCAAAGTAGAAGGGAGGGAAAGAGTGAGAGCGAGAGCAAGAACGAGAGAGGAAGAGGAAGAAGAAGCCGATTTCCAGCCGGCAGTCGAGCATCAAACCACTCCACCATAAACCTAGGTACTATATCTAACTCTCCTCCTTCAAGCTTTGGATTGCATGTGCTAATTAGAACCCTAATCCCTACCTATAGGAAGGAACCGAAAGGAGAAGAGGGTGAACAATGCAAGGACTAAAGAGAGTGATCTTGTTCCAAGGTTTGGAGTTCGTTCTTATGTCTCCGATGGTAAGTGAGAACCCTACCCCTTGTTATATAGAATGGCTATCTAAGCTCGAGGTACTTAGAATCTAATTGCATGGCCCTAGATTGCAAGCTATCGACTTGTGGAGAGGATAATGAGGGAGAAGGAAGCATTCGAAGGGGGTGACAAACGATGGACAGCCTGCATGCACTCAAAGAACCCCAAGATTCAACCCCAAAATGAAGCAAGTAAGTACTCTACGTGTTGGTCCCGGGAAAGAGTAATTGGTGTATGGGGGGGGGGGGGGGGGGGAGGGGGGGGGGGGGGGGGAATACACCAATAACCAACCGTTTTTGACTTTTGTAAAATCAGGTCGATCTGCAGGTCGATTGTCAAGGTCGACCTTATCAAAGGCAGTTTGATCTATCAAGCTTGTATGGTATCAAGCTTGATTTATCAAACTGTTGTTAATGCGGAAGTTGGTGGAGGTTGATTTACTCTTTGAAAAATCTTTAGACTGGTGAACAGTAGCAGGTTGATGCAGATATGCAGGTTGATGCTAGTCAGTTTGATAACAAAATATAAGGACGATAAATAGAGAGAGAGAGAGAGAGAGAGAGAGAGAGAGAGAGAGAGAGACACCGCGATTTAACGTGGTTCGGAGAAACCCTCCTACGTCCACGTCAGGTCGACTCGACCTGAGAATCCCTTTACCTTTGGATTCAACCTCTCTCTTATTTATACTGACTGAGTATCAGTTCTAGATACAATCTAACCTGAAAATATCTAGACATGAGTTTTGGGTCGTGACCCTTACAACCTTCGTACTGAACCGTACAAACAACCTTACACCTTTACAGAGCTTGACTAACTCTATAATGGCGAAAATGAAAACAAGCTTTCTAACTTCGAACTAATCCGAGAAGAAGCTGTTGAACAATCGACAAGCAGCAGTGAACGCTTCGTCGTTGTGGTGTTTATCGGAATCGGAAACCTCTCTTCGTCAAGTGTTTGGGAAACTAATCGGATTTCGAACACTTGAATGGATATGGACTTTGAGAGAGATTTGGGCAGAGATATGGCGTTGATAGCTTGTGTTTCCCGTGCTTAAATCCAATAATGGCTGAAGTATTTATAGGCAGTTTTGAAAAACTAGCCGTTGGAGTCAGGCTGACGTGGCACTAGCCGTTGGAAGCTAACTCACTTCTAGCCGTTGGGAATATTCGTCCTTGCTGGCACTCGACGTGGCAAGGATCAGGTCGTGACGCTCCATGAAGGCGGAGCATCGACCTTGATTGATAATCCAGCTCTTGAAATCTTCTAAGGCAGAGCGGGCTGGAAGCTTGATAAGGAAGGTCGATAGACAGGCTGATGATCCAGCTCGATCCAATTGAGGCAGGTCGATACATGGACCTTTCTCTTACAGGGTGGATCGAACTTGATTCTAAACTTTAGAGGGCATCGACCTGCACTAACAGGTAGCAGGTCGATCTATCGGCCTTGACCCTAAACAAGTAAAATATGCCTAAGTGTGGTTTCGATAAACATCATCAAAATCAAACTGCAAGGGGTTCCCAACAATTTCCCCCTTTTTGATGATGTCGAAACCAAACACTTTACAAATAATTCCTAAGATATAAAACACTGAAAAATGGTATCAGAGCTTGATAATTTTTAATCACGAAGATTGATAAGGAATTATAAGAAAGGCAGATAATAAATCAAAGTAAATAAAGCAGTAAAGGCAGATGCCTGGACAAAGAGATATTGTCATCAGGTCGAAGATGATTTTTGCTTCATTCAGCTCGATAGCATACATTACATTTGGAAATTACATATTGTGCTATGAACTAAAATGAATACAGAAATTTACAGAATCATCTAACTACATCGCCTGGATCTTGGCACGGGCTGCAATCCTCTCCTCCTGGACCTGCTCCCTCGACTTCGATTGCATACTTGCATAGATTCCATCCCTGATTCGACGGAAGTCGGGATCGGAATTTGAGATATTTACGCCCAGTCCGATGGCAGTCTGTGCAATGTATTGGTCGACCCGGGAGTAATCCAAATACCCCGAATCACCAAGGTATAAGGGCATGAAAAATTGCTTGGCTGGCGCCCTTATCATCACATCGGCCTCTGCAGCTTTCTTCCGAAGCTCACCAATGAAATCTTGGTAAGGGAATCTAAGCATATAAGCTGCATAGGCTTCATCGGCGTCGGCAGGAAGGGATGGTTCCTGGATCCAGTAGTGCAGGAGGATGAAGCAACTGTTAAGCTCCCGCAGCAGGTTGTTCTGAGATTCGTCGAGCCATTCAACGACCTGCTGCTGGAGTCCAGCATTCAAAACAAGGGCGGACTGGCTGATCCAGTCCAACTCCCTTTTCCTCCTAGCTTCAGCAGCCCGGCGTTCGGCCTTGAAACGCCGCTGCTCTTCTGGATTTGCGGCCTGCTCCGGCGTTGCACCAGCCAGAGTCATAGCAGAAATGAGCTCGGCCTCGGCAGCCAAACGAGCTTTGGCGGCGGCAGCCTCGGCAGCACCAAGTTGAGAGATTGGATCGGCATGAGAGGCAACGGCCTTGGAGGCAACGGCCTGGGAGGGCTTCTTTTGAGGAGGCGGAGGAGGAGGAGCCACGGAAGTAGAAGGAGTTTTGGATTTTGAGGTCTTCTTCTTCTTCGCGGCGGCGGCGGCTCTTTCTTCTTCCCCCTTTTCGACATCATCAGTCAGGGCTTTTATTAGGGAAAGAAGAGTAGCATCCTCCTCTTGCAGCTTGGTCACGGCATCCTTCAACTCCTGTTGACCATTGAGAAGGGAGGAGATGGTGCCGTGAATGGCGTTGATGTGCTCGTTGGAGGTCGATGCCGAGTTGGTGACTGAAGAAGTCAGATTAGATACTCGCTCATCGATCTTGGACAAGTCCTCCAACACTTCCGCGATCTGGTCACGAGACGCCATGTTGAGTTCCTCGAGCTGGCCTGGCAGGAGCTTGTCGGTATATTCCTTTAGAAGCCTCACTGCAAAGTCAGTGACACGCTCCCTGGCAACTTCATCGGCCTGGACCTTGGCATCTTTAACTATATCGGCCCGGGCCTCAGCTACGGCTTGCTTGATCTGCTCGGGAAGGCTGGTGATGATGGACTCGAGCTTGGCAGAGATTGTATCGAGCACCACCTCCACATCAGCCTTTGAAAATTGAGAGGTCGGAGCAGCAGCTTCAAGCAGCTGATCACCACCCTCATTCCTGGATGGTGATTGCACCGGAGTTTGAATCAACTCAAACTCGTCTCCAGCTTCAGCAGCGGAGTTGTAGAGAGCACGAGAGTTGATGTAGAGGGGGCGAAGGTCGATGCCCAGAATTTTGGCCTCGACCTTCATGCGGCGCAGCACAAGAGATCGAAAGTTCGAAGCTGCATCCCCCACATTGAAGAATCCAAACTCCGCTTCTAGTGCCAGCTCCTCGACCTTCAGGTCGTTGAGGGTAACGACCTGCAGCAGGGCCTCGAAGACGTAATAGTAACTCGACTTACAATCCAGATAGAACTGGAGGCGAGTGGCGAGGTCGAGGGACTTGGGGAGTTGGGCTATCCCTGGCATCAAGTCGATGACCTTCAGCTTGGCCTCAGCCTTCAAGGCAGCGACCTGGGAGTGAGCAGCAGACATCGGCTGCTCAGAGAATGGCTGGATCGGCAGCACGACGTCCTCCTCCACTGGCTCGTTCCGGATGGGGGAAGACAGAGAGTCTTCAACAGTGAGATCCTGGATCTCAACAGATCCAGCCCGATGGACTGGGGGGGAACTCACTGGAGAGGGAGCAACGACCTGCTGAGAGGATGCAGGGCGTTGCTGCGAGGCGGACGGCTCGGCGGCGGAACGGACTGGAGATGGAGTCCGTTTGGCTGAGAGAGAGAGCGATGAGGCGGGCGAAGGCTCCCTGCGAGGTGCAGATTCCTCGGTTATGGGGAGAATCCTGTGAAGCGGCCGGGGCGAATCACCGGAGGCCGACTGCGTCCTCCGTGGAGGAGTCTTCACAGGGAGAGTCTTCTTGGCAGGTCGAGAGGGGACCAGGTCGACATCGGCCTTCCTCTTCTTTTGAGCAGGTCGAGGTGGAATCCTCCAACCGACCTTGGATTCGCCGCATTTGGCAAGATGCACCCTGACATTGTCTGGGGAGTTGTAATAGATCTGCGGCGCCACCCCAATCGCCATTTCCAGCTGGTGGAGATCCTTCGGAATAAACAGAGGGGGGGAGGCCTCCTCATTGGACCATTTCCTATGCTTGAAGAAGGAAATGATAATGCAGGTGGCCTTCGATCCAAGACGAAGCGGTTTATTATTGTGGAGAGATACCTTCACAACGGCCTCTCCCTCCGTCTCGAGGATGATCTGCCTGGCTTCATCCCACAGCAGGGAGACCATTAACTTGGCCCAACAAATGGGCAGATCGAGGATTACGGCCGTCAAAATTTGAAATTTGAACGGAGTGACCTGGTCGTAATTCCCGATGTGCCCTAGCAGGCACTTCTGCACGAAGTCCATCAGGAGGCGGTATTTGGGACGGAGCTCGTTCCTTTTGAAGGCTACTGGAACGTACTGCCTCTGCTCGATCAGCACTCGATCTGCAACCTGCTGCAGATGATCTCGAGAAATCTCCGAGAGCTGCAACGTCCCACCATCCTCAATGCCGAAAGCGCCCTTCACGGCGTCAAGAACGTTGATGGTGTGCATAACATTCTGGGTTCCGAGGGAGACGGTGTGGGAAGACACGGAATCGCCCTCGTTCCAGTTGTAGAAAAAGGCAGCTGCAAACTTTGGAAGACTCTTCGCCGGCCGGGTGGAGATGATTTGATAGAAAGAAGAGCATTTCTCCACTATGTTGAACATAGAGTCAAGATCACGAAAACCGAAGTTTTCGCGCACCATATAGGGCTCGTATTTGATGCGAGCCTTCAAGAAATCCTCGATTTCTGACCACTGCACTTCTTTTCGACCGGAGGTTGAAACCCTTTCTGCCATTGTTGTTTTTCTGCAAGTTTTTCGAGAAGTTAGAAAATAAGAAAATAGAGAAGAACTTTACAGACGATTAAAACATAAATGGTGAAAAGAACACAAACCACGGCGAGTGGTTCGATGCAGTAAGTGAAAGAGCAGAAAAGCGAAGAACACGACGGCGGCAGTTTAGATTTTGCAGAGAGTGAAAATTAGGTTTTGCGAAGAAGTATGAAAAAGGTAAGTAAGTTTTGTGAAGAAACTGCATGATATATATAGGAAATCGAACGGTTGAGATCGTTCGAATTTGAAAGGGTTTATGTTTTCCCTCTCACCCACGTCCACACGATTGAAGCGCGTAGAATGTGAGGCGTTTCACATCCGCGCGTGAGGTAAGGAAACGTGCGAAAATGTGGCGCTTTTTCAAAAAGTGGCAGGGAATTAAATGCAATCTCGGTCAATGTGTCAATATTTGACACTTGACTGGATGTTTTACAAAAATGGTAATCATTACCCCCTTTTTCCTTATTTTCTGCAAATCAACAGACTCTTAAATAATGAAACACATTGAGAAATAAATAACATTAATAAATGAATTAAAGAAGTTATAAGACAAAAGGGTGATACTGCCCTTTTGATTCTTCCTTCATAAATGCAGTTGCATTCAGGTTGATAACGGCCTGTTGATATTGGCCTCGTGGTATAGAACGGCCTGTCGAAGTTGACTGCCTGGAAATATATCGGCATGTCGAAGTTGACGACCTGGGGAAGACATCGGCCTGGCGAAATAAACGCCCTGGACATGAGATATCGGCCTGGCGAGATAAACGGCCTGGACATGTGATATCGACCTGGCAAGTTGAAACGGCCTGGACTTATGATATCAGCCTGGTATTCATCGGCCTTTGTTCCCCCTCAAATGATGGATCACTAAAAAAGTGTTCCCCCTCGATTTGAGGAATACAGGTCGATGTGCTGAATAGTCGACGGCCTGTTGATGGATACGGTCTGTTGATAGACACGACCTGTTGATAGACACGGCCTGTTGATAGAAACGGCCTGTCAAACGATAACGGCCTGTTGAGCCGATGACGGCCTGTTCCCCCTTAATATCAGCCTGATTACATAGAGACGCCCTGCTTGTTGGTCCCAATTGTTGGTCCCACACAAGCTTTTGAAAGAGATGACAGGCTGATGAGGAGATAACTGATTGTAGGCTTACGATCGGTCTGATGACTCAACATTCAATAACCCTAGCTTTCCACATAGCATTTTGAATCTTTCTTCGGCTAGGGGTTTGGTTAGAATATCAGCTCGTTGAATGTCAGTGTGTATCTTTTCAATAACCACGTTTTTCTTTTCCACGTGATCACGAATAAAGTGATGTCGAATATCCACGTGCTTGCATCTTGAATGAAGAACTGGGTTTTGAGTAATGGCGGTGGCACTTGAGCTGTCGCAGAATATTGGCACTTCACTGACTTCAACTTCATAATCCTTAAGTTGTTGTTTGATCCACAAGATTTGTGCACAACAACTTCCTGCGGCCATGTACTCGGCCTCTGTGGTGGAGGTGGCTACTGAAGTTTGCTTCTTTGAAAACCACGAAATCAACTTGTTTCCGAGAAAATGGCAAGTACCCGAGGTAGATTTCCTATCGAGCTTGCACCATGCATGATCAGAATCTGAATAACCTGTAAGCTGCAAATTATCATCACAAGGATACCAAAGACCTAGATTTGTGGTTCCTTTGATGTATCGTAGAATTTTCTTTGCTGCTTCCAAGTGAGATTCCTTCGGATTAGCTTGAAATCGAGCACACACTCCAACTGCAAAAGTGATATCGGGTCGACTAGCAGTTAGATAAAGTAATGAACCAATTATACCCCTGTACTGTGTTATGTTGACAGGTTTTCCTTCGGGATCCGGGTCGATCTTCCCACCAGAGAGCATCGGTATTTTGACAGGTTTGCTGTCTTTGACACCAAACTTGTCGACCAGCTCGTGTGCGTATTTTGTTTGGCTAATGAAGATTCCTTCATCGGACTGCTTGACCTGCAACCCTAGAAAGAAATTCATTTCCCCCATCATAGACATTTTATATTTTTCGGTCATGAGGTTACCAAATTTTTCGCACAAAATGGGAGATTTAGATCCAAAAATAATATCATCAACATAAATTTGTACTAAAAGGATATGTTCATTCACTTTGATAGTGAATAGTGTCTTGTCGACTGAACCACGCTTGAATCCTGATTCGATGAGGAAGGATGACAGCGTCTCATACCAAGCTCGAGGAGCTTGCTTAAGTCCGTATACGGCCTTGTAGAGTTTGTAGACTTTGCTTGAATCACCCTCCTCGAATCCAGAAGGCTGTTCCACATAGACTTCCTCTTCGAGAACGCCATTGAGGAACGCACTTTTAACATCCATCTGGTAGACTTTGAATCGTTGATGAGCGGCATAAGCTAGAAACAGCCTTATAGCTTCTAATCTTGCAACGGGGGCAAACGTCTCATCATAGTCGATTCCTTCTTGTTGACAGTAACCCTTTGCAACAAATCGGGCTTTATTTCTGACAACTTCTCCAGATTCATCTCTCTTGTTCTTGTAAACCCATTTGACTCCAATGACGCCCTGATGATAAGGACGATCAACTAGAGACCATACTTCATTTCTTTTGAATTCATTGAGTTCTTCTTGCATGGCTTGAATCCAGTCAGCATCACGAAGAGCTTCAATTGCATCCTTGGGTTCTATTCGAGAGAGATAGCAGCTTAATAGCGCACTTTCACCAATCGTCCTTCTAGTTCGCACTCCTTGGGTTGGGTTCCCAACAATGAGTTCTTTTGGATGAGCGTCGATCCAACGTCTGCGTCGAGCTCTTTCTTCATTTGAAATGATTGGCTCGGGTTCATTAATGGGTTCGTCAAACTCCGGATGAGTTGAAGGTTGATCAGTGGATACGCGCTGTTGCTCGGGATGTTGATCAGGCTGCTGTTCGGCCTGGATGTTGAGCTGCTCCATTGTGTTATCGAGCTGCTCGATTTGGGATGTAAGGTCGTGAACATCATCAGTCTTGGGGACTGAGGGAGGGGGATCAGCCTGGTTAAGTCCAGCTGATGTATTACAGCTCGTAGTATCATTTGCATCACTTCCCCCTTGCTGTGCGACCCTAGGATCAGATTGATCCTCTTCCTCCAAATCATTTGGAGTCCATACTAGCAGGTCGTCAATGGGGGAGTTAGACGGCCTGTTAGCAGCGGGCTGTTCTGTACCTGTACTTGATTCTCTGTACAGACAAGTAGATTCATCAAACACAACATGAGGTGTTACCTCCACAACTAGGGTTTTCTTATTAAAGACTCTATAAGCTTTGCTAACCTCTGAGTATCCTAAAAATACTCCTGGATCGGCCTTGCTATCAAAAGTCTTTAATTGAGATTTCCCATTGTTATGAATGTAACACAAACACCCAAAAGCTTTAAAATACTTTAACCTGGGGAGCTTGTTGTTCCACAGCTCGTATGGAGTCTTTCCATGTCGAGTCGTGATGATCGACCTGTTTTGGGTGTAGCAGACTGTGTTAACGGCCTCTGCCCAAAACTTCTTTGGAAGATTGGTTTCATCCAACATGGTACGAGCTGCTTCCTTCAGCGATCTGTTACGACGTTCCACCACGCCGTTTTGTTGAGGTGTGCGTGCAGCTGAAGTTTGATGATGAATCCCACTCTTTGTGCAATATTCTTCGATCATCGCATTGATAAATTCGGTGCCTCGATCTGATCGAATGGAGATGATGGATTTCTCCTTTTGATTGCACAGTTTGCTCAGCAACGCAGGTAGCTTCTCCAATGTCTCCTTCTTTTTGTACATGAAAATAACCCACGTAAATCTAGAATAATCATCTATAATACGAGAGCGTATTTTCTACCGTTTATACTCAAGGGAGTGACTGGACCGAAGAGGTCGAGATGGAGAAGCTCAAGAATTCGATTTGATGTTTGTGCCGTCACGCTTGGAAAGGATGATCTTGTTTGCTTTCCAGCTTGACAAGCTCTGCAGATGTGATCACGATCGAAGACTTGATCTGGCAGGTCGTTCACCAGTTTGTTGCGTGCGAGCTTGTTGATGGCCTTGAAGTTCAAGTGACTCAACCTCTTGTGCCATAGCCAGCTTGTCTCGGAATCAGCCTTTGTGACCAGGCAGGTCTCTATCCAATCTGTCCATTGAACAATATAGAGTCTATCCTGCAAAACTCCGGTAAGAAGTGTTTCTCCTTCCTCATTTTTCACGAGACATTTGTTAGCGGTGAATTCTACTCGTTTACCACTCGAGCAGAATTGAGACACAGAGAATAGGTTATGATTAAGACCTTCAACATAAGAAACGTTAGAAATAGTTGTTTTACCAACTTTTAGATCGCCCTGGCCTCTCGTAAATCCCTTAGAATTTCCTCCAAAAGTTACAAGTGGCCCGTCTCGCTCTTGAAAGTTTGATAGTAGCGTTTTGTCACACGTCATGTGCTTTGAGCATCCACTATCAATGATCCATACAGCTCCTCGAGCTGCTTGGCTCCTTCTCTGAGCCTTCCCAACCTGCAATTAGTTAAACTTAGCGACCCATTTGCGATTGGGTGCTACATCGGTTGCAGGAACGGCCTTTGGGACCCATATTTGCTTCACTGGTCTGCTTCTATCCGAGGCTGAGGACGAGGCAGTAGCGGTCTTGGGCTTGGGAGCCTTGGATTTCTTTGAGCGAGGGCGACGAGGCTGATAGAACTGCTCATCATGAAAGCCAGATTGATACTGCCAGTCTTGATAATTAGACCGTTGAGGATAGTGGCAGTGACAATCTTGATGAGCAGGATAGAAGAACTGAGGGTGATACGGCCTTTGATAGTACTGGCCTTGGTATCGCCCTTGATGAACAGCCTGCTTTTGATGAGCGAGGGCAGGTCGACGATGCTGAGCAGGTCGACTCTCTTTCTTTTGAGGAACAGGCTGTTCCTTCTTATGTTGCTTTACAAGGATGGCTTGAGGCTGTCGGACTGGATTCTTCAGCTGGATCATCTTGTCTGGAAGAGCTTGATGAGCTTTCCGAACACTCTTTGACTTCGACTGCGCCTTCACGAACGTGATCTTGCAATCTTTATCCTTGCTTTTCTTGGATTCTCCCTTAAATCCAATACCAGAGTGATCGCGCGGATTGCGTTGCATGGATTGGACTTCTTCCAATTTCTTTCCGCTTTTCTTCAACTGACTCAAAGTGAGTTGAAGCTTTTCTTCCTTCTTTACGAGGAGTTCGTGTCGAATTACCAAGTCAGCCAATTTTGAGGTAAGGCTGTGTATTTCGGCATCTTTGGACTTGAGGGACTCGTCCTTCTCGAGCTCCCTGGAATCGAACTCCTTGACCCGTAAAGTCAATTCTTCAACTTTTGACCTTAGGGCTTCAATCTCCCTTTCCTTTTCTTCATCGTAGGGAGAGAATCTTTCTTCTAATGCTAGCTTGTATTTTTCATTTTTGTCCAATAGCTCAGCATATCTTTAACGACCTCTTTGAGTGTATCCACGAGATCAGCATAGTCGTCGAGCTGTTTCTTGATTTCTTCCCAAGACACAACCTCGGATAGGTCTTCATCACCTTCTTCTGCACAATCATCGTCAGAAAAAGAAAGTGAAATGGGTTGAAGATATACCTTTGAAGATCCCTCGTTTTGTTGGTGCTCTCCAACGAAACATTCTTCATCATCACTTTCGTCGAAAGCGATGTAACCTTCGTCATCACTTGACGAGCTATCCGAGAGGTGAGCTTCCTTTGTTTCTTCGGCAATCATTGCAGCTCGTTGATCTTTGAGCTTCTTATCGCGCTTTGCACGAAGCTCGTCTCTCTCGGCCTTGGTTAGGTCCGGGCAGTCGGTCTTGTAGTGACCTGGCCTGCCACAATTGAAACAACCACCCTCGGGTGTGTTAGAAGAATTGAAGGTTGAGGGTTTACCATCTCCCTTTTTGTCAGGGCGGTCGTGGTTGCGGTTTGAGAAGTTTCGCTTGTTGTCACGATAGAACTTTTTATATTTGACAACCTTCCCTAGGAGCTTCTCATTTCTCCTAGCAGCTAGAGCATAGTCGAGAGTCATCTTCTCGAACTTCTTGGCGATGGACTCGTCAATCGGACTTGGGGTAGCAGCTGAGGCTGAGTCGGCCTTGAAAGCTACTTCCTTGTTCTTTTCATCAGCCTTCTTGCTGGTGGAAGGCTGTGTTGATCCATGGATGCGGATCATCTCATATTCGTTTCCGACAAGAATGTCGAAAAGATCTTCAGTGGTGAGGGAGTTGAAATCCGATCGGGCTGGATGCATGGCGGCGTATACGTGCCAATTTGCAGGAAGAGCACGTATAACTTTGAGATTCTTCTCGCGCTGCGTATATTTGTACGGGTTGATTGCAGCGACTTCGAGAATAATCTTGGTGAAGCGAATTTTCATTGCTTCTATGGTTTCACCCGAAACCATCTTGAAGTCATCGAACTTACTGCACGCCATAGACAGCTTGTTCTCCTTCATTTCCTCTGAGCCAAGGCTGATGGACCGGAGGGTGTCCAACATTTCTTTGGCCGTTTCAAGATTTCGGATCTTGGCCAGGTAGACACCCTTCACGGTGCTGGAGATGAGTCCTTTTGCGTAATCATCGAGACCGGCCTCTTTCCTTTCCTCGGTTGAGTAGTCGCGAGGGTTTTTGAGGACTCTCTCGTATGTAGCCTCCCCAGGGGATGTTCCATCCACAATAATCTTCGCTGCATATATGGGGGAGGGGCCATTCTCGATAATATCCCACATGAGGACGTGATGTGCCTTGAGACACATCTTGATTCGAAAACTCCAGTCTTCATAGCCTTGTATGGAGAAGTCTTCACATACCCTGAGAAGAGAAGCCTCCATAGCAAATAATATGATATGAAATGAATGAAAAGATTTTTCTAAGGATCGGTTCAAAATGACCAAAAGTTTGATAAAGAACTTTTAGTATGCAAAGCAGCGGTCAAAAGAACCACTGCTCTGATACCACTTGTTGGTCCCGGGAAAGAGTAATTGGTGTATGGGGGGGGGGGGGGAAATACACCAATAACCAACCGTTTTTGACTTTTGTAAAATCAGGTCGATCTGCAGGTCGATTATCAAGGTCGACCTTATCAGAGGCAGTTTGATCTATCAAGCTTGTATGGTATCAAGCTTGATTTATCAAACTGTTGTTAATGCGGGTTGGTGGAGGTTGATTTACTCTTTGAAAAATCTTTAGACTGGTGAACAGTAGCAGGTTGATGCAGATATGCAGGTTGATGCTAGTCAGTTTGATAACAAAATATAAGGACGATAAATAGAGAGAGAGAGAGAGAGAGAGAGAGAGAGAGAGAGAGAGAGAGAGACCGCGATTTAACGTGGTTCGGAGAAACCCTCCTACGTCCACGTCAGGTCGACTCGACCTGAGAATCCCTTTACCTTTGGATTCAACCTCTCTCTTATTTATACTGACTGAGTATCAATTCTAGATACAATCTAACCTGAAAATATCTAGACACGAGTTTTGGGTCGTGACCCTTACAACCTTCGTACTGAACCGTACAAACAACCTTACACCTTTACAGAGCTTGACTAACTCTATAATGGCGAAAATGAAAACAAGCTTTCTAACTTCGAACTAATCCGAGAAGAAGCTGTTGAACAATCGACAAGCAGCAGTGAACGCTTCGTCGTTGTGGTGTTTATCGGAATCGGAAACCTCTCTTCGTCAAGTGTTTGGGAAACTAATCGGATTTCGAACACTTGAATGAATATGGACTTTGAGAGAGATTTGGGCAGAGATATGGCGTTGATAGCTTGTGTTTCCCGTGCTTGAATCCGATAATGGCTGAAGTATTTATAGGCAGTTTTGAAAAACTAGCCGTTGGAGTCAGGCTGACGTGACACTAGCCGTTGGAAGCTGACTCACTTCTAGCCGTTGGGAATATTCGTCCTTGCTGGCACTCGACGTGGCAAGGATCAGGTCGTGACGCTCCATGAAGGCGGAGCATCGACCTTGATTGATAATCCAGCTCTTGAAATCTTCTAAGGCAGAGCGGGCTGGAAGCTTGATAAGGAAGGTCGATAGACAGGCTGATGATCCAGCTCGATCCAATTGAGGCAGGTCGATACATCGACCTTTCTCTTACAGGGTGGATCGAACTTGATTCTAAACTTTAGAGGACATCGACCTGCACTAACAGGTAGCAGGTCGATCTATCGGCCTTGACCCTAAACAAGTAAAATATGCCTAAGTGTGGTTTCGATAAACATCATCAAAATCAAACTGCAAGGGGTTCCCAACACTACGCTCTTCTTAAGGCTTAAGAGGACTAAGGGCATGATTTTCCCCATTCAATAGGGCTTTAGAACACACCTAGAAACTGCCCTAAGTATGAAGAACCCCCAAGCATGTATAAACTATGTTTAAAGCCTTAGAATCAAACTCAAGTAACATAGCAACCACACACAATCAATGCATGCACTACAAGAAAAAAGGTAAAAGACAACAGCAAAAACCCGTTGTCTGTAACAAATTCTTCTGTTGTCTATCTTCTGCTTGTCTATTAGGGGGCGGCGATAGACAACAGGCGAGTACCTGTTGTCTATAAGCATATAGACAACAGGCAAGAACCTGTTGTCTTTCAGCGAACGTTTAATTGTCTATAAGCCTATAGACAACAGGCGAGACCTGTTGTCTTTCAGCGAACGTTTTGATTGTTATAGACAACACATGTTGTTGACCATTGTCTATATTCTTATCGACAACACTAACTTCGACTGTTGTCTATTATGTAATTTTATTATTATTATTATTATTATTATTATTATTATTATTATTATTATTATTATTATTATTATTATTATTATTATTATTATTTATTATTATTATTATTATTATTATTTTTTTTTTATTATTATTATTTATTTATTATTATTATTATTTTTTACCCTGAATTTGTTTTATCAAATTTCTATTCAAACAATAACTAAAAGTAACTATAGATTTAAATCCAAAAATTTTTCATATATTCAACATAAAAAAAAAGTACAATCTTCTCACAATGTATATGATCATAACATATATTCTCTAAATAATACTACAATATCCAACTAACTAATACCTTCTTTCTTCCATCCACGAGCATAATTCGGCAAAAATCCATCGAAGAAGCTTTCATCTATATAGAACAAAAATAATATACAACATATTTAAAAACTCAAACTAATTAAACTTATAAATATTCAAATCCAAAAAGAACTTCGATTGTATCGAACTCACCGTAATCATCACTTGGTAAAATCGGATACGAACTCCGCCCATTCTTTACGGACTTCATCGATTTCCTCTTTAGAATAAAAACCTTCAGAAAACTAGCAAATAAACAAATATAAATAAATTATATATCGATAATGATAAATCAAGTAAGATATTTAGAGTCATTCCATGCATAATTAGGTGTGCTCTTATTGTGTTGACATCAGTTTGCCATAGATTACCACACCTTACACAAGGGCAGTATATCATACATGGGTCTTTAGCATTTTCAGTGGCAAACTTCAAGAAAGACTCAACTCCATCACTGTACTCTTTTGATAATCTGCTTTTAGACATCCACTCCTTATCCATTCTAGTCAAGATTTATTGGAGTGAGTGAGAGTGTAGGTTTGGCTGTTGCAGTGATAGGTTTGGCTGTTGCAGTGATGGTTCGTGCATGAAGAAGAAGGCAAGCTGAGCTGGCATTACACATAAGTAAAATGAGTGCTGATGTGTTTCTATTCTAGTGGTAGTTGTAATGCTGATGTGTCATAATCTTAGTGATAGGTATAAGTCGGTTAATGAGTTGTGATTAGCCGTAATTACCAGATTAGTATATATAGTTAGTTAGCTAATTGTATAGGTAGTTACTTCATTTTTCAATTGAATCAATGGAATAGTAGTTTCTTCTTCTCATTTTCAATGCATTTCTACTTTCTCTAACAAGATCTATCACTTGGACTAATAAGCTGTCAAATTCTGGGTTGTATATGTAATCAGATTCTTTGCCGATTTTTTAAAAATACTATATCACTTCAGAAAAATCTGAAAAAAAAATCAGTACACTCTAAACATACGTAGAAATAACATGTAAAAATATGAGCTCAATCTACTTAGCCAATTGTTCCCAGAAAATTTGCAAAGTTCATGCAATTTCAAGAATTTTATGTGAAAAACTGCATATGCCATGTGAAACTGACTTCAATAGATCAGTTAGGTTATTCTATTAAACAAAGTTGATTTGTTATGCCTAACAAATAGAAGCTGGCCCCAAAGCAGATCCAAAGAGAGATTTCAAGCACAAAAACGTTCCATTAATTCCTAATTCAACTCAACAGCAAAAGTATCAAGCTAGAAAAGAAGAAATGTAGATTTTTAATCCGTAAAAGGAATCCCGACTAACCTTTGCAATGCCCCCACGAGAAGTAACTTCGACAAAGAGCCGTTGCAAGTCCAAGTCCCTGCCCCCTACAATCGGGATCCTGAAAAGAGAAGTCATAATCATACTCCGGAGAGATGAAAAATCTAAGAAATAAATTGCAATAAGATGCTTTAAGCAAAATCAAGATCGTGAGAGAAACCGACAAGAAAAGAAAAGTAATATATATGCTCAAAGTGTAGGTGAAGAGCAGTAACAACAATAGAACCGAATTTCAGTTTATTAAGTAGGAGTAGTTTTTCGAGTTGCACACCTATCCTATATCCGGTGAACACTATCAGAACATTCTTACACTTACAACCATATCAACAACCAACAAAAATCAAAGCATCATGAATTTATAGCAACCAAAATCAGCTTGTAGATAACCACTAACACAAATTTTAAGAACTTACCTCAAGGAGCAGGAGCAAATCACAAAATTCAGGTCAAATCCTCCATGGCAATATTGCTTCTGCCAAAAAAAAAAGAAAAAAAAAGGCAAAATCAGTAAATAAGTTTCTTTCTAGACTTTTATCGATCACTAAGAGGGCGATGTATAATCTATGAAAATACTGAAAATCGTCCACCATAAAACTACGAATTTCCTTCACCATAGCAAGAGAAAAAAAGTCTTCAACGAATTAAAAACCTATACTAGTAATTTCAAACTGTTAGTTCGTCAAAAACAGAAAATAAACTTGAGGAAGGTGTTCGGAGGGTATCGGAAATACCTTAAAGAAGAAACTGAACTCCAGCAAGGGCACCGGCGACTGCGACCGGCGAGGGCAGGGCGGCTGAAAGCAGCGCGCGGGACAGAGGCCCCTCGCTGGAATGGCGAGCAGCGAGGGCAGGGCCTGGAACGGCGAGTGGCGACGAGCGAATCGCTGGAATGGTGAGCGGCAGTTGCAGCAATGTTTCGTCCGGCCGATTTCAAGCGGTGAATTGGGGGAAAAGAGAGAGTTCTGCAGATTTCAAGCGGGAGAGAGTTGTCAAGAGTTTGAATATTTTACCTTCGTTCTGGGAGAGAATTGAAACGGCGGTGAAAATTGGGGAAAAGTAAAAAAAATAAAATAATAATTGATATTTACACTAATTAGACAATAGGAAATAAAACATGTTGTCTATAACCATTCGTTCAATAGACAACACGCCAAAAGCCATTGTCTATTTTTAAAAAAAATGCGGCTAAAGACAACAGCCGCAGAACCTGTTGTCCATAAAAAATAAGCGGCGATAGACAACAGGTTATATGAACCGTGGTCTATGTGTAGATAGACAACAGATTTTTCAACTGTTGTGAGATGATACTACAAAATAAAATTATTAAAGACAACAGTTTTCATATGGGCTGTTGTCTATATTGTTATACACAACGAAACTATTAAGAACCGTTGTCTATTTGCTCTTGTACCATTTTTCTTGTAGTGATGCAACTATAAGGGCTTGGAAATCAGATTTAACTTATGCTTAAACCACATGAAAATCCCCCACATAAAGCTTCAATTGTAAGACAAACCAAGTTAAGACATTAAGCATCACACCAACAAAAGAAGCCAACAATAAGGTGCGATAGTTCACTAGTAAAAAGGGCTTAAAGAATGAAGTGGGAGGCTGTCACAAGCATGAAATCCCAAAGATATGTTTAAAGCCTCAAGAATTAAGTATAAAGACATGAGCAAATCCAAATAACAATGCATGTATATGCAAGGCATGAATTTCATCTTTAGTACGACTCAAGAATGCAATGGAGGCTGCCCAAATGAATGAAGCCTTAAACCATGTGAAGAGCTAGTCTAATTCCTCAAGAATCAAAGCATAAAAAGCATAAGGAGATTTAAGTAGCAATATATGTGAATTGGAGGCTCAAAATCGGTTTTTAAGACATAATCAAACCACATAGAACCCCCTCCGACCAAGCTTAAGACAATGTGTGTATATATATATATATATATATATATATATATATATATATATATATATATATATATATATACTCCATAACTTAACCATTCAACCTCAACATGGATACTAACACAAACATTCATAGAATCTAAAAACCACACATAGCATACCCTAAAGTACCCGCTGCCAAATCAATAAATATACGTCACTATTGAATCGAATCCCAAAACGTAAGGCTAGGGTGAGAATCGAACCTCGTCGGCAATGCCGACGGTGGCGTTAAGGCTGTCGGAAAGGGAAAGTCCGAGAGCGGGCTTGAAGCAACACCGGAGACTACCACGACCAACGACGGCCTCAACCGAACCCCTGCAGCACTCAAAGTCGCTCGAATTCACCTGCAAAACGAAGGAAGGGAAAGAAGTCAGATGAGGGAGTGGATTCAGTGAACAGAGGAGGAGAAGGTAACGACGACGGCGCCACTGCCGGCACCGGAGGACAGGAGAGAGAGGGGAGGCCGACAGTATGGCCTAGCCACTAGGGCTAGGGCCACAGGGAGATTAGAGCAGAGGAATCGCCGCCGGCAGACGGCGCGACGAAAACCAGTAAGGCAGCAGACGGTGGCGCTCGAAATCGATGACAAGGGAGTTGAAGCCGGCGGGTTTTCCAGTTTTCCCCAATTCACCGCGCTTTTCGAATTAGGGTTTCCCCGGACAAAATCGAGAATTGGGAGAGATGATAATCGACGACGGCCATCGAGAGAGGACCGCCAGCCGACGGCGTGAGGTGAGAACCACCGGCGGCAGAAGCCGCGAACAGAGAAGCAGAGAGAAAGAGAGAGATCGTGATTTGGGGGAAATCGCGATTGAAGAAGGAAGAAGAAAGGGGAAATGTTGACAAGTATGGGGACGGGCCGGGCCTGGATTGACGGGCCGAACTTTTAGTTATCGGACTGACGGGAATTGTTGGGCCTAGCCTCATAATCGGGATGGGCCGAGATTAATTAAATGGGTCGGGCTAATTAATCGAAATAATATACCTAATGAATCGGGCCAACCAATTGGGCCAATTAATTAATTTAACGGGCCAATAATGCACCTAACGAATCGGGCCAACCGATTGGACTGGATTTCTAATTCATGATGGGCCGAGAAATATGTAACAATATAGCCAATAATTAATAGGCCAATATTAAGTCAAGAAACGAAAGTCAAATATGATGACTCTTCGAGTTTAATTTAATGATTCCCGGACTTCAGTAAATTGGGCTTAAAACCCTAATACTTCTAACGGGCCGATAGTAACTATTAATGTTACTTTAATCAACCAAGTCCAATTATAACATGTATCTTATAAGTGTAGACCACTTATAACGCGTAATCACGAAGCCCTAATAACGACTAAGTCAAGCATCCTACGATTTCTATCAAGGCTAAAAGACTATAAGACACGAGAATTAATCGAGTAATCGATTTTAAAATGCTAGTCAAGAAAACCCTTAAATAAGAGATCATGACCTCGATAGGAAATAAACCTTCGCATAGATCGATAGTTTATCGATTTTATTTCAAGACTCTTATGTTACGTTCTTTGAACGAGATTAGGCAAAGGGAAGGGCCGATACTAGGACGACGCTCAAGATTATTAAGTCAATCATGAAGAGCTATCGAGGTGGGCTTTCCTACACGAAAAGTTATTTAATAATGCTTAAGTTCTTTACGTTAAAAGAATTGTCATGCCATAAAATGTTTTGTTTTGTATGATGTCTATCTGTAAATGGGCTTCGGCCAAATGTTAATCAGGAAGAATTCGGGCCTATCGGGGTCGCTCCTCGATGGGTTTATGTGCACTAGATAACCGTGAGCCGACGTAAGCCGGCCAGTTAGGTATCCGGGAGGGTGGCCAACCTCTCCGGATACACTCACGACTCAGATACGACGGATTACACCAAGAACTTAGTCTGCAGACGCTTTTATTAAACGAAAATGTTTTAGTGATCATAAGACTTTTCCGAAAACCCCTATGTTTCACTTACTTGAATGACTGACAGTTAAAATGTTTTAGCATGTGTCCACTGAGTGCTTTAAAGTACTCAGCCCTGTACATATTTCCCGTGTGCAGGTTAAGTAGGATGAAGTGAAGGTGCCGGAAGGAGCTTTTTGTCGAGCATAGAAAGTGTTGAAGTCTCTTGGTGGTGCATGTCTCCATACATGCATCTCACGTTCTTCCGCTGTGGTCTTTTGTAGTTAAACTAGATTCTATTTTTGTATATCATCACCACGAATTGGTCTCTCCATAGTTATTGCTTTCTATTACGTCATGTAAACGCTTCCGCTTATGTTATGAAAAACGCTTCTGTTGTATCTCAAGGCTATGTTGGCACATTGTTTCACCTCTTGTCGTTGTTTATTTTATTTCGTTTTCCCTTTTCTTGCGTCGCAACCTCGCTTGGCTAGTTTTAGCAAAGGCGGGGCGTGACATTTTTTTTTAATTCTTTCGTAGTTTGTAGTTTGTACAAATTGAAATGCGAATCAATTATTGATTAACACGTAGTAGTAGCAGTTGGAGACTGGTTCAGAAGCGTAATAGAAACTGTGGCTAGGTTCGAACCCTTACCATTTGAAGGATTTTATTAATTATATCTACTCATGGATCAAGAGTTATGACAAGATAACAATTCAATATAACTAATTACCTTCCCATCGAAAATAGACAGGATTTAGTATATTTTGTAAGTATTGAATAAAATTATAATAAGAAATACATATTTATTTATATTAATTATTTCAAATTGCATGTTAATTGTGATAGTAAAATCTATATAATATATAAAAACAAAGTACAAGGGTTATTTATGTAATTTCACTTCTATTTTAAAAGGGTATTTTTTAATTTCCACTTCAAAATTTTAACTAATATTCATTATTTCTTAAATTAATTATTTGATTATCGGGTGAAAACTGAGAGCGTTGCCGATAGCCAATTTCACTTCTATTGAAATGGTATTTATTTATTTATTTATTTATTTATTTATTTATTGTGGATCGACACAACTATTGAAAGCACCCATTGATCTCTATAAATACATACACATTATTTACCAAATTATTTACGAAATCAAAATTATCATTTAAAGATTACATCCATTAAGGTTTGCTTCTTTTTTTTTTTTTTTTTTTTTTTTTTTTCCGAGTTTTGAGGTGATGAGATGTGAGTTGGTTTGATTTTATTTATTTATTTATTTCCTTGGAATTTTGGTTTGGGAATAGCAGGAGCATGTGCGCCTCGCAGTAGACATGCGCTATCGTCGTTGTTAGAGTGTGATGGTAATTCCTGCATGTGTGTTTTGATTGAAAGTGATTCTCTGGTTATTTCTTTGTTGATGTTTTGATTGATTGTTTTGAATTCGTATTGACATGGCTGAAAAGTGTGAGTCGCGAAAGGGAGAAGGATGCCAGAATCGGTTTCCTGGTAAAAACGATGAGGTCTGTAATATATTTGAATACTCGAGCTCAGCACTTATTTTGGCTGGATTTTTGACATTGTTGTTCTAAGGCAGATGGCTTATCTTTGTTTACGAAATCTTAGTGCTACATAGTTCCAATTGAGGTATGTACACGAAATGTTAAGGTATGTACACAAAATCTATATGATGTGATCTTCATCTTCCTAAAAGTAAAGGACATACAATTTCCAATTATTTTCTCATAAGAACAATTTTAGTGATATAGTCTTCGTTTTATTTATTCAAAATATACGCTACATTTCAAAAACTATAGTTGTTGATCTCTTTTTACAATAAGGTGCATTTCTTTTTGTCTCTTAATTTGCGACGGAGAACCTAAATTGTTCACTCAATATCTTCAATCATGTTAAAAAATCTCGATATATACATGTTTTTTTTTATAACATATAGTAAAGTGTGTGTGTTCAATGAACGATTGTGTGTTGCATATATATTTCGTGAACATTGACATTTATGAAGCATTGAAATAAACTTGAATAATTGAAGGACAATATTGAAATTATATTTTGACAAAGCTAGAAAATAAAAGTGAATGTGAAGAAGTACTAACGGCGGTGTGGAGTGAACTGTTGGTTTATATTCCTCCCACTATTATATTTTGCACTTTTTCTGTTCCTCATATAAAAAGGCATGGTTATGTTTGCAAGTGGGGTCTTTTTCCCCTATTATTTGTTACTTTTTAATAGTTAAATATTTTCTAAGCATCACCTTTTGTTTTTTAGCCAATTATGATATCGTTTCAAAAACATTATCACACACATTATTTCTTCTAGGATACATTTTACAGGGAACTAATTAGCTAACATTTCCCTTTTCTAAACCAATTAAAAATACACCTTTAGTTTTCAAATTATAATCAATAGCAATAGTAATTGTGATCATGTTGATATATGATGGAAAATATATATAAATTCCATTCGCTCTAAGTGAGAGATATTATATCAACGAACTAACAAAAAGTTATATTGAATAGTAGAGCGTTAGTAATAAAATATCCTAACAAAACTAAATATTTGCATAATTATTTATGAAACTAGAGACTTTTGACATGGAGCTTTTATCTATAATCAAGTTATGATATATTGCATAAGTTTTTTCTAGATAAATTAATATGGATTATTTCTTGAGGCAAAAAACAAAATATCCATTTTGACTTTATAAAAACAATTTTAGGTATGGAATATAGTTTACAATAAAAATACCCATATTTTGGTATGGTGGGCAATAATACCCTTACTTCCATTTTGACTTTATAAAAACAATTTTAGGTATGGAATATAGTTTACAATAAAAATACTCATATTTTGGTATGGTGGGCAATAATACCCTTACTTTTAGCACATGGCCACTCCCTCCTCCCCTTTCTTCTCCATGCACGTGTTTCCTTCATTCCCTCCTTCCTTTTTCTTTTTCTTTTTCTTTTTTTCTTTTTTATTTTTTTGCTTTATCTATCTATTTATTTATTTATTAATTAATTAATTATTAAATTATTTATTTCTTTTTTTTTTCGTTTTTCCAGAATATTTTACAGTTTTTTTTTTTTCAATTTTTTCAATTTTCTACCTTTTTTTTTTGTATATTTCCATAAGTACAAGTACACAGTACATTTAGGTTCTTTTTGTAATGTGTACTGGTAAGTGGTAACCGAATAATATCAAATTGTAACTGTAGTACACAATACATTTATATCATCTAATACTATTTACCGGTAAGTGGTAAGCGAAAAATATCAAATTGTACTATAGTACGCAGTACAGTACATTTATGTTATTTGGTACTGTTTACTAAATATCAGGTAAAGTTTCTGGGAAATAAATCCTTCAAAAGTGACATAAATAGTAGCCCGTATTTCAAACAAAGAGAACAGGGCCCGAGAATTTTCCCGTTAACTGCAATCACCTACAAAACGAAGTAAACAGCTCAATGACGATCCACTAAGTGGAAGGTCTTTTCCAATTACTGTCACATCAGCAACAAAATTTCAACGAATATGAAAACATATATTCATCCAACTCACACTTCATAAATGCATGCATTAGTTGACAAAAACTCGATTATGACATAATTACCTTCAGTTTTCAGACTGGGACTGAAGCTGGAGGCTTTGGATTGTTTAAGGGGACTGGCATTTCCATTACCAGAAAGGCCTTTTCCAAGCTCTGTCGGATTAGCAACACCATTATTAGTACAGACAGAAAATCGGAGCCTATAATAGCCTTGATTTATGTTATTACCTTCAGTTTCAGCAGCAGATTTGATACCGGACTTATAAGGTTGTTCGCCTCCTTCAAGATCGATTAACGTACTTTTAATTGATGATACCAGTTTCTTCCTTTCAGCAATTTGAAATACTTGAAAAAAACCTCAAGTTCGACTCATATCACACCGATCAAGACGGAGATAACCACAAGAAACGACATTTCCACCCCAAACATACTTCAAGATGTTCTTCAAGTGACAGTTGATATCATTTTTCAAATCTCCATCTTCAAAAGTCAATGAATTTCTTAACTTTCAAGAGAAGAACAAAGTTGAACATAATCCAGCAGCATATGAATAATCATTAAAGTACATTTCAAACCTTAATGATCATGACATGGAAAATGTAATTAATAAACAAAACTTTTCAAAAAAAACAATAAAATATACACAACTTTTCACTGCAAAAATTCCAAAGAAAAGAAGTGAGAGAGAAAAAAGGACCTGCTGCAAAAGGTCTTTATGTATGGCAAGAACCTTCTCGCTCTTCTCAATCATCGCCTTCAAACTGTCCTCAGCCTCATCATTCGCCCCCCCTCTCCCGCTTCCAGCCGCCGCCGCAGCCTTCACACTGCGCCTCCCCCACCGCCGCCGCCTCCCGCCGCACCCATCGCACAGTGACACTCTGCTGAGAAGATCTGCCGCCAAATTACTCGAAAACCCAGGCGAATTACAATCCCCACCCTTCCTCGGCCTATACGCTACAACCGAAAACAGCGTCACCGTCGATCCACCGGTTGGATTTGGCTGAAACTTTCAGCGAACCTTCCAAGATGCAAGGCGAGGTCCCCTGTGAAATTTGGTTGCAATCGGCTGGCCGGATTCGCCGAAAATCGCAAAGCGGCGCCGAAACCCTAATTTGGGTCCGTCGGCGGATGACTTCACAACCACCACCAACATGTGCGCCTTGATGAGAGGGTTACGAATCTGTGGTTTTGATGGTAAGATTGGCCACCGTCGCCGGTGAGAGAGAGGAAGAGAGTGTCGGCGGTGAGAGAGAGGAAGACGGTATATGAGAGAAAGGGAGGGAGAGAAGAAGAACCGCAATAATAAAAATCAAAGATAGGGTTATTTTTGTCCACCCAAACCAAAAATTGAGTGTTTTTATTGTAAACCTATATTCCATACCTAATATTGTATTGACAAAGTCAAAATTGGTAAAAACATATATTATCTCTTATTTCTTATTGAAATGAAATTTCCGCACATAGTGCGAGTATCTTTCTAGTAATAGGTTAATAAGAATCATAATATACGTTTTACCGTCGAAATTCGACGGGATTCAATTTTTTTTTTGATTTTAAATAAAATATAATTATATATTAATTATTTCAAGCCTCCCATTATTTATGATAATAAGAATATAGGTTAATAAATTAATATTTTCTGTTAAAGTTAGACACGAATCACTTTAAAATGATATTTTCAAGCAAAATATAAAACAATTAAAAATATATCAAGTCGCTCGGTGTTTATTACTTTATTTTATACGATCATGTCACGTCAAAATCTGACGCGAGTCACTTTATGTTGCTTATTTTAAGGAAAATATAAAGGAAAATATCAAAACATATCTGGTAATTGTTTATTTCAATGAAATTTTTAGAAAATTATATTTATTTTTATCTCTAAAGCTCACTGTCGAACATATTTTTGATATAAAAATATGCCAATAAAGGTTAACATTTCTCATATAGTTATATGCAATCTGAATGTCGTCAAGCCACTCATTATTTATCACAATGGTTATTCTCCTCAAAATATATAAGCTTAGATAAATGTTCCTTACCACTGGACACACATATTAACTATATGGATGATGGCATAAATTTATTTGTGGATAAGAGTTATGATAAGATAACAATTCAAATGTAATGATAATTTATATAATTATCTAATTAATATAGTGTATCAATTTATACTGTCGTTAAATTATTTATATAATATATATAATAAGGGCATACTATATAGAGGGGAAAAATAAAATACCCAATATGGTATAAGAAAATCAAATTAAGGACACACATTTAAAAAACACAAAAAATACCCATTTTTTATGCGAAAGGACACAAATACCCTTACTAATAGACTTTGACTTTTACTAGTCAACACCACTCTTCTCTCCTCCCCTTCCTTCTCCCTTTTCCACGTGTCTCTTCTCTCCTCATTATTTTTCCTTTTTTTTTTTAATTTTTATTTTATTTTCGAATTTTCGAATTTCAGTTTTTTTTTTTTCCTTCTCTTTTCTGACTACTGTAGCTGTGATATTCGTATAACTTTAAGGAGGTACGAAATATAAAGAATTCGTACCGGTTATATATAAGAATTACGAAATACATATTTGAGTATGCAATTATGCAGTTATTGGTACGAATACATTCATTTCGTACTAAAGCAACTATGTATTGGTACGAATCAGATTCACTTCGTACTAAATCAACTATGTATTGGTACGAAATAGATTCGCTTCGTACTAAAGTCTACTGAGGAATTAAAACCTGAAACTAAAAATTAAACCTTAAAAAATATTTTAATATTAACAAAATCTGTGCAATACATAATCAATACTCCCTCCGTTCCGCTCCATTTGGCCTATAGAGTGAATAGATGAGGTATAAAATAATAGAGCAGGCCAAATAGAGTGGAACGGAGGGAGTATAAACAAACTTCATTGTTTATAATAAAAATCACAGCACATGCAGTACGAATTAGATCATTTCGAACCAGCAAATCTTAAAAAACACTTTAATACTAACAAAATCTGTGCAATACATAACCAATATGAACAAACTTCATAGTTTATAACAAAAAACACAACATATGCAGTACGAATTAGATCATTTCGAACCAGCAAATCTTAAAAAACACTTTAATACTAACAAAATATGTGCAATACATAACCAATATGAACAAACTTCATAGTTTATAACAAAAAAACAACATATGCAGTACGAATTAGATCATTTCGAACCAGCAAGTCTTAAAAAACACTTTAATACTAACAAAATCTGTTCAAAACATAACCAATATGAACAAACTTCACAAATTTTAACCAAAACACAACACGTGCAGTACAAATTAGATCATATCAAACCCAAAATCTGAAAAAACAGTACAGTATTAACAAAATCTGTGCAAAACAGAACCAGTATCAACATATTTCACAGATTTTAACCAAAACACAGCATATTCAGTATATAGAGATCATTTCGAACAATAAAATCTGAAAAAACACTCCAATATTAACAAAATCAGTTCAAAACAGAATCAATACCAACATATTTCACAAATTTTAACCAAAATCAGTGCAACACATAGTAAAATCAGTGCGAAAAATAAATAAATAAATGATTTTACTATTTTTTTCGTAAGGTTTTACGACTTATTTGAACTTATCCAACCGTACGTTAATATAATATACATTACCAACAAACTCGATTTCAAAAATCAGCTTGTTTGGAGCTTAAATGTTCGTTGAGACATTTCATCGAACACCTGAAGTGCACAGAAAATCTGCCTCTTTCTTACCTTAAAACCAGCCATTGAGGCAATTCATCGAACATATATTGTGCGCATCAACAACTGAGTTTTCACCCCCAAAATCAGCACGAATTGTATGCACATTAGCCTACATAACTTCATTCTATAGTGCAAAGTAGAAAACTAATCATACTCAAAAAGTTTCGCTCCATTAAAATCAATACCCTAGCTCATCGATCTCGACGACTCCAATCTTCACATAAACAAGTGTATTCTGTTTTACAAAAGATAAGGTATGCATATCCTAATCACAGAATTTGTGTGTGGGACAACAGATCATTTATGTTTGGGACCAAGGCCTCAAACAATTGCACAGAACCAAAATTAATTCCCATGAATCTCCGTTGTATATTACTTTCCAGGAATTTACCTTTCAAGAGAGAGAAATCAGCGACGAAATTGGCAGAATTGCTTGCTTCAATCTCGGCTTTTCCCGGCGAAACATCCGCCGCTGCAGGGGGAGCTCGAGCAGCGCCGTGAACGAGCTGCCTCCGCCGACCAGATCTTGATTGAAGTCGCCGGTGCGGAGGACGACGGCATCGTAGTGGCTGCCTCCGCCGTCGTTCGCTTCCTCCTCCACCGCGAATATATACACCATTGTTAGCTTTCTCCTCCTCCACTGTTGCCGTTTGCTTCTTCCTCCATCGTCGCCGCTGTTAGCGATGGAGAACGACACCACGCCTCCGGCGATCGCAAAGAAGCTGGAGGATTGTCGGTGATTTCGATTCCCAGCGGAGGGAGAGAGCGGAGAAGAGAGAGGGGAAAAAAATAGCATAGAGAGAGAGGGGAAGATTCGCGCGCGTCGCCGCCAAGAAATAAGTGAAATGAAGGAGAACTGGGGGTATTTGTGTCATTTCGCATCAATTTTGGGTAGAATTTGAGTTTTTTAAGTGGGTGACCTTATATTGATTTTGTTATCCCATATGGGGTAGTTTATTATATTAACTCTACTATATACAAGACTATTATAATAGGGAGGAATATTCCCCTACCCACTATGAACATTTTTAATATACACATAGATGACATGACATACTATATATAAATAAAATAATTAAAGTGTATATCCCGATCTAACTAAAAAGGGAAATTCTAACATTGTCACATTAACGGTTGAACACATTAAGAATGTTTATGGTAAATAGGGGAGCATTTTTCTTATAATAGATTCAAGATCAATTATGATCTAGTTGCACAATTGGGCCTGGCTTACAAAAGTCTATTTTCTGTAAATAAAATAAGCGCCCACGAGAATGATTACAAAATTATACTACCATATTATATTGAGTGGAAAAATAAAATATCCATTTAGTGATAAGAAAATCAATATAAAGACACACAACAAAATATACTCATTTTTGACGCGAAAGTACAAAAATACCCTTACTAATAAACTTTGACTTTTATTAGTCAACACCACTCTTCTCTCCTCCCCCTCATTCTCACTTTTTCACGTGTCTCTTCTCTCCTCATTATTTTTTTTTTTTTTTTTAAAATTTGAATTATTAAATTTATTTATTTATTTATTTATTTATTTATTTATTTTTTCTGACTACTGTAGCTGTGATATTCGTATTTAAGGAGGTACGAAATATAACAAATTCGTACCAATTATATATAAGAAATTACAAAATACATATTTGAGTATGCAATTATGCAGTTATTGGTACGAATAAGATTCACTTCGTACTAAAGCAACTATGTATTGGTACGAATAAGATTCACTTCGTACTAAAGCAACTATGTATTGGTACAGAATAGATTCACTTCGTACTAAAGTCTACTGAGGAATTAAACCCTGAAATTAAAAACTAAATCTTGTCGGTGAATATTAAAATTTGTTAGAGAAATCAAAACCCTATTTATAAAAATCTAAACCCTATTCGGTCGATCTAAACTCTATTCGAAAAATCTAAACCCTATTTGAGGTATCCAAACCCTACATAGAAAATCTAAACCACATCGTGCATTTTAACCAGTTACGAAAAGAAAATTGTGTACCAGATTTTAACGAACAAACTAAAACCCTGGCGATGATTTTCAATAAACATAGTTTCAATGCACAAACAAAACCGAAATTCTAGTAAAAATATTGTAAAATTAATGTCAAAACCGAAATATTGTTAGAAGTTTTTCAACTTCTTTTTCAAACTTGTCTCAGAGTAAGCAAAGTGAGCCGCTTAAAACTTAAGACCAAAGCCGAAGCTGAAGGAACCATATACTGATCGATGAAGATCGGTTCACCCGAGGATCTATTTCGGATATCTAACTATCGATATAATCCTATCATGCTCCTATGAATTTAAGTGCGGAATCATAGGGTGTTCAGATCAATTACGTTAGGTAGAAGAGAACTCGCGAATCGATCTTCTGATCTGTATCCCTGCTCGATTCTGACGTTGGATGGACAACGAACCTCGGAATCAGCCACGGAAAACGGGAACCGCCGTTCTGCTTTACTGCCCTGCGCGCGTCTCTCTCTCTCTAACCCTAGCCTCCCTTTCTTGTTAGAATATTTTAAGTGCACTCGAATATTCTCAACTGTTAGGTCTAACAAGGCCTTGAGGGGGTATATATAGGAGAGACCAAGTGAGACTTGGGCTTAAGTTGCAGGCCAGACCCGCAACTTATGGACTAGGCGTCCACCTTGCAGTATTGGCGCCCAAACTGGGCCCAATTAAGTGGCGGCCCACTTATTCCTTATACTGTGGCCTGTTGAGCTTTTTGGGCCAGATCAGGGATCTACTAGCTGGTAAAACCGAGGCCTCCCAATGGCTAAATTCTCCATACTCAGCCCAGTGTATAATTTAGTCCATAAGTACTAAAACATTCCACTAGAGTAATAGTACTGAATTACCTGTTTTACCCCTGTTGAGTTCAGGGCTAGTATTAGACTTAGCGACCCCCATATTTAAGATATCCCACATCCGTTGATTAACTTAGAGCTTCTGACTGCTCGTGTTATTCAACTTCTTTATTCCCGAGTAGTACCATTCATTCCTTATTCATCATACCGGAAATTAATCCACCTGCAGGGTTTGGTATGATAATCCTCAATGAATTCCTCAAGGGATGTGATCAACCTGTTCTACCAGGATATGGTGCTCTGTTGCAGTTACACTAAGAGTCGTACTAGTTGTAGTTGCTTCCCAAGATATGGAGCATATTGAGTTGCAGATACTCTGAACTCTCACCCATGGTAAGTCAAAGAAGCAGACGACAACTATACACGTTTAGGACTAAACTAGAGTTAAGGTTCATCTTAAGTCACCGAGGTCTTGATTCTTTCTACACAGGTCAGAATAGAAGAATACACCTCACCGTGATCCTATCAGTACACGCAGGTACTAGCATAGACAAGTAGCCAAGACAAGCTACTTATGCTGCCTATACTACAGCCTAAACCGACAGTTATATCCAGAACTGTCTCAACTGTGATACCCTTTTATATCTCTAGAGGAACCGGCAACTATGATCTTCTGTGATCTACAACACACCATAAAGCCTACAACTTTGAGATAATTGATAGATGTTTGATGCATGGATGACAATTCATACTTAATCAGATAGGAGATTGTTAGTGGCTATGGACAACACATGCATACAAGCTAAAAGGCCTGCTTTCTAGTATACAAATCCATCAGAAGCTAGATCTACAGTCAAGCTTTCCAGAGACCAAAGTGAGAGCTTGATCTCTAGAGTTGCTAACTTGCTTGTATGCGGAATTTAGTGAGCTAAATCTTTCTTAAGTATTTAAAATCTCGGTTTAAGTTTGTTTTCGTGCAAATGCAAATATGATAATCAAAGCGAGTAAACAATAATTGAAAGAGTAAGGGTTAGAGCGATATTGCACACGGAGATTTATAGTGGTTCGGAGATAAAGCTCCTACGTCCACTTTGTTCCAACACTGGAACAGTTTCTCTTCACTCAAGAAACTTTCAGAGATTACGGGTTCTCCGAAAAACCTAAAGTAAAGATCGAGCTTCGCACAATCGGTGAAGAAGGTGCAAGCTTGGATCCCTAAAACACACAACAACCTTTCGATCGAGGTTTTCGAAATCGATGAAAGCGAAACCTTGGATCTTACAACAACCTTAAAAACAAACACAAACAACACTAACACACTTGACTGGACAAAGACAAGGGTTTTGGGTTGGGTTTGTGAACACACACTCTAAGTGAAGAATCCTTTACAATGAATGTAAGGGTTATGATTCTTCTCCTAAGCATTGGATATATATGAGGGCTTACAATCTAGTGTGCAAGGTTGCAGAAAGCAAGCTTTAATGGAACTGGAAGCTTGGAACACTTCTTCAAGGACTCGTGAGAAAGATGGCTTTTGAACTCGTGAGTACTTGCAAATTTTGAGCGCTGGAAATTTGTGGAAGTGTTGAATTATTCTTGTTTCTGCATTCCTCTATTTATAGTGGTAGAGACGGGTTGGAGCCGTTGAAAGTTGGTGGCTTTGTCTCTCCACACTCGACTGTACTTGGCTTGACAAACAGCTTTTCAGAGGGCGGCTTTGTCTTCTTTCCCAAAATGGATAAAAGCTAGTAACTGGCCAGGGCAGTACTGTAGCGGCTGCTTTGTCGGTCTTTTGAGTCAACTTTCACATCCAGTCCTTACTCGCCACGTGGAGATCTGCTTTAATTGCGGCGGATCTTCACTTGACTAATTTCAAACTAGAGTTTGAACAAGGGATGGTAGTTGAATTGTTTCTTTCATGCTTCGTGGAGTAGTCGCTTCGCTCTTCGACATTACTCGCTTCAGCTTTGTCGGATGGACTCGCTTTAGCTTTATCGAGAGCTCTCGCTTCCGCTTTATCGGGTAGACTCGCTTCAGCTTCAAAACACATTCAAGCGAGTGGCCTTCTCGCTTTGCTGAAAACCTGTAAGCAAGACCTAAAGCGACTAGAAAGAAATAAGCTTTCCTAACATTGTAAGCTTGAAAAATTCTAACTTATTATACTAATCAAGAAGGGTCGCTTGGGAATAGGATTATCACAGAGGGTTTTGGGATCGAATCAAAACATAATAACTAATTTTATTAGGTGTCCCAATAGGTTCCCCCTTAACACGTGAATCCTTAACAATTCCCAACAATTTCCCCCTTTTTGATGATGCCAAAATCCAACACTTCACCACAGTAAGAACTTCCAAACGACTGAATTCTCTACAGTCTTAACATTTTTTTTAAAAGTTCTTATGGTTGTGTAGGTTTGTAGCAAAAAGAATAAATTAAAAAAATTACAAAGCTAGTAAGGACAAAAATGTAAAGCACGACGCTTGACAGACAGTAAATTTCATAGATGATCAAGCATAGTGTCAGAATCACAGAGAGATAGAGGAAGAAGTTACTCTACAAGATAAGCATAAAAATACGCTGTTTCATCATCTTGTTGTTGGCTGAGCTTGGCTTGTCAATTCCAAGCAAGTGTAGAGCTTCCCTGATTTCTCTATCAATGAGGCCGATAACCACATATTTTGTGCATCTCGAGGTTTGTTTTTGTTGTATGATGTGCTTAAATGGATAGGAAATGATAGGTTTTTATAAGTTATGCGTTTTCTATATTCTATCGTTTTTCTCTCAGTTTCCATGTGATTTTCAGGTACTGTGGCAATTTTCTGTGTATGTGTGAATCATCCTATGTTGAAGAGGATCGAAAGAGAAAGCCACAACATTTCGCGGATTATTTTTCCGAGGTCGGACGAGAGAGAATGAGCCAAAACCGTACGAGTGCGCAAGGAGCAAAAGCTGGCCGGGAAACACGGAAATCCTTAAGCTGAAATTCCGAAAATTGCATTCTTGACCCCATCTCCTCTACATCACTTTCTAGTTATTGCAATTTGGTCCCTAACTTGATTGAGACTATAAATACTTGTTTATTTCCTCTTTTGTGGAGAGGAGACACTTTGTTATTTACTTTTAGCATTTACTTTAGAACCCTAAGCACTTTCCTTCTTTCTTCTTTAGTTATTTCAAATTGTGATGAAGATTATGCTTAGATTTTGAAGAGATCATTGAAGATTATTGTTCCCCTTTACTTTCTTGTCATTTTAATTATGTTTTCACTTGCTTTTATTGGTTGATTGTTGGGATCTAGTTTGTTTTCTCTTGGTTCCAAGTGGATGAAGATGTGATCTAGATCTTGGGCTTAGGATTTGTGATTTGATTTGCCTTCTTCTTAAGTTGCCCATGAATTTGGATTAATTTGATTGCATAAATACTTGACCACTATTGATGCATACAAGGTGTTTGATGGAATGCCTAGTAAGCTTCCATTCATGACACTTGGCATAAATTCATGCCCATATCAACTTGATTGCATTTCATATGATTCCTAGAAAGAATTGAATGAATTGAATGATAGTTGATAGGTTATTCTAGACATAAATGTGCACTTGGGAGTTTGTAGAACACATAAATGCTAGAAGGTGTTTATTGTTCTATTGATCTACTTGTTAGCTTATCTTAGGAGGATAGGATAACATACATGATATATAATGCCACATAAGTAGATTAAATTGGTAATCATAGCAAAGCCTACATCCTAAGTCTCTTGGATTACATTGGATTCTCACTTGGAACCAAACCTTTTTTATTGTTATGTTTTATTTTCTTTACTGGTTTATTTACATTTCCTTACATTGTTGATTTAATTACTTGTCATTTACTTTGTTTAGTTGCTTATTTAGTTAAAAAACCAAAAAGAGTTAGTTGAGAGCTTGGATAGTATGATAGGAACCTAGTTGCTACTTGCATATCTTTTGCTTATCAATCCTTGTGGTTTGACCCGGACTTACCCTAGTTCGGTTAAAAATATTATTATTGCACCCTCGAGAAATCGAGTGGTCAATTTTTGGCACCGTTGCCGGGGATTGTGTAGATTGATTGCAATAGTTTACGATGGATCCTTGTTACTAGTTCAAGCATTTTATTGCTTTATTTTTGATTTCTTGTTGGTATGATTGCTAGGTCGTGCTTAAGACGTTAAACAAGCGCTAGTTGGAATAAGGTCGAAGGATGATGGTGGAAAAGAAGCAAGAAAGGAGGGCCAAAACCGATCAAGCAAGCATTGGATTGGAAAGTGTTCTACGTGATATTCAACATAGCTTGAACCTTTGTGAGTGTAGTTTAAATTCCTTATTATTCTTCCCTCCAAACTCATATTAGAACTTGGTTTCTAAAATAAGTTTGGGGGAGGGGGATAGGATAAGGTTTTTAAACTACTTTTCTCCATTTGGTTCTTGCTTTGTTTACTTGATTGGTTTGTTGTGGCTACGTGATGAGGGCTATGTTTTGATTTCTAATTGGTTTGGTTGAGTCTCTTCAAGGTTCTTAAACTTTTGTGTGATTTTTGAGCTTAAAAGTGTGCTTACTTGCAAAGTTGCAAAAATTTTAGAAATTTTCTTGAATGGAAATCACATGAATATTATTGGTTTGAATGAAATGCATGTTTTAGTTTGAAAAGTTTGTGTTTGACACTCCAATGCTTTTGAGAGAGATGTCGATGATGATAAATGAGTGAAAATGCTTCATTTTGTGAAACGTTTCAAGTGGTATTTTTTTGCATGAAATGGTTACATGGCATGATTGATTAGGGATGATTGATCTTAGGCATGTGGACTTTAAACAAAAGCTAGTGAGGATTGAGCCAAAACGTTAAGTTAACTAACGTTTCTTTCCTTTCTTGAGAGCTTGCCATGCACTGCATTTCAATACTTCTAGAACTTGCCTTTTGAGTCTCGGTCGAGGTTGCTATATTGTGTGCTTAGAACATAGATATGATTTTAGGCCATCATTTGGAAGCCTATTATTCCCAAACACTAACCCTAATTCCATCATCTTTGTTGTCCCATTTTGAGCCTAAAGAAACCTTTTATTCTTGAGCCGGATGATAGGAGGTGAAGGTTGGTTAAGGGAACCTTTGGTTGGAGTTGAAAATTTGCTTAAAATGATGGTGTGGATTGACTGTTTCGGAATGAATGTCATTAGAAAAGATGCTCCTATAAGCTCGTTTGTGAAAAAGAAAGAAAATGAGAACGAAGTTCTCACAAAAAGAAAAGAAAAGAAAGAAAAAATTGTAAGAACATAATTCTTATAAAAGAGAGAGAGAGAGAGAGAGAGAGAGAGAGAGAGAGAGAGAGAGAGAGAGAGAGAGAGAGAGAGAGAGAGAGAGAGAGAGAGAGAATAAAAGAAAGTGAGAAAGAATAAGAGCATAAGGGAGTAATCTTTTGATTTTACGAAACATTTCAAGAAAGGCTAGAGTTTCAAAATGATAAGAGGTGAAATGGTATGGTAGAAGATGGAGAAATCTATACTTAGAGCGGAGAAGAGAAATGTGAAGTACTTAGAAGATGTTTTGAGTCACTTAGCCTAAATTTTCCTACCTAAACCATTGTCCCTACATTATAAGCCTAATAAAGACCTAATTGATCTTAGTTCTAGCACACAACCAAGCGATGGAGATCTTGGGACTTGAGGCAAGCATATGGTAAGTGTGAGTGCATGCATGAGATCGTTGAGTGTCAAACCCCCTTCTACATTGAGCGATTGAGAGATACACTTGCCTTGTGAGGTTTAGAGTCCATTATGTTTGAGTGATTGATTTCTTAGTTGAAAGTGTTGTGTGATTGTGGATTGTTAGAATCAACTTGAGAGTTTCATGCTTGAAAATGCTTTGTTGAGTGAGTATTCGGAGACATCGATGATCTTGATTTGCATGCCCATATGTGCTTATGTTCTTTGATTGTTTGTTCCATTGTCGGGATGAGCAATGGCTTAAGTTTGGGGGAGTTTGATAACCACATATTTTGCATGCTTTAGAGTGCATCTCGAGGTTTGTTTTGGTTGTATTATGTGCTTAAATGGATAGGAAATGATAGGTTTTTATAACTTGTGCGTTTTCTATATTCTATCGTTTTTCTCTCGGTTTCCGTGTGATTTTCAGGTACTGTGGCAATTTTCTGTGTATGTGTGAATCATCCTATGTTGAAGAGGATCGAAAGAGAAAGCCACAGCATTTCGCGGATTATTTTTCCGAGGTCGGACGAGAGAGAATGAGCCAAAACCGTACGAGTGCGCAAGGAGCAAAAGCTGGCCGGGAAACACGGAAATCCTTAAGCTGAAATTCCGAAAATTGCATTTTTGACCCCATCTCCTCTACATCACTTTCTAGTTATTGCAATTTGGTCCCTAACTTGATTGAGACTATAAATACTTGTTTATTTCCTCTTTTGTGGAGAGGAGACACTTTGTTATTTACTTTTAGCATTTACTTTAGAACTCTAAGCACTTTCCTTCTTTCTTCTTTAGTTATTTCAAATTGTGATGAAGATTATGCTTGGATTTTGAAGAGATCATTGAAGATTATTGTTCCCCTTTACTTTCTTGTCATTTTAATTATGTTTTTACTTGCTTTTATTGGTTGATTGTTGGGATCTAGTTTGTTTTCTCTTGGTTCCAAGTGGATGAAGATGGGATCTAGATCTTGGGCTTAGGATTTGTGATTTGATTTGCCTTCTTCTTAAGTTGCCCATGAATTTGGATTAATTTGATTGCATAAATACTTGACCACTATTGATGCATACAAGGTGTTTGATGGAATGCCCAGTAAGCTTCCATTCATGACACTTGACATAAATTCATGCCCATATCAACTTGATTGCATTTCATATGATTCCTAGAAAGAATTGAATGAATTGAATGATAGTTGATAGGTTATTCTAGACATAAATGTGCACTTGGGAGTTTGTAGAACACATAAATGCTAGAAGGTGTTTTTTGTTCTATTGATCTACTTGTTAGCTTATCTTAGGAGGATAGGATAACATACATGATATATAATGCCACTTAAGTAGATTAAATTGGTAATCATAGCAAAGCCTAAAGCCTAAGTCTCTTGGATTACATTGGATTCTCACTTGGAACCAAACCTTTTTTATTGTTATGTTTTCACTACAAGAAAAAAGTTCATACATAACTCAAATTTTGCGTTATCTATGTGCAAAAGCAAACTGTTAAGTATACTGGTGTTATAAAAAGTCCCACTCATACATAACGGTTCTGTACCGTTATCTATGTGAGTTTTTCATAACGGTTCAAAATTTAATACACAACACTCATTTACCGTTATGTATAGTTTCTTTTAATAACGCTTCGCAACCGTTATTAATTTTTAAAACAACCGTTATGTATAGTAACTTTTGATAACGGTTTGCAACCGTTATTAATTTATAATCAACCGTTATAATATAGTAAATAAAGATTACGGTTTTTGTAGTCATACATTACGGTTTCAAAGTCTTATCTTTTGTAGTTTTTTCATAACGATTTTATAGCGTTATTATATGTTGTGATGTACCGTTATTAACTATTCTTATACATAACGGTTCTTAACCGTTACGAAAGACTTATTTTAATGTTATTTTTTCTTGACTATTTATAACGGTTTTCCTGCTTACATAACGATAATGTAACATGTACTACATAATTGATGCAAAATGAAACACATCTATTTCCACCAAACATTGTCTACATAATCCAAAAGAGATAAGCCAATATCCAGACCATCCAGATTCATGAACATAAAAATAGAAATATCATCTAGTCATTTTCTTACACGAGAGTCACTTCCAAAAACTTTCCCTAGGTTTGACAATTCAACCGATCGATTGTGCTCACTCCACCATCTTTCCAACAAATTTACTCCCCACTTGTCTTCAACTGCTTGCACATCACTGTACAAATTACACAGCAAGAAAGTATAACCTGATTTAGTCTTCGTTTGAGCAGGAAAAGATGCTGGAGGAAGAGAAAATGGTGCTGCAGGGGAAGGTGATTCTTTCTAATCCATCTTCTGCACACACAAAAATAGGAAGAAGAAGAAGAAGAAACTAATTAATATAGTAGTAATTGCATAACTAAATTGGAAAATAATTTGATTAAACTCATAAACCATAGTAAGAATCTCTTGTACTCACGAATTAGCAGATTGGAGGGAGCAAGGAAAAGAAGAAGAAGAAGGTGATCGATATGAAAGCAACCCCGCAGCAGAGTGAAAATGAAGAGAGAGAGAATGTGTTGATTAGCTCTGTATCTCAGAATGTAACAGTAAGAGAGGAGCAACAACTACTACTACTTCTACCCCTCTTCAACCTTGCATCTGGAACGAATTTCAACACTGAAATCATTTGTTGTGTGTATCATACAATTGAAAATAAATGTCAACCCCAACAAAAACTGAAAATATGATGGTATTGCATTTGAGATTGAAGCTTCAACTACTGCTACTTGTTACAATTTGAAAACACAGAGCAAATCTAGACTTTCTCTTCAATTATTCTTCAAATTTCTCAAATTGCTACTCCTACTACAGCACTGGCACACGGAAAGTAAAATTCAGAAAACAAAAAAGAAAGAACAAACGATTCAACTCTTTCACACACATATAATCAATCCAAACCCAAATTGCCGATTATTTCTTTTAGGACAAAAACTTTCATTACCACAAACTAAAATCAGAAACCTCAAAAGGCTTTAGCTCTAGAGGTTAATGCAGAGAGAGAGAGAGAGAGAGAGAGAGAGAGAGAGGAGACATTGGCATGTGTTTGAAGGTCTGAGTTGAATCAAGTGTATGGTTATAAATGGGCAGAGGCATTTAATTTCTATGAATAGATAAAATAATATTTACAAGTCTTATCTCTATACAAAGAACCATAAAGGGAACATGGAAATCGTGGCTACTTGACAAGAAACAACTAGTGTGAGATTTCTGCACCTTTACTATAGCCATATAGCCTAAGAACTTAGTTAGATAGGTAGCACATTACTCCCATATAGATACATTGGAACAACGAAGGTCACGAAGCATATGTTCGTTCGAGGACTGTCTGTGGAGCAGAAGACGAGTATAAGCTAAAACGATAGAGTTGGCCCTCGAAATCCAATCATGCAGATTGCATAAGATGATATGTATGTTGTATCGAAAGTTTCGACCATTTCTTTCGAACTAAGCATCATTCCCCAACACAAAAATTAAGTCCCCAGCACTGCTAATCACAGCATGCACTGGGTTCCCCACTATGAAACTTCTCTTAACATCCAAATCCAAAATCAAGTTAAATCTCCAACTTCCTTCCTAGTTACAGAAAATCAAGTAAAATCGAAGCATAAATGAACTCATAAACATCGAAATATCACCTGTCCAGGCGTCATAGCCCAGAATCCACCAAGTGCAGAGCCCTAGAAATTGGGAGACGGAATGCAGAGATCTGAAGCAACAAGTGAATTTGAAACATAGGAAATTCAGAGCCAGTGGGTGGAATTGACAGAAAGAGCAGCCCCAGAAAATAAAAGGCAGGGGAGAGATAGAGAGAGAGAGAGAGCTCGCCTTGTAGCAAGCTAGGCGAGACTGGTTGAGACCGTCGTCGGTCGCGTAGCGTCGCCGGTCTCCGGTCATCGCGTCGCCGGTCTCCGGCCGTCGGTCGCGTCTCCGGTCTTTGGTCTCCGGTTGTCAGTCGCGTCGACGGTGAGAAATTTTGGGGACAGAGACGAGGAAGAGAGACGTCGCGGGAGAGGGAGAGAGGTAGGGCGGGAGAGAGAGAGAGAGAGGAATTTGGGGTTGAAAATTTTCAGTAAAATTTTAAATGTTTGTAAATGGTAAAAAATTAAAATAATAGTAATTAAAATATTATTAGTAACAGTATATTCTTATCGCTTTTTATAAACCGTTATTAAAACTTAACATAACACTTCAATACATAACGGTTCTTACTAAACTGTTAAGTATAGTAGTGATTATAGATAACACTCCGTTCATGACCCGTTATGATTGATTAAAGCTACAGTCACATACATAACGACAACTGTTATCTATTTAAAAAGTGTTCACATACATAACGGTTCCGTGAAAATACCGTTATGTATGCAGTGTTACCTATGACAGAATTTCTTGTAGTGTTTATTTACTTTACTTGTTTATTTACATTTCCTTACATTGTTGATTTAATTACTTGTCATTTACTTTGTTTAGTTGCATATTTAGTTAAAAAACCAAAAAGAGTTAGTTGAGAGCTTGGATAGTATGATAGGAACCTAGTTGCTACTTGCATATCTTTTGCTTATCAATCCTTGTGGTTCGACCCGGACTTGCCCTAGTTCGGTTAAAAATATTATTATTGCACCCTCGAGAAATTGAGTGGTCAGAGGCCTCGGTCAATAATGATAGAATCTCCAATCTTGGGCCTCACGAACTTCTCTCTCTCTGGGATCTTGATGATGATCTTGGGCAGTGCATTCTCTACCGCTATTAAGATATTCCTCCAAAGATCATCATCGTACACAACCATGAAGTTGTGTAGAGCGTCGAGTCTAGAGCGGGTCGCTTGATTGTAGACTACCTTCCAAAAGTAGTACGCTTTGATGAATTTCACTTTGGTTTGCATCCATGTCTCCTTCAGATCATCCGAGATGAAATCTTCAATATAACGGGCGTCTGGATGTTGTGCTCTCCTCTCCTCGATCTCTTGAAAGGGTCTGTCCTGAAGCGTCGACAACACTTTGCTGAATTCGTCACTTAGCTCGCTATTGAACAAGGGCTTTCTGTCATGGATGATGTTCCTCATGAACTCATAATCTTCCTTGGAATAGCCTTCAAGTCCTTCAATGAAGAACAAAGATTTTTTGCAGGCTTGAATTCCAGCTTCAAGCTCGCAAACTTCGTATTCCTCCGGTGTGAGCCGAATATAGCCACTTCTCATCAAATTCTGTTGAACTAAGATGTTGTCATCAACCAATGTATTGGTCTGTTCTCTGAGAAGCTCAAGCTTGGCTTTCCTGGTCGCTGCAGCTGTTTCCGCTCGCTTCTTAGCACATCCTTCTTTTTTTTTTTTTTTTTTTTTTTTTTTTTTTTTTTTTCTGTAGCTCTCCTTTGCTCGCTTTCACTGCAAGAGTCTCTTTGATTTTCTGGCGCTTGGCCGTGGGGTCAGTTTTTTCAGCAGTTTGAGCGGGTCGCTTTGCAGATTTGGCTTGTACTGGCACAAATTGAATTGGTTGAGCTACATGGATCTCCACGATCCCATGGGTTTGTAGCTCGAGCGACTGGGTCGCTTCCAGAGCCCCTTCAAGAGGAAGTGACTCGCTCAACGCGGCGCTTGGGAAAGCGACGGAGGAGGAAGCGACTAGCTTTGTAGCTGGCTTGGGCTGCGGAGGAGCAGACTTGCTTGAGGTTAAGACCAATTCCTTTCCATTCGATTTCTCGGCTCCGCTTGGAAGGGGTTTGTTTCCCCTCCTTTTGGCATCATCGCCAGTAGGTGTTGAAAGCACTTCTTTTGTGACTGCGGAGGCTTGCGAATTCATCGGTCATCTCCTTCGAGGCTCCAATAGTCAGCACAGTGAAGGAATTCTCTTGATTTATGACAAGCTCTGCAGTTTTCTTCGAGATCTCGTCAACAAGGATAAGCGACTGCTTCTCACGCTTTGCTACAACTCGCTTTTGCTCTACAACCTCTTGCACAAGACACTCTAGCGCATCAACTTTTTTTTTTTCCCCTGTTTTCAACAGCTTTGAGATGAGACTCCAGTTCATTTTCGATTTCCGATGTGAGCTCCTTCTTCTTTTACTTCATTTTCAAAACAGAAAAATCTTGGGCAAGAGCAAGCTTTGCCTCAAGTTTGTTAGAGAAATCTCCTTCGCAGCGAGCTCAACAGCTTGGGAATTGAGCACTTCGTCCTTTATAGCAAGCTCATCAATGTGACTCTGTTAGCTTCGAGCCTACCACTGTTTAGCTCGCTCATCGCCTTTTCATAAGAAATTCTGAGGGTTTCAAGTTCACCCTCCAACTTCAATTTGGCAGTCTGGCTGTGAGTAAGCTCTCCATTTAGTTTCATCGTTTCATTCAGCTTCTCATCACGAAGCTGCTGTCTCTTGCCTTTCTCCGCAGCAAAATCCTTCTTGTGCTTCTCGATTAGAGAAACTATTTCAGCTTCCTTCTTTTTCAGCTCCTTCTCCTTCTTAGAGTGTTTGAGCTTCGCCTCATCAAGCTTCTTTGCTCCATCTACTATTCGGGATTTTAAATCGCTTTCCCTCTCCACATTTACTCTTTTCTGCGCAGCAAGCTCCTTGTTGAGCTGAGTTTTCTACTCATGAGCTTTCTTGATCGCTTTGCTCAGATCATTTATATCATTGTTAAGCCCAAGGATCAACTCTTCATTCTTCGTTTTCAAGGCAAGCTCATAGTCAGTGAGCTTTCTTTCTGGCAACACAGCTTCTGGGTATTCTCGCTTCACCACTGCATCAAGTAGCTCTAGATACTTGGCTTTGTTTATCAAATCCTTGAAGCCTTCTACTCCAATATATTGTAGCTCCTTGCCTTCTCCTTCAGCTATGATGTTCTCTCCGAAAGCTTTGATGAGAGAGAACACTTTGTAGTATTCAGTTCCTCGATACATGATGTAAGTGAGGAACTCAGTTGTACGATTTACAAACTCCTCTGTTATCGGGACTGCAGCGTATCTCGTCTTCACCTTTTCTACAGCTCGCTCCCAGTCCTCATGATAAATCTCCAGGGCTTCGGTTTGAGAGGTTTGGGATTTTATTGGGGTGGTTCCTTGGGCTTTTTGTGGGGTAGTTTTGGTTAGATTGGAGGTGGAAGGGATATCTTGGATGACAGCTGTTGGGAATTGTTAAGGATTCACATGTTAAGGGGGAACCTATTGGGACGGTTAATAAAATAGTTCTTTAAATTTTGATTCGATCCCAAAATCCTCTGTGATAATCATATTCCCAAGCGACCCTATTTGATTAGTGTGATAGGATAGAATTTTTCAAGCTTACAATGTTAGAAAAGCTTATTTTGTTTTAGTCGCTTTAGGTCTAGCTTACAGGTTTCAAGCAAAGCGAGAAGGCCACTCGCTTGAGTATGTTTTAAAGCTGAAGCGAGCCCACCTGACAAAGCGGAAGCGAGTGCTCTTGATAAAGCTAAGCGAGTCTACCCGACAAAGCAGAAGCGAGCACTTTCGTAAAGCGAAGCGACTACAAAGCAAAGCTTGAAAGTGACAGTTCAACTACCATCCCTTGTTCAAACTTCAGTCAAAGTGAAGATCCACCGCAATCAATGCAGATCTCCACGTGGCTTGCAAGGATTGGATGCAAAAGTTGACTTGGAAGACCGATAAAGCAGCCGCTACAGTACCGCTCAGTCCAGTTACTGTTACGCTTGGTGTTGGGAACCCCTTGCAGTTTGATTTTGATGATGTTTATCGAAACCACACTTAGGCATAATTTACTTGTTTAGGGTCAAGGCCGATAGATCGACCTGCTACCTGTTAGTGCAGGTCGATGTTCTCTATAGTTCAAATGCAAGTTCGATCCACTCTGTAAGAGAAAGGTCGTTTATCGACCTGCCTCATTCGGATCGAGCTGGCATATCTGCCTGTCTATCGACCTCCCTTCTCAAGCTTCCAGCCTGCTTTGACTTAGAAGATTTCAAGAGCTAGATTTCTCTATCAAGGTCGATGCTCCACCTTCATGGAGCTACACGACCTGATCCTTGCCACGTGGTGTGCCAGCAAGGACGAACTTTCCCAACGGCTAGAAGTGAGTCAGCCTCCAACGGCTAGTGCCACGTCATCCTGACACCAACGACTAGTTTTTCAAAACTGCCTATAAATACTTCAGCCATTATCGGATTCAAGCACGGGAAACTCAAGCTATCAACGCCAAACTCTGCAAAAATCTCTCTCAAACTTCTCATCCATTCAAGTGTTCGAAATTCCACTAGTTTCCCAAACACTTGACAAAGAGAGATTTTCGATTCCGATAAAAGCCCAACGACGAAGCGTTCTCTGCTGCTTGTCGTTGATTCAATAACTTCTTCTCCGACTCGTTCGAAGTTAGAAAGTGTGTGTGTGTTTCACCATTGTAGAGTTAGTCAAGCTCTGTAGTGTGTGAAAGGTTGTTTGTACGTTTTGTACGAAAGGTTGTAAGGGTCACGACCCAAAACTCGTGTCTAGATATATTCAAGTTAGAGTGTATTTAGAACTGATACTCAGTCAGTATAAATAAGAGAGAGGTTGGATCCAAAGGAAAAGGGATTCTCAGGTCGAGTCGACCTGACGTGGACGTAGGAGGGTTTCTCCGAACCACGCTAAACTGCGGTGTCTCTCTCTCTCTCTTTACTTTTCGCTATTTCATTTTATTATCAAACTGACGAGCATCAACCTGCATATCAAGCATCAATCTGCATTTCCGTATCGACCTTAGATTTTTCAAAGAGTAAATCAACCTCCACCAACTTCCGCATAAGCACAGTTTGATAAATCAAGCTTGTTCCCAAACGAGCTTGATAGATCAACCTGTCTCTGAAAAAGATCGACCTTGACAATCGACCTTTAGATCGACCTGATTTTCAAAAGTCAAAAACGGTTGGTTATTGGTATATTCCCCCCCCCCCCCCCCCCCCATACACCAATTACTCTTTCCCGGGACCAACAAGTGGTATCAGAGCAGTGGTTCTTTTGACCGCTGCTTTGCATACTAAAAGTTTTATCAAACTTTTGGTCATTTTGAACTGATCCTTTAGAAAAATCTTTTCATTCATATTATATCATATTATTTGCTATGGAGGCTTCTCTTCTCAGGGTTTGTGAAGATTTCTCCATCCAAGGCTATGAAGACTGGAGCTTCCGAATCAAGATGTGTCTCAAGGCACATCACGTCCTTATGTGGGATATCATCGAAAATGGCCCCTCCCCCATTTATGCAGCGAAGATCATCGTGGATGGAACATCCCCCGGGGAGGCCACATACGAAAAAGTCCTCAAAAATCCTCGCGACTACACAACCGAGGAAAGGAAGGAGGCCAGTCTCGATGATTACGCAAAGGGACTCATCTCTAGCACCGTGAAGGGCATCTATCTTGCCAAGATTCGAAATCATGAAACCGCCAAGGAGATGTGGGACACCCTCCGGTCCATCAGCCTGGGTTCAGAGGAAATGAAGGAGAACAAGCTGTCCATGGCATGCAGCAAGTTCGATGACTTCAAGATGGTTTCAGGAGAAACCATAGAAGCAATGAAAACTCGCTTCACAGAAATCATTCTCGAAGTCGCTGCAATCAACCCTCACAAATATACGCAGCGCGAGAAGAATCTAAAAGTGATGCGTGCCCTACCTGCAAATTGGCACGTATATGCTGCCATGCATCCAGCTCGTTCGGACTTCAACTTCCTCACCACCGAAGATCTTTTCGACATCCTTGTCGGAAATGAATATGAGATGATCCGAATCCATGGATCAGCACAGCCTTCCACCAGCAAGAAGGCCGATGAAAAGAATGACAAGGAAGTAGCTTTCAAGGCCGACTCAGCCTCTGCTGCTACCCCAAGTTCGATTGACGAATCCATCGTCAAAAAGATCGAGAAGATGACTCTCGACTATGCTCTAGCTGCTAGGAGAAATGAGAAGCTCCTAGGAAAGGTTGTCAAATACAAGAAATTCTATCGTGACAACAAGCGAAACTTCTCGAACCGCAACCACGACCGCCCTGACAAAAAGGGAGAAGGTAAACCCTCAACCTTCAATTCTTCTAACACACCCGAGGGTGGATGTTTTGGTTGTGGCAGGCCAGGTCACTACAAGACCGATTGCCCAGATCTGACAAAGGCCGAGAGAGACGAGCTCCGTGCAAAGCGCGATAAGAAGCTCAAGGATCAACGAGCTGCCATGCTTGCTGAAGAATCAAAGGAGGCTCATCTCTCAGACAGCTCGTCAAGTGATGATGAGGGATACATCGCTTTCGACGAAAGTGATGATGAAGAATGTTTCGTTGGTGAGCACCAACAAAACGAGGGATCTTCAAAGGTAGATCCTCAACCCATTTCACTTTCTTTTTCTGACGATGAATGTGCAGAAGAAGGTGAAGATCTATCCGAGGCTGTGTCTTGGGAAGAAATCAAGAAACAGCTCGATGACTATGCCGATCTCGTGGAAACACTCAAAGAGGTCGTTGAAGACAATGCTGAGCTGATGAACAAAAATGAAAAATACAAGCTAGCATTAGAAGAAAGATTCTCTCCCTATGACGAGGAAAAAGAAAGGGAGATCGAAACCCTAAAGTCAAAATTTGAAGAATTGACTTTCCGGGTCAAGGAGTTCGATACCAGGGCGCTCGAGAAGGACGAGTCCCTCAAGATCAAAGATGCCGAAATACACAGCCTTACATCAAAATTGGCTGACTTGGTTATTCGACACGAACTCCTCATGAAAAAGGAAGAAAAACTTCAACTCACTTTGAGCCAGTCGAAGAAAAGCGGAAAGAAATTGGAAGAAGTCCAATCCATGCAACGCAATCCGCGCGATCACTCTGGTATTGGATTTAATGGAAAATCCAAGGAAAGCAAGAACAAAGACTGCGAGATCAAATTCGTGAAGGCGCAGTCAAAATCAAAGAGTGTTCGGAAAGCTCATCAAGCTCTTCCAGATAAGATGATCAAGCTGAAGAATCCAGTTCGACAGCCCCAAGCCATCCTTTTAAAGCAACACAAGAAGGAACAGCCTGTTCCTCAAAAGAAAGAGAGTCGACCTGCCCAGCATCGTCGACCTGCCCCCTCCCATCAAAAGCAGGCTGTTCATCCAGGGCGATACCAAGGCCAGTACTATCAAAGGCCGTATCACCCTCAGTTCTTCTTCCCTGCTCATCAAGGTTGTCACTGCCTCTATCCTCAACAGTCGAAATTTCAAGACTGGCAGTATCAACCTGGTCTTCATGAAGAGCAGTATTATCAGCCTCGTCGCCCTCGCTCAAAGAAATCCAAGGCTCCCAAGCCCAAGACCGCCACTGCCTCGTCCTCAGCCTCGGATAGAAGCAGACCGGCGAAACAAATCTGGGTCCCAAAGGCCGTTCCCGCAACCGATGTAGCACCCAATCTCAAATGGGTTGCTAAGTTTAACTAATTGCAGGTTGGGAAGGCTCAAAGAAGGAGCCAAGCAGCTCGTGGAGCTTTATGGATCATTGATAGTGGATGCTCAAAGCACATGACGTGTAACAAAACGCTACTATCAAATTATCAAGAATGAGACGGGCCACTTGTAACCTTTGGAGGAAATTCTAAGGGACTTACGAGAGGCCAGGGCGATCTAAAAGTTGGTAAAACAACTATTTCTAATGTCTCATATGTTGAAGGTCTTAATCATAACCTATTTTCTGTGTCGCAATTCTGCTCGAGTGGTAAACGAGTAGAATTCACCGCTAACAAATGTCTCGTGAAAAATGAGGAAGGAGAAATACTTCTTACCGGAATTTTGCAGGATAGACTCTACATTGTTCAATGGAATGATTGGATAGAGACTTGCCTGATCACAAAGGCTGATTCCGAGACAAGTTGGCTATGGCACAAGAGGTTGAGTCATTTGAACTTCAAGGCCATCAACAAGCTCGCACGCAACAAACTGGTGAACGACCTGCCAGATCAAGTTTTCGATCGTGATCACATTTGTAAAGCATGTCAAGCTGGAAATCAAACAAGATCGTCCTTTCCAAGTGTGACGGCTCAAGCTTCAAATCGAATTCTTGAGCTTCTCCATCTCGACCTCTTTGGTCCAGTCACTCCCTTGAGTATAAACGGTAGAAAATACGCTCTCGTTATTATAGATGATTATTCTAGATTTACGTGGGTTATTTTCATGTACAAAAAGAAGGAGACTTTGGAGAAGCTACCTGCGTTGCTGAGCAAACTGTGCAATCAAAAGGAGAAATCCATCATCTCCATTCGATCTGATCGAGGCACCGAATTTATCAATGCAATGATCGAAGAGTATTGCACAAAGAGTGGAATTCATCATCAAACCTCAGCAGCTCGTACACCTCAACAAAATGGCGTAGTGGAACGCCGTAACAGGTCGCTGAAGGAAGCAGCCCGTACCATGTTGGATGAAACCAACCTTCCAAAGAAGTTTTGGGCAGAGGCCGTTAACACAGCCTGCTATACCCAAAACAGGTCGATCATCACTACCCGACATGGAAAGACTCCATACGAGCTGTGGAACAACAAGCTCCCCAGGTTAAAGTATTTTAAAGCTTTTGGGTGCTTGTGTTACATTCATAACAATGGGAAATCTCAATTAAAAACTTTTGATAGCAAGGCCGATCCAGGAGTGTTTTTAGGATACTCGGAGGTTAGCAAAGCTTATAGAGTTTTTAATAAGAAAACCCTAGTTGTGGAGGTAACACCTCATGTTGTGTTTGATGAATCTACTTGTCTGTACAGAGAGTTTAGTACAGGTCCATGTTGGGAATTGTTAAGAACGAATATGTTAAGGGGGAACTTATAAGGGATATCTTAGTGTTTTGATTTGATCCCAAAACCCCAAAGCGTTCTGTTCCCAAGCGACCCATTTTGATATAGTTGATAAGTTAGAATTTTTCTAAAAAGCCTACTCTGTTAGGATGGCTCTTTTATTTTGCTTAGATTAGGCTTCAAAATTTCAAGTGAAGGCCACTCACTTGAGTGTGTTTTTCAAAGCGAAGCGGGACAAGCAAACTGAAGTGAAGCGTGTCGAAGAACTGTGAAGCGAAGCGATCGCTACAGTAGATTCGAAGTGAGTCTGCCAAAGCGAAGCGAAGCGAGCGCTACAGTTCAAAGCCAAAAGCGAAGCGAAGCAAGCGCTACAGTGAAAAGTCAAAGCTAGTCAACTCTAGTCAACTATTTCCAAAGCAGTCACTAGGGAAAGTTAATTCCCGAAGCGGCTCACTACAGAATGACTGCGAAGTGACTCAACTAAAGCGGACGCTACAACTTCAAAGCGAAGCGAGCCACTACCTACCAGAAAGCGACAGCACAAATTCCCGCTCCAAATTTGAACTCCAGTCAACTGGAGATCTTCGCATTTATTACGAAATCTCCACGTGTCGAAAGCGGAGAGGAGCAGAGGAGTTGACTGCCAGGCCGACAAGGCGCCGTAATAGTACTGGGTCGCTCCAGTTACTGTTGAAATTGGAACTTAGCCATTTCCGGCAAAAATCCAAAACTGCGCATCTGAAAAGTAGCCAGCCTGTGCAAGGTACTGTCGAGAGGAGGAGGGACAAGGCCACCAACCAAGCAACGGATCTCAGCCAACCCTCCGTCTATAAATAGTGAAGGATCACAATGTGAAGAAGGAGAACACTACTTGAGCATTCGAGCCTACTGCAAACAAACACTCCCAGCTTTCTAGCAATCTTCGAGTCTTTGTTTCCCAGTGTTCTCCGAGTTTCCAGTCCATCGGAACTCGTCTTCACAACCTTCACACTTAGAGTCTAAGCCCATTCCATATCCAAGCTTAGAAGAAGAGCTCTAGCCATCTTTGCACTTATTGTAAAGAGCTCTTCATAGTGTGTTTCGTCAACCAAAAACCCTAAACTCTGTCTGTTAGGTTTTTGAGTGTCGTCGTTAGGTTGTCCAGATCCAAGGCCCTTCTTTCACCGATTGAAGAAGCCTCGATCATAGAGCTTAGATCCAAGCTTACACTTACATCCTTTGTGTAAAGCTCGATCGAAGCTAGGCTGTAAGGAGAGCCCGGAATCTCCCTGTTGTTCGGACAGAAGCAAGTGAAGCTTTGTGTCCGGTTTAGGTCTTAGTAGTGAACCCGTAATCACTGCACTGTTTGTCAGATCCAGGCAAGTGAAGCCCGATCTTGATCAGGTTTTTGAAGGACCCGTAACCTTCAAGTTCTTGAGTGAAGAGAACAGTTGCCGTCGTGCAACAAAGTGGACGTAGGAGCGTTATCTCCGAACCACTATAAATCTTCGTGTCGTATCTCTTTTACCTTAATCTCTTTACAGTATTCGATTATCCATTGCACGTGCATATAAACAAACTTAACTTGGAATTTCAAATACTTAGGAAAGATTTTTAGCTCACCAAATTCCGCACATACGAGTAAAGACTCCCTCTTGATCAAGTGTTCACTTCGGTCAAGTAGGCAAGCTACGTACTGTAGATCTAGCTTCAGCTAGGTCTTAAGTTTCAAAAAGAGCTCTTTACTTGTTACTCAGAGTTAAGGGATTTGAAGTTGAAAAACTTCAAAATACGTATTCACCCCCCCCCCCCCCCTCTACGTATTTTTCCTATTAACAAACCGGGACCAACAAGTGGTATCAGAGCAGCGGTTCTTTCGAGCCTCTGCTTTGCATATCCGAAGCGAGTCCCCACTCGCTTCACGTTGTCTCACTGAACCGGATCCTATTTTCCTAAGTGCATCAAAACCTCACCCACGCATATTGCATTTACTGCTGATAGTTTGCTATGTCTACATACAGTGCATCAAATCTTCCACAGTTCTCGATCGAAGGATACGAGATATGGAGTTTCCGTGTCGAGAGCTTTCTATGCTCAATCCACGACCGGATGTGGGAAGTCATTGAAGACGGACCAATCGAGATCAAGAAAGCCATATCTGTGGATGTTCCAGCCGCTGAAGGTCGTCCAGCCCACGTTTGACAACAGTACGTGGAGAAGGATAAGGATGAGTATACTCCAAATGACTTCAAAGTTGCCAACCTCGACAAGATTGCACGCCACACGATGCAGAGCACCGTGTCGGACGCCTATCTACCACGAATAAGGAAATGTGCAACGGCAAAGGAAATGTGGGAAACCCTAGCCCTCATTTCTCAAGGCACAGACAAGATCAAAGAAAACAAGCTAGCCGTACAGATGCGGGAGTTTGAAAATTTGGTGATGAAGTCAGGAGAGTCCATCGACGCCTTCGAGCTGAGAGTTACCAACATTACTGCAACTCTCAACTCGCTTGGGAAGGAACTCACAGACAAGGAAGTAAACCTGAAAATAGTCCGTGCTCTCACAAGGAAGTGGCAGACTATGAAAGAGCTATATCTAGCTACCAAGGATCTAACGAAGCTCACGCCAGAAGTGCTGTTCTCCGAGCTCAAAGCTCACGAGTTTGATCTGAATCGAATGAGCCTCGACGAAGAGGATGAAGCGCCCACTACGTCAAAAGGAGTAGCTTTCAAAGCTGCCGAAGGGCCAAGCGAGCAGTCGCTAGCCAAGATGACGAGGGAAGAGTTGGAAGAACACATTGCGTTCTTATCTAAGAACTTCAACAAGATGAACTCTCGAGTGGGCAAGTACAAAAGATTCTACAAGCAGTACAAGGGGAGGAGCACTGATGCTCGAGAAGGAAAGGGAAAGAGAGAAGAGACGACCAAGCCGATCCCGCGTGACATGATGGAAGTGGAGTGTTACCACTGCCACAAGATGGGCCACTACAAATCCGATTGCCCAAAGCTAAGTGCCAAAGAGCGCGAAGAATTGAAGGCCAAGAGGGATGCTCCAAGGCGAGCGCTCGTAGCGAGTGAAGTGCCGGTCGCTACAACTGAAGATCCACCAAGCGACTCAGATGCATTCACAGATCCAAACTCCAGTGATGGTGAGGATCTTGGATTTATGGCGCTCACCGATGAAGAAACAGGAGAGGTATTCTTCTATCCTTCAATCACTTCAATTACACTAACACACACTGTCAATGAGAAAGAACAATCCTCTACATGGAGTGAGTTGTTTGACAAACACCAGAAATTGTCAAGCGACCACGAAGTGGTAAAACAAGCTCTGTCTCAAAGCGAGAAGGAGAACCGAAAGCTAACCCGTGAGCTTGACGAAGTCAAACTTAATTTAAGGGCTATGACTAGTAAGTTCGAGGATCTCTTCGCTAGACACCAAAGCTTGGAGGGAAGATATGAAACCCAGTCCACTCTAGTTGCCAACTTGAACAAAGCATCATATGCTAGGCAGGCACTAGAGGGCTCGCTTCTGCCTTTTGGTAGGAAAGCTGGCCTTGGATATGAGGGTGGACCTCCCAAGCCAACTGTCTTTGTTGGTGCAACACACACTACACCATCAGTCACTTTGGAATTGCCCACTGCATCCAAAGCGACCACCAACAAGGATAAAGGCAAAGTGGCTGAGAACCCTAAAAGGAAGCCAATGAAGATGTCTATATCTTTAAGGGCAGATCCTAAGGGCAAGCAAAGTTCAACAGTCCCTAGCACTCAACATGCTAAGTCATACCAATCCAAGGGTAAAGGGAAAACTGTTGAAGCTTCTAAGTCTCAAGCCAAGACACGAGAGACAAAGGATCTACCTCCTAAAAAGAGGAGTAATGTCTATGTGTCACGTTATCCGGACTGGAGATGGTCCAACCGGACTAACGTTGAGGGGGAAGAATTCGAAGCACCAAAGAGGCCGCTTCAAATTCCCAAGGTTTCTCAAGCGAGTCAGGGTCAAAACCCTAGTTGGACCGCTTCAAGGAAACCAAGCGAGCCGCTTCGACAGACTAGAAAACCTAAGTTAGCCTCTAAACCCAGAGCTAATCTGAAGCGAGTCGCTTCAGGATATAAGCAAAGTGGGAAGAGCATAGGTAGGACTGAAGCGAGCCGCTACCCCTCTTGCACACACTGTTGCACGTGTGAAGCTGCCTCTAGGCAGTACACCAAGTTTTCGAAGGTCGAGAAGCCCAAGACACAAGCTTCATCTCAAAAGAGAGTGAAGCAAGTGTGGGTACCTAAGGGAACTAACCTGCAAGGACCCAAACTGATTTGGGTACCAAAATCTGTCTAATTGCAGGTGAGCGCCGTGGATCCCATGCCAAGTGAAGGTCAACTAGTATGGTACTTGGACAGTGGATGTTCAAGACACATGACTGGCATGAAAGCTCTACTTCTCAACTACGTAGAGAAGAAGGGTCCACACGTAACCTTTGGTGACAACTCTCGAGGAAGCACCAGGGGATACGGCGCACTGAAAGTTGGAAAGCTCACAATTGAAGAAGTCTCCTATGTGGAAGGACTCAAGCACAACCTGTTATCCATTTCACAGTTCTGTGATAAAGGGTATAGGGTGGAGTTCATCTCCAACAAGTGCATTGTGAAGAGCAAACTCACATCCCAGATTGCGCTCACTGGAAACAGGCAGAGAAACGTCTACATCGCACAATGGGACAGCTGCAAAGAGGAAACTTGTCTAGTTGCAAGAAGTGCTACAGAAATTGGATGGCTATGGAACAGACGCTTGAACCACCTCAATTTCAAAGCTATCAATCGCTTAGCTCGAAAAAGGTTTGGTGCAAGGCATACCAAATGAAGTCTTCATCAAAGACCATCCATGCTCACCATGCCAACGAGGGAAGCAGACGAAGAAGCACTTCGCCAGTCTCGAAGAAGCCTCATCAAAGCGAGTGCTCGAGCTGCTTCACATGGATCTGTTTGGTCCAGTTACTCCAGTTAGTGTAAATGGAAGGAAGTACACTCTAGTTGTAGTCGACGATTTCTCTCGCTACACTTGGGTTGTATTTCTATTCAGCAAGAAGGAGACACTGTCCAAACTGCCACAACTACTCAAGCGATTGGCGGTGGAAAAGAATCAAGCTATCGTGATCATTCGCTCCGACAAAGGCACAGAGTTCTTGAACTCTACAATTGAAGCGTACTGCACGGAGCATGGAATAGCACATCAGACGTCCTCAGCACGCACCCCTCAGCAGAATGGAGTTGCTGAAAGAAGAAATCGAATCATCAAAGAAGCCGTTCGCACCATGATTGCTGACTCGAAGCTTCCGATGAAGTATTGGGCTGAAGCTGCCAACACGGCGTGCTACACACAGAATCGAACGCTTCTCAACAAACGGCACGACAAAACACCATATGAAATATGGACAGGGAGAATTCCTAACATATCTTATTTCCATATTTTTGGTTGTAGGGTCTTCATTCACAACAATGGGAAGTCACAGTTGAAAGCCTTTGAAAGCAAAGCAGATGAAGGGGTATTCTTAGGATACTCTACATCTAGCAAAGCCTACAGAGTGTTCAACTGTAAAACCCTAATTGTGGAGGAATCACCCCATGTCGTATTTGATGAATCTTCTTTAAGTCTTCCACAGGAACAGGCTCAAGCGAATGAAAAAGATCAATGCAAGGAACCCTCAAATCAACTCACTTGGGACGTGCTTGATGAAGATGATGAGATCAAGGACACAAGCGAGCAGGATCCCAAAGGAGAAGTCGAAGCTGCCCCCAAGTTTCCTGAATTTAGTGCTGGCCAAGCACCCAATCCAGTCGCTTCAGACGGTGAAGCGAGCGACAAGGAAGCGGATGAAGATGAAGCTGGCGGAGCAAAGCGAGCGTGGCTCAAGGATCACTCACCTAGCCAAATCATTGGAGATCCATCCAAGGGTGTAGTGACCAGAAGTCAAGTGTTTGGAGAAAGCGCCATGTTCAGTTGCTTTCTCTCAAACGTTGAGCCATCAAGCGTGGAGGAAGCCCTAGCCGATTCTAACTGGGTGATCGCCATGCAAGAAGAGCTGAATCAATTCACCAGGAACGACGTATGGTACCTCGTGGATCGTCCCAAGTTTCAGCATGTTATTGGCACCAAGTGGGTGTTCAAGAACAAGACGGACGAGGACCACAACGTAGTGAGGAACAAGGCGCGACTCGTTGCCAAAGGCTACTGCCAAGAGGAAGGAATCGACTTTGACGAGACCTTTGCTCCAGTGGCACGGCTTGAAGCTATCAGATTGTTTCTAGCCTATGCAGCAGCCAAGAAATTCAAAGTGTATCAAATGGATGTGAAGAGCGCGTTCCTCAACGGTGAATTGAAGGAAGAAGTTTATGTGGAGCAGCCACCGGGTTTCGAGCAGGGAGATAAAGTGTATCGCTTGAAGAAAGCCCTGTATGGGTTGAAGCAAGCTCCCAGAGCTTGGTACGATACATTATCTCAATTCCTAGTGGAAAATGGATTCCAAAAGGGAAAGATAGATCGGACTCTCTTCACCATCAATCATGGAGAAGATATGCTTTGGGTCCAGATCTACGTGGATGCCATCATATTTGGGTCACCAAACCAGTCGTTTAGCGAGAAGTTTGGAGAATTGATGAAGACCAAGTATGAGATGTCGATGATTGGCTTGATGAGCTGCTTTCTAGGTCTTCAAGTGAAGCAGCAGGATAATGGAATTTTCATCAACCAGGCCAAGTACACTCGAGATATGCTTGCCAAGTTTGGTGTTCAACATGCTAAAGCTGTGAAGATTCCTATGAATACCAACTGGAAGATGGAGCCAGACGAAGGAGGAAAATCTGTAGATCCTACAGATTATCGTGCCCTAATCGGGTCACTTCTCTATCTCACTGCAAGTAGGCCAGACATTGCTTTTGCAGTCGGAGTCTGCGCTCGCTTCCAAAGTAACCCCAAGCACAGCTATCTTGAAGCTGCCAAGAGAATTCTTCGATATTTAAAGGGCACTGTCAACATGGGTCTGTGGTATCTAGCGGAGGACAATTTGGAGCTCACTGGATATTCCGATGCTGACTATGGAGGTTGCCGAGTCGATAGGAAGTCAACTTCGGGCACATGTCAGTTCTTGGGAAGCAAGCTGATCTCGTGGTTCTCAAAGAAGCAAACAAGCGTAGCTACTTCAACAACTGAAGCTGAATATATGGCCGCAGGAAGCTGCTGTTCTCAAATCCTATGGCTTCGTCAACAGTTGAAGGATTACAAAGTTGAAGCGAATGAAATTCCGATCTTCTGCGACAACAACAGTGCTATATGTATTTCGCAGAATCCAGTGCTTCACACCAGGTGCAAGCATGTGGAAATTCGACACCATTTCATTCGTGATCATGTCGAGAAGAAGGATATCAAGCTCGAGAAAATCCATACCGATCTCCAGCGAGCAGATATCCTCACCAAGCCTCTAGCTGAGTCTCGATTCAATCAGCTATGCATGGAATTAGGGTTATTAGACCCTGGTGAAGAATGCTAGTTCCGGGATGCAAGAAGGAGTGTTCGCTTATTCTCTTGTGCGTCACTCGCTTCGGATCTTCACCAACTCAAGCGAGCCACTTCAAATCTCACTCGCTTGAAGAAAATGAAGTTAGGTGGGGAAAGGTGGAGTATTGGAAGAAGTTCCCTACCAACTTATTGGAATTGTTAAGTATATGGTTAAGGGGGAACTAATGCTTCTCTCGGAGCAAGCTACTTCCAAAGCGAGCAACAATGCTGCAATCTTGAATTCTGCATCGCTTCAATTTGCCCTAGCATGGGTCAAAGCGAGCCAACTGCAGATTCATTCTTTAGAATGTAGGAAAGCTTGAAGGTTTACCTTTTTATACAAAAGGTTGCAGGGCTGGTGACATGCTTCTGCGTAAAATACGAGATTGTCTTGTCAGAGCATTCTCATTGTCATCCTGTCCATTTCTGCTCTGAGATAAGGACTTGTACTCATCCCCCATTCGTCGTGAATAAGTACACTTACGTGATGCTCCCTTCGGGTTGTAGTAAGCTTGTGTACTTTATTCATTTTCTCCCCCATTCACTTCGATGGAGGACTCTCTAATTCGTAGAGGAAGATGAATGCCATGAAGATGAATGCCATGAAGATCTAACTCAACGTGTAGCATTCAACATGTGGTATCTAATTCAAGTGAAGTCTTCAATTTGTGGTATCAGTCTCCTACGAAGTGAGATTGACTGGTAAGTGTTTCAATTTTAAGTACACTAAGTGAGCCGAAGCGTGCTAGAAACCTTCACTCACTACGTGGAAAATATAAAGTGAATCTGACACAAATACAAAGAGGAAAACATTCTTGTTTATCCTCGAAGTATGTAAGTCAGAAACATTTTAAATTAAGCAAAGAAATTCAATTTCTTATTCCAGTCGCTTCAGATGGCCAAGCGAGTGCTTCGTCACTCAAAGCTAGCCATCGCAAGCGAGTGCGGAACAGTCACTCAAGCGAATGCCTCTCAAGAGAGTCAAGGCGTAGCAGCCCAACTCGAAGCGAGCAGGCATGAAGCGAGTATGAGCTGTCTGCACTCGAGTGCAATTTTACTTTCTGCTGTGCATTTAATGCAGGTGCAGGAACGACGGAAATAACGGGCGCGTGTTCACACGTTTGAATTTGAAGCGGGAAAAGGCGGAAAAGATCCAGCCATCGAATCTCAACAGGCCCCAATCCGCAGCCGTTGGATTAGCGCCGTATACGACAAGCCAACCACAGCAGGCCACGTGGCGACGCCGAGCAAGTGGCGGTTCACTTTTACTGTGATGACGCCGGACACGTCAGATCCATCACCGCACGTCCGCCGCCTACCTACAGGACTTACGGCAATATTACCGTCCTACCCTTGCCATGTCAGCTATAACCTAACTCTATATATATGGGACGAGGCAGAACTGCAGAACCTTTCACAGCCTTCTAAAATTGCCATTCTCGTGCTAGATCTGCAATTACTCTGCAACTCACGAGTCTCAACCCTTTCTACTTCATTGTTAAAAATTTTCTTCAAGTTCTTTCAAAATCCACCATGGGCAAGAAGAAGAATACAGAGACAATGGAGCAGTTCATGACTAATGTTGGCGAGCACATCAACGTCGAGCCCCATCTCGACCCTATCGTCGTCGAAGTAAATGGTTTCTTCCGTAGAGCCGTGACCACGACCGGTCTATGGAAGTTCATAACGTTGGTGCCGACGAAGATTCTGGCAAAGGCAGTGGGAGAAATCCTACTGAATTTGAGGAAGGATCAAAATACTTCCTCATTCACTGATCCACAAACCAGCAAGCCGGTGGAGGTGGATATGAGTGAACTTATCGGAGTGTTCGATCTGCAGAGAGAAGGAGGAGACTCACTGTTAGATCTGGGTCTTTCGGCCGGGGTGCAGTATGTTCAATTTGCAACCGCCAGAGCTGATTCGAACTTCAAGGAAGCCAACATTCGCAAAAGCTTGAAGAACCCGTTCAATCTCATCTGCGAACTCTTTACGAAGAGCATCGCATGCTATGTTGGATCCCTCGATACGCTGTCGGAGACGAAACTGATCGGAACCGCCATGATCGTCGACAGTCTCGCCGGAACGAAGTTTAACTGGCACGGGTGGTTTCTCAAGCAAATTTATGAGGCTGCTGACGACTTCGCGTTCGTTCCAGGAACTGCGAATAAGATTCTTAGGAAAGGAAAATTGAAATTCTTTTCAAGACTGTCTGTTGCACTGGAGATGAAGTTTCCAGAGATGATATGGCCGGACTCCGACACGATCATATACAACAAGCAGACCATCTTCTACGATTCATGGAGAAAAACGAAGATTCTGATGGATCTGGGACTTATCGAGGTGGAAGTGCCCATTGCTAGACCAGTTGCCGAAAGGCAAGCTGAAGAAGGCCAAGCGAGGCAGGTCTCTTCACCCATGAAGCGAGCCAGGTCCAAGCGAGGCAAAAAGATGAAGCGAGTCACTTCGCTCGTTCAAGAAAGCGAGGCGGTGGAGGAGCCGCTTGAGAACGTTGAAGTGACTCAAACCCAGCCTTCACCAACCAAAGCCCAATCCCCTCAACTCCAAATCACCCATATACCAGAACCCCAATCTTCATCAACCCAACAACCACCAAAACAGATAACCCCCCTCTCTCCCCGTGAAGAAGAATCAGCATCTTCTTTCCACATTCCCACTGTTCCATTCCTCAGCACAGATGAAGCTGCTGCCTACACTATATTTACCCCACTTCAATCCCAGCCGATACAACCACCACCCACCGAAACCATTCAACCACCACCCACTGAAGCCATCCAGATTTCCGAAACCCAAGAAACCTCATCACCTACCCAATCCCTCTCGACATCGGCAGCTACAGCCGATACCGTCCAAACCGTAGGAGAACTTCCCATCATCCCTCAATTCAAAACCCCTGCTCTCACCGAACACAAGCGGGCTCTCGAACGCTATGTTCGAGACAGAGAGCAAGCCACGGAGACAATCAACCTTCGCTACAATCTTCGCTCCGCAAGTGTTGAATGGAGCAACATCTTTTACACCAACGTAGTAGACTTTCTAACGTACATTACGTACCGAGGAACGGAATACTACAAGATCTTCAAGCTCCTCAAAGCTTTCACAGAGGAGGAGTTGATCCAGATGGAAGCCAAACTGCTCAATTTTATCGGCGAAAATGGCTTCCATGCCTTCCTTGAAGGGACCAGCTTCTAGGAGAAGCTGGATGCCAAGGTGAAGGAATCATATCCACTCGCCACAGTTCCGAAGCGAGTGCCCTCATCCCATGAGAGGAAGCTCATCCGGGAGTATAAGGAGGAGATGGAGATGAAGGATGCTGAGATTGCTAGTCTCCAAAGCGAGATTACAAAGAAGAGCGATGAATTGGAGAGGAAGGCGGGGGAGGTCATTAGTCTTAGAGAAGACTTTGACAAGAAGAAGAAGGAATTGGAGGGAAAGGTGGAGGAGAAGGAGAGGCTTCTGGAGGAGAAAGAGAAGGCGCTGGAGGCGCAGGTGAAGCTTGTGGAAGATAACACCAAAACAATCACCGAACTAAAGGGCTTGCTTGAGGCAGAAAGAAGCCGCTTGAGGGAGGTTAATGCCAGATTAATCGCTCTGGTCAAAGAGAAGAAGGTGTTGGAGAAGGAGGTGAAGGAGCTGAAGGAGAAGGTGGAGAATAGGGAAGGAGAGTTAGTGATGAAGGGAAGCGAGCTCCTCAATACCAAAAAGGCTCTTGACTCACTTCGAACTGAGTTGAAGGGAGTCAAGGATGAGAGTGCAATTGACAAGAGAGAACTGGAGAGTCTGAGGAGCAGTGCACATGCTCTTGACTTGAAGAATGCTGAACTGTCAATCCTACTGCAGAAAGTCAAGAGACTGAAAGAAACTCTCACTGTTAGGATCACTGCAGATGCCGAATTTCACAACTCTCTCAATCGGAGGGAAAGGAGGCTTGCAGTGATGAAGGCAGAACTTGAAGCTTCCAAGGAACACTTGGAACTCACACTTCAAGAAGAAACCAAGAAGATCACCAAAGCTGTAGAAGCGGAGCTGGAGGCTCGCTTCAGAGAGGTGGAGCCATTAGAGAATATGATGGCGTCTGTTGTTGAGAGAGAGAGGCAGTGCGAATATCTGCTCGAAGAGATATCTATCAAGACTGCTGAATTAGTGGCGCCATCCATGGATAAAACCCAGCAGATGCTTCAGACTGTCCTCAACACAGTCAATTCACTACATCAATCCCTCTCCGGAAAATCTATCATCCTAACCCCTGGCAGTGATGATGCCAAAAAGGGGGAAGGGCAAGTAGAGCAAGGTGAAGCTGGAGGTTCAGGAGGAAGGAGAGTTGGTGTGGAGTTGATACTGGAGGGAGGAAGTGGTGCCGGTGAAAAGGAGGATGTGGATGAAGCGAGGTCTCTGGGCAAGACAAAACTCACGGAGGAGGAGTTATTGAAACAACTTGAAGAGCCCAGTAGGCCGCTTCAAGAAAAAGTGCTGAGTGCTTCTATTGCACGACATCCTCCAGTGACTGTAATAACGAAGGAGGAAAAGAGGGTGCAGGTGGAGAAGGATGCTGCCTTGGCGTGGGAGATGGAGCAGGTGTTTAAACTAACCAAAAATTCTATTGGTGCAGGTGCTTCATCTAGTTCCCAAGTGGCCGCTACTCCCAAAGCGCCCACTTCAGACGCCGCGCCAACTTCGACAGCCGCACTCACTACGACCACTGCTGCACTCACTTCGTCAGCAGTCGTCCCTCCAAGTGCTGCCAAGAAGGACATGCCACCTCCCCCACCACCGAAGCAGTCATTGAAGCGAGCTGCTCCTGATTCCAAGCAAGATGACCCCGAGGCCAAGCGCCAAAAGGCCATGCAAGCAGCTGCTTCAAAAACTGGAAGGGAGGAGAGAAAAAGGAAAGAAAGAGAAGAGGGAAGGAGCGAAGACGAGAGGAAGAAGAGGAGTCATGCCAGGCGACTCCAAGTGATTGATGCACGGATCGAGGAGCATTTCAGTGAAGTATTGCTTATTCAATCCTCGTTGGTCCGAAGCGCGTTCATTCCCTTCATGCCAGATGAGTCCGAAGCATGTGAAGCTCAAGCCATATTTGATGCATGCGACGTGACTACAAAGGAGATGGTTGAGTCTGGTCGGTATCCTCGCAAGGATGAACAAGATTACATTCGCAAACGACTCAATGCGAAGCGTCCGTCGTGGAACAGCGAGTCGGGAGCAAAATTCAAGAAGGTCATGGCTCAACTATCAAGCAGGACAGAAGAGGAGTTGGCCAAGCGAAGGATTGATCACCCAGATGCTAGGGAAATTGAAGAATTCATTCCGAGGGATCTGCGCGATTTGTGGCTTGACTACAAGAACCTGTTTATCAAAGCTTACTACTTTTGGGAGGTAGTGCCACTTCAGGATCGTTGCTCTCGAATGAGTGCTCTCAGCACCTTCCTTTGCACATATGACGAGAAGATGCGGAGGAAGATCTTCACCACAGCTGAACTGGCTCAGCCCAAGCCTTTGGTTGTCAAGATTCCTGCTATAAAAGAATTCCCCATGCCTTATCATCCAGGAACTGATATTCCAGACAGAGGAATAATTGATGAGGAAGTGACTGAAGCCTTCAGGCTGGAGAGTGCTTGGAGAAATCCTAGTGTCCACACAGTAGACTCTATGGAATCAAGAGTTCTATCAGCTTACGTGGATACTGCTGCTGAAGAAGAAGAGAAGAAGGAGGAAGAAGAAAAGGAGAAGGAGAAGGAGGATGAAGCTGCAGGAAACCTTTCAGTTTCAAGCTTCTGAACATATTTTTTTTGTGAACTGCCTTGTTCATCTATCTCACTTTTATTTTTGTCTCTTCTGTGTCATTTACTCGCTTTGTGAATGACTTTACATTTTTGCTACAAACTCATTAATTTAACCGAAAAAAAGGGAAAGGAACTTAAAAGAAAATTACAAACGAAACTGCAAAGGAAGCAGTCGCTTGGAGTTCCCTTCACGGTTAGATAGACTAGATTTAATTTTATCCAAGTCGTATGGGTTTTGGCATCATCAAAAAGGGGGAAATTGTTGGGAATTGTTAAGAACGAATATGTTAAGGGGGAACTTATAAGGGATATCTTAGTGTTTTGATTTGATCCCAAAACCCCAAAGCGTTCTGTTCCCAAGCGACCCATTTTGATATAGTTGATAAGTTAGAATTTTTCTAAAAAGCCTACTCTGTTAGGATGGCTCTTTTATTTTGCTTAGATTAGGCTTCAAAATTTCAAGTGAAGGCCACTCACTTGAGTGTTTTTTCAAAGCGAAGCGGGACAAGCAAACTGAAGTGAAGCGTGTCGAAGAACTGTGAAGCGAAGCGATCGCTACAGTAGATTCGAAGTGAGTCTGCCAAAGCGAAGCGAAGCGAGCGCTACAGTTCAAAGCCAAAAGCGAAGCGAAGCAAGCGCTACAGTGAAAAGTCAAAGCTAGTCAACTCTAGTCAACTATTTCCAAAGCAGTCACTAGGGAAAGTTAATTCCCGAAGCGGCTCACTACAGAATGACTGCGAAGTGACTCAACTAAAGCGGACGCTACAACTTCAAAGCGAAGCGAGCCACTACCTACCAGAAAGCGACAGCACAAATTCCCGCTCCAAATTTGAACTCCAGTCAACTGGAGATCTTCGCATTTATTACGAAATCTCCACGTGTCGAAAGCGTAGAGGAGCAGAGGAGTTGACTGCCAGGCCGACAAGGCGCCGTAATAGTACTGGGTCGCTCCAGTTACTGTTGAAATTGGAACTTAGCCATTTCCGGCAAAAATCCAAAACCGTGCATCTGAAAAGTAGCCAGCCTGTGCAAGGTACTGTCGAGAGGAGGAGGGACAAGGCCACCAACCAAGCAACGGATCTCAGCCAACCCTCCGCCTATAAATAGTGAAGGATCACAACGTGAAGAAGGAGAACACTACTTGAGCATTCGAGCCTACTGCAAACAAACACTCCCAGCTTTCTAGCAATCTTCAAGTCTTTGTTTCCCAGTGTTCTCCAAGTTTCCAGTCCATCGGAACTCGTCTTCACAACCTTCACACTTAGAGTCTAAGCCCATTCCATATCCAAGCTTAGAAGAAGAGCTCTAGCCATCTTTGCACTTATTGTAAAGAGCTCTTCATAGTGTGTTTCGTCAACCAAAAACCCTAAACTCTGTCTGTTAGGTTTTTGAGTGTCGTCGTTAGGTTGTCCAGATCCAAGGCCCTTCTTTCACCGATTGAAGAAGCCTCGATCATAGAGTTTAGATCCAAGCTTACACATACATCGTTTGTGTAAAGCTCGATCGAAGCTAGGCTGTAAGGAGAGCCCGGAATCTCCCTGTTGTTCGGACAGAAGCAAGTGAAGCTTTGTGTCCGGTTTAGGTCTTAGTAGTGAACCCGTAATCACTGCACTGTTTGTCAGATCCAGGCAAGTGAAGCCCGATCTTGATCAGGTTTTTGAAGGACCCGTAACCTTCAAGTTCTTGAGTGAAGAGAACAGTTGCTGTCGTGCAACAAAGTGGACGTAGGAGCGTTATCTCCGAACCACTATAAATCTTCGTGTCGTATCTCTTTTACCTTAATCTCTTTACAGTATTCGATTATCCATTGCACGTGCATATAAACAAACTTAACTTGGAATTTCAAATACTTAGGAAAGATTTTTAGCTCACCAAATTCCGCACATACGAGTAAAGACTCCCTCTTGATCAAGTGTTCACATCGGTCAAGTAGGCAAGCTACGTACTGTAGATCTAGCTTCAGCTAGGTCTTAAGTTTCAAAAAGAGCTCTTTACTTGTTACTCTGAGTTAAGGGATGAAAAACTTCAAAATACGTATTCACCCCCCCCCCCTCCCTCTACGTATTTTTCCTATTAACAAACCGGGACCAACAGTCCAGCTCAGTCCGCTACTAACAGGCCGTCTAACTCCCCCATCGACGACCTGCTAGTATGGACTCCAAATGATCTAGAGGAAGATGATACGATCCTTGATGACCGAATGGTAACGCACGCGGAAGAAACGAAAACTACTAACGAATGGAGATCCCAATACGTCAATGGTCTAAACCCTCCTAAGTACTATAGATAAACCGAAGTCTCTATAACCCAAAGAAACGGTCGCCAAGCCACACGGGGACGATGAATGACACACAACGAGGTTTGATTGACTCGCTGATTCGCCGGATAATGAATTCGTCTTGGAATAATCAAGAGGAATTCGAAACACTCTCAAGAGAGAATAAACTCACAATAATATTAATGATCAAAAACTAACTAATTTTCGTCCACAAAGACCCCCTTATATAGAGAGGCAAATAAAACCATCTAAACCTAATCTAACTAGGAAATAACTGACCCAAAGTCATTGGCATGGCCCAACCCATTAACCAACATGATAAAAACCCAAAAACAAGTCTTTTAAGGCCCAAAAACGTGGCCTGACTCAAAACACACGAAAATTAAAACTAAAATAAAGTCTTCAATCTTCATCCCATATCATCTATAATTCTGGGCCTCCGGGCTTCGAACCATGACTTACGGGCTCCATCAGAAGAGGATCAATCTGATCCAAAGGTCACACAGCAAGGGGAAAATGATGCAAATGATACATCGGACTGTAATACATCAGCCGGACTTAACCAGGCTGATCCCCCTTCCTCAGTTCCCCAAACTGAAGCTGTTAACGACCTTACCTCACAAATCGAGCAGCTCGAAGAAGCAATGAAGCAGCTCGATATTCAGCCCGTTCATCAGCAACCAGATCAATAGCCCGATCAACAGCACGTCCCCACTGATCAACCTTCAACTCACCCGGAGTTTGACGAACCCATTAATGAGCCCGATCCAATCATTTCAAATGAAGAAAGAGCTCGACGCAGACGTTGGATCGATGCTCATCCAAAAGAGCTCATTGTTGGGAACCCAAACCAAGGAGTGCGGACAAGAAGGACGATTGGTGAAAGCGCACTACTAAGCTGCTATCTCTCTCGAATTGAACCCAAAGATGCCATTGAAGCTCTTCGTGATGCTGACTGGATTCAAGCCATGCAAGAAGAACTCAATGAATTCAAGAGAAATGAAGTATGGTCTCTAGTTGATCGTCCTTATCATCAGGGCGTCATTGGAGTCAAATGGGTTTACAAAAACAAGAGAGATGAATCTGGAGAAGTTGTTAGAAATAAAGCCCGATTGGTAGCAAAGGGTTACTGCCAACAAGAAGGAATCGACTATGATGAGACGTTTGCCCCCGTTGCAAGATTAGAAGCTATAAGGCTGTTTCTAGCTTTTGCCGCTCATCAACGATTCAAAGTCTACCAGATGGATGTAAAAAGTGCGTTCCTCAATGGCGTTCTCGAAGAAGTAGTCTATGTGGAACAGCCTCCTGGATTCGAGGAGGGTGATTCAAGCAAAGTCTACAAGCTACACAAGGTCGTCTACGGACTTAAGCAAGCTCCTCGAGCTTGGTATGAGACGCTATCATCCTTTCTCATCGAATCGGGATTCAAGCGTGGTTCACTCGACAAAACGCTATTCACTATTAAAGTGAATGAACATATCCTTTTAGTACGAATTTATGTTGATGACATTATTTTAGGATCTAAATCTCCCATTTTATGCGAAAAATTTGGTAACCTCATGACAGAAAAATATAAAATGTCTATGATGGGGGAAATGAATTTCTTTCTAGGGTTGCAGGTCAAGCAGTCCAATGAAGGAATCTTCATTAGCCAAACAAAGTACGCACACGAGCTGGTAGATAAGTTTGGTGTCAAAGACAGCAAGCTCGTCAAAATACCGATGCTCTCTGGTGGGAAGATCGACCCGGATCCCGAAGGAAAACCTGCCAACATAACACAGTACAGGGGTATAATTGGTTCTTTACTTTATCTAACTGCGAGTCGACCTGATATCACTTTTGCAGTTGGAGTGTGTGCTCGATTTCAAGCTAATCCGAAGGAATCCCACTTGGAAGCAGCAAAGAAAATTCTTCGATACATCAAAGGAACCACAAATTTAGGTCTTTGGTATCCTTGTGATGATAATTTGCAGCTTACAGGTTATTCAGATTCTGATCATGCAGGGTGCAAGCTCGATAGGAAATCTACCTCGGGTACTTGCCACTTTCTCGGAAACAAGCTGATTTCTTGGTTTTCAAAGAAACAAACTTCAGTAGCCACCTCCACCACAGAGGCCGAGTACATGGCCGCAGGGAGTTGTTGTGCACAAATCTTGTGGATCAAACAATAACTCAAAGATTATGAAGTTGAAGTCAGTGAAGTGCCCATATTCTGCGACAGCTCAAGTGCTATCGCCATTACTCAAAACCCCGTTCTACATTCAAGATGCAAACACGTGGATATTCGACATCACTTTATTCGTGATCACGTGGAAAAGAAGAACGTGGTCATTGAGAAGATTCACACTGATATTCAACGGGCTGATATCCTAACCAAACCACTGGCCGAAGAAAGATTCAAAATGCTGTGTGGAAAGTTAGGGTTATTAAATGTTGAATCATCAGGACGTTCTTGACTCAACAGGCCGATCGTGACTCAACGGGCCGTTACTCTTAACAGGCCGTCACCATTTGAACAGGCCGTTTCCCTCAACAGGCCGTTCACAAGTCAACAAGCCGTTAGCGGATCATCAGGCCGTTTCTCTCAAACAGGCCGACATCCTTCCTACAGGCCGATTCAAATGACAGACCGTTCTCCATCAACAGGCCGTCGTCTAAATCTACAGATCGACCTGTGTTCCTCAAATTGAGGGGGAACACGCCCAAATGATCCATCATTTGAGGGGGAACAAAGGCTGATGTCTGCCACCAGGCCTATATCAGAAGTCAAGGGCGTTTATTTCGCCAGGCCAATATCACAAGTCCAGGCAGTTTATCTCGCCAGGCCGATATCGCAACTCCAGGCCGTTCTCATTTCATCAGGCCGATACCAACCTGAATGCTACCCGCATTAATGAAGGGGGAATCAAAGGGAGAATCAAAAGGGCAGTATCACCCTTTTGTCTTATGACTTCTTTAATACGCATTGAATTTTCCATTAATTATTGATATTTATTTCTCAATGTGTTACATTATTTAAGGCCTGTTAGGTTGCAAAAAATAAGGAAAAAGGGAGTAATGATTACCATTTTTGCAACACATCTAGTCAAGTGTCAAATATTGACACATTGACCAATGTTGCATTTAATTCCCTGCCACTTTTCTGAAAAAGCACATATATACGCACGTTTCTCTTTCTCACGCGCAAATGTGAACCGTTTCACATTCCACGCGCTTTAATCGTGTGGACGTGGGTGAGAGGGAAAACTTTAACCCTTTCAAATTCGAACGATCTCAACCGTTCAAAATTTCTATATATGTCACGTTGATTTCTTTTGAAACATTACCTTCTTCATCATATCTGCAACCCTAATTTTTCACTCCCTAATTTACTCTCTAAAATTTTCACGCTCTACATTCTCACTCTCTGCACCAAATCACAAGCCGTGGTTTGTACCGTTTCGCCGTTCTTGCTTCCATTTTCTGTCAAGTTTCTCTTTATTTTACTAATCTGTTTCTTACAATGGCAGAAAAATCGACATCAATGGCAGGAAAATCTACATCCGGCCACAAGGAATGCAGTGGGCAGAGATCGAAGAGTACTTGAAGGCTCGCATCAAATTCGAGCCCTATATGGTGCGTGAAAACTTCGGTTTTCGCGATCTAGATTCCATGTTCGCTCTGGTGGAGACCTGCTTTCCGTTCCACCAAATTATCTCCACTCGGCCGGTGAAGCAACTTCCCAAGATTGTGAGTGTCTTCTTCTACAACTGGAATGAGGGAAATTCCGTTACCACCCACACTGTTTCCCTCGGAACCCAGAATGCCATGCACATCATCAACATTCTTGACGCCGTGAAGGCTGCCTTCGGTATTGGGGAGGGAGGGACGATGCAGCTCTTGGAAATCTCTCGCGACCAGTTGCAGCAGGTTGCAGACCGTGTCCTTATTGAGCAAAGGCAGTACGTGTCAATATTCTTTAAAAGGAACGAGCTCCGCCCCAAATACCGCCTCTTGATGGACTTCGTGCAGAAGTGCTTCCTAGGGCACATTGGGAATCACGACCAGGTCACCCCATTGAAGTTTCAGATAATGGCGGCCGTGATCCTCGACCTGCCCATTAGTTGGGCCAAACTGCTGGTCTCCATGCTCTAGGATGAGGCCAGGCAGATCGTTTGCGAGATGGAGGGAGAGGCCGTGGTGGACGTGCATCTCCACAATGAGAAAAGGCCGATTCGCCTTGGGACGAAGGCGACCTGCATTGTCATTTCCTTCTTCAAAAATAGGAAATGGTCTAATGAGCCGTCCTTCCCCCACCTATTTATTCCAAAAGATCTCCACCAAATGGAGATGGCGATTGGGGTGGCGCCGCAGATTTACTATGGTTCGCCAGACCATGTAAGGGCGCACCTCACCAAGACCGGCGAATCCAAGGTCGGTTGGAGGATTCCAGCTCGACCCATTCAAAAGAAGAGAAAGGCCGATGTCGAGCTGGTTCCCTCTCGCCCTGCCAAGAAGACTCCACCTGTGAAGAAGACTCCTCCACGGAGGACGCAATCGGCCTCCACTGATCCGGTCAGGCCGTTTCACTGGATTCTTCCTGTGGAGTTCGAGGAATCTGCACCTGGCAGGGAGCCATCGCCCTCCCCATCGCCCTCTCATTCAGCCGAACGGATTCCATCTCCAGTCCGTTCCGCCACGGAGCCATCAACCTCACAGCATCGCCCTGCATCTTCCCCGCAGGACGTCGTTTCCTCTCCTGTTAGGTCCCCCACAGTCCAACGTGCTGGCTCCGTGGAGATCCAGGATCTCACGGCGGAAGATTCCCAGTCTTCTCCCTTTCGGCATGTGCCCGTGGAGGAAGACGTCGTGCTGCCGATCCAGCCATTCTCCGAGCAGCCCGTGTCTGCTGCTCACTCCCAGGTGGCCTCCATAAAGGCCGAGGCCAGGCTGAAGGTGATCGACCTGATGCCGGGGATTGCTCAACTCCCCAAGTCCCTCGACCTTGCTACTCGCCTCCAGTTTTATCTGGTTTGTAAGTCGAGTTACTACTATGTTTTCGAGGCCTTGCTGCAGGTCACCACCCTCGAGGAGCTGAAGATCGAGGAGTTGGCGCTAGAGGAAGAGTTTGGCTTCTTCAGTGTGGAGGATGCAGCTGCAAATTTCCGATCCCTTGTGCTGCGGCGCATGAAGGTCGAGGCCAAAATTCTGGGCATCGACCTTCGCCCCCTCTACACTCACTCTTGCGCCCTCTACAACTCCGCCGCCGACGTTGGAGATGAGTTTGATGCAATTCAAACTCCGGAGCAATCACCGCCAAGGAATGAAGGTGGTGATGAAGCTCTGATTACTGCTGAATCTGCTCCCGAGGCATCAAAGTTCGATGCGGAGACCGAGTTCAACACTCTTTCTACAAAGCTCGAGTCTCTCGCCATCAGCATACCGGAGCAGATCAAGCAAGCCATCGCGGAGGCCCGGGTCGATATATTGAAGGAAGCCAGGACCCAGGCCGATGATGCTGCTAGGGAGCGGGTGACGAAGTTCGCTGTCGACCATCTGAAGGAGTATACCGACAAACTTCTGCCGACCCAGCTCGAGGCACTGAACATGGCATCCCGTGACTTGGTCGGGGATGTGAAGGAGGACGTGGCCAAGGTCGATCACCGTGTGACCGACCTGACTACATCAATCACCAATTCGGCATCGGCCTCCAACACACAAATAAACGGCATCCTGGATACTCTCACTAGCCTGCTGAATGGGCACCAGCAGCTGCGAGAGGCCGTAGGCAAGCTGCAGGAGGAGGATGCTACACTTCTTTCCCTCATCAGGACCCTTTCTGATGATGTCGAAAAGGGGGAAGAAGAAAGAGCCGCCGCCGCCAGGAAGAAGAGGACCTCCTAATCCAAAACCCCTTCATCTTCCTTGGCTCCTCCCCCTCCGCCTCCGCCTCAAAAGAAGACTGCTCCCCAGGCCGCTGCCTCCAAGCCTGATTCCCAGGCCGCGGCCTCCAAGTCCGTCTCAAAGGCCGTCGCCTCCCAGGCCGATCCCATAGCTGCTGCCGAGGCCGCCGCTGCCAAAGCTCGATTGGCAAAAGAGGCCGAGCTAATATCTGCCATGCATCTGGCCGGTGCGACGCCGGAGCAGGCCATGAATCCTATAGAGCAGAAGAGCTTTATTGCGGAGCGCCGGGCTGCTGAAGCGAGGAAGAAGGCCGAATCGGACTGGGTCAGTGAGTCGGCCCTCCGAACTTATTTTGGATGCTGGAGTCCAGCAACAGGCCGTTGAGTGGCTAGATGAGCGCCAGAACGCCCTGCTGCGGGAGCTCAACAGCTGCTTCATCCTCCTCTACTACTGGATCAATGACCCCTCCCTTCCTGAAGATGCCGATGATGCATATGCAGCCTACATGCTCAAATTTCCTCACCAAGACTTCGTTGGTGAACTGCGAAAGAAGGCTGCAGAGGCCGGTGCGATCTTAAGGGCTCCAGTCAAGCAATATTTCACGCCCTTGCTTATTGGCGATTCGGGCTACCTTGATTATTCCCGAATCGACCGGTACATCGCACTGACCGCCATCGGCCTGAACGTCAATGTTGCGAATTCCGATCCCGCCTACTACCGTATTAGGGATGGAATTTACGCAAGTATGAAGGCGAAGTCCAGGGAGCAGATCCAGGAAGAGCGAGTTGCAGCCCGTGCCCAGCAGAAGATGTAGTTGATAGATGATTTTGTATCTTTTTATTATTCATTTAAGTTCGGTGCTCGGCTTGTAAATTCCAAATGTAAAGTACGCTATCGAGCTGAATGAAGCAAAAATCATCTTTCTACCTGACGACAATATCTCTTTGTCCAGGCATCTGCCTTTACTGCTTTATTTTACTTAATGTCTCTAACTGCCTTTCTTATAATTCCGTATCAACCTTCATGGTTAATTGATCTTTCATCGCTTTAAATCTTAGGAATTATTTGTAAAGTGTATGGTTTCGACATCATCAAAAAGGGGGAAATTGTTGGGAACCCCTTGCAGTTTGATTTTGATGATGTTTATCGAAACCACACTTAGGCATATTTTACTTGTTTAGGGTCAAGGCCGATAGATCGACCTGCTACCTGTTAGTGCAGGTCGATGTTCTCTATAGTTCAAATGCAAGTTCGATCCACTCTGTAAGAGAAAGGTCATTTATCGACCTGCCTCATTCGGATCGAGCTGGCATATCTGCCTGTCTATCGACCTCCCTTCTCAAGCTTCCAGCCTGCTTTGACTTAGAAGATTTCAAGAGCTGGATTTCTCTATCAAGGTCGATGCTCCGCCTTCATGGAGCTACACGACCTGATCCTTGCCACGTGGTGTGCCAGCAAGGACGAACTTTCCCAACGGCTAGAAGTGAGTCAGCCTCCAACGGCTAGTGCCACGTCATCCTGATACCAACGGCTAGTTTTTCAAAACTGCCTATAAATACTTCAGCCATTATCGGATTCAAGCACGGGACACTCAAGCTATCAACGCCAAACTCTGCAAAAATCTCTCTCAAAGTTCTCATCCACTCAAGTGTTCGAAATTCCACTAGTTTCCCAAACACTTGACAAAGAGAGATTTTCGATTCCGATAAAAGCCCAACGACGAAGCGTTCTCTGCTGCTTGTCGTTGATTCAACAACTCTTCTCCGACTCGTTCGAAGTTAGAAAGTGTGTGTGTGTTTCACCATTGTAGAGTTAGTCAAGCTCTGTAGTGTGTGAAAGGTTGTTTGTACGTTTTGTACGAAAGGTTGTAAGGGTCACGACCCAAAACTCGTGTCTAGATATATTCAAGTTAGAGTGTATTTAGAACTGATACTCAGTCAGTATAAATAAGAGAGAGGTTGGATCCAAAGGAAAAGGGATTCTCAGGTCGAGTCGACCTGACGTGGACGTAGGAGGGTTTCTCCGAACCACGCTAAACTGCGGTGTCTCTCTCTCTCTCTCTTTACTTTTTGCTATTTCATTTTATTATCAAACTGACGAGCATCAACCTGCATATCAAGCATCAATCTGCATTTCCATATCGTCCTTAGATTTTTCAAAGAGTAAATCAACCTCCACCAGCTTCCGCATAAGCACAGTTTGATAAATCAAGCTTGTTCCCAAACGAGCTTGATAGATCAACATGTCTCTGATAAAGATCGACCTTGACAATCGACCTTTAGATCGACCTGATTTTCAAAAGTCAAAAACGGTTGGTTATTGGTGTATTCCCCCCCCCCCCCCCCCCCCCATACACCAATTACTCTTTCCCGGGACCAACACTTGACTTTTAGCCATTTTGGGAAAGAAGACAAAGCCGCTCTCTAAAAAGCTGTCGGTCAAGCCAAGTACTGTCGAGTGTGGAGAGACCAAGCCACCAACTTTCAAATGGCTTCACCTTGTTTCTGCCACTATAAATAGAGGAATGTAGAAACAAGAACACTTCAACACTTCCACAAATTTCCAGCACTCAAAATTTGCAAGTACTCACGAGTTCAAAAGCCATCTTTCTCACGAGTCCTTGAAGAAGTGTTCCAAGCTTCAGTTCCATCGAAGCTTGCTGCAACCTTTCTACACTCTAGATTCTAAGCCCTCATACATATCCAAAGCTTAGAAAGAAGAATCCTAGCCTTTACTCTAAACTGTAAAGGATTCTTCACTTAGAGTGTGTGTGTTCACAAACCCAACCCAAAAACCTTGTCCGTGTTGTGTCAAGTGTGTTAGTGTTGTTTGTGTTGTTGTTAAGGTTGTTGTAAGATCCAAGGTTTTGCTTTCACCGATTGCAAAAACCTCGATCGAAGGTTATTGTGTCGTAGGGATCCAAGCTTGCACCTTCATCGATTGTGCGAAGCTCGATTATTGCTTAGGTTTTTCGGAGAACCCGTAATCTCTGAAAGTTTCTTGAGTGAAGAGAAACTATTCCAGTGTTGGAACAAAGTGGACATATGAGCTTTATCTCCGAACCACTATTAATCTTCGTGTGCAGTATCTCTTTAACCCTACTCTTTCATATTTAGTTTATTCGCTTTGATAATCATTCTTGCATTCGCACGTAAACAAACTTAATACGAGATTTTAAAATACTTAAGAAAGAATAGCTCACTAAATTCCGCATTCAAGCAAGCTAGCCACCCTAGATATCAAGCTCTTGCTTCGGTCTCTGAAAAGCTTAACTGTAGATCAAGCTTAGGCTTTGGTCTTAAGTCTCAAGCGGCTCTCTGTGCTTACTCTGAGGCAAGTTTGAAAAAGAAGTTAAAAACTTCTAACACACGTATTCACCCCCCCCCCCCCCCTACGTGTGTTCCTACTTGTCATTCTGGGACCAACAAGTGGTATTAGAGCATGGGTTCTAACGAGCCACTGCTTTGCATACTGGAAGCGAGCCACTTGCTTCACGTTGTCTCACTTAAACCGATCCGTTTTCTTAAGTGCATCAAAATCTCACTCACGCATACTGCATTGATCTAACGACTAAAGATGTCTATTTACAGTGCTTCGAATCTACATCAATTTTCCATCGAGGGCTATGAGACATTGAGCTTCCGTCTCAAAAGCTTCCTCAGCTCGGTCCACGACTGAATATGGGAAGTAGTGACGGAAGGACCCATCGACATTGTGAAAGTCAATACTATCAACGTATCTGCTGCTGAAGGAAGAGAAGCCACAACTCGTAAAGTATACATTGACAAAGCGAAGGACGAGTTTACTGCCAACGACTTCAAAATTGCGAACTTGGACAGAGTTGCGCGGCACATCATGCAGAGCATAATATTCGACGCCTACCTTCCAAGGATCAGGAAATGCACAACTGCCAAAGAAATGTGGGAGACCCTTGCTCTCATTTCTCAAGGAACCGAGAAGATAAAAGAAAACAAGCTTGCAGTCCTGATGAGAGAGTTTGAAAGCTTATCCATGAAGCAGAGCAAGACCATTAACGCCTTCGAGCTACGCGTCACCAACATTGTTTCAACTCTTGTCTCGCTTGGGAAAGAACTCTTAGACAAGGAAGTAAACCTCAAGATAGTTAGAGCTCTCACCAGAAAATGGCAAACCATGAAGGAGCTCTATCTAGCCACAAAGGACTTGTCAAAATGCTCCCCAGAAATCTTATTCTCCGAACTCAAAGCACATGAGTTCGATCTCAACCGTATGACTCTGGATGAAGAAGATGAAGCATCTGCTTCAAAAGGCGTTGCATTCAAAGCCGCTGAGACGTCAAGCAACTCGCCTATATCCAAAATGTCTCGGGAAGAGTTGGAAGAACACTATGTGTTTCTATCAAGAAACTTCAACAAAATGAATTCCAGAGTTGGCAAGTATAAAACGCTTCTACAAGCAATACCAAGGGAACAACACTGAAGCAGTGATGGAAGAGGAAAGCATGAAGATGCATCAAAGCCAATCACGAAGGACATCATGGATGTGGAGTGCTATCACTGCCACAAAATGGGTCACTACAAATCCGAATGCCCAAAGCTTAGTGCTAAGGAAAGAGAAGAGCTCAAAGCAAAGAGAGACGCTCCAAGGCGAGCGCTGGTGGCAAGTGAGTCACCGTCCAAGCCAAGCGAGGATGTGGAAAGCCACTCAGACGCTTTCACTGACCCCAACTCACCGACGAGGATACTGGAGAAGTATTCTTCCATCCCTCACCTCTTTCATTAACACTAGCACACGAGCACGAAGAGGAATTTTATTCCTCAACGTGGAGTGAACTGCTTAACAGCCACCACGAGTTGTTAAGAAGTCTTGAAGTGTTGAAACAAGCGATGACAAAAAGCAAGAGTGAGAACGGAAAGCTAGTTGCTGAGCTTGACACAATCAAACTCAACTTAAGAGCTATGACTAGTAAGTTCGAGGACCTCTTTGCTCGTCGCTCGTCATAAAAGCTTGGAGGAGAGGTACAATACTCAATCCGAACTAGTTGCTAACTTAAACAAGGTATCTTACGCCAGACAAGCACTAGAAAGCTCGCTACTTCCTTTTGGTAGAAAAGCTGGCCTCGGATATGAGAGGGGACCCTCCAAACCCACAGTATTTGTTAGTGCCCCTAACACAAAACCATCAGTCGCTTTGGACAAGCCCACTGCCCCCAAAGCGACCACTAACAAAGAAAAGGGAAAGGTTGAGACACCCAAGAGAAATCCAATGAAGCTTTCTATAGCTTTAAGAGAAGAATCAAAGGGTAAGCCTATGACCACAATTTCTAGAACTCAACATGCTATATCACACCATTCAAAGGGTGGAAAGAAAACTGTTGAGGCGTCGAGCTCTCAATCTAAGACACCAAGAACAAATGACGTTCCTTTACCAAAAAGAACTAATGTTCATGTGTCAAGTGAGTCTGATTGGAGATGGTCCAATCGTTCTTACGTTCAGGGGGAAGGTGTTGAATTTCCCAAAAGGAAGTTTCAAACCCCAAGTGTGTCCAAAGCGAATCAAGGCCCAAAGCCAAGTTTAACTTCGCAAAAGAAACCAAGCGAGAAGCTTGCAAAGGCGAGGAACCCCAAGTCAGACTCCAAGCTTACAGATCGTCCAAAGCTTCAAGCTTCAGGACATAAGTATGAAAGCAAGAGCATGGGTACTGCCCAAGGGAACTCCTCACGAGCCTTCCCACCTCACACACACAAATGCACATGTGGAGCTGCGTTCAAGTAGAGTCCACGCTTTGGAAAGGTTGAGGGACCTAGGACACAAGCGACTGCTCATAAGAGAGTCAAACAAGTGTGAGTACCTAAAAACACTAACTTGCAAGGACCCAAGCTGATTTGGGTACCAAAATTGTTTTAATTGCAGGTGAGCGCCGTGGATCCCATGCCCAAAGAAGGTTATCAAGCTATTTGGTACTTGGACAGTGGATGTTCAAGACACATGACGGACATGAAGTCTCTATTACAAGACTATGTTGAGAAGAGGGGTCCACAAGTGACGTTTGGTGACAACTCAAAAGGAGTTACCAAAGGTTACGGCATGCTGAAAATTGGGAAGCTAAGAATAGAAAATGTGTCGTATGTGGAAGGACTCAAGAACAACCTGTTGGACATATCACAATTTTGTGATAATGGATATTGTGTAGAGTTCATTTCAAAGAAATGCATCGTGAAGAACAAGCTTACATCCTAAGTCGCTTTGACTGGCGAACAAAAAAGGAATGTGTACATTGCACAATGGGAAAGCTGCAAGCAAGACACATGCTTGGTTGCCAGAAGTGCCACGGAGATTGGATGGCTATGGCATCGACACTTGAGCCATCTTAACTTCAAGACTATCAATCGCCTAGCTCGCAAGGGATTGGTGAAGGGCATACCTAATGAGGTCTTTGTCAAAGATCACACATGCTCACCATGCCAGCGAGGGAAGCAAACAAAGAAGCACTTCCAAAGCTTAGAGGAAGCTTCATCCAAACGAGTACTGGAACTTCTGCATATGGACTTGTTTGGACCAGTCACTCCGATGAGTATCAACGGAAGAAAATACACTCTAGTGGTAGTCGATGATTACTCTCGCTACACTTGGGTAGTATTTTTATTCAACAAGAAAGAGACGCTGTCAAAGCTTCCACAACTGGTCAAGCGACTCGCTGTGGAAAAGAACCAAGCAATAGCAACCATTCGCTCAGACAAAGGCACATAGTTTCTCAACTCCACTATTGAAGCTTACTGCTCCGAGAATGCATTGCACACCAAACCTCCACAACACGCACACTTCAACAGAGTGGAGTAGCTGAAAGGAGGAACCACATCATCAAAAAAGTTGTTCGCACCATGATTACAGATTTGAAGCTTCCGATGAAGTACTGGGCTGAAGCTGCCAACACAGCTTGCTAAACCGAAAATTGGACGCTTCTCAACAAACGCTTCGACAAGACACCATATGAAATATGGATAGGGAGAATTCCTAACATTTCTTATTTCCATATTTTTGGTTGTCGGGTCTTCATTCACAACAATGGGAAAACACAATTGAAAGCTTTCGAGGGCAAAGTTGATGAAGGAATATTCATAGGATATTCCAAATCAAGCAAAGCTTACCGAGTCTTCAATTGCAAAACCCTAATTGTGGAGGAATCACCCCATGTTGTATTTGATGAATCTATTTGTAAGTCTTCACAGGAACAGGTTGAAGAAACCCAAGCGAATGAAGAAGCTTCAAGCAAGGATCCCATCAACTCTCTTTCTTGGGACACGCTTGAAGATGATGAAGAAGTAAAAGAACCAAGCGATCAAGTTGCTCAAGATGATGAAGTGAAGGTAGCATCCAAGACTCAAGAAGATAAAGCTGGCGAGGATCCAATTCAAGTTTCTTCTGAAGATGAGTCAAGCGACCCCCAGAAGAACCAAGCTGAAGGATCCAAGTGAGCATGGCTCAAAGACCACACACCCAATCTCATTCTTGGTGATCTATCCAAGGGTGTGGTGACAAGGAGTCAACTTATGGGAGAAAACGCCATGTTCAGTTGCTTTCTATCCAATATTGAGCCATCAAGCGTGGATGAAGCTTTAGCCGACTCAAATTGTATTTTGGCCATGCAAGAAGAGCTTAATCAATTCAATAGGAATGATGTATGGTATCTAGTGGATCGACCCAAATCTCAGCATGTTATTGGCACCAAATGGGTGTTGAAAAATAAAACTGATGAAGACCACAACGTCGTAAGGAATAAAGCGAGGCTAGTCGCTAAGGGATATTGCCAAGAGGAAGGTATCGATTTCGATAAGACCTTCGCTCCAGTTGCAAGACTTGAAGCGATCAGATTGTTCCTAGCCTATGCCGCAGCATGAAGTTCAAAGTCTATCAAATGGACGTGAAAAGTGCATTCCTTAACGTCAAGCTCAAAGAAGAAGTCTATGTGGAGCAACCACCTGGCTTTGAGCAAGGAAGCAAAGTTTTTCGCTTGAAGAAGGCTCTATACGGCTTAAAGCAAGCCCCACGATCATGGTACGATACGCTTTCGCAATTCCTAGTGGATAATGGATTCTGCAAAGGAAAGATAGATAGAACCCTCTTCACAATCAATGATGGTGAAGATATGTTATGGGTTAAAATCTATGTGGATGACATCATATTTAATTGGAACTCCAAATCAGTCACTTAGTGAGAAGTTTGGAGAGCTAATGAAGACCAAGCATGAGATGTCTATGATTGGATTGATGAAATAATGTCTAGGACTTCAAGTGAAGAAGCAAGATGATGGAATTTTCATCAATCAATCCAAGTATACTCGAGATATGCTTGCAAAGTTTGGTGTTCAACATGCAAAGGTTGTGAAGATTTCTATGAATACATATTGGAAGATGGAGCCGGATCTTGAAGGAAAATCTGTGGATGCTACGGATTATAGAGCTTTGATTGGATCACTCTTATATCTCACAGCGAGTAGGCCAGATATTGCCTTCGCTGTTGGAGTTTGTACTCGCTATCAAAGCAATCCCAAGCAGAGCCACTATGAAGCCACCAAGCGAATCCTTTGCTACCTCAAAGGCACAATCAATATGGAACTTTGGTATCCAAGTGAAGATAACTTGGAGGTCACAGGATATTTGATAGGGTGTATTTTTACCATATTTTCTAAGTGTTGGATTATCGTTTTCTTGTCTTATTTTGATAGTTTAGATCATTTTTTGTATTGTTTACATTATTTCAAGCTAGATTACGCTTTTGGGTTATTTTGAGTGTTTTTAGGGCTTTTGAGTAGAGAAAACCCAAGATGAGATGAGAGACGACGAAACCAAGGACGATGATCCCAAGATCAGACTTTTCACGATTTTATGGCATATTTATCTCGATGTAATGAATGCATACACATTATCTAAGAGGAGTTTGATAGGAGCACGTAGGCGAAAACGGAGGTCAATTCGGAGTTCGGACGAGGAAGATACGGCCGAAACAAGAAAGTTGCACAGGACCGCTCGACCCTCTCGACCAGCCTCTCGATCGAGAGCTTGGTCGAGAGGATACCCGAATTTTCCAGCCGGGATTTCTCTAAAAAGGCAATTCAAAGCTTCCGATGAAGTACAGGGCTGAAGCTGCCAACACAGCTTGCTACACCCAAAATCGGACACTTCTTAACAAACGCTTCGACAAGACACCATATGAAATATGGACAGGGAGAATTCCTAACATTTCTAATTTCCATATATTTTGTTGTCGGGTCTTCATTCACAACAATGGGAAAGCACAATTGAAAGCTTTCGAAGGCAAAGCTGATGAGGGAATATTCTTAGGATATTCAACATCAAGCAAAGCTTACCGAGTCTTTAATTGCAAAACCCTAATTGTGGAGGAATCACCCCATGTTGTTTTTTATGAATCTATTTGTAGGTCTTCTCAGGAACAGGTTGAAGAAACCCAAGCGAATGAAGAAACTTCAAGCAAGCATCCCATAAATTCTCTATCTTGGGACACGCTTGATGATGATGAAGAGTCCAAGGAGCCAAGCGATCAAGTCGCTCAAGATGATGAAGTGAAGGCAGATGAAGCTGGCAAGGAACCAATTGAAGTTTCTTCAGAAGATGAGTCGAGCGACCCCCAGAAGGATCAAGCTGAAGGATTCAAGCGAGCATGGGTCAAAGATCACACACCAAATCTCATTCTTGGAGATCCATCCAAAGGTGTTGTGATAAGAAGTCAAGTTATGGGAGAAAGCGCCATGTTCAGCTGCTTTCTATCCAACATCGAGCTATCAAGCGTGGAGGAAGCTTTAGCCGACTCAAATTGGATTCTAGCCATGCTAGAAGAGCTTAATCAATTTACCAAGAATGATGTATGGTATCTAGTTGATCGACCCAAATCTCAACATGTTATTGGCACCAAATGGGTGTTTAAAAACAAGAATGATGAAGATCACAATGTCGTAAGGAATATTGCCAAGAGGAAGGTATCGATATTGAAGAAACCTTCGCTCCAGTTGCAAGACTTGAAACAATCAGATTGTTCCTAGCCTATGCTGCAGCCAAGAAGTTCAAAGTATATAAAATGGACGTGAAGAGTGCATTCCTTAACGGCGAGCTCAAGGAAGAAGTCTACGTGGAGCAGCCATATGGCTTTGAGCAAGGAAGCAAAGTGTATCGCTTGAAGAAGGCTCTATACGGTTTAAAGCAAGCTCCAAGAGCATGGTATGATACACTTTCTCAATTCCTAGTGGATAATGGATTCCGCAAAGGAAAGATAGATAAAACCCTCTTCACAATCAATGATGGTGAAGATATGCTATGGGTTCAAATCTATGTGGATGATATCATATTTGGATCTCCAAATTAGTCACTTAGTGAGAAAGTTTGGAGAGATTATGAAGACCAAGTATGAGGTGTCCATGATTGGGTTAATGAGCTGTTTTCTAGGACTCCAAGTGAAACAGCAAGATGATGGAATTTTCATCAACCAAGCTAAGTATACTCGAGATATGCTTGCAAAGTTTGGCGTTCAACATGCAAAGGTTGTGAACATCCCAATGAATAGCATTTGGAAGACGGAGCCGGATCTTGAAGGGAATCTGTGGATGCTACGGATTATAGAGCTTAGATTGGATCACTTCTGTATCTCACAGCGAGTAGGCCGGATATTGCATTCGCTGTTGGAGTTTGTGCTCGCTTTCAAAGCAATCCCAAGCAAAGCAACTATGAAGCCGCCAAACGAATCCTTCGCTACCTGATCGCACTATTTCTACCACACAAAAATAGGTATAGTATAAGAAAGTACGAGTATTGTATCCACAGGGATTGACAAGTCGAAACCACACACAATACCTTTACTCTAGAACTAAACTGATGTCTAAGCAATTAGGAATTTGGAATTGTGGTATTTATACTAGACAAATATTAAAGAGACTCAATTAAAACAAATAAGGAAATAAATAAACAAGGCAATTAACTAGTCAAATAAAATAACTTAGCAAGCAAGCAATTAAACAAAACAAATAAGGTAAGAAATCAATTAAGGAAAAGTGTTGATTCTAGGGAAGCCTACCTAATCAAAAGCATGTAAGTAATTAATGCATACAATTAACCAATTTAATCCAATCTAAATGTGATACATGAAAAATAACCTACACCCCGATTAAAGCAATGCAAGTCATCACCTAATAAGATCCTAATATCCTTTCGGACTCATAGATATCAAATCAAGTGCAAAATAGAACAAGTATCAATGATATAATCAACTAGGTTCAACTATGACACCCAAATCAATTATATATGAACATATGATAATTCAACCTCAACTAAGACAATCAAACTATCATACCATGTATTCATGAGATCTATTATGCAATTATCCTATCAAGGCATAAACACATAACTATGCATATACACAATTAGTGATCAAGTAATCATGCATGAGAATAAGCACCATGAAACATGCATCTAGATTGGAAGGCTAATTGTAAATAAAAACACTTACATAAATTCAATTAGGCATTCAATCCCTAAAATCAACTAAGGAATTTAGCTAGACATAATTAAAGTAAACATAAACACAAAGAATTGAAAGAACATAATTAAAGAGTAAGAGTAAGAAAAACTTGAACACAAACGAAGAACTTCGAATCTTGAATCTAGCATAAACTTGAATAATCTCCAATGTCGAATACAAGAATAAAAACTCTAAAGTAAAAATATAAAAGTGCTAGAAAAGTATGAAAGATGTTAGGGTTTACAATGCTAGGCTAGGAATATATATAGGGGAAATTTACCTAAGGAATTATAAACCATAAAGGAATCTAATAAAATAAGGTATGAAATCCCGGCTGGAACCCCCCTCTCGACACACTGCCTCTCGATAGACCTCTCGATCAAGAGAGGTATCGAGAGGTGCCAAAATCACTCTCGATCGAGAACTGCTCTAGAAGGTTTCTGTAATATCCCAAAATATATATAAGAAGAAATGATTCTTTTCACCCTCTTATATTAACAATGTGATTATTAGAATAGATCGACTAGTTGTGAGTAAGAGACGTAAGAATTTGACGACTAATATTAAATGTGTTTAATTAATATTACGTAGGTATAATTATACGATTGCATGCATGGATCGAAGTGTTAACCATGCAATAAATAATATTATAATACCATATAGATATATACTTATATATTAAGTTCAACCATGCATTTTAATTTAAGTATACGTGGCCTTTTCTTGTTAATCTAGAGTGTTGATTAGGCTACATAGCTTCGATGAGTTAGAAGATATAGCCTTGAGGAGTAAGCAGGTAAACCTATCCTATAAATACTCGTAGTATAGCCTCCCTTTTATCATATTTTGGCCGAATCAATCTTCCTATCAATACACCAATATATACTCTTCCTTCTATGTTACCTAGTTTATGAATCCATCGTACTCACAAAAAGCGTAGATCAGTTACTTCACTCAATTTAGCACTTTATATCGTGAGGAAAAGTTATCAGGTGGGGTTTCTCTTTCAAAAATATTATTTTGAGTTAGTAAGCTCTAAAATGTGGGTTTATCCATGAAAAATGTTTTGATGCGTGATTACATGTTTAAGGCTCTTATGTTTACGATCGGGTCTTTCGGTTGGTCTAACACACTAATCGAGGGGCTGTGCGCACGGTTAGATATCATTGGGTTGATCACCAACTGGTTTTAACTTCGAGGGGAGAACTAGTGGATGAAATACTCCATTGTCTCCAAACTATAGGCTCCATCAGAAAGGGATCCGGCAGTGGTATGTCCCGAGATCAATATAAGGGTAACATGGTAATACGCATTTGCGCGCAATCAACGAAAATGAGTTTTGGTGTGCATTGAGGTTATATGATTTTTAAACCCTTCTATGCATGCTTTATTATCATGGATATTCTTTTTATTATAAATGTTTTCGGCATAACTCCACTGAGTGCATTAGTACTCAGCCCTGCAATTCCTTTCCAAATGTTTTGCAGATTAAGGTAAAGGAATCCGGTGGAGCAGCAGGAGCTAGGGAGGGCTGTTGTTGTTGCTGCGATGTAAAAAGAATAATACGCTTCCGCTACGTTTTAAAATAAAGTCCACCCCTCATGTATATTATGATAAGTTAATTTCATATTTCTGAAATAAAATCTCTACGTTTCTCCGACTTCTACATTTCTCTTACGGGTACTCAGACAGCGGCCAACATGGGAAGTTCGGATTAACCAACCTCATAGTTTGAGCTGTATATGTCCCGATCCCGTATTTTACTTTATTTTTACGGGTATTCAGACATGGCGGCCGATACGGGCAGTATGGTTTTCCTACCCCGTAGTTCGTGCTGTACGTCCCGATCCCGTAGTTAATTAAATGATAATAATATGGTTAAAATGTCTTCAGCTATGATCCCCCTTCTATCCCCGCTTCTTAACTCCAACCCCTTGCCACGTCTCGGCACACGTGCCTTCCCTCGGGAATTGGGGCGTGACATAATGGTATCAGAGCAATTCTCCACTCTGAAATCGTAACTTGGAATGATTTAAAATTGGAATTGGAAAGCACAACAACAACAACTCTCAAGCTTGCTGCTACACCAGACTCCAAGGGTAAGAGGTAAATAGTATTATTATGTGTACATGCATGGTTATGATTCATGATTTAGTTATGTTTGGGACAATCGAACCTATATAACTCATGTGAAATGATAAAGGGTGCTAAGTTTATTTCCAAGGATACATCAAGGATACGTGGTCAATTATTGAAATAATTACGAGGAATGGTTAGAATTTTTATTGAAAATGTATAATATATTGAGTCACAGGTCTTACTATGGATCCACGAAGACGACAAATTAACCGTTATATACTCGAAGACTATATTTACCAGTTCAAGAATTGTGAAAGAATTCCGAATGAGTCAGTAGGTGAATTCGTCGCACGTTTAGCCGCACTATATAACAACGCGGTGCAAGGAGGGTTAACCGAGGTCGAAGATGTTCGAAGATTGATTCAACAACTACCCCCGCAATGGAGTGAATGGGCAGAGCATCTCCGGTCGGAGATGTGTGTCAGAGACGCAATCACTGATGCGGAGATCATTGACTTTTTGACGTTTGCTCACATGACCATCACTAGATGGATTATGATGGGAGCACCACCACAAAATGATGATACTCAATCCGCACCAGTCTCGTTTCACAATGCAGGAGGTACTAATGAAGCCGAGGCGGGCCCGTCCAGAGTGAGAGTTCAGCCGGAGATGCCACCAACGAGTCCTGAGCACCGGGAAACGGTTCCAACAACCACCTCACACGTAGAGAATGGTGGGCCTAGTCGAAAACCGAGGATGGGGACAATGGAACCAACTCGGCTCAGAATTAATATTAATAACGATGCTAGTGATGATTCTGATTCAGAGGAGGAGGACCAGGGCTCGTATCATGGCAGCTCTTATTAGGCAGGAACGACCATCGAATATAAATATGTATACTAATATATTTTGCAGGAGGGTCAGGATTTTTGGTGTGGGCATTTTACGAGCCAACCTGACATTTATGTTTCGACTAACATGTATATATAATGTCTATGTATAGAAAGTCCTTTCGAGAAGGCATGTATTGATAATGTTATATATGATGCATATTTATTTAGATGTGTGTTGTTTAAAATTAACCACAACATGCCTTGGCAATTATTATTGTTCTACAAACCCTTTTAACCAAAATTCTGTTACAGAAATGGAGCAAAGGAGAAACGGAAACCTTGAGGCAAACCCAGAATGTAACGATCGAGTAGAGCCCCAACCTATTGCTAGGATCGATGAGTGTTTTCGTAGACAAAATCCACCTACTTTCAATGGACTCGGTGATCCAACTGATGCCGAAAGATGGATTCGATCGATGGAGAGAATCTTTGACTATATCGATTGTGGAAATCAAAACCGGTTGACTTTAGCAACGTACCAGTTTGTCAACGAAGCTGACTTTTGGTGGGAATCCGTTCGACGCACCATGACTCAAGAGCAATGGGAGGAGTACACTTGGGAAGATTTTAAAAGTGAATTATATGAAAAATACATTCCAGGTTGTTATTGACAACAAAAGCAGAACGAGTTTTGGAATCTCAAGCAAGGAAAGCTGACTGTCATGGAGTATGACCGACTGTTCAATCAGCTGTCACGCTATGCTCCACATTTGGTGAATACAGATGCAGCTCGTGCCGACAAATTTTGAAGGGGTTTACGTCATGAGATAGGTGTTTCCTTAGGCAGTCAAGGAACACTTACTTATGCTCAGACACTGAGTAGAGCGATGGATATAGAATCCATGCTTCCAAAGGAAAGGGGACCCAATAATGTACCAGACCAAGCCAAGGGGAAAAGAAAGTGAGAAGAAGGGAATACCGGAAATTTCAGGGGAAAACAGCCATGGAGAGGAAACTTTCAGCAAACTCAACAACCAATGCAGAATAGAGAGAAGCCACTTTGTCGCACTTGTCAGAAATATCATTTTGGGGAATGCAAGCTCGGAACTACTCTTTGTTTTCGGTGTAAAAGGCCAGGACACTATTCTCGCGACTGTCCAGCTTTCAACGGGAACCTGTGCAAGATTACAGCCTATGCCACCTCCACCTCCACGGATGAACCTAGGAAACCAGAGACCGATGCCCAGGCCGCTTCAGCAAGCTAGAGCCTACGCTCTAAATCAGGAGCAAGCAGCAAGAGCACCCGAAATTCTTGCAGGTATGATCTACCTCAACAACATACCTATTCTAGCCTTATTTGATACGAGAGCATCCCATTCTTTCATTTCGCAAATCGCGTGTCATAAATTAAATATAATACCTGGGAGAATAGATCAACCTTTAATAATAAATATCCCATCCGGAAGAACCATGTTGTCAGAAGAAGCTTGCGTAAATCAGGAGCTTAAGATCGGTGAACAAATCTTTGTGGCGAACTTGTACGTCATTTCCATTATGGAATTTGACGTGATACTAGGGATGGATTGGCTAGAATTAAATGGAGCGACCATTAACTGTCAAGACAGAGAAGTCTATTTCGAGAATAAGGAGGAGAGAGTTAGTTTGCATGGCATAAGAATAGGTGAGAGAGTACCAATTATATCAGCAATGAAGGCAACATCAATTCTACGAAAGGGAAACTGTCAAGCTTTCTGGGTAACCTTGAAGGAGCAATCGGAGAAGGGAATAGAGATCGGTGAAGAACCTGTTGTTAAAGAGTATGAAGATGTCTTTCCTACAGAGCTACCAGGATTACCCCAAGATCGACGGGTCGAATTTTCAATTGATCTGGAACCAGGAGCGGCACCAGTATCCAAAGCACCCTACCGGATGGCCCCAAAAGAGTTACATGAGTTGAAGGTGCAACTGCAGGACTTATTGGATCGAGGTTTCATACAACCTAGTGTGTCGCCATGGGGAGCGCCAGTTCTTTTTGTAAAGAAGAAGGATGGAAGTATGAGGATGTGCATCGACTACAGAGAGTTGAATAAACTAACCATCAAAAATAGGTACCCGCTACCAAGGATAGACGATCTCTTTGACCAACTGAAGGGAGCATCCGTGTTTTCAAAGATCGATCTTCGGTCAGGGTATCATCAACTTAAAGTGAAAAAGGAAGACGTTCCAAAGACAGCATTTCGAACCAGGTACGGACACTACGAGTTCACAGTCATGCCATTCGGTCTCACTAACGCCCCAGCAGTATTCATGGATTTGATGAATCGGATTTTTCATCAATATCTGGATGGTTTTGTCCTTGTCTTCATCGATGATATTCTTATATATTCAAAAGGTGAGAGTGAACATGAAGAACACTTACGTATCGTACTAGAAACATTACGTAAGGAAAAACTATATGCCAAATTTAGCAAATGTGAATTTTGGTTGAAAGAAGTTATGTTTCTAGGCCATACCGTCTCAGCCTAAGGTATCAAAGTGGACCCTGCAAATGTAGAGGCAGTCAGTGGGTGGAAAACTCCAACAAATGCAAACGAAATACGGAGTTTCTTGGGTCTAGCAGGATATTATAGGAGGTTCATTGAAGGATTTTCAAAATTGGCCAGACCCATGACGCAACTACTAAAAAAGGGAGTAAAGTACACGTGGACCAAGGACTGCGAACAAAGCTTTGAAGAACTGAAGAAGAGACTGACCTCTGCCCTTGTATTAGCAATTCCGGAGAGCAACGAAGATTTTGTCGTATTTACCGATGCATCAATACAAGGCTTGGGATGTGGGCTGATGCAAAACCATAAAGTTATTGCGTATGCGTCACGACAGTTGAAACCTCATGAGTTGAACTACCCGACTCATGACTTGGAGCTAGCAGCAGTAGTTCATGCACTGAAGATCTGGAGGCATTATCTATATGGAGCTAAGTGCGAAATATTCACTGACCACAAGAGTCTGAAGTATTTCTTCGAACAAAAGGAGTTGAACATGAGACAAAGAAGGTGGTTGGAATTGGTCAAGGATTATGACTGCGTCATCAACTATCACCCTGGAAAAGCTAATGTAGTAGCAGATGCTCATAGTAGAAAGAATAGAAGGAAATTAGGATGTCTGATCACGGAACAAGAAATACTTATTCGAGAATTCGCTGCTCTAGAGTTAGAAGTCGTATGCCCGCCCGAAACCGTATCAGGATGCATAGCAGTGATGATAGCTAAACCCGATTTACGAGAAAGAATTATCGAAGCTCAAAGAAAAGATGATTTTTTGGAGAAAATGAGATCGAAGGTTGAAACCGGAGAAGCTAAAGAGGGATTCGCAATTGTAGGTGACGGAACTCTAACTTATAATGAGAGATTGTGTGTTCCAAGAGATGATGAATTGAAGAACGAAATTATGAGTGAAGCTCATGATACGACATACACTGCCCACCTCGGTAGTACGAAGATGTATATGGATCTATGTCAAAAGTTCTGGTGGGAGGCCATGAAAAAAGATATTGCGTCATTCGTAGAACGATGTCTTGCGTGTCAACAAGTGAAGGCGCTACATCAAAGACCATATGGAGCATTACAACCATTGCCTATTCCGGAGTGGAAATGGGAACATATCAACATGGACTTTGTGGTGAGTTTTCCAAAATCAACGCGAGGAAATACAGCTATATGGGTTATAGTTGACCGGCTTACGAAGTCAGCCCATTTTCTGCCAGTCAAGATGACTTTAGGACTAGACAAGTTAGCTCAACTGTATGTCAAGGAGATAGTGAGACTACACGGGATCCCTGTTTCGATTACGTCAGATCGAGATACAAGATTCACGTCAAAATTCTGGAGGAGCCTGCAGGAAGCGATAGGAACTCAGTTGAACTTCAGCACTTTTTTGCATCCTCTAACGGACGGACAATCCGAAAGAACGATACAAGTGTTAGAAGATATGCTCCGAGCTATCGTTGCAGACCGAGGGGACAACTGGGAAGAAATCCTACCACTCGTAGAGTTTGCTTATAACAACAGTTTTCAAGCAACTATAGGAATGGCGCCGTACGAAGCTTTATACAGACGTAAGTGTAGATCACTGCTCGACGAGGTTGGTGAAAGAAGATTATTAGGCCCAGACTTAGTCCAGGACATGGTTGAAGTCGTCAATTTAATTCGACAAAGGATAAAGGAAGCACAAGACATGCAAAAGGCGTATGCTGACAAGAGGCGCACTGATCTTCAGTTCGAGGTCGGAGATCACGTATTTCTCAAGGTGTCTCCTACAAAGGGAGTCATACAATTCGGGAAGCGAGGTAAATTACGTCCTAGGTATATCGAACCGTTCGTAATTCTCGAGAGGATAGGTCCCGTCGTGTATAAGTTAGCTCTGCCGCCTAACTTAGAAGGTATTCATAATGTTTTCCATATTTCTATGTTATGAAAATATGTGTTTGATCCGAAACATGTGATCAAATACGACGAGGTAGTTCTAAGCCAGGACCTACACTACGAGGAGAAACCGGTACGGATACTCGATCGTAAAATTAGAATTTTGAGAAACAAGGAAATTTCTCAAGTCAAAGTTCTTTGGAATCATCACGGCCTGGAAGAAGCCACGTGGGAGTTAGAAGAAAAGATAAGAGCTCAATATCCTGACCTAGAATATCCAGGTACGTGAAATTTCGGGGACGAAATTTTTATAAGGAGGGAGGAATGTAATATCCAAAAATATATATAAGAAGAAATGATTCTTTTCACCCTCTTATATTGAAAATGTGATTATTAGAATAGATCGACTAGTGTGAGTAAGAGACGTAAGAATTTGACGACTAATATTAAATGTGTTTAATTAATATTACGTAGGTATAATTATACGATTGCATGCATGGATCGAAGTGTTAACCATGCAATAAATAATATTATAATATCATATAGATATATACTTGTATATTAAGTTCAACCATGTATTTAATTTAAGTATACGTGGCCTTTTCTTGTTAATCTAGAGTGTTGATTAGGCTACATAGCTTCGATGAGTTAGAAGATATAGCATTGAGGAGTAAGCAGGTAAACCTATCCTATAAATACTCGTAGTATAGCCTCCCTTTTATCATATTTTGGCCGAATCAATCTTCCTATCAATACACCAATATATACTCTTCCTTCTATGTTACCTAGTTTATGAATCCATCGTACTCACAAAAAGCGTAGATAAGTTACTTCACTCAGTTTAGCACTTTATATCGTGAGGAAAAGTTATCAGGTGGGGTTTCTCTTTCAAAAATATTATTTTGAGTTATTAAGCTCTAAAATGTGGGTTTATCCATGAAAAATGTTTTGATGCGTGATTACATGTTTAAGGCTCTTATGTTTACGATCGGGTCTTTCGGTTGGTCTAACACACTAATCGAGGGGCTGTGCGCACGGTTAGATATCATTGGGTTGATCACCAACTGGTTCTAACTTCGAGGGGAGAACTAGTGGATGAAATACTCCATTGTCTCCAAACTATAGGCTCCATCAGAAAGGGATCCGACAGTGGTACGGGATCAATATAAGGGTAACATGGTAATACGCATTTGCGCGCAATCAACGAAAATGAGTTTTGGTGTGCATTGAAGTTATATGATTTCTAAACCCTTCTATGCATGCTTTATTATCATGGATATTCTTTTTATTATAAATGTTTTCGGCATAACTCCACTGAGTGCATTAGTACTCAGCCCTGCAATTCCTTTCCAAATGTTTTGCAGATTGAGGTAAAGGAATCCGGTGGAGCAGCAGGAGCTAGGGAGGGCTGTTGTTGTTGCTAGGGTGTAAAAAGAATAATACGCTTCCGCTACGTTTTAAAATAAAGTCCACCCCTCATGTATATTATGATAAGTTAATTTCATATTTCTGAAATAAAATCTCTACGTTTCTCCGACTTCTACATTTCTCTTACGGGTACTCAGACAGCGGCCAACATGGGAAGTTCGGATTAACCAACCTCATAGTTTGAGCTGTATATGTCCCGATCCCGTATTTTACTTTATTTTTACGGGTATTCAGACATGGCGGCCGATACGGGCAGTATGGTTTTCCTACCCCGTAGTTCGTGCTGTACGTCCCGATCCCGTAGTTAATTAAATGATAATAATATGGTTAAAATGTCTTCAGCTATGATCCCCCTTCTATCCCCGCTTCTTAACTCCAACCCCTTGCCACGTCTCGGCACACGTGCCTTCCCTCGGGAATTGGGGCGTGACATAATGGTATCAGAGCAATTCTCCGCTCTGAAATCGTAACTTGGAATGATTTAAAATTGGAATTGGAAAGCACAACAACAACAACTCTCAAGCTTGCTGCTACACCAGACTCCAAGGGTAAGAGGTAAATAGTATTATTATGTGTACATGCATGGTTATGATTCATGATTTAGTTATGTTTGGGACAATCGAACCTATATAACTCATGTGAAATGATAAAGGGTGCTAAGTTTATTTCCAAGGATACATCAAGGATACGTGGTCAATTATTGAAATAATTACGAGGAATGGTTAGAATTTTTATTGAAAATGTATAATATATTGAGTCACAGGTCTTACTATGGATCCACGAAGACGACAAATTAACCGTTATATACTCGAAGACTATATTTACCAGTTCAAGAATTGTGAAAGAATTCCGAATGAGTCAGTAGGTGAATTCGTCGCACGTTTAGCCGTACTATATAACAACGCGGTGCAAGGAGGGTTAACCGAGGTCGAAGTTGTTCGAAGATTGATTCAACAACTACCCCCGCAATGGAGTGAATGGGCAGAGCATCTCCGGTCGGAGATGTGTGTCAGAGACGCAATCACTGATGCGGAGATCATTGACTTTTTGACGTTTGCTCACATGACCATCACTAGATGGATTATGATGGGAGCACCACCACAAAATGATGATACTCAATCTGCACCAGTCTCGTTTCACAATGCAGGAGGTACTAATGAAGCCGAGGCGGGCCCGTCCAGAGTGAGAGTTCAGCCGGAGATGCCACCAACGAGTCCTGAGCACCGGGAAACGGTTCCAACAACCACCTCACACGTAGAGAATGGTGGGCCTAGTCGAAAACCGAGGATGGGGACAATGGAACCAACTCGGCTCAGAATTAATATTAATAACGATGCTAGTGATGATTCTGATTCAGAGGAGGAGGACCAGGGCTCGTATCATGGCAGCTCTTATTAGGCAGGAACGACCATCGAATATAAATATGTATACTAATATATTTTGCAGGAGGGTCAGGATTTTTGGTGTGGGCATTTTACGAGCCAACCTGACATTTATGTTTCGACTAACATGTATATATAATGTCTATGTATAGAAAGTCCTTTCGAGAAGGCATGTATTGATAATGTTATATATGATGCATATTTATTTAGATGTGTGTTGTTTAAAATTAACCACAACATGCCTTGGCAATTATTATTGTTCTACAAACCCTTTTAACCAAAATTCTGTTACAGAAATGGAGCAAAGGAGAAACGGAAACCTTGAGGCAAACCCAGAATGTAACGATCGAGTAGAGCCCCAACCTATTGCTAGGATCGATGAGTGTTTTCGTAGACAAAATCCACCTACTTTCAATGGACTCGGTGATCCAACTGATGCCGAAAGATGGATTCGATCGATGGAGAGAATCTTTGACTATATCGATTGTGGAAATCAAAACCGGTTGACTTTAGCATCGTACCAGTTTGTCGACGAAGCTGACTTTTGGTGGGAATCCGTTCGACGCACCATGACTCAAGAGCAATGGGAGGAGTACACTTGGGAAGATTTTAAAAGTGAATTATATGAAAAATACATTCCAGGTTGTTATTGACAACAAAAGCAGAACGAGTTTTGGAATCTCAAGCAAGGAAAGCTGACTGTCATGGAGTATGACCGACTGTTCAATCAGCTGTCACGCTATGCTCCACATTTGGTGAATACAGATGCAGCTCGTGCCGACAAATTTTGAAGGGGTTTACGTCATGAGATAGGTGTTTCCTTAGGCAGTCAAGGAACACTTACTTATGCTCAGACACTGAGTAGAGCGATGGATATAGAATCCATGCTTCCAAAGGAAAGGGGACCCAATAATGTACCAGACCAAGCCAAGGGGAAAAGAAAGTGAGAAGAAGGGAATACCGGAAATTTCAGGGGAAAACAGCCATGGAGAGGAAACTTTCAGCAAACTCAACAACCAATGCAGAATAGAGAGAAGCCACTTTGTCGCACTTGTCAGAAATATCATTTTGGGGAATGCAAGCTCGGAACTACTCTTTGTTTTCGGTGTAAAAGGCCAGGACACTATTCTCGCGACTGTCCAGCTTTCAACGGGAACCTGTGCAAGATTACAGCCTATGCCACCTCCACCTCCACGGATGAACCTAGGAAACCAGAGACCGATGCCCAGGCCGCTTCAGCAAGCTAGAGCCTACGCTCTAAATCAGGAGCAAGCAGCAAGAGCACCCGAAATTCTTGCAGGTATGATCTACCTCAACAACATACCTATTCTAGCCTTATTTGATACGAGAGCATCCCATTCTTTCATTTCGCAAATCGCGTGTCATAAATTAAATATAATACCTGGGAGAATAGATCAACCTTTAATAATAAATATCCCATCCGGAAGAACCATGTTGTCAGAAGAAGCTTGCGTAAATCAGGAGCTTAAGATCGGTGAACAAATCTTTGTGGCGAACTTGTACGTCATTTCCATTATGGAATTTGACGTGATACTAGGGATGGATTGGCTAGAATTAAATGGAGCGACCATTAACTGTCAAGACAGAGAAGTCTATTTCGAGAATAAGGAGGAGAGAGTTAGTTTGCATGGCATAAGAATAGGTGAGAGAGTACCAATTATATCAGCAATGAAGGCAACATCAATTCTACGAAAGGGAAACTGTCAAGCTTTCTGGGTAACCTTGAAGGAGCAATCGGAGAAGGGAATAGAGATCGGTGAAGTACCTGTTGTTAAAGAGTATGAAGATGTCTTTCCTACAGAGCTACCAGGGTTACCCCCAGATCGACGGGTGGTCGAATTTTCAATTGTATCTGGAACCAGGAGCGGCACCAGTATCCAAAGCACCCTACAGGATGGCCCCAAAAGAGTTACATGAGTTGAAGGTGCAACTGCAGGAGTTATTGGATCGAGGTTTCATACAACCTAGTGTGTCGCCATGGGGAGCGCCAGTTCTTTTTGTAAAGAAGAAGGATGGAAGTATGAGGATGTGCATCGACTACAGAGAGTTGAATAAACTAACCATCAAAAATAGGTACCCGCTACCAAGGATAGACGATCTCTTTGACCAACTGAAGGGAGCATCCGTGTTTTCAAAGATCAATCTTCGGTCAGGGTATCATCAACTTAAAGTGAAAAAGGAAGACATTCCAAAGACAACATTTCGAACCAGGTACGGACACTACGAGTTCACAGTCATGCCATTCGGTCTCACTAACGCCCCAGCAGTATTCATGGATTTGATGAATCGGATTTTTCATCAATATCTGGATGGTTTTGTCCTTGTCTTCATCGATGATATTCTTATATATTCAAAAGGTGAGAGTGAACGTGAAGAACACTTACGTATCGTACTAGAAACATTACGTAAGGAAAAACTATATGCCAAATTTAGCAAATGCGAATTTTGGTTGAAAGAAGTTATGTTTCTAGGCCATATCGTCTCAGCCGAAGGTATCAAAGTGGACCCTGCAAAAGTAGAGGCAGTCAGTGGGTGGAAAACTCCAACAAATGCAAACGAAATACGGAGTTTCTTGGGTCTAGCAGGATATTATAGGAGATTCATTGAAGGATTTTCAAAATTGGCCAGACCCATGACGCAACTACTAAAAAAGGGAGTAAAGTACACGTGGACCAAGGACTGCGAACAAAGCTTTGAAGGACTGAAGAAGAGACTGACCTCTGCCCCTGTATTAGCAATTCCGGAGAGCAACGAAGATTTGGTCGTATTTACCGATGCATCAAAACAAGGCTTGGGATGTGGGCTGATGCAAAACCATAAAGTTATTGCGTATGTGTCACGACAGTTGAAACCTCATAAGTTGAACTACCCGACTCATGACTTGGAGCTAGCAGCAGTAGTTCATGCACTGAAGATCTGGAGGCATTATCTATATGGAGCTAAGTGCGAAATATTCACTGACCACAAGAATCTGAAGTATTTCTTCGAACAAAAGGAGTTGAACATGAGACAAAGAAGGTGGTTGGAATTGGTTAAGGATACTGCTGCGTCATCAACTATCACCCTGGAAAAGCTAATATAGTAGCAGATGCTCTTAGTAGAAAGAATAGAGGGAAATTAGGATGTCTGATCACGGAACAAGAAATACTTATTCGAGAATTCGCTGCTCTAGAGTTAGAAGTCGTATGCCCGCCCGAAACCGTATCAGGATGCATAGCAGCAATGATAGCTAAACCCGATTTACGAGAAAGAATTATCGAAGCTCAGAGAAAAGATGATTTTTTGGAGAAAATGAGATCGAAGGTTGAAACCGGAGAAGCTAAAGAGGGATTCACAATTGTAGGCGACGGAGCTCTAACTTATAATGAGAGATTGTGTGTTCCAAGAGATGATGAGTTGAAGAACGAAATTATGAGTGAAGCTCATGATACGCCATACACTGCCCACCCCGGTAGTACGAAGATGTATATGGATCTACGTCAGAAGTTCTGGTGGGAGGCCATGAAAAAAGATATTGTGTCATTCGTAGAACGATGTCTTGCGTGTCAACAAGTGAAGGCGCTACATCAAAGACCATATGGAGCATTACAGCCATTGCCTATTCCGGAGTGGAAATGGGAACATATCAACATGGATTTCGTGGTGAGTTTTCCAAAATCAACGTGAGGAAATACAGCTATATGGGTTATAGTTGACCGGCTTACGAAGTCAGCCCATTTTCTGCCAGTCAAGATGACTTTAGGACTAGACAAGTTAGCTCAACTGTATGTCAAGGAGATAGTGAGACTACACGGGATCCCTGTTTCGATTACGTCGGATCGAGACACAAGATTCACGTCAAAATTCTGGAGGAGCCTGCAGGAAGCGATGAGAACTCAGTTGAACTTCAGCACTTCATTTCATCCTCAAACGGACGGACAATCCGAAAGAACGATACAAGTGTTAGAAGATATGCTCCGAGCTATCGTTACAGACCAAGGGGACAACTGGGAAGAAATCCTACCACTCGTAGAGTTTGCTTATAACAACAGTTTTCAAGCAACTATAGGAATGGCGCCGTACGAAGCTTTATACGGACGTAAGTGTAGATCGCCGCTCTATTGGGACGAGGTTGGTGAAAGAAGATTATTAGGCCCAGACTTAGTCCAGGACATGGTTGAAGTCGTCAATTTAATTCGACAAAGGATAAAGGAAGCACAAGACAGGCAAATGGCGTATGCTGACAAGAGGCGCACTGATCTTCAGTTCGAGGTCGGAGATCACGTATTTCTCAAGGTGTCTCCTACAAAGGGAGTCATACGATTCGGGAAGCGAGGTAAATTATTTCCTAGGTATATCGGACCGTTCGAAATTCTCGAGAGGATAGGTCCCGTCGCGTATAAGTTAGCTCTGCCGCCTAACATAGAAGGTATTCATAATGTTTTCCATATTTCTATGTTACGAAAATATGTGTTTGATCCGAAACACGTAATTAAATACGACGAGGTAGTTCTAAGCCAGGACCTACACTACGAGGAGAAACCGGTACGGATACTCGATCGTAAAATTTGAATTTTTAGAAATAAGGAAATTTCTCAAGTCAAAGTTCTTTGGAATCATCACGGCCTGGAAGAAGCCACGTGGGAGTTAGAAGAAAAGATAAGAGCTCAATATCCTGACCTAGAATATCCAGGTACGTGAAATTTCTGGGACGAAATTTTTATAAGGAGGGAGGAATGTAATATCCCAAAATATATATAAGAAGAAATGATTCTTTTCACCCTCTGATATTGACAATGTGATTATTAGAATAGATTGACTAGTTGTGAGTAAGAGACGTAAGAATTTGATGACTAATATTAAATGTGTTTAATTAATATTACGTAGGTATAATTATACGATTGCATGCATGGATCGGAGTGTTAACCATGCAATAAATAATATTATAATATCATATAGATATATACTTGTATATTAAGTTCAACCATGCATTTTAATTTAAGTATACGTGGCCTTTTCTTGTTAATCTAGAGTGTTGATTAGGCTGCATAGCTTCGATGAGTTAGAAGATATAGCCTTGAGGAGTAAGCAGGTAAACCTATCCTATAAATACTCGTAGTATAGCCTCCCTTTTATCATATTTTGGCCGAATCAATCTTCCTATCAATACACCAATATATACTCTTCCTTCTATGTTACCTAGTTTATGAATCCATCGTACTCACAAAAAGCGTAGATCAGTTACTTCACTCACTTTATCACTTTATATCGTGAGGAAAAGTTATCAGGTGGGGTTTCTCTTTCAAAAATATTATTTTGAGTTAGTAAGCTCTAAAATGTGGGTTTATCCATGAAAAATGTCTTGATGCGTGATTACATGTTTAAGGCTCTTATGTTTACGATCGGGTCTTTCGGTTGGTCTAACACACTAATCGAGGGGCTGTGCGCACAGTTAGATATCATTGGGTTGATCACCAACTGGTTCTAACTTCGAGGGGAGAACTAGTCGATGAAATACTCCATTGTCTCCAAACTATAGGCTCCATCAGAAAAAAGGGATCCGGCAGTGGTACGTCCCGGGATCAATATAAGGGTAACATGGTAATACGCATTTGCGCGCAATCAACGAAAATGAGTTTTGGTGTGCATTGAAGTTATATGATTTCTAAACCCTTCTATGCATGCTTTATTATCATGTTATTCTTTTTATTATAAATGTTTTTGGCATAACTCCACTGAGTGCATTAGTACTCAGCCCTGCAATTCCTTTCCAAATGTTTTGCAGATTAAGGTAAAGGAATCCGGTAGAGCAGCAGGAGCTAGGGAGGGCTGTTGTTGTTGCTGCGGTGTAAAAAGAATAATACACTTCCGCTACGTTTTATAATAAAGTCCACCCCTCATGTATATTATGATACGTTAATTTCATATTTCTGAAATAAAATCTCTACGTTTCTCCTACTTCTACATTTCTCTTACGGGTACTCAGACAGCGGCCAACATGGGAAGTTCAGATTAACCAACCTCATAGTTTGAGCTGTATATGTCCCGATCCCGTATTTTACTTTATTTTTACGGGTATTCAGACATGGCGGCCGGTACGGGCAGTATGATTTTCCTACCCCGTAGTTCGTTCTGTACGTCCCGATCCCGTAGTTAATTAAATGATAATAATATGGTTAAAATGTCTTAAGCTATGATCCCCCTTTTATCCCCGCTTCTTAACTCCAACCCCTTGCCACGTCCCGGCACACGTGCCTTCCCTCGATGGTGAGTTCGAGTGAAGAAGCACTCGCTTGACCATTTCCGAAGTTATTAATAATCAAGAAGAGATGTGAACCAAGCCTGAACCTCATATCTCCATCGAGCCCCATCTCGATGAAAATATCATTGAAGCTGCCGCATTTTTCCGATGGGCTATCACAGCCGCCGGAAAATGGGACTACGTCACTACCAAGCTGACGAGAATCCTCGTCGTCGCCGTTGCTGAGATCCTGCTCAACCTCCGTGATGGATAGTTTACTTCAAGCTTCACGGACCCCGACACACAGCTTCCCATTCCTGTAAATTTGTTGGAGATTGCCGGAGTATTCAAATGTTGGTCCCGGTTTTTTATAGGAAAAATACGTAGAGGGGGGGGGGGGGGGGTGAATATGTATTTTTGAAGTTTTTCAACTTCGAATTCCTTAACTTCAGAGTATGAAGTAAAGTGCTCGTAAGATATACTAAGACCTAGCCGAGAGCTAGATCCAAAGCAATCACGATTCTCTTGACCTAAGCTTAGAGCTTGATCAAGAGTGAGACTTTACTCTTAGTGCGGAATTTCGGTGAGCTAATATCTTTTCCTAAGTAATTAAAATTTCCAAGTTATGTTTGTTTAGATGCAAGTGCAATGTATAATCAACCAAGGAATAAGAGTTTAGGGTTAGAGAGATACGACACGAGATTTATAGTGGTTCGGAGATAAAGCTCCTACGTCCACTTTGTTGCACTTGGCAACTCGTTCTCTTCACTCAAGAACTTGAAGATTACGGGCTCTTCAAAAGCCTGGTCGAGATCGAGCTTCACTTGCTTGGATCTGATGACAGACGCAGTGATTACGGGTTCACTACAAAGACCTAAACTGGACTGGAAGCTTCACTCGCTTCTGTCCGACGACAGGGAGATTTCGCGCTCTCCTTACAGCCTAGCTTCGATCGAGCTTCACACGAACGATGTAAGTGCAAGCTTGGATCTAGACTCTAAGATCGAGGCTTCTACAATCGATGAAAGTAGGGCCTTGGATCGAAACAACCTATCGACGACACACAAAAACCTAACAGACAAACTTTAGAATTAGGGTTTTTGGTTGACGAACACTTCTATGAAGAACTCTTTACAGTAGATGCAAAGATGGCTAGAGTTCTCCTTCTAAGCTTGGATATGGAATGGGCTTAGACTCTAAGTGTGAAGGTTGTGAAGACGAGTTCTGATGCAACTGGAAACTCGGAGAACACTTGAAACAAAGACTCGAAGAATGCTCTAAGGCTGGGAGTGTTTGTTTGCAGTAGGCGCTCGAATGCTCAAGTAGTGTTCTACTTCTCTTCGTCTTCATCCTTCACTATTTATAGGTGGAGGTTTGGCCGAGATCCGTTGCTTGGTTGGTGGCCTTGTCCCTCCTCCTCTCGACAGTACTTTGCCCAGGCAGTTGCTTTTGCAGGTGCGCAGTTTGTCTCTTTGCCGAAAATGGCTAAGTTACAAACTTAACAGTAACTGGAGCGAGCCAGTACTGTAGCGGCACCCTGTCGGCCTGGCAGTCAACTCCTCTGCACCTCTCTACGTTCGACACGTGGAGATCTTGCAATTAATGCAAAGATCTCTAGTTGACTGGAGTTCAAATTCGGAGCGGGAATTGTGCTGTCGCTTTTTGGTAGGTAGTGGCTCGCTTCACTTTGAAGTTGTAGCGTCCGCTTCGAAGTGAGTCGCTTCACAGTCATTCTGAAGCAAGTTGACCGCGTTGACTCGCTTCGGCTTTTCACTGTAGCGCTCGCTTCGCTTTGCTTTGGTGGACTCGCTTCGATTCCACTGTAGCGCTCGCTTCGCTTTGCTATTCAATGGCACACTTCACTTCGATTGAGTAGACTCGCTTCGATTGGAAAACACACTCAAGCGAGTGGCCTTCACTTGAATTTTCCGCAGTCTAAAACCTAAGTGACTAAAGCAAAATTAAAGCCATCCTAACATTATAGGCTTAGAGAAAGTTTCTAACCTATTATCTACATCAATTTGGGTCGCTTGGGAACAGAACACTTGGGGTTTTGGGATCAAATCAAAACAAATATTTGACTCACTACGAAGTGTCCCATAGGAGTTCCCCCTTAACATTTTGTTCTTAACAATTCCCAACAATTTCCCCCGTTTTGATGATGCTAAAACCCAACGACTAAGATTTATGAAACCTAGTCTATCTAACCGTGGAAGGAACTTCAAGCGACTGCTTCCTTTGCAGGCTTCGTTTGAATTTTTTTTTTAAGTTCATTTCCCCTTTTTTTTCGGTTAAATTGATTGAGTTTTGTAGCAAAAAGGATAAAGTCATTCACAAAGCAAGTAAATGACACAATATAGACAGAAAATAAAATTGGAATATATGAACAGCAGTTCACAAAATAAGAGACTTGAAACTCAAGGGTTTCCTGCAGCCTCTTCCTGTTCTTCTGTCTCCTCTCTCTCCTCCTCCTTCTTCTCATCCTTCATGAAGTAAGCAGACAGGACATTTGGCTCCATCGTCCTGATGTTGAATTGGTTTTCTCTCCACTTCCGCTCCAACCTAAGATTTTCATCCACTTCTGCGTCAATTATCCTTCTGTTAGGAATATCTTGTAGAAGGGGCATGGGAAAGTCCTTTGCTGCTGGCACTTTGACGATGAGAGGTAGGGGCTTTGCTTCCTCTGCCAGAGTAAAGATCTTCCGCCGCAACCTTTCGTTGTATTGGCACAGGAAGTTGTTGAGAGCTTCCATCCGCGAGCACTTGTCTTGGTAAGGCACTGCCTGCCAGTAGTAGTACACCTTAATGAATTTGTCCTTCAGATACAGCCAAGTGTCGAGAAGGTCTCTCGGAATGAAGTCCTCGATTTGTCTCAAGTCTGGATGATGATCTCTTCGCGTTGCCAGTTCTTCCTCCGTCCTACTCTTCAATTCTTTCATGACAGAGTTGAATTGGACACTGGCGTCACTGCTCCACTTAGGACTCATTTCATTCACTCGCTTCCGGATAAAGTCATGCTCTTCGGGTGGGTAGCGATCGGAATCTATCATCTCCTTCAGCGTGACTTTGCCGGTATCTATCCAGGCTTGGAGTTGGACGGCTTCAGACTCTTCAGGCTTGTAGGGAATGAAGGCACTGCGCGCGATGGCGGATGGGATGAGCCTTTCTTCATTCCAATGTAACTCGATCCGTTCATCCAACTTTCTCAGCCTCCTCGCCTTTACTTCCTCATCCTTTTCCTTTCTCCTCTTCTTTTCTTCCTTCTTCTGCCTCTTCTCGAAGCGACTAACTAGCCTTCTCTGTGACCACCTGCTGCATCTTTTGACGTTTGGCAGCAGGGTTATCTTCCCTTGTTTCAGGCATTGTCCGCTTCAAGGGCGCTTTTGAAGCAGGAGGTGGCTGTGGCGGCATCACAGCGGCAGCTACACTGGCTGAAGTGAGTGCTAGTGATGAAGCAGCTGCAGAAGCTGAAGCTGGCACTTGAGAACCTGAAGCACCTGCAACTGTTAGTGACTTTAAATCAAATTGTGTCTCCAGTTGCCGTGCAGTGCCTCATCCGCCGCGATTTGCTGCTCCCTTTGTTCCTTGGTCAGCATAACCACAGGGGGGTGAGCGGCAATTGAGGACCCAAGTAGCTTCCCGGCAGATGGCCTTCGAGGTTCTTCAAGGAGCTTGTCTTTTCCTTTCTTCCTCGCAAGCTCTGCCCGAGCTTCATCCATCTCTTCATCCACTTTACCAACTCCGCTTCCTCCTGCGATCAAGCCACTGGCTTTGATCGCCCACTCACTTCCTCCTTCAATCTGCTTCACTCCACTCCCTCCTTCTCCACCATCTCTCCTTGATTCGGTTGTTTTCACAATCACTTCCCCCTTTTTGGCATCATCAAGACTGCCAGGGGCTGGAATGGTCACCGTTCCTCTGATGGATTGGTGTATGTCGTTAACTCTGCTCAGAACATCTTGGAGCATCTTCTCGGCACGCTCCGCAAAAATATGCTCTTTGGAAAGCACGATCTCTGATATTTTGATGGAGATTTCCTCAAGCAGGTACTTGCATTGCTGCTCACTCTCCATCACAGAAATCATTAGTCTTTCCAACGGCTCCACTTCTTTGAAGCGAGCGTCCAGCTCTGCTTCAATCTCTGCCGTGATTCTCTTGCGATCCCTCTGCAATATCAGATCGAAATGAGTCCGTGAAGACTCAAGTTCGGCTTGGGCAGTTAAGAGGTTTCGCTCTCGTTGGTTCAATGAAAGATGGAGTTGAGCCATTGCAGGCATTTTGCGGGTAAAGGCCTCCGCTTCTTTCTTCACTCTCTCGATCGCAATGCTCAACTCTGCTTCCTTTAATGTGACGGCATTGGCACTCTTCCGTCGACTCTCCAACTCCGCATTGATTTCATCTTTTTGGCTCTTGAGAATCTCATTCTCCTTATCTCTGCTGTGGACCTTCAGTTTCTCTCTGTTCAGGTCACTGCCCAACTTGGTTACTTCCTCCTTCTTCTTCTCAAGCTCTTTCTTATTTTTCTTCAATTCTTCCTCTAACTTCTTCTTCTCTCCATTCACTTCTACCAACTTCGCATTCACTTCCCTCAGTCTGCTCCTCTCAGCATCTAGGGATTGTTTGATATCCTCGCTACTCCTCTCCAACTCTTCTACCCGCTTAGACTTTTCTTCCATTAAACTTGCCTTCTCCTCTGCAAACTTTGCTTTCTCCTCCACCTTCTCCTCCAGTTCCCTCTTCCTCCTGTCAAAATCTGCACGCAGATTATTGACCTCCAGCACCTTTGTCGTCAGCTCCGCATCCCTCTTGGTGATCTCACTCTGCAGATTAGAGATCACCACCTCCTTCACCTCCACCTCAGCTTCATGTTCCTTCATCAATCGGAGTTCATGCTGTGAGGGCATATGTTCTGGGATGGGCGCATCAGGGTACTCCTTCTTTACCCTTGCGTCGAGCAGATCCCAGTAGTTGGCCTCATTGATGAAAGTGTGGAAGCCATCAACTCCGACAAACATGAGAACCTCTATCTCCTTGGCCTCGATCACTTCCTCCTTCATTGCCTTGCGCAGGTTGAAGATTTTGTAGTACTCTGTTCCTCTGTACGTGATGTACGTGAGGAAATCTACAGCGCTGGTGAAGAAGCCCTCTGACATCTCCACGGAGGGGTAGTGATCACGGATAAGCTCGGCCGCTTGCTCTCGATCCTTAACATACCGTTCAATGATTTTCTCTTTCTCAGTCGGAGATTGAGGAGTTTCTGGGATGATGATGGGGTTGGTGTCGGCTGTTTTAGCAGTTTGGGAGGTATCAGCAGTTTCAACTGATGAAGATGGAGAGTTGGGGGTGGAAGCTTCAGTAGCTTCGGGTTGGGTGGTTTGGGATTGAGTGGTTTCTGTTTGAGGAATGGGTGGAATGTTGTAGAGTTTGAAAGCATCGGTAAGATCCGTGCCTAGGAATGGAACGTTAGGAATCTGGAAGGATGATGATGATTCCTATGGTGAGGTTGGGATTTGAGTGGTCGGAATGGCGGTGGTTGACGTTTGGAGTTCCGGTGGTGGCTGGGTTTGAGTTTGGATTTGGGTAGGGGGAGTTTGGACTTTGGATGGTGAAGGCTGGGGTAGCTCTTTTTCTGGTGAGGGTTGGGGTGGTTGTTCTTCCACTATCTTCTCGAGCCGCTGCTCCTCAGCCTCGATCGTTTCGATTATGGTGGTGACAATTCTCAATCTCTGTGGTCGTCTTGACCTTGCTTTCCTGGGAGCTCGCCTCGATGGTGAGGGAGCTTGCTTTTCTTCTTCCGCCTCGCTACAAGATTCAGCGACTGGAGCGGATGGGAGGACTATCACGTTGATGCAATCCCGGTCCATTGGGAGCTTCTCTGTTTTCCATGAATCAAAGTAGATGGTGTTATTTTTGTACTCGGCTGTCTCCTTCTTGCCAGTCTACCTCATGTTCTCGAACAGATTCTCCAGGGCATAGGAGATTCTGCAGAAAAATTTCAATTTCCCTTTGCGAGCGATTTCACTGTCACTTCCCTCCTCGTATTTGAAATCCGCCGCAACTTCATGCATCTGGTTAATGAACCAGTGATGCCAGTTGAAGCTTGTCCCTGTCAAGCTGTCAACTATGACCGAAGTAGCATATATCTTGGTGTCTGACAGTTGGCTCAGCGAACCAACACCGCAGAGTACTGACTTCGTGTACTACTCGCAGATTAAGTTGAACGGAGCCGCTAAATCATTCCTGATGTTACTCAGTTTCGGATTTCCAAACTTCACGCCTCTCCTTTTGGCAAATCGAGCGTACTCCACTTGAGTTGACATTCCAAGTTCTGTCAAGAAAACTGGTCCAACCATTGGTAGATCGAACACACGGGCTATACTGCTTAACTCGATCTCCACCGGCGTTCCTTTCTGTGGATGAGTGAAGGTTGACGTTTCTTCTCCTTCTTTGAGATTCAGAAGAATCTCGGCGACGGCCTTGGCCAGAATCCGCTGTGGCTTTGCCGTCACGAACTTCCACAGGCCGGCCGTGGTCACAGCCCTGCGGAAGAAACCGTTTTCCGTCACCACATCTTCGTCGAGGTGTGGTTCTACATTGATGTTTTCATTGAGAGATTTCAGGAACTGCTCCATGGTTTTGGTCTTCTCCTTCTTTCCCATGGCTATTTTGTAGAGAGATTTGAAAGAGTTTAAGCTTTTGGGGGGTTTGAGACTCGTGAGTTGCAGAGGCGCAGATCTTGCACGAGAATGGCAATTTTAGAGAGTTGTGAAATTTTCTGTAGGTCTTCGTCGTTGCATATATATAGAACTAGGGTTCGGCTGACGTGGCAGGGGCAAGACAGTAATATCCTCGAGAATCCTGTGCGCAGGCGGCGGACCCTCGGTGATGGATCTGATGTGTCCGGCGTCATCACAATAAAAGTGAACCGCCATCTTGACTTGGTGTCTCCACGTGGCAGCCTGTGATTTGTCTCTCCAATAGGCGTTGATCCAAAGGTTGAGATTTAGAAACTGTTCAGATTCAACGGCTGGATCGAGGGCGATTTTCCCGCTTCTCTTTGAACAGGGTTGCACGCGCCTGTCTTTTCGTTGTCTACGCACCGCTGCATTAAATGCTAAAGTAAAAAGTAAAATTTTGCACTCGAGTGCTGACAGCTCATACGTCTCGCTTCGTACCCGCTCGCTTCGTGAGTAGCCGCTTGGCTTCTACTAGCTTGCGAAGTACTCGCTTGGCGTGACTGCTCCGCACTCGCTTGCGATGACTTGCTTGAGTGACGTGGCACTCGCTTCGTCATTTGTAGCGACTGGAATAAGAAATGAAATTTCTTTGCTTAATTTAAAATGTTTCTGACTTACATACTTCAAGGATAAACAAAAATGTTTTCCTCTTTGTATTTGTGTCAGATTCATTCCATATTTTCCACGTAGTGAGTGAAGATTTCTAGCACGCTTCAACTCACTTAGTGTACTTAAAATTGAAACCCGTACCAGTCAATCTCACTTCGTAGGAGATTGATACCACTTATTGAAGGAGATTGATACCACTTATTGAAGACTTCATTTTGTGGATTTGAACAGCACTTGTTGAATCCTCTTGATGAAATTGCTTGAAGCTTTATAATATCACCTGTTACCATTTGTTGAATGCTTCACCTTCTTGGCATTCATCTTCATGGCATTCATCTTCCTCTACGAATTAGAGAGTCCTCCATCGAAGTGAATGGGGAAGAGAATGAATATAGTACACAAGCTTACTACATCCCAGAGGGGAGCTTCGCGTGAGTGTACTTATTCATGACGAATGGGGGATGAGTACAAGTCCTTATCTCAGGTCGGAATAGGACAGGATGACAATGAGAATGCTCTGACAAGACAATCTCGTATTTTACGCAGAAGCATGTCACCAGCCCTGCAACCTTTTGAAGAAAAAGGTAACCCTTCAAGCTTTCCTACAAACTAAAGAATGAATCTGCAATCGACTCGCTTGACCCAAAGAAGGGTAAGATGAAGCGATGCAAGATTCAAGGTAGCAGCATTCTTTGCTCGCTTTGGAAGTAGCTTGCTCCGAGAGTAAGCACTAGTTCCCCCTTAACCAAATACTTAACAATTCCTGTAAGTTGGTAGGGAACATCTTCCAATACTCCACCTTTCTCCACCTTACTTCATTTTCTTCAAGCGAGTGGAATTGAAGTGACTCGCTTGAGTTGGTGAAGATCCGAAGCGAGTGACGCTCAAGGATCAAGCGACCACTCCTTCGTGCATCCTGGATCTAGCACTCTTCACCAGGGTCTAGCAACCCTAATTCCATGCATAGCTGATTGAAACGGGATTCAGCTAGAGGCTTGGTGAGAATATCTGCTCGCTGGAGATCGGTATGGATTTTCTCGAGCTTGATATCCTTTTTCTCGACATGATCACGAATGAAGTGATGTCGGATTTCAATGTGCTTGCATCTAGTGTGAAGCACTGGATTTTGCGAGATGCATATAGCACTATTGTTTTCACAAAATATTGGAATTTCATTCGTTTCAACTTTGTAGTCCTTCAACTACTGACGAAGCCATAGAATTTGAGAACAGCAGCTTCCAGCGGCCATATATTCGGCTTCTGTCATTGAAGTAGCTACACTCGTCTGCTTCTTTGAAAACCATGAGATCAACTTGCTTCCCAAGAACTGACAAGTGCCCGAAGTTGATTTCCTATCAATTCGGCACCCTCCATAGTCAGCATCTGAGTATCCAGTGAGCTCCAAATTATCCTCCGCTGGATACCACAGCCCCATATTGACAGTGCCCTTCAAATATCGAAGAATTCTTTTGGCAGCTTCAAGATGGTTGTGCTTGGGATTGCTTTGGAAGCGAGCACAGACTCCGACTGCAAAAGCAATATCTGGCCTGCTTGCAGTGAGATAAAGAAGTGACCCGATTAGGGCACGATAATCTGTAGGATTTACAGATTTTCCTTCTTCGTCTGGCTCCATCTTCGAGTTGGTGTTCATTGGAATCTTTACAGCTTTGGCATGCTGAACACCGAACTTGGCAAGCATATCTCGAGTATACTTAGCTTGATTGATGAAGATTCCATCATCCCGCTGCTTCACTTGAAGACCTAGAAAGCACCTCATCAAGCCAATCATCGACATCTCATATTTGGTCTTCATGAGCTCTCCAAACTTCTCGCTAAGCGACTGGTTTGATGATCCAAATATGATGTCATCCACGTAGATCTGAACCCATAGCATATCCTCTCCATGGTTGATGGTGAATAGGGTTCGATCTATTTTTCCTTTGTGGAATCCATTATCCACTAGGAATTGGGATAGGGTATCATACCAAGCTCTGGGAGCTTGCTTCAACCCATATAGGGCTTTCTTCAACCGATACACCTTGTCTCCCTGCTCGAAACCCGGTGGCTGCTCCACATACACTTCCTCCTTCAATTCACCATTGAGGAACGCGCTCTTAACATCCATCTGATAGACTTTGAATTTCTTGACCACTGCATAGGCTAGAAATAGTCTGATCGCTTCAAGCCGTGCCACTGGAGCGAAGGTCTCATCAAAGTCGATTCCTTCCTCTTGGCAGTAGCCTTTAGCGACGAGTCGCTCCCTGTTCCTCACAATGTTGTGGTCCTTGTCCGTCTTGTTCTTGAACACCCACTTGGTGCCAATCACATGCTGAAACTTGGGACGATCCACGAGGTACCATACGTCGTTTCTTGTGAACTGATTGAGCTCTTCTTGCATGGCGATCACCCAATTGGAATCAGCTAGGGCTTCCTCCACGCATGTCGGCTAGATGTTTGAGAGAAAGCAACTGAACATTGCACTTTCTCCAAACACTTGACTTCTGGTCACTACACCCTTGGATGGATCTCCAATGATTTGACTAGGTGAGTGATCTTTGAGCCATGCATGCTTGGATCCACCAGCTTCGTCTTCATCTTCTTCTTGGTCGCTTTCTTCACCATCTGAAGCGACTGGATTGGGTGCTTGGCCTGTACTCGCTTCAGAAGTCTTGGGGGCAGCTTCAACTTCTTCTTTGAGAATCTGCTCGCTTGAGTCTTTGATCTCATTATCTTCTTCGAGCACGTCCCAAGTGAGTGAATTTATGGGTTTCTCGTTTTGATTCTTCTCATTCGCTTGAGCCTGTTCCTGTGGAAGACTTAAAGAAGATTCATCAAATACGACATGGGGTGATTCCTCCACAATTAGGGTTTTACAGTTGAAGATCATGTAAGCTTTGCTAGATGTAGAGTATCCTAAGAATACTCCTTCATCAGCTTTGCTTTCGAAAGCTTTCAACTGTGACTTCCCATTGTTGTGAATGAAGACCCTACAACCAAAAATATGGAAATAAGATATGTTAGGAATTCTCCCTGTCCATATTTCATATGGTGTCTTGTCGTGTCGTTTATTGAGAAGCGTCCGGTTCTGCGTGTAGTATGCTGTATTGGCAGCTTCGGCCCAATACTTCATTGGAAGCTTCGAGTCAGCAATCATGGTGCGAACAACTTCTTTGATGATCCGATTTCTCCTTTCGGCAACTCCGTTCTGCTGAGGTGTGCGTGCCGAGGAAGTCTGGTGTGCTATGCCATGCTCCGTGCAGTAGGCTTCAATTGTAGAGTTCAGAAACTCTGTGCCTTTGTCGGAGCGGATGGTGGCAATCGCTTGTTTGTTTTCCACAGCTAGTCGCTTGAGCAGTTGAGGTAGCTTGGTCAGTGTCTCATTTTTGCTGAAGAGAAATACAACCCAAGTGTAGCGAGAGAAGTCGTCGACTACAACTAGAGTTTTCCTTCCATTTACACTAACTGGAGTGACTGGACCAAACAGATCCATATGAAGCAGCTCGAGCACTCGCTTCGATGAAGCTTCTTCAAGACTGGCGAAGTGCTTCTTCGTCTGCTTCCCTCGTTGGCATGGTGAGCATGGATGGTCTTTGACAAAGACTTCATTGGGAATGCCTTGCACCAAGCCTTTTCTAGCTAAGCGATTTATAGTCTTGAAGTTGAGATGGTTTAAGCGTCGGTGCCATAGCCATCCTATTTCTGTAGCACTCCTTGCGACTAAGCACGTCTCCTCTTTCCAGCTGTCCCATTGTGCTATGTAGACATTCCTTTGTCTAACTCCAGTGAGCACAATCTGGGACGTGAGCTTGCTCTTCACAATGCACTTATTGGAGATAAACTCCACCTTGTATCCTTTATCACAGAATTGTGAAATGGATAACAAGTTGTGCTTAAGTCCTTCCACGTAGGAGACTTCTTCTATTGTGAGCTTTCCAACATTCAGTGCGCCGTATCTTTTGGTGCTTCCTCGAGAGTTATCACCAAAAGTAACGTGTGGACCCTTCTTCTCTATGTAGTCACGAAGTAAAGCTCTCATGCCGGTCATATGTCTTGAACAGCCACTGTCCAAGTACCAGATTTGTTGACCCTCACTTGGCATGGGATCCACGGTGCCCACCTGCAATTAGACAGATTTTGGTACCCAAATCAGTTTGGGTCCTTGCAGGTTAGTTCCCTTAGGTACCCACACTTGCTTCACTTCCTTTTGAAAGATAGCTTGTGTCTTGGGTTTCTCGACCTTTGAAAACTGTGAGTTCTGCCTTGAAGCAGCTTCACACGTGCAACAGTGTGTGCATGAGGGGTAGCGGCTTGCTTCAGACTTACCTATGCTCTTACCCTTTGGCTTATATCCTGAAGCGACTCGCTTCGGATTAGCTATGGGCTTAGAGACTGACTTAGGTTTTACAGTCTGTCGAAGCGGCTTGCTTGGTTTCCTCGAAGCGGTCAAACTAGGGTTTTGACCCCGACTCGCTTGAGAGACCTTGGAAGTTTGAAGCGACCTCCTTGGTGCTTCGAATTCTTCCCCCTCAACGTTAGTCCGGTTGGACCATCTCCAGTCCGGATAACGTGTCTCCAGTCCGGATAACATGACACATAGACATTACTCATTTTCTTGAAAGGGAGATCCTTTGTCTCTGGTGTCTTGAGTTGAGACTTAGAAGCTTCAACTGTTTTCCCTTTACCTTTGGATTGGTAAGATTTAACATTGTGAATGCTAGGGCAGTTGGTCTTTGCTTGCCCTTTGGTTCTGCCCTTGAAGATATAGACATCTTCATTGGCTTCTTCTTAGGGTTCTCAGCCTTTTGGCCTTTATCCTTGTTAGTGGTCGCTTTGGAGGCAGTGGGCACATCCAAAGTGACTGATGGTGTCGTGTTTGAGGCACCAATAAAGACAGTAGGCTTGGAAGGTCCACCCTCATATCCGAGTCCTCCCTTTCTACCAAAAGGTAGAAGTGAGCTCTCTAGTGCCTGCCTAGCATATGAGGCTTTGTTCAAGTTGGCAACTAGAGCGGATTGGGTTTCATACCTTCCTTCCAAGCTTTGATGTCTAGCGAAGAGATCTTCGAACTTACTAGTCATAGCCCTCAAGCTCATTGGCTAGCTTTCGGTTCTCCTTCTCGAGTTGAGACAAAGCTTGTTTCAACACTTCGTGGTCGCTTGACAGTTTGAAGTGTTTGTCGAGCAACTCACTCCGTATCGAGGAATTAGCTTCCTCTTGGTGAGTGTGTGCGAGTGTAATTGAGCTCGATGAGGGATAGATAAATACCTCTCCAGTCTCCTCGTCGGTGAGCGCCATAAATCCCAGATCTTCTCCTTCACTGGAGTTGGGATCAGTAAAAGCGTCCGAGTCGCTTGAGACATCTTCAGTTGTAGCGACTAGCTGCTCGCTCACTACAAGCGCTCGCCTGGGAGCATCCCTCTTTGCTTTCAGTTCTTCTCGCTCCTTTGCACTCAGCTTCGGGCAGTCGGATTTGTAGTGGCCCATCTTGTGGCAGTGATAGCACTCCACATCCATCATGTCGCGTGGGATCGGCTTTGTCGTCTCTTCTCTTTTCCCTTTTCCTCCTCGAGCATCAGTTCTCCTTCCCTTGTACTGCTTGTAGAATCTTTTATATTTGCCCACACGCGAGTTTATTTTGTTGAAGTTTTTGGATAAGAACGCAACATGCTCTTCCAGCTCTTCCCTTGTCATCTTGCCTAGCGATTGGTCGCTTGGCCCTTCAGCAGCTTTGAAAGCTACACCCTTTGACGTTGTGGGAGCTTCATCCTCATCGTCGAGGTTCATTCGATTCAGATCGAATTCGTGAGCTTTGAGTTTGGAGAACAGAATCTCCGGTGTGAGCTTTGATAGATCCTTGGTAGCTAGGTACATCTCCTTCATTGTCTGCCACTTCCTCGTGAGAGCTCGAACAATCTTCAGGTTCACCTCCTTGTCTGTGAGTTCCTTCCCAAGTGAGTTGAGAGTTGCAGTAATGTTGGTAACTCTCAGCTCGAAGGCATCGATGGATTCTCCCGGCTTCATTATCAAGCTTTCAAACTCCCGCATTTGTACGGCGAGCTTGTTTTCTTTGATTTTGTCTGTGCCTTGAGAAATGAGGGCTATGGTTTCCCACATTTCTATCGCCGTTACGCACTTCCTTATCCGTGGTAGATAGGCATCCGACACGGTGCTCTGCATCGTGTGGTGTGCGATTTTGTCGAGGTTGGCGACTTTGAAGTCATTTGGAGAGTATTCATCCTTGTCCTTCTCCACGTACGTTTGTCGAACATAGACAGCCCGACCTTCTGCAGCTGGGACATTCTCAGAGACGACTTTCCTGATTTCGATCGGTCCATCTTCAATGACCTCCCACATCCGGTCATGGATGGAGCATAGAAAGCTCTCAACGCGAAAGCTCCAGATCTCATAGCCTTCTATGGAGAACTGTGGAAGACTAGAAGCATTCATAGCAAACTGTCAGTAGTAAATGCAATATGCGTGGGTGAGGTTTTGATGCACTTAGGAAAATAGGATCCGGTTCAGTGAGACAACGTGAAGCGAGTGGGGACTCGCTTCGGATATGCAAAGCAGAGGCTCGAAAGAACCGCTGCTCTGATACCACTTGTTGGTCCTGATTTGTTATAGGAAAAATACGTAGAGGGAGGGGAGGGGGGGGTGAATACGTATTTTTGAAGTTTTTCAACTTCGAATTCCTTAACTCAGAGTATGAAGTAAAGTGCTCGTAAGAAATACTAAGACCTAGCCGAGAGCTAGACCCAAAGCAATCACGATTCTCTTTACCTAAGCTTAGAGCTTGATCAAGAGTGAGACTTTACTCTTAGTGCGGAATTTCGGTGAGCTATTATCTTTTCCTAAGTAATTAAAATTTCCATTTTATGTTTGTTTAGATGCAAGTGCAATGTATAATCAACCAAGGAAATAAGAGTTTAGGGTTATAGAGATACGACACGAGATTTATAGTGGTTTGGAGATAAAGCTCCTACGTCCACTTTGTTGCACTTGGCAACTCGTTCTCTTCACTCAAGAACTTGAAGATTACGGGCTCTTCAAAAGCCTGGTCGAGATCGAGCTTCACTTGCTTGGATCTGACGACAGAAGCAGTGATTACGGGTTCACTACAAAGACCTAAACTGGACTAGAAGCTTCACTCGCTTCAGTCCGACGACAGGGAGATTTCGGGCTCTCCTTACAGCTTAGCTTCGATCGAGCTTCACACGAACGATGTAAGTGCAAGCTTGGATCTAGACTCTATGATCGAGGCTTCTACAATCGATGAAAGTAGGGCCTTGGATCGAAACAACCTATCGACGACACACAAAAACCTAATAGACAAACTTTAGAGTTAGGGTTTTTGGTTGACGAACACTTCTATGAAGAACTCTTTACAGTAGATGCAAAGATGGCTAGAGTTCTCCTTCTAAGCTTGGATATGGAATGGGCTTAGACTCTAAGTGTGAAGGTTGTGAAGAAGAGTTCCGATGCAACTGGAAACTCGGAGAACACTTGAAACAAAGACTCGAAGAATGCTCTAAGGCTGGGAGTGTTTGTTTGCAGTAGGCGCTCGAATGCTCAAGTAGTGTTCTACTTCTCTTCGTCTTCATCCTTCACTATTTATAGGAGGAGGTTTGGCCGAGATCCGTTGCTTAGTTGGTGGCCTTGTCCCTCCTCCTCTCGACAGTACTTTGCCCAGGCAGTTGCTTTTGCAGGTGTGCAGTTTGTCTCTTTGCCGAAAATGGCTAAGTTACAAACTTAACAGTAACTGGAGCGAGCCAGTACTGTAGCGGCGCCCTGTCGGCCTGGCAGTCAACTCCTCTGCTCCTCTCTGCGTTCGACACGTGGAGATCTTGCAATTAATGCAAAGATCTCTAGTTGACTGGAGTTCAAATTCGGAGCGGGAATTGTGCTGTCGCTTTCTGGTAGGTAGTGGCTCGCTTCGCTTTGAAGTTGTAGCGTCCGCTTCGAAGTGAGTAGCTTCACGGTCATTCTGAAGCAAGTTGACCGCGTTGACTCACTTTGGCTTTTCACTGTAGCGCTCGCTTCGCTTTGCTTTGGTGGACTCGCTTCGATTCCACTGTAGCGCTCGCTTCGCTTCGCTATTCAATGGCACGCTTCACTTCGATTGAGTAGACTCGCTTCGATTGGAAAACACACTCAAGCGAGTGGCCTTCACTTGAATTTTCCGCAGTCTAAAACCTAAGTGACTAAAGCAAAATTAAAGCCATCCTAACATTATAGGCTTAGAGAAAGTTTCTAACCTATTATCTACATCAATTTGGGTCGCTTGGGAACAGAACACTTGGGGTTTTGGGATCAAATCAAAACAAATATTTGACTCACTACGAAGTGTCCCATAGGAGTTCCCCCTTAACATTTTGTTCTTAACAATTCCCAACATTAACCTTCCCAACACCTGAGAAACATAGCTATCAAACGTTGGTCTTCACAATGAAGACGAATACAGGCGCTTTGCGAAGAAAGAAGGCGTTGTATGGAGTAAAAAGGGAAACAACATCCGTAAAGATCTGCAGAAGCCTTTCAATTTTATCGGTGAGCTCTTTACCAAAATGATGGCGTGTCATATCGGTGGTCTAAGTGGGATTACAGACACCAAAATTTACTCCATAACTGCAATAATAGATAGCTTGGCTGGAATACAATTCAACTGGCAGCACTGGTTCATAAGACTCGTTCAGGAAGCTGCTAAGGATTTTGAACAAGACGAGAAGAATCTTGATCAGCTTGTGAGGAGGAGCAAGCTTCGCCTCCTTGGGAAGCTTTCGTTCGCAATTGAAAAGTTTCATCCAGACAAAGCTTGGCCTACTGCCAAAGCGTATCAGAAGAGCAGTGTATTCCACAATATGTTGAGGGATACACCGGTGATTAATTTGGGTTTAAATGAAGTGGTTATGCGTCCAGGCACAAAAATAATACAGAAGAAAAGGGCTGGGTAAGGGAAGAAGAAGGCTGCATCCCCCCCTCCTGCCAAGAAAGCGAAGCGAGCGCTGAAGCTTGCACAACCAAGCGAGAGGGAAGCCTCGCTTTCATCATCTCTGGGAATCTCGGAGCTTCGCACCAAAGAAGGTGAAGCTGCCGCGTCACCAAAAGAAGAGGAAGTTGAACAACCTACTCAAACCAACCCAACCAAAGCTTCTGCCTCCCGCATTAGCAAGCGAATCATCTATAGTGATGAAGAAGAAGAGAACCCTGATTCAACCCAGAAACCTTAATTTCTACCACTCCAATTCTCCAACCCTCAACATATATTCCTTTTGAAACCAGCCCCTTCCCCTCACAAACAACTGAACCAATCATCCAAGAAATTCCTTCCTCCTCTAACCCACCCCGAATCATCACCCCATAAAAGCCCAAGGAACCACCTCCAAAACATCCCAAACCGCCCAAGCCGAAGCTTTAGACAGTTTTCATGAGGACTGGGAGAAGTCTGTGTAAAAAGTGAAGAAGCGGTACGCTTCCGTGCCAATGACGGAGAAATTTATTGAGGAAGCTACAGACTTTCTCACATATGTCATGTACCGCGGAACTGAATACTATAAGGTATTCCAGCTCATCAACGCCTTCGGGGAAAGCAATATTGCTGAGCAAGAGGCCAACCAGCTTCAATATATTGGTGTTGATGGGTTCAAAGCCTTGATCAACAAAAAGAAGTACTACAAGTTGTTGGATGTTGTAGTAAAGAGAGAATACTCAGAAGTTATGTTGCCGGAAAGGAAGCTTACAGACCATGAGCTTGCCTTAAAGTCGAAGAATGAAGAGCTGCTTGCTGGGCTCAACAAGGATATAGATTATCTAAGTAGATCAATCAAGAAACTCATGAGGAGAAGACCCAGCTCAGCGAGGAGCTTGCTGAGGAGAGGAGGGTGAATGTGGAAAGAGAAAGCGAGCTGAAATCACGAATAGTAGATTGAGTGAAGAAGTTTGACGAGGCAAAACTCAAGCTTTCAGAGAAGGAGAAGGAGTTGAAAAAGAAGGAAGCTAAGATAGCTTCTATAATCAAAAAGCACAAGGAAGACTTTGTTGCTGAAAAATTGAAAAGACAGCAGCTTCGTGATGAGAAGCTGAACGAAACCATGAAGCTGAATGGAGAGCTTACGCGCAGCCAAGCTGCTAAGCTTAAGTTGGAGGGTGAGCTCGAAACCCTCAAGGCTTCTTTTGAAAAATCCATGAGTGAACTGAACAACAGAAGGATTGAAGCGAACAGGTTATCGCTGCAAGTTGCTGAAGTTGCAATCAAAGGAGAAGAGCACAATGCCCAAGATACTGAGCTTGTTGCCAAGGAGTCCCGACTAACCTCACTTGAGGCAGAGCTTGCTCTGACTCAAGATTTCTTTGATTTGAAAATGCAGGAGAAGAAGGAGCTCACTGCTGAAATTGAAGCGGAGCTTAAGTCTCGCTTCAAAGCTGTAGAGGAAAGGGATAGAGACGTTGAGGCTCTAGAAAACCTAATGCAAGAGGTAGTAGAACGAGAACGATCCATAGCTGAGCGTGAGAAGCAATCTCTCATCCTGATTGATGAAATTTAAAAGAAGACTGCAGAGCTTGTGCTGAATTAAGAAAATTCCTTCACTGCGCGGACTGTTGGAGCGTTGAAAGACATGACCGAGGAATTTGCATGTCTCCGCAGTGCCATCACAAAAGAAGAGATTTCAACACCTACTGGCGACGATTCCAAAAGGGGGGGAAACAAACCCCTTCCAAGCGGAGCCGAAAAATCGAAAGGAAAGGAATTGGTCTTAACCTCAAGCAAGTCTGCCCCTGCCCCCTCCGCAGCCCAAGCTGCCGAGCCAGCTGCTAAGCTAGTCGCTTCCTCCTCCTCCGCTCTTCCAAGCACCGCGTTGAGCGAGTCACTTCCTCTCGAAGGGGCTCTGGGAGCGACCCAGTCGCTCGAGCTGCAAACTCATGGGATAGTGGAGATCCATGAAGCTCAACCAATCCAAGTTGTGCCAGCTGTGTCAGTTCATGCTAAATCTGCAAAGCAACCTGCTCAAACTGCTGAAAAATCTGACCCCGCGGCCAAGCGCCAGAAAATCAAAGAGACTCTTGCAGTAAAAGCGAGTAGAGGGGAGCTAGAGAAGAAGAAGGACGAGGATGCTAAGAAGCGAGCTAAAAGAGCCGAAGCAACCCTGAAAGCCAACCTCGAGCTTCTCAGAGAACAGACCAACACACTCGTTGATGACAACATTTTGGTTCAACGGAGCTTGATGAGAAGTGGCTATATTCCGCTCACACCAGAAGTATCTGAAGTTTGTGAACTTGAAGTTGGAGTTCAAGTCTGCAAAAAGTCTTTGCTCTTCATTGAAGGACTTGAAGGATATTCCAGGGAAGATTATGAGTTCATGAGAAACATCATCCACGACAGAAAGCCCCTGTTCAATAGCGAGCTTAGTGACAAATTCAACAAAGTGTTACCGACGCTTCAGGATAGGCCCTTTCAAGAGATCGAAGAAAGAAGAGCACAACATCCTAATGCTTGATATATTGAAGATTTCATTGGAGATGATTCTAAGGAGAGATGGATGGATAGCAGAGTTAAATTCATCAAAACTTACTACTTCTGGGAAGTAGTCCACAACCAAGTGACCTGCTCAAGACTCGATGCTCTACACAACTTCATGGTTGTGTATGATGAAGAGCTTTGGAGGAGAATCCTGATAACTGCAGAGTGTGCAGAGCCGAAGATCATCATCAAAATTCTAGGGAAACAGATGTTCGTCAGACCGAAGATTGGAGAATCGATCATCATTGACCGAGGTGTCATTGATCGTGAGGTCAGGGAAGCCTTACACTTGCTTGGAATCGACAAGCCAAATTTTGCAGATAAGAAGATGATGAAGCAGCTAGTGTTTAAAGCCTACCTTGTAGAGTAATCTCTTTGTTACATCTCTCTGTGATCTATATTCCATGTCTCTCCATCTATGAAGATTTACTTTTTGTCAAGCGTCGTGCTTTTTACTTTCATTTTCACTAGCTTTGTAATTTTAATCCTTTTTGCTACAAACCTACACAACCATAAGAACTAAAAAAGAAATGATAAGACTATAAAGGATTCAGTCGCTTGGAAGTTCTTACTGTGGTAAAGTGTTGGGTTTTGGCATCATCAAAAGGGGGAAAATTTTTGGGAATTGTTAAGGATTCACATGTTAAAGGGGAACCTATTGGGACATTTAAATAAAATTATTTATGTTTTGATTCGATCCCAAAACCCTCTGTGATAATCCTATTCCCAAGCGACCCTATTTGATAAGTAAAATAGGTTAGAATTTTCAAGCTTGTAATGTTAGGAAAGTTTATTTCTTTCTAGTCGCTTTTGGTCTAGCTTACAGGTTTTCAAGTGAAGCGAGAAGGCCACTCGCTTGAGTGTGTTTTGAAGCTAAAGTGAGGCCACCCGATAAAGTGAAAGTGAGTGCTCTTGATAAAGCTAAAGCGAGTCTACCCGACAAAGCTGAAGCAAGTACTCTAGAAAAGTGAAGCGACAACGTTATGAAGCTTGAAACCGACAATTCAACTACCATCCCTTGTTCAAACTATAGTCAAGTGAAGATCCGCCGCAATTAATAAAGATCTCCACGTGGCGAGTAAGGATTGGATGTGAAAGTTGACTCGGAAGACCGACAAAGCAGCCGCTACAGTACTGCCCAGGCCAGTTACTATTATGCTTGGCCTTTAGCCATATTGGGAAAGAAGACAAAGCCGCCCTCTGAAAAGCTGGTTGTCAAGCCAAGTATTGTCGAGTGTTGAGAGACAAAGCCACCAACTTTCAAATGGCTTTAACCCATCTCTACCACTATAAATAGAGGAATGCAGAAACAAGAACACAAAAAAAAAAAAAAAAAAAAAAAAAAAAAAAAAAAAAAAAAAAAACACTTCCACAAATTTCCAGCGCTCAAAATTTGCAAGTACTCACGAGTTCAAAGCCATTTTTCTCACGAGTCCTTGAGGAAGTGTGATCGCACTATTTTCTACCACACAAAATAGGTGTAATATAAAGAAGCACGAGTATCGTATCCACAGGGATTGACAAGTCGAAAATGCACACAATACCTCTACTAAAGAACTAATGTGATGTTTAGGCTTTTGAGAATTTAGGGTTGTGGTATTTATAGACTAGGCAAATAATAAAGACTCAAGAAATCAAATAAGGAAATAAATAAACAAGGAAAATAACTAGTCAAAGAAAATACCTTAACAAGCAAGCAATTAAGTAAATAAGGCAAGTAAACAATTAAGGAAAAGTGTTGATTCTAGGGAAGCCTACCAAATCAAATCTATGCAAGCAATTAATGCATACAATTAACCAATTTAATCCAATCTAAATGTGATACATGTAAAATAACCTACACCCTGATAAAAGCAATGCAAGTCGTCACCTAATATGATCCTAATATCCTTTCGGACGCATAGATATCAAATCAAGTGCAAAATAGAACAAGTATCAATGATATAATCAACTAGGTTCAATTATGACACCCAAATCAATTATATATGCAAACATATGATAATTCAAACTCAATTAAGACAAATCAAATTATCATACCATGTATTCATGAGATCTATTATGCAACATCCTATCAAGACATATAAACATAACTATGCACACACAATTAGTGATCAATTAATCATGCATGAGAATAAGCAGCATGAAAACATGCATCTAGATTGGAAGGCTAATTGTAAACAAAAACACTTACATAAATTCAATTAGGCATTCAATCCTTAAAATCAACTAAAGAATTTAGCTAGACATAATTAAAGCAAACGTAAACACAAAAGATTTAAAGAACATAATTAAAGAGTAAGAGTAAGAAAAACTTGAACACAAATGAAGAACTTCGAATCTTGAATTTTGCATAAACTTGAAAAGCTCCAATGTTGAATACAAGAATAAAAATTCTAACATATGAAAGTGCTAGAAAGTATGAAAGGTGATAAGATGTTAAGGGGATGTTAGGGTTTACAATGCTAGGCTAGGAGTATATATAGGAGAAATTTACATAAGGAAACCTAAACCAAAAAGGAGTCTAATTAATTAAGGAGAAAAATCCCGGCTGGAACCCCCTCTCGACAGACCTCTCGATCGAGAGAGGTATCGAGAGGGTGGAAATAAGCTCTCGATCGACAACTACGGCAGAAGGTTCCTCTCGATAGACCTCTCGATCGAGAGAGGTATCGAGAGGCCTTCTCTCGAACTCAAATCTTGAACTTCGATCTTCGATCTTCACGCCTTGTCTCGTCTCGAATTTTAACATCAAAATATACCTAAAAACATAAGAAAACAGCCACAAGCATAATATTGTCCAATCTAATGAAAACCATATAAACTATAGACAATACTACATAATCGAGACTCAAAATCGACTCTTTTTGGTTATAGAAACAAGGTAAATTTCACCTATATCAAATCCCCCAAACTTAAACATTGTTCGTCCCGAACAATACCAAAACATAAACAATAGATTCTAGCATTGTGAACTATATAGACCTCAAAAATTTTTTCAAAAACAATCTCTCATGATCATGATCAAAACTATGCACACAACCTTAGCATCAATAACACAATTTATTCAATAAATTCAACTCATGCCAATCCATCAAAGAACACTCTCCAAACATGTGAGATTTACATATATAGGAGTGAACTCTCAACTCTCTCAAAGAAAAGATGTATGAAATAATGCACATCATATAGGTTCACTCAACATCAATGTAATGCAACATGTTTACCATAGGCTTGCCCCTAATCTCAACATCTCCACCTAATGTAATATCCACAAACTAAGATCAAAAAGGTCTTTATATAAGCTTGTAATGTAGGAACATTGGTTAAGGTAGGGAATGTATAGGCTAAGTGACTCAAAATAAATTTAAACCATCAACCTCTTTTCAACTCCAACCAAAGTATGGATTTTCAACTCCATCTTCTACCAACCAACACCAACTACAAACTCAAAATCTCATAGATGCAAAGTATATAACTCAAGCTAACTATCCCCTTATGCTTTTATTCTCATTTTTTTTTTCTTCTTAGAGCTCATCTAATGAATGTTCTTTCTAATGTTGAACAAAGGCTCTATTTTTTTTTTCTTTTTTTCTTTTCACAACTATTTTTTTCTAAGCTTATAGGGATAGCCAACTACACTTAATTAAGCATCTAAAACTCTTTTCTTTTTCTTCTCCACACCACAACAACTATACTTTTCAACACCTCCCACATCACCAACTAAATCCACAAAAGATACCCTTATCCATCCAAACCTCCTATCATCCAAGCTTAAGAAAGAAAGGCTCATAAAAAGGCTCAAAGAGGGTAAACAAAGATTATGATCAAGTTTAGTGTATGGGAATCATGTGGCTAAAGAAAGATGGCCTAAGATCATCTCCTAGTTCATAAATATACCAAGGTCTTGATGGAGAAATAGGGCAAGTTCTAGAAACAATGAAGCATACATGATCACTCAATCAAGGAAATAGGCATCAACATGCACAAATAGCTCAATTCTCACGGGTTCAAACTAACTAGTTCCCGACATCATAACATGCTTCAAATTCATCAAATAAAATGTGTCTCTTCGCCAAGGTTCCATGCATAATAAAGATCATGTTTTTTTTTTCTCCAAAATTCAATCAAAAATTTTCTATCATTGGCCAAAATCACAATACTATCATCACATGCTTATTTGACTCAATTTAACCTAAGACTCAAAAATAAAAGACTCTAACATACCCCAAAATAATACTAGACAAATAAGAGACTCTTAAAACAAGAAACAATTAAAATGGAGTTAACTTAGACACTCTGTCCCTCCCCCAAACTTATTTCAAAGCAAAGCAAGGAAATAAGTTTAAAGAAAAGAAGTAGGCTAAGTTAACAAACATACCTCATTGATATGGCGGCAGGAAGGGAGGGTTGTCGGGGTTATTGGGGTCGAATCGTTGATGGTGAGCCGGGTAGTGAGGATAGAAGTAGTGCATCTCATGCACCATCCTATTGTAGTTCTCCATGTAAGCTCTCTCATCCTCACACCTCTTCGCCTCATCCTCTCTTCTTCTTGCCTCATTCTCAAAATAAGTATTGAGAGTATCGAAACGACCTCCAATGTATGTACGAAGGTCCCCCACCTCGGTCCTCAAAATCTGGACTTCTTCTCGAACTCCTTGCACTTGAGATTCAACGAACTCCCTACCATCTCAATGGTAGTTGTCCATCGCCTCCATTGATTCCGTGTGCCAATCTCGCATCGTAGAGAAGTCCGGAGCTCTCATATGGAAACCGGGCTGTGGAACACCTTCATACCCTTGCGCATAAGCATCCTCCTCTTGATTATATCCTTGCTCATATTGCTCGGCCTCTACTTCATCGTCGTCCTCCTCATCATCATCGCCTCCTTCATCGGGCCTTGGACCTCCCTCGGCCCACATGAGCTCCTTGTGTTGGGGGGAGTTCATCTTCCCGTTCCCTCTCCGTAGCTTCTCATTCCCAATCACCTCGGTCAAATAGTTGTTCGGCAGCGGGAAGAGATGAACACCACTCAACCCATGTAGCTTCAAGAACCACCCGGACGTGTCGAATGAGATCATCCTCGCAAACTCCAATGTGCGTCTATCCACAAAGATGGATGTGGACACCGGCTGCTCCCGAATTTGCACATTGAAGTGTCTAGCAATCGGTGTGACGAATGCTCCTATCCCAATCTTTTGTCCTCCGAACAAGTAAGCTTGATTCTCCATGTGATCTACTAGGTAGAGGGTTGCACTTTGAGAGTGTCCTCGATATGATGTCCATACGACATGTGCGTCGGTGGCAAGGAAGGTGCCGGAGTCGTGGCGGGAGTGAATAGAGCAAGAGATCAACCGGTGGAAGTATCGAATCGTGGGATTCCGAATAGAAGTTTCTTTAGCAATCGCCGGGTTGTAGGACCTCTTTCTCTCTTCCTCGTAATCCACAAGCTGCGCCCATAAGTCTTGAAGATCGGGGTGATTGTTGCCAATGTACTCACCATTCTTCTTTCCTCCGATAATATCATTGAGTTGATCCATGTCAAGCTCCCTTGGTTGACCACCGAGTTGGAAACGAATGATGTGGGACACTTGGTTGACTCGCTCCACCACCAAAGTTGAGAGAAACTCCACCGTTAGAATGTGATAGGTCAAGTGATTGCCTTGAAAGATGTTGGTGAAGCCTCCTCGTTGCATCCTTTGGGTGATCTCATTGGCTATCCCCATCGCCACTATCGTCTCTTGATGGAGGAAACGACAATGCTTGTGCTTGAGTTGCACAAGATGTGACCATCTCCTCTTAGACTCCGCTATGGTGAGCTTAAGCTTGAACGCCTTGGGCTCCAAATTTGAGGGCATCGACCTCGCCGGCGGCATTCGGTTCTCCGGAATGGTCTTGTCATTTTTCCATGTCTCCTTGCCCTTGCTTGAAGAAGTGACCTTTTCCTTCCCCTTGCCTTTGCTTGAAGAGGTCGAAGCAACATTCTTTCCCTTGTCTCTTGCCATCTTAGTACCTGGTCAAACTCGGAATTTGCGCCGTCAACACCCCTCTCGATACACCTCTCGATCGAGAGAGGTGTCGAGAGGTAGCTACTGGACTCCAAAATTTGACCTCTCGACAGGCCTCTCGATCGAAAGAGGTGTCGAGAGGTGTTGCAATTCACGTACTGTCCTCCTCTCTCGATCGAAAACACGGGGGTCTCGATCAAGAGACATCTTGTGACAAACCTGGGCATATTAATCAAGAATCTCTCGATACACCTCTCGATCTAGAGAGGTGTCGAGAGACCCCTACTGGACAACAAAGTTTCACCTCTCGACAGGCCTCTCGATCGAGAGAGGTGTCGAGAGGCCCTGCCCATTTTTGTTTTCTACACAACACTTCAAACTTGTTAGTATATTAAGGGGTTCGACTCTAAAATACGAATAAAAAAAAATTACCTACGACTCTAAAAAAAAAGAAAACAAAAATATAATAAAAACGGGATACGAATATTGGGTTACCTCCCAACAAGTGCTACGTTTAACGTCTTTAGCCCGACGATACCTCCTTTCTAGCTCGGGTCATCAAGATAAGTGGCCGCTTTCTTGGGGTATAGAGGCAACGGCTTGAAGTAGTGCTTGAGTCGATGTCCATTCACCACGAATTTCTCACCGTCGTTCTTCAGCACTTCGAATGCACCATTCTTCAAGTCCTTATAAATAACATATGGCCCCGACCACTTGCTTTGCAATTTTCCTGGAAATAAACAAAGTCGAGAATTAAAAACAAGAACATCATCACCAATTTCAAACTTACGCTTTTTAATGCTCAAGTCGTGAAATCTCGCCGCTCGTTCTTTGTAGATCCTCGAATTCTCGAACGCCTCGTTTCTCCATTCATCAAGCTCCAACAAATCATCACACCTTTGACCCATGGCTTCCTTGAACTCGAAGTTGATCCTTCTAGTCGCCCAATAAGCTTTGTGCTCCAATTCCATTGGTAAGTGGCAAGATTTGCCAAATAACAATTGGTATGGCGACCTTCCAATTGGCATCTTGAAAGCCGTCCTATAGGCCCAAAGTGCATCGTCCAAGTACTTCGCCCACTCCTTTTTGTAGGTGACAGTCTTCTCCAAGATTTGCTTGATCTCTCGATTAGCTAGCTCGGCTTGACCGTTTGCTTGAGGGTGATAGGGCGATGTAACCTTGTGCTTGACTCCATATTTTGCAAGAAGCGATCCTAACCAACGATTGTTGAAGTGGCTCCCCCCATCACTAAGCAAAGCTCTCGGAGTTCCATACCGAGTCAAAATATTTCGCTGGAGGAATTTTATCACCACCTTCGAATCGTTGGTTGTAGTAGGAATGGCCTCGACCCATCTAGACACATACTCCACCGCAAGTAAGATGTACGAGAACCCTTGAGACTTGGGGAAAGGGCCCATGAAGTCAATCCCCCAAACATCGAAGAGTTCTACCTCCATGATAGTTCGTTGCGGCATCTCGTCCCTCTTTGTGATGTTCCCCATCCTTTGGCATCGATCACATGACTTGATGAACTCGTGGCAATCCTTGTAGATCGAAGGCCAATAGAAACCACTATGAAATATCTCGAGGGCGGTGCGATTTGCTGCAAAGTGTCCCCCATTCGGAGCGCTATGGCAATCTTTGATGATCTTTTTCCACTCCGATTGTCGAACACATCGCCTTATAACTCCATCGGCACACCTCCGGTACAAGAAAGGATCATCCCAATAGTAGAACTTGCAATCGTGGAGGAACTTCTTCTTTTGATGAGACGATAGATCCTTGGGCACATGATGAATCACCAAGTAGTTGACGATGTTGGCAAACCAAGGATTCAAATCGTCCACCTCAAAAATCTGCTCATCGGGGAAGCTTTCCTTGATAGCAATCTTCGAATCCTCTCCATCCACGGGCTGCTCAAGTCTCGAGAGATGGTCGGCCACCACATTCTCGCATCCCTTCCTATCCTTGATCTCCATATCGAACTCTTGAAGAAGAAAAATCCAGCGAACTAACCTTGGCTTCGAGTCCTTCTTGTTGAATAGGTAGCGAATGGCGGCATGGTCGGTGTGCACAATCGTGTGAGATCCCACCAAATAAGGTCTAAACTTGTCGAAAGCATAGACCACAGCGAGTAACTCCTTCTCCATGGTGGTGTAGTTCCTTTGAGCCGAGTCCAATGTCTTGCTAGCATAGTAGATCACTCGGAAAAGCTTCTCCCGTTTCTGCCCCAAAACTGCTCCTACCGCCCAATCGCTTGCATCGCACATGAGCTCGAACGGGGCACTCCAATCCGGTGATACCAAGACGGGAGTAGAGATAAGCGCCTTTTTTAATGTCTCGAAAGCTTCCAAGCAATCCTCATCGAACACTAACTTGACATCCTTCTCGAGCAATCCACACAGCAGCTTTGTGATCTTTGAAAAATCCTTGATGAACCTCCTATAGAAGTCGGCATGTCCTAAGAAACTCCTCTCCTATTTGACGTTGGTTGGTGGTGGTAACTTCTCGATGGCTACGACTTTGGCTCGATCCACCTCCAATCCTTGCGAAGACACCTTGTGACCAAGGACAACTCCTTCTTGCACCATGAAGTGGCACTTCTCCCAATTGAGAACAAGGTTCGTCTCTTCGCACCTTTGAAGCACCGTGGCAAGATTCTCCAAACATTGGTCAAAAGAAGATCCAAAGACTGAAAAATCATCCATGAATACCTCCATAATATTCTCGATCAATCCATGGAAGATGGCCATCATGCACCTTTGAAAAGTGGTCGGTGCGTTGCATAACCCAAACGGCATCCTCCGATAAGCAAAGACTCCATATGGGCATGTGAATTTCGTCTTGTGTTGGTCCTCCGGAGCGATGGCAATTTGGTTGTAGCCGGAGTATCAGTCGAGGAAGCAATAATACTCATGGCCGGCCAATCGATCGAGCATTTGATCTACGAACGGGAGGGGGAAGTGATCCTTCCTAGTTGCTGCATTGAGAAGCCGATAATCGATGCAAACTCGCCATCCCGTGACACGCCTCGTTGCAATTAGCTCCCCATTCTCATCGTTGATGACCGTCATGCCTCCTTTCTTTGACACCACTTGAGTAGGGCTCACCCACTCACTATCCGAAATAGCGTAGGTCATGCCGGCAACGAGCAACTTCAACACCTCTTTCCTCACCACTTCTTGCATCGCTAGATTCAAACGCCTTTGAGGTTGTACTCTTGGGCGATGGCCTTCCTCGAGCAATATCCTATGCATGCAAATCGAAGGACTAATACCTATGATGTCGGCAATCGTCCATCCAATTGCAGATTTGTGCTCCCTTAGAACCCTCAATAGCTTGTCCGTGTTTGCCTCCGTGAGTTGGGAAGACACGATCACCGGATACGTCTCTCCTTCTCCAAAGAATTGATACTTGAGGTGCTCGGGTAACGGCTTCAATTCCACCTTAGGGGCTGCATCCTTCTTCTCTTCCTCCTCGAGAACTCCACCATCCACCTTCTTGTTGATATCGAGGTAGGGAACTTCCTCATGTCGAAGTTTTGGTGGGTTTGCCTCCATTTGATGTAGATACTCGAGAATCTCATCACAAGCTTCATCTAACTCCTTGTAAGTATATAACGAACTTGAGATGCAATGGTTGAGTGCCTCCTCCGATGTAGGTGGTGTCAATGTCTCGATGGAGAAGATATCCTCACGATGATCGTCGGGTCTCTTCATGGCTTCATAGATAGAAATTTTCAGCTACTCGCCATTGACTCGAAATGTGAGGTCTCCATCTTGAACATCGATCAATGCTCTCCCCGTGGCTAAGAATGGCTGTCCTAAGATCAATGGTTGGTTAGCATCCTCGGGCATATCCAAGACTACGAAATCCGCGGGAAGACAAGGTTGTGCACTTGAACGAGAACGTCCTCCACTATCCATCGTGGATAAGAAACTGATCGGTCCGCCATAAGTAGGGAGATGGTGGTTGGCTTCATCCTCCCGATCTTCAGCCGGTTGAATATAGAGAGAGGCATCAAATTGATGCTAGCACCAAGATCGCATAGGACATTTTGGAAGACTTGATCTCCAATCTTGCATGCTAATGTGAACTCCCGGGATCCTTTCGCTTCAATGGTAACTTCTTTTGGATCACCGCGCTACACTCCTCCGTGAGGTTGATCGTCTCGAACTTTGCCCACTTCTTCTTTCCCGATACCGCGTCTTTGATGAACCTCATATGGTTGGGCATGTCTCGAAGTGCATCAAGAAGTGGTATGTTGATGTTGACCTTTTGTAGTATCTCCAAGAAGCGTTGATACTTCTCATCTTGCTTCGTCTTGGTCAATCTTTGCGGGAAAGGGGCCTTCGGAGTGTAAGTCGGCAATTGGGGCGGCTGCTTGGCCTCTCGACCCCCCTCTCGATCGAGAGAGGTGTCGAGAGGTACCTTCTGACTTCGACTTTTGACCTCTCGATCCCCCTCTCGATCGAGAGAGGTGTCGAGAGGGTCACATTGGATCTCCTTGTCGTAAGCCTCTCGATCCTCCTCTCGATCGATAGAGGTATCAAGAGGTGGATTCTGACTTCCAGTATTGACCTCTCGATCCCCCTCTCGATCGAGAGAGGTGTCGAGAGGCCCTCGCCTCGGCACTTGGATCCTCGTTTCCTCGCGCTCCGCATTCTTGAAGCTCTCGTCTCCTTTCTTCTCAGCTTCCAAGGATGGATTTGTGTACTTTGTGCCACTCCGAAGCTCGATAGCATGAACATGATGGTTGTTCTTCGGGTTTTGCTCGGTGTTGCTTGGGAATTGGCCGGGCTTATGGACTCCTCCTTGAGCGTTGGCTATTTGACTCATTTGCGTCTCCAACATTTGCATTTGCTTGGTCAACGCATTGATACTACTCGCCAAGTTGTTGGTTGAGGTGCTTTGAGTAGGCTCCAATGTCCTCAACTTTGCATCTTGTTGTGTCATCCTCATCTCCGATTGAGCCATATATTGACGAATCAAATCGTCGGCAGACATCTCCTTCTTTGGCTCTTGGATGACTCCGTTCTCAACATGGAAGCCGGGAGGTGGTTGCAAGGCATTATTCGGATTGGCATAAGAGAAGTTCGGATGATTTCGGTTGTTGGGAACGTAAGGTTTCTTGTATCCTCCTTGGTAGTTTGAACCTCCTTGTCCTCCTTGTCCTCCTTGTCCTCCTTGCCACTTGTTTCCTTGATTGGGTTGCCACTTGCCTCCTTGTTGCACAAAATTGGCATATTCCTCTCCGGTTGGGTTGCTTGTTCGTCTGTGACCGCATCGCACCGAAGTACTCCTTTCTTGATAGAATCCAACTCACTTGCTGTTTTTGTATACTTCTCCATCAAGTCCTCGTAAGCATCGATCCCAATGTTGGCAACTCTCCTTCTTCCAAGTCGTCGATCGGTAGCCTCTTCATAACTCGAATTCACGGTCAGCTCAATGATCTCCATAGCCACATCATACTCATTGTTCAAGAATCCTCCTTTTGAAGCGTAATCGAGCTCTTTCCTACATAACTTGTTCAAACCACGATAGAAGCACGTGATTTGATCCTCCTTGCTAATTCCATGGTTCGGGCATGCTCTCAGTAGCTTCTTAAATCTCCCCCATGCCTCGTAGAAGTGCTCATCCTCATATTGTTGGAATTGGTTGATCTCGTTGATAAGCTTTTGAGCCCTCGAAGGTGGGAATAACTTGTTGAGAAACTTCGTGCACATATCGCTCCAAGTGGTGATCTCCTTCTTGTCCAGCCCATCCAACCATTCTCGTGCATCGTCCTTGAGAGACCACACGAATAGGCTAAGCTTGAGGTAATCCGAAGACACTCCATTGGCTTTGTAGGTAGCACAAATGTCCAAAAACTGCTTCAAGTGAGCGTTCGGGTCCTCCATCGGTGTGCCTCCGTATTGGTTGGATTGCACCATGTTGATGAGGGACGTCTTGATCTCGTAGTTGTTAGCTTCCGTTGTCCCCCATCCTCCTTGCTGAAATTGGTCCACGACCGGTTTGAACCGATCGTTCAAAGTCCTCCTCACTTGATCCGCCATTGAATCGAAACTCCTTGGTGAATTGGGTGGTGAAGAAAGTGGTGAATCGATCTTGCGCGCCTCCTTCTCTCGTCTCAAAGTCCTTAGTGAGCGCTCTAACTCCAAGTCTATCGGAATAGGATTTATCCCTTTAGACACGCACTACCTAAAATCAAAGAGAGGAAAAGAAAACGTTAGATCAATAAACCGAAAATAGAAAATTAAAGCGCCTAAATCACCTATTAATTCGATTTCAAAATATGTATGTGAAATCTAATCAATCCCCGGCAACGGCGCCAAAATTTGATCGCACTATTTTCTACCACACAAAATAGGTGTAATATAAAGAAGCACGAGTATCGTATCCACAGGGATTGACAAGTCGAAAACGCACACAATACCTCTACTAAAGAACTAATGTGATGTTTAGGCTTTTGAGAATTTAGGGTTGTGGTATTTATAGACTAGGCAAATAATAAAGACTCAAGAAATCAAATAAGGAAATAAATAAACAAGGAAAATAACTAGTCAAAGAAAATAACTTAACAAGCAAGCAATTAAGTAAATAAGGTAAATAACAATTAAGGAAAAGTGTTGATTCTAGGGAAGCCTAACAAATCAAATCTATGCAAGCAATTAATGCATACAATTAACCAATTTAATCCAATCTAAATGTGATACATGTAAAATAACCTACACCCCGATAAAAGCAATGCAAGTCGTCATCTAATATGATCCTAATATCCTTTCGGACGCATAGATATCAAATCAAGTGCAAAATAGAACAAGTATCAATGATATAATCAACTAGGTTCAATTATGACACCCAAATCAATTATATATGCAAACATATGATAATTCAAACTCAATTAAGACAAATCAAATTATCATACCATGTATTCATGAGATCTATTATGCAACATCCTATCAAGGCATATAAACATAACTATGCACACACAATTAGTGATCAATTAATCATGCATGAGAATAAGCACCATGAAAACATGCATCTAGATTGGAAGGCTAATTGTAAACAAAAACACTTACATAAATTCAATTAGGCATTCAATCCCTAAAATCAACTAAGAATTTAACTAGACATAATTAAAGCAAACGTAAACACAAAAGATTTAAAGAACATAATTAAAGAGTAAGAGTAAGAAAAACTTGAACACAAATGAAGAACTTCGAATCTTGAATTTTGCATAAACTTGAAAAGATCCAATGTTGAATACAAGAATAAAAATTCTAACATATGAAAGTGCTAGAAAGTATGAAAGGTGATAAGATGTTAAGGGGATGTTAGGGTTTACAATGCTAGGCTAGGAGTATATATAGGAGAAATTTACATAAGGAAACATAAACCAAAAAGGAGTCTAATTAATTAAGGGGAAAAATCTCGGCTGGAACACCCTCTCGACAGACCTCTCGATTGAGAGAGGTATCGAGAGGGTGTGAAATAAGCTCTCGATCGACAACTGCTGCAGAAGGTTCCTCTCGATAGACCTCTCGATCGAGAGAGGTATCGAGAGGCCTTCTCTCGAACTCAAATCTTGAACTTCGATCTTCGATCTTCACGCCTTGTCTCGTCTCGGGGTTTTATCATCAAAATATACCTAAAAACATAAGAAAACACCCACAAGCATAATATTGTCCAATCTAATGAAAACCATATAAACTATAGACAATACTACAAAATCGAGACTCAAAATCGACTCTTTTTGGTTATAGAAACAAGGTAAATTTCACCTATATCAAAGTGTTCCAAGCTTTCAGTTCCATCGGAGCTTACTTTCTGCAACCTTACACTCTAGATCTAAGCCCACATATATATCCAAAGTTTAGAAGAAGAATCCTAGCCTTTGCATTTCATTGTAAAGGATTCTTCACTTAGAGCGCGTATGTTCATAAACCCAACCAAAAACACTTGTCTTCGTCTAGTCAAGTGTGTTAGTGTTGTTTGTGTTGTTTTTAAGGTTGTTGTAAGATCCAAGGTTTCACTTTCATCGATTTCAAAAACCTCGATCGAAAGGTAGATTGTGTGTTGTAGGGATCCAAGCTTGCACCTTCATCGATTGTGTGAAGCTCGATTCTTGCTTAGGTTTTTCGGGGAACCCGTAATCTCTGAAAGTTTCTTGAGTGAAAAGAAACTATTCCAGTGTGGAACAAAGTGGACGTAGGAGCTTTATCTTTGAACCACTATAAATCTCCGTCTGTAGTATCGCTCTAACCCTTACTCTTTCATTCTAAGTTTACTTGATTTGATTATCATATTTGCATTTGCACGTAAACAAAACTTAATACGAGATATTAAATACTTAAGAAAGAATAGTTCACTAAATTCAGCATACAAGCAAGTTAGCAACTCTAGAGATCAAGCTCTCGCTTTGGTCTCTGGAAAGCTTGACTGTAGATATAGCTTTTGCTTTCGTCTTAAGTCTCAAGCGTCTCTCTTTGCTTACTCTGAGGCAAGTTTGAAAAAGAAGTTAAAAACTTCTAACACACGTATTCACCCCCCCCCCCCCCCCCTCTACGTGTGTTCCTACTTGTCATTCCGGGACCAACACAACTTGTTTCCTATATGGGCATAGAACAACAAAAGGTCGAGAAAGCATGTCAATTTGCTCCTCGACCACACTCTTGAAAGAAGACTGCCCAACGCTCTACGAGGAAGAGGATAAGTTCGACGAACCTCAGGAATTGGAACTTGCCTTTGGCAAGCTCGTGGAAACTATGGTCAAAGGGAACCTCAAGGCGCACGCAATGACTGAGAAGTTCAAGGTGGAAACCAAGGAATCCTTGCAAAACATCTCTACCCAAGTAGAGTATATGTGCCAGACTTTGGCCAGGTTGGAAGTGAAACAAGAAGTGATCCTTTCTCAAGTGGAAATAAACAAATTAAATATCAATACCATGCCCTTGAGAAGCGGAGTCACTTTGCCCAAGAAGCAACTGCCACAGGAGAAGTTTGTTGTGACTTTGGAGCAACTTGAGGCACTGACTATGGGCAAGACTGAAGAGGAGCAGCCAACAAGTTTTGAGTTGGTGGACTTTGAGGACAATTCAAGGCAGATGGAGGAGGAGAACTTGTTCCAAGGCAAGATCCAGGATGTAGAAGATTGGGCAAAACACCCGCTCATGAGCAAGGAAGTGCCCAAGGCACCAGAGCCCAAAATAGAGATACCACAGAGGACCTTGTCCATGCAAGTGCCCACTTTGAGCATGGTAGATGAGGCATTGCCCATCATAACAAGTTAAGAGTCTACCATTGAAGAAGAGGGCAAGATCCAGGATCCGCTTGGGCAACATGAGCTTGCAATTGACTGTGCTTTGGTAAACACCAAGAGCATGAGCCAACCTCTATGCCCAAAATACATTTCATTCGAAGAGCCATGCCCAGTGAGAGTTCCACCAGAGAAGCTTGATTTCAAGAATAAGCTTCTCGCCTTGGCCATAATGTGTCTGATTTTTAGCTGCCTATGGGAGACTCCACTGTACACATTGCCCAAAACACTTTAACATAATAGGGGCATACACATGGACCACCAAAACTTTGTGTGGGAACCTGGTGGGCAAGGTGTGGATAAAGATGACCAAGTTAAGGAGATGATGAAGAGAGGACACGAATACTTGATGAAGGTCGAGATATTCAGATTGAAGAGAGATCATGACCAGACAATAAGGCTGAAAAGATTCGAGCATGATCTCTAAGGGCTGCTTCTTGAGTTGGAAGATCAAGACTAATGGAGGTAACACGTCGTGCCCACGATGTAAACTAAGGCGCTGACCAGGAGGCAACCTGGTAAGTTTTTCTTTTATTATTCAGTACTTTGTTGGACCAAACATCTACACACTTTGCCTACAACAAAGTGTGTGTGTGTGGTCGGTCCCTTTCCCATTTTTTTTATCAGTGTTTTCGTTTTGACCAAGCATCCTCACACTTTGCCCAAGGCAAAGTCTGTGTGTGGGCGGTCATTTTTTTTTACTAATAGCCGTGAAGGGTTGTTCTTTCCTCGTGTAGGATGGGTTGTTTATCTTGAAGGGTTTGGGCAGAATGATGATGCTAAGTTTTAGAGACCTCACCACGAGGCATATACAAAACATCATTTGCCCACTATGTTGCCAAGAAGAAGGAAGGCCAAGAATCCAGGATCGGGCAGAGGAAGAATCATTAAAGAGAAAAGCCACCAAGTCTGCCACCTCAGAGCCCCAAGACGTGGATTCCTTATCTGCCTTGGGCAAGGTCTATGAAATCTTCAACACCGTCCAGTTTGCCCAGGCCACGATCCATTGCCCATATGAGATTCAGGTTCCTTCTTGAATCATCCTTTTATGTGTTCCTCCCAATATATTCTTTAGTGTCTTATATATAAAAGAAAAGAAAAAGTGTAAGTCGTCTTTCTGCTGCACACTTTGTCCAAGGCAATGTGTGTGTGTGTGTGTGTGTGTGTGGGGGGGGGGTATGGTTGTTTGGTGTCTGTCTTTTCATTCATCCACTTACCTCTAAGGTGGGTGATCGCACTATTTTCTACCACACAAAATAGGTATAGTATACGAAAGTACGAGTATCGTATCCACATGGATTGATATATCGAAACCACACACAGTCCTCTACTTTAGAACTAAACTGATGTCTAGGCAAATAAGAGTTTAGAGTTGTGATATTTATAACTAGGCAAATAAATAAAAGACTCAATTAAGCAAACAAGGAAATAAGCAAATAGTAAAGCAAATAACAATTACGGCAAATAAACAAATAAGCAAATAACTAAACAAAATAAAGTCAAATAAATCAAATAAGGAAAAGTTTTTATTCTAGGGAAGCCTACCTAATCAAATCTATGCAAGTAATTAATGAGTACAATTAACCAATTTAATCCAATCTAGATGTGATACATAAAAAAAACCTAACACTCCGGCTAAGGTAATGTAGATCGTCACCTAATAAGATCCTAATCTCCTCTCGGATTCATAGAAATCAAATCAAGTGCAAAATAGGACAAGTATCAATAATACAATAAACTAGGTTCAACTATGACACCTAAATCGATGATATACAAACATATGATAATTCAACCTCGACTAAGATAATTAAATCATCATACCATGCTTTCATGAGATCTATTATGCAAATATCCTATTAAGGCATAAAAACATAACTATGCACACATAATTAGTGATCAAGTAATCATGCATGAGAATAAGCACCATGAAACATGTACCTAGATTGGAAGGCTAATTGTAAAACAAAAACACTCACATAAATTCAACTAGGCATTCAATCCCTAAAAATCAACTAAGGAATTTAGCTAGACATAATTAAAACAAACATAAACATAGAGAATTGAAAAACATAGTTAAAGAATAAGAGTAAGAAAAACTTGAACACAAACGAAGAACTTCGAATCTTGAATCTTGCATAAACTTGAATAAACTCCAATGTCAAATACAAGACTAAAATAAAAGCTCTAAAGTAAAATATATGAAAGGTGTTAGGGTTTACAATGCTAGACTAAGGAATATATATAGGGGAAATTTACATAAGGAAACATAGACCAAAAAGGAGTCTAATTAAAAATAAGGAAATTCTCGGCTGGAACCCCCTCTCGACACCCACCACCTCTTGATCGAGAGGTCTCTTGATCGAGAGAGGTATTGAGAGGTACTGAAAATGCTCTCGATCGATAGTTGATCCAGTAGGCTTCCTCTCGACAGACCTCTCGATCGAGAGAGGTGTCGAGAGACCTTCAATTCGCCTTCAAACTGTGGACTTCAACTTCGATTCTTCTCGCCTTGTCTCGTTTTGGTATTTTATCTTAAAAATATACCTAGAAACACAACAAAATACCCAAAAGCATAATATTGTCCAATATAATAAATATACAAAACATAGACAATAATACACAATCGAGACTCAAAAACGACTCTCTTGGACTATGAAAATCAAGTAAATTTCACCTATATCAAATCCCCCAAACTTACACATTGTCCGTCCCGAACAATACCAAAACATAAACAATAGATTCTAGCATTGTAAACTATGTAGGCCTCAAAACTTTTTTCAAAAACAAACTCATGATCATGATCAAAACTATGCACACAACCTTAGCATCAATAACACAATCTACTCAACAACTTCAAAGCATACCAATCCATCAAAGAACACTTTCCAACATGTGAGATGAGTATATATAAGTGAACACTCAACTCTCTCAAAGAAAAGATGTAAGATAATGCACATCAAAAGGGTTCACTCAACATCAATGTAGTACAACATGTTTACCACAAGCTTGCCCCTAATCTCAACATCTCCACCTAATGTACTACTCACAAACTAGGATAAAAAATGACTTTATAAAAGCTTGTAATGTAGGGATATTGGTTAAGGTAGGGAATATATAGGCTAAGTGACTCGAAAAATATCTTAAATCATCAACCTCTTTTCAACTCCAAACAAAGTATGAATTCTCATCCATCTTCTACCATCCAACACCAACTACAAAACTTCAAAATATCAAAGATGCAACAATACAATTCAAGCTAACTATCCCCTTATGCTTATATTTTTATTCTTTCTTTTCTTTTTTTCTTCTAGAGCTCAACTAAGGAATGTTCTTTCTAATGTTGAACAAAGGCTCTATTTTCTTTTTTTTTTTTTCTCTTTTTTTTTCCCCCCATTTTCTTTTTAAGCTTATAGGGATAGCTAACTATACTTAATCAAGCATCTAAAAATTCATTTTCCTTTTTTTTTTTTTTTTTTTTTCCTTCTACACCACAACAAATATTTCTATTCAACTCCTTCCATATCACCAACTACACTTTCTAAGGATACCCTTAACCATCCAAACCTCCTATCATCCAAGTTCAAGAAAGAAAGGCTCATAAAAAGGCTCAAATAAGGTAAACAAAGGTTATGCACAAGGTTAGTGTTTAGGAATCATGTGGCTACGAAAGAATGACCTAAGATCATCTCCTAATTCATAAATATACTAAGGTCTTGATGGAGAAATAGGGCAAGTTCAAGAAACAATGAAGCATACATGATCACTCAATCAAAGAATAGGCATAAATATGCACAAATAGCTCAAATCTCACGGGTTCAAACTAACTAGTTCCCGACATCATAGCATACTTCAAATTCATCAAATAAAATTGCGTCACTTCGCCAACGTTCCATGCATAATAAAGATCATGAAATTTTTCTCAAAAATCAACAAATTTTTTTTAACATCGGCCAAATTCACAATACTATCATCACATGCTTGTTCGACTCGATTTAACCTAAGACTCGAAAAATTAAAGACTCAACAAAAATAACTACTAAAAATACTAATACCCCCAATAACAAAACTAACTAAAAACTCTCAAAATAAGAAAACATATAAAATTGGGTTAACTTAGACACTCTTTCCCTCCCCCAAACTTATTTCAAAGCATAGCTAAGAAATAAGTTTAAAGAAAAGAAGTAGGCTAAGTTAACTCAATGCAATCAAAGATAGGGAGTGTTTCACTAAAAAGTGTTCGCAATAGAACGAAATCCTATCGTAGCACTAGCAAGTAAAACCCAATGTCGAATCTCGAAGGAAAACTTAGCAGGACAAATAATTATGTAGTAAAACCCTAAACTAAGAAAGCAAGTAAAGAATATTTTTGGGTTTTTGTTTTAAATCCTAGACAAGAAAATAAATCAAAGTAATAAATAAAAGCAAGTAAATAACTAATCTAAGAATTAAACTAAAGTAAAACGATTAAACTACCCAGGCAAGAATCGGAAAGAAAGCAATAAAGAAAGCAACGAAGGAAGCATAAACTACTCTTGACATGATTAATGAAATCTGTAAATTAATAGGCAAATAAATCTAACTATGAGAACTTTGAAAAACGAGAGAATTGAAAGCAACGAAAAACGAATCTAAACTAGAACTTGAAAACCGAACGAATGAAATTAAACTAAGGAAATTCAACGAAGCAATTAAGAAATCGAATCAAGAATGAAAGGAAGCAATTAAAGCAAATAAACAAAAGCAATAAAATAACTTACGAAAGTAACGAAGAACGAAGAACGCAAAATAAAATAGAAGTCTTGAATTAAATTGCAACGAACGAAGAATTCGGATCCGAAAAATAAAAAGCTAATCTAAAGTGTTGGAATGTAAAAACTAAAGCTAAAGGAAGGTAAAAGTTGATACAAATTCGTCCCAAAGTACTAGTATTTATATTAGGTAGAAAACTTCATTATATAAGGAAACTAACAGCTGGCAACGGACATCTGGACGGTCGTCCAGATCCCTTGAGGATTTGGCCGATCGTCCAGATCAGGCACTGGTGATCCACGCTCATAGCACTTGGCCGATCGTCCAGATTCCAAGCCAGCTGGTTTGGCCGATCGGCCAAACTCGAAACTGGTCCTCATGATTCTTCCTTCACTTCATGCACTTTTCCACTACAAGAAAACTGGGCTTTTGCGACATATGCGCATGCGACATTTTAAAAAAATGTCATAATTTTACGACACTTATGCTATTAGTGTTGTATATTTGGGTCAATTATGCATCATGAAAATATAGTGTCACTATTTTGCGACATCAATGCGTCATGTTGTTTTCTGTCTCGTAATTGCAACAATTGTTTTGCGATGCATCAATTGAATGTCATAATTATACTTCATATTCGGAATGATGTTGCATTTTGTGTCGTATATTTATGTCATGAAAATATTGTGTCGTTGTTTCGCAACAGTGTTGCGTCACTTTGTTTTGTGTCTTGTTATTACAACATTATATTTGTGACACATAAGTTGAATGTCATAATTATACTTTATATTTGGAATGGTGTTGCAGTTTTGTCGTTTATTTGCGTCATGAAAAAATATTGTGTCGCTATTTTGCGATAGTAATGTGTCACTTTATTTAGTGTCTCGTAATTACAACAATTTATTTGTGACACATAAATTCAATGTCGTAATTATACTTCAAATTTGGTATAGTGTTGCATTTTGTGTTGTATATTTGCGTCATTAAAATTTTATGTCACGAATTTGCGACAGTAATGCATCACTTTGTTTTGTGTCTCGTAATTAAAACAATTTATTTGCGCCTCATAAGTTTATATTTCATATTTAATATAGTGTTGCATTTTGTGTTGTGTATTTGCATCAAATATATATTATTAACATATTTTATTTTATATATTCCGTTGCGAATTTGAAGCACCACATTAATCCACATGCTTACGAGGCATCTCCTTCATCCTTCATTCAAAATTTTCTAAAATATGTATATATTTACTTATTTTATATCATAAATAATAAATTAAATTTGGGAAATCTTATTTTTATTCCTTTATTATCGATAATTATAAGTGTCAAAATTTTGTAATATACATATTTTTAGTTTAAGATATTTAACAGTATATGGACACAAAATCGATTTTGAGATGGCTCGTTCGCCAATAAAAAATTCTTTTAGTATGTATGGGATAAATTATCATTTTTTATGAAAAATTAAAAAAAAAAATCAATTTACAATATACTAGACACAAATTAAAATATATTTTGGGGTGGCATGTGGGTCAATTGACGAATTTCTTTTGTAATTCTCTAATATCAATAGCTATAATTATCAAATTTTTGTAATAAAATATAATTCAATATTTAATTTAAGATATTTGACAATATATTTGACACAAAATAATTAAGAAAAAAATAAAATAATTAAGAAAACTGTTAAGAATTAGTTTTTTTATTGATAATTAAAAAAATACTGACTATAAAATACGGAGTAGTTTCCCTCAATGCCCGGTCCCAATTTTTGCCTTAATGATCGGGTTCTCTCCTATTTTCTTTGTTTAAGTTTTGATTTTTTATGTGTGTCCTTTTGTTTATTTCGATTTATAATTCGATTTAGTTTAAATAATTATAATCCCGTCGCCACCACGTCCCAATTCCCAGAAATCAAATCGAGCCCTAGTTTGAAGACCCGTCGCCACCACGTCCGCGAGCCACCGCCGCTGAACGCCGGGACTGAGCGTCGCGACTTCCGCTGCTGTTCCCATCGCCTTCAACGAGTTGTCTTCCTCTCCTGTACTTCCTTTCTCTCTCTTCTAGTTTCTCGATTTATAACTTTCTCTCTCATATTTGCAGGTTACGGCTACGGGCGCCGACGGTACACTCACCGCTCTCCGCCGCTACCATCTAGGAATTCCAGCGTGAGTTGCGACTCTCTCTCCCTCTCTCTCCCCCCCCCCTCTCTCTCTCTCTATCGCTCTCGCTGTCACTGGATTTTCCAATTATTTGGTTGGTTTCAATTTCACTGGATTGTTCATTGTCAATTTACCTTGGAAAATTGTTAAAGTTACTACACTTCCGAAAGCAGCAGCTAATGAATGCCAATGTCTAAGAGCTGTTCAATAAGAGATTATTTAAACAAAATTATCTTGATTTAGATTTTTGTACATCTAAATATAATGCATTTGTAGCTTAATGCATCATAGGATCTTGAAAATTTGCTGAAATTGAGGTTGTGCAGTTTGAGGAGTTGATAAGATAAGCTCGTAGAAATGTTGTATCCTGGTCCAGATTTTCCCTTGAGCTGAAGGTACTAGCCTTACTACCATACTTTAGCATCAGTAGCTGCTTTCTTTTTTTACTGTGTTTGACATGTAACTTATAGTGCCGATATAAAAATTGCATTGGCTCCTCAATCGAGTACTGTCTTTAATTTACAGGAAATGTCAAACTTTTAAACACTAGAGACCTTAAAAGAGGAGTCAGTTATACAGTTATTAGGAATAACTTTCTAAGCTTTCTAGCTCCCATATAGATTATTTAACACTAGGAGGAGAAGATAGCATGTCAAGTTTAGGTAAGATCACTCATTAACAAAATACACTCAGCCCATGGGAGATTAAACATGGTATATTAAGTTAACACACAGCTTCCTGATGCAATTAAACCTCATAATCTAATTAGGAATCACCATAAGATTATTCTTGAATGTTGCTAAAGAGTTAATGGGATTATTTTCTTTTCTTGAAGAAGTTATAATTTTCAGTATGCCTATCTTCTGTGTGTGTGTGTGTAAGAGAGAGAGAGAGATTATAATTTCACCAATAGTCTCTTGAAGAAGTTATAATTTTCAGTATGCCTAAATTTACTCTGTTTTAGCTCTAACTTAAGGAGACAATAGATTAAGAGTTCCATTTTCAAGTGCTGGTGTCACCTCTTCTGGGAGGGAACACAAAATGGGACTTTTAGTTTGTTCTTTCGGTGGGAAGAAAGTACACAAAATGTGGCGAAACCTTTCTGAACTGTGTTACATGGACTTCGACATAAGCTAGGACCTTAGTTTACTGTATTCTTTAAAAGTTTATTAGCCTTTATAAATATTAAGTGAAGCCATACTGGCATACAACTCACAATGAAAGACTGCTCCTGCATTTCAGGTTTAGGCCAAGTGGAAATAGAAACTCCAGTTCACTCACCAAATACACCTGGAAGGTAAATTGAGATATTATAGGTTTATTAAATGTATTTCTTGTACCTGACTTCATCAATGTGCAGTGTGATATTTACTCTTGCTTGTTTTTTGGATCCGGACATCACCAAAAAAGAGTGTTTGGGATACCTGTTCTAGTAGTTTGGTGGCTATGTGCTATTGGATAATAATTATTTTGACTAGCAAATTATGAAATAGAATTACATTTGATAAATTTCATTTGCTGACATGTTCAACTGATATTATTATTAGTATCACATATACCACAAGTTTGAAACTTGGATACGTAAGCCTACAAGCATGGTTCATATTATCGACGTATAAATGATTAGTGGCCTCCAACTCCTGTCACTTTTGCTTGTAAATTCCTAACTATTGTGTGTATCTCTATTTTTAAATACTTATTCAACAGCTCTGCTCCGATATTTAAGTTTGTTCTTATTAAAAGTCAGATAAATAAACTGTTTTTGTCCAGGTCCAACTCATTTCAACTGGTTGACATGCAAATAAATTAGAGTTCCTGGAAATAAATTTTTGGGGGATTGTATTTTGTTATAAATGACTGGAAATAGTCTTTAATTGTGTCAACAGCTAAGCAATGGAGTTTGACAAATGTTTGGAATTTGGAGGGAATCGTACATACATTATAAAATGAATTGTTATGGAAGAGTCTTTATTATAAATTGTGAATAGACTAACAACAGAACACTTTTCACTCTCATTAGGAGTTGTATATTTAGAAGGAGTTGTATCTTTTTGTTGAATTGTTTTTATGAACTTCCAACATATCCGATTTATGTGATTGCCCTAGGATGAGATGATGCTATGAGTTGGAGACAAGAGGTTTAGCATCATTCTATTTCTACACCTTTTCTCCTCACCTCTTCGGATACTCTGTATATGTAGTTTGGTAGAAAACTAGATCAGTTTCTGATGCAAATCGAGTTTTCTCCTCTCTTTCACCTTGTATCATCATTTATTATGAACTTATGCCTACTAGTTAGCTTCATTGCCTCTTTAGTTAAGAAACAAAGCTGAAAAAAGGTATTATGAAGAACAGTTGATATCATATATCTGAGGCCCATCAGCCTCACAATAACATCTGCCCGTTTCCTCTCTTATTTTCTTCCTAACTTGTGATTTTTTGATGAGATTATTGTATTTTGTTTTGACCAACCAGCCTGTCATCTTCACACTGCAAAAGTAATAAACTTACTTCTTAAAATAAGGATGTTGTGTTGTGTGTTTCAATCTGTTTCTTTCTTAACTCTGCTCTTTGTTATTTATTTGATGCTTTTAAATGCTTTAACATGCTTGTGTCATTTTTCTCTTGTAGTAGCAGTGTCAGAGAATTCGAAAAAGCAAAAAAGTGACTGCAGGTATCGAAGCAATGAAGAATTGTTTATAGGTGACAAAGAAGCATGAATAGGATTTTATGCTGCGAAAAAAAGATATATTCGTGTATTAGGTTCTCTTAAAACATTTATAGATATTGATAGAACATTTTTATCTTTTGACTATGTTTGGAAAATCATGTACTGTGAATTATTTGTATTTTAATAAATGTATCATATTAATGCATTTAGTGTCACATATTAGAGCGAGTCATTTCAATTACTGTCGCACAAATGAAGCAAAATTTATGACATAATAATAAAGTAATGCAAATTTTGATGTATATTATACAACATTAGTTTTTTTTTTTTTTTTTTTTTTTTTTTTTTTTTTTTTTTGCAACAAAGTTTAGATGCTATAATTCTATGCGACACAAAATATGAGTCGCAAAAAAATATGACATATTTGTTGTATATTTTACGACATAAATAATTTTTTGAGACATATGTCATATGTCGCAATATTATACAACATTTAAATATGACGTTAACTGTAACAGGAAAAATTACGTCATTCTATTTGAAATGTCACAAATATATGTCGCAAATTATATGTGTCGTTTTTAATAATGTCACGTTTTGTGTCGCTAATAAATATGTGACACTAAAGCAAATGACGTGTTAAGTGTCGAGAATTTCATGCGACACATAATCAAGTGAAGCAAAATGTGTCGTTCTTGTTGCGACACAATTCAAAAAAAGTGTCTTAAAAAAACTACATAGCCTTTTGCGACATAATTTATCATGACGCACAAAGTGACGCAAATTGACTTTTGCGACACTAAAACAGGACTTTACGACACAAATTCATTGTCGCAAAAGCCCAGTTTTCTTGTAGTGTTCGTCCCGTTTTCCTCCAATTTCTCACCTTTTACTCCTACTGTTGGGAATTGTTATGGACCAATTTGTTAAGGGGGAACTATGTGGGATACTTGATAAACGAAGTCATTTGTTTTGATTGGATCCCAAAACCCCAAGTGTCCAGCTCCCAAGTGACCCACTTTGATGTAGTTAATAGGTTAGAATTTTTCTAAGCCTACTCTGTTAGGATGGCTCTTTTATTTTGCTTAGATTAAGCTTCAAAAGTTCAAGTGAAGGCCACTCGCTTGAGTGTGTTTTTCAAAGCGAAGCAAGCCAAGCAAACTGAAGTGAAGCGTGTCGAAGAACAGTGTAGCGAAGCGATCGCTACAGTAGATTCGAAGTGAGTCCGCCAAAGCGAAGCAAAGCGAGCGCTACAGTTCAAAGCCAAAGCGAAGCAAAGCAAGCGCTACAGTGAAGAGTCAAAGCTAGTCAACTCTAGTCAACAGTTTCCAAAGCAGTCACTAGGGAACTTTATTTCCCGAAGCGACTCACTACAGAATGACTACGAAGTGACTCAACTAGAGCGGACGCTACAACTTCAAAGCGAAGCGACCCACTACCTACCAGAAAGCGACAGCACAACTCCCGCCCATATTTTGAACTCCAGTCAACAGGAAATCGTAGCATTAATTACGAGATCTCCACGTGTCGAAAGCGGAGTGGAGCGGAAGAGTTGACTGCCAGGCCGACAAGGCGCCGTAACAGTACTGGGTCGCTCCAGTTACTGTTGAAATTGGAACTTAGCCATTTCCGGCAAAAATCCAAAACTGCGCATCTGAAAAGTAGCCAGCCAGTGCAAGTACTGTCGAGAGGAGGAGGGACAAGGCCACCAACCAAGCAACGGATCTCAGCCAACCCTCCGCCTATAAATAGTGAAGGATGAAGACGAAGAAGAGTAGAACACTATTTTGAGCATTCAAGCGCATACAGCAAACAAACACTCCCAAGCTTTCATAGCAATCTTCGAGTCTTTGTTTTCAAGTGTTCTCCGAGTTTCCAGTTCATCGGAACTCGTCTTCACAACCTTCACACTTAGAGTCTAAGCCCATTCCATATCAAAGCTTAGAAGAAGAGCTCTAGCCATCTTTGCACTTATTGTAAAGAGCTCTTCATAGTGTGTTCGTCAACCAAAAACCCTAAACTCTGTCTGTTAGGTTTTTGAGTGTTGTCGTTAGGTTGTCCAGATCCAAGGCTCTTCCTTCATCGATAGAAGAAGCCTCGATCGTAGAGTTGAGATCCAAGCTTACACTTACATCGTTTGTGTAAAGCTCGATCGAAACTAGGCTGTAAGGAGAGCCCGTAATCTCCCTGTTGTGTTTTGACCGAAGCAAGTGAAGCTTCCAGTCTTTGTTAGGTTTGTGTAGTGTTGCGAACCCCCTGCAGTTTGATTTTGATGATGTTTATCGAAACCACACTTAGGCATATTTTACTTGTTTAGGGTCAAGGCCGATAGATCGACCTGCTACCTGTTAGTGCAGGTCGATGCCCTTTAACGTTTAGAATCAAGTTCGATCCACCCTGTAAGAGAAAGGTCGATGTATCGACCTGCCTCAAATTGGATCGAGCTGGATCATCAGCCTGCCTATCGACCTCCCCTATCAAGCTTCCAGCTGGCATTGCCTTAGAAGATTTCAAGAGCTGGATTATAAATCAAGGTCGATGCTCCCCCTTCATGGAGCGTCACGACCTGATCCTTGCCACGTCGAGTGCCAGCAAGGACGAATATTCCCAACGGCTAGAAGTGAGTCAGCATCCAACGGCTAGTGCCACGTCAGCCCGACTTCAACGGCTAGTTTTTCAAAACTGCCTATAAATACTTCAGCCATGTTCGGATTCAAGTACGGGAAACACAAGCTATCAACGCCATATCTCTGCCCAAATCTCTCTCAAAGCTCATATCCATTCAAGTGTTCGAAATCCGATTAGTTTCCCAAACACTTGAAGAAGAGAGGTTTCCGATTCCGAAAAACACCACAACGACGAAGCGTTCACTGCTGCTTGTCGATTGTTCAAACAACTTCTTCTCCGACTTGTTCGAAGTTAGTAAGCTTGTTTTTATTTTCGCCATTATAGAGTTAGTCAAGCTCTGTAACAGCGTAAGGTTGCTTGTACGCTCTAGTACGAAGGTTGTAAGGGTCACGACCCAAAACTCGTGTCTAGTTACTCTCAAGTTAGATTGTAGCTAGAACTGATACTCAGTCAGTATAAATAAGAGAGAGGTGGATCCAAAAGAAAAGGGATTCTCAGGTCGAGTCGACCTGACGTGGACGTAGGAGGATTTCTCCGAACCACGCTACATCGCGGTGTTTCTCTCTCTCTTTATTTATTGCACTTACATTTTATTATCTAACTGACGAGCATCAATCTGCATTACACGAATCAACCTGCTACCCATATTCAGCTTTAAGATTTTTCAAAGAGTAATCAACCTCCACCAACTTCCGCATTAAACAACAGTTTGATAAATCAAGCTTGATACCATACGAGCTTGATAGATCAAACTGCCTCTGATAAGGTCGACCTTGACAATCGACCTGCAGATCGACCTGAATTTTAAAAAGTCAAAAACGGTTGGTTATTGGTGTATTCCCCCCCCCCCCCCCCCCCCCCCCCCCCCATACACCAATTACTCTTTCCCGGGACCAACAAGTGGTATCAGAGCAGTGGTTCTTTTGACCGCTGCTTTGCATACTAAAAGTTCCTTATCAAACTTTTGGTCATTTTGAACCGATCCTTAGAAAAATCTTTTCATTCATTTCATATCATATTATTTTGCAATGGAGGCTTCTCTTCTCAGGGTATGTGAAGACTTCTCCGTTCAAGGCTATGAAGATTGGAGCTTTCGAATCAAGATGTGTCTCAAGGCACATCACGTCCTTATGTGGGACATCATCGAGAACGGACCCTCCCCCATTTATGCTGCGAAGATTATCGTGGATGGAACAGCCCCCGGGGAGGCTACATACGAGAAAGTTCTTAAGAATCCTCGCGATTACACAACTGAGGAAAGGAAGGAGGCCGGTCTCGATGACTACGCAAAGGGACTCATCTCCAGCACCGTGAAGGGCGTCTACCTGGCCAAGATCAGAAATCTTGAAACGGCCAAAGAAATGTGGGACACCCTCCGGTCCATCAGCCTTGGCTCAGAGGAAATGAAGGAGAACAAGCTGTCCATGGCGTGCAGCAAGTTCGATGACTTCAAGATGGTTTCGGGAGAAACCATTGAAGCGATGAAAATTCGCTTCACCGAGATTGTTCTTGAAGTGGCTGCCATCAATCCATACAAGTATACGCAGCGCGAGAAGAATCTCAAAGTGATACGTGCCCTCCCTGCAAATTGGCACGTATACGCCGCCATGCATCCAGCCCGATCGGATTTCAACTCCCTCACCACTGAAGATCTTTTCGACATTCTTGTCGGAAATGAGTATGAGATGATCCGCATCCATGGATCAACCCAGCCTTCCACCAGCAAGAAGGCTGAGGAAAAGAACGAGGTAGCCTTCAAGGCCGACTCAGCCTCAGCTGCTACCCCAAGTCCGATTGACGAATCCATCGTCAAGAAGTTCGAGAAGATGACTCTCGACTACGCTCTAGCCGCTAGGAGAAATGAGAAGCTCCTAGGGAAGGTTGTCAAATACAAGAAATTCTACCGTGACAACAAACGAAACTTCTCAAACCGCAACCACGACCGCCCTGACAAAAAGGGAGAAGGTAAACCCTCAACCTTCAATTCTTCTAACACACCCGAGGGTGGTTGTTTCAACTGTGGCAGGCCAGGTCACTACAAAACCGACTGTCCGGATCTTACCAAGACTGAGAGAGACGAGCTCCGCGCAAAGCGCGATAAGAAGCTCAAAGATCAACGAGCTGCAATGATTGCCGAAGAAACAAAGGAAGCTCACCTCTCGGATAGCTCGTCAAGTGATGACGAAGGATACATCGCTTTCGATGAAAGTGATGATGAAGAATGCTTCGTTGGAGAGCATCAACAAAACGAGGGATCTTCAAAGGTAGATCTTCAACCCATTTCACTTTCTTTTTCTGACGATGATTGTGCAGAAGAAGGTGATGAAGACCTATCCGAGGCTGTGTCTTGGGAAGAAATCAAGAAACAGCTAGACGACTATGCCGATCTCGTGGATACACTCAAAGAGGTCGTTGAAGACAATGCTGAGCTATTGGATAAGAATGAAAAATACAAGCTAGCATTAGAAGAAAGATTCTCTCCCTACGATGAAGAAAAGGAAAGGGAGATCGAAACCCTAAAGTCAAAGGTTGACGAATTGACTTTACGGGTCAAGGAGTTCGATACCAGGGAGCTCGAGAAGAACGAATCCCTCAAGACCAAAGATGCCGAAATACACAGCCTTACCTCGAAGCTGGCTGACTTGGTAATCCGACACGAACTCCTCGTGAAAAAGGAAGAAAAACTTCAACTCACTTTAAGTCAGTTGAAGAGAAGCGGAAAGAAGTTGGAAGAAGTGCAATCCATGCAACGCAATCCGCGCGATCACTCTGGGATTGGGTTCAACGGAGAATCCAAGAAAAGCAAGGATAAAGACTGTGAGGTCAAGTTCGTTAAAGCACAGTCAAAATCAAAGAGTGTTCAGAAAGCTAATCAAGCTCTCCCTGATAAGATGGTCAAGCTGAAGAATCCAGCTCGACAGCCCCAGGCCATCCTCATAAAGCAACAAAAGAAGGAACAGCCTGTTCCTCAAAAGAAGGAAAGTCGACCTGCCCAGCAACGTCGACCTGCCCCCTATCATCAAAATCAGGTTGTTCATCAAGGGCGATACCAAGGCCAGCACTATCAAAGGCCGTATCATCCTGAGTTCTTCCACCCGGATTATCAAGGGTGCTACTGCCACTATTCTCAACAGTCAAATTTTCAAAACTGGCAGTATCAACCTGGGTTTTACGAAGAACAATATTATCAGCCTCGTCGCCCTCGCTCGAAGAAATCCAAGGCTCCTAAACCTAAGACCGCTACTGCCTCGTCCTCAGCCTCGGATAGAAGCAGACCGGTGAAGCAAATATGGGTTCCAAAGGCCGTTCCCGCAACCGATGTAGCACCCAATCTCAAATGGGTTGCTAAGTTTAATTAATTGCAGGTTGGGAAGGCTCAAAGAAGGAGCCAAGCAGCTCATGGAGCTGTATGGATCATTGATAGTGGATGCTCAAAGCACATGACGTGTGACAAAACGCCACTTTCAAACTATCAAGAACGAGACGGGCCACTTGTAACCTTTGGAGGAAATTCTAAGGGATTTACGAGAGGCCAGGGCGATCTAAGAGTTGGTAAAACAACTATTTCTAACGTCTCTTATGTTGAAGGTCTTAATCATAATTTATTCTCTGTGTCGCAATTCTGCTCTAGTGGTAAACGAGTAGAATTCACCGCTAACAAATGTCTCGTGAAAAATGAGGAAGGAGAAATTCTTCTTACCGGAATTTTGCAGGATAGACTCTATATTGTTCAATGGACAGATTGGATAGAGACCTGCCTGGTTACAAAGGCCGATTCCGAGACAAGCTGGCTATGGCACAAGAGGTTGAGTCACTTAAACTTCAAGGCCATCAACAAGCTCGCACGCAACAGGCTGGTGAACGACCTGCCAGACCAAGTCTTCGATCGTGATCACATCTGCAGAGCCTGTCAAGCCGGAAAGCAAACAAGATCATCCTTTCCAAGCGTGATGGCACAATCATCAAATCGAATTCTTGAGCTTCTCCATCTCGACCTCTTCGGTCCAGTCACTCCCTTGAGTATAAACGGTAGAAAATATGCTCTCGTTATTATAGATGATTATTCTAGATTTACGTGGGTTATTTTTATGTTCAAAAAGAAGGAGACATTGGAGAAGCTACCTGCGTTGCTGAGCAAGCTGTGCAATCAAAAGGAGAAATCCATCATCTCCATTCGATCAGATCGAGGCACCGAATTTATCAATGCAATGATCGAAGAATATTGCACAAAGAGTGGGATTCATCATCAAACTTCAGCTGCACGCACACCTCAACAAAACGGCGTGGTGGAACGTCGTAACAGGTCGCTGAAGGAAGCAGCTCGTACCATGTTGGATGAAACCAATCTTCCAAAGAAGTTTTGGGCAGAGGCCGTCAATACAGCCTGCTACACCCAAAACAGGTCGATCATCACGACCCGACATGGAAAGACTCCATACGAGCTGTGGAACAACAAGCTCCCCAGGTTAAAGTATTTTAAAGCTTTCGGGTGTTTGTGTTACATTCATAACAATGGGAAATCTCAATTAAAGACTTTTGATAGCAAGGCCGATCCAGGAGTATTTTTAGGATACTCAGAGGTTAGCAAAGCGTATAGAGTCTTTAATAAGAAAACCCTAGTTGTGGAGGTAACACCTCATGTTGTGTTTGATGAATCTACTTGTCTGTACAGAGAATCAAGTACAGGTACAGAACAGCCCGCTGCTAACAGGCCGTCTAACTCCCCCATTGACGACCTGCTAATATGGACTCCAAATGATTTGGAGGAAGAGGATCAATCTGATCCTAAGGTCACACAGCAAGGGGGAAGTGATGCAAATACTAATACGAGCTGTAATACATCAGCCGGACTTAACCAAGCTGATCCCCCTCCCTCAGTCCCCAAGACTGATGCTGTTCACGATCTTACATCACAAATCGAGCAGCTCGATAACACAATGGAGCAGCTCAACATCCAGGCCGAACAGCAGCCATATCAACAGCCTGAGCAACAGCATGTTCCCTCTGATCAACCTTCAACTCATCCGGAGTTTGACGAACCCATTAATGAGCCCGAGCCAATCATCTCAAATGAAGAAAGATCACGACGCAGACGATGGATCGATGATCATCCGAAAGAGCTCATTGTTGGGAACCCAAACCAAGGAGTGCGAACAAGAAGGACGATTGGTGAAAGTGCGCTATTAAGTTGCTATCTCTCTCGCATAGAACCCAAAGATGCCATTGAAGCTCTTCAAGATGCTGATTGGATTGAAGCCATGCAAGAAGAACTCAATGAATTCAAAAGAAATGAAGTATGGTCTCTAGTTGATCGTCCTTATCATCAGGGCGTCATTGGAGTCAAATGGGTTTACAAGAACAAGAGAGATGAATCTGGAGAAGTTGTCAGAAATAAAGCCCGATTGGTTGCAAAGGGTTACTGTCAACAAGAAGGAATCGACTATGATGAGACGTTTGCCCCCGTTGCAAGATTAGAAGCTATAAGACTGTTTCTAGCTTATGCCGCTCATCAACGATTCAAAGTCTACCAGATGGACGTTAAAAGTGCGTTCCTCAATGGCGTCCTAGAAGAGGAAGTCTATGTGGAACAGCCTCCTGGATTCGAGGAGGGAGATTCAAGCAAAGTCTACAAACTGCACAAGGCCGTCTACGGACTTAAACAAGCTCCTCGAGCTTGGTATGAGACGCTGTCATCCTTCCTCATCGAATCAGGATTCAAGCGTGGTTCAGTCGACAAGACACTATTCACTATCAAAGTGAATGAACATATCCTTTTAGTACAAATTTATGTTGATGATATCATTTTTGGATCTAAATCTCCCATTTTGTGTGAAAAAATTGGTAACCTCATGACCGAAAAATATAAAATGTCTATGATGGGGGAAATGAATTTCTTTCTAGGGTTGCAGGTAAAGCAGTCCGATGAAGGAATCTTCATTAGCCAAACAAAGTACGCACACGAGCTGGTCGACAAGTTTGGTGTCAAAGACAGCAAGCCTGTCAAAATACGTATGCTCTCTGGAGGGAAGATCGACCCGGATCCCCAAGGAAAACCTGCCAACATAACACAGTACAGGGGTATAATTGGTTCATTACTTTATCTAACTGCTAGTCGACCTCACATCACTTTTGCAGTTGGAGTGTGTGCTCGATTTCAAGCTAATCCGAAGGAATCTCACTTGGAAGCAGCAAAGAAAATCCTTCGATACATCAAAGGAACCACAAATCTAGGTCTTTGGTATCCTTGTGATGATAATTTGCAGCTTACAGGTTATTCAGATTCTGATCATGCAGGATGCAAGCTCGATAGGAAATCTACCTCGGGCACTTGCCACTTTCTCGGAAACAAGCTGATTTCGTGGTTTTCAAAGAAGCAAACTTCAGTAGCCACCTCCACCACAGAGGCCGAGTACATGGCCGCAGGAAGTTGTTGTGCACAGATCTTGTGGATCAAACAACAACTTAAGGATTATGAAGTTGAAGTTAGTGAAGTGCCAATATTCTGCGACAGCTCGAGTGCCATCGCCATTACTCAAAACCCAGTTCTTCATTCTAGATGCAAGCACGTGGATATTCGACATCACTTTATTCGTGATCACGTGGAAAAGAAGAACGTGGTTATTGAGAAGATACACACTGACATTCAACGAGCTGATATTCTAACCAAACCCCTAGCCGAAGAAAGATTCAAAATGCTATGTGGAAAGCTGGGGTTACTAAATGTTGAGACATCAGGCCGATCGTAAGCCTACAGGCCGTTATCTCCTCATCGTCCTGCCAAATTTTTTCAAAAGCTTGTGTGGGACCAACAATCGGGACCAACAAGCAGGCCGTCTCTTTACAAGCAGGCCGATATTAAGGGGGAACAGGCCGTCATCTACTCAACAGGCCAATACCATTTGAACAGGGAGACATGATTTGAACAGGCCGTGCCTATCCACAGGCCGTGTCTGTCAACAGGCCGTGTCCATCATCAGGCTGTCGACTATTCAACAGATCGACCTGTGTTCCTCAATTGAGGGGGAACACTTAGCCAAAGTGATCCATCATTTGAGGGGGAACAATGGCCAATGTCTGTCTCCAGGGCGTCTATTTCGCCAGGCCGACATCGCCAGGCCGTTCCACCTCGCCAGGTCGATGTCATATGTCCAGGCCGATATCACAAATACAGGCCGTTCATTTCGACAGGCCGTTCTCCGTCACAAGGCCGATATCATCAGGCCGATATCAACCTGAATGTAACTGCATTCATTAAGGAAGAATCAAAAGGGCAGTATCACCCTTTTGTCTTATAACTTCTTCAATACGCATTGAATTCTTCATTTATTAATGTTATTTATTTCTCAATGTGTTTCATTAGTTAAGGTTCTGATAACTTGCAGAAAATGAGGAAAAAGGGATAATGATTACCATTTTTGTAAAACATCCAGTCAAGTTTCAAGTTTTGACACATTGACCCAGAATGCATTTAATTCACTGCCTTCTCTCTGCAAAAAGTGCAAGTTATCGCACGTTCTCATATCTCACGCGCGAATGTGTAACGTTTCACATTTCACGCGCACACATCGTGTGGTTGAGAATTAAAGAGATATTTTCACCTTTTCAAATTCGAACGATCTCAACCGTTCGAAAATTCTATAAATATGGCATGCAGTTTTTCTCTCATTCTTACTTGTCTTCTTCATCTTCTTCGAAAAACCTAAACTTGTCTCTGCAAAAACTGCCGCCGTCGTGTTTATTTCTCACTGCTGGTTTTCATATTTTCACTCAATCGCACAAAGATTTCACCGTGGTTTGTATTTTATTTTTTCTCTGCTTTTAATCTCTTTTGTAAGTATTTGTTACTTATCTATCTATATCGTTGCAGAAAACCAACAACCATGGCTCAAACCTCTACTTCCGGTCGCAAAGAGATGCAGTGATCGGAAATCGAGGCCTACCTGACCGCTCGTATCAAGTATGAGCCCTACATGGTGCGCGAAAACTACGGTTTTCGCAATCTAGACTCCATGTTCGCCTTGGTGGAGAGATGCTTCCCATTCCATCAAATTATCTCCCACCGGCCGGCGAAGAATCTGCCCAGGATGGTATGCGCTTTCTTCTATAACTGGAACGAGGGAGAGTCCGTGTCTTCCCACACAGTCACCCTCGGAACCCAGAAATCCTTGGTCACCATCAACATTCTTGATGCGGTGAAGGGCGCCTTCGGTATTGGTGACGGAGGTTCAATGCAGCTCTCGGATATTTCTCAAGACCAACTGCAGCAGGTTGCAGATCGGGTCTTGATTGAGCAGAGGCAGTTCGTTCCAGTGGCCTTCAAAAGGAGCGAGCTGCGCCCCAAATTCCGCCTCCTTATGGACTTCATCCAAAAGTGCTTTCTAGGGCACGTCGGGAATTACGACCAGGTCACCCCGTTCAAGTTCCAGATCTTGATGGCCGTAATTCTCGATCTACCGATCAGTTGGGCAAAACTGATGGTCTCGCTGCTCTGGGAGGAGGCCAGACAGATCGTTTGCGAGACGGAGGGAGAGGCCATTGTGAAAGTCTCTCTTCACAACGAGAAAAGGCCGATGCGCCTCGGGTCGAAGGCCACCTGTATCATCCTTTCTTACTTCAAGAATAAGAAGTGGTCCAATGACCCGGCCTTTCCCCCCCTGTTTATTCCAAAAGATCTCCATCAGATGGAGATGGCGATTGGAGTATCGGCGCAGATTTATTACAACTCCTCAGACTCTGTCAGGGAGCACCTCGCCAGAACCGGGCAATCCAAAATTGGCTGGAGGATTCCGGATCGACCTGCTCCAAAGAAGAGGAAGGCCGATGTCGATCTGGTTCCCTCACGCCCTGTCAAGAAGTCACAGCCCGTGAAGAGGACTCCCCCTCGCAGGTCGCAGTCAGCCTCGGGTGAGCCACCCAGGCCGATGCACAAGGTTCTCCCCGTGCAGATCGAGGATCCTGCATCTCGCACAGAGTCTTCGCCCGACTCATCGCCCTCTTCATCAGCCGAACGGACTCCATCTCCAGTCCGTTCCGCCGCCGAGCCGACCGCCTCGCCGCAACGCCCTGCATCCTCTCAGCAGGTCGTTGCTCCCTCGCCAGTGAGGTCCCCCCTCGTCCAACGAGCTGGATCTGTCGAGATCCAGGATCTCACTGCGGAAGAATCTCAGCCTTCCCCAGTTCGAGATGCGCCTGTGGAGGAGGACGTCGTGCTGGAGGTCCAGCCGTTCGTTGAGCAGCCAATGTCTGCTGCTCACTCCCAAGTCGCTGCCAAGAAGGCGGAGGCCAGGCTGAAGGTCATCGACCTGATGCCGGGGATAGCCCAACTCCCCAAGTCTCTCGACCTCGCCACTCGCCTCCAGTTCTACCTGGATTGTAAGTCGAGTTATTATTACGTCTTTGAGGCGTTGCTGCAGGTCGTCACTCTCGACGACCTGAAGGTCGAGGAGCTGGCTCTTGAAGCGGAGTTCGGTTTCTACACTGTGGGGGATGCGGCCTCCAATTTTCGTCAGCTGGTGCTTCGCCGCATGAAGGTCGAAGCCAAAATTTTGGGCATCGACCTTCGCCCCCTCTATGCGCACTCTCGCGCCCTGTATAACTCCGCCACAGAAGCCGGGGACGAGTTTGATAGGATTCAAACTCCGGAGCAATCATCACCCAGGATTGAGGGTGATGATCAGCCTCTTGTCGCTGCTGCTCCGTCTCCGAAAATTGATGTGGAGGCTGTGTTGGATGAAATTTCTGCCAAGCTCGAGTCAATCATCACCAGCCTCCCAGAGCAAATCAAGCAGGCCGTAGCAGAGGCCCGGGCTGATATAGTCAAAGATGCCAAAGCCCAGGCCGATGAAGCTGCCAGGGAGCGCGTCACGGACTTTGCCGTGAAGCTTTTAAAAGAATATACCGACAAGCTCCTGCCGGGCCAGCTCGATGAGCTCAACATGGCGTCCCGTAACCAGATCGCGGAGGTATTGGAAGATTTGGCCAAGGTCGATGAGCGAGTAGAAAATCTGAATTCCTCTATCTCAAACTCGGCATCGACCTCCAATGAGCAGATCAACGCCATCCACGGCACCATCTCCTCCCTTCTCAGTGGGCAAATGGAGTTGAAGGATGCTGTGGTCAAGCTGCAGCAAGAGGATGCGACTCTTCTTTCCCTTATCAAGGCCCTGACTGATGATGTCGAAAAGGGGGAAGAAGAAAGAGCCGCCGCCGCGAAGAAGAAGAAGGCCCCAAAATCCAAAACCCCTTCAACTTCCGTGGCTCCTCTAAAGAAGCCCTCGCAGGCCGTTGCACCCAAGGCCGTTGCCGCTCATGCCGATCCCATCTCCCAGCTTGGTGCGGAGCAGGCTGCTGCCGCCAAAGCTCGATTGGCAGCCGAGGCCGATCTTATTTCCGCCATGGTTCTGGCTGGTGCTACGCCGGAGCAGGCTGCAAATCAAGAAGAGCAGCAGCGTTTCAAGGCCGAGCGCCGAGCTGCTGAAGCTAGGAGGAAGAGAGAGTTGGACTGGATCAGCCAGTCCGCTCTTGTTTTGAATGCAGGAGGATTGCAGCAGGTCGTTGATTGGCTTGATGAATCTCAGAACAACCTGCTGCGGGAGCTCAATTCTTGCTTCATCCTGCTGCACTACTTCATCAAGGACCCCTCCCTGCCTGCCGATGCCGATGAAGCGTATGCAGCCTATATGCGCAAGTTTCCGTACCAAAAATTCATTGATGATCTACGGAAAAAGGCTGCAGAGGCTGGTGTGACGATAAGGGCCCCTGCTCTTCAATATTTTGCGCCCTTACGTCTTGGTGCTTCGGAGTATTTGGATTACTCTCGAATCGACCAGTACATCGCCCAAACTGCCATCGGCCTAGGCGTCAACGTATCGAATTCCGATCCCGACTATCGTCGTATCAGGGATGGAATCTACGCGAGCATGCAGACGAAGTCAAGGGAGCAGGTCCAGGAAGAGCGCCTAGCAGCCCGTGCAAAGATCCAGGCTATGTAGATAGATGATTTTGTAATCTTTTGTTTTTCATTTATGCTCTCAGCTGGTTGTAAATTCTCTATGTATTCTGCTAACGAGCTTAATGAAACAAAATCATCCTTCGTCCTGACGACAATATCTCTTTGTCCAGGCATCTGCCTTTACTGCTTTATTTTAATTATGTTCTTATTTGCCTTTCATTTAATTCCTTATCAATCTTCATGATTGAAAAATGTTTAAGCTCTAATACCATCTTTCAGTGTTTTATCTTAGGAATTATTTGTAAAGTGTTTGGTTTCGACATCATCAAAAAGGGGGAAATTGTTGGGAACCCCCTGCAGTTTGATTTTGATGATGTTTATCGAAACCACACTTAGGCATATTTTACTTGTTTAGGGTCAAGGCCGATAGATCGACCTGCTACCTGTTAGTGCAGGTCGATGCCCTTTAACGTTTAGAATCAAGTTCGATCCACCCTGTAAGAGAAAGGTCGATGTATCGACCTGCCTCAAATTGGATCGAGCTGGATCATCAGCCTGCCTATCGACCTCCCCTATCAAGCTTCCAGCTGGCATTGCCTTAGAAGATTTCAAGAGCTGGATTATAAATCAAGGTCGATGCTCCCCCTTCATGGAGCGTCACGACCTGATCCTTGCCACGTCGAGTGCCAGCAAGGACGAATATTCCCAACGGCTAGAAGTGAGTCAGCATCCAACGGCTAGTGCCACGTCAGCCCAACTTCAACGGCTAGTTTTTCAAAACTGCCTATAAATACTTCAGCCATGTTCGGATTCAAGTACGGGAAACACAAGCTATCAACGCCATATCTCTGCCCAAATCTCTCTCAAAGCTCATATCCATTCAAGTGTTCGAAATCCGATTAGTTTCCCAAACACTTGAAGAAGAGAGGTTTCCGATTCCGAAAAACACCACAACGACGAAGCGTTCACTGCTGCTTGTCGATTGTTCAAACAACTTCTTCTCCGACTTGTTCGAAGTTAGTAAGCTTGTTTTTATTTTCGCCATTATAGAGTTAGTCAAGCTCTGTAACAGCGTAAGGTTGCTTGTACGCTCTAGTACGAAGGTTGTAAGGGTCACGACCCAAAACTCGTGTCTAGTTACTCTCAAGTTAGATTGTAGCTAGAACTGATACTCAGTCAGTATAAATAAGAGAGAGGTGGATCCAAAAGAAAAGGGATTCTCAGGTCGAGTCGACCTGACGTGGACGTAGGAGGATTTCTCCGAACCACGCTACATCGCGGTGTTTCTCTCTCTCTTTATTTATTGCACTTACATTTTATTATCTAACTGACGAGCATCAATCTGCATTACACGAATCAACCTGCTACCCATATTCAGCTTTAAGACTTTTCAAAGAGTAATCAACCTCCACCAACTTCCGCATTAAACAACAGTTTGATAAATCAAGCTTGATACCATACGAGCTTGATAGATCAAACTGCCTCTGATAAGGTCGACCTTGACAATCGACCTGCAGATCGACCTGAATTTTAAAAAGTCAAAAACGGTTGGTTATTGGTGTATTCCCCCCCCCCCCCCCCATACACCAATTACTCTTTCCCGGGACCAACATGTAGTGAACCCGCAATCACTACGTCTGTCGTTTGATCTAGGCGAGTGAAGCCCGATCTCGATCAGGTTTTTGAAGGACCCGTAACCTTCAAGTTCTTGAGTGAAAAGAACAGTTGCCGTCGTGCAACAAGTGGACGTAGGAGCTTTATCTCCGAACCACTATAATTCTTGGTGTCGTATCTCTCTTACCCTAAAACTATCTCTTGTTTGATTATTCATTGCATACTGCATCTTAAACAAACTTAATCTGGAAATTTCAATTACTTAGGAAAGATTTAGCTCACCAAATTCCGCACATACGAGTAAAGACTCCCTCTTGATCAAGTGTTCACTTCGGTCAAGTAGGCAAGCTACGTACTGTAGATCTAGCTTCAGCTAGGTCTTAAGTTTCAAAAAGAGCTCTTTACTTGTTACTCTGAGTTAAGGGATTTGAAGTTGAAAAACTTCAAAATACGTATTCACCCCCCCTCTACGTATTTTTCCTATTAACAAACCGGGACCAACACCTACAATAACCAAAGCTCCAAACAACCGAATCATAGCAAAAGACACACAAAAAGACACAAAAACACAATGAAAACGGACACGAAAACATAACGAAAAACCTAACATCTAAACACTATTCAAAATCCCCCACACTTAGACCTTTGCTTGTCCTCAAGCAATATAATCACATAACTTAGACTCAACTCAAACAATTCAAATCATAGAACATTTAATCGCCGGAATTGACAAGCAACGAACGAAATCACTTTAATCCCAAGTTACGAACAATCATCATCAACGAACTATGCGGCTTATAAATCAATCCAAGTAAGAGGAAAAGCAATGATACACACATCTCACAAATATCTAGAATCACCACAACTTAGACGTCTAGCCTACTTCCCCTTTTATTCACACATAAACATCTTTTTTTTTTAATTAGTGAACGTTTTTGGCACATAATTCACTAGGTTTAATCATCGATGGGTCACATCGAGCCTCCTAGTGCGGTTTCCCGTACCCATTGTCAAGAGGGGTAGAGTACCTACGAACACTTTTTTCTAACATACACGAGTATCATCTAGGACACCATTCATGAAATTTAATCATTCGAGGGTCTCTCGAAGCCTTTTCATGTGGTTTCCCATACTCATTACTCTAGTATTTTCATACGTTACAAGTAAGAGGAGCAGAATCATATCAACTCTTTATTCACATAAAAACACAACTCTTTTTCTTTTTTTCTTTTTTTATTAAGGGGAAAGTAAACTAGCAATCCAAAGTTGCAACAATCTAAATTTATCAATCAACCAAAAATCATTAATCATTTTCCTCAAAACACAAATCAATTCATGCCCCACAATTCATCGAATCATAATATATCACAACTCAAGACTAAACCAATTTAACTCATGCTCAAATCAATTCCAACTGTTGGGAATTGTTAAGAACAAAATGTTAAGGGGGAACTCCTATGGGACACTTCGACGTGAGTCAAATGTTTGTTTTGATTTGATCCCAAAACCCCATGTGTTATGTTCCCAAGCGACCCATTTTGATGTAGAAAATAGGTTAGAATTTTTTCTAAGCCTATACTGTTAGGATGGCTTTGATTTTGCTTCTATTTGCTTAGATTTTTAGACTACAGAAATTCCAAGTGAAGGCCACTCACTTGAGTGTGTTTTCCAAGCGAAGCGAGTCTACCGAGTCGAAGTGAAGCGTGCCGAAGAATAGCGAAGCGAAGCGAGCGCTACAGTTAAAAGCCAAAGCGAGTCAACGCGGGTCAACTCTTTTCAAGCAGTCACTAGGGGAGTTCACTTCCCAAGTACTCGCTACACTATGACACTGAAGCGACTCGATTCGAAGCGGACGCTACGAGACTAAAGCGAAGCGAGCCACTACCTACCAGAAAGCGACAGCACAACTCCTGCCCATATTTTGAACTCCAGTCAACAAAGAGATCGTCGCATTAATTACGAGATCTCCACGTGTCGAAAGCGGAGTGGTGAAGAGGAGTTGACTGCCAGGCCGACAGGGCGCCGCTACAGTACTGGCTCGCTCCAGTTACTGTTAAGTTTGTAACTTAGCCATTTTCGGCAAAGAGACAAACTGCGCACCTGCAAAAGCAACTGCCTGCGCAAAGTACTGTCGGGAGGAGGAGGGACAAGGCCACCAACCAAGCAACGGATCTCGGCATCTCTCCGCCTATAAATAGTGAAGGATCACAACGTGAAGAAGCAGAACACTTCCTGAGCATTCGAGCGCCTACTGCAAACAAACACTCCCAGATTTCTAAGCAATCTTCGAGTCTTTGTTTCCAAGTGTTCTCCGAGTTCCAGTCTCATCGGAACTCGTCTTCACAACCTTCACACTTAGAGTCTAAGCCCACTTCATATCCAAGCTTAGAAGAAGAACTCTAGCCATCTTTGCATCTACTGTAAAGAGTTCTTCATAGAAGTGTTCGTCAACCAAAAACCCTAAAGTTGTTAGGTTTTTGAGTGTCGTGTTAGGTTGTCTCGATCCAAGGCCCTACTTTCATCGATTGTAGAAGCCTCGATCATATAGTCTAGATCCAAGCTTGCACTTACATTGTTCGTGTGAAGCTCGATCGAAACTAGGCTGTAAGGAGAGCCCGGAATCTCCCTGTGTCGGACTGAAGCGAGTGAAGCTTCCAGTCCTGTTTAGGTTTTTGGTGTGAACCCGGAATCACCCAGCGTCTGTCGGATCCAGGCGAGTGAAGCCCGATCTTGACCAGGTTTTTGAAGGACCCGTAACCTTCAAGTTCTTGAGTGAAGAGAACAGTTGCTCTGTGCAACAAAGTGGACGTAGGAGCGTTATCTCCGAACCACTATAAATCCTGTGTTGTATCTCTCTAACCCTAGTCTTTCTACTTTGATTATCCATTGCACTTGCATATAAACAAACTTAACTTGGAAGTTTTAAATACTTAGGAAAGATTTTAGCTCACCAAATTTCTGCATATACGAGTAAAGACTCACTCTTGATCAAGTGCTCACTTCAGTCAAGGAGTCAAGCAACGTACTATAGATCTAGCTTCAGCTAGGTCTTAAGTTTCAAGCGAGCTCTTTACTTGTCACTCTGAGTTAAAGGGAAAAAGTTAAAAAACTTGAAATACGTATTCAACCCCCCCCCCCCCCCCCTCTACGTATTTCCCCGTTAACAAACCGGGACCAACACCAACAACTAAATACTCCATCATCAAATCATTCGAATCAATCCTAAGTCACATGCTTATATACTCAAGTTCAAACAAATTCCTAAGTGGGGAAATAAATCACGACTCAATCACATACTAGATTCGATGAAACCAAACAAATTACGAAACAAAAACGAACACATCATGCCAAAGTTTCAAAGACCCCCCCCCCCCCCCCCCACACACACACACACACACACTTAAAATCAAGCAATGTCCCCATTGCGAGAAAATAAAAAGGAAATGGATAGAAGAAATTTATCGTATGACGACAACCAGATACTTAAAATCTCGAAAGACTCCAAGTAGTACCTACAAAACAAACACCAAAACAAATACCCAAGCTTAAAATGGCACAAAATAAAGAAAAAGCAATAAAAGACTCAAACAAAAATAAAAGGACACACAATAAAGCTATGAATCGAATGGACCTCCGAACCTTGGGTCTTGCCAACGAGGATCATTAGGAGACCAAAATCGAGGATCGTTCGGGTCCAGAGGAGCAGAAGTAGAACCAATCGAGAAGTCGGTGTATCGAATCAAATGGCTCTCAATGTGGGACACCCTCCTGTCCAACCCCGTCACTTGGGTCGACAAATCATCGAACCGATTAAACACATTATGTTGGAACTGTGTAAAATCGGTCCTAAAGTCGGCCCAATAAGGTGGAACCTCGGCCTCCATAGTCTGACGAGCCCGGACTCGATCTCTCCGAGTGTAATAGTGAACTAAACGCTCATCATCGTCCGGGACGTGGTGTTGCTCCGCCTCGTCTCCATCTTCTTCATGTTCCTCGACTCCTTCTTCTTCATCCTCGCCTTGCTCGGCTTCTTCTTCCTCGTCCCCTTCTTCTTCAGCTCTTCGGATACGACGCGGGTCAGTATGATATGCACGAACTGAGGCCCGGTCCTCAACTCGAGTGAACTCAGTCTCACTCCTCATCAAGTGTGCATTTATTCAACTCGGTCGAATTCATCTCCACGCTGTGCACCAATCCCTCGACATCAGAAATGTCTACTCCAAAGTGACGAGCTAGAGTCGTCGCAACATAACCGGGTGTGGGATGGGCGCCTCTCTTCGATTGCACATTAGAAAGTTGCGTCCAAATGAAAGGAGCCAAGCACACCTTCCTGTTAAACTTAGCACTCCACAACAAATAGACCTCCATGCCATTTACCTTACTAACCTCCTTTTTACCGAAGATCATGTTAGATATAAAGCGATGGAGGATAATCAAAGCTTCATCACGTAAAAATGCAGTAGAAACACCCGAAGTTTTGAAATTATTCACACCCGACAACTGCAACCATCCCTCATCAACATTAAAATCCGAAGGCACACAATCAGAAATAGTTGGATTAGGACGAAAACCAAAGACCGATTTTATCGTCTCCTTAGAAATCTCACAAAGAACACCACGAAAAGTACATTCCTTAACAACCTCATTACCACGACGCACCAAACGAAAACTAGAATACATCTCAACACACAAACTATTATGAGCCTTCCATTCCCTAGACATGCATTGCATCAATCCCAAACGAAGAGCATATTATCTAATAGTAGGAAAAATGGGTAAACGCCTCAAGAAATCCATATCATAATGCCTAGGGGGACGTATAGCAAGAACATTCAACCGAAGGTAAAGGTTCATAGTAGCATACCTATCGGTTTCAAAAGGCACACGTTGGCGACGGCCATACTCTTGTTCGTTGTCGCCCGGTGTGTGGCGATCGAGACTCACAACGTAGGGGGTGCGATTCATGGTGGTGATGTGAGGAATTGATAAAGAACGGCACGCAAAATGAGACATGAACGAGGAGGATGAAAATTGGGTAGCCCCTAATTTGGACGGTCGTCCAGATTCTGCTAGAAATCTGGCCGATCGTCCAAATGTATTTGGCCGGTTGCGGTGTTCTGGCCGAGCACGGTGGTTCCGGCGACGTAAAGTAGTGAGCGACGGCGAACGGTGGTGGGTTGCGACGACGGTGACGGTGGTGGCGACAACAGGCAGCGACGGCGAACAGCGGTGGGCGCGAACGGCGGCGACGGCTGAGGGCGGCGACGGAGCTGGCGGCTTAGGGCGCTGGTGCCGACGACGGCGAGGCTGTAGGCGGCTGCGGTGCTGGAAGGAGGCGGGCGGCAGTTGGTTCGCGTACGAGCTGGGAGAGAAAGAGAGATAAAGGGAGAGAAAAGAGGGAGAGAATAGATTAAATAGGACAAATCATGGTCAAAATTCGACTTTGACTCGGCAAGCGAGTGGGCCCCACGATTTTTGGACGATCGTCCAGATTGCCCTAGGAATCTGGCCGATCGGCCAAATGAGAGACTGGTAGATACTTGTTGCACGGATTTGGACGATCGTCCAGATTACCCTAGGAATCTGGCCGATTGTCCAGATGATGTCCTGGATCCCCGACGCCAATTCCTGCAAAAATACTTAAACTAACACGAAAAATCAAATTTTAACAAGAAATACTACTAAAAATAAAGTTCTAAGTTTTTTTTTTTTTTTTTTTTTTTTTTTTTTTTTTTTTTTTTTTTTTACGTGGGTTGCCTCCCACCAAGCGCTCGTTTATCGTCATTAGCGTGACGTACCAAATACTCAAGAGGAAAGTGGGGGTCGGAGATGAGAATCGTCTCCACCGTTTGAGGAAATGTCGTTCCTTCAATGTACGGCTTCAATCGTGGCCCATTGACCGAGAAGATGTATCCTGAATCCTCGTTCTTGATCTCTACCGCACCATGAGAAAAAACTTATACCACCGTGTATGGACCTCCCTGATAGATCCGGGTTGGAGATCCACAACAATTTAAGAGGTTATTCATCATGTTTTGCAAGGAGCATTCATGGATAACACATTGTAATGATAAAGAGCGAGAGATTCATGAGTTTGAAGATCTATAATCACGTATTTTGTACAGAGCATTGTTTTGCGTAGAAATAACGAGTAATAATCATGCTATATACTTAAGTGAAGGGCGTATTTAGCTATAACCTAGTAAATCCATGGAGTTTAACACTCATTCAGGCAGATAATGAAGAAATGAAGTAGGGAGAAAAGAGAGAAGCGCGGAGCTCGGAGCTCAGCTAAGCTTCATCCCTCTGGATAATGAGGGTTTTACCTTAGGCTCAAGGTTGTGGGTGAAGGAGACTCTTCTCGGCGTTGAGAAGGAGGAATGGAAGTGATTGAGGATGAGGCTTCCCGGAAGAAGGCCTCGGCAGCCTTGACTGCTTGAGCTCGAGGGAGCTCGTGGAGGAGTGTGTGAGTGAGTGAATGAAACAGTAAGCAACAGTACGCAAAAGTGCGTGTTTGTGCGAAGAGTTGAGTTGTGATGTTGTTATGATGAATGAGATAGGCGACCATCCGCTATTTATAGATATATGAAAGGTGAAAAAGCAAGAGTTCATGTGAAGGAAGGACAGAAAAGGAATTTCCATGGAGGCAAGATTCCCTCCGTCATGAATGCGGTGGTCCTCACTCTAAAGTACGTAGAATCACGCGGATTGCGTGCCTCACAGAACCTAGGGTTCTGCCAGATGCTTATGGGAATTGTTCAGACCCTTCAATTCCTGGCAGATGCTAGCAAACCCCACACGACCTCGTAGCATCTGTATAAATTAGGATCTGGGCAAATCCCTACTATTCTTGTGTGAAGCTAGGCATTTGAAGTTTTTAGGGTAGGATGGTCTAACTATTATTGGAAGAACACCAAGCAACGGAGCTGATATTTATCCCTATCAGCTACTCCCCCCCCAGGTCCAGGAGCGGGCTTCATTAGCTTCTGGTGAGGTATTGGCAGGGAAAGGTTATGCTGCATATGCCGCGACGTCTTGTCACATGGAAAACAGTGCAACATTTAGTCTTCCAAGGTCAGAAAGATGCAGGAATTTTAATTTTCTTCATCATTACTTCTCCGATATGAAGAAAGCATAAGAGAAGATGGGCTTTGTTATTTTTTACCTATAAGAGGCTCTAGCTTCCCTTTATTACTCATTGCCATCGAAACCAATGACTAAACTTCATTCATTGAGCTTGAGTTTTTTCAAGATATGAAGGTGTTTTCTCCGTGTTATATGAGGTTTTGATGACTCCCTGGGGATGATTTTAAGGCTTCTCCAACTTTTTTATGATAGAATTGGCCTTATTTTCTGAAGGAAAAAGATCCACATCCTTGTTTCTCTCTTTATTTTTATTTTATTATTATTTTATTATTTTTTCGCGCGTGTGAGCACGCTCAAAGGGAGGACGATACCCCTCTTCTGGCATTAACTAGATTCTGGGGTGTTGATAGAAACGCGCTTTCTCTTCTTCCCCTTTTTCTTTTCCAAAATTTATGGATAGTAACTACTCGTTTTTCCTTATATTTTTCAAACTTCCGGAGGAAGAGAGGAAAACCCTTCCCCTTCCCTTTCAATTTCTTGACGCTCTTTCTCCCTACTGCGCAGGTATTTTCTACATTTCACCCTCCTCTTAGATTCTCCATTGTCATCTTTTTTAGAAGGCTACTATGAAATCCTCTTCTTCTCGACGAGGTACTCCTGATCATCAAGGCCGTAACAGGTCTACTAGATCTGTTTCGGGATCTGGGGTTCAGAGGGGGAACATGGAGGATAAACCAAAGAAGCAGGTCTTACCCCTAGAAAAATACGAATCTTCTGCTCTAGATAGAACAGCGTTAGACATTTTTATGAAAAGAGTAATGGAGTTTGGGGGATATTCTTTAAGGATCCCCGCGGAGAATGAGCGTCCTTCATCGTTAGAGCCTCCTCTAAAAGCCTTTTGGTTCTTTCAATTAAGAGCCGGATTGCGTTTTCCTGTGCCTCCCTTTTTCTCTCGCATTGCTCATTTATACAATGCTCCCCTGAATCAATTGAATCCAGCCTCCATTCGTAAGGCTACTTTTTTCCATATAATTGCTAGCCTGGAAGGGGTAAAAGATACAGCGTTCCTCTTCTTTCGCACCCATGAATTAAAACACAGGGACTCTCATCTGTATTTTTCTCCCAATGTTCGCTTTGCTGATATATACGGCAAGTATGAATCTATAGATAAAGATTGGCATAAGTGCTAGTTGATAGTTAGACCTCCTTCAGGCACTTCCTGGAGTATCCCTGACATTAGTTTGTATAGGAATCCTGGTAAGGAGAAAACCTCTCGGTCTCTCCCTTCTAATTTATCTTCTTGGAAAGAAGAGATAAAGTCTTCACTTTACGCGAATACCCTTCTGATCATACTATGCTTAGGCCTCTTATAGAGAGTGAAGATACTCTTTCCTTCTTTGGTTTGAAACCCAGCATTCCCTGGTCTCCTTCAATGGGTAAAACATTTCTTTGATACTATTGCTATTTTCCAATTTTTCAAGTACCCTTTGCTAGGTATATGAGTGATATCAATTTTTTCAATGTGCATAGGAATGGATGTCTCCAAACAAAATCTGAAGAAGAAAGCATCTGATAAGCTCCAACGATTGATTGCTGAGGCAAACCCCGATGATGGAGCTCCTGGTCTGGTTAAGGAAGCTTCCAAGGCTGAGCATGAAGCCTTTTCTTCCCCTACAAGGTTCTAGGAGCTTGTCTAAGCCCCCACGAGGGGCAGATGCCTCCTCTCCCTCTTGGTCGAAGGTATTGGCTTCTCGGCAGGGGAAGAGCAAAGTTTCTGCTAAATCAGGGCCAATGGTGGATGCAGAGGGCCCAGATTCTACTTCCCCGCTCCCTCTTACCCCTCCTTCGGTGGAGAGCTTTGCCTTTTCTCTACCAAGTCAGGATCTGACTACTGCAGAGGCTTCTTCTACCCCCAAAGAAGACCTGAGGATTAGTTCGACGGATCTTCCTCCTTCTTCTGATAAGAGGAAAAACTCATCCCCTCTTGGCCCCTCTGCTAAGAAGGGGCAGTATGAATCTAGCTCAATAGTCCCCAGCTCCACTCCAGGAATTATGATTCCTTCGGCTTCGGGTTTTGCTGCTTTTGGATCCCCTGCTCTGCATGAACGGGATTCTCAAGTTCAGGCTTTAAACCCTTTAGCTACATTTGCTAGCGTTAATCCTTATCTTCCTCAGAGGGAGATTCCAACCTCTCAGTCCTGTCTTTCTTCGTTTTCCACTAGCTCTTTGGCTTTAATTTATCCACTCCCTCCGTCAGAATGGTTTGGATGTTCTTCCCTCGACCATACAGGGGAGGGGTGCCAGCGTCTCCTTCCTCGGAATGGTCAGTGCGATAGACGGGGGTTTGGCTACTATGATCCTAGATAGCATTCCCCGTGAAGAGGACTGGCGGTTGGCAGCAGCTCAACCTTCTGATTTCTTACTGAAGAGGGCTGCTAGCCTCGAGCTACAGGTATATATTTAGCTTATTCGTTTCCTTTTTCCAAGATAGGAAAGTATTAGTAGTATTTACATTGGTTATCTATGCTCTTTTTAGGCTGCTAGTTGCAGATCTATGTTAGGTGTCCGCGCGTTAGCCTATGACAACCTACATGTTAATCATACTCATGCGGAGAAAGAGAAAAAGAAACTCCAGGCTGAAGTGTGTCGCCTTCAGGAGAAAACTTGTCAACATGAGGCTCTCCAGACTCTCTAGGCCCAGAAAACGAAACTTGCGAAGGAGCTGTCCGAATTAAAGAAGAAAGATCAAGATAGGGAGACTTATCTTCAGGCTCAGGAAAAAGAGATTTCCCAACTTCGAGTTAGCTCTGTTTCCTATGCTCGGCAAGCAAAGGATTTCCACGAGGCCTTAACAGCTTCTGTCATACAATTAGCAGGGGCGCATGACGCCCGTTTTGCGGAGGTAGAACAGCTTAAGAGGCAACACGAGCAAGAATTGACGCGAGTGAAAGCTTCTTCTCGAGCCGAGGGTTTAGAGTAAGGGCTGGAACAGGGCCTTACCAGGGGTATGAGGAGCTGCCGATCTCAGCTTCTTCTTACCCCTTATGGCAAGCTTTCCTTGATCACTTAATTAACCACTTGCCTGAGGCTTATCTCCACTCTCCCAGCTTCTGGGTTAGGATGACTGAACCTCTTTCCGAATGGGCGGCAAAGTCTGTGTTTGAATGTTGTAAGATGCTGGGCGTTCCTGAGAAGGCCACGACTGTAAATTTGGGTCCTATCGTGGAGGCCTTTAGTCGATCATCTGAGACTTTGACTCTCAACCGCAAAATTAGCGATCATAACCCTTGGTATCTCCGAGAGCTTCGGAAGGCGACTGAAATCCTTCACCGTCCCCATGATCATTTGGAGCCATCGCCTTCTTGGGGTCCTCCCCGTATTCAAACCTATCTCCCTGATGCTGAGGCCCAGAGGCTCTTGAAGAGAGTTTTTGAAGAGGTATTTTATGATCCAAGAACCCCTTTTTTACTGGTATTTATGTTGTTGGTGCTTAAGGATCAACAATTCCCTTGATTACTCATTATTTTTATAATTCGTTATTGTATGATGCTTTTACTTATTTTTTAGGAAAAAGAGTTTCCTGATCTACTCCCACCCAGATGCGAGCTTCCTTTTGAGGTCTTCTCCCGAATGGCTCTCCTCTGATTCTTCAGATACAGAGTCTGACAGTGCCATTCACACTTTGGCTGACCAAGCTGCCTCTCTCAAGGGCCCTGGGAAAGTCTCCGCTACTTCTTCCGCGGAGATTCAGGCGGAAGGAATAGCCGAAGCTAACATCCCTACCTCTGGAACTGGGCAGATCAATGAGGAGCCCATTACTACTCATGACCCTTCTGCAGTCTCTTCGATTATTAATACTACAGCCTCTTCCTCCGAAGATCCTTCGGGGCTTGCTCAAGATACCACTGTTGGCCCTAATCAGGACGCTTCTGCGGATCCCAGCCAAGATGCTGCCAATCGCTTTGTAGATAACTTGTTTAATTCTGACACTGCGGACCCTTCCGTTCAAAATTAGCATTCCTTTATCGACCTCTCATTTATGTCGACTGCTGTTTCTAAAACAAGTCTTTTCTGCTTCTGTTCTAGATCTTGTTCTAAGTTTTTGGGCGACTGGAATTTTATTTTCCAGGTTTTACCTTCTGTTTTTGTCAGCGTGATCTCTTTTATTTTCATGAATATATGACTTTTCGTTTTGTTCCAACCCGAAATCGATATAGAAAAAACATTTTAAGATAATGGGATGTGGATATTGCTCTTAGGGGGATACTCCCTAGTCCCTACTCCCCCCCCCCCCAAGTGAGGTATAAGGAATCGGAGGAATTATACCTCATCTTGGGTGATACTTATAAAAAAGTGCTTCTTTAACTTTAAGGACTTAGTTCAGTTTTTCCCATATATTATAAAACTAAGGAATAAAGCATTTGTCAAAAGGTATCATTGACCTTGTTCTCTTTTCTGACATACTCCAGGAGCTCCCCTTCTTGGATCAATTTTTCAATAGCGATTTTCAAATTTCTGCATTCGTTGGTCACATGTCCGTAATCATTGTGGAACCTGCAGAACTTGTCAGAGGGTGGTTTCCTTGAGGGATGTTTATGTCTCGCAGGGATCTGCACTCCTGGTTTCTTCATGACTATTTCGAACAGATCATCAGGTTGTTTTGTCAAAGGAGTGAATGGACTCAAGGAGCGCTCGTCTTGATCTGTTTTCCAAGCATCTGGTGCCGCTCTCTTTTTGTCTTCAGGCTTCTTTTCTTTCTGAGAAGCTAACTCAACTCTCTTGTTGCTTACGGCTTCTTCCATATGGATATATTTTTGAACCCTTGTTAGTAGCTCCCCAAAAGAGGTAGCTTCTTTCTTGATGAGGGAAGCGAAGAATTGCCCTGGCTTCAAGCCGTCTACACAGGCATGCACTTTTAGCTTAGGCTCCAATCCTGGGATTTCCAGGACGGCCTCGTTGAAACGCATCATGTAGTCTCTCAGACTCTCATTGGTCCCTTGCTTAATAGTTGTTAGATGTAGAGAGTTTCTAGTTGTTCTTTTAGCACTGACGAACTGTTGGAGAAAAACTTCCCTCAGATCCATGAAGGAGTGGATAGAAGCTTTTGGTAACTGCTTGAACCAATGTTGAGCAGTCCCTGACAAAGTTGTGAGGAATACTCGGCACTTGACGCCCTCTGAATATTGATGGAGGAGGCATAAGCTCTCAATTTCATTAAATGTTCTTCAGGATCTCTCTTTCCTTGGTACTCGCAAGAGATTGTTTTGAAGTTGCTGGGAACATGATCGGTTTGAATGTTTGCAGAGAATGGACTATTCTCATCGATATATAAGGAGAAAAGCTCCGAATTGTCCCCCTTACTCTTGTTATTGAGAGAGTGTTTATGATTTTCTTCTTCATTTAGGTTGCGAATTTCTCTTTCGCTTGCCCCTGTTTCCTTTGAGGTCCTCTCTACAGCTTGCTTCTGCTATTTTAGCCTTTTTACTTCTTTTGCCAAGAGCTTCATCTGCTCTTGTTGCTGGGCATACTTCTTGGCCCATGTGTTATTGGTGTTTTCATTAAGGTTCCCCTCAATTTCCTCAGGTCCTTCTTCGTCTGGGGATTCCCAGTCAGTAGAGAATCCCTCCTCTGTATCATCCACTATAGGAGGCAACTTCGAGACCGGTTTTTGATTTTTGTTCGGATTTATAGGCTTCTGCTTATGTGATGCAGGTGTGCTCTTGCTTCCTCCACCCTCTTGGGTTTCCCCCGGGGGAACTGGGGTTTGGGAGTTCATCCCCAGAGCGTGGAGTCTTTTCTCGACAGCCCCTTCAACCACGCCTTCTACGAGCGTTTTCATTTGGAGGAGCATAGTTGGAGAGAACTGAGCCTCCATGTTGACACTGGCCTCTGTCACCACGGTGCCTTTTCCTTTATTCCCAAGTGGGGAATTTGCTGGATTTCCAGTAGCTTGGCCGGCTTCTTTCGAAGCAGCATCTGGGGCAGTATTCATCTTTGCAAAGTTCTGCAAATATTTAAGGATGCTTAGAGAAATTAGTTTCAGATGCTCCTCAAAGGAAGTTTAATTCATGTTTGATAGATTCTTCTGTAGTCATAAACATTTTATAGTAGTTTTAACAAACATTGTCTATTTGCTACAAGGCTTTCTTAGGAGGTGGCTTTTGCTAGTATGAGGTTGAAGTCAATGAAGCCTGCTTTTGCAAGGTCCATTATTAGGGTTTCCGCTTTCCTAAAGCGTTCTTTATGAAGCTTTTGAAAAGGATATGATTATGGTGGGAGGTCCCTCAGGACTTCGTATAGAGTCCTATTTTATAAGACTCGATGCAAGGTGTTTGGTCATGCAGACCTTTTATGCATAATGCATACTACGGAGAGTTTTTTAGGCGATGCCTACTTTGCGGGGTTTTTTTAGTGGGACGTTCCTTGTTAGACAACGTTTAATGAGAATAATATCCTTCGTACGGGAGTTATGAGGATATGGTCTTTTAAGTAGAACATGCAAGAATGGTGCCTATTGAGTAAGGCTCAGGAAGGATTCCGCCCATCATATGGGGTGTTGGGAACCCCTTGCAGTTTGATTTTGATGATGTTTTTCGAAACCACACTTAGGCATATTTTCACTTGTTTAGGGTCAAGGCCGATAGATCGACCTGCTACCTGTTAGTGCAGGTCGATGCTCTCTAAAGTTTAAATACAAGTTTGATCCACTCTGTAAGAGAAAGGTTGTTTATCGACCTGCCTCATTCGGATCGAGCTGTTATATCTAGCTGTCTATCGACCTTCCTTATCAAGCTTCCAGCCTGCTTTGACTTAGAAGATTTCAAGAGCTGGATTATCATATCAAGGCCGTTGATCCACCTTCATGGAGCAACACGACCTGATCCTTGCCACGTGGTATGCCAGCAAGGACGAAACTTCCCAACGGCTAGAAGTGAGTCACGCCCCAACGGCTAGTGCCACATCATCCAGACTCCAACGGCTAGTTTTCAAAAACCGCCTATAAATACTTCATGCCATTATCGGATTCAAACACGGGGAAACTCAAGCTATCAACGCAAATACTCTGCCAAATTCTCTCTCAAAGCTCATATCCTTTCAAGTGTTCGAAATTCCATTAGTTTCCCAAACACTTGACGAATAGAGATTTTAGACTCCGATAAAAGCCCCAACGACGAAGCGATCACTGCTGCTTGTCGTTGATTCAACAACTTCTTCTCCAACTCGTTCGAAGTTAGAAAGTTTGTTTTGTGTTTTTCACCATTATAGAGTTAGTCAAGCTCTGTAGTAAGTGAAAGGTTGTTTGTACGTTTTTGTACGAAAGGTTGTAAGGGTCACGACCCAAAACTCGTGTCTAGATATATTCAAGTTAGAGTATATTTAGAACTGATACTCAGTCAGTATAAATAAGAGAGAAGTTGGATCCGAAGGTAAAGGGATTCTCAGGTCAAGTCGACCTGACGTGGACGTAGGAGGGTTTCTCCGAACCACGCTAAATTGCGGTGTCTATCTCTCTCTCTTTATTTATTGCTCTTTCTATATTTTATCTATCTGAAAAGCATCAACCTGCATTTCACGAAACAACCTGCATTTGCTTATCGACCTTAGATTTTTCAAAGAGTTAATCAACCTCCAACTTCTGCATAAGCACAGTTTGATAAATCAAGCTTGTTATCAAACGAGCGTGATAGATCAATCTGCCTCTGATAGGATCGACCTTGACAGTCGACCTCTTTATCGACCTGATTTTCAAAAACGTCGAAAACGGTTGGTTATTGGTGTATTCCCCCCCCCCCCCCCCAATACACCAATTACTCTTTTTCGGGACCAACAAGTGGTATCAGAGCAGTGGTTCTTTTGACCGCTGCTTTGCATACTAAAAGTTTTTATCAAGCTTTTGGTCGTTTTGAACCGATCCATTTGAAAAATCTTTTCATTCATACATATCATATTATCTGCAATGGAGGCTTCTCTTCTCAGGGTTTGTGAAGATTTCTCCATACAAGGCTATGAAGATTGGAGCTTCAGAATCAAGATGTGTCTCAAAGCACATCACGTCCTCATGTGGGAGGTCATCAAAAATGGCCCCACTCCCATTTATGCAGCGAAGATCATCGTTGAAGGAACGTCCCCCGGGGAGGCCACATACGAGAAGATCCTCAAAAATCCTCGCTACTACACAACCGAGGAAAGGAAGGAGGCCAGTCTCGATGATTATGCAAAGGGACTCATCTCTAGCACTGTAAAGGGCGTCTATCTTGCCAAGATCCGAAATCTTGAGACTGCCAAAGAAATGTGGGACACCCTCCGGTCCATCAGCCTGGGTTCAGAAGAGATGAAGGAGAACAAGCTGTCCATGGAGTGCAGCAAGTTCGATGACTTCAAGATGATTTCGGGTGATACCATAGAAGCAATGAAGATTCGCTTCACCGAAATAATTCTCGAGGTCGGTGCAATCAACCCTCTCAAATATACGCAGCGCGAGAAAAATCTTAAAGTGATGCGTGCTCTACCCGCAAACTGGCACGTATACACCGCCATGCATCCAGCCCGTTCCGACTTCAACTCTCTCACCACTGAAGATCTTTTCGACATTCTTGTCGGAAATGAATATGAGATGATCCGCATTCAAGGGTCAGCACAGCCTTCTACCAGCAAGAAGGCCGATGAAAAGAATGACAAGGAGGTAGCCTTCAAGGCCGAGTCAGCCTCTGCTGCTACCCCAAGCTCGATTGACGAATCCATCGTCACAAAGTTCGAGAAGATGACTCTCGACTATGCTCTCGCTGCTAGGAGAAATGAGAAGCTCCTAGGAAAAGTTGTCAAATACAAGAAATTCTACCGTGACAATAAGCGAAATTTCTCAAACCGCAACCACGACCGCCCTGACAAAAAGGGAGAAGGTAAACCATCAACCTTCAATTCTTCTAACACACCCGAGGGTGGTTGTTTTGGTTGTGGCAGGCCAGGTCACTACAAGACCGATTGTCCCAATCTGACAAAGGCCGAGAGAGACGAGCTCCGTGCAAAGCGCGATAAGAAGCTCAAGGATCAACGAGCTGCCATGATCGCCGAAGAAACAAAGGAGGCTCACCTCTCAGACAGCTCGTCAAGTGATGACGAGGGTTACATCGCTTTCGACGAAAGTGATGATGAAGAATGTTTTGTTGGAGAACACCAACAAACCGAGGGATCTTCAAAGGTAGATCCTCAACCCATTTCACTTTCTTTCTCTGACGATGAATGTGCAGAAGAAGGTGAAGAACTATCCGAGGCTGTGTCTTGGGAAGAAATCAAGAAACAGCTCGATGATTATGCCGATCTCGTGGTTACACTCAAAGAGGTCGTTGAAGATAATGCTGAGCTGATGAACAAGAATGAAGAATACAAGCTAGCATTAGAAGGAAAATTCACTCCCTATGATGAAGAAAAGGAAAAGGAGATCGAAGCCCTAAAGTCAAAAATTGAAGAATTGACTTTCCGAGTAAAGGAGTTCGATACCAGGGCGCTCGAGAAGGACGAGTCCCTCAAAATCAAAGATGCCGAAATTCACAGCCTTACATCAAAGTTGGCTGACTTGGTTATTCGACACGAACTCCTCGTGGAAAAAGAAGGAAAGCTTCAACTCACCTTGAGTCAGTTGAAGAAAAGCGGAAAGAAATTGGAAGAGGTCCAATCCATGCAACGCAATCCACGCGATCACTCTGGTATTGGATTTAGTGGAAAATCCAAGGAAAGCAAGGATAAAGACTGCGAGATCAAGTTCGTGAAGGCGAAGTCAAAATTAAAGAATATCCGGAAAGCTCATCAAGCTCTGCCAGATAAGATGGTCAAGCTGAAGAATTCAGTTCGACAGCCCCAAGCCATTCTTTTAAAGCAACACAAGAAGACCGATCTACATAAGAAGGAACAGCCTGTTCCTCAAAAGAAAGTGAGTCGACCTGCCCAGTATCGTCGACCTGCCCCTATTCATCAAAAGCAGGCTGTTCATCAAGGGCGTTACGAAGGCCAGTACTATCAAAGGCCGTATCACCCTTAGTTCTTCAACCCGGCTCAACAAGGGTGTTACTGCCACTATCCACAACAGTCAAACTTTCAAGACTGGCAGTATCAACCTGGTTTTCATGAAGAGCATCATTGTCAGCCTCGCCGCCCATGCTCAAACAAATCCAAGGCTCCCAAGCCCAAGATCGCCACTGCCTCGTCCTCAGCCTCGGATAGAAGCAGACCGGCGAAACAAATCTGGATCCCAAAGGTCGTTCCCGCAACCGATGTAGCACCCAATCTCAAATGGGTTGTAAGCTTAATTAATTGCAGGTCGGGAAGGATCAAAGAAGGAGCCAAGCAGCTCATGGAGCTGTATGGATCATTGATAGTGGATGCTTCAAGCACATGACGTGTGACAAAACGCTACTATCAAATTATCAAGAACGAGACGGGCCACTTGTAACCTTTGGAGGAAATTCGAAGGGTCACACACGAGGCCAGGGCGATCTAAAAGTTGGAAAAACAACTATTTCTAATGTCTCGTTTGTTGAAGGTCTTAATCATAACTTATGCTCTGTGTCGCAATTCTGCTCGAATGGTAAACAAGTAGAATTCACCGCTAACAAATGTCTCGTGAGAAATGAGGAAGGAGAAATACTCCTTACCGGAATTTTGCAGGATAGACTCTACATAGTTCAATGGACTGATGGGATAGAGACCTGCCTGATCACAAAGGCTGATTCCGAGACAAGCTGGTTATGGCACAAGAGTCTGAGTCATTTAAACTTCAAGACCATCAACAAGCTCGCACGCAACAAACTGGTGAACGACTTGCCAGATCAAGTCTTCGATCGTGATCACATTTGCTAAGCCTGTCAAGCTGGAAAGCAAACAAGATCATCCTTTCCAAGTGTGACGGCACAAGCTTCAAATCGAATTCTTGAGCTTCTCCATCTCGACCTCTTTGGTCCAGTCACTCTCTTGAGTATAAACGGTAGAAAATACGCTCTCGTTATTATAGATGACTATTCTAGATTTACGTGGGTTATTTTCATGTACAAAAAGAAGGAGACTTTGGAGAAGCTACCCGCGTTGCTGAGCAAACTGTGCAATCAAAAGGAGAAATCCATCATCTCCATTCGATCCGATCGAGGCACCGAATTTATCAATGCGATGATCGAAGAATATTGCACAAAGAGTGGAATTCATCATCAAACCTCAGCAGCTCGTACACCTCAACAAAACGGCGTAGTGGAGCGCCGTAACAGGTCGCTGAAGGAAGCAGCTCGTACCATGTTGGACGAAACCAACCTTCCAAAGAAGTTTTGGGCAGAGGCCGTTAACACAGCCTGCTATACCCAAAGTAGGTCGATCATCACTACCCAACATGGAAAGACTCCTTATGAGCTGTGGAACAACAAGCTCCCCAGGTTAAAGTATTTTAAATCTTTTGGATGCTTGTGTTACATACATAACAATGGGAAATCCCAATTAAAAACTTTTGATAGCAAGGCCGATCCAGGAGTATTTTTAGGATATTCGGAGGTTAGCAAAGCTTATAGAGTTTTTAATAAGAAAACCCTAGTTGTGGAGGTAACACCTCATGTTGTGTTTGATGAATCTACTTGTCTGTACAGAGAGTTAAGTACAAGTCAAGATTATTCCGTTACTAACATATCGTTCAACTCCCCCATCGACGACCTGCTAGTGTGGACTCCAACTGATCTAGAGGAAGAGGATCAATCTGATCCGAAGGTCACACAGCAAAGGGGAAATGATGCAAGTGATGTTTCTACATCGAGCTGTAATACATCAGCTGGAATTAACCAGGCTGATCCCCCATTCTCAGTACCCCAGACTGATGTTGTTAACGACCTTACATCACAAATCGAGCAGCTCGATGATGCAATGAAGCAGCTCAATACTCAGTCCGATCAGCAGCTTGATCAACAACCCGAGCAACAACACTTGTTCACTGATCAACCTTCAGCTCACCCAGAGTTTGACGAACCTATTAATGAGCCCGATCCAATTATTTCAAACGAAGAAAGATCACGACGCAGTCGATGGATCGATGATCATCCAAAAGAGCTCATTATTGGGAACCCAAACCAAAGAGTGCGGACAAGAAGAACGATAGGTGAAAGTGCGCTACTAAGCTGCTATCTCTCTCGTATAGAACCCAAAGATGCCATTGAAGCTCTTCGTGATGCTGACTGGATTCAAGCCATGCAAGAAGAACTCAATGAATTCAAAAGAAATGAAGTATAGTCTCTAGTTGATCGTCCTTATCATCAGGGCGTCAGTGGAGTCAAATGGGTCTACAAAACAAGAGAGATGAATCTGGAGAAGTTGTCAGAAATAAAGCCCGATTGGTAGCAAAGGGTTACTGTCAACAAGAAGGAATCGATTATGATGAGACGTTTGCCCCCGTCGCTAGATTAGAAGCTATAAGGCTGTTTCTAGCTTATACCACTCATCAACGATTCAAAGTCTACCAGATGGATGTAAAGAGCGCGTTCCTCAATGGCGTTCTCGAAGAAGAAGTCTATGTGGAACAGCCTCCAGGATTCGAAGAGGGTGATTCGAGCAAAGTCTACAAACTACACAAGGCCGTCTACGGACTTAAGCAAGCTCCTCGAGCTTGGTATGAGACGCTATCATCCTTTCTCATCGAATCCGGATTCAAGCGTGGTTCTGTTGACAAAACGTTATTCACTATCAAAGTGAATGAACATATCCTTTTAGTACAAATTTATGTTGATGACATTATTTTTGGATCTAAGTCTCCCCTATTATGCGAAAAATTTGGTAACCTCATGACAGACAAATATAAAATGTCTATGATGGGGGAAATGAATTTCTTTCTAGGGTTGCAGGTCAAGCAGTCCGATGAAGGAATCTTCATTAGCCAAACTAAGTACGCATACGAGCTGGTCGATAAGTTTGGTGTCAAAGACAGCAAGCCCGTCAAAATACCGATGCTCTCTGGTGGGAAGATCGACCCGGATCCAGAAGGAAAACCTGCCAACATAACACTGTACAGGGGTATTATTGGTTCATTACTTTATCTAACTGCGAGTCGACCTGATATCACTTTTGCAGTTGGAGTGTGTGCTCGATATCAAGCTAATCCGAAGGAATCTCACTTGGAAGCGGCAAAGAAAATTCTTCGATACATCAAAGGAACCGTAAACTTAGGTCTTTGGTATCCTTATGATGATAATTTGCAGCTTACAGGTTATTCAGATTCTGATCATGCAGGGTGCAAGCTCGATAGGAAATCTACCTCCGGCACTTGCCAATTTCTCGGAAACAAGCTGATATCATGATTTTCAAAGAAACAAACTTCAGTAGCCACCTCCACCACAGAGGCCGAGTATATGGCCGCAGGGAGTTGTTGCGCACAAATCTCGTGGCTCAAACAACAACTCAAAGATTACGAAGTTGAAGTCAGTGAAGTGCCCATATTCTGCGATAGTTCGAGTGCTATCGCCATTACTCAAAATCCAGTTCTCACACAAGATGCAAACACGTGGATATTCGACATCACTTTATCCGTGATCACGTGGAAAAGAAGAACGTGGTTATTGAGAAGATACACACTGATATTCAACGGGCTGATATCCTAACCAAACCACTAGCCGAAGAAAGATTCAAAATGTTGTGTGGAAAGTTAGGCTTATTAAACGTTGAGTCAACAGGCCGTTCGTGAGTCAACAGGCCGTCACCTTTTAAACAGGCCGTTTCTAGTCAACAGGTCGTCATCTATTCAACAGGCCGATAGTCAAACGACAGATCGTTCCCTTTCAACAGGCCGTCGACTAGTAAACAGGTCATTTCCAATTAACCAGTCAACAGCTCGTTATCAGACTGATATGAGTCAACAGTCCAAGACTATAAATCTTAGATCGACTTGTGTTCCTCAAACACTTGATCAAGTGATCCATCAATTGAGGGGGAACAAAGGCCGATATCTACCACCAGGTCGATATCACAAAGTCCAGGCCGTTCTCATTTCATCAGGCCGCTACCAACCTGAATGCAATCCGCATTATTGAAGGGGGAATCAAAGGGGTAGTATCACCCTTTTGTCTTTCATTTAACTTCTTTAATACGCAATAAATTCTCTCTATTATTGATATTTATTTCTCAATGTGTTACATTGTTTAAGGCTCTGTTGTTTTGCAGAAATTAAGGGAAAAGGGAGTAATCATTGTTATTTTTTGCAACCTATCTAGTCAAGTGTCAAATATTGACACATTGACCGAGGTCGCATTTAATTCCCTGCTGTCCTTTTTGAAAAAGTGCAAGAATACGCACGTTTATTTTTAACTCACGCGCGGATGTGAATCGTTTCGTATTCCACGCGCTCTCAATCGTGTGGACGAGAATTAAAGTAGAAACTTTAAACCCTTCAAATTCGAGTGATCCCAACCATTCAAACTGTCTATATATATCATGAAGTCTTCATTCGAAACGTTACTTACTCTTTTCTCTCATCGTTTTCTGCAAAAACCTAATTTCCTCATTCTCTGCTAAAACATCAGCCGCTGTCGTGCTCTTTTCGCCATTTTCTCCCTTCTCCGTCAACGTTCTTACACATCTACCCTTATATAATGGCAGAAAAATCATCTTCCGGCCTTCCGGAAATGGAATGGGATGCGATCGCTGCTTATTTGAAATCCCGCATCAAATACGAGCCGTACATGGTTCGTGAGACCTTCGGGTTTCGCGATCTGGAGTCGATGTACGCCCTGGTGGAAACTTGTCTTCCTTTCCACCGGATTATCTCTGCCCGACCGCCGAAACTTCTTCCAAAGGTCGTGAGTGCGTTCTTTTACAATTGGAACAAGGGCGACTCCATCTCCACCCATTCCGTGTCTCTCGGGAGTCAGCAATCCGCCCACCACATCAACGTCCTCGACGCCGTGAAGGTCGCCTTCAGCATTGGGGAGGGTGGGTCGCTGCAACTTTCTGAAATATCTCGCCCTCAACTGCAGGAAGTACTTGACCGCGTTCTCATGGAGCCTAGACCGTATTTGGCGAGTACGTTCAAGAGGAGTGAGCTCCGTCCCAAGTACAGGCTACTTGTGGACTTTGTGCAGAGGTGCTTTCTAGGGCACCTCGGAAATCACGACCAGGTCACGCCGTTAAAGTTCCAAATTATGACGGCCGTGATTCTCAACCTGCCCATCAGCTGGGCCAAGCTGATGGTCACCCTGCTATGGGAGGAGGCCAAACAGATCGTTTGCTCCATGGAGGGAGAGACCGTGGTGGGAGTGCGTCTCCACAACAAAAAGAGGCTGCTTCGTCTTGGGACAAAGGCGACCTGCATCATAACTTCCTTTTTCAAAAATCGGAGGTGGACAGACGAGCCGGCCTTCCCCTACAACTTCATTCCAAAAGATCTCCATCAGCTGGAGATTGCATTGGGTGTCGCGCCGCAAATATTTTACGGGTCGCCAGACCACGTAAGGCCGCATCTTATCCGGACTGGAGAGTCCAAGATCGGATGGAGGGTGCCGCCTCGCCCTGTGCAGAAGAAGAAGCGAAAGGCCGACGATGAGCCGTTGCCCTCTCGCCCTGCCAAGAAGACTCCCCCACCGAAGAAACCATCTGCTTCTTCAGATCCGGTCAAGCCGTTACACCGTGTTCTTCCCATGGAGGCCGAGGAGCCAGTACCCGGCAGGCTGCCTACGCCCTCCCCATCGCCCTCACCTTCGCCGGAAAGGACTCCTTTGCCAGTCCGTCCCGCAATCGAGCCGTCTGCCTTGCAGCATCGACCTGCACCTTCTCCTGCAGGGTCCCCCGCAGGCCATCGCGCTGGTTCGGTGGAAATCGAGGATCTCACCGAAGACGAGCCCCATTCTTCCCCCCTTCGGCAAGTCGCCATGGAGGAAGATATTATCCTGCCCGTCCAGCCAATCGCCGAGCAGCCCGTGTCTGCTGCTCACTCTCTAGTGGCTTCTATGAAGGCCGAAGCCAGGCTGAGGGCGATCGACCTGATGCCGGGGATTGAGCAACTTCCAAAGTCCCTAAATCTATCAGCTCGCCTCCAGTTTTATCTGGCTTGTAAGTCGAGTTACTACTACGTATTTGACGCGTTGCTGCAGGTAGTCTCTCTCGACGATCTGAAGGTTGAAGAGCTGGAGCTAGAGGCCGAGTTCAATTTCTACAGTGTAGAGGATGCTGCCGCCAACTTCCAATCCCTCGTGCCGCGGCGCATGAAGGTTGAAGCCAAAATTTTGGGCATCGACCTCCGCCCTCTCTACACCAACTCACGTGTCCTCTACAACTCCGCCGCTATTCTTGGAGACGAGTTTGATGCCATTCAAACTCCGGAGCAATCGCCACCCAGGAATGAGGGTGGTGATCGAGCTCTTGCTGCTGCTGCTGCTCCATCTCCCGACGTATCAAAGTTTGGTGTTGAGACCGAGCTCAATTCCCTCTCTGCCAAGCTCGAATCTCTCAACATCAGCATTTCGGAGCAGATCAAGAAGGCCGTAGCAGAGGCCCGGGTCGAAATTTTGAAAGAGGCCAAGACCCAGGCCGATGAAGCAGCCAGGGAGCAGGTCACGAAGTTTGCCGTGGAAAATTTGAAGGAATACACGAACAAGCTTCTGCCGGACCAGCTCGAGTCGAATAATATGGCGTCTCTGGAGCAGATCGGGGAAGTGAAGGAGGACGTGGCCAAGGTCGATCAGCGAGTGACCGACCTGATTTCATCTATCACAAATTCGGCATCGGCCACCAACACACAAACCAACGCCATCCACGACACCCTCAACAGCCTGCTCAATGGCCAACAGCAATTGAAGGATGCTGTATCCAAGCTGCAGGAGGAGGACGCTTCCCTTCTTTCGCTCATCAACTCCCTTTCTGATGATGTTGAAAAGGGGGAAGAAGCAAAGACCGGAGCCAAGAAGAAGAAAGCCAGCAAAGCCAAATCCCCACAATCTTCTTCGGTTCATCCCCCTCCTCCTCCGCCTCCGCCGCCAAGGAAGTCCGATTCCGAGGCCGCCACTGCCAAAGCTCGATTGGCTCACGAGGCCGAGCTTATAACCGCCATGCATCTTGCCGGAGCGACTCCGGAGCAGGCCGTGAACCCTAGTGAGCAGAGGCGTTTCATTGCAGAGCGTCGGGCTGCAGAAGCAAGGAAGAAGGTAGAAGAGGACTGGATCAGCCAGTCTGCCTCCGAGCTTATTTTGGAAGCTGGACTCCAGCAGCAGGCCGTGGAGTGGCTCGACGAGAGCCAGAACGCCCTGTTGATGGAGCTCAACAGCTGTTTCATCCTCCTCTTCCATTGGATCCATGACCCCTCCCTCCCAGAAGATGCCGATGCTGCCTATGCGGCCTACATGTTGAAGTTTCCTAACCAACAATTTGTTGGTGAACTACGTAGGAAGGCTGCAGAGGCTGGTGCGATCTTGCGGGCTCCTGCCAAGCAATACTTCTCGCCCCTGCTGATCCGTGATTCGTCCTTTTTGGATTATTCGCGAATCGACCGATACATCGCACTGACGGCTATCGGCATGAACGTTAATGTCTCCAATTCCGATCCCGCTTATTGTTGAATCAGGGATGGAATCTAGCGAGTATGAAGTCGAAGTCTAGGGAGCAGATCCAAGAGGAAAGAGTGGCAGCCCGTGCCCAGCAGAAGAAGTAGTAGAATAGATGATTTTGTATAAATTTTTGATATTCATTTAAGCTCATAGCTTGTCTTGTAAAATCCCTATGTAATTTCACTATCGAGCTGAATGAAGCAAAAATCATTTATTCGACCGGATGACAATATCTCTTTGTCCAGGCAAACTGCCTTTACTGCTTTATTTTCATTATGACTCATTAACTGCCTTTCCTATAATTCCGTATCAACCTTCATGGTTAATCGAACTTACAACGTTTTATATACTTAGGAATTATTTGTAAAGTGTATGGTTTCGACATCATCAAAAAGGGGGAAATTGTTGGGAACCCCTTGCAGTTTGATTTTGATGATGTTTTTCGAAACCACACTTAGGCATATTTTCACTTGTTTAGGGTCAAGGCCGATAGATCGACCTGCTACCTGTTAGTGCAGGTCGATGCTCTCTAAAGTTTAAATACAAGTTTGATCCACTCTGTAAGAGAAAGGATGTTTATCGACCTGCCTCATTCGGATCGAGCTGTTATATCTAGCTGTCTATCGCCCTTCCTTATCAAGCTTCCAGCCTGCTTTGACTTAGAATATTTCAAGAGTTGGATTATCATATCAAGCCGTTGATCCACCTTCATGGAGCAACACGACCTGATCCTTGCCACGTGGTATGCCAGCAAGGACGAAACTTCCCAACGGCTAGAAGTGAGTCACGCCCCAACGGCTAGTGCCACATCATCCAGACTCCAACGGCTAGTTTTCAAAAACCGCCTATAAATACTTCAAGCCATTATCGGATTCAAAAATGGGGAAACTCAAGCTATCAACGCAAATACTCTGCCATAATCTCTCTCAAAGCTCATATCCTTTCAAGTGTTTGAAATTCCATTAGTTTCCCAAACACTTGACGAATAGAGATTTTAGACTCCGATAAAAGCCCCAACGACGAAGCGATCACTGCTGCTTGTCGTTGATTCAACAACTTCTTCTCCGACTCATTCGAAGTTAGAAAGTTTGTTTTGTGTTTTTCACCATTATAGAGTTAGTCAAGCTCTGTAGTAAGTGAAAGGTTGTTTGTACGTTTTTGTACGAAAGGTTGTAAGGGTCACGACCCAAAACTCGTGTCTAGATATATTCAAGTTAGAGTGTATTTAGAACTGATACTCAGTCAGTATAAATAAGAGAGAAGTTGGATCCGAAGGTAAAGGGATTCTCAGGTCAAGTCGACCTGACGTGGACGTAGGAGGGTTTCTCCGAACCACGCTAAATTGCGGTGTCTATCTCTCTCTCTTTATTTATTGCTCTTTCTATATTTTATCTATCTGACAAGCATCAACCTGCATTTCACGAAACAACCTGCATTTGCTTATCGACCTTAGATTTTTCAAAGAGTTAATCAACCTCCAACTTCCGCATAAGCACAGTTTGATAAATCAAGCTTGTTATCAAACGAGCTTGATAGATCAAATAGATCAATCTGCCTCTGATAGGATCGACCTTGACAGTCGACCTCTTTATCGACCTGATTTTCAAAAACGTCGAAAATGGTTGGTTATTGGTGTATTCCCCTCCCCCCCCCCCCCCCCCCCCCCCCCCCCCCCCCCCAATACACCAATTACTCTTTTCCGGGACCAACATGGGGCTTGAGAGAGTAACGCCTGTTAACTGAGGCTTGCAAGAATATCACCCATTGAATAGGGTTTATGCAGGGTTTTGCCCTTTATACGGGATTTATGAAAGTATTGCCTATTGAATAGGATTTTTGTGCGGTTCTGCCCATCATAGGGGACTTACGAGGATGTTGCCTATTAAATAGGGCTTTTGAAAGGTTCTGCCCATTATATGGGGCTTACGAGGATGTTGCCTATTAAATAGGGCTTTTGAAAGGTTCTGCCCATTATATGGGGCTTACGAGGATGTTGCTTATTAGATAGGGCTTGATTAATGATGTTATGCCTATTATATAGGGCTTTTGAAGGTGGGGAGTGGTTCTGGTGAAAACTAAATATTTCGTGCAAACTGCAAGCCATGCATTTTTATGCATACCATGATGCATTTTTATGCATAACATGTTGCATAAAATAAAATATTATTTAATGCATTTTTATTAATTAAAATATATATATATTTTATGCAACATGTTATGCATAAAAATGCATCACGCTATGCATAAAAATGCATGGTTTGCAGTTTGCACGAAATATTTAGTTTTCACCAGAACCACTCCCTTTGAAGGTTTGCCTATTAGATAGGGCTTGTGCTGCCTATTAAATAGGGCTTACGAGGGATCTTGCCCATTATATGGGGCTTATGATGGTGCTGCCTATCAGATAGGGCTTATGCGGAGGTTGCCTGTTAGACAGGGCTTCTGAGAGTATTGCCTGTTAGACAGGGCTTCTGAGATTGTTGCCTGTTTAAACAGGGCTTCTGAAGGCTTATGGGAGGTTCTGCTTTTAGATGCAGGGCCCCTTCATCAAAGTGAATGGGGTGACTCTGTCATCTTTAGCTCTCCGCTATTTAATGCTTTTTTATTAGGTGAGTTTTTGGTTCATAGAAATATAGGGACATATATCAAAGGTTTGAGGAATGGTGCTTCTTCTATAATTACCAATCCCTTATAGCCCGCAAATAGATTTAGCATTTTGAGATAGTTACAGGAGTTGTAGACTCACCAATTACACAAGGTGAACTGAATGTATTCTGAAATTGCAGTAACTTTTGACCTGGCTTTCCTTCGGATTCGTCATAACCTTAGGATTTTGGCAAACAAAACAGTTTAGTCGTCACATTTCATACCATGAAGGAAATATGGCCCTGAATCCGCTTCTGATTACTTGATTAGTCTGCTATAGGCAATGCAGCTAGAACATATTCATAATATACATGCTAAAATTCTATGGGAATATCATCAATCTTGTGTTCAATATATATCCATTCTATGATATCAACCACCATAAATAACAGAGTAAGTTCATAAACACATCATTCAAAGCAGCTAGAGCTTCAAAGATAGGTAAGAGGTTAGCACTCTAGATTCACAGGCTTTTACAGTGCTTACAATTAGCAAATCTAAACTCGCATACGAAAGGAGAGAATCAATCATCTCAAATACAGGTTCCCCTTCAACGGGGTATCTATCACGATTTCTGCCAAAAAAGAGGGGACGTAATTTTAAAAATCATACCACATTCTATAGCTTACAATCATGGAGATCTCAGCAAAACTCAAGCAATAGCATACGTATTTGGGCTCTTGCCGATTAAGAACAAATACAGCACACTTATTCAATCTAGTATCAAGCTTTTTCACATTTTTCACATAAGGACACGACAGGCAAAATCATCTGCAGCATTGCGACAGTGAGCTAGAATTTCGTATAAAACAGGGGAAATCGACATCTTAGACTCATGATTCCCACAGACGGCGCCAGTTGATAGATCCGGGTTGGAGATCCACAACAATTTAAGAGGTTATTCATCATGTTTTGCAAGGAGCATTCATGGATAACACATTGTAATGATAAAGAGCGAGAGATTCATGTGTTTGAAGATCTATAATCACGTATTTTGTACAGAGCATTGTTTTGCGTAGAAATAACGAGTAATAATCAGGCTATATACTTAAGTGAAGGGCGTATTTAGCTATAAACTAGTAAAATCCATGGAGTTTAACACTCATTCAGGCAGATAATGAAGAAATGAAGTAGGGAGAAAAGAGAGAAGCGCGGAGCTCGGAGCTCAGCTAAGCTTCATTCCCTCTGGATAATGAGGGTTTTACCTTAGGCTCAAGGTTGTGGGTGAAGGAGACTCTTCTCGGCGTTGAGAAGGAGGAATGGAAGTGATTGAGGATGAGGCTTCCCGGAAGAAGGCCTCGGCAGCCTTGACTGCTTGAGCTCGAGGGAGCTCGTGGAGGAGTGTGTGAGTGAGTGAATGAAACAGTAAGCAACAGTACGCAAAAGTGCGTGTTTGTGCGAAGAGTTGAGTTGTGATGTTGTTATGATGAATGAGATAGGCGACCATCCGCTATTTATAGATATAGGAAAGGTGAAAAAGCAAGAGTTCGTGTGAAGGAAGGACAGAAAAGGAATTCCCATGGAGGCAAGATTCCCTCCGTCATGAATGCGGTGGTCCTCACTCTAAAGTACGTAGAATCACGCGGATTGCGTGCCTCACAGAACCTAGGGTTCTGCCAGATGCTTATGGGAATTGTTCAGACCCTTCAATTCCTGGCAGATGCTAGTAAACCCCACACGACCTCGTAGCATCTTTATAAATTAGGATCTGGGCAAATCCCTACTATTCTTGTGTGAAGCTAGGCATCTGAAGTTTTTAGGGTAGGATGGTCTAAGAAAGGTTCTGTGACATGGACGCCCAGCCCAACTCGGTCTATTATTGGAAGAACACCAAGCAACGGAGCTGATATTTATCCCTATCACTCCCCACCTAGACTTTAGCTTAGTCGGAAATAATCGAAGACGAGAGTGAAAGAGAAGTACCTTCATTCCGGGTTTGAACTCCTTGTAGGCTATACGTCTATCATGTAGACATTTCACCTTGTTCTTGTAGATCTTGGCATTGTCATAGGCTTCGTTCCTTAGCTCGTCAAGCTCCTCCATTTGCAAAATCCTCCGATCATGAGCATCGTCGAGGTTGAAGTTGATGCGCTTGAGGGCCCAATACGCCTTGAACTCTATCTCAACGGGAAAATGACACGACTTACCATAGACTAGCCTATACGGACTCATCCCAAGCACACCTTTGTAAGCCGTGCGATATGCCCAAAGAGCATCGTTCAATTTGTCGGCCCAATCCTTCCTTGATGGTTTCACCGTCTTCTTGAGGATCCCTTTGATTTGTCGATTGCTCGTCTCCGCTTGTCCCGAGGCTTGTGGATGATAAGGAGTCGCCACCTTGTGAGTGATGGCGTTCTTCTTCATGAGCTTGGCGAACAATTTGTTGCAAAAATGCTTTCCCCCGTCACTAATGATCACACGAGGGAAACCAAACCTACACAAAATATTTTCCTGCACAAACTTCAAGACAACGTGAGAGTCACATGTCTTAGTGGGGATGGCTTCAACCCACTTAGACACGTAATCGACGGCAAGCAAAATATATTCGAATCCATGAGACTTGGGAAAAGGACCCATAAAATCGATTCCCCCATACATCAAATACCTCGACCACCAAAATAGGATTTAAAGGCATCTCATTGCGTCGACTGATCGAGCCGATGCGTTGACAACGATCACAAGAAAGATAGAAGGCTTGGGCATCCTTAAAAAGAGTGGGCCAATATAGCCCACTTCGAAGTACATTATGTGCAGTCTTTTGCCCACCAAAATGGCCTCCACTCGGTTCCTCGTGACAATGTTGCAACACCTCGGCTTGCTCATGGTCGGGAACGCACCTTCGAATCACCTCATCCTTCCCAAGCTTGAATAAGTGAGGGTCCTCCCAATAGTATTGCCTACACAAACGAAGAAACCTTTTCTCTTCTTGAGCGTTAAGGAAGGGTTTAGTGTCCTTATCGGCCAAGTAGTTAGCAATATCGGCAAACCAAGGAGTAACATCCACTTCGTTAACATTCTCAAAGGGAAAAGAATCACAAATATCATCAAGAGAAGCATAAGGGGGAGGTGAATCGAGACGAGAGAGATGACCGGCCACAAGATTATCACTACCTTTCCTATCACGAATCTCAATATCAAACTCTTGCAACAATAAGACCCATCTAATCAACCTAGGTTTTGCTTGGGCTTTAGTCAAAAGATGTTTAAGAGCACCATGATCACTATAAATATTCACCTTAGACCCTATGATGTAAGATCTAAATTTATCTAAGGCAAAAACAACAGCAAGCATCTCTTGTTCGGTGGTGGTGTAATTCACTTGAGCAGGATTAAGAGTTAAACTAGCATAGTAAATCACATGAAGCATCTTATCGACTCTTTGACCCAAAACAGCCCCTACGGCATTATTAGAAGCATCACACATGATTTCAAAAGGCAATGACCAATTGGGACCAACAACAACGGGAGCAGAGATGACTTTTTCTTTCAAAGTGAGAAAAGCATGCATACAAGCATCATCAAAGTGGAAAGGAACATCTTGAGCAAGTAAACGGCAAAAAGGTTGGCTAATTTTAGAAAAATCCTTAATAAATTGTCTATAAAATCCCGCATGACCAAGGAAACTCCTAATACCTTTGACATCACTAGGTGGTGGCAATTTTTCAATCACCTCCACTTTCGCTTTGTCGACCTCTATACCCTTACTCGAGACAACATGGCCTAAAACAATACCACTTCTAACCATAAAATGACTCTTTTTCCCAACTCAAAGTAAGACCACTCTCAATGCATCTCTTAAGAACTCTCTCTATTTTCATCAAGCAATCATGAAAAGACGACCCAAAAACAGAAAAATCATCCATAAAAATCTCTTCAAAATCACCAATAAATTCCGAGAAAATAGACATCATGCATCTTTGGAATGTACCCGGTGCATTGCAAAGACCAAATGGCATCCTCCTATAAGCATAAGTCCCAAAAGGGCTTGTAAAGGCCGTCTTTGCTTGATCCTCCGGAGCTATCGCAATTTGATAATAACCTGACAAACCATCTAGAAAACAATAAAATTCCTGCCCGGCTAATTTATCAAGCATTTGATCAATAAAAGGGAGAGGAAAGTGGTCCTTTTTGGTGGAAGCATTGAGCTTCCTATAGTCGATGCACATCCTCCAACCGGTAACCGGGCGCGAGGCAACCAACTCATCCATCTCGCTCTTTGACACCGTAATTCCTCCCTTCTTAGGAACGACGTGCACCGGGCTCACCCACTCACTATCGGTGATGGCATAAATAATACCCTACGCCAATAGCTTGTAGATTTCCTTGCGCACGACCTCCATGAGCATTGGGTTGAGCCTCCTTTGTCCATCTCGTTTGGGGCGAGCGCCTTCTTCGAGATTGATGCGATGCATGCACGTGGCCGGGCTAATCCCTTGAATATCCGCCAAGCTCCATCCAAAAGCGAGCTTGTTCTCTTTGAGTATGCCCACCAATGCTCCTTCCTCTGCAAGAGACAAAGAAGAAGAGATAATTACGGGTTTTTGATTGCCTCCCTCTTAAAATACATATTTCAAATGTGAAGGGAGCTCTTTCAACTCCAACGGCTCTGGAATCTTCGAGCCGGGCTCGGGGTCTTGAGGGGGAAATGGGAGTTTGATCCTGATGTCTTTCTCCATTTGCTCCCATTCCATTTGATCTCCGGATCCCCAACATACCTCCTCGGTATCAAAATCCTGCACAAAAGAGCACTCGGCCAAGGCATCAATCTTATCGATGAAAGAGCAATTATCAATTAAACTGACCGATGACATAGGTCGACTCTTATGCACAAAAAAGGAGACATCCTCTCCTAACACCGACATCTTTATCACACTACTCTTCACATCAATCAATGTATTAGTAGTAGCCATGAAAGGACGACCTAACAAAAGAGTGTGTTCAATACCGTTCTCTTGTACCTCACCTATCTCGAAAACAACAAAATCGACGGGAACAATCAACCCCCCCCCCCCCCCCCCCCCCCACCACACGAACAAGTATATCCTCAATAATACCTCTAGGGTACCTAATAGACATATCCGCCAATTGAAGGCTCATGCGAGTGGGTTTAAGCTCTCCTAACTCTAATTGCTTAAAAATAGTATAAGGCATAAGATTAATACCGGCACCTAAATCTGGCATACCACATGCTTCCTTACCATTACCTAAAGAGATAGTGATAACGAAAGAACCTGGATCGCGTTGCTTAGGTGGAAGAGGGTGTTGCATAATTGATGTCGCCACTTCCGACACCACAATCGTCTCCATCTCATCGAACGGCTTCTTCTTTGATGTCAACTCCTTCACGAACCTCACGAACGGTGGCACATTGCGAATAACATCGAGAAGAGGCAAGTTCACATCCACCTTTGAAAGAAGCTTGTATAGATCGGCAAATTGTTGATCGCGCTTCTTGTTCTTCACACGACTCGGGTAAGGAATGGGAGGAACATAAGGGTTGGATGCCTTGTGAAGAGGTTGGGCTTCTTTCTCGGGCTCTTCGGACTCCGTGTGCTGCTCGCCTGATTTGGACGATCGTCCAGAGTCGGGGTGACCTGGCCGACCGTCCAGATTGGAGACTGGATCCTCGCGTGAGTTGAGGGATCTAGCCGATCGGCCAGATTCTGGACGGTCGTCCAGATTACCTCCTATACGAGGTTGAAGCTCTTGAGTTTTGGCCTATCGGCCAACTTCTGGCCGACCGTCCAAATTCGGAACTGGACGGGTTTGTTGGCCAAGGGGTGCCGCCGGCGTTCTCGGTCCATTCCAACAGGGGCACGGGCCCCATCTATCTCCCATGCAGCCTTGAGGTGGCATCGTCACTCCATTATCCACGTGCCTCCCGCTCCGCAACACCGAGACAGCTTGGGCTTGATGTGGTGGAAAAGGAGGAACATATGGAGGGTATGGTGCTTGTACCTCTTGAGCTTGTTGAGGTTGAATCCCTTGGCTCGGAATCCACCCCGGTTGTTGCATCAAGTGCATAGAACCAGAAATTTGGCCAATGGCCGTCTCGAGCCTCTTAATGGTAGCATCTTGAGCCTCTCGAGCCAATTTAGCCTCATGAATGAATGTAGAAAGACTCTCATCGACGGGGGGCTTTTGAGGCGGTCCTTGGGGACGAGGAGTGGGGTGTGGTAGTGGTGGTGTATGAGTAGGTTGAGGTGGGTAGTATGGAGGTGTTGGATAATATGGAGCGGGTGGGTATTGTGGAGGTGGATAATATGGTGGTGGTTGAGAGTAGCATGGATTTTGTGGAGGAGGATAGGGGTTATTATATGGTGGGGGACGCCTATTGGGATAGGTAGAAGGATTACCTTGCCCTTGTATCGGCCTCGGGTTTTGGTAGCGTCCATTGTATCCTCCTTGATATCCTTGAGGTGAAGGCACTTGAGGTGGGTACCCTTGAGCGGCGTACACCTCGGCTCCTCCTTCATATGGAAACTCCCCCATGTTGTGGCACACCTCCTTGATGTGTCCAAGCTCTCCACAAATCTCGCATTGGTCCGGCTTCCTCTCTTCAACCTTCGGGGCCGGTGCACTTTGCTTCATCTTCAAGTTCTCGAGATCCCTATACATGTCGGCAATTTGCTTCTTCATATCGGGGCTCATCGAAAGTGCACTCGCCTCCACTTTCCTCGGCCTAGCTGATTTTTGTTGAGAACTCGCAGCTAGCGTCTCGAAAATATTTTTCATCTCGTCAACTGTCTTGACCGCTATGTTGCCTCCGGCCAAACTATCCCCCATGAACTGACAAGTTTGGTTGAGGGCGTCGTAGAAATATTGCCAAAGCAACTCAGATGCCATTTGATGATGAGGGCATTGTTGAAGTAGCTCTTGGAACCTCTCCCATGCTTCGTGAAACGGCTCATCGTTGTCTTGGGAAAAGTTCATGATCTTCGACCGCACCTCTTGAGTCTTGCTGTTCGGGTAGTACTTGAGCATGAATTTCTCACACACCGCATTCAATGTGGTGAGAGAGTTGGCCGGGAGCGCCAAATACCATGACTTTGCTCGATCCTTGAGGGTGTACGGGAAGCACTTCATCTTCAAGTTGTCCTCCGTGAGTCCCGAGAGTGGGAAAGTTTGCACCACCGTGCAATACTCCCGAATGAACGTCAATGCATCCTCGTTGGGCAGCCCGTGGTAGGATGGGAGCAACGCCATGTGGTGAGGTTTAAGCAGATGATTCCTGATCGCTTCCGTCAGGACAATCACCAAAATGGTGGCCGTGAATGTGGGGCGAGCAAAATCTCCCATGACTCTAGCTGCCATGGCTTCGGGCTCTGCAAATAACAAGACCAAAGGAAAGTCTTGTGAATCGATCTCCTCCTCCTCTTTTGCGGCTAAAATCGCTTTCCTTTGGTTGATGTTGTCGATGTAGGGTGCTTAATTCCTTTGAGGAGAAACAAGAAATCGAATAAACACAAATTAAAATAAAACAAATAAAAATACTACACAATTAAATCGCCTAAAGTTTTCCCCGGCAACGGCGCCAAAATTTGTTTCACTAAAAAGTGTTCGCAATAGAACGAAATTCTATCGTAGCACTAGCAAGTAAAACCCAATGTCGAATCTCGAAGGAAAACTTAGCAGGGCAAATAATTATGTAGTAAAACCCTAAACTAAGAAAGCAAGTAAAGAATATTTTTGGGTTTTTGTTTTAAATCCTAGACAAGAAAAGAAATCAAAGCAATAAATAAAAGCAAGTAAATAACTAATCTAAGAACAAGAAATAAATCTAAGAATTAAACTAAAATAAAACGATTAAACTACCTAGGCAAGAATCGAAAAGAAAGCAATAAAGAAAGCAACGAAGGAAGCATAAACAACTCTTGACATGATTAATGAAATCTGTAAATTAATAGGCAAATAAATCTAACTATGAGAACTTTGAAAAACGAGAGAATTGAAAGCAACGAAAAACGAATCTAAACTAGAACTTGAAAACCGAACGAATGAAATTAAACTAAGGAAATTCAACGAAGCTATTAAGAAATCGAATCAAGAATGAAAGGAAGCAATTAAAGCAAATAAACGAAAGCAATAAAATAACTTACGAAAGTAATGAAGAATGAAGAACACAAAATAAAAGAGAAGTCTTGAATTAAATTGCAACGAACGAAGAATTCGGATCCGAAAAATAAAAAGCTAATCTAAAGTGTTGGAATGTAAAAACTAAAGCTAAAGGAAGGTAAAAGTTGATACAAATTCGTCCCAAAGTACTAGTATTTATATTAGGTAGAAAACCTAATTATATAAGGAAACTAACAGCTGGCAACGGACATCTGGACGGTCGTCCAGATCCCTTGAGGATTTGACCGATCGTCCAGATCAGGCACTGGTGATCCACGCTCACAGCACTTGTGATAGGGTGCATTTTTACCCTATCATCTAGGTGTTATATTATCGTTTTCTTGTCGTATTTTGATAGTTTAGCTCATGATTTATATTGTTTATGTTATTTCGAGCTAGATTACGCTTTTGGGTTGTTTTGAGTGTTTTTAGGGCTTTTAAGTCGAGAAAACCCAAGATAAGACAAGAGGCGATGAAACCAAGGAAGAGATGAAGTATTGATCCCAAGTTCTGACTTTTCACGATTTTGTAAAAGTGTTATTCTGGAAAAGTGGAAGCATAGTATTGAAGAGGAGTTCGATAGGAGCACGTAGGCGAAAACGGAGGTCAATTTGGAGTTCGGACGAGGAAGTTACGGCCAAAACAAGAAAGACGTGCGCAGTCCCAGCGAACCAGCATTGGAGCGCTCGCTCCAACACTCTGGAGCGCTCGCTCCGTTTCAGACGGGATTTCTTTTAAAAGGCAATTTTTGACTTTTTTCTTGGTTTCCTTGTACAATTAGGTATTGGATGTAAACTTCTACCCTATAAATACCTCTAAACCTATCATTGTAAACAAGTTTCTCTACTCTCCACCATACTTTTAGATTAGTTTTTCTTAGATCTAGATTTATTTTATGTATGAAGACCATTGAAGATTGAAGATTTATTCAAGATTCAAGAGTTTTTCTATCTCTTTCTCTTTTATTTATGCTTTTAATTATGTTTATTCTTCCTTCTACCTTTCTTTTAATTATGTCTAGCTAATTTCTTTTAGTTGATTTTAGGGTTTGAATGCCTAATTGAATTTATGTGAGTGTTTTTGTTTACAATTAGCCTTCCAATCTAGATGCATGTTTTCATGGTGCTTATTCTCATGCATGATTAATTGATCACTAATTGTGTATGCATAATTATGTGTTTATGCCTTGATAGGATATTGCATAATAGATCTCATGAATACATGGTATGATAATTTGATTTGTCTTAATTGAGTTTGAATTATCATATGTTTGCATATAATTGATTTGGGTGTCATAATTGAACCTATTTGATTATATCATTGATACTTGTTCTATTTTGCACTTAATTTGATATCTATGCGTCCGAAAGGATATTAGGATCATATTAGGTGACGACTTGCATTGCTTTCATCGGGGTGTAGGTTATTTTTCATGTATCACATTTAGATTGGATTAAATTGGTTAATTGTGTTCATTAATTACTTGCATAGATTTGATTAGGTAGGCTTCCCTAGAATCAACCTTTTTCCTTATTTGATTTATTTGTTTCTTTATTTGCTTATTTTCCTTATTTGTTTAATTGCTTATTTATTTGTTCCCTTATTTGTGTTCTCTTTTATTTATTTTATTTATTTGCCTAGGATTATAATACCACATTCTTATTTTCTTAATTGCCTAGACATCAGTTTAATTCTAGAGTAGAGGTACTTTGTGTGATTTCGATATATCAATCCCTGTGGATACGATACTCGTACTTTCTTATACTATACCTATTTTTGTGTGGTAGAAAATAGTGCGATCAAATTTTGGCGCCGTTGCCGGGGATTGATTAGATTTCACATAGATATTTTGAAATAGGATTAATAGGTGATTTAGGCGCTTTTATTTTTCTGTTTTTATTTGATTGATCTAACGTTTTCTTGGTCTTATCTTTTGCTTTTAAGGTAATAAAGAAGGATCGAGACGAAGTTGAGATTGATCAATCACCACCATCCACCATGGGAGATCCACAACCAAAGAGGACTCTCTACGATCGGTTCTATCGAACCTATCCTCAACAACTCCCATTGGAAAAGACTCCTATAGAAAAGATGTTGGAGAGCTTTATATCCACGTTGGAGTCGAAGTTCGAAGCCTTGGAGCATAATGTCACTACTCTCGGAAACACGGTCATAGGTATGAGCACTCATATCAAGACTTTGGAGGCGCAAGTAGAACAATTGGAGAAGGCCCAATTCGTACCCCTATTCAATGCTAGTGAGGTACAAGATGAGGAGTCTGAGGAGTTCGAGGCCCCGGAAATTGAGAAAGTTGAAGATGAAAGTGACTCGGAGTTCGAGGAGACGAGGAGACAAGTGCCGAATCGAGGACCTCTCGATACCTCTCTCGATCGAGAGGCCTATCGAGAGGTCAATACTGGAGTACAGAATACCCCTCTCGATACCCCTATCGATCGAGATGGGGATCGAGACATGTTCGACGAGGAGCTTCAAGATGACCCTCTCGACACCTCTCTCGATCGAGAGGCTGGTCGAGAGGCTGCCCAGAAAAGTCAGAATGTTCCTCTCGACACCCCTATCGATCGAGAGGGGGGTCGAGAGGTCCCTCTTTCGATCGAAACGTGCGATTTCTTCTCCGACGATTTTTCCCTTCAATATTTGTTCGATCCCACGCCCGATGAAGAGTCCATACAAACTAAAGGAGTAGTTGGAGATGTTCGTGTTCGAGTTCGAGGGTTCGACTTTCTGGCCGACTTCGTGATCGTGGAGATGAAGGAAGATGTCAATCAACCTCTGATTTTGGGATGTTCGTTCTTAGCAATGAGTGGAGATTGTTTCGACATGGAAAGTGGTGATCTCCCAGTTCGAGTACACAAAGAAGAGCTAAAGATTTCGGTCTTAGGAGCCAAAAGAAGAAAACTCAAAGATGGGGGAGAAAAGAGCTTTCATTTTTATCCGCCTTGAAAAGAGGTAACGTCGGGCTAAAGACGTAAAACGTAGCACTTGTTGGGAGGTAACCCAACACTATCTTTAATTTTCAGTTTTCGTTTTATTTGTTTTCGTTTTTGTTTGAGTCTTATCTTTTATTAAGCTTTTTATCCAAGAATTTGCGAAGCTTGTGAGTTGTAGGTTTTCTTGATGAGGTTTCGGCTAGAAGAGAAGATCGATAGTAAGCTAGCTTCGGTGAAAGGTACGCTCGTTAACTTATCCACTTCTTCTTAAACTTATTCTTTCATCATGATTCGAAATAAGTTTGGGGGAGGGGGAAGTGTGGCTTTGTTAACTCGTTTACATGGGTTCTTGGATTGTAGCTTAATTTTTGGATATTTTATTAGTAGTTATTATTTTTGTTGAGTCTTAGGTATTTAAGTTGAGTCAAATAAGCATGTGATGATAGTATTGTGAATTTGGCCGATGATAGAAAATTTTTGTTGATTTTTGGAGAAAATTCATGATCTTTATTATGCATGGAACCTTGGCGAAGCGACGCAATTATTTTGATGAATTTGAATTGTGTTATGATGTCGGGAACTAGTTAGTTTGAACCCGTGAGATTTGAGCTTTTTGTGCATATTTATGCCTATTCTTTGATTGAGTGATCATGCATTCTTCATTGTTTCTAGAACTTGCCTTATTTCTCCATCAAGACCTTAGTATATTTATGAACTAGGAGATGATCTTAGGCCATCTTTCTTTAGCCACATGATTCCTATACACTAACCTTGTTCATAATCCTTTGTTTACCCCTTTTGAGCCTTTATTAGCCGTTCTTTGTAAAACCGGATGATAGGAGGTTTGGATGATTATGGGTATCCTTTGTTGTGGTTGGTAGTATGGAAGGAGTTGAAAAGAATATCTTGTTGTGGTGTAGAGGGAGAAGAAAAGAATTTTAGATGCTTGATTTTCGTAGTTAGCTATCCCTATGAGCTTAAAAAAAAAATGTTAAAAAGAGGAAAAGAAAAAAAAAAAAATAGAGCTTTTGATTATCATTAGAAAGAATATCTTTAGATGAGCTCTATGAAAAGAAAAAAAAGAAAAAAATATATAAGCATAAGGGGATAGTTAGCTTTGATTTGTATAGTTGTTATTGTTTGCATCTTTGATATGTTGTTGTATTGTAGTTGGTGTATTGGATGGTAGAAGATGGAGTAAAAATCCGTACTTTGGTTGGAGTTGAAAAGAGGTTGATGATTTAGAGCATTTTGAGTCACTTAGCCTATATATTCCCTACCTTAACCAATGTCCCTACATTACAAGCTTTTATAAAGTCCTTCTTGATTCTAGTTTGTGAATATTACATTAGGTGGAGATGTTGAGATTAGGGGCAAGCCTATGGTAAACATGTTGCATTGCATTGATATTGAGTGAACCCTTATGATGTGCATTATCTTATACATCTTTTCTTTGAGAGAGTTGAGTGTTCACTTATACACATATAATTTCACATGTTTGAGAGTGTTCTTTGATTGAATAGCATGATTTGGATTTATTGAATAGGTTGTGTTATTGATGCTAAGGTTGTATGCATAGTTTTGATCATGATCATGAGCTTGTTTTTGAAAAAAGTTTTGAGGCCTACATAGTTCACAATACTTGAGTCTATTGTTTATTTCGTTTTTGTTATTGTTCGGGACGAACAATGTTTAAGTTTGGGGGATTTTGATAGGGTGCATTTTTACCCTATCATCTAGGTGTTATATTATCGTTTTCTTGTCGTATTTTGATAGTTTAGCTCATGATTTATATTGTTTATGTTATTTCGAGCTAGATTACGCTTTTGGGTTGTTTTGAGTGTTTTTAGGGCTTTTAAGTCGAGAAAACCCAAGATAAGACAAGAGGCGATGAAACCAAGGAAGAGATGAAGTATTGATCCCAAGTTCTGACTTTTCACGATTTTGTAAAAGTGTTATTCTTGAATAGTGGAAGCATAGTATTGAAGAGGAGTTCGATAGGAGCACGTAGGCGAAAACGGAGGTCAATTTGGAGTTCGGACGAGGAAGTTACGGCCAAAACAAGAAAGACGTGCGCAGTCCCAGCGAACCAGCATTGGAGCGCTCGCTCCAACACTCTGGAGCGCTCGCTCCGTTTCAGACGGGATTTCTTTTAAAAGGCAATTTTTGACTTTTTTCTTGGTTTCCTTGTACAATTAGGTATTGGATGTAAACTTCTACCCTATAAATACCTCTAAACCTATCATTGTAAACAAGTTTCTCTACTCTCCACCATAATTTTAGATTAGTTTTTCTTAGATCTAGATTTATTTTATGTATGAAGACCATTGAAGATTGAAGATTTATTCAAGATTCAAGAGTTTTTCTATCTCTTTCTCTTTTATTTATGCTTTTAATTATGTTTATTCTTCCTTCTACCTTTCTTTTAATTATGTCTAGCTAATTTCTTTTAGTTGATTTTAGGGTTTGAATGCCTAATTGAATTTATGTGAGTGTTTTTGTTTACAATTAGCCTTCCAATCTAGATGCATGTTTTCATGGTGCTTATTCTCATGCATGATTAATTGATCACTAATTGTGTATGCATAATTATGTGTTTATGCCTTGATAGGATATTGCATAATAGATCTCATGAATACATGGTATGATAATTTGATTTGTCTTAATTGAGTTTGAATTATCATATGTTTGCATATAATTGATTTGGGTGTCATAATTGAACCTATTTGATTATATCATTGATACTTGTTCTATTTTGCACTTAATTTGATATCTATGCGTCCGAAAGGATATTAGGATCATATTAGGTGACGACTTGCATTGCTTTCATCGGGGTGTAGGTTATTTTTCATGTATCACATTTAGATTGGATTAAATTGGTTAATTGTGTTCATTAATTACTTGCATAGATTTGATTAGGTAGGCTTCCCTAGAATCAACCTTTTTCCTTATTTGATTTATTTGTTTCTTTATTTGCTTATTTTCCTTATTTGTTTAATTGCTTATTTATTTGTTCCCTTATTTGTGTTCTCTTTTATTTATTTTATTTATTTGCCTAGGATTATAATACCACATTCTTATTTTCTTAATTGCCTAGACATCAGTTTAATTCTAGAGTAGAGGTACTTTGTGTGATTTCGATATATCAATCCCTGTGGATACGATACTCGTACTTTCTTATACTATACCTATTTTTGTGTGGTAGAAAATAGTGCGATCAAATTTTGGCGCCGTTGCCGGGGATTGATTAGATTTCACATAGATATTTTGAAATAGGATTAATAGGTGATTTAGGCGCTTTTATTTTTCTGTTTTTATTTGATTGATCTAACGTTTTCTTGGTCTTATCTTTTGCTTTTAAGGTAATAAAGAAGGATCGAGACGAAGTTGAGATTGATCAATCACCACCATCCACCATGGGAGATCCACAACCAAAGAGGACTCTCTACGATCGGTTCTATCGAACCTATCCTCAACAACTCCCATTGGAAAAGACTCCTATAGAAAAGATGTTGGAGAGCTTTATATCCACGTTGGAGTCGAAGTTCGAAGCCTTGGAGCATAATGTCACTACTCTCGGAAACACGGTCATAGGTATGAGCACTCATATCAAGACTTTGGAGGCGCAAGTAGAACAATTGGAGAAGGCCCAATTCGTACCCCTATTCAATGCTAGTGAGGTACAAGATGAGGAGTCTGAGGAGTTCGAGGCCCCGGAAATTGAGAAAGTTGAAGATGAAAGTGACTCGGAGTTCGAGGAGACGAGGAGACAAGTGCCGAATCGAGGACCTCTCGATACCTCTCTCGATCGAGAGGCCTATCGAGAGGTCAATACTGGAGTACAGAATACCCCTCTCGATACCCCTATCGATCGAGATGGGGATCGAGACATGTTCGACGAGGAGCTTCAAGATGACCCTCTCGACACCTCTCTCGATCGAGAGGCTGGTCGAGAGGCTGCCCAGAAAAGTCAGAATGTTCCTCTCGACACCCCTATCGATCGAGAGGGGGGTCGAGAGGTCCCTCTTTCGATCGAAACGTGCGATTTCTTCTCCGACGATTTTTCCCTTCAATATTTGTTCGATCCCACGCCCGATGAAGAGTCCATACAAACTAAAGGAGTAGTTGGAGATGTTCGTGTTCGAGTTCGAGGGTTCGACTTTCTGGCCGACTTCGTGATCGTGGAGATGAAGGAAGATGTCAATCAACCTCTGATTTTGGGATGTTCGTTCTTAGCAATGAGTGGAGATTGTTTCGACATGGAAAGTGGTGATCTCCCAGTTCGAGTACACAAAGAAGAGCTAAAGATTTCGGTCTTAGGAGCCAAAAGAAGAAAACTCAAAGATGGGGGAGAAAAGAGCTTTCATTTTTATCCGCCTTGAAAAGAGGTAACGTCGGGCTAAAGACGTAAAACGTAGCACTTGTTGGGAGGTAACCCAACACTATCTTTAATTTTCAGTTTTCGTTTTATTTGTTTTCGTTTTTGTTTGAGTCTTATCTTTTATTAAGCTTTTTATCCAAGAATTTGCGAAGCTTGTGAGTTGTAGGTTTTCTTGATGAGGTTTCGGCTAGAAGAGAAGATCGATAGTAAGCTAGCTTCGGTGAAAGGTACGCTCGTTAACTTATCCACATCTTCTTAAACTTATTCCTTCATCATGATTCGAAATAAGTTTGGGGGAGGGGGAAGTGTGGCTTTGTTAACTCGTTTACATGGGTTCTTGGATTGTAGCTTAATTTTTGGATATTTTATTAGTAGTTATTATTTTTGTTGAGTCTTAGGTATTTAAGTTGAGTCAAATAAGCATGTGATGATAGTATTGTGAATTTGGCCGATGATAGAAAATTTTTGTTGATTTTTGGAGAAAATTCATGATCTTTATTATGCATGGAACCTTGGCGAAGCGACGCAATTATTTTGATGAATTTGAATTGTGTTATGATGTCGGGAACTAGTTAGTTTGAACCCGTGAGATTTGAGCTTTTTGTGCATATTTATGCCTATTTCTTTGATTGAGTGATCATGCATTCTTCATTGTTTCTAGAACTTGCCTTATTTCTCCATCAAGACCTTAGTATATTTATGAACTAGGAGATGATCTTAGGCCATCTTTCTTTAGCCACATGATTCCTATACACTAACCTTGTTCATAATCCTTTGCTTACCCCTTTTGAGCCTTTATTAGCCGTTCTTTGTAAAACCGGATGATAGGAGGTTTGGATGATTATGGGTATCCTTTGTTGTGGTTGGTAGTATGGAAGGAGTTGAAAAGAATATCTTGTTGTGGTGTAGAGGGAGAAGAAAAGAATTTTAGATGCTTGATTTTCGTAGTTAGCTATCCCTATGAGCTTAAAAAAAAAATGTTAAAAAGAGGAAAAGAAAAAAAAAATAGAGCTTTTGATTATCATTAGAAAGAATATCTTTAGATGAGCTCTATGAAAAGAAAAAAAAGAAAAAAATATATAAGCATAAGGGGATAGTTAGCTTTGATTTGTATAGTTGTTATTGTTTGCATCTTTGATATGTTGTTGTATTGTAGTTGGTGTATTGGATGGTAGAAGATGGAGTAAAAATCCGTACTTTGGTTGGAGTTGAAAAGAGGTTGATGATTTAGAGCATTTTGAGTCACTTAGCCTGTATATTCCCTACCTTAACCAATGTCCCTACATTACAAGCTTTTATAAAGTCCTTCTTGATTCTAGTTTGTGAATATTACATTAGGTGGAGATGTTGAGATTAGGGGCAAGCCTATGGTAAACATGTTGCATTGCATTGATATTGAGTGAACCCTTATGATGTGCATTATCTTATACATCTTTTCTTTGAGAGAGTTGAGTGTTCACTTATACACATATAATTTCACATGTTTGAGAGTGTTCTTTGATTGAATAGCATGATTTGGATTTATTGAATAGGTTGTGTTATTGATGCTAAGGTTGTATGCATAGTTTTGATCATGATCATGAGCTTGTTTTTGAAAAAAGTTTTGAGGCCTACATAGTTCACAATACTTGAGTCTATTGTTTATTTCGTTTTTGTTATTGTTCGGGACGAACAATGTTTAAGTTTGGGGGATTTTGATAGGGTGCATTTTTACCCTATCATCTAGGTGTTATATTATCGTTTTCTTGTCGTATTTTGATAGTTTAGCTCATGATTTATATTGTTTATGTTATTTCGAGCTAGATTACGCTTTTGGGTTGTTTTGAGTGTTTTTAGGGCTTTTAAGTCGAGAAAACCCAAGATAAGACAAGAGGCGATGAAACCAAGGAAGAGATGAAGTATTGATCCCAAGTTCTGACTTTTCACGATTTTGTAAAAGTGTTATTCTGGAAAAGTGGAAGCATAGTATTGAAGAGGAGTTCGATAGGAGCACGTAGGCGAAAACGGAGGTCAATTTGGAGTTCGGACGAGGAAGTTACGGCCAAAACAAGAAAGACGTGCGCAGTCCCAGCGAACCAGCATTGGAGCGCTCGCTCCAACACTCTGGAGCGCTCGCTCCGTTTCAGACGGGATTTCTTTTAAAAGGCAATTTTTTACTTTTTCTTGGTTTCCTTGTACAATTAGGTATTGGATGTAAACTTCTACCCTATAAATACCTCTAAACCTATCATTGTAAACAAGTTTCTCTACTCTCCACCATACTTTTAGATTAGTTTTTCTTAGATCTAGATTTATTTTATGTATGAAGACCATTGAAGATTAAAGATTTATTCAAGATTCAAGAGTTTTTCTATCTCTTTCTCTTTTATTTATGCTTTTAATTATGTTTATTCTTCCTTCTACCTTTCTTTTAATTATGTCTAGCTAATTTCTTTTAGTTGATTTTAGGGTTTGAATGCCTAATTGAATTTATGTGAGTATTTTTGTTTACAATTAGCCTTCCAATCTAGATGCATGTTTTCATGGTGCTTATTCGCATGCATGATTAATTGATCACTAATTGTGTATGCATAATTATGTGTTTATGCCTTGATAGGATATTGCATAATAGATCTCATGAATACATGGTATGATAATTTGATTTGTCTTAATTGAGTTTGAATTATCATATGTTTGCATATAATTGATTTGGGTGTCATAATTGAACCTATTTGATTATATCATTGATACTTGTTCTATTTTGCACTTAATTTGATATCTATGCGTCCGAAAGGATATTAGGATCATATTAGGTGACGACTTGCATTGCTTTCATCGGGGTGTAGGTTATTTTTCATGTATCACATTTAGATTGGATTAAATTGGTTAATTGTGTTCATTAATTACTTGCATAGATTTGATTAGGTAGGCTTCCCTAGAATCAACCTTTTTCCTTATTTGATTTATTTGTTTCTTTATTTGCTTATTTTTCTTATTTGTTTAATTGCTTATTTATTTGTTCCCTTATTTGTGTTCTCTTTTATTTATTTTATTTATTTGCCTAGGATTATAATACCACATTCTTATTTTCTTAATTGCCTAGACATCAGTTTAATTCTAGAGTAGAGGTACTTTGTGTAATTTCGATATATCAATCCCTGTGGATACGATACTCGTACTTTCTTATACTATACCTATTTTTGTGTGGTAGAAAATAGTGCGATCAACTTGGCCGATCGTCCAGATTCCAAGCCAGGTTTGGCCGATCGGCCAGACTCGAAACCGGTCCTCATGATTCTTCCTTCATGCACTTTCCGTCCCTTTTTCCTCCAATTTCTCACCTTTTACTCCTACAATAACCAAAGCTCCAAACAACCGAATCATAGCAAAAGACACACGAAAAGACACAAAAACACAATGAAAATGGACACGAAAACATAACGAAAAACCTAACATCTAAACACCAATCAGGGAGGAGAGGGTGGGTCATTGGGATCGTACCTTTGCTCGTATTGCTCGGCTTCCTCTTCTTAATCTCCTTCCTCATCATCACCTCCTCCTTCTTGTGGCCTTGGACCTCCCTCGGCCCACATAAATTGCTTGTGGCCCGGGGAATTCATCCTCCCATTCCCTCTATTTAGATTCTCGTTCCCAATCACCTCAGTGTAATAAACATTTGGCAATGGGAAGAGATAAACACCACTCAACCCATGGAGCTTGTAGAACCACCCGGACGTGTCGAAAGTGATCATCCTTGCAAACTCCAAAGTCCTTCTATCCACAAAGATGGATGTAGACACCGGGTGTTCTCTAATCGGAATGTTGAAATATCGAGCAATTGGAGTGACAAACGCTCTAATCCTGATCTTTTGTCCTCCGAACAAGTAAGCTTGATTCTCCATGTGATCGACGAGGTAGAGGGCTGCCTTTTTTGAATGTCCTCAATAAGCCGTCCAAACGAGGTGCGCATCGGTAGCAAGGAAGGTGCCGGAGTCGTGGCGGGAGTGAATGGTAGACGAGATCAACCGATGGAAGTAGTGAATCGTGGGATTCCGAATCGATGTGGCCTTTGCGATTGCCGGGTTGTAGGACTTCTTCCTCTCCTCTTCGTAATCCACAAAGTGACCCCACAAATCTTGAAGATTAGGGTGATTGTTGCCCAAGTACTCCCCATTCTTGTCTCCTCCAATGGCATCGTTGAGTTGATCCATGGTGAGCTCCCTTGGTTGACCACCCAATTGAAAACGAATGATGTCGAACACTTGGTTGACTCGTACCACCACCAATGTTGAGAGGAACTCCACCGTCAAGATGTGATAGGTCAATGATTGCCTTGAAATATGTTGGTGAAGCCTCCTCGTTGCATCATTTGGGTGATCTCATTAGCTATCCCCATGGCCACTATCGTCTCTTGGTGGAGGAAACAACAATGCTTGTGCTTGAGTTGCACAAGAAGAGACCACCTCCTCTTCGACTCCGCCGTGGTGAGCTTTAACTTGAACGCCTTCGGCTCCAAATTCGCAGGAATAGACTTGACCGGCGGCATTCGGTTCTCCGAGATGGTCTTATCGTTCTTCCACGTCTCCCTATCCATCTCCTTCCCCTTGCCCTTGCTTGAAGAAGTCAAAGCAACACTCTTTCCTTTGTCTCTTGCCATTCTAGTACCTAAAAATTTCACAAATCAATACTAGAAATACAAGAATCATAGCAACATCAATTCATCTTCCCCCAAACTTCAACCAAGTTCAATACTCCCCCGTTATCAACTCATTTTTTCATCATATACACACATTATTCTTCCAACATCACGAACTAAATCATCACACAATTACAAACTTATGCATATAGATATCAACAAATCCTCATCAATTCATAGACAAATTCAAAGACCCAATTGAATATCAACATGCAATTATCTTCGCATTCATCAATTGATTCAATTCACACAAATAATTCAATGAAATCCATAAATTCAATCTATAATACTCAATCTAATACCCTACCTATCAATCCAAAAATTTAACCATCAAAATCGAATTCCAATCGGTCAAAACATGCGAATTCATGTAGAGAATCAAGAATTGATAAGAGAAGGGAGAGAAATCAAGCACCTCTTGACGAATTGAAGAAAGAAATTGAAGAGCTATTGTGTGTTCTTGAGAGAATTTGTGAGTTGTGTGTGAATGGTATGTGAATTATGTGTATATGGTATATATAAAGGAGTAGAAAAACCTGGTCGGGTTGTGCGCCGTCAACGACCCTCTCGATACACCTCTTGATCGAGAGAGGTGTCGAGAGGGTGCTACTGGATCACGCCAATTGACCTCTTGATAGGCCTCTCGATCGAGAGAGGTGTCGAGAGGTCACGTTCTGTATCTTCTGTTCTCCCCTCTCGATCGAAAACACGGGGGTTTCGATCGAGAGGCCTCACGTGATATACCTGGGCACAATCTTTCAGAACCTCTCGATACACCTCTCGATCGAGAGAGGTGTCGAGAGGTCCTTACTGGAAGACAAAATTTCACCTCTCGATACACCTCTCTCGATCGAGAGAGGTGTCGAGAGGCCATGCTCGAAATTTGTTTTCTTCACAACACTTAAAATTTGTTAGCATATTACGGGGTATGACTCTAAAAACGACAAATTCTAACTATGACTCTAAAAAAATAAAAAATAAAAACGGGATACGAATATTGGGTTACCTCCCAACAAGTGCTACGTTTAACGTCTTTAGCCCGACGATACCTCTTTACTAGCTCGGATCATCAAGATAGGTGGTCGCTTTCTTGGGGTAGAGAGGCAACGGCTTGAAGTAGTGCTTGAGTCGATGTCCATTCACCACGAATTTTTCATCGTCGTTCTTCAACACTTCAAATGCTCCATTCTTCAAATCTTTGTAGATAACGTATGGCCCGGACCACTTGCTTTGCAATTTTCCTGGGAACAACCGAAGTCGAGAATTAAATACAAGAACATCATCACCAATTTCGAACTTACGCTTTTTGATGCTCAAGTCATGAAATCTTGCGGCTCGTTCTTTGTAAATCCTTGAATTCTCGAATGCCTCTTTCCTTAATAGCACTCGAACAGAAATAAGAGAAGAACAAATGCAATTTGTTGTGTTTAAAATAAAACTTGCAGAACACTTAATTCCCAAATCGGCAAAGCCGCCCAAGCCTCCAGGCTTAACAATAATTATCCACATAATAATAATAACTACCTTCTAAACAATTTATACATCCCAACAGACACTAGAATAACCGCCCTCCACCCCCCAACAGGCGCCTTTAACCACCTTTTATTCTATATACAAGATCTGTAGTATATACAATATTTACACAGCCCACGAATGTGGACTCAATCCCGATCCTCACGCTTCTTCTTCCTTTGATACACGATCAAAGGTTTTTCCTTTCTCTCCTCTCCTTGCTCCATAACAACTCCATCCCCCTTTGAATCGACCTTGTCCTCAAGGTCGAAGTCGGGAAATTGCCCCATGAAATCCTTCAAGTCAATCCAAGTAGCCTCGTCTTCATTCTCGCCATTCCACTTCACTAACAGCTGCTCCACTTCCTTTGTTCCCACCGGAACTGAACGCCACGCCAAGATCTACTCCGGCTTGAGATTCGGCAGGACCGGAAACTCAATAGATTCAGGAAGTTCAGCCACGACTTCATAATCTCCCACTACTTTCTTTAATTGCGAGACGTGAAACACGGGATGAACCTTGCTACCTTCGGGAAGACGCAGCCTGTACGCTCTACTACCAATCCGAGCTAGAACCTCGAAGGGGCCATAGAATTTAGCCGATAACTTATGCTCCTTCCCCTCTCGTAGCGACGCGCGCCTGAAAGGACGAACTTTCATAAATACCTTATCTCCCACCTCGAACTCCACTTCCCGCCTGTGTTTGTTGGCTTGAACAGTCATCTGTTTCTGCGCATGCAATAAATTCCCACGTAGTCGCTGCAATATTTCATCTCAACTAGAAAGAGTTTCTGCCATAGCTGGAACATTACACTCCCCGGGTAAGAAACGACGAAGGGTCGGGGCCGGGCCACCATATACCGCTTCGAAGGGAGTCATTCGAGTTGCCGTTTGATACGAGGTGTTGTACCAAAATTCTGCCCACGCTAAACATCTCACCCAATGCTTTGGCTGCTCGCTCGTGAAACAACGGAGATACGTTTCTAGCACCCGATTAGTCACCTCCGTTTGTCCATCCGTTTCCGGATGGTAAGCTGTACTAAATTTGAGTCGAGTCCCGGATTGCTTGAACAACTCGATCCTTCGAAAAAGCACTTACAATCATCGAGTCACGATCGCTAACAATAGAGGTGGGAACACCATGTAATCGAACTACTTCTTTCATAAAAACTTCCGCCACCGAGCGAGCGGTTATCGGAGGCTTTAATGATAAAAAATGAGCGTACTTAGAAAGCCTATCAACCACAACCAATATTACCGAAAATCCTCCCGACTAGGGCAAACACGTTATAAAATCCATGGAGATTTCCTCCCAAATCCGTTGCGGAATGGGCAATGGCTGTAGCAGCCCGGCCGGAGACATCGCCTCATATTTCATCTTTTGACAAATCAAGCACTTAGCAACATATTCCTTAACTGTCCGAAATATACCTTTCCAGTAGACGTTGGCCGCGAGTCGTCGGTATGTTCGTAGTACCCCGGCGTGCCCCCCCAACGGGGTATCATGAAACTCATGCAGGAGCTCGGAAACCCATTGCGAAGCTGCAGGTATTGCGAGGTGGCTGTGAAGAAATAACTTCATTCCAGCAAGTCGGAATCCCGGCTTGCTATCTGGCTGACGCTGAATTGCTTCGATGATGCCGTTGAGGTATTCGTCACCCCGTTGCACGACCTCAATCCCCTCAAATCCAAGCCATTCCGCCTTGCTCAGGGCCGACAGCTCGACTTCGCCGTCTCTCCGCGAGAGAGCATCCGCCGCGGCATTAGAGATTCCAGATTTATATTCGATATCAAAATCATATCCCAATAATTTAGCGATCCAAACCTTTTGTGCAGGGGTAACGATCTTTTGGTGTAGCAAGTGCTTCAAGCTCCAATGATCGGTTCTCACAACAAATTTTCTTCCCAACAGATAGGGTCGCCAATGTTGAACGGCTAACGCGAGACCCATCATTTCTCTTTCATAAGCCGATTTCGTCAAAGTGCGATCCGCCAATGATTTGCTGAAGTAAGCAATCGGTCGATGCTCTTGCATTAAAACCGCTCCTATTCCCGATCCGTTCGCATCACATTCGACCACAAAGGGCCGATCAAATTGCGGCAGCGAAAGCACCGGGGCTTCTGTAAGGGCTTTCTTCAAGCGGCGGAAAGCCTCTTCAGCCTCAATTGTCCATTCAAATGTCTTTGGAGCGTCTTTCTTCAATAATCCCGTTAACGGTCTCGCTATCAGGCCGTATTTGCAAACAAAATGGCGGTAGTAACTAGTCAAGCCCAAGAATCCACGAACCTCACGTATACTCGAAGGTCTCGGCCATTCTATCACTACTTTAATCTTGTCCAGATCCATTGCTACTCCCTCCTTCGAGATTACGTGGCCCAAGTATTCAACTTGTCGTCGACCAAAAGTACACTTCTTTCGATTAGCCAAAAACTGATTGTCTTGTAAAATTCGAAGTACTGTACCCAAATGAACTCGATGCTGCTCCCAAGAACGATTATATACGAGTATATCGTCGAAGAAGACCAATACAAACTTCCGCAAATAGGGCCGAAATACATCATTCATAGTGGATTGAAACGTCGCCGGTGCATTTGTAAGGCCGAAAGGCATGACCAAGAATTCATAGTGGCCATTGTGAGTTCGGAAAGCGGTTTTGGAAACATCCGTGGCTGCCACTCGGATTTGATGATATCCCGATCGGAGATCAATCTTGGAGAAGACGACCGCCCCAGCCAACTCGTCGAGCATCTCTTGTATCACCGGAATGGGGTATTTATCCGGTATCGTCACCTTATTCAATTCTCGATAATCAACACAAAATCGCCAACTTCCGTCTTTCTTTTTCACCAATAAAACTGGACTTGAGAAGGTGCTAGAGCTCGGCCGTATAATACCGGCCAACAACATATCCTTGACTAGCCTCTCAATCTCATCCTTCTGATGATGCCCATATCGATATGGCCGCACAGAGACTGGACGAGTGCCTTCTTCTAAAACGATGCGATGGTCTGTTTCTCGCTCCGGTGGTAAGGATTTCGGTTTTCCAAACACTTCTTGGAATTGTTGCAACACCTCATGTATTCCCTCTTGCTCGTGCAGATCAACATCTTCTTCGACTTCGGGTATTATTGCCCAAACTTGTGCATCCCGGGAGTTGATTAGTGATTTCAAACCGATGGGTCCCCGACATAATTGAGGGTCACCCCGCAGCTCAATACAACGCTTCTCTCTTTCGAATTTCATCAGCATCTTGTCGTAGTGGTGCTTAACCTTTCCCAAGGTCGAAAGCCATGTCATTCCCAAGATCATATCTACACCACCCAATGGAAACACGTAGAAATCCAATACAAATGGACATTCAGCCAAAGTTACCTCAATTTTTCGGCATTCACCCTCCGTTTCTTGGCGCACCCCGTTTCCCAAAAGGACGCCGAACCGCTCCCTTTTATCAGGCTGTAGTTGCAGTCGACTTACGAGAGTCCTTGAAATGAAATTGTGGCTTGCTCCACTATCGATGAGAACGATGATAGAATGCTCACCTAGTTTTGTGTGCAGCCGCATAGTCCTCTCGACAACGAATTACTATAGCCCGAATTGGTTCGGCCGCCTCCTTGGATGGTCAGATTATCTTCCACATCGCGGGCCAATTCCATTGCCGATTCTAATTCGGATGGCCCGAATAATCGCAGAAATCCTCAAATTGGGTCCTTGAGACCTTTCATGAAATATCCGAGATAATGGGCATCCGTTAAGCCCGGCACTTGACTTGCTAATTGAACAAATAAGTTAACATATTCATCCACTCCCTTGGTTTGCTTGATATCAGCCAGTCTTTCGAATGCATCGCCTTGGAAACGGTTATCGAAAAGGGAGACCAAGGCTTCCAAAAATTCCTTCCATGTGAGGGACGGTTTCCGAGAACGCAGCCAAGTCATCCAGTATAAGGCTGGTCCTCCCATTGCCACTACTGCTGCAGCGACGCGTGCTTCCGGCGCGGTTCCGGTGATTTCGAACTGTTGGTTGGCACGGTCCAACCAACCGATAGGGTCTGTTCCATCGAACGACGGCAGTTGTGGAGTCCCTTACTTTTCCCATGATCAGGGGTTTCTCCTTCGTTGCTGCCCTCGTCCGTCTCGTTCCCATCTTCGACGTTGGACTCCTTATCTCCAGTCCGATTCTTCTTCTTTTTCTTAATAATCTGCGCCAATTCGGTGAGTGTGGTGGTGATTGTATCCAAGTTTTCCTTCATCGCTCATTGATCGTCTCGCATTTCCCGCTGATCTTTCTCCAACGCTTCCAAACGTTCCGCTTGCGATCTCGTCATCTTCACGTGAGGACGGGATCCGGCAGGTTGGACCAATTAATAGCACTCGAACAAAAATAAGAGAAGAACAAATGCAATTTGCTGTGTTTAAGAATAAAACTTGCAGAACACTTAATTCCCAAATCGGCAAAGCCGCCCAAGCCTCCAGGCTTAACAATAATTATCCACATAATAATAATAACAACTACCTTCTAAACTATTTATACTTTCCCAACAGACACTAGAATAACCGACCTCCACCCCCCAACAGGCGCCTTATAACCGCCTTTTATTCTATTTACAAGATCTGTACTATATACAATATTTACACTATTTACACAGCCCACGAATGTGGACTCAATCCCGATCCTCGCGCTTCTTCTTCCTTTGATACACGATCAAAGGTTTTTCCTTTCTCTCCTCTCCTTGCTCCATAACATTCCTCCATTCGTCAAGCTCTAGCAAGTCATCGCACCTTTGACCATGGCTTCCTTGAACTCGAAATTGATCCTTCTTGTCACCCAATATGCTTTGTGCTCCAACTCTATTGGTAAATGGCAAGATTTGCCAAATAGCAATTAATATGGAGACCTTCCAATTGGCGTCTTGAAAGCCGTCCTATAGGCCCAAAGTGCGTCGTCCAAGTACTTCGCCCACTCCTTCTTGTTGGTGACGGTCTTCTCCAAGATTTGCTTGATCTCTCGATTAGCTAGCTCGGCTTGACCGTTGGCTTGAGGGTGGTAGGGCATCGTAACCTTGTGCTTGACTCCATATTTCGCAAGAAGCGATCCTAACCAACGATTGTTGAAATGGCTCCCCCCATCACTAAGCAAAGCTCTCGGAGTTCCATACCGAGTCAAAATATTCCTTTGGAGGAATTTGATCACCACTTTTGAATCGTTGGTCGTCTTGGGAATGGCCTAGACCCACCTAGAAACGTACTCCACCGAAAGGAGAATGTATGAGAACCCTTGAGATTTGGGAAAGGGACCCATGACGTCGATCCCCCAAACGTCAAAGAGTTCCACCTCCATAATAGTGCGTTGCGGCATCTCGTCCCTCTTCGTGATGTTCCCCATCCTTTGGCATCGATCACACGTCTTGATGTAAGCATGGCAATCCTTGTAGATCGAAGGCCAATGAAAACCGCTGTGAAAGATCTTGAGGGCGGTGCGATTTGCTGCGAAGTGTCCCCCATTCGGAGCACTATGAAAATCCTCAATGATCTTCTTCCACTCCGATTGTCGAACACATCGCCTAATGACTCCGTCGGCGCACCTCCGGTACAAGTATGGATCATCCCAATAATAGAATTTGCAATCGTGGAGGAACTTCTTCTTTTGATGAGACGAGAGATCCTTGGGAACATGATGAATCACCAAATAATTGATGATGTCGGCGAACCAAGGAGTCAAATCGTCTAACTCGAAAATCTGCTCATCAAGGAAGCTTTCTTTGATAGCGATCCTCGAATCTTCTCCTTCCACGGGTTGCTCAAGTCTCGAGAGATGATCGGCCACCACGTTCTCACACCCTTTCCTATCCTTGATCTCCATGTCGAACTCCTAAAGAAGCAAAATCTAGTGAACTAACCTCGGCTTCGAGTCCTTCTTATTGAATAGATAGCGAATGGCGGCATGGTCGGTGTGCACAATCGTGTGAGATCCCACCAAGTAAGGTCTAAACTTATTAAAAGCATAGACTACAGCAAGTAGCTCCTTCTCCGTGGTAGTGTAGTTTCTTTGAGCCGAGTCCAACGTCTTGCTAGCATAGTAGATCACTCGGAAAAGCTTCTCCCTTTTCTACCCCAAAACCACTCCTATCGTCCAATCGCTTGCATCGCACATGAGCTCAAACGGGGCACTCCAATCCGGTGACACCAAAACGGGAGTAGAGATAAGTGCCTTCTTCAACGTCTCGAAGGCTTCCATGCAATCCTTATCAAACACGAACTTGACGTCTTTCTCGAGCAATCCACACAACGGCTTCGTGATCTTTGAGAAGTCCTTGTATAGAAGCCGGCATGTCCCAAGAAACTTCTCACCGACTTAACATTGGTTGGTGGTGGCAACTTCTCGATGGCTACAACTTTGGCTCGATCCACCTCCAATCCTTGAGAAGACACCTTGTGGCCTAGAACAACTCCTTCTTGTACCATGGAGTGACACTTCTCCCAATTGAGAACAAGGTTCGTCTCTTCGCACCTTTGAAGCACCGTGGCAAGATTCTCCAAGCATTGATCAAAAGAAGAACCAAAAACTGAAAAGTCGTCCATGAATACCTCCATTATGTTCTCGATCAATCCATGGAAGATGGCCATCATGCACCGTTGAAAAGTAGCCGGTGCGTTGCATAACCCGAATGACATCCTCCGATAAGCAAAGACTCCATATGGACAAGTGAACGCCATCTTGTGTTGGTCCTCCGGAGCGATGACGATTTGATTGTAGCCGGAGTATCCATCGAGAAAGCAATAGTACTCATGTCCGGCCAATCGATCGAGCATTTGATCTACGAACGGGAGGGGGAAGTGATCCTTCCTAGTTGCTGCGTTGAGAAGATGATAGTCGATGCAAACTCTCCATCCCGTGACAAGCCTTGTTGCAATTAGCTCCCCCTTTCATCGTTGATGACCGCCATGCCTCCTTTCTTCGACACCACTTGAGTGGGGCTCACCCACTCACTATCCGAAATAGCGTAGATCATGCCGGCGTCGATCAACTTAATCACCTCCTTTCTCACTACTTCTTGCATCGCCGGATTCAATCGCCTTTGAGGTTGGACTCTTGGGCGATGACCATGTTCTAGCAATATCCGATGCATGCAAATCGAAGGACTAATACCTTTGATGTCGGCGATCGTCCATCCAATTGTAGATTTGTGCTTCCTTAGGACCCTCAATAACTTGTCCGTATTCGCCTCCGTGAGTTGAGAAGACACGATCACCGGGTACGTCTCTTCTTCTCCTAAGAACTTGTACTTGAGGTGCTCGGGTAATGGCTTCAACTCCACCTTAGGGGCTGCATCCTTATTTTCTTCCACTTCGAGAACTCCATCATCCACCTTCTTGTTAATGTCGAGGTATGGAACTTCCTTTTGGTGAGGTGATGGACGATTCGCCTCCAATTGATTGAGATATTCGAGAATCTCGTCATAAGCTTCATCCAACTCTTCGTAGGCATAAAGAGAGTTTAAAATGCAATGGTTAAGTTCCTCCTCCGAAGTGGGTGGTATCAATGTCTCGATGGAGAAGATATCCTCACGTTGATCGTCGGGTCTCTTCATGGTTTCATAGATAGAAATTTTCAGCTCTTCCCCGTTGACTCGAAAGGTGAGGTCTCCATCTTGAACATCAATCAATGCTCTCCCCGTGGCTAAGAATGGCCGTCCTAAGATCAAAGGTTGATTTGCATCCTCAGGCATATCCAAAACTACAAAGTCCGCCGGGAAGACAAGGTTGTGCACTTGAACGAGAATGTCCTCGACTATTCCTCTTGGATAAGAAACCGAACGGTCCGCCATGAGTAGAGAGATGGTGGTTGGCTTCATCCTCCCGATCTTGAGCCGGTTGAAAATAGAGAGGGGCATCAAATTGATGCAAGCACCTAGATCGCATAGAACGTTTTGAAAGACTTGATCACCGATCTTGAATGCTAATGTGAACCTCCTGGGATCCTTTTGCTTCAAGGGTAGCTTCTTTTGGATCACCGCGCTACACTCCTCTGTGAGATTGATCGTCTCGAACTTTCCCCACTTCTTCTTTCCCGATACCGCATCCTTGATGAACTTCATGTGGTTGGGCATGTCTCGAAGAGCATCAAGAAGTGGGATGTTGATGATGACCTTTTGTAGTATCTCCAAGAAACGTTGATACTTTTCATCTTGCTTCGTCTTGGTCAAGCGTTGTGGAAAATGGGCCTTCGGAACGTACGTCGGAAGTTGAGCCGGCTGCACACCCTCTCGATCGAGAGAGGTATCGAGAGGTCCCTTCTGACCTCGAGCTTTGACCTCTCGACCCCCTTCTCAATCGAGAGGGGTGTCGAGAGGTTTCTCCTGGTTTTGCTGGGCGACCTCTCGACAGGCCTCTCGATCGAGAGAGGTGTCGAGAGGGTCGCATTGAATCTCCTCGTCATAAATCTCTCGATCCTCCTCTCGATCGATAGGGGTATCGAGAGGACCTTTCTGGACTCCAGTTTTGACCTCTCGATAGGCCTCTCGATCGAGAGAGGTATCGAGAGGTCCTCAATTCGTCACTTTCCTCCTTGACTCCTCGAACTCCGCATTCTTTTGGCTTCCGTTTCTAGTATCTTCAGCTTCCAAGGATGGATTTGTATACTTTGTGGCACTCCGAAGCTCAATAGCATGAACTTGATGATTGTTCTTCGGGTTTTGCTCGGTGTTGCTTGGAAATTGGCCGGGCTTATGGATTCCTCCTTGAGCATTGGCTATTTGACTCATTTGTGTCTCCAACATTTGCATTTGCTTGGTCAAGGCATTGATGCTACTCCCCAAGTTGTTGCTCAAAGTATTTTGAGTAAGCTCCAATGTCGTCAACTTTGCATCTTGTTGTGTCATCCTCATCTCCGATTGAGCCATATATTGACGAATCAAGTCGTCGGTAGACATCTCCTTCTTTGGCTCTTGAATGACTCCTTTCTCAACATGGAAGTCGGGAGGTGGTTGCAAGGCATTGTTCGGGTTGGCATAAGAGAAGTTCGGATGATTTCGGTTGTTGGGAACATAAGGCTTCTTGTATCCACCTTGATAGTTCGAACCTCCTTGGCCTCCTTGTCCTCCTTGCCACTTGTTTCCTTGATTTGGTTGCCACTTGCCCCCTTGTTGCACAAAATTGGCATCTTCTCCTTCAGGTTGTGGTGCTTGTTCTTCAAATATAGCATCGCACCGAAGCACTCCTTTCTTGATAGTATCCAACTCATTTGCTGTTTTCGTGTACTTCTCCATCAAGTCTTTGTAAGCATTGATCCCAATGTTGGCAACTCTCCTTCTTCCAACTCGTCGGTCAGTAGCCTCTTCATAACTCGAATTCACGGTAAGCTCAATAATCTCCATAGCCACATCATACTCATTGTTCAAAAATCCTCCCTTAGAAGCATAATCGAGCTCCTTCCTACATAACTTGTTCAAACCACGATAGAAGCACGTGATTTGATCCTCCTTGCTAATTCCATGGTTCGGGCATGCTCGTAGTACCTTCTTGAATCTCCCCCACGCCTCGTAGAATACTCGTCCTCATATTGTTGGAATTGGTTGATCTCATTGATGAGTTTCTGAGCCCTCGAGGGTAGGAAAAACTTGTTCAAAAATCTGGTGCACATCTCGGCCCATGTCCTTATCTCGGTCTTGTCTAGTCCATCGAGCCACTCCCTTGCATCATGCTTGAGAGACCACACGAACAAACTGAGCTTGAGGTAGTCCGGTAAAACTCCATTGGCCTTGTATGTAGCACATATGTCCAAAAATTGCTTCAAGTGAGCATTTGGATCCTCCATGGGTGTGCCTCCATATTGGTTGGATTGCACCATGTTGATGAGGGACGTCTTGATTTCATAGTTGTTAGCGTCCATAGTCCCCCATCCTCCTTGCTGAAATTGATCCACGACCGGCTTGAACAGATCGTTCAAAGTCCTCCTCGCTTGATCCGCCATTGAATCGAAACTCCTTGGCGAATCGGGTGGTGAAGAGGGCGGTGTATCGATCTTGCTTGCTTCCTTCTCTCGTCTCAATGCCCTTACTGAGCGCTCCAACTCCAAGTTTATCGGAATAAGATTTATCCCTTTAGACCTTGTGGTCATGCACTACCTAAAACCAAAGAGAAGAAAAGAAAAAGTTAGATCAACAAACCAAAAAAAAACAAAAAATTAAAGCGCCTAAATCACCTATTAATTCTATTTCAAAATATGTGTATGAAATCTAATCAATCCCTGGCAACAGCGCCAAAATTTGATCGCACTATTTTCTACCACACAAAATAGGTATAGTATACGAAAGTACGAGTATCGTATCCACAGGGATTGATATATCGAAACCACACACAGTCCTCTACTTTAGAACTAAACTGATGTGTAGGCAAATAAGAGTTTAGAGTTGTGGTATTTATAACTAGGCAAATAAATAAAAGACTCAATTAAGCAAACAAGGAAATAAGCAAATAATAAAGCAAATAACAATTAAGGCAAATAAACAAATAACTAAACAAAGTAAAGTCAAATAAATCAAATAAGGAAAAGTGTTGATTCTAGGGAAGGCTACCTAATCAAATCTATGCAAGTAATTAATGAGTACAATTAACCAATTTAATCCAATCTAGATGTGATACATAAAAAAAACCTAACACTCCGGCTAAGGTAATGTAGATCGTCACCTAATAAGATCCTAATCTCCTCTCGGATTCATAGAAATCAAATCAAGTGCAAAATAGGACAAGTATCAATAATACAATAAACTAGGTTCAACTATGACACCTAAATCGATGATATACAAACATATGATAATTCAACGTCGACTAAGATAATTAAATCATCATATCATGCTTTCATGAGATCTATTATGCAAATATCCTATTAAGGCATAAAAACATAACTATGCTCACATAATTAATGATCAAGTAATCATGCATGAGAATAAGCACCTAATCTTGCATGAGAATAAGCACCATGAAACATGTACCTAGATTGGAAGGCTAATTGTAAATCAAAAACACTCACATAAATTCAATTAGGCATTCAATCCCTAAAATCAACTAAGGAATTTAGCTAGACATAATTAAAGCAAACATAAACATAGAGAATTGAAAAACATAGTTAAAGAATAAGAGTAAGAAAAACTTGAACACAAACGAAGAACTTCGAATCTTGAATCTTGCATAAACTTGAATAAACTCCAATGTCGAATACAAGACTAAAATAAAAGCTCTAAAGTAAAATATATGAAACGTGTTAGGGTTTACAATGCTAGACTAAGGAATATATATAGGGGAATTTACATAAGGAAACATAGACCAAAAATGAGTCTAATTAAAAATAAGGAAATTCTCGGCTGGAACCCCCTCTCGACACCCACCACCTCTCGATCGAGAGGTCTCTCGATCGAGAGAGGTACCGAGAGGTACTGAAAATGCTCTCGATCGATAGTTGATCCAGTAGGCTTCCTCTCGACAGACCTCTTGATCGAGAGAGGTGTCGAGAGACCTTCAATTCGCCTTCAAACTGTGGACTTCAACTTCGATTCTTCTCTCCTTGTCTCGTTTTGGGATTTTATCTTCAAAATATACCTAGAAACACAACAAAATACCCAAAAGCATAATATTGTCCAATATATTAAAAACCATACAAAACATAGACAATAATACACAATCGAGACTCAAAAACGACTCTTTGGACTATGAAAATCAAGTAAATTTCACCTATATCAGTGGGTTGAACGAACGACAAGACAATTGTCTTCATTTCGTGTCGGCCCCCTTCTTCGATGTCTTACCACTTGGGTACGGTGTGGGCGTGGGGGATTTTGTTGTGAATATGTATGCATATATTAGTACGGACATGTAGGTCAAGTCAAGCATGTTTAGGAGACAAGTATGAGGGATGAACATGATAATACCCTGTGATGTTTTGAGCTTTCATGTGCAAAATTATGAATTGCATGCTTCTTTCATTGAGAGATGACTTGATGGTTAGTTATGTTCTAGAACTTGCCTGCATTTGTAGTCAAGACCTCGATGATATTGAGTAGGGTGTTTAGATGAATAAGGCAATTTTCTTTCTTAATAGCTACTTTGCCAAAAGAGCCTACCTGTGCAATAATCTATTGTTTAGCCCCTTTGAGCTTGAAATAATTCTTTCAAAAATCACTTAAAATTTCCCAAGTATACTCTGCCTACCCGGTCGTGAGAACTCTAGGTGTGATGAAAAGTTGGGAAGGGAAAACATGGATAAAGGAAAAGAAAATTTGTGGATATAGGCAGAACTTACAAGGGCAACTTGCCCGTATAAAGAAGCCTATTAGAAAGAAAAGAATAAAAGGGAAAAAAATTATATAAGTCCCCATAAAAAATGTTGTATGTGCTTAGGCCCGGGAAAAGAGAGGGTGAGGTTATGAGGTAATTGGGCAGTTGCATCTTGCCTAGGCTAGAAATAGTAGAGTTCTCAAATTGACCTAAGCTACTATCCAAATAATTCTTACCCCCTGTTTTAAGCCTACATTACAACCCAAGTAAAGTCCTTATGATGAACACCGAATTAACTCAATCTAAGTAGGTGGTGACATTAGAATGCAGGCAAGCCTATGGGACACCTAGTCTATATCAAGTCAAGAGCGTATACACATTGCCCATACACAGAGTGAGAGAGAGTGTGGTGAGGAAAACTCATGTTCATGTTCTATCTTGACTTGTCAAATTACATGCATTACACATTGACTTGCACCTGCCCACATGTTTATTAGTATCTGACTCTGCCCATATTCCATGCGTCTTTATTTCTTTCTTTTCAGGTTAGCTGCGAAGGAGAACTAGGTGGGTCCCTAGTTCTTAATGCTGTCGGCTCATTAAATCTATAGAGCGTCTCTTACGGTTGTCAGTCAATTAGGGAAATAATTGGTGAAACGTCTTCCTGATTATCGATAATTTATGGAGAAATGAGATTACGTCAGAAGCGTCTTCGGTAGTCATAACTGATTTGTTTGCATGTAATTAGAGTTATTTTTGCATCGAGGATCAGAATAATTAAGCTAGAGTGGAATTGTTCGCTGCCGGAATCGTTTTTAATTTCTTTAAAAACAAAGTTCAAGTATTCTTTTATGTTATTTGTTCTATTTATTTTCGTAGTTATTTTAGTAAAAAATCACTATTTTGCAGTTGGAAATTCGGAGGAAATCTCGCCGGTCCTTTGGGAGACGATCTTGCTTACTGCTATCTGTGCAGTGTGGGCATACGACTGAAAAGTCAGAATTATTTTTGGTGTAAAACGACGCACCACCCTTCATCAGGGCGAAGGGGGTGACCTTATCATCTTCAGCTCTCCGTTTTTTAATGTTCTTTGTTGGGTGAATTTTTGATTCATCGCAATGTAGGGACATATATGAAAGGTTTGAGAAATGAAACAATTTTGATTCATTTTGAGATAATTGTAGGAGTTGTATACTCACCACTTACACGAGGTGAACTGAATGCGTTCTGAAATTGATGCAGTTTTTGATCCGGCTTTCTTCCGGATTCTTCACAACCTTAGGATTTTAACAAACACAAACAATTCAGCCATCACAATTCATATCATGAAAGAGATACGGCCTCGAGATCGTTTTTAATCACTAGATTAACTTGCTATGAACAGCGTAGCTAAAACAAATTCATGGTATACATGCCCAAAATTCTCCAGGAATAACATCGATCCCACATTTAGTACATATTCTAGGCATCCATCGCAGCAGAGCAAATAACAGAACAAATCTATGAACATATCATCGAAATCAGTTATAGCTTCAAGAATAAACAGAGGATTGGTCCTCTGGATTCATGGGCTTCGACAGCAAATCTTAATTCACATTCAAGGAGAGAGAATCAGCCTCTCAAACACAAGTTTCCTCTTAATCAGAGCTTTTATCACAATTTCCGCTTCAACAGGGGCGTAATTTCAGAATCATATCATATTCAATAGCTCATAATCATGAAGAGCTTAGCAAATATCAGGCAGTAAAACACACATTTGGGTGTTCGCTGGTTAGACAACAAACAGAACATTCCCAACCAACATAACATCAGACTTCCTCATATTCTCCACATAAGGACATAACAGGGGGAAATCACCGACAACATTATAATAATGAGCTGGAATTTCACATAAAAACAGGGGAAATCAACATCTTAAACTCAATTTCAGACAGACGGCGCCAGTTGATAGATTTGGGTTGGAGATCCACAACGATTTAGGTGATTATTCATCATGTTTTGCAGGAGCATTCACGGATAAAGCATTTAAGCAATAAAGAGCAAAAGATTTGCACATTCAAAGAGCTATAATCACGTATTTTGTACAGAGCATAGTTTGCGTAGAAAATGTCGAGTAGTAATCAAGCTATGTGACTAGATAAGAGGTGTATTAAAGCACATTCGGCTATGAACTAGTAGAATCCATGGAGTATAATACTCATTCGAGTAAACGATGAAGAAATGAAGCAACGGGAAGAAGAAAGAAGTGATGGGCACGAAACTCTGTTCGGCCTCATTCCCTTTGGAGAATGAGGGTTTTACCTTAAGCTCAAGGCGGTGAGTGAAGGAGACTCTTCTCGGTGTCGAGGAAGAGGGATGGAAATGACTGCGAGTGATGACTCTCGGCGGGAGGCTTCGGAAGCCTGGACTGCTCGAGCTCAAAGGGGCTCATGGAGCAGGGTGCAAATGAATGAAACAATACGCGAGAGTGCGTGTTTGTATGGAGAGTTGAATTGTGATTATGATTATGAATGATGGTGAAGTGTGAGATATTTATAGGTGCAAGGAGGATGAAAAAGCGAGCATTCGTGTGAAGGAAGGACAGAAAAGGAATTCTCATAGGGGTAAGATTCCCTCCGTCATGAATGCAGTGGTCCTCACTCTAAGAGTTCGTAGAGTCATGCGGATGGCGTGCTACACAGAACCCAGGGTTCTGCCAGATGCCCATGGAACCAGTCAGATCCTTTGATCTATGACAGATGCCAATAAATCCCATGTGGCTTCTGGAAGGAGATACGACTCCCGGCTTCTGCGTAGGTCATATCTTATATTTATATTAATTGTCTGAAACCTTTAGGAACCCATAGACCTTCTGGTCATATGCTACCATATGCTCATAAGAAGGGTGTCCTTCTAATGAATCGATCTATTTGGATAACGAGGCTGATATTTGGTCCCTATCATCTCTCTTTCATATGCACATGGAAGATGTTCTGTACAAAATGAGTGATTATAGCCGATAAATCGTATGAATCTTTTACTCTCTACCGTTGTAATCCTTTATCTATGAATGCTCTTTGCAAATATGATGAACAATCACATAAATCGTTGTGGATCTTCAACCCGGATCTATCAGTGCATATCCCTACTTCAAACATAATTTTACACAAGTCATTTTTCAAAAATTCAAACTAAAATTGATTGATATTTAAAAAAAAAAATTGTATGTTGCACTCGAAATAACATAATTAAGCTTATTCTTTTCTTAAAAAACGTAAATAACATACACTCAAAAACCTTTAAAAAAATTGGATTTTTTGGCCAATTTCACGTCGAATTCAGATTGCCAGAATTTATTTCACGACGGCATGATTTCAGTTCCGGCAATCTCTCTCTGGCGTGAAATTGGCCAAAAAATCCAATTTTTTTTAACTTCGACTAATGTACTTATTTAATATTACCTAATTGTTTTCGACTGTCGACGGGATCCGAAGTCTTCTCCGGTGTCGGGGAGGCTTGTCGGCGCGGTGGATGCTGAGAGAGAGAGAGAGAGAGAGAGTTGCGAGAGAGAGAGAGTAATTTTATTTTATTTTATTTTTTTTTGTCTTGTAGTTGTTCAATTTGGGAATCAATCCCGGTTTTTAAGGGAGTCAAAAATCAAATCCCTAACTCCCATAATAATGTTGCAATATTGATTTAAAAAAAATTAAAAAAAAAAAGGGAAACCCAACTCTATTAAAATATAAAAGGGGTATTTTGTACATGTATTTTAAAGAATTGGTATTTTGTGCATACATGGTTTTAAAGGGGTATTATAAATTTCTACCCTTATTTTTACTTAGTTGGTCGTATTATGCATTTTCATTTACTTTTAAGGAACAATTTAACTGGTTTCAGATTGAACAGCATGTTGGTTCCATTTACCGTGCACAGCTGAGCAGAGCAGCTGAGAGGCCATTTCTCACATTAAATGCACTCAACAAGCGCAGCACATGTTGTTACTTCTCTCACTCCAAATCCTTAATCCAAATCACTCCCACTCAGCACCACCTCTGTAATTCTGGCATCTATCCCCATTTGGTTTTTTGCTGAAACTCCCGATTCTCTGGAAGTCTGATTTATGGCTGTAAGTGTTACTGCTTGATCTGAGTTTTTTTCATATTGTTAATTGCTGCATAGTGTTATTCTTGCTTAATTTTTTTCATCTGTTGCATCTATGTTGATCTGGTCGAGCCCTTAATGGGGAAATGGAAAAACATTCTCAAATTTGTGTTATGGTTTGATTCAATAACTCGAGATATGTTGCTGCGAACTCTGGGGAGGTTGAGCCACTTCTTTTTATTTGACTCAATTCTTCTATGTCACCAGATCAATATGAATTATGATCTCTAGTGATTTTGTTGGTGGGAAATTTTTATGTGAGGAGTTCTTTCTATTAGATGTTGGGCATTGATACGAGGGGGCACTTCTATGAATCTATGCCAAGCGCTCTTTGTGTGACTGGTTGTAATAAGGATAGTTAAATTTACTTCTAGGGGTCGATGGTGAGAGATATCGAAGACGAATCAATGTTTACCATGGTAATAAGTTTTAGTAAAATATATATGCAATGTCAATGACTATATTCTCTGGAATCTTGTGGGACAGCAGTAAATTATAAATGTTAATTGTTCAAGTATTAATGAGGTAATAGATTCTGCTAGCATCTCTTTTAATGTCTTCTTGTCTATTTTTCATTCCACAACTCTTGATAGTATTAGGTCAGAATAAGAGTTTATTGGGCTACTCTGAAGTCTTTAACTCCACCAAAAAAAAAGTGGCATCTGGGTGGAGGTTCCACCATTAACTTAAGTGCCCAACCACAATTCCAGAAGAGATAGCACATGAGTGTGGATATGCACCTAACTTGAGTACTTAAACACAATTGCTTCTGCCAAACCACCTCGAAACTCTCAACGAAAGCATAAATTAATTTATACCCATGACAAAGTCCTAACTCAGCTTTAAAAGTTACGATCATATTATGATGCTACAAAGACATGAAATGTGATGGTGGCTGTTATCTTGCTAGTTCACCAATTTTTGAAAAATATATGCATATGTATATTAACATGATAAAAGTTTTGTGAGAAACTTCAATTCCCACTAACTGAGCAGAAAGAGAAGATATATAACATTTTTGTGCTACACTGATATCATTGTGACAGATTGAAGTTTGACTTGTTTATAGCAAAATGTATAAGGTTCAGCTTGCATTGTCTTCTTCTTCATGCTTTCTTTCATTGAAATGGCATGGGCCTGGTAAGGTTTTAGAAAGTATTTTACCTGTAAAGAAATTATTACTAGTAGTTTCCTGCTAAAGGAGTCATGTAAGACACTACAAAAGGAGGAAATAAAATGTTATAAAGATCTGCCACATTTAGTTTAGAACGTGGCGTCTAATATGCTGTATGACTTTTTATTTATTTTGTTTTTCCCCGTCCAGATACATAACAATTGAGCAAGAAAGAAAATAAAAGTAAATTTAAGATCAGCGAAACACATATATTTTTCAGTTACTGGCATATCATCAATCTGTAGCATATAACTTCCTTATAATAGTACAGATAAATTCCTAAGAATTTTTGAGTTTGCCCCTCATTAGTTCCGTTATTATGTTGCGAAGGTGTTGGGATTTGATTAGAGCCCAATGATGGTTTAGATGGGGAGGCACTTGATCTGGAAATTGCTTAACATGGTAGATCTCAAATCGAGACATTCCCATGGTAATCCTTCCCAAAATCTGCTCTTAGCGAGAGACTTTTTGGAACTATGTCATATATAGTATAAGTATTAGTCAACATCAACACTATCTTCATTTCTATTTTAAGTTGGTTGTTTGTTTATACACACTTCATATTAGGCCTATAAACGCTCACTAGAGTCGTTCATTCTAGGATTGTGCTAGCCTACAACACTTGTATTTTAAGCATAGCAAAGACATGAAGGTTGTGTTCTCTTTGATGGAAAAGGAAATGGAGGGATATGAAAATGATATAAATTTTTATCTCTTAATACGGTCCAATCTTGTTTTATCCTATGTTATCTAAAGTGAAAAAGGTGGGTTGATATGTGGGGAAATACTTACTTCAACTGCGTTGGAAAATATTACAGTGAATTGGAGTGAAAAGATGGGGAAAAAAAAAGTTGTGCGGGAAAATAATCACACCAAAGAGTACAAGGAAAATACGAGAAAATGGTGGAAAATATTTCGTTTCCCCCCTTTTCCATCAAAGAGAACACACCCAAGGTTAACTGACATAGGAAAGCCTCGCCAACTTCATGTTTTGGCTTTGTGAAGCTACAAAGTTACTATTAAGGGACTTCTATTTAGAAAACCCTTGGAATATAAGTTACAAGATGAAAGAGAATTATGTTTGCATTATTATAAATATGAACCCCTCTTACCTTTAATCTTATCATTTTGGTCATGCTCTAAACAAAGTTAGTGCTAATCATGGGTGGTGTGTACTATGAAGCAGCCTTTTTCTTGTTTAACAGTTACCAAAGGTAGCATGCTCAATACATATGTCTCTAATGTACGTTAAACATTTACCTGAAGACTAGCGAGATTCAACAATTATATCCCTGTCTCTATTTATTATCCTCACTCAGTGTTTGATATTAGTAATGTCTTTAATAAATTTCTGCCAACTGTTTTCCACTGTGGTTGATGATAATTCATTAATCTGGCGTAGCATTGACATGTTCTTTTATTTGGAGCAGCGGCCTCAAGTTCCTCAATTTGGCAACTGGGAAACTGAAGAAATTCCCTACACTATGTATTTTGACAATGCAAGGAAAGATAAGAAGAGTGATCAGATTCACCAAATAAATCCAAATGACAATGTCAATGCTGAATTGAAGGACCAAAAATCATCTGTAGCAAAAATGCCAAAGCAGGAGCGACCTTCTAGTCGAGACGAGGCTGAAGTAAGGAAATCAATTGGTTCCCTGAATGCAATCCATCATAAACCTGCAAATGATTCATTTGATAAAGGGCTTAATTCTTCACAATCTGAAAGCGATAAATGGGAAGTGGAAGCATTGAGGGCCATAGAAATCCATAGACCTAGGCATGATCGGAGGCCTAGTAGAGAGGACGGTGAAATGAGAAGGCTAAGAAACAGTTCGAACTCACCTCATCATCGGTACGGTGGATCTAGTGCTAGTGAAACACCTAAGAGGCATGCGAGGAATAGTGTGGGGTCCGATAGAAGTATAGATCATTCCCCACTGCATCCACAGTCTCAAGCAAGAGTTGGAGGAAAAGGTGTCGGAGTTTCGTCTCCTTCATGGGAAAGGAAAGCTACCTATGATGGGAGCTTAGGGCTAGCACCCTCTACTCCTGGAAGGTCCCGGTTGAGATCAGTTGCACGAGGCGATGACTCGGTAATTTTTTAACTATTCCTTCAGACCTGCTATTAGATCATGCTTTTAAATATTTGGGATAGTTGGCATATTAAGAAACCCCCTTGGGTTCAAATTTGGTTAACTATCATTCGTCTCAACTTTCTGCTATTAGAGTTGTTAGTTGAAAGAGATTTTCAATGGTGAGATTCGAGTCTCATCTGATAACTTGAATTACTCCACTCAAATTTGGTAATCGTTCTAGATTCACTGCTTATGATACTAGGAATTTATGAATCATTTTTAGTGTGTATGGAGATAGAATCGATGGCTAGAGCTTTTGCTTCCACTGCAATGGCTTTTTTCGTCTATTTAATGGAGTTCCTAATTTATCGTGCTTATGGTAGCCTGATCGAAGCCCTGCTGTTCCTAAATTTGGTGACTGGGATGAGACTGATCCTGCAGCAGCAGAAGGATACACTCAAGTTTTTAATCGAGTAAGAGAAGAAAAAAATAGTGAAACAGGAAAAGTCCCTGTAATGCCTAATGAAACATCTAATTCCAGTACTCAGAAGCAAGCAAATGAAAATGCCAAGGTAAACATGTAATTTGAGCTTCTTTAATCTTCTAAAGTAGCAGGGTTACATTTTTTATTGATAATTAAAGTGTTCAGCCCTTCACATGGATATCCATTGTTATATTAAAGTGATTCAATAATTCTTTGTTAAATAACCTAATCCCCATCCTATTCTTTCTTGCAGGGGTGCTTTTGCTTGCCATGGATGAGAAGACGACGACGGTTGAAACATAGTTGGTGAGATCAGTTATATTGATGAAGACCTTTCCTTTTGTATAGATTGTGCAATGCAAATTGCTTTAATCAGTATACAGTTGCCTGTGACAGACTTCATTTGTTTCATTCGGAATGATTAGGTCTGATGTAATTTCTTTTCCAATGTAAGTTCATCTTCCTCACGTTCTCATTATCTTTGTATTCATTTAGTTATTGATGACTGATGAAAAGCTCTTTCCTTGTAATTTTGGGTGTTTGAAGTTCAATGTTGATAAAACATTGTTGTTAACAGTCTCGAGAATTTCGTTTGTTTACGGAATGTGATTGTTTCTTTAATGAGTAGATGTCCGTTGTAGAATACTCTCTCAGTGCCTTTAGAAACGATGCATTTTTTGAGTATATGTGAGATATAAAAATCTCAGAAGAATTAATTTGTGCTTATTGAGTTTAGGATTTTTTATTTTTTATTTTTGAAAAGAGTTTAGGAATTTATCTCCTATTAATCCTTACTCCTCCGTTCCCTAATAAGTGTCCCAAGAGATTAAAATTTTTGTCCTCTAATAAGTGTCCTATCACATATTTCAATGTAAAAATTTAGCCAAACTATCAATTATACCCATGCTATCATTACATTTTTTCACTTTTTCAATTTTCTATGTAATGATTAGGGGTTAATATGGTAAATTTATACAATTCCTTGGTTATTGCATTTTGACGGCTTGAGACACTTATTAGGGGATGGAGAGAGTATGCCCTAACCTTTTAGCTACACAAGTGACTTTTTAAAGGCCTCACTGTGTTGGCATTGATTGTACTCAATTTCGCTTCCATCAATGTATTCATAATTTCATATAGATTTACGCTGTCATGTCAGAACTACTTTGAATGGAATTATTTTGACATGGTTCGTTCAACACGGTAGATTTTAGGGTTAATTATCATTTATGGCCCAACTTTTATAACAGGGGTTATTTTATGACACGGTCTTTTCAAAAATACAAATACTCCCTCCGTCCTCTATCTATTGACGTTAATACTATATTGGGACGTCCTCCATTTATTGACAATTTCCATTTTTGGACGTAGACCCCACAATCACTTTAACACTTTAACACTTTATACATCTATTTTTTATTATTTTATCATTGTAATACTATTAAACAAATCAAATGGACCCACAATTATTCTACTTTAACACTTTAACACATTAATTTATTATTATACCATAAAATGCGAAAAAACTCGTGCACATATTCCCTCCGTCAATAAATAGAGGACGGAGGGAGTATATCATTTTCTATACTTATGAACTTTTAAATATTATAAAAATGGTTTGAACTTTGTTCTTTTTTTACACTTATGCCCCGAGAACATTTTTCAGGTAATTGAACGTTGACTAGGCTCGTTGGAATTCTAGGTAAAGTCATGTCAGAATTAAAAAAGAAAAAGAAAAAGAAAAAAGAAATTAGCGTTCATGTTTTTGTCTTGCTACGCTTCTTTCGTGATCAACTTTAAGACATTAAAAGTAAATGAAAACATTTATTTCTTACTTTTATTTTGTAGTTGTTATTTGCATATTATTTTCAGCCGAGTTTTAAATCCATTTTTTTTACTTGATATTGATGTCTGATATCTGTATATTTACCTTAGTTTTTCAAAAGTAAAATTTAGCAAGGCAAGCTCGATGAGATAAAGAAGGTTTTTATTTTTATTTGATTTTTTTGTTAAGTGACACACATATTATTTACGTAGGATTCCGGCGAGCCTAATCAACCTTCAATTACCTGAAAATTGTTATCGGGCCAGAAGTGTAGAAAAGGAACAAAGTTCAAGCTATTTTTGTATTTTTTTAGAAGGCAGGCCATAAGTGTAAAAAATAAACAAAGTTTAGGTTATATTTGTATTTTTTAAAAAGTCGTGTCATGAAATAACTACAGTTCCAAAACTAGGTCATAAGTGATAATTAACCCTAGATTTTATTTGAGTTGGAATAGAGTTATAAGGATTAGTTAGAATTTTCGAAGATAAAGATAAACTCGGTCTTGATACTTCATTATGTATAAAACGATTAATTTTTTTTTTACATTGTTAAAATGAATTCGAATTTATTATTATTATTATTATTATTATTATTATTATTATTATTATTATTATTATTATTATTATTATTATTATTATTATTATTATTTCTTCTTATAGGGACAACTCATCAATGGATATACCGGGCCTTGATATATATCACTATCTTGAAACGATTTTGTTTTCCTTTTCTTTGGATCTTAAATTTCCTCTTAATATATTTTCCCCAATTTTAATCAATTTGCTCCTTAATATTGAATATAATAGATGGGTTAATCAACCCTCACCGTATCCCATAGCTTCCCTAAGGGGTTGAAACATACTACCACACATCAATGGATAACGATGTTATCACAGCAATACTGCTGCACCTTCCCATTAAACCTCTCTTGAGATTCAGAACTGTCTGCAGATTCTGGCGTGACATCGACTCTCCATCCTTCACCACCAAATCGCACGCTCGGGAACACGCTGAAAGGGACGGTGATGATGATAAGCTACTTCTGCAGTTCACTTTCGTCCGTGATAGAATTTTGCAACTGTCGATGATGTTCCCAGATAACGGGAAGTCATTTAACGACTTCCCAGCATTCGCAAAATTCTTCGACAACGATCTGAAGCCTGCTTGTTTCTTGATGGACTATGGCCGTGAGAAAACGGAGTACGGTCGTTTCATTAGGGTTGTTGGACCGGTGAACGGTTTGATTTGCGTCCACCACAGGCAATCTAAGGGCCGCATATTGTGAAATTTCTAGGGAAATATCTAGTGGATTCAGTGTACGAGTATGAAATCGGAGAAATGAAACATTCATTCAAAATCCTCAAGTTTCCTGTTACATCAACGGCTATGTATACTAAGCTAGGAAGAAGAAGCTTGAACAGTAAGCAAACTAATCAGAACAGATCTATGCCGTACACGTCAGCACGATCTAACAACTAGGATATAAACTACTTAACTAAAGAAATAACCAATCAGAAAAGAACACGTAAGCACGAAGCCACGTCATTATTAACTACTTCCAGCAACGGCTACTTCACCATCTTCTTCATTCTTCACACCTTTTCCATCCGCCACACTCATCTTGGAAAGCAACAAACGAAAACGCGGCAAGGGAAGAGCCTTTGTAAACAAATCGGCCAACTGCTTAGAAGAAGAAAGATGGTGTAGGCTGATGAACCCAGCTAGATACTGTTCACGAACGATATGACAATCGACCTCCAGATGCTTAGTGCGTTCGTGAAACACTGGATTCCTAGTGATGTGAAGAGCAGCTTGATTATCACAGTATAAGGCAATGGGAGTAGGAATTTGGACCTTAAAATCCTCCAGTAGATAAGAAATATACTTCAACTCTCTCACAGTAAATCCCAGTGCTCGATATTCTGCTTCTGCAGTAGACGAAGCCACGGTCGTCTGTTTCTTGCACCGCCAAGAAACCAAGCACCCCCCAAAGAAGATACAATAGCCCGTAAGAGAGCGTCTAGTATCTGGGCAAGCAGCATAATCTGCATCACAAAATGCTTGCAAACATGGAGCTCCAAGCACTGGATAGAAAATTCCCAGGGACGGGCAACCTTTTAAATACTTGACAACATGGAGTGTTGCATCCATATGAGCTTTAGCTGGTGTAGATACATACTGACTGAGCTGTTGTACCGCATAGGAAATATCAGGACGAGTGAGATTCAGGTACAAGAGGCGACCAACCAATTTTCTATAAGACTCAGGATGTGTAAGAAGTGTATCTGTAGCTCGCTTGAGATGAATTCCTGGAGGTAAAGGAATAGACACAGAAGCACAACCAGACAATCCAACAGTTGAGATTAGATCCAAGATATACTTTCGTTGATTGAGGGCAATACCTGAAGATCCACGAGCAATCTCCATACCAAGAAAGTAATGTGCCTCTCCCAAGTCTTTGATGGTGAAAGCTTTGTGTAGAACTGATTTGATATCTTGGATGAGAGCTTCTGATTTGCTGCAGATGAGGACATCATCAACATATACTAACAAACATATGTACTCATCTCCAGTCCCCTTGTGAAATAGGCAATGATCATGAGCTGATTGAAGAAACCCCTGTGCAAAAAGTGTCCTGCAAAACTCATGATTCCACTCCCTTGAAGCCTGTTTAAGCCCATACAAGCTCTTGACTAATTTACACACCTCACCAGATTTTGCTTCTGTAAACCCCTTTGGTGGCTCCATGTAAATATCCTCATGTAAAAACCCATGCAAGAATGCATTATTCACATCAATTTGTTGGATGTGCCAGTCAAAAAGAGCAGCTACTGCAAATAAGAGCCTCACAGTTACAAGCTTGGCAACTGGAGAAAGCACTTCCTCATAGTCTATCCCATATTCTTGATCATACCCCTTAGCAACAAGCCTTGCCTTATATCTTTCCACTTCACCATTTGGCCGTAGCTTGAGCTTATACACCCATTTACTGCCTATAGTTTTCTTTCCAGGAGGTAACTGCACCAACTCCCATGTCTTATTCTCCTTCAATGCCTGCAATTCAGCTTGCATAGCCTTAACCCACTGAGGTATGTTACTTGCTTCTTTGTATGTAGTAGGCTCTGGTGTAGTTGTTATATTGAACAAGAAACCCAGATATTGTTCACTAATGGAAGGTGAAACAACATAGGGAAAAGTAGGTGGGGAAGATGCACCTGCAAGAAATGGTGGAAGAGCATCAGTGTGAATACTTCCCACAAAATCCTGCATCCAAGTAGGATCCTTCTTTGTTCTGGTGCTTCTTCTGAGTGTAACATTCTCCTCCACTAGGACAAGTGGTAGATCAGGAACTGCTATACCCTGTTCTTGATCACCAGTCACTACTACAAAAAATGACATAGACAACGGGTAATACCCGTTGTCTTTCTCAATTTCGTACCGTTGTCGTAGGCTGTGTTGTCGTAGATACGCGCTCATAGACAACGGTATGTTGAACCGTTGTTATATATTAAGACAACAGTGTTTCAACCGTTGTTGTATACTGTTGTTGTTATGAATTACCATTACAGTTTTTCAGTTGTTGTCGTAGACATGTTGTTGTTTTATTTAATTATTATACCGATTTTCATATAAAAATAATTAAAACAAAAAAATTAAAGATAAAATAAAATCAAAATATATAAAATTTCAAATATTATAAATAAGAATTTCATAATAATACAGTTATTCATTGTAAGGTCTCTACGTTCTAGTCATACTCAATTAAAAAAACAAAACCCTCAAAGGATTTCAAGTTTAAGAGATCCAAAAGTAGCCAAAATTAACACTAATATAATAGGAACAAGAACCCCGGGCCTCGACTTTCTTCTCTTAGTTCCTTTGGAGAATATCCTACAAAATCCAATAGCAATTATAAGGGAAAGCAGAAATAAAACTATTGAACAATAAACATTTAACGAATTACAATCAAAATCTCACAAACTTGTGCAACCACCTACACAAGTGTAAGCATAAATTAATATGTTTTGAGTTCATCAATCGATCATACAGATAAGTATCTAGATCTATCTGCAAGTGACCAAAGGAACTTAGTTATCAGTTATTTTTAGGGATCATTTTTAGAAACTCTCATAGGTCTCCAAAATCAGATTGATGAGGAAGAGTTCAAGTCGAATAATCTGTAGTCTCAACCAATGTAATAAGGAAACTGGCATGATGGTACATGTTGGTCAGTACATTATCGAAATGGAGGCAGTAAACTTAAAACAGAACATTGTTGTCCCTTTCTCTTAAATAAGTTCCCCTCTTTTCACCTTAACCATTGAAATTTAGCATATTAAATGATCAAAATGTCACAGATATTACATGAAAACAAGTGCGGAATAATCAGTTTACCCATATAATCATATTATTAGAATCCAGCTTAAAACTTACCTCATACTTCAAGAATAACTCCATGGTCGGATCCATTTATTGCTGCTAAAGTCTCTAGTTATGATTCCTGGAATCCTACTCCGAACCATAAAAGAAGTTACTATGGTAAGTAAACTTTCAACATATGGTTTAATTTTCACCAAAAGAGAAGAGACCCTGCTCCTAAAATGGATAAAGTCAGGCTGGAAAAGAAAACACCAGGTCAAATGAACACACGCGCTGCAAATATGGAAGATAACAGTGTTTTTCTACAAAAATTTCAACATACGTACCTGTTGATCGAGAATAGAAGCAAATAGCAGTTGGATGAGCATCTTCCACATCGAAGTGGATCTATGCACACTGTCTCAGCTCATGCAAAGCCGTAATTATCTGAAGGGTCTTCTAACAGCATCAGGTCTTCTAACAACAACCACCATATGAGAAACACATTGACTATCGTATACCAGCACTTTGGCTCCAAATTCTGCATAACCATGTCCATTAGAATCAAAGCAAAGTTAGCAAACACGAAACATGCAAGTCATATGGTGACAATGCAGATAATAAGTATATATGAAGAATTTGAAAGAGGACCTGTTTTAAGAACGTGGACTTTATAGCTAGGTTACAGAGAAATTCCTACAAAAGCTCAAGAAGAATCAGAAAGTAAAGAATGAGGAAATACTTACAGTCAAGAACCTCTGGACACACTTGAAAATCAACTTCGATAACTTGCCTCTTGATCATGTTTCTCACTAGCAATATGAAGTGGCAGAAAGCATCAAATGTAATAAACAATCTAGAGGTTATCAGGTTTACGAGCGTGTAAGGTCGACACTGGTCAAAGCAGGAGGAAGACAAAGGAAAGGGACAAATAAATACTATACTTTCTTTGCAACCAGAAACACCAACTAAGGAAAATCTTCCATGGACCATGGCAAGAACGTTTTTTTTCTTTTTTCAGAATACAAAATCAGAAAGTAAAGAATACTGAAATTCTGAGCTTTGAGAACTTTGAAAAACACTTTTGAGCAATCGAGAGGCGGGGTTTACGAGTGTGTAAGGTTGAGACAATGAAGGAGGAAGACTGGAGCAGGAGGAATACACAACTACAGAGGAAAAAACCAACTAAATAGTATACTTTGTTTGCAACAAGAAATACCTACAACTAATGGAAAGGTAAAATCTTTTCATTAAAAATCGTTTTTTTTTCTTTAGAATATAATGAGGAGAACGTTGAAAGAAACCATCTTTTGTTTTCCGTATCCCTGGCTTTGCTCTATTCCTTGTTTTCTCAATCCCTCAGTCTGCTCTATTCCTTGTGTTCCTCAATCCCTTGTACCCTCTACCCAGAGATTAAGCAAAAATACCTTTTATAAACGAAAACGGCGGCGACTATTCCGGCTTGGCTGCACCAGCTTCGTGTGTTCCCTCGGATTCAACGGAGCCGATGATGATTTGTCCTGCGTTTTGCAATTGACGTCGACGGTGATCTCCTTCTCCCTCTCGCTCTTCGATCCGAGGTGGATGAGGATGGAGAGGAGGAAATTGAGGAGAGAGATGAGGCGAGCGACCACCCAATCGAGGAGGGGGATCTGGTGGATGACGGTCGGGAATTTCCTCAGCGCGGCGTCGAGGTTTTCCGGTAGGGTTTCGGCGCGGCGGACGACGCCATCGATCCGGTCGAAGAGAGGCGCGGATCGGGGGAATACCGCCTCGATTTCGCCCTCGATTGCGAGGATACGGTCGTCGACGACGATGAGCAGCGCCAGGGATCTGGTGGCGGCGGCGCGTGCGAAGGGGCAGAATCTGTGGAAAACGGAGATGGATCTCTTCGCCATCGGTCCCAGCGGCGCGTCCAGATCCTGCGCCTTCGCGGCGGCTCTTTGCGCCATGGCTAGGCACGAAGCTCCGCACGTGTGCAGCGGGCGGCGCCGCGCCGGTCTTCGGGTGGATCCGTGCGATTTCTTCCATCGCTGAAATTGAGAAATTGAGAGAGAGAAAGAGAGAGAGGGGTTCTGGTCGCGCTTAGGAAATTTGGGGGAAAAAAATTGGGGAAAAAGTCTTAAAGTTTTTTTTCTTTTTGAAGAAATCGATTTTTTTATAAAACAACAACAAAAACATACAACAACGGTTAAAAAAATATGTTGTTATAAGTTACGACAACACCAGACGACAACACAAAAGTACACTGTTGTGATTTTTACATACAACAACACGAAACAACAACACTGTTGTCTATGAGCGCACTCTCTCGCTCATAGACAACGGGTATTAAAACAACAACACTAAAACGGGATATAACAACACGTATTACACGGAACCGTTGTCTAATATGTGTTGTCTATGTGCATTTTTGTAGTAGTGAGTGGTAGGTATTAATGAAGAACTATCTTCCATCTGCATCTCCACACTTTTATTTTGCACAGTATCATCTCCAAACTGCACCATAGGTAACACAGTTGTATCTGCAGTAGCAGTAGTATCTTGTGGATTAGCAAATGGAAAAACATCATCAACAAATCTCACATCCCTTGATGTGAGCAACTTCTGTGTAGACAGATCATATAGTAAATAGCCCTTATGTGAAGAATCAAAGCCCAGAAATACACATCTATTAGATCTTTGATCAAACTTACTTTTATGTGGTGCCAAGTTGACAGCAAAAGCTAGGCACCCAAAAGGCCTTAGTATAGACAGATCTGCCTCCATGCTGAACATTAACTCATATGGTGTTCTCCATTCCAAGACTTGACTAGGTACTCTATTAATTAGCCAGGTTGTTGTGAGAATCGAATAGGGCCAGAACTTCAAAGGTAAAGTACTTTGAAACATTAATGCTCTTGCTGAATTTAAAAGCATCCTGTGTCTCCTCTCCACAATACCATTCTGTTGTGGTGTGTGAGGACAAGATCTCTGATGCAACATCCCTAATTCATCTAACACCTCCCTGACTTGCCTATTAACAAACTCTGAACCATTGTCAGTTCTGAGTACTTTGATATCCTTCCCAAACTGAGTTTGTATCATCTTAAAATACTTCTTCAGTATGTAACACACTTGATCCTTGGACCTCATCAAATAAGTCCATATTGCCCTGGTGTGCTCTTCCACTATGGTTAAAACATACCTTGCATTATCCACATTCTCTTCACCATAGGGTCCCCACACATCAGCATGAATCATCTCAAACAATGAGTCAGTTCTTTGATTAAGAATAAGAAACTCATTCCTACTTTGTTTTGCCAGCATACACACTTCACAATTTTCTATACTAGCAACTGCTTCATCAGTGAACAAACCCTTAAACTCTTTCATATGTTTCATTGCAGTTAGAGAAGGGTGTCCTAAAAAGATATGCCACTTCTGCAGAGTCATATCTCTAGGATTAAACAGATGACAGAAATGATTTTCAATAGTAGTCTCCATGATGTAAAGGTTACTAACCATTCTCCCAATCCCTATCACCTCATCACTTCCTTGCTTTTGTATGATACATCTATTAGGCATGAATACACACTTTGCTGATGAATCCTCTACTAATTGAGCAACAGACAACAAGTTATGGGTGAACTCAGGCACTAACATCACATCTGTGAGATATATATCCTTATTGACCCTCACATTACCCCCCACAATACACTTCCTTTGCAGATCCATCAGGCAACCTAACAAGTAGAGGTGTTTCATACTTAAAGGTTGACACCATTAAATCCACATCACAGCATACATGAGAACTAGCACCAGAATCTATTAACCACACATTTCTACCCATGCTAGATAACACACTGAAAGCATAATGTACATCAGAAGGAGTATGATGTACCTCAGTTTGATGTACCATATTAACATCATTAGTTGTTTGAGATCCCTGTCCCTTTGGTGTAAATTGTGAGATATACTTAGCAATCTCTGACTGTATCAACTTTCCAATGTCTGTCCCTTTGGTGTAAATTGTGAGATATACTTAGCAATCTCTGACTGTATCAACTTTCCAATGTCTGTCCCTTCATTTTGCATCAATCTACCACCATCAGATCTGGACCTAGTGTCTTCATCATCTTCCACATAGTTCACTCTTGCTGATTTATTCTCCTTCAGTTTCTTATACCACTCAGGGTACCCATGCAGCTTGAAACACTCACTTGCCTCATGACCAGTAGCTTGGCAGTGTGTGCATCTCAACTTTGCCCTTTCTTCTTTACTTCTCCTTTGCCCTGAATTATAACCTCTATTTCCAGATCCATTTCCTTGATTCTGCCTTCCCACATTCATCACCACTCTGTGATCTGTAGCTCCAGTATCTTCTAACAAATCCATTTGATCCTCCACTTGAACTACCATTCCATAAGCCTGCTCCACTGAAGGTAATGGCTCAAGCATCATGATCTGTCTTCGCGTTTGCTCATAGATCTCATTCAACCCTACCAAAAACTGTACTAGCTTTTGATGTTCCTCACGAATCACATAATCATTCTCTGCATCACAACTACAAGCAATAGGTGGCAATAATAGATCCAATTCATTCCACAGATTAGTTAGATTGCTGTAGTATGCAAATACACTCTGATTTCCTTGTTTATATTGCATTATTTCTCTCTGTAATTTGTAAGTCTTAGGTCCATTACTCCTACCAAAACGATGCATCAACGCACTCCACAGTTTTTCACTCGTTTCATAATGAGAAAATGCATTCATTATCTCCTTCGAAATAGAGTTGATTATCCACTGCGCAATCATATAATCAGTTTTGATCCAGTCATTATAATACTCCTTATCCTCATCAGGCTCAGTAAACACTCCATCAATAAAGGCTAACTTACTACGAGCACCCAAACCACGTCTAATCGACCTCGACCACTGTAAGAAGTTAGTACCTGTCAATGGCGAAGCTACCAGCTGCATACCAGGATGGTCTAATGGCTATAGCTTCAAAAATTCATCTATCTTCTTCTGCGAAAGCTCCGGTACCACCGGATCTGGACCAGCACCATTGGAAGTCTCCGAATCCTTTCCATTCCGCTTCGCACCAGTAGATTGCTGCTGCGAATTGGACGATTCTCCCTGCATCACTTGAGAATAACTCTTCCTTCTATTCTTAGCCATGAGGATCGAAACTCAGGCTCTAGATACCATGTGAAATTTCTAGGGAAATATCTAGTGGATTCAGTGTACGAGTATGAAATCGGAGAAATGAAACATTCATTCAAAATCCTCAAGTTTCCTGTTACATCAACGGCTATTTATACTAAGCTAGGAAGAAGAAGCTTGAACAGTAAGCAAACTAATCAGAACAGATCTATGCCGTACACGTCAGCACGATCTAACGACTAGGATATAAACTACTTAACTAAAGAAATAACCAATCAGAAAAGAACACGTAAGCACGAAGCCACGTCATTATTAACTACTTCCAGCAATGGCTACTTCACCATCTTCTTCATTCTTCACACCTTTTCCACCATTCTTCCCCTGCACGAGCTCACCATTCTTACACATATCCGTATGCGACCCTAGTTTAGGTAAACTTTATGTTTTACCAGAATCTCCGACTTGCTGCTTTTATAAATATCCCAAAATGGTGAGCCGCGACGTCGGAATTTCATACGACAACGTTGTGCCAGATTACAAAGTAGTGCAACTGCTCTCTTGCCGTGGGCACCGTCGCCTCCATGCCTCGATATATTCAAGAACGACGAATTGTTGGAGGAAGTTATTAGCTAGGGATGCATTTCTTGATCAAGAGGTGTACGTTAAAAAGCCGATAAGATCGTCGTGCCAGAATGGGTCCATTTCCCACTGGCAAGCCGTTCGGGCTGCGGGAGAAGATCGTGAGCATGTAATAGTGTCGTTCGATGCGAAGAATGAGGTTTTTCGGGTTCTGGAGATGCCCGATTATGAATGTTTGAAGTCATTTGGACGAGTTAGGGTTTTTGCAAAGGGTGGAGACTCCTTTGTTCTTGTTATTTACCCGATGTTTGATTTCTTTGGTGGTGCGAAAGGACCTTAGTCGTTGATGATATTTGAGGCGAGATTTGAGGGGAGTAGGATTCGGTGGGATTACACGTCTAGGGTTGGACCGTTTGGTGCCGATATACGACCTAGTCCGAAGGCTCTATGGAAGAGGGATTGTGTGGTTTTGAAGCATTTTTACTCGAAGAAGGAATTGATCTTTTACGATTATTGTGCACATGAAGTCGTTGGATGTTTCGAGGCGGATGGAGGTACAAGATTTTTGAGTATAAAGGAAGCATTATTTCTCCTTAGGAATGTGGTGCATAATTTAGATTATTTTGGAGTTGAATAGCATTTGACTTTTGCTTTTCGGTTTTTGTGTTTGTTTTGGAACACACTCCTATTAGTCCGGACTCGGTGTGATTGCGGTAGGCCGGATCTTAATTGAAACTTTTATTGATTATGATTGACACTAATAAGGTTGCGTTCTCTTTGATGCGAAAGAAAATGAGAGAAAAGAGAAAATCACTTATAAATTTCATCCTTTTTGTCACATTTTCTCACCCTTTGGAGAAAATATTTACAACACCAAATTGGAGAGATAGTATTTTATCTCCATTGTTGTAAATGAAGGAGAAAAAATAGAAAAGGTCAGAAAAAGTGAGAAATAAGAAAGATTTTAAGGGTGATTATCTCTTTTCTCTCTTTTTTCTTCGTATCAAAGAGAACACAACCTAAATATAATTGTCACTTTTATTTACAAAGATTGACACTTTTGAAATTATTAAAAACATTGATACTTTTTTCATAACTAGTAGACAATACGTGCGATGCACGTAATCATTCAACCTTTTACTTATTTCGATACAAAAATTGTTTAAATTATTATGTTATTTTATATGAAACATATAATGATTCATTAAAGCTTAAAAAAAAAACATAAAAATAAAAAAGATGAATAATCAGTAAATGATAATCCAAAATAATTAAAATAAATAAAAGTCAAGTATTGCTAAAAAAGAAGTAATTAATGAAGGAACTGGATCGGTGAAGATCGATTCTTCCCCCGAAGATCTATTTCGGTTATCGAATAATCCTATCATGCTCGTATGAATTAAATGCGGAACATAGGGTGTTCAGATCTATTTACCTTAGGATTGCAGAGAACTCGCAAATAGATCTTCTGATCTGTATCCCTGCTCGATTCTGATGTTGGATGGACAATGAACCTCAGAATCAGCCACGGAAAGGGATCTGCCGTTGTATTGCTCAACGCCGGCGCCGCCCGTCTCTCTCTCAAACCCTAGCCTCCTTTTTCTCGTTGAATATTTAGAGTGCACTCGTAAATTCCAAAACTTATGTCAAACGAGACCTTGAGGGGGTATTTATAGGAGAGACCAAGTGAGACTTGGGCTTAAGTTGCAGGCCGGCCCCGCAACTCATAATGTTGGCGTCCATGAGCAGAACTGGCGCCCCAGACTAGGCACAGTTACATGACGGCCCACTTATTCCTTATACTGTGGCATATTGAGCTTTTTGGGCCAAATCAGGGATCTACTAGCTGGTAAAACCGAGGCCTCCCAATGGCTAAATTCTCTATACTCAGCCCAAAGTATAATTTAGTCCACAAGTACTTAAACATTCCACTAGAGTAATAGTACTGAATTACCTGTTTTACCCCTGTTGAGTTCAGGGATATTATTAGACTTAGCGACCCCCGTATTTAAGATATCTCACATCCGTTGATTAACTTAAAGCTTCTGACTGCTTATGTTATTCAACCTCTTTTATTATTCCGGAGTAGTACCATTCATTCCTTATTCATCATACCGGAACTTAATCCACCTGCAGGGTTTGGCATGATATTCCTTAATGAATTCCTCAGGAGATGTGATCAACCTGTTCTACCAGGATACGGTGCTCTGTTGCAGTTGCACTAAGAGTCGTACTATTTGTAGTTGCTTCCCAAGAAACGGAGCATATTGAGTTACAGATCTTCTGAACTCTCACCCAAGGTAAGTCAAAGAAACAGACTACAACTATACACCCTTAGGACTCAACTAGAGTTAAGGTTCATCTTAAGTCACCGAGGTCTCGATAAGTCGGAATAGAAGAATGCACCTCACTATGATCCTATCAGTACACACACGTATTAATATAGACAAGTAGCCAAGACAAGTTGCTTATGCAGCCTATACTACACCCTAAACCGACAGTTATATCCAGAACTGTCTCGACTGTGATACCCTTTTATATCTCTAGAGAAACCGACAACTATGGTCTTCTGTGATCTACAACACACCATAAAGCCTATAACTTTGAGATAATGGATAGATGTTTGATGCATGAATAACAATTCATACTTAATTAGATAGGAGATTGTAAGTGGTTATGGACAACACATGCATACAAGCTAAAATGCTTGCTTTCTAGTATACAAATCCATCAATTAATCTATACTATTATATTTAGAAATTAAAATTTTTATATATCACGGTCAATCCTTCTCCTTTTTTACTTTGACGCGTGTTGAACTTCTTTTCATTTTGCTTTTGGAGATAAATTTTTTAAGGTATCATCATCATCGCTACTGGAAATGTCGACTCAATCTTCAAACTTTTTTCGAAATATTTTTCTTTTCCCCTTTTCTTGATGTTCATGACTAATACGTCCAATAACATTGCCCTTTTTCCTTTCTGTCCAACATTTGCCCCTTTTTGTCCCATACATAGTACTCGGGAAATTCTCTATAAAGGTACTTTCTTGCTTTTCACTTGTAGCACATGTAGAAAAAAGAACTCAGTCAACAATGTTTTTGAAATGATTTGAATTTAAATGACTATCCAGATTTTGACTTTCATGGTATGCTACAAACTGATTGTCAGGAAGACGAAGTTGTAAGTTTATAACTGCTGGGTATATATCATTCATCTCAAATTTGAATATTCTCCATAATGCTTCTTGAGTAGATACACAACGTGCATCTTGAAACTGCTTTATCTCGTCAACTTGAGTGTTATCATCATTCTGGGTCATATTAATTGTCACTCTATCGTGTCCCTTGTATATATACTTATACAAATATTTGACTTACGTGATGCCAGAACAAACCTCTACATTAATATGATAATTATATCCGGATAGTAGATAAGCATTGTATGGTACGACCCACCGATTGTTGAGCTCTGCATTACGGACAAAAACGATGATTCGTTATTTCTTCTTTTATAAATCGGATATTCATATTTACCTTGCATAGTGCTTTCAAAATACGGTCGTGGATAATGAAATTTGCATTTTCCATTCACCATACATGAGTTTTTTTTATTCTTTTCCCCACATGGTCCATGCATCATATGCTTCTTCACCAATTCATATAACTCGTGATTTTCATATAGATTTGAAATTTCAGCACTAACATGCTTATCAATTTCATCTGTTGTATTTATCTTAGAATCCGACTTGAAAATGATTAGCATGTGGGCGTTTGGTAAACCTCTTTTTTGAAATTCGATGACATGAATATGTGCAACAATATTTCCAAATATCTCCTGCTTGAATAATTGATCTTTCAAGAATTGCAGTTTTGCCCTAAAAACTCTTGAAGTTAAATCAGGAAGATCTTGAGATGATTGACCAAGATATATTTTTTCTTGTATTTCGCTCTGGATTGCAGGTCATAGTAATAATCCGGCTTTCCAAAATTTTGTACTAATGTCAATGCATCAAGATACATACGCTTCATATCTCTTGGATGTTAGGGTTTATATACTGAAAAGCATATTTTCATGCTTAGTTGTATACTACTTCTTCCTGTTTTATGAAATAAATAAAGTCATATGTTTTGCATATTTATTCGTGTAATGGTTATGAAAATAAACATCCTGTAGTATGTATTATAGATAATATGGTGTGGGTGGTCGCACGGAAGATCATATTATCGGTTTCTTATATACTTAAATATTGTTCGCAACCTAAGTAATCATGGACAAATTACTTGTTTAGGTTGCAGTATAATGCTTGATATTAGCTGATCTTGGTTATTAGCTTATACTAGTGCATCCAGTTGCATTGAACAGGATCGCGGTGAGATAAATCCTTTTATACTGATTTAATAAAGATTTAAGATCTCGGACGATTATTATTTCTTAATTCTAGTTGTATAATATTCAATTATATATTTATGATAATTATTACATTGATTTATCAATGAGTGAGAGTTATTGCAACTCAAAGTATCTCGATATTTTGGGTAATAATATTATAAATATGATAATTAATATTATAGCTAGAAATCGTGTCTCGGCTGAGTCCGAGTTGATGATGTCCCCTTGAGGCGCTATAAAGATTATTATATCAAACCCTGCAGGTGGATTAAACTCTGGTATAATAATAAGGTCGAGTGGGTACTACTCTCGGTTGAGATATTAATTAATAAAAGCTATCAGTAGCTTAATTAATTAATGGACATGCGATATCTTAAACACGGGAAATAATATAATTCAAAAAGGAGCCCGATATGTAATAATTTGGGAAATGGACGGCAGTGCAATATTATTTCTTTAGTGGAGTGAAATAATATTAATATAATTAAGTAAAGTATTCGGGCCCAGAGAATACTAAATCCTCCTTAAGATCCCTAGTGTAGCCCAACAGAAGCAGGTATGGCCCAGTAAGGAAAACCCTAACCCTAATCTAACTCTATATATATAGATGGTGAGATGGGATTCCGTCATGTGTGTGACATACGAGATTCACGAGAATCGAGAGTGACGGCTAGGGCTTTACTGTGAGGGAGAAAAGAGAGATTTCCGTCCATCCGGGATTCTTCTCTGTGCTCGGGAATACTCTAGAAGATCTTGAGGTATACGAGAAGAGCTAGATCTCGTGTGCAGAGATCTAGTGCGTGGAATTCTTCACCGAAATCTCATATTCCGGCTGGATCTGCCATACAAGGTATACAATTCTAGATTTGTTTCCGCTTTAGGATCTAGGATATTGTATATTTATAATTTTGTTTAATTGATTAACATCCGAGCGATCTTCACGAATCCAACAATTGGTATCAGAGCCAACTCGACTATGTTGATTTAATTAATTAAAATTATAAATTTTATATTATTTGTTCTTGGATACAAATTTTGTGTTTTTGCACAGATCCAATTACCATGGTTAATATGAATGTTTTCAGTTTTAATTATATATTAAAATAGGTCTGTTTGTGGCCACGTTTGTAAAACACGAGGGTTGATCGTGTTAGATTAGGTTTTATTTTTCATTTTTCAATATAAATTCGATGTAAATAGTCCTTATCTATGTAATCGATCGAACCACGGTGGAGAGGAGACGAAGATCTCGTCGGGAATCGAGGACGGCGGCAACGGCTCGACGGCAACGAGTGAAACGCGCTAGGGTTCTGCCCTACGCGGCTGTTGCGACTCAGCGACGTCGGCGGCAGCCACCAGTACTCGACCTCCTCGACGACGGAGAGGTGTCGGAGGAGGGAGCAGCAGCACCCGACGGTGGAGACGGCGACGGCAGCAGCGCCTGCACCGGCAACAGCGCGTGCTTGGGTTTTTCAAAACCCTAGCGGCTCGCGGCGACTATGGGCAGTGCTAGACAGCCGTCTGGCTTATCCCCAGGTCGGCGGCAACTCCAGGGCAATGGACGGCAGACGTGGAAGGGTAGAAGAGGCGGCAGCAGCAGCTGCTGCCGCTGTAGTTGCTCACGGCGACTGTACAGCGGCGGTAGCAACAGATTTGCTGTTGTTCTTCGTTTTTCAGGCGATCGGCGGTGGCGGCGTCCAGTGTGAGACCTCAGGCGAGGTCTCCCCGACTTCAGCAGGCGTGGACACGGAGGCGGTGGTGGAAGGGTGACGACAGCGGTTGTTTTTGGTGGTAGGGTTTGCGGCTAGGGTTTCTCGAAACCCTAGCGGGCCGAAACCCTACGGGCCAGGTTTTGGGCCCATTTATCTCGTGAAGACCAGCCCGTTACTCGAAGATTCAGATTTTCAAGCTCGTTCGAAGAAAATTTAAGACCATGATGATTGGATATTTATTTTCTTTTCATGGTAATTTATTCGATGTGATGGATGACATGTTGTTCAATTATTCGCGATGATTATTTATATGTTATGCTTGAAAATGTTTTAAAAAAAACCTCGATTAAAAATTACTAAGTGAGAAAATATTATTATTGTTTTTCGGATTAAATTCGAAGAAATTATAATAATATAGCCTCCATAATTGGTTTAAAAAATGAAATAATTAGCATTCGCGCTGACTTCGGGTCTTCTTCCCTACGGAGATGCTATTTATGGATTTCATTGGTTTAGACTTCATAAAGGATAATTTGATTTAAAATGAAATAATTAGCATTCGCGCTGACTTCGGGTCTTCGTCCCTACGGAGGTGCTGATTATGGAATTCATTGGTTAATTCAAATTGATAATATTGAAAAATGATTTTATAAAGGTAATACCTCCCTACGGTAGGGTTACTCTTCATGGAATTAGTTTTTCGGAATATTAAATTATGGTATTCACTTAGATGTGAATTAATTGGTTATTTCCCTACGGAAATGTAATTAATTATTTTGCATGGCTATGAGGACCAACTATTAACCTTATCAATCAGAAGGCTAAGGTTGATTGGATAATAAAGTTAAAGATGTAAAAGTCTACTTAAGGGATTATATGTATTGACCTCTGAAGTGGCTTATGTATAAAAACTTAAGGTGTTGGGGGATGCTTTTATATTGTTTCAAGGTTTAACAATATAATTTGCTTCAAATATTATATGACTTTTAATATGTTGTTTATTTAGTTATTTCAGCTTCACTATGTCTCTTAATCCGCTTGCTACGATTCTCGAAGAAAACAAACTCGAGGGTTCCAATTATATTGATTGGAAAAGAAACTTGGATATTGCTCTTACTGCTGACGTACACAAGTACGTCCTTATTCAGGAATACCCCCCTGAACCCACTCAGGAATCTACGCCTGAACAGCGTGAGGCTTATACCAGCTGGAAAAGGGCAGATGAGATGGCAAAATGTTATATTTTGGCTTCAATGTCAAGCATTTTGCAGCATCAACATCAGAATGTCCATACTGCAGCAGATATGATCTATAGCCTCATCGAGATGTTTGGGCTCCATGGTTGCCAAGCACGTCAGAAGGCTATGAAAGCCATTATGACTATGCGCATGGCTGATGGTGATTCTGTGAAGGAACATGTTATAAAGATGATTGGTCATCTTAATGAACTTGAGGTTCTAGGTGCTGAGATTGATGGGGAAACCCAGGTCGATATCATCATAGAATCGCTTCCTAGATCTTTTGATCAGTTTCGGATGAACTATAACATGAATCAAAGGTTATATACGTTATCCGAATTGCTCAATGAGCTTGTGCGGGCTGAGGGAGTTCTAAGGGTTGAACTTCATGTGCATGTAGTCATTGCTTCTACATCTTTTGAACCGAAAGGTGGAATTAAGAAGAAGAAGAAGAAGAATCAAGGTGGCCAATCTCAAAGAGGAGGAAATCAAAAGGTGGGAGGACTTCAGGGTGGCATAAAGAAGCCTAAGGGGAAGTGTTTCCGTTGCGGAGATAAAGGACATTACAAGGCGGCTTGTCCTCAGCTAAGAGGCAATCCTAAAGGTATATCTTGTGCATTTGTTGTCGAAGCTTGTTTAGCGGCTCGTTCTACATGTACTTGGATTGTAGATACGAGAGCCACTGATCATGTATGTTTTGACTTGCAGGGGTTTAGTTAAACCCGAAGGCTTAATGCTAGAGAGATTACCGTCACCATGGGAAATGCTACGCATGTGGCGGTTTCTGCAGTGGGAGTTGTCAGTTTACAGTTTTCTGATAAAACATTGGTTTTGAGAGTCGTTTTGTTAGTACCTGGTTTTAAAAGGAACCTTATTTCGGTTTCCAAGTTGTTTTGGGATGGTTATTCGGTTACTTTTGGTTCAAATGACGTTACTATTTTTCATAATAATGATGTCATTTGCTCAGGTATTAGGTCTAATAATCTCTATACCATTAACTGTACCCTACCTGCTATTTATAGCACATCATCAAGTTCGAAGAAACGAAAGGTTTCTTCGAGTGTGAGTCAAACATATCTCTGGCATCTGAGGCTAGGTCACATTAACCTCAAGCGAATTCAAAGGTTGGTGACAGATGGTCCTTTGGATGAACTCCAAGTAGAACCACTACCAACTTGGGAATCTTGCTTGGAAGGTAAAATGACGAAAAGGGTCTTTAAATCCAAGGGCAACAGATCAGGGAGTGTGTTGGATTTGATTCATACAGATGTGTGTGGTCCAATGTCAATTCAAGCTAGAGGTGGCTATGAGTATTTTATCAATTTTATTGATGATTAATCACGGTTTGGATATATTTATTTGATGAAGCGAAAGTCTGAATCTTTTGATAAATTCAAAGAGTTTAAGGCGGAAGTGGAGAATCATCATGATAAATCTATTAAATTCATTCGATCTGATCGAGGTGGAGAATACCTTAGCACTGAATTTTTGGAGTACATATCTCAGGCCGGGATTACATCCCAGCTCACTCCGCCAGGAACACCACAGCATAATGGTGTGGCAGAACGCAGGAACCGAATATTACTTAATATGATTCGGTCGATGATGAGCTATTCTGAGCTACCTACTTCATTTTGGGGCTATGCCTTAGAAACAACGACATATATTCTAAACTTGGTTCCTTCTAAATCAGTACCCAAGACCCCCTTAGAATTGTGGTTGGGCCAAAAAGCCAATCTTAAGCATATTCGGATCTGGGGTTGTCCTGCTCATGTATTGCGCAAGGATGCTGATAAGTTGGAATCACGAACTGAATTACAGCTGTTTGTAGGATACCCTAAAGGAACGAGAGGTGGATTGTTCTATAGTCCAAGGGACCAAAAGGTTATTGTTAGCACTAATGCTCAATTTTTAGAAGAGGACTATATGAATAATCACAAACCCATGAGTGAGGTTATCTTAGAGGAGATGAGGGATACAAATCCGCTTGAACCACCCGTACTAGATGTTGCACCATCTACTGCACCACGTGTTGACACTAGTACACAATCTCAGAAAATGCCTCGTCACAGTGGGAGGGTCATCATTCAACCTGAAAGATGGTTGTGTTTGGGAGAGTCTTCGGACAACTTACCTGGTGAAGATGACTCTACCCCTAGACATACAAAGAGGCAATCCAAGACAAAGATGCACAGCTTTGGCAAGTTGCAATGGATTCTGAAATTCAATCCATGCATGAAAATGATGTGCATGACGTTGTAGAACTTCCTGAAGGGGTTAAACCCATCTGGTGTAAGTGGGTCCACAAACGTAAGAGAGGACCTGACGGGAAGGTTGAAACCTTCAAAGCTAGACTCGTGGCAAAAGGTTTCACTCAGAAAGAGGGCAACGATTTTGATGGAACTTTTTCGTCTGTCGTCATGCTTAAGTCGATCCGGATTCTCTTAGCCATTGCGGCACACATGGATCTGGAGATTTGGCGCAAATGGATGTCAAGACTGCTTTTTTGAATGGTAGTCTTGATAAGCCCATTTACATGCGCCAACCAGAGGGTTACATTGCCGAAGGAAGTGAGCATCTTTCATGCAAACTTAAGCGATCCATTTATGGACTTAAGCAAGCATCTAGGTCTTGGAACACACAGTTTGATGAGGTAATCCAGTCATATGGATTTACGCAGTGTGTATATGAGAGTTGTGTTTACAAGAAGTGTAAAGGAAAAGGCTTGGTGTTTCTAGTACTGTATGTGGATGACATTCTACTGATTGGCAACAACGTGGATATGTTATTGGACGTACGGATGTGGTTGTCCAACCAATTCAAGATGAAGGATTTGGGAGAAGCGGTACACATTATTGGGATTAAGATCTTTCGAGATCGAAAGAAGAGAATGTTGTGCCTTTCCCAAGCAACCTACATTGATATGGTTGTAAAGCGGTTCAACATGGAAAATTCCAAGAGAGGAACTCTTCCTCTCCAAAGTGGAATTCATCTGTCTAAAGACATGTGTCCGACGACACAAAAGGAGATAAATGACATGAAGGCAGTTCCATATGCTTCGGCAGTTGGAAGCCTCATGTATGTTATGCTTTGCACTAGACCGGATATCAATTATGTTGTGGGCATGGTTGCCAGATATCAATCTAACCTGGGACAGGGACACTGGACTGCTGTAAAGAATATAATCAAGTACCTGAGAAGGACTAGGGTATACTGATGTAAAGAATTTATGTTGGTCTTTCAGTCTGACAGTCTATTTCCTTTGGGATATACTGATTCTGATTTCCAATCAGATAGGGATTCTCGAAAGTCTACCTAAGGATGTGTTTTTACACTGGGAGGTGGAGCCATTTGTTGGAAGAGCATAAAGCAGAAATGCATTGTTGACTCAACGATGGAGGCTAAGTATGTCGCAACCTCGGAAGCAGCCAAAGAGGTTGTATGGCTCCGGAACCACGAACCCATAAGGCCAGTAAACACATTGAAAGGAAGTACCATCTCATACGAGAGTATGTGAAAAGAGGAGAGGTTGTGGTGTCAAAGATTGCTTCGGAGGATAGCCTGGCTGATCCCTTCACGAAGGCCTTGTCTGTCAAGGTATTCGAAAGGCATGTTGAAGGCATGAGAGTTCGATGCATGACAGCACTGCTTTGAGTATAAATGGGAGAGATAGTAGTGTAGTAGTATACTTGAAAGCATACTTTTGAGTATTAGTGGGAGATTGTTAGGGTTTATATACTGAAAATCATACTTTCATGCTTAGTTGTATACTACTTCTTCCTGTTTTATGAAATAAATAAAGTCATATGTTTTGCATATTTATTCGTGTTATGGTTATGCAAATAAACGTCCTGTAGTATGTATTATAGATAATATGGTGAGGGTGGTCGCACGAAAGATCATATTATCGATTTCTTATATACTTAAATAGTGTTCGCAACCTAAGTAATCATGGACAAATTACTTGTTAGGGTTGTAGTATAATGCTTGATATTAGGTGATCTTGGCTATTAGCTTATACTAATGCATCCAGTTGCATTGAACAGGATCGCGGTGAGATAAATCCTTTTATACTGCTTTAATAAAGGATTTAAGATCTCGGACGATTATTATTTCTTTATTCTAGTTGTATAATATTCAATTATATATTTATGATAATTATTACTTTGATTTATCAATGAGTGAGAGTTATTGCAACTCAAAGTATCTCGATATTTTGGGTACTAATATTATACATATGATAATTAATATTATAGCTAGAAATTGTGTCTCGGCTGAGTCCGAGTTGATGATGTCCCTTTGAGGCGCTCTAAAGATTATTATATCAAACCCTGCAGGTGGATTAAACTCCGGTATAATAATAAGGTCGAGTAGGTACTACTCTCGGTTGAGATATTAATTAATAAAAGCTATTAGTAGCTTAATTAATTAATGGACATGCGAATTGTTAAACACGGGAAATAATATAATTCAAAAGGGAGCCTGGTATGTAATAATTTGGGAAATGGACGCCAGTGCAATATTATTTCTTTAGTGGAGTGAAATAATACTAATATAATTAAGTAAAGTATTCGGGCCCAGAGAATACTTGAATTATTAATTATATTGGGAGACCCAGTCCAAATCCTCCTTAAGATCCCTAGTGTAGCCCAACTGAAGCAGGCCTGGCCAGTAAGGAAAACCATAACCCTAATCTACCTCTATATATATAGATGGTGAGATGGGATTCCGTCATATGTGTGACATACGAGATTCACGAGAATCGAGAGTGACGACTAGGATTTTACTATGAGGGAGAGAAGAAAGATTTTCGTCCATCCGGGATTCTTCTCTGTGCTTGGGAATACACTAGAAGACCTTGAGGTTTACGAGAAGAGCTAGATCTCGTGTGCAGAGATCTAGTGCGTGGAATTCTTCACCGAAATCTCATATTCCGGCTGGATCTGCCCAACAAGGTATACAATCCTAGATCTGTTTCCGCTTTACGATCTAGGATATTGTATGTTTATAATTTTGTTTAATTGATTAACATCCGAACGATCTTCACGGATCCAACATTGGACCCCCAATAAATATAGCAAGTAGAACAATTTGTTTGCCAGCTTTAGTTCCTCTCACTTCTCCTCTAAAGACACTTTCCATAATTCCTTGGTACAATTCGGCTCTCATTGTTGATTGATTTCTCCGAATAAAATCCAATCTTGTAATCTCTAATTTAATATACATGTCGACTGCGTATTGCTGAAATAATCTACCAGCGAATAAAAGAATAGATTGTCTTGGATTTCTTATTTGTATTTTATAGCATGTATATTCTCTACATGAGACACATTTATTACGCTTCCCCATGTAATTGTTGGATATATAGTATTTGAACATACAACATGCTTATTAATACGTATATATTGTTGAAACATGAATTCATATTATTATTACGTTCAAAAGGTTAGAAAAATACATTGTTCTCCAGAGATAATATTTTATTCGGTTATAATTGTGGCCTTTGTCGATGTATCATTCAGAATTCTAACATGAGCTGAGAAATGTTACAAAAATTTTAAAATTTTAAAATATAAATAAAATATTCAAATAATATAATAATTCAGGTTGTAAATAAATAATATATAGTCGTAGTAATTAACAAGTAGATAAAGACGACTGAAAATTGATCGAACTTAAAGACACACACGTACAAAAAGAGAAGTCTGATCGAGCTATATATATAGACACACGCCTCAGTTTAATTTATTAATTAATGAAGGAGAATAGATCAGCAGTAAATGAAAATGGGTGAATTAATGTTGTTAACAATCAATTAATTAGGGACTTGCACTTCAAGTCGACATAATTAATACTTCAATCCTACGTATATAAGAGCGAGTTTTGTTTGAAGTAGTAGTCGGAATACAAATAATTAATCTAATAGTAATAAATATTGTCATAAATTTTGATATTAATATAAAATTTTAATCTTATTAAATAAAATAAAATTTAAAATTTAAAGGAAAAAATTACCTTGTGTTGCAGCTATATTCTTCTTAATATTTAGATGTCAATCAGTGTCACCTTTTGGAAAAAGAAGTGAATACTGCAACAGGTCTTAAAATCCATAATAATGTATTATTCTATGCCTCTCCCCCGAATGTGCATGAACTACAATATATCTCTCATATGAGGTGTATTTATTATCTCTTTCTACCCATATTGCTGCAACTTGATCTGCAGTAGGCGAATCGTACACCCGTTGATCAAATTTTACATCTTTAGAGATATGAAGTTCTACAGTATCCATGAAAGGTCAGTCCTTCAATCTCCAAAAAAAAATTGACATATGAATTGGTCTCCATAATTTTTATCAGCTTCTTCACCGTCACATTTGATATATTTGAATTATGTAGCCTGTTCATTCTATTTTCAACCTTGTTCACTGTCTCAAAAAAGTACTCCCTCCGTCCCAGTTCACTAGTCCACTTTCTTTTCGGCAAGAGATTTTATGCGCAATGTTAAATTGAAAAAGTAAGAGGTCCACATCAAAAAGTACGGGTTAATTTTTGTCTTTTAAGGAAAGTGGATTAGTGGTATGAGAGGGACTAAAATAGTACAGTGGACTAGTGAAGTGGGACGGAGGGAGTACAACTAAAAAATTCCTGGATTAGAACTATTTAGAATTAACCCTGGAAGATCATGATAAACCATTCCTTGTGCTCGAAATGTATAGACTCCCCGTCTTGCAGATGCAAGTTCTTTATCCAATTTTACACCAAACGATGTAAATGAAAATATAGAATTGTACGCACGAATATTTTTACCAAAATTAATTGCCTCTTCTGCATATGAAGTGAACAACTCTTACAATTCATTGTGCACTTCAGCTGATGCAAGTACAATTTTTCCATTATCACAGCAAAAGGTTGGAGGTTCGTAATCTAATCTGACAACACTGCAATGAACAAAATCAGAGATTTTTTTTAATACATGAAATGTTGTACCTATGAAAAACAATATAAATTAAAGTGTGTCAGTATTAATGTTTGTAATTGTGCTTGTGTGCATAACATGATAAAAAGAAAATAATTACCATTTAAATCTCGTGAATTAGCATTTGATTTAAACTTCATTTCTTTATTTCGAAATATTTAATTTTCATGTGTAAAAGTCTCCTTTTCCGATAAACCTCTATAGCTATTATATTAAAAGATTCAAGTATGTTTACAACATTATGGTAAATATTAGTGTTTCACTAAAAAGTGTTTTCAATAGAACAAAATCCTATCGTAGCACTAGCAAGTAAAACCCAATGTCGAATCTCTAAGGAAAACTTAGCAGGGCAAATAACTGTGTAGTAAAAATCCTAATCTAGCCTAAAACTAAGAAAGCAATTAAAGAATATTTTTGGGTTTTGGTTTTTAAATCCTAGGGAATAAAATATATCAAAGAAATTAAATCAAAGCAAGTAAATAACTAATCTAGAACACAAGAAATAAATCTAAGAATTAAACTAAAATAAAACGATTTAACTACCTAGGCAAGAATCAAAACGAAAGCGATAAAGAAAGCAACGAAGAAAACAAAAACGAATCTAGACATGACTAATGAAATCTGAAAATTAAAGCAAATTAATCTAACTAAGAGAACTTTGAAAAACGAGAGAATTGAAACTAAAAGGAAAAACGAATCTAAACTAGGACTTGAAATCGAACAAACGAAATTAAATAAACGAAGTTAAACGAAGCAATTATAAAATTAAATCTAAGACTAAGGAACTCAAATAAAGCAATTAAACGAAAGCAATAAATAACTTACGAAATTGAACGAAGAACGAAGAACTTGAATTAAACGAAGAAGTTTTAAATTAAAGTAAAGCAAAACGAAGAATTCGGATCCGAACAAAGCAAAGCTAAACTAGAGTATTTGAGTGCGAAAAACTAAAGCTAGATAATGATAAAAGTGTTATAAAATTCGTGCACAAGGGATAGTATTTATACTAGGTATGAAAACCTAGATATACAAGGAAATTCCAGCTGGCCGGAACATTGGACGGTCGTCCAACGTAGCTCTCGCACTTCCTCCTTTATTTCTTCTCTGGACGCTCGTCCAGGGTTGGTGCGCGCTCGTCCAGTGTTTCACCAAAAAGTGTTCGCAATAGACGAAATCTATCGTAGCACTAGCAAGTAAAACCTAAGTATCGAATCTCAAGGAAAACTTAACAGGGCAATTAATTACGTAGTAAAGATCTAATCTAAGAAAGCAAGTAAAGAATATTTTGGGTTTTTGTTTTTAAATTCCTAGGCAAATAAAATAAATCAAAGCAAGTAAATAAAAAGCAATTAAATAACTAATCTAGAACTCAAGAAATAAATCTAAGAATTAAACTAGAAGAAAGCAATAAATCTACCTAGGCAAGAATCGAAAAGAAAGCAATAAAGAAAGCAACGAAGGAAACGAAAGCAAAGAAAGAAGCATAAATAAATCTAGACATGATGAATTGAAATCTGGAAATTAAAGGCAAATTAATCTATCTTAAAAACTTTGAAAAACGAAAGAGAATTGAAAGCAAAAAAACGAATATAAACTTTAAACTTGAAATCGAATGAACGAAATTAAACTAAGGAATTTAAACGGAGCAATTAAGAAAACGAATCTAAAACGAAAGCAAGCAATTAAAACGAATAAACGAAAGCAATAAAAGAACTTACGAAAATTGAGACGAAGAACGAAGAACTTGAATTAAATAAAGCGTCTTGAATTAAATTGCAAAAACGAAGAACGAATCCGGATCCGAACAATAGAAAGCTAAACTAAAGTATTTGAATCTGAAAACTAAAGCTAAACAATGATAAAAGATGTTACAAATTCGTGTACAAGGATGATATATATATACTAGGTAAAAACCTAGATAAATAAGGAAAGGATAGCTGGCCGGAGCGTTGGACGGTCGTCCAACGTACGTTGGACGCTCGTCCAACGTCGCACTCGCTCGCTTCTTCAATTTCTACTCTGGACGCTCGTCCACAGCATCAGCGCGCTCGTCCAGAGTACTCTGGACGGTCGTCCAGAGCCTTGGACGATCGTCCAGCGTCGTGCTCGTTCCAAACTTGATATTTCCTCAATTCTTCGCCTTTTTCGAGCCGTTTCCTTCCGTTTCTTCCACCTAACGATCCTACACGAACCAAACTCCAAACAACCAAATCATAGCAAAATACAAACGAAAGAGACGCAAAACATAATGAAACGGACTCGAAAACACTACGAAAATCCTAACATTTACACACCAATCAAACTCCCCCACACTTAGACCTTTGCTTGTCCTCAAGCAAAACAAAACAAACAATAGACTCAAGTATCGTGAACTATATTGGCCTCAAAGCTTTTCAAAAACAACTCTCATGTTCATGATCAAAACTATGCACACAACCTTAGCATCAATCAACACAATCTACTCAACTAATTCAAAGTATGATAATCCATCAAAGAACACTCCCAAACATGTGAAATTTTGTATATGAAAGTGAACACTCAACTCTCTCAAAGAAAAGATGTAATATAATGCACATCAAGAAGGTTCACTCAACATCAATGCAATGCAACATGTTTACCATAAGCTTGCCTTTAATCTCAACATCTCCACCTAATGTAATACCTACAAACAAGGATCAAAAAGGTCTTTATATAAGCTTGTAATGTAGGGACATTGGTTAAGGTAGGGAATATATAGGCTAAGTGACTCAAAATGCTCTAAATCATCAACCTCTTTTTCAACTCCAACCAAAGTATGGATTTTAATCTCCATCTTCTACCCTCCAACACACCAATTACAAACTCAAAGATGCTAATCTATACAAATCAAAGCTAACTATCCCCTTATGCTTATTTTTTTCTTTTTCTTTTCTTTTTTTTTTCTTTTTTTTTTTCTCTAGAGCTCAACTAATACATGTTCTTTCTAATTTGAACAAAGGCTCTATTTTTTTTTCTTATCTCTTTTTTTTTTTTTCTTCTTTTCTTTTTTTTTTTTTTTTTTTTTTTTCTAAGCTTATAGGGATAGCTAACTACACTTAAACAAGCATCTAAAATTTCTTTTCTTTCTCTCCTTCTACACCACAACAAATACTTTTCAATTATCTCCTTCCATATCACCAACTACAACTAAGGATACCCATAATCATCCAAACCTCCTATCATCCGGTTTCACAAAGAACGGCTAATAAAGGCTCAAAAGGGGTAAACAAAGGATTATGAACAAGGTTAGTGTATAGGAATCATGTGGCTACGAAAGAATGGCCTAAGATCATTTCCTAGTTCGTAAATATACTAAGGTCTTGATGGAGAAACAAGACAAGTTCTAGAAACAACGAAGCAAGCATGATCACTCAATCAAGAATAGGCATAAATATGCACAAAAGCTCAAATCTCACGGGTTCAAACTATCTAGTTCCCGACATCATAGCATACATCAAATTCATCGAATAAAATGCGTCGCTTCGCCAAGGTTCCATGCATAATAAAGATCATGAATTTTTCCAAAAATCAACGCAATTCTCTATCATTGGCCAAGTCCACAATACTATCATCACATGATCATTTGACTCAACGACTCAATTAACTCCTAAGACTCAACAAAATTAAAAACTACATGCCAAAAGTTAAAAGACCCCCCCCCCCCCCCACACTTAAAATCAAGCAATGTCCCCATTGCGAGAAAATAAAAAGGAAGGGATAAAGAGAACTTATCGCAATATGACGAACACAAATACTCAAAATCTCGAGAGACTCCAAGTATCACCTACAAAACAAACACAAAACACAAATACCAAAGCGTAAAATCGAACAAAATAAAAAGAAAACAATAAAAGACTCAAACAAAAATAAAAGACACAAACATGCTATGGGTTGTCGGGGATCGTAAGGAGACCACCAACGAGGGTCGTTCGGGTCCGGTGGAGTAGAGGTAGAGGTAGAGGCCACCGAGAAGTCGGTAAAACGAGTCAAGTGACTCTCCATGTGGGACACCCGACTATTCAACCCCGTCACTTGGGTCGACAAATCATCGAACCGATTAAACACATTCTCTTGGAATTGTGTAAAATCGGTCCTAAAGTCGGCCCAATAAGGGGGAACCTCGGCCTCCATATTCTGACGAGCCCGGACACGATCTCTACTAGTGTAGTAGTGAATCAAACGCTCGTTGTCGTCCGGGACGTGCTGCTGCTCCTCCTCGTCTCCATCCTCTTCTTCGTCCTCGTTGTGCTCCTCATCATCTTCTTGCTCCTCATCATCGTCTCTGTCCTCATATTCCTCCTCCTCATCCCCCGACTCTTGACTTGGGAGACCATGGTGACGACGAGCTGCATGATAGGCAATAACAGACGCTCTCTCCCGAACGGGAACAAACTCGGTCGCCCCTCGCATGAGATGAGCGTTGATAAGCTCGTTGAGGGTAATCTCCTTGCTTCGAGTTAAGCCGGCGCTTTGAGAAATATCCACTCGCAAATGGCGTGCCAAACCTGTAGCCACATAACTCAAGGTAGGGTGTGCTCCACTCTTGGTTTGCACATTAGTAAGTTGGGACCATATAAATGGAGCCATACACACCCTAATATTGTTAGAAGCACAATGGAGCAAATAAATTTCTAACGCATTCACCTTATTATGCTCCTTCTTACCAGTAATCATGCAAGACAGAAAACGATGAAGAATTAATAAAGCATGATCTTTGATAAAAGCACTCGGCACTCCAGAAGCTTTATAATTAGTAACACCCATCAACGCAAACCAAGCATTAGACACATTGAAATCAGACGGCATGAACTCAGACAAACCATCACCCAAATGAAAACCAAATGCTTCATGCATCACCCGCCTAGGAATTTCCCACAACTCACCCCTAAAAGTTGCATACATACAAAGCTCATTCTCCTCATTACGTTCTAACCTAAAACTAGAACACATTTCAATACATAAGCTCTCATGACCCTCCCAAGCATGCGTAATTAAATTCATAAGGCCCAAACAGTCTATGTATCCTCTAAGCGTATCCCAAATAGGTAAGGGACGAAGAAAATCCACATTGAAATGCCTAGGAGGTCTAATATCCTTGCCACGTAAACGGTGATAAAAGTTCGTAGTTTCAAACCTCTCCGTCGGGAAGGGAACGTTCCGTTGACGGCCATAAAGCTCTGGAGAAACTCCGGACGGGTGGTAGTCGGGGCGGCGATGCAACGGAATGCGTGCATCGGTGAGAGGGCGGGCTTCTCCGAGCTCTCCACGAACCATGGTAGTGACAGGGGTGGAACGGGGATGAGACGGGAGTGGATTGACAACGAAAACGGGGCCGGAACGGACTGAAAACAAATCTGGACAGCAGCCGGGTTGGACGCTCGTCCACTGCTCCTTGGACGCTCGTCCAAGGTGAATTTGGTGCTGGGCGAGCGCTGGACGTGGGCTCGTCGGCGGCGAGCGACGGAAAGTGCACAGCGGTAAGCGGCGGCGAAGAATGGACGTGGAAGCGCGGCTACTGGTGGTGGTGGAAGTCGACGGTGGTGGCACCTGGTGGCGGCGTCAGATTCCGGCGGCGGTAGCGGCGGCGGCGGCAAGTACGAACGGCGGCGATTGGCGGCTCGAGATGGTCTTTGCTGCACTGTTAGGAGAAACTGTGAGAAAGAGAGGGATGGGATAAGGGATAAGAGAGTGAAAACCTAGGGGAATTCGAGTTGAAATCGAATTGGGGGCCCGTCATGCGCTGGACGCTCGTCCAATGTACGTTGGACGCCCGTCCAGCGTGGCGTTCGCAGAAAATTGAAGGGCTGAATTACGTTGGACGCTCGTCCAACGCACGTTGGACGCTCGTCCAACGTGACCCTCGCTGAAATTTTAAAAACTCGCATAAAATGCGCTGGACGCTCGTCCAGGTTGCTCTGGACGCTCGTCCAACGCGGCCCTCGCCAAAAATATGCTCGAAATCTCCATTTTTCTCCCTCTTTAAGCCTTCCGGGCCTTTGCAATCCGTAGCAACTAATCCCTGCACAAGCACTTAAAGAAAAACACACGAAAAATAATGAAAATAAAAAGAAAATACATCCTATTCTACAAAAATAAAATAGAGAAAGTGGGTTGCCTCCCACCAAGCGCTTGTTTAACGTCATTAGCTTGACGTACCAAAAACTCAAGAGAGAAGTGGAGGGTCGGAGATGAGAATCGTCTCCACCGTGTGAGGTAATGTTGTCCCTTCGATATATGGCTTCAATCGTTGCCCGTTGACCGAGATAATGTATCCCGAATCCTCGTTCTTGATTTCCACCGCACCATGAGGGAAAACTTGCACCACCGTGTATGGACCTCCCCACCTAGACTTAAGCTTACCCGGAAATAATCGAAGTCGAGAGTGAAAGAGAAGTACCTTCATTCCGGGTTTGAACTCCTTGAAGGCTATGCGTCTATCATGTAGACGTTTCACCTTGTCCTTGTAAATCTTGGCATTGTCGTAGGCTTCGTTCCTTAGCTCGTCGAGCTCCTCCATTTGCAAAATCCTCCGATCATGAGCATCGTCGAGGTCGAAATTGATGCGCTTGAGGGCCCAATATGCTTTGAACTCGATCTCAACGGGCAAATGGCACGACTTACCATAGACGAGCCTATAGGGACTCATTCCAAGCACGCCTTTGTAAGCCGTACGATATGCCCAAAGAGCGTCGTTCAACTTGTCGGCCCAATCCTTCCTCGATGGCTTGACCGTCTTCTCTAAAATCCCCTTGATTTGGCGATTGCTCGTCTCCGCTTGTCCCGAGGTTTGTGGATGATAAGGAGTCGCCACCTTGTGTGTGATGGCGTTCTTCTTCATGAGCTTGGCGAACAACTTGTTGCAAAAATGTTTTCCCCCATCACTAATGATCACACGAGGGAAACCAAACCTACACAAGATATTTTCCTGCACAAACTTCAAGACAACGTGAGAATCACATGTCTTCGTGGGTATTGCTTCTACCCACTTAGACACGTAATCGACGGCAAGTAAAATGTATTCGAAACCATGGGATTTAGGAAAAGGTCCCATAAAGTCGATGCCCCATACATCAAAAATCTCAACCACTAAAATAGGATTAAGGGGCATCTCATTACGGCGACCTATAGAACCTGTGCGTTGGCAACGATCGCATGCAAGGTAGAAGGCTTGAGTATCCTTGAACAAGGTAGGCCAATATAATCCACTTTGTAGCACCTTATGAGCAGTCTTTTGACCTCCAAAATGTCCTCCACTCGGCTCCTCGTGACAATGTCGCAGCACCTCGGTTTGCTCGTGGTCGGGAACGCACCTTCGAATCACCTCGTCCTTCCCAAGCTTGAACAAGTGAGGATCCTCCCAATAGTATTGCCTACACAAATGAAGAAACCTTTTCTCTTCTTGAGCGTTAAGGACGGGTTTAGTGTCCTTATCGGCCAAGTAATTAGCAATATCGGCAAACCAAGGAGTAGCATTCACTTCATTAACATTCTCAAAGGGAAAGGAATCACAAATATCATCAAGAGAAGCATAAGGGGGAGGTGAATCGAGGCGAGAGAGATGGTCGGCCACAAGATTATCACTACCTTTCCTATCACGAATCTCAATATCAAATTCTTGCAATAATAAGACCCATCTAATCAACCTACGTTTTGCTTGGGCTTTAGTCAAAAGATGTTTAAGAGCACCATGATCACTATAAATAATCACCTTAGACCCTATGATGTATGATCTAAATTTATATAAGGCAAAAACAACAGCAAGCATCTCTTGTTCGGTGGTGGTGTAATTCACTTGAGCAGGATTAAGAGTTAAACTAGCATAGTAAATCACACGAAGCATCTTATCGACTCTTTGACCCAAAACAGCCCCTACGGCATTATTAGACGCATCACACATAATCTCAAAAGGCAATGACCAATCGGGACCGACTACAACGGGAGCAGAGATGAGTTTTTCTTTTAAAGTGAGAAAAGCATTCATACAAGACTCATCAAAGTGGAAAGGCACATCTTGAGCAAGCAAACGACAAAGAGGTTGGCTAATTTTAGAAAAATCCTTAATGAATCGTCTATAAAAGCCCGCACCAAGGAAACTCCTAATACCTTTGACATCACTAGGTGGTGGCAATTTTTCAATCACCTCCACTTTCGCTTTGTCGACCTCTATGCCCTTACTCGAAACTATATGGCCTAAAACAATTCCACTTCTAACCATAAAATGACTCTTTTCCCAACTCAAAGTAAGGCCACTCTCAATGCATCTCTTAAGGACTCTCTCTATTTTCATCAAGCAATCATGGAAAGACGACCCAAAAACAGAAAAATCGTCCATAAAAATCTCTACAAAATCACCGATAAATTCCGAAAAAATAGGCATCATGCATCTTTGGAACGTACCCGGTGCGTTGCAGAGACCAAATGGCATCCTCCTATAAGCGTAGGTCCCAAAAGGGCTTGTGAAGGCCGTCTTTGCTTGATCCTCCGGAGCTATCGCAATTTGGTAGTAACCTGACAAGCCATCTAGAAAACAATAAAATTCTTGCCCGGCTAACTTATCAAGCATTTGATCAATAAAAGGGAGAGGAAAGTGGTCCTTTTTGGTGGAAGCATTAAGCTTCCGATAATCGATGCACATCCTCCAACCGGTAACCGGGCGCGAGGCGACCAACTCGTCCTTCTCGTTCTTTGACACCGTTATTCCTCCCTTCTTTGGAACGACGTGCACCGGGCTAACCCACTCACTATCGGCGATGGCATAGATAATACCCTCCGCCAATAGCTTGTAGATTTCCTTGCGCACGACCTCCATGAGCATTGGGTTGAGCCTCCTTTGTCCATCTCGTTTGGGGCGGGCGCCTTCTTCGAGATTGATGCGATGCATGCACGTGGCCGGGCTAATTCCTCGTATATCCGCCAAGCTCCATCCAAAAGCGATCTTGTTCTCCTTGAGTATGCCCACCAAAGCTCCTTCCTCTGCAAGAGACAAAGAAGAAGAGATGATTACGGGTTTTTGATTTCCTCCCTCTAAAAATATATATTTCAAATGCGATGGCAGCTCTTTCAACTCCAAAGGCTCCGGAATCTTCGAGCCGGGCTCGGGGTCTTGAGGTGGAAACGGTAGCTTGATTCCAATATCACTCTCCATTCGCTCCCATTCCATTTGATCTCCGGATCCCCAACACACCTCCTCGGTGTCAAAATCCTGCACAAAAGAGCACTCGGCCAAGGCATCAACCTTATCGATGAAAGAACAATTATCAATTAAATTGACCGATGACATAGGCCGACTCTTATGCACAGAAAACGAGACATCCTCTCCTAAAACGGACATCTTAATCACACCACTCTTCACATCAATCAAAGTATTAGTAGTAGCCATGAAAGGACGACCTAGCAAAAGTGTGTGCTCAATACCATTCTCTTGTACCTCACCTATCTCTAAAACCACGAAATCAACGGGAACAATCACACCCCCTACGCGAACAAGAATATCCTCAATAATACCTCTAGGGTACCTAATAGACCTATCCGCCAATTGAAGGCTCATGCGAGTGGGTTTAAGTTCTCCTAGCTCTAATTGCTTGAAGATAGAATAAGGCATAAGATTAATACCGGCACCTAGATCTAGCATACCACATGCTTCCTTACCATTACCTAAAGAGATAGTGATAACGAAAGAACCTGGATCTCGTTGCTTGGGTGGAAGAGGGTGTTGCATAATTGATGTCGCCACCTCCGATACCGCAATCGTCTCCATCTCATCAAACGGCTTCTTCCTCGATGTCAACTCCTTCACGAACCTCACGAACGGCGGCACATTGCGAATGACATCAAGGAGAGGCAAGTTCACGTCCACCTTTGAAAGAAGCTTGTACAAATCCATGAATTGTTGATCCCGTTTCTTGTTCTTCACTCGACTCGGGGGGAACATAAGGATTGGACGTCTTGTGGAGAGGTTGGGACTCTTTCTCAGCTTCCTCGGACTCCGTGCGCGCGTTCTGGGCGTTGGACGGTCGTCCAGTGTCGGCTGGACGCTCGTCCAGGGGAGGGCTCGCATTCTGCTCCCGTTCAGCGTTGGACGGTCGTCCAGTGTGCGCTGGACGCTCGTCCAGCACAGGCTTCGCTGAAACGTTTTCTGGCGCTCGTCCAGGGGCAGGCGTGACGGTGGACGGCCGTCCAACGTTGGACGGTCGTCCAGTAACGCTGGACGGTCGTCCAGGGTGATGTGTTGCCCGATTTTGGCTCGATCCCCAACGCGAATTCGGGCTCCACCTATCATTCGAACGGCCTTGAGGCGGCATTGTGACTCCATTATCCACGTGCCTCCCGCTCCGCAACACCGAGACAGCTTGGGCTTGATGCGGTGGAAAAGGAGGAACATATGGGGGATATTGCACCTCGTTAGCTTGTTGTGGTTGAATCCCTTGGCTCGGAATCCGCCCCGGTTGTTGCATCAAGTGCATAGATCCAGAAATTTGGCCAATGGCCGTCTCGAGCCGCTTTATGTTTGCATCAAGTGCATGGAAACGATCCTCATCGGCGGGAGGCTTTTGTGGAGGTCCTTGAGGACGAGAGTTTGGGTATGGTGGTGGTGGTGTAGGATTAGATTGAGGAGGGTAATATGGAGGTGGTGGATAATATGGATTTGGAGGGTATTGAGGGGGTGGATAATATGGTGGAGGTTGAGGGTAGTAGGGATTTGGTGGAGGAGGATAGGGGTTATTATATGGTGGAGGACGCCTATTCGGATACGTAGGGGGGTTACCTTGCCCTTGTGTCGGCCTCGGATTTTGGTAGCGTCCATTGTATCCCCCTTGGTATCCTTTATGTGGTACTTGAGGTGGGTATCCTTGAGCGGCGTAGACCTCGGCTCCTCCTTCGTATGGAAACTCCCCCATGTTGTGGCACACCTCCTTGATGTGACCAAGTTCTCCACAAATCTCGCATTGGTCGGGCTTCCTCTCTTCCTCCTTCGGGGCCGGTGCACTTTGCTTAACCTTCAAATTCTCGAGATCCCTATACATGTCGGCAATTTGCTTCTTCAAGTCGGGGCTCATCGAAATTGCACTCGCCTCCACTTTCCTCGGTCTAGCTGATTTTTGTTGAGAACTCGCAGCAAGCGTCTCGAATATATCCTTCAACTCTTCAGTCGTCTTGACCGCTATGTTGCCTCCGGCCGAACTATCTACCATGAATTGGCAAGTTTGGTTGAGGGCGTCGTAGAAATATTGCCAAAGCAACTCCGGTGCCATTTGATGATGAGGGCATTGTTGAAGTAGCTCTTGGAACCTCTCCCATGCTTCGTGAAACGGCTCATCGTTGTCTTGGGAGAAATTCATAATCTTTGACCGCACCTCTTGAGTCTTGCGGTTCGGGTAGTACTTGAGCATGAACTTCTCGCATACCGCATTCCATGTGGCGAGAGAGTTGGCCGGGAGTGCCAAATACCACGACCTTGCTCGATCCTTGAGGGTGTACGGGAAGCACTTCATCTTCAAGGTGTCCTCCGTGAGTCCAGCGAGTGGGAAAGTTTGCACCACCGTGCAAAACTCTCGGATGAACGTCAAAGCATCCTCGTTGGCCAGCCCATGGTAGGATGGAAGCAACGCCATGTGGTGAGGTTTAAGCTCATGATTCCTGACCGCTTCCGTCAGGACAATCGCCGAAGTGGTGGATGTGAATGTGGGGCGAGCAAAATCGCCCATGACTCTAGCTGCCATGGCTTCGGGCTCTGCAAACAACAAGACTAAACCAAAGTCTTGAGAATCGATCTCCTCCTTCTCCTTCGCGGCTAAGATCGCTTTCTTTTGATGGATGTTGTCGACGTAGGGTGCTAAATTCCTTTGAAGACTTCGGCGACCATGCATAAACAACACTCAACAAACGGGTTAAACGCACCGAGTGGGAGAGATAAGAAAATCGAAGAAACACAAATAAAAATAAAGCAAATAAAAATACTACACAATAAATCGCCTAAAGTTTTCCCCGGCAACGGCGCCAAAATTTGTTTCACCAAAAAGTGTTCGCAATAGACGAAATCTATCGTAGCACTAGCAAGTAAAACCTAAGTATCGAATCTCAAGGAAAACTTAACAGGACAATTAATTACGTAGTAAAGATCTAATCTAAGAAAGCAAGTAAAGAATATTTTGGGTTTTTGTTTTTAAATTCCTAGGCAAATAAAATAAATCAAAGCAAGTAAATAAAAAGCAATTAAATAACTAATCTAGAACTCAAGAAATAAATCTAAGAATTAAACTAGAAGAAAGCAATAAATCTACCTAGGCAAGAATCGAAAAGAAAGCAATAAAGAAAGCAACGAAGGAAACGAAAGCAAAGAAAGAAGCATAAATAAATCTAGACATGATGAATTGAAATCTGGAAATTAAAGGCAAATTAATCTATCTTAAAAACTTTGAAAAACGAAAGAGAATTGAAAGCAAGAAAACGAATATAAACTTTAAACTTGAAATCGAAAGAACGAAATTAAACTAAGGAATTTAAACGGAGCAATTAAGAAAACGAATCTAAAACGAAAGCAAGCAATTAAAACGAATAAACGAAAGCAATAAAAGAACTTACGAAAATTGAGACGAAGAACGAAGAACTTGAATTAAATAAAGCGTCTTGAATTAAATTGCAAAAACGAAGAACGAATCCGGATCCGAACAATAGAAAGCTAAACTAAAGTATTTGAATCTGAAAACTAAAGCTAAACAATGATAAAAGATGTTACAAATTCGTGTACAAGGATGATATATATATACTAGGTAAAAACCTAGATAAATAAGGAAAGGATAGCTGGCCGGAGCGTTGGACGGTCGTCCAACGTACGTTGGACGCTCGTCCAACGTCGCACTCGCTCGCTTCTTCAATTTCTACTCTGGACGCTCGTCCACAGCATCAGCGCGCTCGTCCAGAGTACTCTGGACGGTCGTCCAGAGCCTTGGACGATCGTCCAGCGTCGTGCTCGTTCCAAACTTGATATTTCCTCAATTCTTCGCCTTTTTCGAGCCGTTTCCTTCCGTTTCTTCCACCTAACGATCCTACACGAACCAAACTCCAAACAACCAAATCATAGCAAAATACAAACGAAAGAGACGCAAAACATAATGAAACGGACTCGAAAACACTACGAAAATCCTAACATTTACACACCAATCATCCAGCGTACTCTGGAAGGCCGTCCACTGCTTTGGACGGTCGTCCAACTCCGTAAAACGCCCAATGCTCGATTTTCCCTCACTTTCTCGCCTTTTTTGACCCGTTTCCTTCCGTTTCTTCCACCTATCGATCCTACACATGCCAAAATTCCAAACAACCATATCATAGCAAAAGACACATGAAAAGACACAAAACATAACGAAAACGGACTCGTAAACACGACGAAAATCCTAACATCTAAACACCAATCAATTAGTTTTAAAATAAATTCAATTACTGAATTATAAAATATACCTGTAGAAGAACTTGACATCCTATTGAATCTTGATCAGACCTAAAATTAAACTGTAAAGATGTGATGTGTAAACAACAATTTCATATTATATCCGATTAAAAAAAACAATTTTATATTATATTAGTCTAAGGAAAGAGATAAGGCTATGAAGATTACTTCTAAATTAATACATTTAATGAAAAATCTATTTACAACTGCTTATACATACAAATCTATTTACTCGTCGATCTCATGCACTGAGGCCACAAACATACGTGCCACAAACATATACTACACATCCATATCCAAAGTTCCTAACATGATTTTATTTATTTATTTATTTGGAATCACTTGAAATTTTGAATTCTTCAATCCAAAAAAACCCTCATCATAGTTGATTCAAGTAAACAATAGAGCAAGAACGACAATAAAACAAGAAATTGTGCAGATTATTATACAAATATATGAAACATAAATAATAATTAATAGCAGTTTAAAATAAAATCAAATAAAATCTCAAAAAAAAAAAAAAAAAACTATAATCATAATAGTATAAACATAAAGAATAATTATAGAAAAACAAGATAAAAAGAGTACCACCTGATGTTTTTGAAAAAAAAAATTATGTAGATGAGAAAATAAATATCTTCTATCTTCTCTTACAAACTATTATTGTGATTTGCGTAGGTAAGCTTTTTAAATTAGTGCGGAAGAAGTACGTATTTATAGAATAGTTGATTGTAGGAATTAATTAGGAGAAAAATTCCTTATAGAAAAAAAAATGTCTATAATTTAAAAAAAGAATAACAATTGATTGTCGATATTAATTAGGAAAGAATGCCTTGTAAACAAAAATACGTCCATGATATAAAAAAAATATTAACAATAATAATATAATAATATTTTTAAATAAAAGGATAATAATAAAAATAATGTAGAAAAAAATGTTTATGATATAAAAATAAAACTACCTCCGTCCACCATTTACTAACACAATTACTATATTGGGATGTCCACCATTTACTGACACTTCCCGTTTTAGGACGTAGACCACACAATCATTTTAACACTTTAACACTTTATCCATCTACTTTTTATTACTTTAACATTTTAATAATATTAAAAAATTCAAATGGGCCCACAATTATTCCAATTTAACACTTTAACACATTAATTTATTACTAAACCATCAAAATGAAAAAAAAAAAAAAAAAAAAACTGTGCCCAAGAAAGTGTGTCACACTAAATCATGGACGGATGGAGTTATAAAAAAAATAATAAAATACTATTTTAAAATAAAAGGATAATAATATAAAAATATAATATTATGTTAAAATAAAAGGAGGGGAGGGGTATACTTGGCAATACATATTTTGTAAGAATGCACACTTTTATAATAGTAATAGATAATAGGCACTTTAACCCAAAATATGTTAATAATGAATATTAATCTTATCTTGTAGAGATAGCTATATATATATATATATATATATATATATATATATATATAGGGAATAGATCATATGAGAACCCTTTTAAATAATGAGAAGTAGCAACCAATCTCATCCATCAGTTTTAATTGATCAATGGTTAAGATTTAAAGTTCAAATTAAATATATATGGCAGTTTTTTAATAGAATAGGGGTATTAGAGTAATATGTCTTTTGTTGTTCCTAAATTTAAGGAAATATTAATTATTCTCTCTCTTACTTACGTATTACCGTTATTCTGCGGATCTTGTTTTTTTCTTCTTCCTTGTTTTTTTTCCTTATGCGTCTTCTGCTCGTTTTAATTAATTATATTTTTATTGCTTATAAGTTATTATTTTATTGCTTAATTAGATAGACTTTCTACACTGCATAATTATATACAATGAAAAAAATGAAGAAATAATTGTTCAAACATAAAAAAAAAAAAAAAAAAAAAAAAAAAAAATGAAGCATAAATTCATACAAAAAATAGCAAATCACATTGTTAAGTAAGCATTAATTTTAGTGTACGAGATGTTTTCAATATGCTAAACATTAAGCATCAAGATTATATCTTTTTAAATCTAAATAAGCAATATAATAATAACTTATAAGCATTGCAAAATAATTAATTAAGCAAATTAGTAAGATACTCTTTTATAGAAAACTAAACATTGGGATTAAAAACTATACCCTAGATGTTAAGGGATACCAATTCCTATAGGAGAAAGCTAAACCCTACTTGAAGGGGGTAGTGCTCTAACCCTTTTACCCCTATGGTTTAGATTATCCTAACGGCTAGGGTATAATTAATATTTCTATAGTTTAGTTTTTAAAAAATCATATATATAAGCCTTGGGTTTACCTTTTCTCCATAGGGTTTAGTTTCATATAATTGTTAGGGTACAATTTTAATTTTAAAATTTAATTTTTATATAGAAGAGTATATTATTAATTTACTTAATTAATTATATTTTTTAGTGCTTAAAAGTTATTATTATATTGCTTAATTAGATATACATTTATACACGGCATAATTTTATATCTAAATAAGCACGATCAATAAAAAAACATAATTGTATACTATGAAAAAACATGAAGAATTAATAGTCCAAGCATACAAAAAAAAAAAAATGAAGCATAAATTCATACGAAAAAAAAAAACAAATCACATTGTTAAGTAAGCATATATTCATGCAAATTGAATTGCTTATCAACAATTAATATTTAGCTTATTTAGGTATATATTTTATAGTACGAATTGATGAAAGCTAATTAAGCAATAAAAATTGTAAGAATATATGCATTAAAAAAACGACGTCAGATTTGTTGAAATATATAATAAAAGAAGACGTTCAAACCATAAAATTTAGGGAAAAAAAATATTGTGTTAAATATTTGGTGTGAATATAGGTGTTAATTCCTTAATTATTGGATTTGGTGGGATCTCCTCAAATCAAATTTTCCTAATATGCCCCTATAAGCAACAAATATGGGAAAATAGCAACTTAATTTTATGTGTTAAGATTAAATCTCATCCGTTAATAAGTGTTGGATGAAAGGCTGTGATTGGTTCCTAGTTCTCATTATTAATAATAGTATCCATAGTAACCCTCTCCTATATATATATATATATATATATATATATATATATATATATATAGGAAATAAATCAAGTGAAAACTAATTTTTTTTCGTGAAAACTACAAGCCATGCATTTTCATGCATTAATGATGCATTTTTATGCTTAGTAAAAAGAATTTTTTAGAGTTAAGTCCAACAAACCATCAATTTTCGCATGAATCTCAATCTAATAGATCTGGTCGACCATACCAGTGTGATACATTAAATTGACTTTGGTCGTCGTTCTTGAGATCAAGTTTTTTTTTTTTTTTTTTTTTTTTTTTTTTGTTCTCGCATGAATCTCAATCTAATAGATCTAGTCAACCATACCAGTGTGATGCATTAAATTGACTCTGGTCGTCGTTCTTGAGATCAAGTTTGTTTTTAAATCGAAGAACGGTTGACTATTGGTGTATCACTTCCATACACCAATTAACTATTTTCGAGACAGACATAATTATTTTAAAATAAACGTTGTCGAATTTTAGATCTGCGAAAAATTAACCTAGTACGTATTATTGTATTATTATGCATGTTTGAGTTGAAAATCTCTACTCATATTTTTATCTAATACGATCGAGATCATGTGTCTCAAATGAGAGAACATTCATGATTTATTTGTTGTTACAAGGATCTGAGTCAATATATATTTATTTCACACATATCGTTAGTTGTTCGAAATTCTTGCTGAAAAATCCGACATTCTGGGTTAAGATAGACTCTCTCCGTCCCAATTTAACAATTATGTTTCTTTTTTGCACTATCTTTGTGGTGAAGTGTTAAAAGTGGAAAATAATGGAAATGTAAATCAAATTCATTCTATTTTAGGAAATATGATTATTGATGTGGGACAAGTCAATATAGTATACATGATTATTGAAATGGAAGAGAGTGAATATAATTTTTCTATTTGAGGTAAATGGACAATTAAATGAGAAGTCTTAATAAGGAGATTGATCGAACTTATTTTTGTAAGGCAATAAATGTAACGAAGATTAAAACGACACGAAGAAATTTACGTGATTCGATCTATTGAAATAGATCTACGTCCACGGGAAAGGGGGGATGATCTTTATTGATCGTATATGGAGAGAATGAATCCTCTAACTCTAATCTAGTCTCTATTTATAAACAAGTATCTAGAGTTTGACTCTAATAAGGACTCATTTGAGTCTATCTCCTATTTTGTGATAAGCATCTGAGTTTTCTACGTCTCTTAGAACTCGAATTGTGTTTGTTGAGGGAGTTCTTCGTGGGCCGAACTACGTGGCCCGAGCTTGTTGTTGGGCCTATTTATATTCGGCCAATGCTTGGGCCCAGTAGTTGGGTCATATCTTATCACATCCCCCCCCATCCCCCAAAAAAAAAAAAAGACTTAGAAGCGAGGATGCAATGGTGGTGATGGCAGCTGAGTTGAGGTTTCTTTGGAAAAGTCGATTGCCCCATCAAAATTTTAGGATTTAGACGAAGTCGAATCGCATTACCCACCGAAGTGGTTTTTGAAAAGTCAATTGCCCCGTCAAAATTTTAGGATTCTGACGAAGTCGAATTGCAGTACCCACCGAAGTGGTTTTTGAAAAGTCAATTGCATACCCACCGAAGTGGTTTATGAAAAGTCGATTGCCCTGTCAAAATTTTAGGATTCTGATGGAGTCGAATCGCAGTACCCACCGAAGTGGTTTTTGCAAAGGCGATTGCCCCGTCAAAATTTAGGATTCTGACAAAATCGAATAGCTCTATCCCGCCGAAGTGGCTAAGATGGACTTATGACGAAGTCGATGAAGGAACAGGATCTCAGAAGATCGATTCATACCCCGAGGATCTATTTCGGTTATCTAAGTAGTCAAATAAAACCTATCATGCTCCTATGAATTAAATACGAAACATAGGGTGTTCATATCGATTTACCTTAGAATTGAAGAGAACTCGCGAATAGATCTTCTGATATGTATTCCTGCTCGATTCCAACGTCGGATGGACAACGAACTTCGGATTCAGCGCCGTCGATGTGTTCAACGCTGTCGCCGACTTTCTATCCTAAAAACCCTAGCCTCCCTTTTCTCGTGGAATATTGAGAGTGCACTCATAAATTCCAGAGCTTAGGTTAACGAGACCTTGCGGCAGTATTTATAGGAGAGACCAAGTGAGACTTGGGCTTAAGTTGCAGATTGAGCCTGCAACTAATGGACAAGGCGTCCATGAGCAGTACTGGCGCCCAACTGGGCCAATTACATGATGGCCCACTTATTCCTTATACTGTGGCCTACTGAGCTTTTTGGGCCAGTTCAGCGATCTACTAGCTGGTAAAACCAAGGCCTCCCAATGGCTAAATTCTCCATACTCAGCCCATACTATAATTTAGTCCATAAGTACTAAAACATTCCACTAGAGTAATAGTACTGAATTACATGTTTTACCCCTGTTGAGTTCAGGGCTAGTATTAGACTTAGCGACCCCCGTATTTAAGATATCCAACATCTGTTGATTAACTTAAAGCTTCTGACTGCTTATGTTATTCAACTTCTTTATCATTCCTGAGTAGCACCATTCATTCCTTATTCATCATACCGGAACTTAATCCACCTGCAGGGTTGGTATGAATCCTTAATGAATTCCTCAGGGGATGTGATCAACCTGTTCTACCAGGATACGGTGCTCTATTGCAGTTACACTACTAGTTGTAGTTGTTTCCCAAGATACAGAGAATATTGAGCTACAGATCCTCTGAACTCTCACCCATAGTAAGTCAAAGAAACAGACTACAACTATACACCCTTAGGACTCAATTAGAGTTAAGGTTCATCTTAAGTCACTCGGGTCTCAATTCTTTCTACTTAGGTCAAAATAGAAAAATACATCTCACTGTGATCCTTATCTGTACATGCACGTACTAGTACAGACAAGTAGCCAATACAAGCTACTTATTTAGCCTATACTACAGCCTAAACCGACAGTTATATCCAGAACTGTCTCGACTGTGATAACCCTTTTATATCTCTAGAGAAACCGACAACTATGGTCTTCTGTGATCTACAACACATCATAAAGCCTATAACTTTGTATTGAAGTGTAAAATAGAGTTTCTATTTTTGTATTGAAGTAGTTAGTTACATCACGTGTCTCTCACGTGAGTTCAAGTTGTGCATGCTGCGCATGCTTTCTCTTCTTCTTCTCTCTCTTCTATTCTTGTATATAAAGACACATCCTCATATGAATGAGATCAGTTAGCTTCCATTTCAAGTCTCTTCTTTTGGCTCTTTCTCTCTCTAACATGGTATCAATCGCCAGCTAAGATTTTTCAGATCCGGTAGCTTCTAGGCGTTTCTATCGCCGTCGGTTTTCTCTCGTCTCTGGCGTTTCTATCGTCGGAAATCTCTCGGTTTTCGTTGTTTCCTCGTTGAATCTCTGATTCTCTTCATTTGTTCTTCGTTTTTTTCCAGATCTAGTTGTTTTGTTCGGTTATTTCTCAGTTTTTCTGTTGAATCGATGGCGGCTACCCTTTTCTCCGGTTCTGGTTCTGCTTCCGCTTCTCTTCCGAATCTTCATCCGGTGCTGATCAAGCTTGATCGCACTAACTATGCCTACTGGCGCGCTCAGATTCTGCCGACGATTCGAGCTCACGGTTTTGAGGAGTTTATTTCTCCTACTGGTATGCCTCCATCTCCGTTTCTTCCGTCGCCATCTGGTGTTGCTCCGCGGCCAAATCCTGAGTACTCTGCTTGGATCCGTCGAGATCAGTTCCTGCTCAGCTGGTTGTTGGCATCGATCGGTGATTCTATGTTTGGTCATGTCGTCAGATGCAACACTGCGCGTGCTGTCTGGCTTACTATGGAGCGTCTCTTCTTCTCTCAGTCGAAGGCGCGCACGATGCAGTTGAGGTTGGCTCTGCAAACCACTCGCAAAGGCTCTCTCTCGATTGAGGATTATTTTCTCAAAATGCGAGGTTTCGCTGATCAGCTCTCTGCGATTGGACAGCTTGTTTCTTATGAGGATCTGCAGATGTACATCTTAGCAGGTTTTGGTGTTGAGTATGAAGCGTTGGTGGTTAATTTCATGCAGCGAACGGATTCTCCCTCTCTTCAGGAAATGCAGCTTGCTTTTCAAGCCTATGAACTTCGTCTTGCTCAACAGGTCTCTCAGTTTTCTGTGATTGATCCTAGTGCAAATGCAGCGTTCTATGGAGGAAATCGTGGTGGCTTTGGTCGAGGATCTCCTGGTGGTGCTCGTGGTGGTTTTTCTAAGTCCAGTGCTAAGGCTATTTTGTGTCAACTGTGTGGGAAAATAGGTCATGTAGCTCTCAAATGCTTTCGTCGTTTTGATGTGCATTTTACTGGAAATGCAGCTGTTGAGTCTGCCTCTCCTCAAGCTTTTGCTGTAGACACTGGATCTGTGGAGAATGGTGGTAATATGTCTACTTGGTATATGGACAGTGGAGCTACAAATCACATCACGAATGAGCTTGGAAACCTCTCCATCAGCACTGAGTACCAAGGTCCAGAAACTGTCATGGTTGGAAATGGTAACCGTCTTCCCATTGCTTCTATTGGTTCTTCTTCTCTTCCTTTAATTGCTGATTCCTCTAAACCTTCTCTGCTTTTGAATAACATCTTATTTGTGCCTGCAATAGCCAAAATTTTGCTTAGCATTTCTCAGTTTACTCTAGATAATAATGTGTTCATTGAGTTTCACCATAACTGTTGTTTTGTCAAGGACAAGGCCACACACAGGCCGTTGTTGAAGGGCAATCTTGTTAGAGGTCTTTACCAGTTGGACTTATCCAAACTATCTCTCAATGCTGCAACACTTGGTTCTGGCTTGAAGTCTTCTTCTCCTGCTGCTTGTTTTGCTGATTCTGCTGTTTCATCATCTGCTGTTTCATCATCTGCTGTTTCACCATCTGCTTCATCATCTGCTCAAGACATTAGTCTATCCATTCCTAGTTCTAGTTCTAATTCTCCATGTAATCCATGTAATAGTTTCAATTCTGATGTGTTAGGTACTGTAAATGACTCATCTACAGCTCTAGCATCTACTTCACACACAGATTTGAATGTATTACATAGGATGCTTGGACATCCCAATAATTCAGTTCTATCAAAAGTTTGCTCTAGTTTGAATGTTCCTTTTTCTGCTTCCAGTCTTGTCTTCTGTGATTCATGTAAGATAGGGAAAATGCATCAAAGGCCTCACACAACACAAACTCTAAAATCTACTCAGCCTTTTGACTTAGTGCACACTGATCTATGGGGGCCTTCTAGTACTTCATCTTCTCATGGTTTTAAATACTACATTCATTTTGTTGATGATTTTACTAGATATACTTGGATCTATCCCCTAACTCTCAAATCTGAGGCATGTCAAACTGTCAAAAACTTCATTTCTCTAGTGCAAACTCAGTTTTCCAAGCCTATTAAAGCAATCCAATCTGATTGGGGGGGGGGGGGGGGGGGGGGGTGAGTTCAGGCCATTACTTCCTTTTCTTCAATCTTTAGGCATTCACTTCCAACATCCTTGTCCTCACATACATCCTCAGAATGGAAGATGTGAGAGAAAACATCAACACATAGTAGACATGGGCCTTACACTGTTGTCTCAAGCTTGTCTTCCTCTTACTTTCTGGTGGGAAGCTTTTCATACTGCTGTTTACTTAATTAACAGGCTTCCTTCTCCCACTATCTCAAACTCATCTCCCTACAAATTACTCTTTCATACAGATCCAGATTACACTAAATTGGCTGTGTTTGGCTGTGCTTGCTTTCCCTTCCTTAGACCTTATAACAAGTCTAAACTCAATTTTAGGTCTTCCAAGTGTGTCTTTCTTGGTTACAGTAACATTCATAAGGGATATAAGTGTCTACATAGCTCAGGAAGACTATACATATCTGACACAGTTCATTTCAATGCCAATGAGTTCCCTTACCCTACTCTGTTCTCAAATTCTTCTACCTCTTCTACCAGTGTGCCTATATCTTTGCCATCTATTCCACCAGGCTTCTCTGTTCCCATTTTATCTTCTTCATCTTCTTCCCCTCCTCCATCACCTCCACCTCATTCATCACCTCCACCTCATCCTTCACCTCCACCTTCTCCATCACCTTCTCCTCCTCCATCTCCTCCTCCATCTCCTCCTCCTTCTTCTTCCTCTGTCTCTTCATCATCTGTTCCTTCCTCTTCTCATCCTTCTGTACCCTTGAACAATCATCCCATGGTTACCAGGGCCAAGCATGGCATTTTTAAGCCTAAAGTACTTATGGTTGGGGTTCTTCCTATGGCTCCAGCTTCTGTTAGTGAAGCCTTACAGTCTGAAGAGTGGACTAAAGCTATGAATGCTGAGTTTCAGGCTTTGGTTGATAATCAAACATGGGATCTGGTTCCTTATTCTGCTGAGATGAAGGTGATCACTAATAAGTGGATTTTCAAAGTTAAAACTCTAGCTGATGGCTCCCTTGATAAGCTTAAAGCCAGGCTTGTGGCTCGCGGTTTTGAGCAATATGCAGGTGTGGACTTTCTTGAAACATTTAGTCCTGTTGTTAAGGTTTCCTCTATTCGTTTTGTGTTTGCTTTGGCTGCTTCTAGAGGTTGGTCTGTGCAACAATTGGATGTAAATAATGCATTTCTTAATGGTGTTTTGGAGGACACCATTTTTATGTCTCAACCTGAAGGGTTTGTGGATAAACATCACCCAAATTTTGTTTGCAAGCTAAAGAGATCTTTATATGGGTTGAAACAGGCACCCAGGGCCTGGTATGATACTCTAACTGCTTCATTGGTAGATCTTGGTTTTAAAAGGTGCACTTCAGATTACTCCTTATTTTTCAGAAACTCTGGTTCTGATCTGGTGCTAGTTCTTGTATATGTTGATGATATATTGGTCACTGGAGACAGTTCCTCTGCAGTTAGTCAGATTATTGAGCTCCTCAAGGGTAGATTTAAACTGAAACATCTTGGGGAGGTTGCTTATTTTCTGGGATTTGAGGTTAAGTCTGGTGATTCTGGTTTTGTGTTGAATCAGCACATGTATTTGAATGAATTGCTCAAGAAAACAGGTATGGATCAGTGCCATCCTTGTGATACTCCCATGGCAGTAAACACCAAACTCTCTAGGTATGAAGGAGAACCTTTTGATGATGCTCTTCTCTACAGAAGCACAGTTGGAGCACTTCAGTATTTGACTCTAACTCGACCTGATATTGCTTTTTCTGTTAATAAGTTGAGTCATTTTCTTCATAGTCCATGTGTGGAGCATTGGACAGCTTGCAAGCGACTCCTACGGTATCTTAAGGGAACTGCTATGATGGGGTTGAAGTTCTCACCATCTTCTTCTTCATGTATAGAGGCGTTTGCAGATGCAGACTGGGCAGGTTGTGTGGATGATCGACGTTCCACTGGAGGTCACTGCATTTTCTTTGGATCAAATCTGGTGGTTTGGAATTCAAAAAAACAGGATGTGGTTTCGAGAAGTAGTGCGGAGTCTGAGTATAGGTCAGTTGCCAATGCTACCACGGATGTTATGTGGCTTCATTCTTTGTGTTTGGAGCTTGGAATTGCAGTTGCCTCTCCGCATCAGTTGTGGTGTGATAACACCAGTGCTGTGTTGCTTGCTTCAAATCCCGTTTTTCACGCTAGAACGAAACACATCGAAGTTGATGTTCACTTTATCAGAGAGAAAGTAGCTTCAAAATTTCTTGATGTGGGATATGTAGCTGGTGAAGAGCAGGTAGCAGACATCTTCACCAAGCCATTGACCACAGCTCGTTTTCGTTTGCTGTGTGAAAAACTATGCCTATGTGAGGTTCCTGCTGTTTCTGTTGGCACTTGATGTAGAGGTTATATTTTCAGATTCTTAGGTGAAGAAAGGAAGAAGATAGGTTTTGTGCAGATGCATTCTTGCTGGGAGTATATTGAAGTGTAAAATAGAGTTTCTATTTTTGTATTGAAGTAGTTAGTTACATCACGTGTCTCTCACGTGAGTTCAAGTTGTGCATGCTGCGCATGCTTTCTCTTCTTCTTCTCTCTCTTCTATTCTTGTATATAAAGACGCATCCTCATATGAATGAGATCAGTTAGCTTCCATTTCAAGTCTCTTCTTTTGGCTCTTTCTCTCTCTAACACTTTGAGATAATGGATAGATGTTTGATGCATGGATGACAATTCATACTTAATCAGATAAGAGATTGTAAGTGGATATGGACAACACATGCATACAAGCTAAAAGGCCTGCATTCTAGTATACAAATTCATGAGCCGAGTCGTACTGTCTTGCCGAAGTGGCTAAGATGGACTTATGAAGAATTCAAATCGTTCTGTCCCACTGAAGTGGCTATTGCGTCCTCGTAATTAGACGAATGTACGAGGGTAGTTCGTCCTCATTTTTGAACGAGGGTAGTTCTTTCTCGTTTTTAAACAAAGGTAATTCTTGGTGTTCGATTTGTATCACGCGATAAGATATTCGGTATATTCCCGTGCATGCTGCTTATCTAGTTGTAGGTGCTTCTGTTGCGCTCCATCATATTTTGTGGTGACGTCACGTGCTGAGAGTTGGCCAAATCTTCAAATCATTGACATAGCTTCCAATCATTCTAGTGGATATCTTGGGATTTTTCAGCATGTGATTTTTAAGTTCTCCTTCTTCATTCATCGATTGGTTCGCCGATGGAAGTCTCGGTTCCTGCCCCATTGTCCTCGGCCTCGTACTCTGATTTCAGAGCTCCGTCGTCCTCACCGAGTGAAATGAGGGTAGGAACCGAACTGGTATCCAAGGCTGGCTGACACGTAGTCCCTCTTGATGGGTGGAGGGGTTTTGTGCGCGTAAAGCACTCATCTTTAATCTCGATTTTTTATATATATATATTTTTTTCCAATTCCATGTGAGATCGGCATTGTTGGCGGCGGGCAGTGCAGTTGGGGACGATGCAGACCGTGTTGCGCTCGCCGCTGATGTCGGCTTTTATAAGGCCGCCGCCAATTTCCACCACAACCACGTGTGACATCATTCGTCGCTGCCGCCGTTGTGGAGGAATTCGGATCGGCTCTCAGGTCTCCTTCAATCTCGCAGTATTCTGCATTCGCCTTTAGAACTCTGCACAACGGCTCCGCCCATAAGAGTTTCTGCTGAATTTGAGGTGAATTTCTCTCTGATTCGTTGATAATGAGCTTATTTTGTGGATTCAATGGCACTTTCTCCTTTTCCTGACTGAGTCGAGGCAGCTTTGTCTTGTTGATCGCTAGCTCGGTTTCTCCATTCGGTAGCTCCACCTTCTCCTGATCGAGTCGAGGCAGCTCCGTTTCGTTCTAGCCCTGATTTTGGATATTTGAGATGGTATTGAAGGCTTTGATGGACCGTCCATCTCTTCAGCTCGAACAAGAGTTAATCCTTCCACTTCATTCGAGACAAAGAAGTCCCACGCATGGTTGCGAGAATCTCTTCCTCTGAGAATGGAGTTGTGAATTTGAGTGCGAGGGCTATGGCTCTCAACAACAACTCGATATGCTGGATCGCTTTCGGGGAAGAGGTACAACAAGGACCTACGCGTCGGGGTCGCCTTGTGCCCACGCGCCGCCTTCCTTGGCCGTGTTGACGCACTTCGGGAGCTCGACCACTGTCTGCAGGACGGCCACGACGTCAAGCAAAACATCGTGGAGAGGTGGCGCGCGGTTCCTCGTGCAAGCTCGGCCATGTTGTTGTGGCTGATGTGATGCGTTGAAGTGCACGGCGATTTTGTAGAAGGGGCAGTCGGCGGACTGTGGGCTGTTGATGGGGATGGGGTCAGATTTGGATGCGTCTCCATGGCCGGAATCTACCGCGGCGGCAGCTGGGAGGAGAGTAAACTGGGGCTTGAGTCATTAATTCTTGAAACGAATTTATCGTTTGGGTCAAGTAATTCGTCGTTCTCGATGTCGAATTCTCCACCAATTGCGATTGGTAATTGAGTCTCACGCATGGTAGCGAGAATTTCTTCCTCTAGAGAATGGGGGGTCGCATTCGTATTTGTTGAAGAATTGTGGCGATGAGATACATGCGAGGATGAAACACTTGCAGAGACTCGGCCATGGACATGACGGGTTCGAGTTCTTCTTTTGGGGACTAGTTTGGTTGTACCATAGCAATAGCATGATGTCATAGCATGGTCAAGTTGTTGTTCTCTTTCTTCATCTCTAGCTTCATCTCCCTCCACAAAAAAATTGTAGTTTTCGCAGACGGCGCCATTGATCGAACTTAAATATAACGAAGATTAAAATGACACAAAGGGATTTACGTGGTTCGATCTATTGGAATAGATCTACGTCCACATGGAAAAGGGGGAATGATCTTATTAATCGTATATGGAGAGAATACAATGAATATGAATGAATCCGCTAACTCTAATCTAGCCCCTATTTATATACAAGTATCTAGAGTTTGACTCTAATAAGGACTTCTTTGAGTCTATATCTTATTTGTGATAAGCATCCGAGTCTTCTACATCTCTTAGGACTCATTCGTGGACCGAACTGCTTTTCTTTGGCCGAACTTGTTGTTGGGCCTATTCATATTGGGTCCAATACTTGAGCCTAGTGGTTGAGCCATATTCTATCAAAAACATAAATAATTAAGGTGGACAAATGGAGTGTTTGATTCCCCTATCCATGGTATACATGTTCAACACATTGCATTCTTAAACTTTAGTTGGGGAATTCAAAGTGGTATTTTTAATGGGCCACCGTCCATCCAACAACCCCGGTTAATATATGTTTCCATCTTTACTTTGTTAGTCTCTTTCCCCTTTTCATTTGCGTTATATTTACTAATTTTATTTCTTTAAAGTAGGTAAATTAACATAAAAATCCTCATCTCTCCCTGGTCCATCCGTTCCTTATCAAAATCAAATGGGACTAATCACTAATGTCAAGAGAGATTACGAATATAAAAGGCTCTCAAAAAAGATAAAAATAAAAATGAACATTAATTATAAAAAAATATAAAAAATAAAACAAGCTCATACAAGAGATGGAACTTCGGAAAGCAAACAACCACCGGTTCATGAAAAAACTACGAATCAAAGATCGAATGTGTTATTTGTGGGCATAAACAAACTCCCCTATATTTTATCAAACTACCTGCAATATACTAAACAATGTTTGCGTAACCGTGAGCAGCAGCAGTACAACAGCAACAACAATCGAAATAATAGCCCAAGGACTATTCAAATATTTCCGCCTCAACTTGGCCATCCATTTATTCCAAGGTTTCTTGCAGTGCTTCTTGAGGTCCTCCGATACTCCAGCATAGAAGAAGCTCTCCGTGGAGTAAACCACCGAATCACACAGCCTATTCACCATCTTAGCCAAGACTTCATCATCTCCCTGGCAATTCCTAAGTATCTCATTCTTCGACAGCAGCTCCACATCCTTGGGGGAATTGATGAGACCGTCCAAGAACGTGACGTAGTCCGTCACAAAATTGTGCGGGCTGTGTTCGAAGTATTGCTCGTATGCTATTAGATTCCTCAACACACACTCTGTAGTGTCGTCGATGGACAGGGGTGCCATGAGCATCACTCCGTCTTTGAAATCTATGTCGAACAGCGTCTGCGCTGCTTTGTTCTTTTCGAACTTGACATTAGCTTCTTTAAGCTCGGTTGCGCTCCTGACAAATTCCAGTTCTTTCTCTTCTTTTATCCCCCCACTCGGAGGAAGCCAACTGCGGTGGATCAAGTCGAGCAAATGCTTTATCGGACGGTTAGTATCTACCTTCGGCTCTTCAATCTGCCCGCTCCCGGGATAGAGACTGCTGAAAAAGTTTGAGAGAAGGGACAGCAGCAGAGTTGAATGTTCACCAGGATCTTTAACCAATTCGAATAGCTTGGATAACACGGAGAAGGGGACTTGGTTCTCGAAGAGCATGAGATCGCGTTGCAAGCTAACAATCATCCACCTCATTTTGAATATGGAGTCGTTCTTCTCGTTCTGGAAAAGCTTATTGAACTTTCGTACTAACTCAATGATGAAGCAACCATCTAGAACCAGCATCTCTATGAACTCGCCCGAATTGAGGCTAATACGCTGATCCGCGTAGCATTTTCGGGCTTCGGGTTTGAGTCTTCCGACAGCAGCAGCACACGCTCCAATATCACAACGTTGTGCTTTGATGAGTGATTGGAGATTACGCAGCTTGTGATCTTCCATCATCTTTAAATGAGCCTTATCTCGATGGTAAGGACCAATCGCGATAACCTCGGGCTCGTAGGCCTTGGGGTTTACACTCCTTAACTCTCTATGGACTCTGAAGATTGTACATTCTAAATTTTCACGGGAGAGTTGCTCTAGTTTTTTAGTTAAAGCAGTGGAGGCTGCTTGCGCTGTGGGATCCATGGACATATTAGCAGAATAACCAGAAATTTCCACTCTATGAATACCACCTACATATATAATTGATTTTGATGGACAAGGATACAGAAAAGCACGGATGAGTGTAAGGAGATCAAATTGAACTATTGCATTATGCATGCCACATGAAATAAGAAGCCTTTCGAGGAATAATTTTTTTCGTAATCTTTACTTAACCTCATATCACCGACAGTCCGACATTCTTTTGTGTTTTCTTCTTTCCCCGGTAAGGCATAAATGCGGAAATGAAATGAATGATGGAGGTGTGGAGATCATTAATGTACGTAGCTCTTTTTAAATTTAAGTCGTCCACTCCTATACTTCGGCGTACAAATGTTTTCATGCCCGTTTATCGCGAACATTTTTAATATATTTACAAATTGTTATCGTAGACAATTTTAATATGCTCGTAAAGTTTATGAGAGTGCTATATCTACAATTTTTCTATTAAGATTTACCGATTTTTTAGCATTTAAATCATTTTACCTATTAATTATATTCTCACATCATTTATGAATACATTAAACATTACTTGCTTTTTCTTTCATTTTACTTTCCTCTAAACAAAGGGATTAATTTCAATCCTTTTGACAAGCCTTTTTCTTTCTATTTGTTTATCATTAGGCATGTGGATACCTATGTTAAATACTTACAGGCTAGGAAGCATGGGCACGAATACGAAATACGGAGACGATACGATACAGGGACGAAAATACATCAATTCCTAAAAAAGAAAATACGATACGTCAAAAATATAAAAATAATATAAAATTATACAATGAAAAAAAAAATCCAATTTTAGAAAAATAAGTAGGGGTGGAGGAACTTATTTTTTGGAGTGCTTATAAGCACTTGGAGCTTATTTTGGGAGCTTATAAGCTCTTTATAAGCTTATTTTACCAAACACTTTCAAGTTGCTTATAAGCGGTCAAACATCTTATAAGTAGTCAAACACAACTTATAAGCTTAGTCAAACACCCCCTTAGGGGGTATTTATCTATACTATTAAGGGGGTCGAGGGGAGGTGGGTGTGGATCCGATTCTAGTATCAAACTAGCATTGTACCCCCGTGATGCAGAGATTTAATCGATAAATAATAGTGCATGACAAGTGTTAGTTATAAAATATTTAAATTATTCATAATTTCACTTCATTTCACAATGAAAAACTTTTTTTTTTTTTTTATAGAGAGTAGTACACTCTAGTAAAATATGTTTGTGTAGCCCTATGTACATTTTATATACATATATGCATGAGTTGCTTTGCATGTCTCATTTTTATAGATTATTTAACTATAAACATTCATGTATGCATGAATTTTTATAGAATTTATAGCATTATCAATTGAGTTTATCAATGCTTTATCAATTGTAGAAAAATGAACATGCAAAGAAAGAATATTAATGTATACAATAACATATTGAATTTTATTAGTCAAGGGAATAAATAAAATCAATAATAAAATACTATAAAGTAGGAAATCAATTATATTGAAGCTTGAATTTCAATTTATATGTTAAAATTTTAATGAATTAAAAAAGTTTTTCATAATATTTATAAAAAGAAGAAGAAGGTTTTCATAGAAATAAATGCATTAAGTGTTTGTATAGGAAATAACAAAATGTCTAATTTAATTAGTGAAAACTAATAACCATATTAAATAAAAAATAAAGTTCAATTACAAAAAAAATTGGTGGGAAATGTATTTTACTTTAGTATATATATTTATAGATTACCAAAATCATAGAGAAACAAAATACTCCTCCTTTCCATAATGGGTAATTCTAAAAATAACCACCAAATTACTCTTCATAGCCCCTAATTAATTATATTAATGAAATTAATAAAAAATTTACTAGTATACCCCCATAGCCCCCACCAAAAGCCAACAACGGAAAGGCTTTTTCTTCTTTTTTTTTTTTTTCTTTTTTTTTTTTTTTTTTTTTTTTTCCCAGCAACTTATGTCTCCTTTCTTTTCATACCGTGTTCTCCCCTCACCTCTGTTACTCGCCTACAAATCTTTCTTTTTCTTGACGAAGACTACTCTAGTCCCATAAACCTAACTTATTGATGAACTCTTGGAATTTTTTTTTTTTAAAAAAAAACTTTTAATCTTTGTGGTATAAACTCATTTCGGGTGTTATATCAATCGTTTGCTTTGAAATTGGGTTCCTTAATTTTGATATTTGAATCTTTTCTAGGTTTAATAGGTGCCGTCGATAGTTGGGTTTATGTAATTATTAATTTATATTTGATTAAACAACACACATAAATTATATTGTCGTAAGATCAATCAAATAAAGCAAATTGACCTTGAAGAAATTATTGTATAGAGCGTCGTTGGAGATGTGTATTGTTTTTAATCTAAACATCTCAAAATTCCAAAAAACTTCTTTTTGCATATCGTTTTCATTTCTTATATATTCCGGATTCACAGATCGTATGGTTGTTTAGGGAGAGAGAAGAAGGTGTTTATGTGTGTTTCGATCTGACGTGGGGCTATAAGGGTGTTTTAGTAAATTTATATCTAATTTAATTATTATATTTAAATAGGGGACTATAAAGAATAATTTAGTGGCTATGTTTAGAATTACCCTTCCATAATAAGTGTTCTATTGGATTGAAATTTTTATCCTTTGATAAGTGTTCTATTACATATTTTAATGTAAAAACTTAGTTAAACAATAAATTTTATCCCTATTATCATTACACATTTTGTACTTTCTTAATCATTGCATTTTGACGGTTCGGAACACTTATTAGGGGATGAAGGAAGTATGATTTCGGCTACCATGTCCTACTGACCCCCAGCCTATTGTAGCCTTATCAATGCTTGAAATTGTGTATTGTTCATTCTTATTTCGCCCAATTGGTCGAAATTGTGCTCATTTGTTTTGGACATTTAGAAAAACATTCATGACTCACATTTTCCCATCATTCTTCTTGACTTCAACTATTTTCATGTAAATAATAATAATAATAATAATAATAATAATAATAATAATAATAATAATAATAATAATAATAATAATAATAATAATAATAATAATAATAATACAGATGTCCATACACTTATGACATACATTTATTAAGAACATCAATTTTCACAATCTTAATTTTTTCTTTACCACCTACAGAATCCGAAATCAAAGATCTTAATTCTGTAACAGCTGGTGCCACAACGATGTTCGACACACTCCTCACTATCATTGCAGTCTCTACAAATACGGTGAACAATATTTGCTTTTTCCACGGTTGTTGCTTCCTCTCCCATTCCTATCATCATTAATCATACACAAATGAGACCATGTACGATGAGTGCTTCAACATGTTATAAATAATTACAGTATTTCATATGCAATTAATTCCATAGTCAAATGAATTTACCAGATGGCATGAGCAGCATAATGACCAAGAAAAACATTGTCAACCTCCTATTATTTTCCATATTTCACTTCCACTTATTTTAGAAAATAGTGGTTCAAATTTATATGCATATTCATTCACTTGTATCACACAAAGGACATGAACTAGATTTGTTATATTGTTAAGAGGGTAGTGCCGCAAGGGCTCTTCCATAAAATCCAACATGCTTATTGCTTGATAATATGATTTTAATTTTATTGTTACTTAATTATTGTTGTCATTTTAATTTTGACAAGTCTTAAACAAGATTTTATACTTGAATTGGAAAAGTGCAAAGACCGGCACCAATTTTATTTTCTTAGCCTTGTAACATCTTTTGTCAAACTACGGCATTACTTTGTCCTTGTATTATTTTTTTTATTAATTTAATGCCTTTGTTTAAAAAATAAAAAATAATACCGCTTCTCCCCTCAAATTTAGTCCCAAGAAGCAGAATACGGATATTAAGAAGTTAATCTTTATGTATAACTAGAATATTTGCCCCTATGATGTGCAGTAAATTAATTTAATAATGAATATTATGCAATCCGAATATATTTACTATAGAAATTATTATGCAAATACATTACAACTTTTATGTACAACTCTACCATGGATCAAACCATCTCATAGTTCATCTAAATTTGTAAAGTAATGTCAATGCCAGAGTCTGTTAGGAAATTAGAACAAAGAATACGAAAAACAACGAACACAAGAATTTGTTGACCAAGTTCGTCAAGATGACTACGTCTGGGGGCGCTACCAAGCCAGAAGTATGCACTATATTTTCGGATACAGAATACAATGAGAAGACGGCTATTTATAAGTGAAGCCGAAACCCTAAACCTAACAGACCACGAATTGGGCCAAAACGCGTGACCCAAAAAACGTCCCAAAAAATTCGGGTCGGGGGCTCGCCCCCGAATCCCCGTCCAACTCACCGCCGAGTTGGATCGGCGTGTAGGGTTTGGATTTATAGTCTCTACACCTAACAATATCATACCTAGTTACTGCCTTCTCACGTAACTCCTCCTCTTCACCTCTTCCTCGTTTCTGCGTGGTAGCGCCGGCCTGCAACTCAAGTACCTAGGCCAATTGAAGCTATGCAAAGCTTCAACTTCTTTATGGTCATAACCTTAGTAAACATGTCCTCTGGATTTTCACTCCATCTCCTTACTAGCATCGGTTATCGCCACATATTCAGCTTCAGTGGTCGACAACGCAACAACCTTCTGCAACTGCGACATCCAAGAGATTGATGTACCACCAAATGCAAAGACATAGCATGTGGTGCTCCTCGATCCATCAGCATCATTTGATGCCAAATCCACATCAACATAACCTACCAGCTCGACATTCTTCCCATCAAAACATAAAGCATTAGAATGAAGCAGTACCTCTCAAGTACCTCAGAATCCACTTGACTGCTTCCCAATGCTGCTCCCCTGGATCTCCCATGAATCTACTCACTACTCCCACCGCATGTGCAATGTCTGACCTTGTACACACCATCGCGTACATAGTACTCCCAATTGCAGAGGCGTGGGGAACTTTTTGCATTTGGGCACTCTCCACCTTGTTCTTTGGTGAATCTCCTCTGCTAAGCTTGAAGTGACTACCCAATGGCACACTTGCTGGCTTCGCATCTTGCATCCTGAACCTTTCCAAGACCTTCTCAATGTACTCGGCTTGAGAAAGGCACAGTTTGCCCGCCGCTTCATCTCTCTCGATTCGCATGCCCAAGATCTGCTTTGCATCTCCTAGATCCTTCATGGAGAACCTCTCTGACAACTGTTTCTTCAGCTCCTCAATCTCCTTAGCACTCGCTCCTACAATTAACATATCATCAACGTACAACAGCAGGATAAGATAGCAATTGTCAGCCTTCTTAAAGTAGCAGCAATTGTCGGTATGGCATCTCAAGAAGTTGATCTCTCGCATAAGCCCATCGAACTTCTTGTACCACTGCTTCGGAGCTTGCTTCAGTCCATACAAGCTCTTCTCCAACTTACACACAAGATTTTCTTTAGCCTCTGCCACATAGCCCTCTGGTTGCACCATGTATATCTCGTCCTGCAAGTCACCATGAAGGAACGTCGTCTTCACATCCATCTGATGCAACAATAGTTTCTCTTCAACAACAATACTCAACACCAAACGAATAGTAGTCAGCTTCACAGCAAGTGAGAATATGTCAGTATAATCGATATCATAACGCTGCTCGAACCCCTTTACAACCAGCCTAGCCTTGTAGCACTTGCTTCCGTCTACCTCTTTCTTGATACGGTAGACCCACTTGCAGTGTAAAGCCTTCTTCCCCTTTGGAAGCTCCACCAACTTCCAAGTGCGGTTAGATGTGAGGGACTCCATCTCATCATCCATCGCAAGTCTCCACTTGTGCCTGTCATCAACTCTGATTGCCTCTGTATAGGACTCAGGCTCACCACCGTCAGTAAGCAGCAAATAGAAATTATATGGGGAATACCTATTTGGTGCTCGTCTCTCTCTCGTGGACCTCTGTCTCGGTGGTGTCGATGGCTCTACTTCATTAGCCACCTCTTCATTCTGATTCTTGCTCCCACCCGAGTTAGAAATATCTAACTCAACAACGCCCGGAGTGCCTCGATCAGAATCCGCAATGCTCAATCTGTCCTTGTACATAACGTGTTCATTGAATACAACGTCTCTACTACGAATGATCTTCCTATTATGTTCATCCCAGAATCTATAACCATGATCATGACCTCCATATCCAACAAACATACACTTAACAGATTTAGCATCAAGCTTACTACGTTTAACAGAATCAACATGAACATATGTTACACACCCAAATATGCGGAGATAAGATAGATTTACCTCCTTACCCGTCCACTTCTCTTCGGGTATGCCATTCTCCAGCGTAACTGTTGGACTTCTGTTGATGAGGAAAGCTGTCGTGTTAACTGCGTCTGCCCAAAACATCTTCGGCAGCCCACTCTTCAACCTCATGCACCTGGCACGCTCAGTCAACGTTCTGTTCATGCGTTCTTCAACTCCATTGTGCTGAGGAGTCCCTTTCATCGTCTTCTCCATACGAATCCCGTTCTCAGCACAAAACTTCTTGAACTCAAGCAGTTCATATTCACTTCCATTGTCAGACCGAAGACACTTCAATTCCAGACTTGTCTCCGTCTCTACAAGAGTTTTTCATCTCATGAAAGCATCAAATGCATCAGATTTATTTTTAAGAAAATAAACCCATACCTTTCTCGTGGCTCATCAATAAAGGTCATATAGTAGGAGGCTCCTCCTAGGGACGTCACTTCTGCTGGCCCCCAAAGGTCTGTGTGAACCAACTCCAACTTTTGTGCTTCACATCTCTTCTGTGCTTTGAGAAACTAACTCACTTCTGCTTCCCGAATATGCAACCCTCGCAGAGTCTAAGATCAATGGTTTTCAGGCCAGACAGCTTTCCCTTTGAGCACAGCTCCTTCATCCCTTTCTCACTCATGTGGCAAAGACGACAATGCCACAAATTTGCATTGTTGGCTGCAGCAACAACGTCAATGCAATCCTTCAAGTTCGTTGTCATGTACAACGTACCCTCTTTCTTTCCTCTAGCCACAAACATTGAACCCTTCGTGATCTTACAATTTCTGCTCCCGAATGTTACCACGTAACCCTCCTCGTCGAGCTGTCCAATTGAAAGTAAATTCCTCCTCAAACCGGGTATGTGTCAGACACCGTTCAGCTTTATCGAAGATCCGTTTGGTGTAGTGACTAGGCTAATTTTAACCTAGCAATAATATCGAACTAGAGAAGTCCGAGTATCGAACACGAGGAGTGAATGTGTCGAGAGATAATCAAGTAGTTCGTCTTGTCTCTATTATCCTATTTGAGCACATAATCTTGGTTTGGTGTTTTTCTTAACTAGGCAAAGAGTAAAGTAAATGGTAAACTTGACAATGCGAAGTAAACAAGACAAGTAAAGTGCAAATATGAAGAATCAACAATAGTAAAAGGCATGGACCCAAGTGATTTCCAATATGATGATGATGATGAAGGCCTTAGAATCTAGATGCTTCAAACCAATTTAATCCACCTTGAATGGTTTCTTATATCATATATGCTAACCTACCTTACTAGGGTGATTAACAAGTAGATCAATAGAGCAATAAATGCTTTCTAAGCCTTTAAATACTTTTTTTTTTTTAAACAATTAACAGGAAATTTAAGGGCCGCACCACGGAGGACTCGAACTCGAGACCTTTCAGGTCCGAGATTTATTCTTTAACCCCCTACCGCTTAGCCAACACACACACACAAATTCGCTCCCAAAGAGGATCGAACCCGGGACCCTCACTAAAGAGACGAACCCGGTGGCCAGGTGCGCTAAGCCTTTAAATACTCTATCAACTCCAAATAGCTCTAATTAGTCTAGGATAACCTACCAACTCCCATCCAACCCATCTAATTCTTTCTAGAAACTATATGAGATGAAATCAAGTGATATGGGTATGGATTGATGCCAAGTGCTATGAAAGGAAGCTTACTAGGCATTCCCTCAAACACCTTAGATGCACTCCTAGTGATCAATTATTCATGCATTCAAATTAAAGTCCCAATCCATAGGCAATCCAAGAGGAAGGTAGATCAACATCCTAGAATCTAACACCTATCATCTACATCAAATTATCCATCACTTGGAGCCATAAAGGTGCTTAGCTAGCAATAGATCTAGCAATCAAACCATCAAAATAAGAGAAAACATAATGGAAATAACAAGGAAATGAAAAGTAATAGAAGTTCTTCAATAATCTTCAATCTCCAAGCTTGATCATCCACAAATATTTGAAAATACCAAAGTAGAAAGAGGGAAAATAGCTAGGGTTCTAAGAGAAAATGCCAAAGTGAATTATAAGTGTTGTTAGATACCAAATAAGGAAAATAACTAGCTATTTATAGTTTTCCCACAAATTGGGGTCAAATTGCAAATACTAGAAACTTGAGTTGAGAAGGTGGGGTAAAATTTGTAATTTCTGGAAAGTTGAATAAAGGTTTGACTTGTGCATTTTCGGTTGACTTGTGCATTTCCGCCCACATTTCGCAGTTTGCGCGCTCTCACGGGTTTGACTCGTTCTCTCTCGTCCGGCATCGGAAAATTAATCCGCAAAGTGCTATGGCTTCCTCTCTCGATCCTCTTCGACATAGGATAAGTCAAACTCGCCCAGAAAATTTCCACAGCACCTGAAATCAGCACGGAAATTGAGAGAAAACTCAAAGCATATAGAAAATGGATAAATTGTAGAAACCTATCATTTCCTATTCATTTAGACACATATCTTAACCAAAACACGCATCGAGACGCACTCTAAAGCATGCTAAATATGTGGTTATCATGTAGTGACCGGGACATTCCCCTTTCCAACGATTTTAAGAGGTTCATCATTAGCTAGATATACCTCTCCAAAGTCGGCAGAAACATACTGCTCCATTACTTCAGCACTGCTACATGAATGGAACGATGCTCCAGAATCCAGAACCCATGACTCCAACGGACTACTTACGTTCAGGATCAAGAGCTCATCACCAGATTCATCAGTAGTTACATTGGCGGACTTCTTCTCCTTCTGATCCTTCTTATCTCTGAGTGGCTTCTCACACTGACTCTTAAAGAGCCCGTACTCCTCACAATTCTAGCACTGGATCGAGCTTCTGTCCTTCTTCCCTTGGCTCTTGCCTTTGGATTTTGATCTCGATCTGCCTTGGTTTGATTTCGACTTCGAGGTTGTCCTGCCCCTATTCTCTGTATTCAACGTTGACCCTGAAGCCACGCCTGATTCTCTCCTGCGAATATCTTCGCTCATGACCAGATTTCTGACTTCCTCAAACTCCAGCTTCTCTTTCCCTGTTGAAGCACTCAAAGCAGTAACCGTGTCGTGCCAACTATCTGGTACGAAATACAATAGAATTAAGGCTTGTACCTCATCGTCGAATGTGATCTCAACGGCACTCAACTGCGTCGTTATTGCATTGAACTCGTTGAGATGTTTCTGTGATAGCCGTTTCTTCCGACATCTTTAGATTGAAAAGACGTCTCATGAGATGAACCTTATTTGCTGCTGATGGCTTCTCATATATGTCCGACAGTATCTTCAGCATCTCCTTCGTCGTCTTGGCTTTGGTGGTGTGAATGGCAATATTTCTGGACAACGATAGCCTGATCACGCTCATCGCTTTTCTGTCTAGCTTTTGCCACTCAGATTCTTTCATGTCCTCCGACTTCCCCTCCAGAGGATCACTCAGATCTTTACCATACATGTAATCCTCGATCTGCATCTTCCAGAATCCGAAATCTGACCCTTTGAACTTCTCCACGGGTGTCTTCGTCTCTGCCGTCGTATCTCCCTTTGAGCCAGGCTCTAGATGCCAGCTGTTAGGAAATTAGAACAAAGAATACGAAAAACAATGAAGAACACAAGAATTTGTTGACCCAGTTCGTCAAGATTACTACGTCTGGGGGCGCTACCAAGCCAGGAGTATGCACTATATTTTTGGATACATAATACAATGAGAAGACGGCTACTTATAAGTGAAGCCGAAACCCTAAACCTAACAGGTTGCGAATTGGGCCAAAACGTGTGGTCCAAAAAACGTCCCAAAAATTCGGGTTTGGATTTACAGTCTCTACACCTAACAGAGTCATCATTTTTTCATTACAAAAATCGAAATTATTTCAATGAGATTGAGAATCCTATACATATATTGCTAAATATATTTCATTTCTTGTCTGATGGTATACAATTCTTATAGGGCACACACAGAGACCACAACATTTTTTATATACCATAAGAGACTTTTCAGGGAATCCATTTACTTGAGAGGTGTTTAAATGACATGTGCATCCATTTAGTGGCGGTTGCAGAAGTTTTGTTGAGTAGGGGCTATATTTTATAATTTTTGAGTAAAATGGAATTGATAGGATACGGCCCAAGGATAGGGCCCAATCTAAATAGGGTCCAACAACGAAGCTCGGCATATACAGTTGGGCTCATGAAGACCTAGGTCCATGAAGAACTCTTTCAACGACTGTAATCCGATTCCTAAGAGATGTAGGAGACTCGGATGCATATCACAAATAGGAGATAGGCTTGAAAGAGTCCTTGTTAGAGTAAAACTCTACATACTTTAGAGAACTCATTCACACTTTTCATACTTTGTACGCATACTATATCAATAAACATCACCTCTCTTCCACCCGTGGACATAGATCTATTACGATAGATCGAACCACGTAAATCCTCTTGTCCACGTTGTGCTCGTTCTTCTCTTTCTTCGGTTGCTTATTTATTGCTACAAAACAAAATCGATCGGAAATTTACTTGATATTTTAATTTGACAATCAGGACTTTTATATGCACTATAATTTACCCAATCTAATCATAATTTGATAAATTTTGAAGGGAAATTTTTTTCTTTTTCTGATTAGGCAGGGGCTTAAGCCCTCACCCCTTCCTCTTACATCTGCCAATGATCCATTTATGTGTAGAAGTATGTGAGATGAAGAAATTATTTTAACTATTATTTTATGGAGAAATTGCTACAATATTTGCTCATGTATAATTAATAACTCAAAAATTAATATTCTATTTTATTTTTTTTCAACACATCAGTAGTAACTCAAAAATTACTTACTTTTGGGTAGTTACGTTATGCTTTGTTTTCATCATGCATAAAACCGAGTTTTTTTTTTTTTTTTTCAAGTATTGTGAATTTAATATGTACAATTAAAACAATACTCCAATTGTTTGCCACTACATAATTATCCTGAATATCCCATGCATAATCATAGTTTCCCCAAGAAAAAAAAAAAAAAAAAAAAAAAAAAAAAAAAAAAAAAAAAAAAAAAAGAAGAAGAAGAAGAAGAAAAAGAAAAAGAAAAAGAAAAAGAAAAAGAAAAAGAAAAAGAAAAGCTGAGAGACTTCACTAAATATAAAATAGAAACAATGCATCTTTAAATTAATCAACAGAACCTAACATTATTTTTGTCACTACCTTAAAATTTTATAATAGAGTAAATTGTAAGAATTATTGAAGGGAAGATATCAAATACACTAAAATTTTAAGGAAATGATTAATAATAACCTAATTTTTATTTATGCATTTATCTGAATATTCTTTCGTACAATTGATCGAATTAACATGCACCGTTTTTTTGTTTCCCAGTACAAAGATGCGATATATCGTGCCATTGACACTTTTGTGGCAGATACAAATAAAATAAAGAGATAATCACAAATAATTGTTAGGAGGAAAAAATAATACTAATTCGGATTAATACTTCAAGAATCCTTTCGTGAAAGGATGCACTCAGTCGTCATAAATTTTAAAATAAAAGAATTTTAGCATTATTAAATTTCAAATTTTATTATATAATCATTTCCTATGAAAATGTAAAATTAATTAGCATATATCCTATTAAGTAATAATTATCAGGAAACATTACAATATTTCGTGTATTAATGATATTGGGTTTGGATCTTTTATTACAAAAATAGAATTAAAAATTTAAAATGAATGCATGAAAATACTGCAAATCATTCAAGAAAAACTATCAAATTCTAAAGGTTTCTGCTGTTGCATGATTAAAAGCGGTGCGGCAACCCATAGAGATTAATCGGCAATGATAATACGGCAATGATAGTCATTCTTGTGCGATCCTAATTTTTTTTTTTTTTTTTTTTTTGATAGTGTTTAATACTCGGTTCAATATTTTTTGTTGCTCTTCCTCCTCTTCTTCTTCTTCAACTGGCCAGGACGACACTTTGGGCACATTCGTTTATCAAACGTTTTCTCTTCTTCCCACGTCTATCATACAAGAAAATTTATATTATTTTTTACACAAAGAGTTTTAACCTATGTATACATAGAATACATAGAATTAGCCGAATAACGGTTTAGAATTAACAAAATAATTTACCTCTCAAGATTGGCTTTCTCTACAAGAAAACATGCATCGAAAACACCTAAAAATTGGGAACTATATCGCGAATACAATGAGGAGAGAGATTCACACCTGTTAAGAATTTGGATATGATGTTTGTATCTGAAGTTTCGTTTCTCCTTATTATGTTCTTATTTCAATATGGAAGCACCAGCCGCAAATTGGGACTTTGGTCAAGTTTCTTCCTATTGTCATCGGTTATCCCTATCTTAATTTTGTATTTTAAACATTAACTATGGGTACATGGTGTGTTCGGCGGAGTTTGGGAGTTTTCATGTCGGTTAGATTGCAAGCATATATAGAACTATTCACGAAGAGTTGCGTCCGCCGATTAAGGAAATGTTATTTAATTTAGCATAGAATAATTGCAAGAATTAAAATTTGTACGAATTTACAATAATAACCAGTACTCTGCTTTTATATAATTATTAGTAGATAACACGTGCGATGCAGGTGATTACTCAGCCTTTTAATTATTTTGATAAAAAAATTTGTTTAAATTATTATGTTATTTTATATCGAATTATATAATGACTCAATTCATTATGTAAAATTGTTTAACAAAATGCCACACTAAGAAGTTCAGTAAGTATTTAGATTTTTTTATATTTTTTATGTATAAATTTGTATTAGAAATAATTTGGCATAATAATTTCATGGAGAGTTTAAATTTATTAGATTTGTAAGTTGAAATAATAATTTATTTCATCAAGATCATTATGATAAATTGTGAGAAACAGTATAAAAATTATAAGGAATAAGAATCATACCTATTATTTTCTCTACAAACTGACAAAGTGCTCGTAATAGTTATATTTCTGCATCTTGTTACTCTATTCATTTGAGCACATTCTTGTGGAAGTTCTTGATTTTTTGAAAAACATTTTAAACTTGTTAATATTTTCTTACTTTCTAAAAGTAATAATTGAAACAAACAATATAATGTACTTTGATAATACTTGTACCTGGGATTAGAACTTCTTTGTACACAATATTTTTCATACAATTATTTCTTGATGTATCCCCTTGGTTAGACTTTATCAATACTTTTGCAGTAGACATTGATGTTCCTCGAGAAAGAGCAACATATAATTGTCCATGCGAAAATACTGGATCTGGTAAGTACACACCGACATTTGGTATGGTTTGTCCTTGAGCTTTATTTATAGTCATTGCAAAACAAAGTCTTATTGGGAACTGCTTTCTTCTGAACTGAAAATGATAAACTTCACTTTCTGGCGAAAGAGGTATTCTTGGTATAAGAACATGTTTTTCCACATGTTGCCCAAAAAAATAAAACATTAAAATATATTAAAAAAATATACATACATACGTCTATAATGAAAATAATAATAACAATAATAATATTTTAATATTTTAAAATAAAAAGATAATAACATAAATAATATAATATTATTTTAAAATAAAAGGATGGGAGGGTATACTTGACAATACATATTTTGTAAGATTGCAGACTTTTATAATAGTAATAGATATATACATATATATAGATAATGTCTAAAGCCTAAAGGTTAGTAATAGTAATTCACATATTTTGGTCAAATTAAATGTAGGTGAGATAAATTATACCCCTTCGTTCCATATCATTAGTCATTTATGTTGTTTTGGATCCTTCCACTTAAACAGTTATGTTTTCTATAATGAAAAGAATTAACTCTTAATTTTCAATGTGGATCTCATACTTTTCACTTTGAATACTTGCACTTAAAATTGCGTGTTGAAAGTGATAGGGATCTGAATCAACCTTGCCACGTGGATCCCACCAATGCCATGTGGATCCCGCCAATGCCACGTGGATCTGCTCCACAGTATTGCCAGATGCTATGGAAAGAGCATATGCTTTGCCGATAGCAGATGCGGGAGGTTCTTCACAGATCCATAGCTCTGGCAGAAGCTTATCCGGCGAAGATCCCGTGGCACCTGACAAAGTGTGCAGGGGTCTGCAATCACACAATCCGCGTGACTCTATGTACCTTAGGGTGAGGACCACTAAATTAATGACGGAGAGAATCTTGTCCCCCTGTAAATTCCTTTTCTGTCCTTCCTTCACAGGTACATTCACCTTTATATCTAATTCTACACCTATAAATAGTGAGTGATTCATTCATTTTGAGGTACGAGTTCTACACTTTCTCTATTGTTCCTTTAATATCTTCTTTGGAATTTATATGCTCATACTGACTTGAGCGTCGGAGGTTCTTCCTGGAGGAACCTCCCCCTTTGTTCCTCCGACTCTGTTTTGCAGGCACTCGACAATGACCTCGACGGAGCTCGGAGGTAATCAAGACAGAAGGATGAGTATGATGACGCCTTGCGCCTATCATCTCACCTCCCCCTTTTCTATCTCACCTCCCCCTTTTCTTCACAAGCATTCTTTGTGAGATAGACAGATAGTGCGAGCGCTTTGCGTTTTATATATATTCTAGCCTATTTTACGAAGGAATCGTATTGATCGAGGATAAGTTCTATGGATCAACGCCTTGCGTTGAAGTCATCGTAATATTATTCTCATATAAACACGTATTTAAATGAAATGGATAACTATACAATTGTTGTTAATCTTTAACCCGGATCTAACAGAAAGGAAACATAACTAGTGATGTAAGACGAAGTGAGTATTTGAAGTATAGTTTTTCTTTTTCCCAACATGAAAATTTAAGGTCGCATTACGAAGGACTCAAAACTAAGACTCTTGCTCACATGTATCAACTCCCTCCAGCTATAGTGCACGCACACAAAGTAGAGTAGTTTTTGTATGTCATTGTTTCATATTGTATAATTCAGTACCCCTTTGTCTCATATATTAGTGTGAGTATTTTTATCTTGGATGTCCCCCAAATTAGTGTGATTGTCCAAATAAAAAGTTTTCCTCATCAAAATGACCATTCTACTTCTACCATTAATATCTTAGATTATTTGCAATACTTTTACCTTTTCTATCTCCTACTTCTCCACTATTACCTACTTTTTTTTTTTAAAGCATGTGTCGTTTTTCTTTTCACACTAATTTGAGTGTCGAAGGGAGTAGATTTCTTAGAATGTTTGTTTTAAGTAGTGTGGTTATTAGTTTACATAAATTAAATCTTATGTATGAGACTAAATTTGTGGGATGGCTGAAAGTTGATGGAGGAAGTGTAATAGAATAGAGGATGTAAGACAATTATAACGAGACAATCAGATTTCAAAAAGTTATATACTCTGGTTTCGAATTTATCATCTCTAATGCCATTAATAAAAGTGAATTTGGGGCTAAAAAGTAATTTGTAAATTCAAATTGGTTCAGTGAATCTTAAAAAATAAGCACAGATTTAAGATGAATAAGATTTTTGAAAATGTATAAAATCAATTGAAATTAATACTCCAGATTTCATTTAATATCATGCGCATGTTTCCTCTCTTTGATCAAATGAGCTCGAAGTGCTTTTGAAATCAAGCTCTTTAAATTTCTCCAAGCAAACAGAAAAGAAATATGAATTCCATTAGCAATTTTATTATATGTGTTTTTATCGAATAATAATAACAATCCTGCCCTTTATGTGTAAGTTTGAATTTTTATATGAGAAAAAAAAAAAAAAATCTATTATAGTATCAAATAATTTGATTAACACTGAAGCCTTGTGTTTAAATTTCACTCATGACAATTCCACTAATATGGAAAGTGTGCACTTGTTTAGCGTACTATCCCCGTACAAGTAAGCGGCCGCTGATTATTTATAGAGAAAATATAGCTTTTTACCCATTTTTAATTGCTAAAACATATTTTAGGTTAGGAATTTAATTTACAATAAAATTACCCATTTTTAGGTTTGTATGGACAAAACTGCCCTTAATTTTGTAGGTATGTTTTTTCCGCGAGCTGAGGGAGGGAGGATTCGTTATTCTGGTTATGAGCTCTCTCTCTCTCTCTCTCTCTCTCCTCTCTTTCTCTTTCTCAGCTGCCGATTACTAGCGCCGCCGCGCCATCTCTCCGCCTATTCTGGTTGATTTTTGCGCCGTGAGTTTCTTCATGTGTTTGTGGTTGATTTATTGCGGCTATTCTGTTTGTTTTGCGCCTGCGCCTATGCTGTCAGTTTCTTCATGTTTTGTATCTGATTCGAGTTGTACTTTGATTTTTTTAGTAGGTGATTCTTCGTAGTTCATCACGTTGATTGTTTAATTTTGCGATTGCTCCGATTTCACTTTTGATTTTGATGTAAATCTGCGTTGATTTGATTTCTGGAATTTGATTACTGTAATTTCAATTTTTTTTAGGTAATTCTGCGTATATTAGTAGTTGTGTAGTAGTTGAGGCTAGTATTATTCTGTGTTTTTTTTTACTTTGATATATATTTTGGGATGGATGCTTGTGATTACTGCTTGTATTTTTATTTAGATTTGCAGTTGCGTTCTTAATTGAGCTAGCATTGAAGAATTTAGCTGTGATTTTCCCCTGGTTGAAGAATTGTTCTTACATTGTGTATAGTCGATGGTTAATGCCTCTGTTTAAACTCTTGTGCTTTAGGAATTGAAAGCATTTTTACTTTGATTGTATATGTATGCTTTTTGTCTTTTGATTACTACTTGCTTCTCTGGTTACATCCCTAGAGAGAGAGAGAGAGAGAGAGAGAGAGAGAGAGTAGAGAGAAACGAATGAAATAATTTTGTATGAAGTAATTTTGAATTAGTGAGATGACATGGTGAGGTCTAGATTGAGATGAAGTTGAGCTTATCACTTTATTTGTTTTCTGCTGCTGCTTCTTTCTCATCCTAGTTGGATCATGTTTTTACTTAGTGTAGTTCATTTAGTTAGGAATGTGACAAATAACTTATGAACTATGCAAAATTCAGTACTTATCTACTGTACTTTTTTATGTTGCTATGATTTTTTAAGATAGTGTTTTACTGTTTGTTTATGCAGCTTTAATGGATTTATACTCATTTAGTGGTGTTAGTGGTAGTTTTAGTAATCTGAATAGTGGTAGCACTGGTGGTACTAGTTGTAGCAGTGGTTATACTGATGGTAGTAGTTGTAGCACTGGTGGATCTAGTAGTGGTCAGTGGATTATACCAGGTGCAGCATTTCAAGCCTCTATGCCTTGTGATAATGTTTTTGTTGATCCTGAACCTGTTGTGGTTGATATTGGGCATGGTTCTGTTTTTCGTAGTAAGGATGCAATGATTTCATGTATTGCTTTATATCATTTGAAAAATTGCCTTGAGTTTCGCAATAAACAGTCGGATACTGGTAGATACCACTCCGGTCCAGGCTTCTTGACTCATATTCCTTTTTGGTACGTCCCACACATATTGACTCATTTCCTTTTTTAGAAATAATTAGAGTATAATAAGTACAATTAGTAAACCCCTTATTACACTTAACATTCCATACTTAAATCTCATCCACTCATTTTTCTGCACGTAGTTCAATATAATTTAAATTTTGAAAGTTTAAATTATTATAACTTGCTCGTTTGTTATCGGATTTTTATGATTTTTATATCAAATTAAAGGTCTTGATACGATCTTTCATTTAAGATCAGACAAGAACATGTTTTTATGCATCTATGATGCTCTGTTTCTAAAATATGTCTAAATACATAAACCACATTACATTTCCCTACAAAATACACTTTATACACTAAACATTTTCGTCTTAGTTCCCGTGCAAAAAGCAAATGAGTCAATATGCGTGGTCCGGAGTGGTATATAGACATGTGCAAGTTTGAAGAAAGGTGCAGTTTTTGTGTTCGAGCTAGAGCTGTTGGTAGTGTATGGAAGATACATGCTTGGGTACCACATACTTGTCAGAGAGATTTGAGGAGAGGCCCTCATGCCAAAGTATCTTCTAAGGCTATAGCTGCGCATGTTGGTCCAAATTTGTTGCAAGATGGGTATGAGCTAAGACCACGTGATATTCAAGGGCAGTTACAAAGAGAGTTTGGTGTTAACTTGACGTACTCTGCTGCTTTAGCTGGTAGGAATTTGGCTCTGAATGCTGCATATGGTGATCACGATAAATCATTTCAGGTACAATATGTTTTGTTATGTTAGGCATTCAATTACTTTAGATATTACAGAAAAGTGAGGTACTCTTAGGTTTAGGGGATAGAAATAGAAAAATGAAATAGATCATATGTTTAAGATTGTAAGATAAAATACTCCTTAGCTGCTCCCAACCTAGCCTGCAATTACAGCAGATAATTATACTATATCATATGTTCTGTGAATGTGATCAGAACATGTAAATAATGTAGAAGAGCACTAATTAGTAACACTATCTTTGATGTACTGGATGATTTGCAGTATCAATAATGTGTATCATTATTTTTTGTACCAAAGTATTTGTATATGCTTCAGTTGATGAATCCTGGTTCAGTTGTTGATATTCAAACTCGTTCTGATGGGTCTATGGAGTACTGTTACTTTTGTCTTCATGCATGTATGCTGGCTTTTCGTTCTTGTTGTCCCATTGTTGTTATTGATGCAACTCATTTGAAGGGGAAGTATAAGGGGGTGTTGTTTGTTGCTTCTACAAAAGATGCAAATGAACAGATTGTTCCTCTTGCATTTTGTGTTGGTGATAAGGAGAATGATAAGTCATGGGGTTGGTTTTTATTGCATGTTCGAGAGTCGTTAGGAGTTCGAGATGACATGTTGATAGTGGCTGATCAACATGTTAGTATAAATAATGCTGTGAGAATTGTTTTTCCTGGGGTTGCATTTGGTCTGTGTTCTTATCATATACAAGGGCATCTTAGGGGTGAAGATGTGATTGAGTTTTTTCAGGCTGCTGCTAATGCATATAGGGTCGAAGACTTTGAAATCCACATGAGTAGTTTGAAATCTGCTTCTGCTGCTGCACATTCAAAGCTTTTGAAAATTGATCCTGTTAGATGGGCTCGTAGTAAATGTCCAGTTCGTAGATATTCTTTTGGTACTTCAAATGCTGTTGAGTGTCTGAATTCTAGACTGAAGTGGGCTAGGAAGTTGCCTATTTGTTCTCTGTTAGAGTATGCTCGTAATCTTGTTCAAGAGTGGTTTTGTAATCGGCGTAGTATAGCTGCATCTAGGAGTCTTGAACTTTCAGAATATGCCACTCGTAGATTGGAGGCTGCTATGATCAGAGGCCGTGTTATGAGTGTCCAGCCCATCTCAGATTCTAAATTCAAGGTTATATCGGGATCACGTAGTTATATTGTTGATATACCTTCAATGAATTGTTCGTGTAAAGTGTTTCAGATGGACTTAATTCCATGCTCACATGCTACACGAGCTTTAAGGTATGATGTTAAATGTTAATTTGATTTTAACATTTTTACTGATTACTGTTTTTTCTGATGTCATTTTTGTGTTTTCTTGTTATAGTCATATGAATCAGGTTTTCTCTGGATATGTGAATTCGTGTTATTCGACTAGTACATGGCATGAAATATATGCTTCTGATGTTATGCCGGTGCCTGATCCTAGCGAGTGGCATGTACCAGATGAAGTCAATTCATTGGTTGTTGGAACACCGTCCAATCCGAAGCAAGCAGGTAGACCACGAAGGAAGAGGTTTCAGGTTGGAGACTGTACTGGAGGTTTAAGGAAGAGTGTAGGTGAAGGTGCTGGTTCTGCTGGAGTAGTTGAAGGTGTTGAAGCTGTTAAGGAGTCTACTGTATCTGCTGGAGAACTCTTTGCTGTTAAGGAGTCTCGTCAGTGTTCAAGATGTCATGAGAAGGGCCATTATCTATCAACATGCAAGGCATTTCTGGAAATTAATTGTGAGGAAGCTGATGCTAAGCGTGCTCGGAAGTCAAAGTCATGTAGCATATGTGGTGTAGTTGGGCATACTCGGAGAACCTGTGTTGATCCGAATAGGTTTTGATTATTTTTCATTGAATTTGTGTAGTTTGTCAGACTTGGCAGAATACTTAGAGTACATGTTTTATGTTTTTGAATAACTAGACTAGTACACAGTACAGAGTAATTTGACATACTTATATTACTGATTACCTATATTCAGTGTTCTAAAAAACGCTAGGCGCTAGTCGGGCGGCGAAGGGCCGACTAGCGCCTAGCCGCCTAGGCGGCGCCTAGGCGCCGCCTAGGCGGATTCGTATTTTATACTTATTTATTATTATTTTCTTAATATTCCCAAATAAAAATATTAAAATTTTCACTATCCAAATTACATATTATCTAATTTCATCTCAACAATGCAAATATATAATTGCAAATTAATATGGTTCAAAATTCATAAATCAATAGTCATTCAATTAAAATGTATAGTCGAAACTTTACCACAAATTTAAACATAAAATCGATAAATTAGTCTATTACATGTAATCTAATCTTCAATTTCGTCATTCTTATAATTTGTACTCTGTAATACACAAGATGGATGAATGAGAGTTGATTTTTAATTTTTAAATGTAATTGTAAATTTGTAATACACCCTAACTTTTTCCCCAGCCCGCCTAGACAACCCAACCCGCCTAGCCCGACTTGGGCGCCTAGGCGGCCGCCTAGCCCGACTTGGGCGCCTAGGCGTCCGCCTAGCCCGACTTGGCCGCCTAGGCGGCGCCTAGCTTGCAGCCGCCTAGCCCGACTTGGGCGCCTAGGCGGCCGCCTAGCCCGACTTGGCCGCCTAGGCGGCGCCTAGCTTGCAGCCGCCTAGCCCGGGCCGCCTAGCCAAAAAACAGGACGGCACGGCGCCGCCTAGCGCCTAGGCGCCGCCTAGGCCGTTTTTTAGAACACTGCCTATATTTACACAGTATTTTTACTGAATAAGTTTTACTTTATAATTTTAGTTGTATACAGTATATAGTAATTTCATTAGCTTATATTACTGATTACCTATATTACACAGTATTATCATTGTCTTATGTATTTAATTACTGTGTACAAAGTACACAGTAATTTCATTGTCTTATATTACTGATTACCTATACTACACAGTTTTTTATAGTATACAGTGTTTGTCATTTGTGTTATGTATTAATTCCAGTAATCGGTACATGTTATTATTTTATTACCAGTAATCAGTAATAGTAAAATGTATATTGTACTGTAATGATTGCATAAGTGTATCAGATCCATATGCAACAAGTATTTAAAATATATTCTAACATTAAAGTAACATAAAGATATCCATCAAGTAACATAAAGATATCCATCAAATATTCTAAAGTATCCATCAAAAAAGAACACACAAATAGTCTAAAGTAAGACAAACATGTTCTAACATGTTATCCAACAAAAAGAGTACACAAACAGTCTAAAGTCAATTAATTTCAATATCCAACAACATATTCTAAATTTCTCCCAAGTCAAATGATGGGCAAGGTGGTTCAGCAGTGCTAAAAGCATATATTGCACGTGAAATTTTGCATCTGTAAGCGAAGATGTCGTGCCCTGTTTTTAATCCTCCTTTGTCATCTGGGATCCTTGCAATCATCCTCTCAATTATCTTTAGTACATACAGTCCGCTGGTATTGTCGCCTATTTGCTTGTAGAAGTGCTTTCCTTTTGGGACTCCAAACAGTATTTCCCACTGTTTTTGTTTTGGTGTTTTGATTCTGTGGTGATCATAGTACCCAATCTCCTCTATCAGTTCAGGTAAGATCTTTGCCATTGGTTTGAATCGTTGCTCGATTTCTTTGATAGCTTCTGTCTTGGCATGATGGATCAATATCTTTTGTTTCCTTAGATCAATCTCAACTGCTACCCAATGTGTTTCAATACAGCATGCTGTCACAACCTATATGTGGAAATAAGAACTTATCTTTAATAAATTGTTATCTTTTTTTCAAGGTGCATGTTATTGATTAATGAAGAACTGAATATTACCTTTTCACAGTAAATCCAAGGTTTCATATTATCACCCCAAGCTGGCATTTCTGCTTCAGCATAACGCTTCAGATGTTCCATCATGTTAGCTGGCATTTTGCGCTGGATGTCGGAGTGTAGTTGTGTTCTGCGTTTGGGCTGTGTTGTTGCATAAGCCTCTTGGACTGCATTCTGTTTAAAAGAATCATTTAAGTAAGTGATATTATGTTAAAATTTTTAATTTGTACTGTTTTTATGCTAATGTTTTACCATGAAGTAGTTTGTTGTGATACCAATATTGTCTTGAGTAGATCCCACTCCAGCAATATCTGGCCGTGCTGTGAGGATTGATAGGTACACATGTACTGTATTTTCATCAATCGAGTGTTGTGGGTCCTCTATTTTTAGGAAGAAGTACTGGGAGACTGGGTAGATCAATCCCACGTCCCTGTAGCTGTACACATTTTTTTGTGTGGGTTAGAGATCAATTTTTAATGTTCGTTATTCAAATTTATATACTTTAAAATTTACCTTTCCTTGTCTGAGTTGATGAATTTATCAAACATTTTAAATCCACATCTCACATCGTCCTGCCTGTATGGACTTTTGCAGGGTCTTGCTGGGAACCTTATCCTCCTTGCCCTTTTCTCTCCAGGTGCTTGTACTGTCAGTGTAACGTCCTCTACGTTTTTGACCGAGAGTACAATTTCCTTACCTCTTTCAAAATCGTCTAATGCTTTGGCCATCTGTGTATCTGATAATTGATCTTCCTGTAGATGAAAAAAAATGAATGAAGTTTGTTATAGTATTTTAACTGATAATTAAAGTGGAGATTAGGTAAGTTTGGCATAAAATATTTTTTGTACCTTGTCTTGATTAATTTCTTCTGGTGTTTGTTCTATTGTTGTATCAGGTGCTTCCTTTCCTTTCCTATTCAGACTTTCTGATGTGTCCTGAGATGTTGATGGTGATTTTGCTTCTTTCTGCTGCTTTGTTCTTTCCTTCTCCTGTTGTGGTTCTTGTACTGATGCTTCATTCTCTGCACTCTTTGATGTTTCCTTCTCTGCACTTTCTTGTAGTGATGCTTCCTTCTCCTGCTGTTGCTCTTTCTGAACTGCTGCTTCACTTTCCTTCTCCTGCTGTTGTTCTTGTACTGAAGCTTCCTTCTCTGCACTCTTTGATGCTTCCTTCTCTGCACTTTCTTGTATTGATGCTTCCTTCTGCTGTTGTTCTTTCTGAAATGCTGCTTCACTTTCCTTCTCTGATGTTCTTCTTTCTGTGCTGCTTTTTTCTGGACTGCTGCTTCTTCATTGGCATTTGAATGTTCTGGTTCATATGTATCATCATGGTGATCAAATATCACCGGAGAATGCATGTAGCCGTCAGGCTGGTAATGGTCTGTATCATCACCATCCTGAGGCTGTACTCTATCATTGAGATGCTCGAGAATCTCCTTCACAATTGTCTCTTTAACTTCTTCAATGTATTCCTTCATTTTTTCTGCAGCAACTTTACCTGCAAAAATGCATTACCAAACAAAGAACGTGAAGCTACAAGTACTAAGCAAGCTGATCTGGTTGAGTTCTTTTCTTATTAGTCACAAACACAAACAGCTTCAAATTTCACATCAATGTTTCAGTAATTAGATATAGCATACGTACTACTGTTTACTGTTGTAAATACTAACTTATCCCTACTATAAATCCTTTGAAATCATTCACATTATCACAAATACTAAGCATGTTGGAAATGCCAAAATCAAAAATCAATATTTCATTTTTTTTTAGTAGAGTAGTAATTCATTAACATTCCCATTTAGTAGTACAATTAATAATTTACCTGCATATTTGCCGATTCTTTTCATTGTTGCTTCGTCAATATCCATGGGTGCAGTTGTTGTGTTTCTAGTGGCAGCATTTTCTTCAGGCAGATGCTCATCCTTGGGCTTCTTTTTTCTTTCAATGCTTGGTTCGTACGTGAAGGCAAAAGGCATCCCTTCTGGATCATATGCAAGTGATTTCCAGTATGCCTTTTTTACCTCTTTATCAGTGGGAGTTAGCATTTGTTTTGGAGTGTCCTACACACAGATATACATAGCAAATAGTTCAGGTACTAAGTACAATTATATCACTTTTTTGTGTACTACTTACTGTTGCAGAAATATAATTTCATTTTCTCATATACCCTATACTTTTGTCATAGTTTTTTACAGTTACATTTGTTACATTTTCAACAGCAATCTATATTAAAACATATCAGTAGTATTCAAATATTTTCAGGTACTAAGTACAAAATATTTTCAGGTAATAAACCAACCTAACTCAATTGAGATGAGATTCATGATAACTGAAACAGTATAACAGTATAAGTATACTAAAGAATAAAATATTTTTACCTTTTTGCCATTATTAAGTTCTGGGATTTTTCTTGGTGCAAGACATTCATATCGAAGGAACCGTGGCATATTCTCATCATTTATCTTCTTTGCAACTGTATCTGTAAATGCTGGTACCGCTTCATATATCCAAGCCTGCATAATTCAGTTTTGTTATTTGTAAGAGGTTCTAGTAAACATGCCATTTATACATTTTTGTTTTTATAAGTGGGAATGTTAGGGTACTTACAGAGAAGGCAAATGTGTTGCCTAATAAATGGTAACTTATTACCCCAGATTCAGGTAATGCTTCATCTGTCTTCATATTTGTTATTGAGTGAGTGAGCAGCTGGTACGAGTAACTGCCCCATGGAAACTGCTCCCAAGCATCCGTGTCTTCCAACAGTATCCATAACCACTGTGGGATTGACTTCCTTGACTGCTCTATTCCTACTGCGTATGTCAGAGCAAGCAGTAGCTTTGCAACCTTGATGTAATCACTTTCTGTTGCTTGAACAACTATCTCTCTGCGATTTGTTCCTTTCCCCTTCCAATAGCTGAAACGCTTGCTCTCAAACATGTCTTTGATATTTCCTGTGGAGAGCTGTTTGTTACGTCCGAACAGCCGGGCAATTACTGAATCTTCAGTGGTGACTTCATCAGTGTTGTATGGATCAAAGCTTGCTGGTCCAAACTTCAGCCCGCTTACTAGTGCATACTCTGCTCTTGAAAACCGTAGGATTCTGTTACCAATTCTGAACCACAACGCTGTGGTGTCAGGGTTCGGGGTGGGAGTGATCTCTCGGAAAATTACGTAGTGTAGTAGTTTTCCTGATCTTGGATTATTGTCAGGCAATTGATAGTAGTACCTAAGTAATTACATTAAGCAATAATTAGATGAATTTTTTTGGAAAGTATCATTAAGTAATTCAAGTAATCAGTAAGGCATGATGAAGTTACCTGAAGCATGATTTCTGTATTTCTTTGCTTGCAGCCTTTGTAAGTGTGGTTCGTATGATTTTAGGCATTGATTCATACCCTGTGAGCATCGTCTTATGTTCATATTGTATGAGATGGTGTCTCTTGTATTCCCACTTAATCTACATTTAAAAGAAAATCAGTAAGTATAATTTTCAGTAAGATTTCAGCAGCATTGAACACCAACATATAGATCCAACTACAAAACTACAATTTCTGGTACAATGTTACATTTTACACATATAACATTTCAGCAGCATTCTATATTTACACCAAATCAATAGCTTTGCAGCATTCTATATTTTACAGCAAATCAATAGCATTGCTGTCACAACAGTTAAATCATCACATTTTAAACTCAACAATGATTAGTAAACTGGAAAATTGCATATTCACATGAAGTTTGTTACCTAATTGAAGTAAGCATATATGAATCATGCTTAGCCCATTACTAATACTTTAATAATCTGCATAAACTTCCAAGAACAAAACTCAAGTAGTAACATCAACAAATAACCAAGTAACATAACATGTAAATAAGCAGCAATCATTATCCTTAAATCAAATAAGCAGTACCTTAAATCAAATAAGCTAATAACACAACAGGTGAATAAACAATAATCAGCAATCATTATTAGTAAATCCAAATAATCAGTAACATAATAGCATAATACCTCAACAGTTAAATAAGCAATAAGCAGCACCTTAACATCTTAAATCATATAATGCCATAATTCCAGTCTTCCATTTATCATTCTCATTTAACAACTGAACAGAACATAACAGAACAGAACAGATAATGCCTCAACAGTTAACAAGCAATGAGCAGCACCTTAACATCTTAAATCATATAATGCCATAATTCCAGTCTTCCATTTATCATTCTCACTTAACAACAGAACAGAACATAACAGAACAGAACAGATAACCAAGTAATATCACAATATGCTTATCACAAGCAGCAACAACAACATATAATCCTAAATAATGCTGTAACAGAAGCAATAATGCAGTAACAGAAGCAATAATGCAGTCTTCCATTTCTCATTACCACTTAACAGGTAAATAACACAGCAGAACATAACAAATAACCAAGTAATATCACAATATGCTTTATCACTAGCAGCAACAACAACAAATAACCCTAAATAATGCAGTAACAGAACAGTAACAGAAGCAGAATCAATAATGCAGTAACAGAAGCAATAATGGAGTAACAGAAGCAATATTGCAGTAACAACAAACAGAATTCACCAGTAAGCAGTAAATCAAACAAACTGCTTACTGATTTTTGAGCATTTTCATTCCTGTAATCCCTAAATACATTCTAAACACATTCACCATTAAGATTTGTAAATTTTGTAAATGATGTGTAAAAAATTAGCAAATAATTTTAAAATTGTACCGGTACAGTGCTAAATGGTGTTGATTCCTCATTTTTGTCCGGTGCCTTGCTCTTTTTCTTAGTTTTCTTTTGCTTTTTTGTCGCCGATTTTGAAGAAATTTCCGTGCGACTTCTCTTCATGTTGTTGAAATTTGCGCGCGAGTTTTGCAGGTGGTACTGGTGGTACTGCTGGTACAGTGTTTGTCAAATTTCCGGCAAACACTGTGTTGATCGACGGTGAGATGAGAGAGAGAGAGAGTGTGTTTCCGGCGGTTTTTGGGTGAGATGTGTGTGAGAGAGAGAGAGAGAGAGAGAGAGAGAGAGAGAGAGAATTTCAGGCTGTGTTGATGACCGTTGCGGGAATTGAATGTGATTCCCGTACTGAATTGAGCTTTGGGGTGGGGTGAGGGTATTTTTGGTAACTGGTTGTAAATTGGGTAAAATTATTGATAATTATATTCCTAACCTAAAATTCGTTTTTTAATGTTTTTTTGGGTGTTTTTTTTTGCCTCTTATTTATAAAGGGAATTATAGTTTTCCTTCCGTCCCACTTAATTAATCTCATTAGAATTTTATATACCTCACATGAATATCCAATGAGACAAATAAGTGGGACAGAGAGAGTATTTAAATATTATTACTCAAGAAAATTGCGTTATCTAGTCAAACCTTGTGCCCGCCACTCCACACTCGTGCTAAACATGTATAGTGCCCAACAATAAAATTGATCAAGTTGTCAGCATCATTACATACAAAGAGAAAACGATATGGCGTTATTTACTTGATGAAGCTCAAGGATAAAACTGAGAGAGTCTCCATTAACATTTGTGAAAGCACTAGAGCAGTTAAAGAGAGAACCAGCCTTCTCATCTAGTAAGAGGAGATAAGCTTTAGGAAACTGAATCTCTAAATATGAACATGAGATGGTCCCGACTACATTAACGACGAGGTGATGGATGATGAAGGTGAGCATTGCATTTCGACAGACAAAGTCTTGACAACACCATGGCAGGGGTCACCTCCGAATGCATCGTTAGATACACTAATCGAACAATTTTGTCTTCCCAAACAAGCCTGCATGTAAATTTCATCAGTTACTCAATCATCTTGCATTATTCGGACACACGCGCACGCACGCGCGCGCACACACACACAGAGAGAGAGAGAGAGAGAGAGAGAGAGAGAGAGAGAGAGAGAGAGAGAGAGAGAGAGATGTAACCAACTGCTAATTGCCATAAATTGAAGCTATGAATGGAACAAAATTATTTTGATGCATACCTGAGAGAGAACTGAATATGAATTGGCTGCATGGCAATTGCCTCTAGAAAATTTTTGGCAGCTACCATGTGGAGTTCCATAGCTAGCGAACTTAATAGAGGAGATTGTGTTTCCAGTATCACAGTGCAAGTACATTTCCGGTGACTCATACTTCAGTAATAGAGTTCCATTCCTGGTCTCTGGCGGAGACCAGGCATGTAGGGGAGGAAAGTGATCCTCTGAAACTTTCCCACATATAGTTTCTGTGAAATGTGTCTTGATGAAAATCTCGAATGGGTTATTTTCTGTCTCCTCAAAGATGACAAGCACATTATTTGACGGCTGCAACCAGGATCTTGGTATGTGATACCTGTATACAAAAAAAAAAATAATAAGTTACAATAGCGATGACGAAACATACAAATTTCAAATAATTTCTTGGCTCATAAATAAGCCCCTGATCATTGTGTTTCACGGAGGCTGTGACTGGATAGCCAGAGAGTCCACCAAAAGTTACAATTTGGAAAAATAACTGATAAAGAAATTTCTGGTATGAATAATACCAAGACTGGGTAGGTTCCCCGCAGTTTGTTAAACACTTGTTGGAATCATAAGCTCCACGATAATCGCAAGTTTGACACCCATCCGCAGGAGCACTTAATGTCCAATACCTTCCTAAGTTGTGGCCGTTGACCCATACCTGACCCTTTCCCATGCTACTCAAATCAATGGAAACGGGATCTACACCGCCAGGCTCATCAAAGGATGTCTGGAGAAGAAGTAGGAAACAAAGATGAGAAGACCTTTAAATAATCATTCTACAAAAACAGATATGGAATCCTGAAAAGAAAAGAGAGAGAACAAACAAGGTTGTTTTCGGAAAAAAACTTGATTCGAGAGGGAAAATCTAAGACTTTCTCAAATAAGGCATGCCCAGAAACATAGCCGACAACTCAATAATTAAAAGTTACCCTAGAAAATTCAAACAGAGCATATGAAGAATTTAGCCATTAGCCCATGCAAGAATTCAATAAAGTAGCGATCCAACAGATATACCATAAATAATGAAAAAGAAAGAAAGAGGAAAGGAAATATAAATACTATCAAAATTTAACTTCACTGAATCATCTACACTATCGTGCAGCCTTCCGGGGCTATGGGACGTGGGATAGGTCAGCTATTTCTGGGGGAAAAGGACTAAGTGAGGATATTCTATCTAACGGTTATTCAGATAACCAAAACTGGTAAAGAACCAATATCAGAAGAGTATAGACTTCCCTCTTTATATGAAAAATTAGGGATAATTACTCAATAGATCATGATTTTTGCCATATCTTGGACATTTGAGACAACTTTTAAAATGTCTAAATAATACCACCACCTTTTGATGAAGCAAAGGCCACATGCCCATTTTCTCGACAAGATTTAATGCTAAAAAAACTGTGGATGTTGAACTTCAAACGAAAAGGTGATGGTATGATCGAACGAATTACATTTCGTGTAAGTTTACAACTTTGTTTAGAAAGTCTAATAATACAACAAACAAGTAAATGTGTGTGTGTATCCTTGAGGGCAGCTGACCATAGTTGAAATAATTTCATAGATATATTATATATTTTTTGGCATACGAAAATCACACAAACATCAGTTTTCTGTCTTAAAATTTAGCCAGATACTAGCATCAGCAAGTTTAAACCTATAAGCCGAGGAGGGCGAGGAATGTGCAGATGCAATATTTTTAACATGAGACAAGTGTGTGTGAGTGCTAGGTCTTTTAAATTGTAATAGGTGACTTAAGGTGACAGATGACAGGTTACACGAGCAAGCAAATGCAGAAAGAAGATATATAAGAAATCTTCTACCTGCCATCACTTATGATAACCTGAGGTCATGCAGTTCAGCACATTCTTCTAAATATCACATAAGGAAATTAAAAAACCAGTCATGTTGCATGTAATGTCCAAGACAATACCTTGTACCATGAAAATCTGGTTGGAGTTGCATCATGTGGCAATTCTGACCATTCTAGTATTCCCTTTTCATCAATGGCATATACTTTAAAGTACTCTCCCTTTAGCCCAACCTGCAATCAAAATATTACACTCAGCATCAGCGGTTTTTTGCATGTAGCTAAGGAGGTTCACTCAACATGTAGTGAGTATGATGTAATTTTAATTTTAGGAAGGATGTCTCTTTTGAGTTTTATTAGTATGTTCAAGGCCAAGCCTCTTACTGACTGTCCTTCCATGACAGGAACTTTATGCAGTGACCTACATAGGGCTGATATATAATTTCAGGTCCTCAATTTCATTATGACACATAACGCCGAAAAAAGGGTCAATACAGTAGACAAAAACGAAAAACTAATAATGATTGGAATTTGTGGGCTGTAGTAAGATAGTAGGGACATGGACAGAGTTTTATTTGATGAAAATTTCCAGTATTAGAACATTAAACTTTGGTCCACTTTCAGTTGGCTCCAAAATACTACTGTTAGCAAGACGTGCTGAGAAAAGCAACGATATCAGGTTAAGAGAAGCGAAAGGCTAAAGTGCTAAATAAAACATTAATTACATCGACCGACTGCAAAATGCATTTGTCAAATTGGTTCAAGACATTAGCTCATTTGCATAAAATAGGCTTACGCCCGTTACTTTCTGCCTGGTTTACTATCTTAGTGAGGTAAACAAACTACTTATGCACAATCAAAGAACACTATGTTCTCTACTGCATCCAAGAGCAACCTACTTTATAAGTCAATTCCGAGACAAAGTTCCATGAGGGAAGCTCGTGCATTCTAAATAAGAAATTAAATAAAGCTCCTTGAATTTCAACTAGCCAATTTTGTGTCATCCGATTCCATTTCTAATGACAGAAATATAGTTCAGTACTCGAAATGCATTACAACAACTGAACACCATTAAAAAAAATATATATTTCTGCAGCTACCAGATTATTCTTTTTTAACTTTTAACAAGTTACAATATATGCAGAATAAATCAGAGAAGTATAATCAGGTACCTGATAAGTCCATTCCGATTCAGTTATAACAAGATCTCCATTTTTTAAGCCAGTAAGCATTATTTGACCCCGGAAACCTGCACCATCCTTCTCAAGAAATGCGCCATAATTCTGAAGTGAAAGAAATAAGCAGGATGTAAGTAGATATTATGGGGCTCAGGAGCAAACATCTGGCACTTAAGATCAAGCAAGATATGTACATTTGATTAGTTTTACCATGAAACAACAAAGATCATGTCATGTTGAATCCGATGTGTTCAACCAGACAACAGTTCCATGTTTTCAAGGTAAGCTTTCATTAAGATTCCTTATCAAACATAGTCAACACTTATATAGAAATCCATCAAATATGAATACTTGGATAGGACATGAAAATTGAAATAGGGATAAAAAGGTGAAAGATAGAACATTCGATACAGAATAACATGTAAAAGATGTTCAGATAACCATTTCAAGAAACAGTAAGGTGGACTCAAATTATTTATCACATAAACAGTTTAAGGGGATGCAAGAATCATCAGATCTCATGAAAAATATTACCGGTGTATATATTTTTCAGCACAAATATCTTAATGGAGTTTACATGTTTTTTAGCATCGTACAATTCTCATGAAATAACTTCAACATGGTGTGTCAGGAAAGCCTTCTCCAGAGAACAATATTTTTTAAAAGTTTCCTTTACTTTTAACAGCCAAGATTTCAATCGTTCAGTTTTCTAATGGAAAGGATAAATTTCCCTTCATGTGTGTTCTTGATAAACATCTCCTATATTTTCAAATCTCATTCGTAAATTTAGATTCATAGTAAAGAATTAGTCATATCTAACCCAGTAAATGCAAATTATTTTTATAGCATATAGTTAGATTGTGGATGTTCTTAAAGTCAACAAATTGCAATTTAGACTTTTCATTAATTTTTTTATTTTATTTTTTGCTGTATTTATTTTAGCTTGATTAGATAAATGCTGAAAACAGTCAATAGAAAGATACACTAATAGTTATGATATTTCTAAAGAGTGCATATAAATAAATGACCAATTATTTCAGAGTATTTACTCGTGAATTTCGAATCACTCAATAGCCATCAACTAATGCTACAGTATTGACTTAAGGTGCTGAGGTGAAAAATAAGTCTAAAAAATACCACAATTGGATCAAAGCTTTAAGAATTTATTATTCCCTTCATATGACGATAAAATACACATTTTTGACCCCCGCCCTACCTTCTCTAATATTAATTGCTCGTTTGGCTAAGCTTATTTTGAAGTGCTTAGAAGCTATTAGAGCTTATAAAAAGTTTAAAGAGTTTATACACTCTAATTTTTAAGAGCTTTTAAGATGTTAGAGTGTTTGGATAATTGTGCTTATAAGATAATGAATTGTTTTATTTCATGATAATCTTTTTTGTGTAATGACAAAAATGTACATCATTTTTTTTTACTTCTTTAGCTATTTATGTAGATACATTATTCAGATATGCATATATTAAGAAAATTCAAACAAAATTATTAATTAATGATGGATAATGCAAATAAAAAAATCTGAAAAAAAAAATTAAAATTGAAAATTAGAAAGAAAAAGAGAAAAAGGAAACGAAAAAGATGAAATTAGACAGAGAATCGTGAGGCTTGTATGATGGGGAGAAATGAGGGAATTCACAGGAAATAATATATTATATCAAGGGTAATTTTGAAAATGTCTTGTATTTAAGAAAATAAGCAAAAATAAGATGGCATAGAGGAGCTTATTTTGTTCTACTATTTATAAGCAGCTTATTTTCTCATTTTTAAAGCTTATAAGCTGTAAGATAACTTATTTTGCCAAAAACTCTACAAGTGCTTATAAGCTCTTCAAAAGCTTATAAGCTACTGAAGATTATAAGCATAGCCAAACTGCCCGTTTGGCTAAGCTTATTTTGATGAGCTTATAAGCTCTAAGTGCTTATAAGATGTTTCAAGAGCTTATAAGCTCTTAGATTTAAGAGCTTATAAGATTTCAAAGTGTTTGGATAAAAGAGCTTATAAGCTCAAAAAAAATATGAAGTTATATAATAAAAAAGTCAAGTTTTGAAAAAATAAGTTGGGGTATAGGAACTTATTTTTTGGAGTGCTTATAAGCACTTGGAGCTTATTTTTGGAGCTTATAAGCTCTTTGAGAGCTTATTTTGCCAAACGCTTTTAGAGTGCTTATAAGCAGTCAAGTCAAACGGCTTATAAGCAGTCAAACACAGCTTATAAGCTTATCCAAACATCCTCTTATTTTGAGGAGCTTAAGTGCTTATAAGATGTTTCAAGAGCTTAAAAACTCCTAGATTTAAGAGCTTATAAGTTAAAGTGTTTTGATAAAAGAGCTTATAAGCACAAAATAAATTAAAATCTGAAAATTAAAAAAAATTGGGGTGGAGAAGCTTATACAATGAAAAAGTCAAGTTTTGAAGAAATAAGTTGGGGTGGGGGAGCTTATTTTTTGGAGTGCTTATAATCCCTTGGAGCTTATAAGCACTTTGAGAGCTTATTTTGCCAAAAACTTTTAAAGTGCGTACAAGCAGTCAAACGCGGCTTATAAGCTTAGCCAACCACCCCCAAGTTTGTGTTCTCGGTCCCTTTAAGTTCTATTATTCATGTGCAACCTTTTCAGATCCTCTGTAACATCATTTCTAGAAACAAGCTTGTAAAGGAAAATCTCGTTCCACCAGCGCCCTATAAATGTTGGTGTACACGTTAAGCAGCCGCACTTGTGCTCATGGTAGGATTCCATCACTGTAAAAAATATAAAAAATATCACTGTCGACTCTGGCGAACCTTGCTATAGAATGATGACTTATTCTTGTAGATCTAAACGGCATCCACCATTAAATTTGCTCTTCAGTGCCATGAAGGGGAACAAGGAACTATGTCCAGCCGTGAAGAAGATACCAGCAATTATTCCGCTGGAGATCTCCAAACATCACCGTCAAGCCTATGGACAAAGAACCAATACCAAAGGTAATATTTAACAATGAAAATGACTAGCGCTCAAGGCCCGGTAGTCATGCTTGTGCGTGCGACGCGGACAGGGTGGCAAAGAATTCGTGCTCGCACGGCGCACGTGCTAGAGCAGTCATGGTCGTGTATAGAGCATGGTTGTGGTGATCGAGCACTCGTGCTCACATCGCACAATTGCCTAGTGCTCGATTCCTTACAAGTGCCCAGCCAGCGGTTGTGCTCGTGCCTACGGCATGGACATCGCAGCCGAGGACTCGTACTCGCACAGCACAGCTGCCCAAACTTAGGGCCATCTTTCTGCTTGAGCAAACATGGGTGTGTCATGCATGGGGCACGCCCCTGGGGGAACTCATGCTTGTGCATGCTGCAGTGCACAGCACCGGGCGCAAAGCTCGGGCTTGTGCACATGCAGTGCTGGAATGGAGCTCATGCATGTGCCCGTACTCATGCAGGCCACCGCTCGCAGCACTCGGTCATGGCGCTCATACTTATGATCACGAGGCCACTAGGATTATTGTCATACCCCTTTTCCCAAGAGCTAATTTTTCGCCTCAAGGTGTGAGGCGTCAATGCCCCACGCACTGACCAACCCTTTCCCGACCTCACTGACACTCGTGTTTCCCGTTCCCGACACGGTCCCGACCCGATGCTCACGTTGGATCTCACGAACACTTGTGTTTGAGGCTCACTCGAGTTGTCATTTGCCTTAGAGTATGCTAGGCAGCGGAAAGTAAAGCACACAAGAGAATTACGAGAATCCCACACTCTCAACCTTCGAATATCACTCAATCAACTCAAAAGAAAGCCCAAGGCAATACACAACACTCGACACACTACGTACATCGAGTTATACAACACATTAAGCTATATAGGTGTGATGGACAACATGCCCCCATCACTAGGCGAATCTATTCTAGGCCGTCAGATCATAACCGCCCGTAACCATCCCAACGTGTGGCAGTCATCCAGCCCGCCAGCACAACGGGGCAGCGTCCAGCCCACACGCATGGCCCATGATGGAATGCTGTCAACCACTGCTGCCAACCGCTCCTTAACCGTTGCACACATGAGCACAACAACTGCTCGCAATATCGGGTGTTCCCGATGGGTCTCGATCCCGCAACCGGCCCAACGCACGCCAACTGCCATCCCGCAATTCACGCCGATGCGCGCCAACGTCTTCCCACCATGGCGCGCCAACGTGCGCCCTACATCGCGCCCGTTGTGTGCGTCGTCCCTCGCCGACGCTGCCTCGTACACTTCCCCTACCCGGCGTCGTGCCCCACGCCTCGCATGCGCACGCGCCCGACGCCCGGCAGGTAGTGTCCTCGGCTGGGCTTTGCTATCACCCGACAGCACGCCCACATGCCTCAGCGCCCAGCTCGCCTCGGCTACACCCGATCTCTGCACGTCGGGTGTGTCTCCCTGCCCGATGCCGCTTATCACCAAGCTCGTGCCAACTCCCACAGCCGATACCGTGCTCGCCGTGCTTCACGCCCAACTAGCACATCACCTCACACACTAGCATGTCGACCCTGTCCGATGCGCGCCCATACACTAACATCGTACGCATCTCCACGCCCCATCCCGCACATGCACCCATAACACATGTGCCCAACAGTTAGCACACTCAGCTTGACGGTGCCATCTTCCGGCAGGCCCCGTCCATGCACCACGACGCCCATCGCCACAGCACATGTCTCCGCCCCGATGCTCCGCATCATCGGGTACATCTCGCGCCAAGTCTCCGCGCTTGACACGCACCACCACTGAAATCTAGCTAGAGCCGCTCCCGACGTCCACCCTAGCACACGTTGCTCCCGAGATGCGCCTGTGGCTCGACACATCTAGGTCCAGAATTTACCCCCGTAACAATCATCCAAATCACCGGTCTGGTATTGGATGTGGCCAGCTGTTGAGTGCACGAGCAAACAAGCTGCAAAGCACTAGCCACTAAGAGCATGGCACTCGATCGTGAGGCCTTGCCCAGCGCCCATAGCGCTACAGCAAGCGGAGTTGTCGGTTATCACCACTGTTAGAATGTATATATGGTAATTAGTATTAAGTTTAATATTAGGCCCATCTACGGGTTTGGTACTTGTGTATATATATGTGTTCTCAGTCAGTTAATAATATACTTTGAGTTTCCTCCTCTTTTTGATGCTTACATGCTTTAGTTACCATAGTATCATGAGCTCTAGGTTCTAGGGTTTTCGATTTTTGGGGGCTGATTTCGTATAGTTATTAAAAAAATTAAATAAATAAATAAAAATTAGGGTTTTGGGCTTGAAAACGGCGGCGCCGCCCATTCCGTTTCCGGCCACCTCCGGTCAACACCGCCGACACAGCTAGGTGCGCCATTGTCAGGCACTTCTTCGCCGGAAGTTTCGTCGCCGGCGGGCGCGCATGTGGGTCCCACGCGCCGGCGCACTGTTTCTGGGCAGTTTCGCCCTCCGGCATTTCCCCGGCGCGTGAGGGCGCGTCCAGCGCCGGAATTTTTTCCGGTCAGACTCCGTCAACTCGTCTCAGTCTCCTCTTCATCTCTACTAGGGTGGTTTCGGTCTGCATCGAGTGACGGTGTGAGATCAGTTTGGGTACAAATTTCGGATTCGTGTTCTTGCATATTGTTTGATTATTGATTTTGGTTAAGCATATCTGAGGAGGGTAAATCTCTTGATGTGGTGTCCGTGATGTCGAAAATCACGGAACACAAGCTTTGTTCGACTAATTATTTGGATTGGCGTTCGACTATTGATCTCTATCTGTTGAGTATTTCGAAGGATCACCACGCGACTGATGATGCACCTTCTGATGAGACTAAGAAGAAGGCTTGGCTTCGTGAGGATGCTCGTTTATTCATGCAGATACGTAACTCAATTGATAGTTCTGTTATTGGCCTCGTCACTCAGTGTAAGTCCGTTAAAGGTCTTTTGAAGTATCTCGATTTTTTGTACTCGGGCAAAGAGAATGTGTCTCGTATGTTTGATGTGTGCCAAGCCTTCTATAGGCCAGAAAAGGGAGAGAGGTCTCAAACAGATTATTTCACGGCGTTCAAGAAGACTTATGGAGAGCTGAATGACCTTCCGCTTGATTCAGACATAATTGTTCAGCAGGCTCAGAGGGAGAAAATGGCGGTTATGAGCTTCTTGGCTGGTCTCTCCCCCGAGTTTGAGGTTGCCAAATCTCAATTTCTCTCTAATTCGAAGATTGCATCCTTGGATGAGGCGTTTAGCAGACTTCTTCGCATTGAGCGTTCGACTTCTACCCCATCTGATCAGCTTAATGCTCTCCTTGGTCGAACATCTACTCATGTGCCTAACAAGCCTTCATACAAGAATGGTGGATCTAAAAGCTCTTCTGGGAAGGTCAGTGGCATGAGACGGCAGAGTGTCGATACTGCCACTAGATTGGACACATCAAGAGCAGTTGCCCAAAGCTCCGCAACAAGAAGCCTCAGTCATCTGCCCATGTTGTTGAGAGCAACAACACTTCTGGCCATCCTGGTGATTCTATCACTATCTCTATTGCGGATTATGCAAAGCTTTTGCAGCATACGGTCCTCACAGTCCGGTCCTACCACTGCTCTTGTGGATTCAGGTAACCCTACTGCCTGCATAGTTTCCTTGTCAACCAAATGGGTCATTGATTCAGGTGCCACAGATCACGACAGGTAATTCTAGTTTATTTTCCACATATGAGTCACATCGTCATACTCATTCGGTTACCCTAGCTGATGGTTCACAATCTTTTGTTCGTGGATCGGGCACTGTCCAGCCTACACCTTCGTTATCCTTGTCTTCTGTTCTTCACCTTCCCAATCTCTCGTATAATCTGATATCTGTTAGTAAACTTACTCGTCAGTTGAATTGTAGTGCCTCATTTTTCTGGTTATTGCTTGTTTCAGGATCTAACGACGAAGCTGATTATTGGTAAAGGGCATGAATCAGGCGGTCTATACATTCTTGATACGTCGTCACCGTCTTCAGTAGCATGTGCGGGCATCGTCACTCCGATGGAAGCACATTGTCGGTTGGGTCATCCATCTCTTTCTTTGTTAAAGAAACTGTGTCCGCAGTTTTCTGAGTTGTCTTCTTTGGATTGTGAGTCTTGTCATTTTGCTAAACATCATCGTGTTAGTCTTAGTCCTCGAGTCAATAAGCGAGCTGATGCTCCGTTTGAGTCAGTTCATTCCGATGTTTGGGGTCCTTGTACCATTACGTCTAAGAGTGGTTATAGGTATTTTGTTACGTTTGTCGACGATCATTCTCTAGTGACATGGCTTTATTTTATGAAAAATCGCTTTGAGTTATTTTCTCATTTTTCTGCCTTCTGTGCTGAAATTCAAACTCAGTTTCGTGTGCCTGTCCAAATACTTAGAAGTGATAATGCTAAGGAGTATTTATCTGATACCTTTCGATCTTATATGGTTACTAATGGCATCCTTCATCAAACTTCTTGTGTTGACACACCGGCTCAAAATGGAGTGGCCGAAAGAAAGAATCGGCACCTCCTTGAAACAGCCAGAGCCTTATTGTTCATCATTAAAGTCCCTAAACATTTTTGGGCTGATGCTGTGTCTACTGCTTGTTTTCTCATTAACCGTATGCCATCGTCTGTCCTCTCTGATTTGACTCCTTTCCATGTTTTGTTTCCGTCTAAGTCTATGTTCCTATAGAGCCCAAGGTGTTCGGTAGCACTTGTTTTGTTCGTGACGTTCGGCCTCAGGTCACAAAGCTTGATCCGAAATCTATTAAGTGTAGATTCTTGGGATATTCTCGGGTTGTTCAAAAGGGGTATCGGTGTTTCTGTCCAAGTTTGAATAAGTATCAGGTGTCTAGGGATGTCGCTTTTCTTGAACATACACCTTTCACTCCGAATTCGGGTACTCTACCTACGGATGAGGAAACGAATTTGGATTTCTTAGTCTACATTGGGTCTCCATCTCGCTCCGCTACACCTCGTCCTCCTATTATACACCAGTATACACGCCGTCATCCCGCTACTACACCTGCTACTGATACCGTGGTTCGTACTTCGCCTGATTTGGGTCCTGGTGCGCCAATAGCTTCATCGTCTGATCCTGTACCGACCGATGATCTTCCTATGCCCTTCGTAAAGGTAAACGTTCATGTACTTATCCTATTTCTTCGTTTGTGTCATATGATCGTTTATCTCATTCATCTAAAGCTTTTTTTTCCACACTTGAGTCTGTCCCTAAATCTGTCCCCTAACCCTTAGCTCATTCTGGTTGGCGAGCTGCTATGATCGAGGAAATACAAGCTTTAGAGGCGAATGGTACATGGGAGTTGGTAGATCTTCCTGTTGGTAAGCGCTCGATTGGTTGCAAATGGGTGTTTACTGTTAAAGTCAATCCTGATGGTTTTGTTGCTCGCTTAAAAGCTCGTCTTGTGGCCAAAGGATATGCTCAGACATATGGTGTTGACTATTCTGAGACGTTTTCTCCAGTTGCTAGACTGACTTCTATTCGCCTTGTGATATCCTTAGCGGCGAGCCATCACTGGCCTTTATATCAGTTGGATGTGAAGAATGCTTTTCTTCATGGCGATCTCAGTGACACAATCTATATGGAGCAACCGCCGGGATTTGTTGCTCAGGGGGAGTCTCATAAGGTGTGTCACCTTCGTAAGTCATTATATGGTTTGAAGCAAAGTCCTCGTGCGTGGTTTGGCACATTTGCACATCCAGCTGAGGCGTTTGGCTTGAAGCAATCAGTATCTGATGATTCTGTTTTCTACAAGCGTTCTGATAGTGGTCTTATTTTATTGGTGGTGTATGTTGATGATATTGTGATTACTGGAGAGATTGCATCTTTGCGAGCTTTTCTGCCACTCGATTCAATACTAAGAGATTTGGGTGAACTCAAGTACTTTCTTGGTGTTGAAGTGCTCAGAAGCAAGAAGGGTATATTCTTGTCTCAAAGGAAATATGTACTTGATTTGCTATCTGAAACAGGTAATTTGGGTGCTAAGCCATGTAGCACTCCAATGATTCCTAATATGCGGCTTACCAAAGACGGTGTGCCATTTGAAGATCCTGAGAGATACAGGAGATTGGTTGGCAAGTTGAATTATTTGAGGGTAACGCGTCCTTACATTGCGTTTTCAGTTAGTGTGGTGAGTCAGTATATGTCGTCTCCTACTGTAGACCATTGGAAGGCGGTAAAACAGATTTTGTGTTATTTGAAGGGAGCACCAGGACATGGGATTGTGTATGGTGATCATGGCCATGATAGAATCGAGGGTTTCTCAGATTGGGCAGGATCAAACAATGATAGAAGATCCACTTCAGGATATTGTATGTTCTTTGGTGGAAATTTGATTTCGTGGAAAAGTAAGAAGCAGAAAGTTGTCTCACTCTCAAGTGCAGAATCTGTGTATAGAGCAATAACTAAGTCGACGTGTGAGATTTTGTTTGTTTATAAATTTCTGAGTGAGGTAGGAATAAAGGTCTCAATGCCGGCTAAGTTGTGGTGTGATAACCAGTCTGCTCTTCATATTGCCTCTAACTCTTGTCTTTCACGAGCGAACCAAACATATTGAGATAGACTGCCACTTCATTCGTGAGAAGATTAAGAACGGGCTGATTACTACTGGGTATATGAAGACTGAAGATCAGTTAGGAGATTTGTTCACGAATGCTTTGAATGGGGTTCGGATTGAATATATTTGTAACAAGCTTGGCATAGTTAATATCTATGCTCCAGCTTGAGGAGGAGTGTTAGAATGTATATATGGTAATTAGTACTCCCTCCGTCCCTTTGGAGTTGTTACATTTCTTTTCAGCATTTGTCTCAAGCATTTTCGAGCGTCTTGATGGTAAGTTTCAAAATATCTTTTTGTGAAAATTTAAATTTACAAGATACTACAAGTGTTTTACTATCTCATAAAAGGAAAAAATCTTTAAAAAACTATTTTAAAACTTATCATTAAAATTCTCGAAAACGCTTGAGACAAATGCTAAAAAGAAATGTAACAACTCCAAAGGGACGGAGGGAGTATTAGGGTTAATATTAGGACCATCTACGGGTCCGATACTTGTGCATATATATGTGATCTCAGTCGGTTAATAATATACTTTGAGTTTCCTCCTCTTTTTGATGCTTACATGCTTTAGTTAACAACCACCAACAACACCAGCAACGGAACCAACCCAATGAATTTCACTTCCTTGAACATCTCCCTCAGGAGCACCAACTCAACGTTACTGGTGTGACACATTTCAGATTCTTGTCTAGTTAACCACGCTTGAGCAGCGGAGCGGCCACCATTGAGCTTTGGCGAAGTTGCGCGAATCGCATCTCAACAATGAGATGAGAAAGTGAATATGGGGATAGGGGGTGCCGGGTGGGATTACGTTAAGATTTTTATTCTTAATTTCACTAACACTAACTTTCATTTCCGGATTATTAACGCAAGAAATGTGGCTAAAACTATAAAATTTCTTTTAAGCTGGCTACTTTATTCTTTTGTCATTATCATGTTGGCTATTTGGGGGTATTAACACAAGAAATTATTTTATGAGGAAATATTTGGTCTACACTTATCTATGTGTGTGTGTGAGATAGAGAGAGAAGATAGATGGAGCTTCAGTAGATTATATGAGACTACGAAAATAATGAGCAAAGTATGCAGCTGAAATAGAAAATTTCAGCCTTAAGTACTAATGATCTTTAGCCACAGATACGACACACAAAATAGTTTACCTGCAAGCCGACTGTTTGCGACAACAGTTGGATGTCATTATATCCTTCTTTCAGGTCAACAGGCTGAGTCACCTTTATCCACTGCCCTCTTGCACTACCTTCAGTTCCAAAAATTGCATATTACAGCAAGAATGAATTTATTTCAACGATTTGAGTGATAAATATGATCATTGAAGCAAAGCATAAAAAAGGACTTCTAAAGTATCAATTTGGCACATATGATGTTTTTCCTGAAACTAGGTGGAGGCGAGGAGCATAACCGGTGCAGTATATGAAGAAGACATTTATTACTAGAAACTGCAGCTGATAGCATCGTCGTGTACCATATTGGTTGTGCGAAAAGTTCATTGTTTATTTGATAGAGATGTCTTGACCAGAGAAACATTATGAGAAAATTGGCCAGAGCAACAAAATGGACTTTTAGCATTGTAAGCAAGGAGATTGAGAAATGAAGACCTCCTAGTGTTGTATCTATATGACTACACCTAACACATGCACATACAGAAGCAGAAATGTTACATTCACCTAGTAACAAATTTATTTCTGACTGGCTATCTTGATTCTTTAAACTGATTCTAATCTTTCTGCCTATTAACTCTTGTGTTGAGAGAGAGCATTAAAAGAACTAAAATACAATATTATACCTGCAAATTGCCCATTGACAAATATATAAACCAAATCACGCATGCTATCAATGGTAAGCACCGGACTAAGTTGATTTTCCTCCCAAAATTTGATATTATCATTACAAACGTAAACTCTGCACGTCATAATGGATTTATAAGTACCACAAACCAGATACTAGTGATCAGTCAAAATCAGAAGTTAAGTATGAAAAGCATGGAACAATGCAATAATCACAACAATAATCAATGAATGACAAAAAAAAAAAAGTTTTATAGGGTGAGAAAAAAATGCAAACGACAATGCAAGAAAATGTTCTTCATTGGACCTCTCATGGTTGAGCCTCGCAAAGAATACTTGGGTACTCAAACTCAGCAAATCATTTAAATGAAACAATTATGACATATAAAATTTGGCAGCTGAAGCTCATGCTTATGTCATTCAAGATACATAGAATAAATGAGGTTGTTCTGCTGCACCACTCTCATGATAACATTCCTGACTAGACCAAGATAAAGGGAAAAAGTCTAAGATCATTTTTTCATCTCCTTGGTCAAGCCCAAGCAGTTATAAAAACACAACCCCCATAAAATAATAGCAGCATAACATGCGAAGGATTATATGTACGTTGTTTACTCAGGAGATGATAAATAATGTGCTAGTGTATTTTGTGATGCCTCTCAGCCCATTTCCGTAACTAAGATGGAGAGTGAGCCCCTGACATTGTAGTAGATAGCATTCAGGCATATTTTGGAGAGTAGCAATATGTAAGAGATGTATTTATAGCAGAAGAAAAAAAATAGAAGGCAAGAGGTCCCAAAAATTTAAAGAATCTTTTATAGTTAACTGGAACGGTAAAGTAATTTTTTCATAAGTATTGTTTTCAAATAAGGAGGGTTACAACAGTGTGGACAAAGGCCAGTTATTTTTGGTGGGCCACAATGACAATTATGTAACGTCAGACTATGTTCCGACAAGCTTCACTTTAGCCATATAGCTATTCTCGCATTTTGGGTAGAGAGGGGTACTGTTGTTTCCTTCTAGGAATGAGACCGAATTTATGGGACAGCCAAATGAGAAACCAAACAAAATCCTTAGGACAGAGGTAATATTAATTTCAGCTTTGTTTGTATTCTATTACGTTTGTTTGGAAGGTATGGGTTATGGTCCTTTAGCTGGTTTTCTTGTGAGCTTCATGGGTTACGCTTAGTTCAGTTTCAGGCATGTTGATGGGGTCAACTAATTAGGTTAAGTAAATAGTGACATTATAGATAATGAGGGTATCAGCTGAACAGTATGAGATCCTTTCAAATAAGTTGACTGAAATAGGTCAGAAAGAGAGCTACATTGGCATTTTATTCTGCGGAACTTCATTTCCTAGTGCTTTCAGTTAGATGAAGAACCTGGTCGTGTACCACAAGTAATCTGACTGGTCTTTTGTAACACTCAAATGCTCCAGAATGCCTTGATAGGTGAAGTTGATGGCACTCCAAACACCAATAGGCTCTTTAAGAAACTCCCAGGTTATTGAAGTATATTCAGCTTCATATGGCATGATCAAATTCAGAGGTGAATGGTCATTTAGATACGCAGAAGAATCAACTCCAACAGACTTAATTGAAGTCTGTGCACCAATCTGTTCCAAACATTAGATTAAAGCTCAGTAGTTGCAAGGTTTTAATAAACTCCAAGCGTTTATGCTGATAGTAACCAAACAAAATGCATATGATACACATCATGGTAATCAATATGGAAATGCCGAGACCTTCCTTTTCATACCTTTTATTCATTGTATAATCATGTTAAGTCTCAACGGGAAGTTTTTTCTAGTCTATGTGGTGACATACAGATTGATGCTTCGGATATACATTTGTATCTCACAGAGAGGAGCAAGCCAAATATAATTCTAAGGCCACAAATTAGTACAAACAAAATGATATTTGCCGTAATAAACGCCCCTTTCTGGCAATAATTGATTTAAGGTAGTCGATGAACAAAAATAACAAAAAATCTAAATAAAAAAAACTCCTCCAAATGAGGCCACTCCTCAAAACAAGGCTGCAGGAAAGAATCCTGCAGCAGCAAAACTGTTCAATTATATCACTCTCATAGATATCTAACCCCATTCCCTAACCAACTATTTAAGGGTCTAATAACTTGAGAACCAAGCAAATAATATGGAGCACAAACAAAAGCCTAGACCATCCCCGTATTCTAACCAGAAGCACCTAAACAAACTGAGGAAATAGATGATAACTGTGAATCTAATGCAAATAAAAATACTAAGATAAGGAAAGGAAACGGACAAGTACCAGTGCTTCCTTAATTTACTTCATCTGCCTGGGCACTAAAATAAATGATTTTTTCCTTGAAAGAAACAACAGAAAATAATATTATGTTTCGTGTCTTTTTGAGTAGAGAGTATATTCATTTATAGAGCCAAAAGTTTGAAAAACATGATGTTTGAAAAGTTTGAAAACCAGGATGTTTCAAAAGCTTGAACCATAGACATACTACTTGTGTTTTTGAACACTGATAGTTATTTGTTGATATTATAGCCTACTGATGGCATACACATTAGATGTAGCGAACAGCTTTAGATGTGCATAATACCGAAAATACCATGACTAACATAGTACCTTGGCAGTATTGAAGGCAATGTTTCTGCAATCTGGCAAAATGCTCACTGACCAGGGAGGTAAAGTGTAATCTTGGTTCTGGAATCTCACTGTAGCAGAATCGTGCTCATCAATATTAGCAAGAAACGCTGAGCACTTTTGTCCCTTATCCTGGTAGATATGTGCCTGAAGATAGTACATACATATGTAGATATATGTATTATATATGTATAAGAGACAAAATAGAAAGAAAAAAAAGAGCATGAGCGTTTCAGTTCCATTTTACTAAAGCAAAATAATACTGATACGGAGATTTCTTGCTGAAAATGCCGAACTTTGATGAATAAACTGCTTTCATTGGCTAGGAGTTAGGAGATGTGCCATATACCAATGGAAAGCCAATAGAGTCTAGTTTCCAACAAAAAAATCAATTCTGGAAAATATCAAGTATGGAAGAAGTTATTGCACTTTGAATGAAGACTGGAAGGCTGTTACATCTGGAAATTTGAGGAATCTGCCAACCTTTGGGCATCTCTGATTAGAAAATACATTATTTTCATGTGTATCCAGATTCTTATGTTTTTGCCTATAAAAGGCCTCAATTGTAATGATCAAGGGGGCATGGAGAAATAAGAATATGAATATATTACATATTTCATATTTGAGCTTCTAGCTTGCAGAAGACTTTACCTTCTTTTCTATCCTCTAAACTCTTGGTGGATTCCTAGAGTGGGTTAGTTATAAGTGTGCCTTGTAGCTCCTCCTTGTATTCTCTAAACCTTTCAGGTGTCAATTACTAATTTAGAATACGAAACATTTTTCACTAGATCAGTCGAGAGAAGTTCACTATTTGTGTGAATACTAGACACCAATCCTTTTGGTCACACCTTCAATGACTGTTTAGCCATGAATTAGCATAGATAAACATTTGGTAAACACATGTAGGTTCTAATGACAGGAGGATTCTAGAATTGCTACTTACTGAAAGAAAAAAAGTTTCTCGTCTAACTGGCCAAACCAGTTATTAAAGATGTATAACAAATATGGTTGAGCATATTGATTAACAACATGCTATGTAAATTTCCCATGAATTCCTTTCCTTCAAACCAAACAAACCCGAAACCAAATTTAGAGCGCTGTTCCGACTGAATAGCATTTATATTTTCTTTAGTTTTTCTAATAAAAAGTGGACCAAAAAAGTATTCAATCTAAAATGTAGTATTAAATATAAACAAGTATAAACCTAATTAATCAAAGATAAAACAAAACTGCATAACCTAATATTAATTACAATCATCAGTACACGCTAGTAGTCTCATCAACAATATTGTATCAAGAAGTTATGTATATTTAGTTTCAGTCGTATTCCACAGAACCAAAATCGAAAATTTTTCTCAACCAAAAACTGACACACCGAAACTCCTAACAACAAAAGCTTCTTGAGTAGTATTTAGATAGCAACTTAGTGTCGAACAACATGTCTGGAGAGGAAGGCACAATAACTAAGGTTGATAGGTCAAGGGTGCTTGGAAAAAGAATGCATCATTTAACCTGATATAACTTTATCTATTAAGGAAATTTAATCACGAATATAAAATAAGCAGGGCTATCCCTAAAAATAACAGAAAGAATGAAGTAAAGCAAGATTACAGAAATTAAACAGAATAACGACGTAACAAAATATACTATGAAATGCAAAGTCGAATAAAATTTGACAGGAAGTTGAGAATGCCTGTGAAACAATAAGAAGAATTGACAGAGATAACGATATAGAACTGTATGCTTCACCAGATAACGAGCAATAGAGCAATTAGCAGGATATGTATAACATGTTTCTGTTCATGACTCCCTACTTCCCCGATACTTTAAAGTGGATACAAACCTCCTGCTTGGATCCCAATTTTATATACTTAGGCGAACGAACAGCAACAAGAGCGGGCTCGCATAGCTTTATGGCAGCGTGCAGATCTTTCAAGTGCCCCCATTTAGGTTGCCTAAGAAGTCCTAAAATAGAAATTAAACTAATTGGTAAAGGGAACAAAAGTGGAGACCATGTACCACCTTAACGATAAATTAATTTTAGAGCAAGCAACAACACTTCCTAATCAAGATAACAGAGTTTAGTATTGTAAAGGCTACCATATTCATCAAGTGGAGCATCATAATCATAGCTAGTGATATAATTTGGCCCTCCTGCACTTCGCCCAAAGTTTGTTCCGCCAAAATACTACAACAAGAAAACTGAATTAAATAATTTCACAAAAGCGATGTCAGACAGCTATAAAAGAGTATCTATCAGACAACAAAAAAGTAGCTCTGAAATATCTATAACAAAGAAAAGAGATATAAACAAAGAAAAGAGATTATTAATTATATTTCATGTGGTATATTGACAAGAGGACATGTAAGTTCCTATGCAAATTTCTTATATAACAATCCCAAATCTGAACCATTTGAAATATAAATGGTTCTGATTGGCTTGGCTCAGCATCTATAACTGCAACATCTAACATACCATGCAACCTGAAGACTAATGGCTACTTAACATACCATATAATAATTCTGTAAACTTCCTCCACGTTGGAAAAAGCGAGCAACTGCAAAAGCGATGTCCTGTGCAGGGCGATGGGGAACTCTATCACCCCAACTAGTATACCTTGAAATTGTGGGAAAAGATAGCACATGAATCATAAGTATTGACAAGTTACTATGCAAGGACGAGGTCTTAATACAAACTCAAGGCAAATAGCTCTGAAGAAATAAAAATTTCAAGGCCTACTACAGTACTTGCAGTAATAAATTTTTATTTCAATTAGGAACAAAATTACTTACTGTAGACAACTTGAAATATCTTACCCTGCATGCCTTGCCAAATATATTTTATCTCATCATAAAATAAATAAGAAACAATATCAAAGAGGATGTGACATACCATCCATCCCATTCCTCAGTCCAAATAATTGGCTTCTTGTTGGAATTTGGCTTGAAACCATCACAATAGTATCCATTGCACGTATCAATCTGATAAAGCAAAAAATATTCATAAAGATATGAATTGTGAAGGTTGTCACAGATGAATAATTAAATGACAAAATAAAAGCTTATCTCCCTGCACATAACAACCGTACAGTTACTGCAGGAACAATCTATTTTCAACTAGTGCAATAAATCATCTAGCAAACCAGTTAAAAGTGCATCAAGCTAGAAACTATGGCTTTACAATATCATCTGGAGCATCAACTTGCTTGCACATGACCCATGGGACGCCAGCACCAAGTCCAACTGCCATTTTGGCAGCCCATCTCATATAGTCTTTTCCTTTAGAGCCATAAGAGCTTTCAATATTCCCATATTCATTTTCAATCTGCAAATGATATTAAAAATCACTTACATGCTGTAACCTTTTTAAGAAAAAGAGGATCAAATAATTAGGTACTCAGATGTCCAACAGAAGTGAGATAGCATATGAATTATAAAGTTCCTCGTGATTTTGATGTTTCCGGGAAAACAGTGAATGAAACAAGAAGTTGGTCAACAGACTAGGCAAATTTTATACTGATGTAGTTGCGAAGCTTTTCTTTTCTACAAATGTGCTTAATTATGACGGGATGAAAATAAGATGTGCAGACACTGCTACTCACTACACTAATAGAAATGATAAACTGGTCCTGTGCAATCAAACTTTTTGAACATATGAAGTGCAGTGCCCTGGATAGTTTACCTGCAACATAATTATTGGGCCACCCTGCCATGAGAAAAGTGACTCCTCTCGCATCAAATCAACTATTTTTTTGACAAACCGCTCCATTTCTTCCTGGAGACAGCAATACGAATATTTTTTATGCCAAAACTAGGTATCGGAAGGCTAATACAGAATACAATATGACAAAAGGCATAGTGACTTCACAGACTGAAGATTGGGTTAGTATATTAACTATCATAAAACCATAATAGAGTAGGTGCTTCCAATCATAAAAACGAATACAATTCTAAAGAGTTCCAAAGAGAAATATATCTGAATAAGAGTGAAAATATCATATTTAATAATATAATGACAGGTTTACTAGCAAAGGAGAATAACGAAGCATGACAACTAAAAGTACAATGACTGAGAAATTGACAGGAGCAAGGTGAATCAAGGGTGAACATGCGAACATGGATTTATTAATGAGAGGATAACAATGAAAGAAGAAGATAGGTTGCCCAAACTTCTATGCTAGAGGCTTAATATAATTCTACTATGTCCTAAGACTCATACTAATTAATTTTGGATAGAGCTAATCAGGGCTGAACAAGGAAATCACAGCCCAAACATTATTCAGATTCCAATAATGTAAATATGGAAATGGATCAATAACGAGTCCAGATAATCAGGTTCTCTATGCAGTAAGCCCCTACGAGAGGTGGGTTTTGAAACAAGATACCGATTAAAGGCTCATTTTCGGATTTAGTACCTGGATCAGTTCCAACATGTTAGAATATCATATCATTTTTCTCACCGTGTATCATTTCTTGGTGCATATAAAAACAATATTCTTACAACTAAGATACCTAAATGACTTATTTGTGTATCTGAAGGTACCAGATTCAAGTTTAAACTCCTTTTCAGAATAAAACCTGCACGTGCAAGTGTATAGCTAATTTCATGCCTTAAACATCAAGTTTCCTGTTTTAGATTGCATTCAGTTCATCCATCAGTTTCGGCAATAATGAAAACATTAAAAATAATAACTCTCTCTTGGTTGATACTAACAATCATATTAACTGACACATGAACCAAATTGATCATTGGCACAAAACATATCATATAGATTTTGACCAGAAAACCAACTTTAAACTTTCCGAAAGGATTAACTTGTCTAAGCAATTGATAAGATCATAAATATTATCTATAAAAAATAAATAAGTGTAAGATAACTAACTCTAGTTATATAAATTGATGTCACAACATTGACCTCGTGAATTGGATTATATGAAGAACTTTAAGTAGGATAAAAGAAATTTAGCTTTCCCTCTCACGGAACCTTGAAGGGTGTATTGTCTGTCCGAAATTCAATGCCAGGTACATCACGAAGCCAAACAGGAAAGCCCCTACAAATAATTAAGAGTCAGAGAAATGAGTCACACAGACACTGATACAGATCTTCATATGTTTAGTCAGAAAGTGCTTCATCTGTTGCCAAATCACACATAAACTGTTCTGTAAACAATTCTATGTATTACAGAGCATTTATGCAGGTCAAAAAAGAAGCATTACTTGGATATAGTATGAACATACAGATTATATCTTTAAATGAGAAGTTTGTTTTTCCTTTGATTCCATTCAAGGCATTAAGTATTGCCATCAATATTCAAGATATTGCCAAAATTAGCCTAGCAAATTGTAACAAGATTTTTGTGAGCGTCTACTAAATAAATAAGACGAATAAAAAAGAAAGGAAGGAAAAAAACAGGATTCAGCATCTTATATAAAGTTTTAAATGATCGAAAGGATCCAAAAATTCTACGCCAACTCAACTACATACATGAGTAAATAAAAACTAGCTCGGAAGATAAAATAGGTGCATATTCATTCAATAATCAACATGCTGACTCAAGTAGAACTCCTGACTATTGCTCATTAAGTCAAGCTTGTTGCTTAAAGAGTTATCCTTGTTGCTTCTCAATCAAGATTGCTTAACCTTCAATACATTTACTCAAGTTTGATTTCTCCATTGGTAACCACAAATGAGATATTATAACTGACTAGTTTAAAGTATGGCATTACTGGACTGAAGAAGCAAATCCCACAAATAAACAGTGGCATGCATCTTAAAGAATAACGAAAGGAAAGAGAATCCAACCCAAAATTCCACTCTGCGCAGACATAAGGCCCTATGCGAAGAAATGAATATAGTCCACTTGCACCCACTTGCTTCACAAACTTCACAATATCGTATCTTCCTTCAAAGACATACTGAAAAGACAAGCCATTTACCAAATAACAACTGTTTAATGCTTATCAAATATAGAAGCTAAAGCATGGGAGTAAACTATACCTGTCCCCTTACTGGCTCATGACCATTCCAAAATACATATGTTTCAATGACTTCTACTCCACCTTCCTTGCTCTTAGATATCAGATCAGGCCACATCTAGAGTTATTTTAAACTATCAGATGGATGCAAAAGTGTGTACAAACAGACAAGGAGACAAAATTAACAGGTTGAAAGAGTTTTCGAGGAAGCTAACCATTCAATGAATAATGCATATTAAAAATCCACAAGTAGATACTCCCTCTCTTCCAAACCAAATGAAACACATCCCTGAAATCTGTCTCCACAGATTTTAGAGAATTGGTGCAATATATATGGGAAGGAGGGAGTATTAACCAAGTAACAAGTTTTGGGATACCTCTAAGAGATTTTTGAAGCATATATTTTAGGGATAATATGATCCCAAAAGTTACAATTAAAATAATTGGGGCATCAGTGGCAGACCCAAGATTAAATCATCGTGGGGCTAATCGATAAAAATAGTTTCATTGGCATAGCACGAACAAGAAATTCCAGAAGAACGTAATCTAATACCGAGGGATTCCGGCAACCCCCTTGGCGGCTTCAGCTTGCGCTTGCCCCCACGTAGGTCTGCCACTGGGAGCATAAGAGAATAACTCTAAAAGCTCCGATGCTTGAGCCAAAAAAAAAAAAAAAGGCCATTTATACAGAGTCCAGCCCGTTCAAAATGTAAACTACAACGAACAGGGTCTATGTACCATTCAAAATGCCAATTACGAAGCAGCGATTCAAGTCTGTACATGAACCAAGTTGAACTACTTCACATTGATTGCTACATATCATCTGACAGCTAGAATGTGATTATCAGTTTTAAACTTCTAAGCCTATTATATTTTAAATCATGTATTCAGATCATTATCGCTCAAGCACATAGACAATCAGATGATAATAAATACTGTACATAATTCGTTGTAATGTTTAAAAACCATACTGTGAGAAATGTCCTTTCAACATAAGTAATTAATAAGAGATGTGCCCTCCAGTTCATGGGTTGAATGTCGGAACAAAGTTAGCATTTTGTTAGAAACACACGAAATTTCCCCCTCTAACCTCTAAGACGATTCATGATTCTTCTCAAGCTATACTTATACAAAACCATGAGCTCATCATCTGACAGGAAAGAAAAGGAGACGTATTTTTTAACAATTTTAAAGGCCGTTTCTTTCATTTGGTATCGTGCTCAAACATCAAATGAACAAATAAACTCAGTATGTGCTGTACAAAGGTTAAAAGTTTTATCTTTCAGATCGACAACTCAAACAAACACAAAACTAACAGGAAACTAATATTTAAGTTAGCAATAAATTTATTGTTAATTATTTATCAGTTCAATGCTCCAGTACATACTAATCTCTCCGCAGAATAAGTTAATTTTCATTCAAACCACTCACCGTGGTTATTTTGTTTGAAAATATCAGCAGGAATATTGGTCTGTCAAAAGCCCAACCAATAACTATGTTAATAATATAGAGAAAGTAAAACAAAAATGAATATATCAGAAACCCTCAAGAAACTATCAATTTGAATGAGCAAAATGAGGTCATCTATACATGGAATTTCCACATAACTTGTTACTTAATCTAGTTCAGCACGATTACCAGAACATTAGCCCAGCTAAATCGTCAACAATCTGCATTCCTTTGCAAGAACTAATTATGTTTCCGGCTCACAAATTAAACAATCAAAAGCCATGTGGATAAACTGAACCCCCAACTCGCCCAAAACGAATAACGGCTACAAAAAACAATCTAGAAGTTTAAGAAATTAAATTCAAGTCAAGAGCAGACATAAAAACAGAACTTAGCCGAGGAATTACTTCAGGTGTGGCCCTAGGATAGTGAATTCCGCCGGAGATGAGCATCCGCCGCCTCCCGTCGATGATCATTGCTCTGCCGTCGTAGCTCACATTGAACGGTTTGAAAAAGTCTCCGGCAACAACCACCAATTGCACGATCAATCCCAGCAGAAGTCGTTGAAATTTGACCCCCATTTTCGAGTTGAACTTCGCCGAGGAGCTTTCGTGAATAGGCGTAAGAACACAAAATTTTATAAGTGAAATATGCGGAAGTTAGTGATGAAAACGACTGCTGTTACAAATTCAGAAATGGATGTCCCGCGAATATTCAAGAGGGTAGAAGTTTTTTGTAATTTTGTTGCGGTGTGTAGAATTCGAGAGAGAAAGGAGAGAGATGGAAGCAGAAAATATCTATTTCATGTATAGAATGCAAATACAGCAAAATTCTACAGTGTACAATACAGTTAGTACTGTATATATACAGTCAGTGGCGGAGCCAAGCCCTCAACCACAAGAGGGGCAAAAAAAATTTAATTCATATATTTTTAGTTTGAGGTGGGGCAAAGATAGAATATACTGCAATTTATACATAATTTTTTACATTTTATAGTTAAAATTTCATGTTTATACACTAAAAAAAAAAAAAAAAAAAAAAAAAAAAAATTGAGGTGGGGCAATTGCCCCACCACCTCGGGCTGTGGCTCCGCCCCTGTATACAGTACTAACTTCCTTGAAAACGTGAAACAGGAAACTAACAAAAACGTATAGCAACTACTACTTAACACTACAAACTAATCTCTGCCGTTGATCTTTAGTAAAGATCAATGACTCTTATTTAAAATCTTCCACGTCAGCTAAGGTGCCAAAAAAAAACATTAAATCCCTTCAACCTTCATCTTCTTCATCGGACCAGCTCCTTCATCTCCAGCTTCACACAAATCTTCATCACTAGTTTTACATAGAGATGCACGCACCTCATCCATAACACCATCAACACTAAGCTCTTGAGTGCCAAAAAAAAAAAAAAACGTTAAATCCCTTCAACCTTCATCTTCTTCATCGGACCAGCTCCTTCATCTCCAGCTTCACACAAATCTTCATCACTGGTTTTACATAGAGCTGCACGTACTTCATCCATAACACCATCAACACTAAGCTCTTGAGTGCTACTTCTACACCCCCTCCCTCAAGATGAAATTGGTGAACATCCACCAAATTCAGCTTGGACAATAAAGCACAAAATCGAGGTGATGCCAAAGACTTAGTGAGGAAGTCGGCTAACTGGTCTGAAGAAGAGACAACAGAGGGTTTCAAGAAACCAGAAACATACCTCTCGCGAACAATATGGCAATCCATCTCAATGTGTTTTGTACGCTCGTGAAAAACACTATTTTTTGTGATGTATATCGCTGCCAAATTGTCACAGTAGAGAGGAATATGGAGAGACAATGGAATATGAAAATCCTGAAGAAGATAAGAAATCCAAACCATTTCTCTAGTTGTGATACTGAGGGCACGATATTCAGCTTCTGCCGAAGAAGCAGCCACTATAGGTTGTTTCTTACATTTCCAAGATACCAAACCTGTCCCAAAGAAAACACAGTAGCCAGTAACAGATCGTCTGGAATCTGCACAAGTGCCCCAATCCGCATCCGAATAAGCAGAAACGTGGCAATCACTAGATGAAGAATAGAACACACCAAGTGAGGGACAACCCTTGAGATAACGCAGAACATGTAAAGCTGCCTTCCAATGAGCTGTTCTTGGCTTAGCTACAAACTGGCTTAGCTGCTGGAAGCAAAAGAGACATCTGGTCTGGTAAGATTAAGGTAAAGAAGCTGACCTACAAGCCGTCTGTAGGGCTCAGGATCTTGCAGCAATTCACCATCATATTTGGAAAGTGTTTGACCAGGAGGAAGAGGAGTAAGGGCTGGTTTACAACCAATCAAACCAGCAGAAGATATTAAATCCAAAACATATTTGCGCTGGTTAAGGGAGATACCTTCATTACCCCTTGCAACCTCCATGCCCAAGAAATACTTAGCAGCACCAAGATCCTTGATGGTGAACGCCTTGTGGAGAAAATCCTTCAACTCAGTCAACAAATCAAGAGAAGGGCCACATATGAGAACATCATCCACATAGACAAGTAGGCAAACAAAATTGTCACCAGAACCCTTCATGAATAGACAGTGATCACTTTGGGATTGAGCAAATCCAAACTTGAACAACTGCCTTGTAAACTCAGCATTCCATTCCCTTGAAGCTTGCTTCAATCCATAAAGACTTTTAACCAATTTACACACTTGATTAGACTGAGCTCCATGTAAACCAGGGGGAACCACCATATAAATTTCATCCTTAAGAAAACCATGGAGAAACGCATTATTAACATCCAATTGGTGGATTGGCCAATTGAATGCTGAAGCTACAGCAAAGACAAACCTCACAGTCACCATCTTGGCAACTGGTGAGAAAACCTCAGTATAGTCCACACCAAACTTCTGATTAAATCCTTTAGCCACAAGCCTGGCCTTATACCTCTCTATGGAACCATCAGGGTGCAGTTTTACTTTATAGACCCATTTGCATCCTATAGGTTTCTTCCCTTTAGGCAGTTCAGTCAAAACCCAAGTCTTATTAGTAGTTAAAGCTTCAAGTTCTTTATTCATGGCATCCACCCATTCTCGTGACAAACAAGCCTCGTGACAAACAAGCCTCTTTGTAGGTAGTTGGTTCTTTATATAGGCATAAGTTGAAAAGAAAAGAGGTATAAGTAGGGGTTAAGGCTGAACAAACAAGATAAGGAAAGGTAGGAGGAGTAGTACTGGTAGAGGGTGTACCTAGAAAATCAGTTGTGAAACTAGAGCACACATAGTCCTTTAACCAAGAAGGAGGTCTTCGAGTCCTAGCTCCTCTACCACCATCTGGTATCAAATGTTTAGTAGGAACATCATCAATATGAGCCTGATCATGTATTTCCAGATCCGTAGAATGAGAAATAGCATCATCTTCATCACCAACACTAGAAGAATCATCAGTACTGACAATAACATTACTATCATCATGTGGTGTGTTCACTTGAACAGGGGAATCATGTTCAATAGGCACTATAGGCAAAGAAACAGATTGATCATTAGGATCAATCTGTGAAGGAATGTGGTTTATGAAAGGAAATGTATCAGGGAAGAACTTAACATCCCTGGAAACAATGACTTTTGATCTATCTAAGTCAAAAAGTAAATACCCCTTATGAGTAAGATCAAACCCCAAGAAAACACACTTAAGAGATCTGCTAGAAAACTTACCTTTAGAAGGTGTGAGATCCACTGCAAAAGATAAGCAACCAAAAGGCTTTAAAACAGCATAGTCTGGTTGTTTCTTGAACAACACCTCATATGGAGAAAACCATTCAATCACTCGACTTGGTAGCCTATTGATTAACCATGTGGCAGTTAATAAAGAGTAAGGCCAGAACTTAGACGGCAAGCCACTAGTAAACATCAATGCCCTAGCAGTTTGAAGCAGATTTCTATGCCTCCTTTCAACTATTCCATTCTGCTGAGGAGTGTATGGACAGCTCTTCTGATGAATAATCCCATGTTCTGTAAAGAGTTTAACAACTGATTGATTCACAAACTCTGTCCCATGATCAGATCTGAACTGCTTAACATCAATCTGAAACTGAGTTTTAATCATAACAATGTAACTCTTAAGTGTATGAGCCACCTGATCCTTGCTATGCAACATATAGGTCCAGATCATCCTACTATGATCTTCCACCAATGTCAACATATACTTTACTGAACACAAATTCTCTTCTACATACGGCCCCCACAAATCTGCATGCACTAGATCAAACAAATGCTCAGTTCTTCTGCTCAAAACTGGAAACTGCTCTCTAGTCTGTTTGGCTCTAACACAAACTTCACACCTTTCTACAATATCAATCATGTCTTTCATCAACTTTCCATCCAAGATTCTCATATGCTGCATAGTAGTGATGGAAGGATGGCCAAGTGCAATGTGCCACTCAATAAGACTCAAATCTTTAGGTCTGACCATATTTCAAGAAAACCTCTCAATTAAAGCTTCCATGATATAGAGATTACCTTTCATCTTTGCAATTCCCAACACCTGATATGTATTATTTTTTTGGAAAACACAATGATCTTTGTAGAAGAGACATCTTATTCCATAATCTTGTATCAACCTTGCAACTGATAAAAGATTATGTGTAAAACCTGGTATGTACAACACATTGACCAACATAATATCATTGGTCAACTTCACCTTTCCAGCATGAGTAACCATCTTAGAAGTACCATCTGGAAGGTGTATATTAATGGGTTTGTCTAACCTGTAAGTAGTACTCATGAGCAAAGGATCACAACAAATGTGATCACTTGCTCCAGAGTCCACAATCCACAATTCTCTCCCCATGCTAGGTAGCACACTGAAAGCAAAATGACCATCAAATGGAGTAGCCTGTGTTGGTGCCTCATGCACAAAGTTGATATCAGATTTAACCTTTGCTTGCCCTGACTGCTGCATATAAGTATGAATATACTTTGCTATTTCTGATTGAATCAATTTGCTCATATCCTGTGAAGCCTCCTTCTGTCCAGATACCTCACTCACAGATTCTGCATCTTCATCCCTTTCAACCATATTAGCTCTCCCTTGGTCTTTACTATCTTTCAGCTTTTTGTACCACTCTGGCACTCCATGAATCTTAAAGCATTCACTCACCTCATGACCAGAGGCTTGACAATGAGTACATCTTAACCTTCTCCTTTGCTCTTTAGTAAGCCTAGGTTTAAATTGTCCATTCTGACCTACATCTTGTCTGTAACCAGTAGGATTCTTAGCAAATTGCCCTGCATTCAAGCTCAACAACCCACTGGAATCATATGTTGAACTAGTCAGCTGTTTTCTATCCTTAACTTGAACAACCAAAGAATAAGCCTTATCTATATCTGGTAGTGGATCTAACATCATAACTTAATCACATACTGCCTCATATTCCTCATTTAGACCTTCCAAAAACTTCATCAGTCTTTGTTGTTCCTCTCTACCAACTACCTGGCCTCTAGCTCTACAAATACAATCAATAGGTGCAACACAGCATCAAGCTCATCCCAAAGGGCAACCAAACTATTGAAATATTCCAATACACTCTGGCTTCCTTGTGTATATTTAAAAATCTCTCTCTGTAACCTAAAGACCTTTGGACCATTTCTTCTACCAAATCTCAATGTTATAGCCTTCCACAATTTAAGAGTATTATCAATATGTGTGAAAGCATTATCAAATTCCTTGGAGATAGAATTAATAATCCACGCAGATATCATAAGATCAACCTTCAACCAACGTTTATAATAAGAGGAAGTTGGAAGCGGTTCTGGAAAAGTTCCATCAATCAATTCCAGTTTGCTACGAGTTGCTAAAGCTCTCCTAATAGATCGACTCCAGTTCACGAAGTTAGTACCTGTAAGCTGAGCAGAAACCAGCTGCATTCAAGGATGATCCGATTTCTCAAGGTGTAAGATCTCTCGTGCTTCTCGGACAGTAAATCCTGGTGGTGGAACGATATCATCATCATCTCCATCATCAAATCCACCGCCACTTGGTCCTCCACTTGGTCCAGATCCAGTATGAGGAGGTCCTCGATTTGGTCCTGGTCCTTCGCGATTCTCTGATTCATCAGAATCCTCACCACTATTCTTCACAGCAAACGCGTGAGCTACTTCATCCTCCACTCGACGCTCCCACACTTCTCTCCGTTGTTGCTTCACCATCGAAACAACAGATCCAGCTGAAAATCAGAGTAAGCTTAAGGGAAAACCCTAAATTCCTGCTCTAGATACCATGTAGAATTCGAGAGAGAAAGGAGAGAGATGGAAGCAGAAAATATCTCATTTCATGTATAGAATGCAAATACAGCAAAATTCTACAGAGTACAATACAGTTAGTACTGTATATATACAGTACTAACTTCCTTGAAAACGTGAAACAGGAAACTAACAAAAACGTATAACAACTACTACTTAACACTACAAACTAATCTCCGCCGTTGATCTTTAGTAAAGATCAACGACTCTTATTTAAAATCTTCCACGTCAGCTAAGGCGCCAAAAAAAAAAAATTAAATCCCTTCAACCTTCATCTTCTTCATCGGACCAGCTCCTTCATCTCCAGCTTCACACAAATCTTCTCACTGGTTTTACATAGAGCTGCACGCACCTCATCCATAACACCATCAACACTAAGCTCTTGAGTGCTACTTCTACACGGTGAGCAATTTCACTGAGAACTGTCAGCTTGCTAGATCCAATGGTCCTTCCCATGTTTGATACTCCCTCTGTCTCATTGAGATATGAACCTTTTGTTTTGGAAAATTAAGACATAAATGATAATAATGTGTTAAAGTCATTGATAGTAGGTTAAAGTGATGTGCATGAATTTTTTTCGGTTAGAATTTTTTTATCTAAAAACATGTCCCTATATTAGTGGAACGTAAAAAAAGATATGAATTTTTTATTAGTGGGACGGAGGGAGTAGAATTAAAGAAGATAAAACTAAATAAGTATCACTCCAAATAAACCTACTAGTATATCTCAATTTTTATTCGAGACTCACGAGGCATCGTTAGGACTTAGGATACTATCCATTTTCCTTCGATCATAGATTTCAATTTCGATATTTTCTCATTGCCAACTTTAATTATACTCTACCATGATCGTAGGCACAATTAATGTGTTTAATTGGTATTGTATCGGTGTTATATTTATATTTTTATTAAAAGTTTAATTTTTTAATATGTTAGAGTATATATTTAAATTATTTAATTTATTAGTATTATTATCATGTTATCTGTGAACATATTAAGCGTGTCTTCGGTGACATTAGAGCATTACTCTACACTTTGAACTTATATATATGTGTGTGTATGTGTGTTAGAGGCAATATAAAATTTACCCATTTAAGCTAGTGGGTTTCAAATTATGCCCACCAAGTTCAGTGTTCTAAAAATCGGTCTAGACGGCTGCCTAGACACTAGGCAGTGCTCGGCCGTCTTGATTTTATGCTAGGCGGCCTCTTCTAGGCGGCGATGAGTAATTCCTCGGCTAGGCGGCCCTAGGCGGAGCTGGACGGAGTTGGACGGGCTGGGCTGGGTAATTAGGATTTAGGATTAAATTGAATTTTAAAATTTTATAATTTTCAATCAAGCTTGTTGTCACCCCTCCTTGTTTCCTTCCGTCCTTATAGATTTCTTTTACACTATGAATATTTTTGTTGACTTTGATTTTATTATTTATGTAAAAGACTGCTAAACTTGTAGAATTTGAACTATTAATTAGCATATTATATAATTTATATGTGTTGAACCTCCTTTAATCATAAATTAGTAGATGAACATATATGAGTAAATGATATATACTTTGTATTATAGGGTGTTGTGTAAATATAATAATAATAAAAATATATAAAATAGCTCATATTTTCCTAGCCAGCATAGACGTTAATTGGCAGCCCGACGCCCGTCTAGCGTCTAGCGTATTTCAGAACATTGCCACTAACATAACTATGTCAAAATAATACCCAACTTTTCATTGTAAGACCAAAATGTCCCTAATGAGATTGACTTTGACTAATATTTGACATTTTATTTTATTTTTTCATTTGTTCTGAAGTTTCTTTTACGTTTTTTCTCTCGATTTTCTAACATTTTTTATTTTTTGATTCTATTAATATTATTATTTTTTGTAATGTTTTAGACGTTTTATACATTTTTTTTGGAATTTTTTTTTGGAATTCTTTTACGCTTCTCTTTTTTCTTTTCTTTATTAATCTTGACACTATTGGCCCTATTGATGCCTAATAGCATCAATAGTCTTAATAGTTCAAACTGCAACACTCAATTCAATTCATATAATCATACTAAAAGCAAAATTTCTATCGGGAACCCTCTGCACTTGTTTTGATGATATTTCTCAAAACACACTTCGGCATTTTTCATTACATAAGATAACAAGTTGTCATATCCAGGTGGGATAGAGTTCTGCTAACTTTTTATGTCTTGAGGTTGTTCTCCATCAAGGGACCAGGTTGTTGTCTATAACGACCTTTCCTATAAAAGAGATCAGCTAGTTTGTTTGTTAGCTTATCTTAGTAGGTACTTGATATATGTGAAATTTACTCGGTTTTCATAGTAAAAAAGAGTTGATTTTGAGTCTCGATAGTGTATTATTGTCTATGATTTGTATGGTTTACGTTGTATTGGATATTATTATGCTTGTGGGTATTTTGTTGTGTTTTTAGGCATATTTTGAGGTTAAAACCCCGAGACGAGACAAGGAGAAAAGAATCGAAGGAAGAATCTAAGTTTGGAGTCGAGATGAAGACCTCTCGATCGAGAGGGCTGTCGAGAGGACACCTACTGGATCTTACTTTCGATCGAGAGCAAAACCTGACCTCTCGACCAAGCTCTCGATAGAGAGGCCTTTCGATCGAGAGAGATTGGCGGTCGAGAGGGTGTTCCAGCCGAGAAAGTGGACTCCTTTTTGAACTATATTTCCTTGTAGTATTTCACCTATATATATTCCTTAGTCTAGCATTGTAAACCCTAACTAACTAACTAGCTCATACATTACTTTACTTTATAGCTTTTATTTTCTGTCTTTCGTTAGTTTGTATTCGACTTTGGAGATTATTCAAGTTTTATTCAAGATTCAAGATTCAAGATTCAAGATTCAAGTTTTTCGCGTGTTCAAGATTCAATTCCAAGTTTTTCTTACTCTTACTTTTAATTATGTTCTTTCAATTTATTTTGTTTATGTTTGCTTTAATTATGTCTAGGTAATTTTCTTAGTTGATTTTAGGGTTTGAATGCCTAATTGAATTTATGTGAGTACTTTTAATTACGATTAGCCTGCCAATCTAGATGCATGTTTCATGGTGCTTATTCTCATGCATGATTACTTGATCACTAATTGTGTATGCATAGTTATGTTTTTATGCCCTAGCCGGATAATTGCGTAATTGATCTCATGAATACATTGTATGATGATTTAATTGTCTTAGCCGAAGTTATTATCATAGGTCTACATATAGTCGATATAGGTGTCGTAGTTGAACCTTATTGATTGCATTTATCGATACTTGTTCTATTTTGCGTTTGATTTGATTTCTATGAGACCGAGAGAAGATTAGGATCTTATCGAGTACTGACTATCTATACTGCCTTAGCCAGAGTGTTAGGTTATTTTCGTGTATCGCGTCTAGATTGGATTAAATTGGTTAATCGGGTTCTTTGTTACTTGCATAGATTTGATTAGGTAGGCTTCCTTAGAATCAACGTTTGTTCCTTATTTGATTTTTCTTTATTGAGTTATTTGCTTATTTGTTATTTTCCTTTTTTGGTTATGTGTTTTCTTATTTGTTTACTTCCTAATTTATTTTTTTGTGTTCTTTTATTTCTTTTATTTATTTGCCTATGATTATAATACCACATCCCTAAATTCTTAATTTCTTAAACATCAGTTTAGTTCTAGAGTAGAGTTATTGTGTCTGTTTTCGATTTGTCAATCCCTGTGGATACGATACTCGTACTTCTTTATACTATACCTATTTTTGTGTGGTAGAAATAGTGCGATCAAATTTTAGCGTCGTTGTCGGGGATTGATTAGATTTCATACGCATATTTTGAAATAGAATTAATAGGTGATTTAGGCGCTTTTATTTTTTTTGTTTTTGGTTATTGATGATCTAACTTCTTCTTTCTCTCTCTTCTTTGTTTTTAGGTAGTGCATGTACACTAGATCTAAGGGGATAGATCTTATTCCGATATATTTGTAACTCGAGCGATCACTAAGGAGGAAGAAGAGGCAGGCGAAGGGGACAATCAAGATTGATACACCACCCTCTTCACCACCGGATTCACCATGGAGTCAAGATTCAATGGGGGATCGAGAAGTGAGGAGGACTTTGAACGATCAGTTCAAGCCGGTCGTTGATCAGTTTCAGCAAGGAGGATGGGGGACCACGGACGCTAACAACTACGAGATCAAGACGTCCCTCATCAACATGGTGCAATCTAACCAATATGGAGGCACACCAATGGAGGATCCAAATGCTCACTTGAAGCAGTTTTTGGATATTTGTGCAACATACAAGGCCAATGGAGTTTCTTCGGATTATCTCAAGCTTAGTTTGTTCGTGTGGTCTCTCAAGGACGATGCGAGGGAGTGGCTTGATGGATTGGATAAGAAGGAGATCACGACTTGGAGTGATATGTGCACGAAGTTCTTGAACAAGTTCTTCCCACCTTCGAGGGCTCATAAGCTTATCAATGAGATCAACCAATTTCAACAATATGAGGATGAGCACTTTTATGAAGCTTGGGGAAGATTCAAGAGATTGTTGAGAGCATGCCCGAATCATGGAATTAGCAAGGAAGATCAAATCACATGCTTTTATCGTGGTTTGAACAAAATGTGCAAAAAGGAGCTCGACTATGCTTCTAACGGAGGATTTTTGAACAACGAGTATGATGTGGCTATGGAGATTATTGAGCTTACCGTTAATTCGAGTTATGAAGAGGCTACTAACAGATGCGTTGGAAGGAGGAGAGTTGCAACTATTGGGATCGATACTTACGATGATTTGATGGAGAAGTACACGAAAACGGCAAAGGAGTTGGATACCGTCTAGAAAGGAGTGTTTCGGTGCGTTGCTATAGTTGAGGAACAAGCACCCCTAACCGAAGGGGAAGATGTCAATTTTGTGCAACAAGGTGGCAAGTGGCAACCAAATCAAGGAAACAAGTGGCAAGGAGGACAAGGAGGCCAAGGAGGTTCGAATTACCAAGGAGGCTACATGAAGCCTTATGTTCCCAACAACCGTAACCATCCGAACCTCTCTTACGCCAACCCAAATAACGCTTTGCAACCACCTCCCGACTTTCATGTTGAGAATGGAGTCATCCAAGAGCCAAAGAAGGAGATGTCAACCGACGAATTGATTCGACACTATATGGCTCAATCAAAGACGAGGATGGAGCAACAAGACGCGAAGTTGAGCACATTGGAGCTTACTCAAACTACTTTGAGCAACAATTTGGGGAGTAGCTTTAATGCCTTAACCAAGCAAATGCAAATGTTGGAGACGCAAGTGAGTCAATTAGACAATGCTCGAGGAGGAGTCCATTAGCCCGGCCAATTCCCAAGCACAACCGAACAAAACCCGAAGAATCATCAAGTTCATGCTATTGAGCTTCGGAGCGGCACTCGGTACACAAATCCATCATTGGAAGCTGAAGATACTGGAGAAAGAAGCCACAAAGATTCGGAGTTCGAGGAAACGAGAAGACGAAGTCCAAAATCAGGACCTCTTGACACCCCTCTCGATCGAGTGGCCGATCGAGAGGTCAACATTGGAGTCCAGAAGGCTCCTCTCGATACTCCTATCGATCGAGAGGAGGATCGATAGCTGTTCGACGAGGAGATACAATGCGACCCTCTCGACACCTCTCTCGATTGAGAGGCTGGTCGAGAGGCTGCCCAGAAAAGTCAGAGGAAACCTCTCGACACCCCTATCGATCGAGATGGGGGTCGAGAGGTCAAAGCTCGAGGTTAGAAGGTACCTCTCGAGACCTCTCTTGATCGAGAGGGTGGCGAGAGGGTGCAGCTCCGCACCAATTCCCGACTTATGTTCCGAAGGCCCCTTTCCCTCAACGATTGGCCAAGACGAAGCAAGACGAGAAGTATCGACGTTTCTTGGAGATACTTCAAAAGGTCAACATCAACATCCCGCTTCTCGATGCTCTTCGAGACATGCCCAATCACATGAAGTTCATCAAGGATGCGATGTCGGGAAAGAAAAAGTGGGGGAAGTTTGAGACGATCAACCTAACAGAGGAGTGCGGCGCGGTGATTCAAAAGAAGCTCCCATTGAAGCAAAAGGATCCCGGGAGCTTCACAATAGCATGCAAGATCGGTGATCACGTCTTCCAAAATGTCCTTTGTGATCTTGGTGCTAGCATCAATTTGATGCCCCTCTCTATTTTCAACCGGCTCAAGATTGGAAAGATGAAGCCGACAACTATCTCCCTACTCATGGCGGATCGTTCCGTTTCTTATCCAAGGGGGATAGTCGAAGATGTGCTCATACAAGTCCACAACCTCGTCTTTCCGGTGGATTTTGTTGTATTGGATATGCCCGAGGATGCAAATCAACCTTTGATCTTAGGACGGCCATTCTTAGCTACGGGGAGAGCATTGATCGATGTCCAAGATGGAGACCTCACCTTTCGAGTCAATGGAGAAGAGTTGAAGATCTCAATCTATGAAGCCATGAAGAGACCCGACGATCAACATGAGGATATCTTCTCCATCGAGACATTAATACCACCTACTTCGGAGGAGGCACTCAACCATTGCATCTCAAACTCTCTTTATGCCTACTCGGAGTTAGATGAAGCTTGTGACGAGATTCTTGAGTACCTCAACCAATTGGAGGCGAACCAACCATCACCCAACCACAAGGAAGCTCTCTACCTCGACATCAATAAGAAGGTGGATGATGAAGTTCTCGAAGAGGAGGAGAAGAAGAGTGCAGCCCCTAAGGTGGAGTTGAAGCCACTACCGGAGCATCTCAAGTACAAATTTTTGGGAGAAGAGAAGACGTACCCGGTGATCGTTTCTTCTCAATTGACGGAGACGAACACGGACAAGCTATTGAGGGTCCTACGGAAGCACAAGTCCGCGATTGGATGGACGATTGCCGACATCAAAGGTATTAGTCCTTCAATTTGTATGCATAGGATATTGCTTGAAGATGATCATCGCCCAAGAGTTCAACCCCAAAGGCGATTGAATCCGGCTATGCAAGAGGTCGTGAGGAAGGAAGTGATGAAGTTGCTAGATGCTGGCATGATCTATGCCATCTCGGATAGCGAGTGGGTGAGCCCTACTCAAGTGGTGTCAAAGAAAGGAGGCATGACGGTGATCAACGATGAGAAGGGGGAGCTAATAACGACGAGGCTTGTCACGGGATGGCGAGTTTGCAACGATTATTGCCTTCTCAACGCAGAAACTAGGAAGGATCACTTTCCCCTCCCGTTCATGGATCAAATGCTCGATCGATTGGCCGGACATGAGTACTATTGCTTCCTCGACGGATACTCCGGCTACAATCAAATTGCCATCGCTCCGGAGGACCAACATAAGATGGCATATACAGGCCTATATGGAGTCTTCGCTTATAGGAGGATGCCGTTCAGGTTATGCAACGCTCCGGCCACGTTTCAATGGTGCATGATGGCCATCTTCCACGTGTTGATCGAGAACATAATGGAGGTATTCATGGACGATTTTTCAGTTTTTGGCTCTTCGTTTGATCAATGCTTGGAGAATCTAGCCACGGTGCTTCAAAGGTGCGAAGAGACGAATCTCATTCTCAATTGGGAGAAGTGCCACTTTATGGTGCAAGAAGGGATCGTGCTCGTCCACAAGGTGTCTTCACAAGGATTGGAGGTAGATCGAGCCAAAGTTGTAGCCATCGAGAAGTTGCCACCACCAACCAATGTCAAATCGGTGAGGAGTTTCTTGGGACATGCCGGCTTCTATAGGAGATTCATCAAGGATTTCTCGAAGATCACAAAGCCGCTATGTGGATTGCTCGAGAAAGACGTCAAGTTCGTGTTCGATGGAGATTGCTTGGAGGCCTTCGAGAAGTTGAAGAAGGCGCTTATCTCTACTCCCGTCTTGGTTTCACTGGATTGGAGTGCCCCGTTTGAGCTCATGTGCGATGCAAGCGATTGGTTTATAGGAGCGGTTTTGGGGCAGAAAAGGGAGAAGCTTTTCCGAGTGATCTACTATGCTAGCAAGACGTTGGACTCGGCTCAAAGGTACTACACCACCACGGAGAAGGAGTTACTTGCGGTGGTCTATGCTTTCGACAAGTTTAGGCCTTATTTGGTGGGATCTCACACGATTGTGCACACCGACCATGCCGCCATTCGCTATCTTTTCAACAAGAAGGACTCGAAGCCAAGGTTAGTTCGCTGGATTTTGCTTCTTCAAGAGTTAGACATGGAGATTAAGGATAGGAAGGGATGCGAGAACGTGGTAGCCGATCATCTCTCAAGATTGGAGCAACCGGTGGAAGGAGAAGATTCGAGGATTGTCATCAAGGAGAGCATTCCCGATGAGCAGATTTTTGAGATTGACGAGTACATTGCCAACTACTTGGTGATACATCATGTTCCCAAAGATCTCTCGTCTCACCAAAAGAAGAAGTTCCTCCACGACTGCAAATTCTATTATTGGGATGATCCATACTTGTACCAGAGGTGTGCCAACGGAATCATTAGGCGATGTGTTCGACAAACGGAGTGGAAGAAGATCATCGAGGATTGCCATAACGCTCCGAATGGGGGACACTTCGAAGCAAATCGTACCGCCTTCAAGATTTTTCATAGTGGTTTTTATTGGCCTTCGATTTACAAGGATTGCCATGCTTATATCAAGGCGTGTGATTGATGCCAAAGGATGGGGAATATTACGAAGAAAGACGAGATGCCGCAGCCAATGTTCTAAAAAGCGCTAGGCGCTAGTCGGGCGGTGGAGGGGTGACTAGCGCCTAAGCGGCTAGGCGGGAGCCTAGGCGGGCCCTAGGCGGATTCGAACTATAATGCTTATTTTTACTATTCTTACAATATTGTTGCCAAATTTATAATAAATACACATACTATGACAATTGATAGGTTAGTTTCATAATTATAAATCCAAAATCATACATAGAGTAACATAGTTTGCCTAAAACTAGATTAATTAACACACATACACTATTGATTAAGCTTCAAGAGCGGCTCGTTGGGTATCGCATAGAGCCTAGGCGGATTACATATTAGTCGAGCGGCGAGGCACTGACTAGCGCCTAGGCGCCGCCTAGGCGGACCTAGGCGGCGTCTTTTAGAACACTGGCCGCAGCGCACTATTATGGAGGTGGAACTCTTTGATGTTTGGGGGATCGACTTCATGGGTCCCTTCCCCAAGTCTCAAGGCTTCTCTTATATTCTACTTGCGGTGGAGTACGTCTCTAGGTGGGTCGAGGCCATTCCCACAACAAACAACGATTCGAAGGTGGTGATCAAATTCCTCCAATGGAATATCTTGTCTCGGTATGGAACTCTGAGAGCTTTGCTTAGCGATGGGAGGAGACACTTCAACAATCGTTGGTTAGGATCGCTTCTTGCGAAATATGGAGTCAAGCACAAGGTTACGACGCCCTACCACCCTCAAGCCAACGGTCAAGCCAAGTTAGCCAATTGAGAGATCAAGCAAATCTTGGAGAAGACCGTTACCAACAAGAAGGAGTGGGCGAAGTACTTAGACGACGCACTTTGGGCCTATAGGACATCCTTCAAGATGCCAATTGGGAGGTCTCCATATCAATTGCTATTTGGTAAATCTTGCCATTTACCAATGGAGTTGGAGCACAAAGCTTATTGGGCGACGAGAAGGATCAACTTCGAGTTCAAGGAAACCATGGGTCAAAGGTGTGATGATTTGCTAGAGCTCGATGAATGGAGAAACGAATCATTCGAGAACTCGAGGATTTATAAAGAACGAGCCGCAAAATTCCACGACTTGAGCATTCGAAAGCGTATGTTTGAAATTGGTGATGATGTTCTTGTATATAATTCTCATCTTCATTTATTTCCAGGAAAATTGCAAAGTAAGTGATCCAGGCCGTTCGTTATATACAAGGATTTAAAGAATGGAGCATTTGAAGTGTTGAAGAACGACGGTGAAAAGTTCGTAGTGAATGGACATCTACTCAAGCACTATTTCAAACTGTTGCCTCTCTATCCAACGAAAGGGACCATTAATCTTGAGGATCCGAGCTAGAAATGAGGTATGGTCGGGCTAAAGACGTTAAACTTAGCACTTGTTGGGAGGTAACCCAATATTCGTATCGTGTTTTTAAATTTTATTTTTAGAGTTGTAGTTAGATTTTTCATATTTTCGAGTCATACCCCTTAATGTACTAACAAATTTGAATTTGAAGTGTAGAAAACAATTTTCGAGCAACCCTCTCGACACCTCTCTCGATCGAGAGGTAGATCGAGAGGGTGAAATTTGTCTTCCAGTAGGGTCCTCTCGACACCTCTCTCGATCGAGAGGTTGATCGAGAGGATCTGAAATATTGTGCCCAGGTTTTCACATGATACCTCTTGATCGAGACACCTTTGTTTACGATCGAGAGGGTAGGACAGTAGATGCAGAAGTTGTCCTCTCAATCGAGAGGCCGGTCGAGAGGTCAAAAAGCGTGATCCAGTAGCACCCTCTCGATAGACCTCTCGATCGAGAGGCCTGTCGAGAGGGTCGTTGACGATGCAAAATCTGACTTTGACCAGGTTTTCCTACCCTTTTAAATATACCTTATGCACGAAATTCACATACCAAACACACACAACTCACAAACTCTCTTCAAGAACACAAGCACCCATCAATTTCTCTACTCAATTCATCGAAAGGTACTCGATTTCTTGCCCTCTTTCTATTAATTCTTGATCCTGTACATGAATTCCCATGTTTTGACCGATAGAATTTCATTTTTGATGGTTAAATTCTTGAATTGATAGATAGGGTGTTGGATTGAGGATTGTTGATAGAATTCATGAATTAGATTGATATATTTGAATGAACTGGATTCCATGATGATTGTGAGGATGAATGCATGTTAATTTTCGATTGAGTCTCCTAATTTGTCTATGAATTGTTGAAGATTGGTTGAAATTTATATGCATTGGATTGAGAATGTGTTGTGTAGTTCATGGAGGATGAATAAATTATGTGTATTTGATGTGTGGATTTATTGGTATGAAATTGAGTTGATAATGGGGGAGGATCGAATTTGGTTGAAGTTTGGGGGAAGATTTGTTTGAAATTGCTAAACTCTTGTAACTCTAGTACTAACTTGTTGAATTTTTAGGTACTAGAATGGCTCTGGATAAAGGAAAGAATGTTGCTTCAACCTCTTCAAGCAAAGGAAAGGGAAAGGAGAAGGCAAAGGAGAAGTACAAGAACGACAAGACCATCCCGGAGAATAGAGCACCGGTTGCGAGGCCTATCCCGTCCAATTTGGACCCGAAAGCGTTCAAGTTGAAGCTTGCTACGGCGGAGGCAAAAAGAAGGTGGTCCCATCTTGTGCATCTCAAGCACAAGCATTGCCGTTTCCTTCACCAAGAGATGATTGCGTCCATGGGGATCGCGGACGAAGTAATCCATCTAATGCAAAGAGGAGGCTTCACCAGTATCTTCCAAGGGAACCATTTGACGTACCATATCTTGACGGTGGAGTTTCTTTCTACATTGGTGGTGGAAAGGGTCAATCAAGTGCCTATCGCTATTCGGTTTCAATTGGGTGGACAACCGAGGGAGCTAACAACGGATCAACTTGACGATATCATTGGAGGAGACAAGAATGGCGAGTACTTGGGTAATCATCACCCGACCTCCAAGATTTGTGGCAACACTTTGTGGACTACGAAGAGAAGGTGAAGAAGTCCTACAATCCGGAGATTGCAAATGCATCTTCAATTCAGAATCCCATGAATCGGTACTTCCATTGGTTGATTTCTTGCACCATCCACTCCCGCCACGACTCCGACACTTTCCTAGCTACCGATGCACATCTCCTTTGGGCGGCCTATCAAGGACACTCTCAAGACGCAACCCTCTATCTTGTGGATCATATGGAGAGCCAAACATATCTCTTTGGTGGCCAAAAGATTGGAATCGGGGCATTTGTTAACCCGATTGCCAATCACTTCAATGTGGTGATTAGAGAGCACCCGGTGTCCACATCAATTTATGTGGATAGAAGGACGTTGGAGCTAGCAAGGATGATATCCTACGATCAATCCGGGTGGTACTTCAAACTCCATGGATTGAGTGGAGTTCGCCTCTTCCCGTTGCCAAATGCCTACTACACCATGGTGATGGACAACGAGTACCACTTACGAGGGAATGGGAGGATGAATTCCCCGGGCCACAAGCAACTCATGTAGGCCGAAGGAGGACCGAAGCCACAAGAAGGAGGCCACTTTGGAGGAGGTGACGATGAAGAAGAGGAAGAGGAAGAAGCCGAGCAAGAAGAGCAACAAGAGGAGCAACAACAACAAGAAGAAGATGAAGGTGAAGGTGGAGGTCCACAACCGGCCTTCCAAATGTCCGCCCCGAATTTTCATGAGGCGATGCGAGGTTACCACGAAGAAAACTCGCAATTGTTCGACAACTACCACTTGCTTTATCGGCAATATGTCGGTGAACAAGTGGAAGGGATTCGACACAAAGTGGGGACTTTGAGGACGGAGGTTGGAGCCCTTCGCAACACCTTCATAACATTTTTTGAGGAGGAGAGATAAGCTCGGGAATTGGAGAGGAAGAGACGAGGAGATGAGAGGGCGTACCAAGAGCAATATTGGAGAATGATGCACGACATGCATCAATTTTATCCCTACTACCCGGAGGGGTACCAAAGGTACGATCCTAACAACCCACTTCATCCTCCCTTTCCATGAGTTTCATTGAGTTAACTTAACCTTACTCCTTTTCTTAAACTTATTTCTTTGCTATGCTTTGATATAAGTTTGGGGGAGGGAAAGAGTGTCTAAGTTAACCCAATTTATGTGTTTTCTTGTTTTTAGAGACTTTTATTTGTTTAGTTTCATTTTGGGGTAGTAGTAGTTTTATTTTTGTTGAGTCTTTTATTTTCGAGTCTTAGGTTTAAATCGAGTCGAATAAGCATGTGATTATAGTGTTGTGAATTTGGCCTATGATAGAAATTCTTGTGGATTTTTGAAGAAAAATTCATGATCTTTATTATGCATGGAACCTTGGCGAAGCGACGCATTTTATTTGATGAATTTGAAGTGTGTTGTGATGTCGGGAACTAGTTAGTTTGAACCCGTGAGATTTGAGCTATTTGTGCATATTTATGCCTATTCTTTGATTGAGTGATCATGCTTTCTTCATCGTTTCTAGAACTTGCCTTATTTCTCCGTCAAGACCTTAGTATATTTATGAACTAGGAGATGATCTTAGGCCATTCTTTCTTAGCCACATGATTCTTATACACTAACCTTGTTCATAAATCTTTGTTTACCCCATTTGAGCCTTTTAAAAACATTTCTTTCTTAAACTTGGATGATAGGAGGTTTGGATGATTAAGGGTATCCTTAGTAGTTGTAGTTGGTGGTATGGAAGGAGTTGAATAGAATATCTTATTGTGGTGGAAAAAGAGAAGAAAAAGAATTTTTAAATGTTTGTTTAAGTATAGTTGGTTATCCCTATAAGCTTAAATAAAAAAAGTTGTGAAAAAAAAAAAGGAATTTTTTTTTAGAGCTTTTGTGTATCTTTAGTGAAATCATTCTTATTTGAGCTCTAGGAAAAAAAAAGAGAGAAAAAGAAAAAGAAAAAAATTGAGCATAAGGGGATAGTTAGCTTTGAGTTATATTGTTGATTCTTTGAGCATCTTGAGTTTTGTAGTTGGTGTGTTGGATGGTAGAAGATGGAGTAAAAACCCATACTTTGTTTGGAGTTGAAAAGAGGTTGATGATTTGGAGCATTTTGAGTCACTTAGCCTATACATTCCCTACCTTAACCAATGTCCCTACATTACAAGCTTATAAAAAGACCTTTTTTATTCTAGTTTGTAAGTATTACATTAGGTGGAGATGTTGAGATTGAGGGCAAGCCTATGGTAAACATTGATGTTTACCATATGATGTGCATTAGTTATAGCATTGATGTTGAGTGAACCCTATGATGTGCATTATTATATATATCTTTTCTTTGAGAGAGTTGAGTGTTCACTTATATATTCACAAGTTCACATGTTTGAGAGGGTTCTTTGATTGATTGGCATGCTTTGGGTTTGTTGAGTAGATTGTGTTATTGATGCTAAGGTTGTGTGCATAATTTTGATCATGGGAAAGTTGGTTTTTGAAAAAGTTTTGAGGCCTATATAGTTCACAATGCTAGAGTCTATTGTTTATGTTGTTTTGGTATTTTTCGGGACGAACAATGTTTAAGTTTGGGGGATTTGATATATGTGAAATTTACTCGGTTTTCATAGTCAAAAAGAGTTGATTTTGAGTCTCGATAGTGTATTATTGTCTATGATTTGTATGGTTTACGTTGTATTGGACAATATTATGCTTGTGGGTATTTTGTTGTGTTTTTAGGCATATTTTGAGGTTAAAGCCCCGAGACGAGACAAGGAGAGAAGAATCGAAGGAAGAATCCAAGTTTGGAGTCGAGATGAAGACCATTCGACCAGCCTCTCGATCGAGAGGGCTGTCGAGAGGACACCTACTGGATCTTACTTTTGATCGAGAGCAAAACCTGACCTCTTGACCAAGGTCTCGATCGAGAGGCCTTTCGATCGAGAGAGATTGGCGGTCGAGGGGGTGTTCCAGCCGAGAAAGTGGACTCCTTTTTGAACTATGTTTCCTTGTAGTATTTCACCTATATATATTCCTTAGTCTAGCATTGTAAACCCTAACTAACTAGCTAGCTCATACATTACTTTACTTTATAGCTTTTATTTTCCGTCTTTCGTTAGTTTGTATTCGACTTTGGAGATTATTCAAGTTTTATTCAAGATTCAAGATTCAAGATTCAAGTTTTTCGCGTGTTCAAGATTCAATTCCAAGTTTTTCTTACTCTTACTTTTAATTACGTTCTTTCAATTTCTTTTGTTTATGTTTGCTTTAATTATGTCTAGGTAATTTTCTTAGTTGATTTTAGGGTTTGAATGCCTAATTGAATTTATGTGAGTACTTTTAATTACGATTAGCCTGCCAATCTAGATGCATGTTTCATGGTGCTTATTCTCATGCATGATTACTTGATCACTAATTGTGTATGCATAGTTATGTTTTTATGCCCTAGCCGGATAATTACATAATTGATCTCATGAATACATGGTATGATGATTTAATTGTCTTAGCCGAAGTTAGATTATCATAGGTCTACATATAGTCGATATAGGTGTCGTAGCTGAACCTTATTGATTGTATTTATCGATACTTGTTCTATTTTGCATTTGATTTGATTTCTATGAGACCGAGAGGAGATTAGGATCTTATCGAGTGACGATCTATACTGTCTTAGCCGGAGTGTTAGGTTATTTTCGTGTATCGCGTCTAGATTGGATTAAATTGGTTAATCGGGTTAATTGTTACTTGCATAGATTTGATTAGGTAGGCTTCCCTAGAATCAACGTTTGTTCCTTATTTGATTTTTCTTTATTGAGTTATTTGCTTATTTGTTATTTTCCTTATTTGGTTATTTGTTTTCGTATTTGTTTACTTCTTTATTTATTATTATTTTTTTTTTGTGTTCTTTTATTTCTTTTATTTATTTGCCTAGGATTATAATACCACATCCCTAAATTCTTAATTGCTTAAACATTAGTATAGCTCTAGAGTAGAGGTATTGTGTGTGTTTTCGATTTGTCAATCCCTGTGGATACGATACTTGTACTTCTTTATACTATACCTATTTTTGTTTGGTAGAAATAGTGCGATCAGTACTCCAGCAAGATCTCAAGTTTAATATCAACCTGCAGGATTCTACCTCAGGTTGTTGATCTACCTCCATAGATCAACCTGCCACCTAAGTTGCCACGTCAGTTGCAAGCTACGATGAAATCTCACGTGGAGTGTTGAGTTAGCCTACAACGGCTAGTGCCACGTCAGCAAGCCTCCAACGGCTAGTTGTCACGTCAGCACAGACTCTAATGGCTAGTTTTCAAAACAACGCCTATATAAAGCCCTTCACTTCAACGGTGCAGCTTACAGGAAAATCAAGATCTAAAAGCCAAATCGTTGTAGAAATTCTCTCACAGTGTTCATCCAATTCAACACTCAAAATACGGTGACTTTTCCCAAGTGTGGAAGATCGAGAATTTCATCATTGTAATACCACTCTCAGCTCGTAGCGTTTACTGCTGTTTCGAGCCACTTTTATACACTCTCACATTTAGACTAGTGCTAGATAGTTGAGTTTGTAGATTGCTTTCGGTTGTAAATTCGAAGTTGTATGCTTGTACGAAACTGATACTCAGTCAGTATAAACAAGAGAGAAGTAGAATCCGAACGTAAAGGGATTCGTAGATCTAGCTTGATCTACAGTGGAAGTAGGAGAGTTACCTCCGAACCACGTAAAAGACTCTGTGTTCTTTACTGCTTTCTACAATCTTACCGTTGCATACTGTTCACAAGAACTGCTCATTATCATATTGCATACAACAACCTTCATCATAAGGGCTTAAAGGTTTTACATTAAAGAGTTTTTCAAAGCACAACCTTACTACCACCACATTCCGCACTTAGTCAGTTAGATAGATCAAGCTTGTTATCACAACGAGCTTGATAGATCAATCTGTCTCACTCTGTAAAGGACGACCTGACCAGCTCGTTCCTAAGACAATTTGTTTACGAAAAAAAAACGGTTGGCTATTGGTGTATTCCCCCCTCCCCCCCGATACCAACTAACTCTTTCTGGGACCAACAAGTTGTATCAGAGCAGTGGTTCTTTTGACCGGTGCTTTGCATACTAAAAGCTTTACAAAGTTTTTGGTCAATTAGAACAGATCCTAGTAAAATCTTTTTCATTCATTTCTCATACTATCATGGAGTCTTCATTGTTGAGAGTTTGCGAGGACTTTTCGGTCCAAGGCTATGAGGACTGGAGTTTTCGAATCAGAATGTGCTTACAAGCACATCACATTCTCATGTGGAATGTCATTGAAAATGTACACCCATTTATGATGATTATGTGGAAATCACGGGAAGCACACATGGTGAAGCTACTTATCAAAAGAAGTTGTGATTATAGTACCGAAGAAAGAAAAGAGGCAGGCCTTGACAATTATGCCAAGGGCCTCATTTCTAGCACTGTCAAAGGAATCTACCTTGCAAAAATTAGAAACCTTGAAACATCTAAAGAGATGTGGGATACTCTAAATGCTATCAGCCTGGGTTCTGAAGAGATTATATAAGGAGAACAAACTCTCCATTGCATGCAGCAAGTTTGACGATTTTAAAATGTTACATGGTGAGAACATTGAAGCGATGAAAAATCGTTTCACTAAGATTGTTCTTGTGGAAGAAGCGCTAAAATCAAATAAATATACACAGCGCGAAAAGAACTTGAAAGTGATAAGAGTTCTACCTGCCAACTGGCATGTATACTCGGCTCTACTTCCTTCACAATATGATTTTAACAGTCTCTCCACTGAGGATTTATTCGACATTCTCATTGGGAATGAATATGAGATGATCCGAATTCATGGATCATCACAACCTCAATCATCGAAAAAGACTGATGAAAAGAAAGATAAAGACGTTGCCTTTAAGGCAGAGGACATAAAAGAAACAATAATGCTATTTGGTCATAATGTGGCTGGCCACACAACGACATTTTTCATAATATACGTAATTTTAAAAATAGTAAATGATAACTATAATTTATTAGTTTAATATTTTAATTTAAAAATATTTTTTTCCCCAAAATTACATATTTTTTCTCTTTTTTCCTAGATAAAAAAGGTAATAAATCCTTTAAAATAGTAAAAATTATCAAATAATTAAAGGATTAATTTTAAAAAATACGTAAAAAATATGAAGTATCGCATTTTAAGTTTTTTATAATCTAAATTTTTTTGGCATAAATATATAAATTATTTGATACTAAAAAAATAAAAAAAAGTTAAATTATGGCCGGCCACATTATGGCCAAATAACATCACTCTAAAAGAAACATCACCCTCCCCCATTGATGAGGCTTTGGTCAAGAAAATTGACCAGCTGGCTATTGATGTAGCTATGTTCTCTAGAAGCAATGAAAAGCTTCTCGGAAAGGTCTCGAAATACAAGAGACTTTACCGATACAATAAAAGAAATTTCTCAAATCGAGCTGATGAATGCTCTGGCAAAAAGAGCGAAGGAAAACCCTCAAAATAAAACTCGACTAACACACCCGAAGGTGCTTGCTTTGGATGTGGAAGGCCAGGTCATTATAAGACAGATTGCCCTAACCTAACCAAGGCAGAACGTGAAGAGCTTCGAGCCAAATGAGATAAGAAGCTCAAGGAACAAAGAGCTGCCTTGCTAGCTGAAAAAGCAACTCAAGAGGCTCATCTCTCTAATAGCTTGACGAGTGATGATGATGGGTACATAACTTTTGAAGAAGAAGACGAAGATGAAAGCTTCGTTGGTGTTGGTCCCGGTTTGATAAGAGGATAACGCGGGGGGGGGGGGGGGGGGGGGGGGGGTGAGGGGGGTGAATACGTGTAATCGAAGTTTTACAACTTCTTTTCAACTTATCTCAGAGTATGCAAGCTTTGAGTCGCTTAATAACTTTAGACCAAACTGGAAGCTTGATCTTTAGTCAAGCTTATCTCTGGACCTAAGCGTACACTTGATCTCATAGTGACTTGCTTGCTAGAATGCGGAATTTAGTGAGCTAATATTTCCTAAGTATTTAAAGCTTCGTATTAGGTTTGTTTAAATGCTTGTGCACGAGTGAATAATCAAAGAAATAGATAATGAAAGCTTAAGAACAGAGATACGACACCAGTATTTATAGTGGTTCGGTGGTAAGACACCTACGTCCACTTTGTTCCACGTGGGAACTGCTTCTCTTCACTAAGAAACTTAGAGGATTACGGGTTCCTAAAACCTGGACAAGGATCGAGCTTCACTCGCTTGGATCCGAAACAACAACACTAGGGAGATTACGGGTTCTCTACAAAGACCTATCTAGGATCGAGCTTTACACAATCGAGGACAGTGTAAGCTTGGATCCGTACTCGACGATCGAGGTTTCTGCTATCAATGAAAGCAGAACCTTAGATCTTATAACAACCTTAAACACAAACTCTAACACTCTTGACAAGAACAAGGGTTTTGGTTTGGTTTGGAACCATTCTAAGTGAAGAACTCTGTACAGTGAATACAAAGGGTAGAGTTCTTCTCTAAGCTTGGATATTTATAGTGGCTTAGAATCTAGGAGTGAAGGTTGCAGAGAACAAGTTTCGATAATGCTGAAACTTGGAGAACACTTTGACAAGAACTCAGAAAATGAATGCTGGAAATTTGTGAGTGCTTGTTTGCTTGAGCGCTGGGAAATTTCGTAAGTGTTATACTTCTTCTCTTCTCTGCACTCCACTATTTATAGTGTGAGAGTTGGACTGGAGCCGTTTGAAGGTTGGTGGCTTTGTCCCTCCACACTTCGACAGTACTTGGCACCTTTTCAGATAGCTGTTTTTGTCTTCTTTCCGAAAATGGCTAAAAGCCAAGCGCAACAGTAACTGGAGCGTTCAGTACTGTAGCGGCGACTCTGTCGGTCAACCAAGTCAACTGTTTCGTCCAATCCTCTCTTGCCATGTGGAGATCTTCATTTAATGCGGCGGATCTCGCACTTGGCTGAGTTCAAACTCAAGTTTGAATCGAGGATGGTAGTTGTACTGTCGCTTTCAAGCGTTTAAAAGGGGCTCGCTTCGCTTTAGTCAGAGCACACGCTTTAGCGTAGTCGGGTTGACTCGCTTTGACTTTATCGTGAGCGCTCGCTTCTCTTCATCCGGGTAGACTTGCTTCGCTTCGATACACGCTCAAGTGAGTGGTCTTCTCGCTTCGCTTGAAAACCTGCAGTCTAAACCTAAAGCGACTAAAGTGAAAAATAAGCTTTCCTAACATAACAAGCTTGAAAAATTCCATCCTATCTAATCAAAATAGGGTCGCTTGGGAATAGGATTTACATAGAGGGTTTTGGGATCTAATCAAAATACATGACACATTTTATTAAAGTGTCCCGTTAAGTTCCCCCTTAACAAATAAATCCTTAACAATTCGCAACAGTTGGAGAACTATCAACAACAACCTCCACATCAGAACAAACAAAGGTAGATCCTCAAATTGTTCAAATATCTTTATCTGACAGTGATTGTGCAGATGAAGAAGAAGATCTATCCGAGGCCGAGTCTTGGGAAAAGATCAAGGAACAGATGAAGGAATATGCCGAGTTAGCTATTCTATTCAAAGAGGCTGTCGAAGATAACGCCAAGTTGATTGATCAAAATGAGAAATACAAGCATGCATTAGAAGAGAGATTAACTCCCTACGATGCTGAAAAGGAAAGAAAGATAGAAACCCTAAAGTCATAGGTTGACGATTTGAATTTACTGAAAAAGGAGCTCGTGGCCAGAGAACTCAAGAAAAACGAGTCTCTCAAAACAAAGGATGCCGAAATCCACAGCCTCACCTCCAAACTAGCTGATTTGATTGCTCGACAAGAGCTTTTGGTTTCAAATGAACAAAAACTACAAATCACTCTTAGTCAATTCATTAAGGATTATCATACCAAACCCTGCAGGTGGATTAAGTTTCGATACGATGAATAAGGAATGAATGGTACTACTCAGGAATGATAAAAGAGGTTGAATAACATAAGCAGTCAGAAGCTTTAAGTTAATCAACGGATGTGGGATATCTTAAATACGGGGGTCACTAAGTCTAATACTAGCCCTGAACTCAACAGGGGTAAAACAGGTAATTCAGTACTATTACTCTAGTGGAATGTTTTAGTACTTATGTACTAAATTATACTCTGGGCTGAGTATGGAGAATTTAGCCATTGGGAGGCCTCGGTTTTACCAGCTAGTAGATCTTTGATCTGGCCCAAAAAGCTCAATAGGCCACAATATAAGGAATAAGTGGGCCGTCATGTATTTGGGCCCAGTCTGGGGCGCCAACATAGCTCATGGACGCCTGGTCCATTAGTTGCAGGCCCGGCCTGCAACTTAAGCCCAAGTCTCACTTGGTCTCTCCTATAAATACCCCCTCAAGGCCTCATTTGACCTAAGTTTTGGAATAAACGAGTGCACTCTAAATATTCCACAAGAAAAAGGAGGCTAGGGTTTGAGAGAGAGATGGGCGGCGCCGGCGTTGAGTAGTACAATGGCAGATCACTTTCCGTGGCAGATTCCGAAGTTCGTTGTCCATCCAACGTCAGAATCGAGCAGGGATACAGATCAGAAGATCTATTCGCGAGTTCTCTTCAATCCTAAGGTAAAACGATCTGAACACCCTATGTTCCGCATTTAATTCATAGGAGCATGATATGATTTTTTGATAACTTAGTTAACCGAAATAGATCCTCGGGAACGAATCGATCTTCACCGATCCGGTTCCTTCACCCCATACACCAATATAACTCTTTCTGAGACCAACAATTTTAATATCTAAAATAAAATGCATGATCTCAAACAAGATGATGAAGAAACTCTAAATCAAAACTATACCTATTGGAACTTGTTGGTTGATAGGTGTTGGGAACCCTTTGTAGTTAATCTTTATGATGTTTCTCAAAACCACACTTAGGTATACTTCATTATAAGTTAAAGGTTGACAATTTGTTAGGTATAGTTTAGATTAACCATCTCTCAAGGCTAGAAAGGTTGTCTTATATGTAAAGGTCAAGACTGTTCTCAAACGGCCTTACCTATAGAAGGACAGTTAGTTATTATGTCAACTTGCTCTACAAGTACTCCAGCTCATTCTCAAGATCAAGACATTAAGCTGCTGGAAAGTATCTCAGGCCGATGATCTACCTCCGCAGGTCAACCTGCCACCTAAGCTGCCACGTCAGTTGCCAGCTAGGAAAAGACCCAATGGGAAGTGATGAGTCATCTCTAAAGGCTAGTTACCACGTCAGCAAGTCTCCAACGGCTAGTTGCCACGTCAGCACTGACTCCAACAACTAGTTTTTCAAACTACGCCTATATAAAGCTTCCCACTTCAATGGAATAGTTCTTATGGGAAATTCAATATTCAAAGCTTAGAACTACTGCGAAAATTCTATCTCATCGCTGATAGGAAATGGCCCATCTCCCTAGGCCCAATATAACCACTTCGGCAAAGGCCCACACGTCACCTCGGCAAATCCCAACAGAGGTAGTTCGGCCCAATGGCAGCTCGGCCCAGCCCAACAATAATCAGCCCAGATTCAGGCCCAGGGAGTTGAGCCCTAATAACAGAACGTGGAGTGATGGAGGCAGAAACGGCCACCACCCACGATCTCCATAATCCCACGTCCATCTCTCCCATGACGGACGAGGAATTTAGCTATAAATACTAGATAAATTGTATTGTAACACACTCATGCTACGTTGAATACAAAACTCTCTCTCTTTCTCCCCGTGGACGTAGATCTAACGATCGAACCACGTAAATCCCTTGTGTTCTCCATTTTCCTGCATTCAATTTCACAAACATAATCAATCCGAAGCCGAGCAGCGAATCTTGGATTCATCACTAGTGCTGTATGTGGGAACGATAAATTTGTCATTCGATTCCCATTTTCGTTGCTCAAACCACCATTCATGGCTCCCGGAAGACGACTGTTGCGAGGGACTCCATCCCGGAGTTCAGGCAGTGTTCCATGACACATGTGAAGCCATCGTAGACAGCATGAAGATCCCGCCGCCGCAGCGGCGGCCCCTGAAGAACAGTTGCACTTCGACGTTCCCGTCGATAACCAGGCCGGGAACGGAGAAGTCCCTCCTCTCAACGAGCATAATCCCGGAGAAGGCATCACAGCACCACCACCACCGCCCTCTCCACTAGTGCAGCAAGGCCAGACTCACCGTGGCCCTGTGAGCTCGCGCTTAGGACCTCGAGTTCACCAACCAACTCTCGAGGGTCACGTCGAGGACCTCACTTCGGATTGTGAGCGTGAGCTGTTCGAGCCCGGAGTTGCTCAGCGCCCATCCCCCGAGATTGAGGAGCTACTAAGGAATTACTTTACCACTACCCGAGGAAGAGAGTTCCTTAACCAATACGGAGAAGAGCAGAGAGCGCCCCATCTTGGTCCTGAGATCTGAGCTGTACCATATGGAATGCCCGGAGGACAGGACCTGCGACAACACCTCCAGCAAATCCGAGGTCAGCCCCAGGGAGTTCCTCCACCACCACCACCGCACTACGTGGCCGCACCTCCGCCACCCCACGGTGCTCCGCCCCACGGACACCTCGCAGGAGGCGCACAAATTTTTGATGCATTCGGCAGAATCGTCAGCCCTCTCTCCGAGGACATTCTCAACACACCTATGCCATATGGGTACAAGGTGCCGAACATCAAGCCCTACAACAGGATAGGAAATCCCAGCAACTTCCTAAGTCAGTTCAAGTACAGCATGTTGAAACAGAACTTGGGAAGTGTGCACATGTGCAAGCTTTTTCCCGAACTGCTGATCGATAATGCGCGTGAATGGTTCGATAGCCTACCAGCCGGGACAATTAGGTCGTATGCCAACCTGATGAATGCTTTCTCGAGAAGCTTCTCCCAGCGGGTCGAGGTGAGGCACACCCCGGCGCACCTACTCACCGTGAAGCAGAACCGAGGTGAGCCTCTCCAGGACTTTATGACCAGATTTGACAGGGAGTGCCTACAAACCCGATGTACCAACGACCTCCTCATCATCTCGGTGTTTCAAAACGCCATCACCTCGGATCTTCTTTACAAGGAGATCCTAGCAAAGGAGCCCCAGACCACAACCGAGTTGTGGGCGATTGCAGATAAGTTCGCAAAGATTGATGAAGCAACAAAACGACGAAGAGAGGGAGACCGAGGAGAGACCTCGGATAAAAAAAAGAAGGAAGATGCGTCCCGAAGAATGTGATGGAGCGCATCCAGCGCGGTCCGTTGGAGTCTCGCCTCGGACCTCGGCAGAACCCGGCGCAGTCCCAGCGAGGCCCATTTGTGCCCCAGTCAGCTCAACGGCCCGCACCATAGTTCACTCCACTAACAAAGCCGAGGACCGAGATCCTCGAGCTACATGCCAACCTGTTCGAGCGACCTCGGCCTATGAGAGAGGACGGTAAACCTAGGTTGAAAAACAAGTTCTGTCAGTTCCACGATGATTATGGGCACGAGACCGAGAATTGCAGAAATCTGGCGTACGACATCGAGAATCTAGTCCGCGATGGCCCGTTAAAGAAATACCAGGACCGAGGTGCGGGATTCAACCAGCTAGACGCTTCCCGAGGTCCGAAAAAGAAAAGGCAGTACCGATGTGCTAGTTGCAACACTGAAGTAGAAAAGAAGGCTAAGTATGACGATGAAGCTGACGAGGACGGGGATTACCAGTATGACGGTGTCATCGCTACCATATCCGCACTCGCCAAAGGATAGACGAAGTCCTCCCTAAAGAATGGAGCACGGGCTCTCCCGAGTAGAGAGCCAGTAAACAAGAGACTTAGAAAGGACGAGGCAATTACATTCTCTACCGAGGACCCAGTGCCTCCTTTGATCCCCCACTCCGATGCTATTGTCTTTGAAGCCGTCGTAGCCAACAAACTTATCAGAAGGATCCACATTGACACCGGAGCATCTGTAAACATTATGTTCAAGCATTGTTTCAACCAGATGGGGATTGATAAATCCAAAGTCACGCCGGTATCCCGGCCACTGCGCAGCTTTGCCCAAGAAGAGACACATCCAGTGGGAGCGGTAGAACTCCCAGTTACTGTAGGGAAAGTCCCGAGGAGCTCTACCGAGGTGACATAGTTCCTCGTGGTAGACGCCAGGTCCCCCTATCATATTTTCCTAGGACGGACTTGGTTGAATGCAGTCAAAGCGATCTGCTCCACATATCACCTCGCTCTACAGATCCCGACTAAGGGAGGAATAGCCCTAATCCGAGGAGATCAGAAAATAGCAAAGGAGTGCCTCCACGTGGCACTCAAAGGGCAAGGGGCTCCACCCCAGTTGCCCCAAGCATAGCAATTACAGAACTCCGAGGAGCTGAAGAAGGCGTCACCTGCTGAAGACAGCCCGGTTAAAGATGTGATGTTACATGAAGACGACCCCACTAAGGTTGTCAAAGTAGGTTTTGCCGAGTTCCCACATCTTCGCGAGCAGGTTATTCAGCTCTTAAAGGAGTATAGAGACGTCTTTGCATGGTCTCCATTGGATATGACAGGAGTGTCACCTTGGTTGATCACACATCGGATCAATATTGATCCCGAGGTCAGACCCATCAGACAAAACGCCGCAGAGCGAAATCAGGTCATAAAATCCGAGGTGACGCAATTACTGAACGCCGGTATCCTATTCGAGGTGACATACCCGACTTGGATAGCGAACCCGGTGATGGTCAAGAAAGCGGGAGGGGGGGGGGGGGGGGATGGCGAATGTGTATTGACTACACCGATCTCAACAAACATTGTCCAAAGGATTGCTACCCTCTCCCCGACATTGATAAGAAGGTAGACTCTCTAGTCGGCCACAAGATATTCAACTTTCTCGACCTATACAAGGGGTATCATCAAGTTCTGATGGATACCGAGGACGCAGCCAAAACTGCATTCATCACGGACTTCGGCATTTTCGCCTATCGCAAGATGCCATTAGGACTGAAGAACGCTGGAGCTACTTACTAGAGGATGGTAGACAAGATTTTCAAGGAACATATTGGGAAGGAAGTCGAAGTCTATGTGGATGATATAGTGGTAAAGAGTAAAGAAAAGGACACCAGCATACCCGATCTCCGAACGGTGCTCTCTCTACTTCGAGAGATCAATCTGAAACTTAACCCCCAAAAGTGCACCTTTGCTGTGACCTCGGGGAAGTTTCTAGGTTGTTGGATCTCCTGGGAAGGATTGAAGGCAAATCCGTCCAAGGTTAAAGCTATGCTGGAAATGAAGGTCCCGAAGTCAATTAACGATGTACACAAGCTCACTGGGTGCCTTGCCGCACTGAGCAGGTTCCTCTCCAAAGCTGTAGAGAAACAGCTACCCTTTTTCAAAAATTTGAAGAAGGCACCCGAATTCAGCTGGAGTTCGGAATCCCACCTCGCACTAAACCAGCTAAAAGAGTATCTTGGTAGCCTGCCTACCCTGTCGGTGCCAAAAGAGGGGGAGGTACTATTCCTATACCTAGCCACCTTGGAGGAGGCTATCAGCGCGGTGATCGTACGAGAGGAAGCAGGGCGTTAACTTCAAGTGTATTTCATAAGCATGTCCCTTAAGGGACCCGAGGTGCGATATCAGCCACTCGAGAAACTTGCTTTGGCATTAGTCAATGCCGCCCGGTGCCTGCGCCCATACTTTCATGCACATTCCATCCAGGTCCGAACGGATACCTCACTTCGGCAAGTCCTGACAAAGCCCGAAGCATCGGGCCGAATAGAGAAGTGGGCCATCGAGCTGGGGGAGCATGATGTTACCTACGTCCCTCGTCAAGCCATAAAATGGCAGGCCCTAGCGGACTTTCTGGTTGAAACCTCCATACCCGATGTCCCGAATTCCACATCGGTACCGACAACAACCCCCCCCCCCCCCCCCCCCCCCCCCCCCACACCCCTGCTCTGCCACAACGGAACCTCCCGATTGTTGGCACATGTATGTTGACGGCGCTTCCGGGAAAACAGGAAGCGAAGCCAGAGTCCTCCTTGTCAGCCCAGAAAAAAAAGGAATTCACATATGCACTTCGTTTCCAGTTCGCAACGACTAACAACGAGGTGGAATATGAAGCGCTACTAGCCGGACTCCGGATAGCCACAGATCTGAAAGTCACCGCCATCAAAGTACACATTGATTCACAAGTAATTGTAAATCACATGCTAGGAAAGTACGAGGCGAAAGGAGACAGGATGAAGAGGTATTTGGCCAAGGCACAAAGTATGCAGGAAGCCTCCTCATACTTCCAGCTCAAGCTCATACCCCTCGAGCGCATACCCCGAACTCAAAACTCTCGAGCTGACCTTCTCAGCAAATTAGCAGCAGTTCCTCTTCACCTGTTGAAGATGTCCAGTATAGGAGTATAGAAGAAGCCGAGATCAACAACTTAGACGAAGAGCAACACCCCACATGGATGAAACCTCTACTTGACTACTTAGGGAGGGGAAAGTTGCCCGAAGATAAAATAGAGGCACGAAGGATATTGGCGAAGTCGTTGTGATACGCCGTTGTGGACAGAGTTCTTTACAAGAAGTCATACCTCCAGCCCTTACTTCGGTGTGTTTGCCCCACCTCGGCGGATTATGTCATGCGCGAGGTGCATGAAGGATCATGTGGCAGTCACATCGGTCCTCGGGTTCTGGCCAAGAAAATTATGCGATGGGGTTATTACTAGCCCACAATGCTCAAAGATTGCACCGAGCTCGTGCAGAGATGCGAGAAGTGCCAGTTGCATGTAAATGTAACAAGGGTGCCTCAGAGTGGCCTAGTAACGATGCAAAGCCCTTGGCCATTTGCGCAGTGGGGAATTGACATAGTGGGTCCATTTGAGAAGGCACCTGGGCAATTGCAACACCTTATAGTCGCCATAGACTATTTCACAAAGTGGGTAGAAGCAGAACCCCTAGCCAAGATCACCAGTAAAAATGCTCGTAACTTCGTATGGAAGAATGTGGTGTGCCATTTTGGGATACCTCATGTCCTAGTTTCGGACAACGGTACGCAATTTATAGACAAAGTCTTTCGAGACTGGTGTGACGGAGTTGCAGATCCAACAGCGTTTCACTTCGGTAGCTCACCCTCAAGCAAATGGTCAAGCCGAAGTGACAAATAGGACGCTCGTCAAGGGTCCTTAAAACCGACTAGAGAAAGCTAAGGGTATGTGGGTGGAACACCTTCCCAATGTCCTGTGGTCTTATCGGACTACACCTCGCTCCACCAATGGAGAAACCTCCGTACAGCTTGGCTTATGGGACAAAGGCTATCATCCGATCGAAATCGGGGTGCCGAGTCCGCGCACGGCTCATTTCATCTGCCGAAGTGAACGACGAGAACCGATGTGCAGATCTTGACTTACTAGAGGGAGAAGCGGGACACCGCTTACATCAAAGAAGCCCGGTACAAGCAGCTCATGGCCCGATATTACAATCGGCGAGTTCGAGGCCGGCAATTCTGTGTAGGCAACTTAGTCCTATGAAATAACGAGGTCAGCAAGGCTTGCAAGCTCGGCAAGCTGGAAGCCACATGGGAAGGCCCTTACCGAGTTGCCGAGGTTCTCGGTAAAGGTGCCTATAGACTTTCCAACTTGTCCGGGAAGCCCATCCTATGACCATGGAATGTTATTCATTTGAAGAGGTATTATCCATAGCGGTGGAGTATCATATAGTGTCGAGTCAAGTTCTGTCTTTATTTGTTTGTCTTTCAAGTTTGTTCGTGTCAATTGTTCGGGTCTGTTTTTCAAATGATTTCTAAAGTTCAATGAAAATTCGCAGTTCTTTTACCTTTGTATGTTCGCGTTATTTTGCATTACTCCACTTATATGCGCATTACCTCTAATTTTCCACACTATCCTGATGAGGACAAGTGTTAAATTACAAAAATAAATTCGTACGACTAGGAGACCACCCCTCCCGACCGAGTCGGCAAAACAGGAACCCGATGATCGGCCCAAGTGCCACGTCGAAAGCCGAAATAGGCCATCGTGCCACTTCGGAACTCGATGATTGGCCAAAGTGCCACTTCAGAAGCCGAAGATAGGCCCTCGTGCTATTTCGGAACCGCGATGATCGGCCCAAGTGCCATGTCGGAAGCCGAAGATAGGAACTCGTGCCACTTCGGAACCCAATGATCGGCCCAAGTGCCACTTCGGAAGCCGAAGATAGGCCCTCGTGCAATTTCGGAACCCGATGGTTGGCCCAAGTGCCACATCGGAAGCCGAAAATAGGCCCACGTGCCAATTCGGAAGATAGGCCAGAATGCCCCAACACAACGCCGATGATAGGCTCCTAAGCCGAATTCAGTGGACACAAAAACTAAAACAAGTTTAAAGAAACAAAACAGTTTTTTATTCCATGCAGGTTAAAGAGTTTACAGGTCAGGCGGAGGGACCACTCCCATCAGGCCTTTTGTTACAATAAAAGTATTTAGCTAAGCCGCTAGTCGGAGGGTTAAGTAAATCATCTATATTTACATTGTCCTCCTTCTTCTTCGTGCTTCGGCCACCACTACGAATGCTTCCTCCACCTCGGTTATTGGTAGTTCGGCCTCGTGAAATTGGCTTGAGGGGCTGTGTAGTTACCGTCTCCGCGATTCGGAATAGGCGGCCGACGGTTTTGAATAGGCAAAAACATGTCAAGCCGGTCTCGAACTAAGCGAGACGGCACGGTGGGGCTCAGTGCCCGAAACCGAGAAGCATTCTGTCTTGCGGGTTGTACCTGGTGGGTACGCATCTAGCCACTTCTTCATTACCGGATGCCGAGAAAGGAATAAAGGAAACAGATTAGTTAGGTACCGCAGTTCGGACACGTGTTTAGTGACCTCCCAAGAATCCGGCCCACGGTGTTTTCGTTCGCGTATTGCACCCAGGACAGCCTCGATTGCCTCGGACTCCACCTCAGAGATTGTCTTACCACCGAGCTCATGGATGACTCATTCGTATTCGGTATGTTCGGATTCAATCACCTCAACATCGGCATAATCTTCCTTCAGTTGGGGATATCGAGCTTCATTGGCATCCGATTTAATTTGCAAGGCATTATACTTTGCATCGAACTCATTCCGGAGATGCTCAGTACGTTTGTCAAGCCGCGCGATTTCTGCATCCTTAACATCGAGGATGATTTTCAAGTGTTTGATCTCGTTAAGGAAAGAAGTTACATCGACTTCGGTTTTGTTCTACATAATATAAAATAAAGGGAAACTCAGAGTTGCGGAAAGAAAATTCATTTCACTGATAGAAGCAGCGAATACAAAAGGATTACAGTTGGAATTGGCAAAATCTTCATATACAAAAAGAGGGGGAATTCAACTGACCCCCGCCGGAGAGATCGGCCTCGTTCACTATGGAACTCGGCTGTTGAACCTAGGCAGTTTGCTCCACCTCGGTGTCAGCATCTTTTCCTCCCGGGGATGGCAGCCTCTTCCTCGTCTTCCTCCTCCTCGTCGGAAACGTTTGGAGAAAGGGGATACGTCTTCAACTCCTCTCGAAAAGGACCGAGGAGGGCTTCGAACTCCACATCCCGGTCAACCAGGCACTCCCGCACCTCCTCTGCCGACAATAGAGTGCGCTTCCCGGCCATATGTTCCACGGCCGGGAAGGAGGAGGTCTTCTTCGTCAGCTGCCGGAAGTAGATGCGGAGCATCTCTTCATCATCGATCACCTTGTAACCGTATTTCTCCTTGTCTAATTCGGGGAAATTGGCGGCCGCGCGGTCCAGCACCTCAGCGATGGCCCGGGTACTGGCTGGCTTGGTCAGGGCGGGCAAACCAAAGCACTAAATTTCCTTGCTGAGGAAAATCTTCTCAGCAAGGGCCTGGATAACACCGCCCTGAACGACGACAATCTCCTCCTCGCGGGAGCAAGCCGCCACCCACTTCTCCTCGGTCTCCGCCACTTTCTCCTTGGTGGCGGAGAGTTCGGCATTGGCAGCGGCGAGCTGCTCCTTCAATTTCTCCTCCCGGACCGCGGCGGAAGCCAGCTCCTAGGACAACCTGGCCTTTGTCCTCGGCCAGGTCTCTCACCTTCCCCGGTGGCCAGATTGTACTTGGCCACAGAGCCTTGCAGAAGCTTCACAATCACGCTGGAGACGTGATTGTAATCCTCCACAGCGGACTCCACACCCTGCACATGGAGTAAGAGATCAGTCATGCAACAAAGGAAGCCGTAATTATGAATAAGGGATAAAAAGATATACCGCGGGAAACACCGGGGAGGGGAGACGGGAACCGGTAATGGCCACCTTCGGGCATAGGATGACGCCGAGGTGACAGTAAGTTTGCGGAGCCCGCCACATCGATTGCCTCCACAGCATGGGAGGGAAAAGGGGAGCTCGAGGAACAGGGACCTCGGAATGGGTCCTTTCAGACGACCCTGTCGCCTGCCTCTTCACCCCGGCACTGGAGCCGGAGTCGTCACCTTTCTGCTTTCTTTTGAGCCGGGGTCTTGGTTTTCCTTACCATATTCACTGCCAACACAAGAAAAACAAAGTGTTAGTACCGGAGTGCGAATAAAGAATGAAATAAAAGAACAAGGGAAGGGGACCTCGGCGAAGTGCCTTTCTCTCTTCGAGGGTTTTATGGCACCCTGACGCCACACCACCTCGGTGGCCCCCTCAAAGAGGCAAAAGAAAAACCGCTTTGTACCAGTCCGGCACTTTTGAGGGGGCTTTAACGGTGAACTTACTCCGGGACGAAATAAAATACCAACCCTCCTTCTTGTCTTTAAAATTAAACATTGCCCCCGAAGGTCTCGGCCGATAACGGGAGATTCAGCCGAGAACAAGCAATCCCCAACCCAGTTATTTAGTAAAATGCCATTGGGAAAAAGTTGAGAAGGGGAAATGCCAAAACAAGAACGTATATCGGGGTAAATCGCCGGGTAAGGAACTCGGAGACCAGCAGTGAGATGGTCGGAGTAAATAGTAACGAAACCCTGAGGGGGAGGAAACAAGCTCTGTCACCCCTCTCGAGGTTGAAGAAGAAGAGCAGAAGGGAGGAAGTCATATTTTACACTCAAGTTGTAAAGGGAAGAGGGTGGAGAGTGTGGAATCAAGGTTTCCTACTTTCCCGACAACCCAAGGTGTCGGAGGAAATTCTACGGGCTCTGGGTAGGGCGTGGGAGAATCAGACCTCACGCATGGACGAGTATTTTCCGGGGAAAAAGATAGATTGGAAGAAGATGAAGACGAAGATGCAGTGAAAGCCATACTTACTTGTTTTCTTGAAGTTCTTGGAATATTCGCAGAGAAAAAGATGAAGATGACGATGAATAGTGCAGAGAAACTGGAGAATTTAGGGTTTCTTTCAATTTAAAGAGAGTGTGAATTAATTGCTCTTCTCCCAAATCATTGTAAATTGGGGGGGGGGGGGGGGGGGGGGGGGGGGGGGGGAGTTAATGCGTACTCATACGCCTCATCAATGCGACGGCGTTTCGAGTAACGGCCCATCCCATCCCTGCTTTATCGGGACACCAAACGTCCGCATTTAATGCATCTAACACGCATCACGCGTCTTCGGTAGTCACCTATTTTCGCACTTCGGCATACAGGCCAACAACCGACGTCCGATCTTAGAGGGGGTACGGCAAAAGCGTGTTCGGAAACCTCATCCCGGCAGCACAACACCGACAACTACATCACCTCCATCACCCCACGTCTTTTTTTTTTTTTTGGGGGGGGGGGGGGGGGTGATAGGAAATGGCCTTCTCCCTAGGTCCAATATCACCACTTCGACAAAAGGCCCACACGTCACCTCGGCAAAGCCCAACAGAGGCAGTTCGGCCCAATGGCAACTCGGCCCAGCCCAACAATAACCAGCCCAGATTCACGCCCAGGGAGTTGAGCCCTAATAACAGAGTGTGGAGTGATGGAGGCAGAAACGGCCACCACCCACGATCTCCATAATCCCACGTCCTTCTCTCCCATGATGGACGAGGAATTTAGCTATAAATACTAGATCGATTGTATTGTAACACACTCATGCTACATTGAATACAAAACTCTCTCTCTTTCTCCCCGTGGACGTAGATCTTACGACCGAACCACGTAAATCCCTTGTGTTCTCCATTTTCCTGCATTCAATTTCACAAACATAATCAATCCCAAGCCGAGCAACTAATCTTGGATTCATCAATCGCCATATCCGACAACACTCGAAACCTCTAGATATTTGCCAAGTGTGGAAGTTAGAGATTTTCACCATTGAAGAACATCAACCTAGCTTGAAGTGTTTATAGCTGCTTCAAGCTCCCATTTCACATTCTCATAAATTTAGTTAAGCTAGATAGTTGAGTTAGTTAATTGTATTTTGGTATTTAGCCAAAGTTATCTGATTGTATGACACTGATATTTAGTCAGTATAAATAAGAGAGAAGTAGAATCTGAAGGTTAAAGGGATTTATAGATAGAAGTTGATCTCTACCGTGGACGTACGAGGGTTATCTCCGAACCACGTCAAATCTGGTCTCTCTCTTACTTCGCTCTCTATTGCATATTATTATATGTCTAACCAACAACCTCATACATCAACCTCATACAACGATCTTGCCTTCAAATGCAAAAAATAATTACAAAGAGTTTTAGCACAATTTCCCTTCACCACATTCCACATTTAAATAGTTTGATAAATCAAACTTGTTCTACAACAAGCTTGATAGATCAACCTGCCTCTCTGAAGAACGCCCCCACTACCAAATATTCCCTTCCTCAAACCCGACAAAATTGCCGCATATGAAAATTTTGAAGCCTCACCCTCACAAACAGCCGATTCATCCATCCCAGATATTCCCACCACCTCCAACCCAACAAAGCTTATCACCCATCAAATAGCCCAAGAAACCACCATAACACCCCAAACCAAAGCTCTCGAAATATTCCACGAGGACTGGGAGCGGTCCGTGGAAAAAGTGAAGAAGAGATACACCTCAATCCCCCTCTCCAATGAATTTATTGAGAAAGCGGCCAACTTTCTCACGTACGTCGCGTACAGAGGTACGGAGTACTACAAAATCTTTGGCCTCATCAAAGCTTTCTCCAAGAAGACTGTGGCGGAGCAGGAGGCCTTACAACTGCAGTATATCGGCGTCGATGGCTTCAAAGCGTTGATAAACAAACCTAAATATCTAGAGCTGCTTGACGCCATCATCAAGCGAGAACCCAGATACGGAGCTGCCTGAGAGGAAGTTGTCGGAGCACGAGCTTGCCTTGAAGGCCAAGCATGAGGAAGTTGTGAACGGGCTCAACCAGGAAATCATTAGCTTGGCCGGGTCAATCAAGAAGCTAGAGGAAGAGAAGTTGCAGGCAAGCGAGGAGCTTGCTGCACAGAAAAGAAGCCATGAAGTGAGAGAAAACTATCTGGAGTCTCAGATCAAGGATGGAGAGAAGAAGTTGGATGTAGTGACATCCAAGCTTGTGGAGAAGGAGAAGGAAGTGAAGAAGAAGGAGGAGGAGGTTGCCTCGCTTGTGGAAAAGCACAAGGAGGAATTGAAGGCTGAGAGGAGGAAAAGGAAAGAGCTCGAGGACGAGAAGGTTAATGAGTTGATGAAAATAAATGGAGAACTCAACCGTGCATTGGCTGCCAAGCTTAAACTGGAGGATGAGAAAGCGACCCTCCAGTCCTCGCTTGTTAGAGCGGAAAACGAGTTGACGAGCCGGAGGAATGAAGCTCACCGTGTGACCTTGGCAGCTGTAGATATTGCCATGGAGGACATAGAGCTCAATGATCTTTCGGAGGAGCTCACTGCCAAACAAACAAATCTAACCCTGCTTGAGACGGAGCTTGCTGCGTCTCAGGATTTTTCTGATCTCGCTGTACAGGAAAAGAAGAAAGAGCTAAGGGCGGAAATCGAAGCGGATCTCGACGCTCGCTTCACTGCTATTGAAGCGAGGGAGAGAGATGTTGAGCCGCTTGAAGGCTTGATGAGAGAAGTTTCCCAACGAGAGTATGCCATAGCGGCGAGAGAGGCAATCTTTCATTTTGATGGAGCAGATGTCCAAGAGAACGGCAGAGCTTGTGTGGATTCAAGAGGGCTCATTCTCGGATCGCACTGTTGGAGCCCTAAAAGCATTAACAGAGGAATTCGCAAGCTTGCGCCATGCCATCAACGAAAGAGGCGTAGTTCCTACAACAGTTGGCGATGATGCCAAAAAGGGGGAAGATAAAACCCCTTCAAGCAAAGCCTATAAAGGAAAACAGTAGTTGAATACTCGAAGAAATCTGCCTCCTCCGCAGTCCAAGCTGCCGAGCCAACCGAGCTACTCGCTTCCTCCTCCGTCGCTTTCCACAGAGCCGCGTCGAGAGTGTCTATCCCCATCGACACGACCCTGGAAGCGATGCAGTCGTTTGAATTGATGGAGCAAGGATTGGTGGAAATCCAGCGAGTAGAGCCGATTCAAGCCGTGCCAACGGAAATTGCTCAAGCTATTGCCCAAGCTCAACCTGCTGCTGCTCAAGCTGTCCCTGCCCAAACTGCTCAATCTAAGCCTACCAAGACTATCACCAAGCGACCCGCTCCAACTGCAGACGAAGCAGACCCCGCGGCCAAGCACCAAAAGGTGAAGGAAGACTTAGCTGTCAAAGCGGGCCGGGTCAAGCTGGAGAAGAAGAAAAAGGAGCACAGGATACAGAGGGCAGAGAGGATAAATGCTAAGAGGAAAGCAAGAGTTGAAAAGATCAGGGAGTAGACCATTGAACTGGTCGAGGAGAACGTGCTTGTCCAACACAGCCTAATCAGAAGTGGCTACATTCCTCTAACCCTAGAGGAATCCGAGATGTGCGAGCTTGAGGCCATCGTGCAAGCTTGCAAGAAGTCCCTTTTAGCAATGGAGAGAATGAAGGGCTATTCCAATGAAGATTATGATTTCATGAGGAAACTCATTAACTGATGGAGTCCAAGGTTCGATGAATCAAGATCCTGTTCGTGTTCCCGAAGGGCCGGTGACGAGAGCTCGAGCTAAGAAGTTCAAGGAAGGCTTGCAAGGATTGATCCAAGAAGTTTGGGCTCAAGAATTGATGAAGAAGCCCATTGGAGAAGGCGAACCGGACAGCCCGCGAGTCATTAACTTTATCGAGTGCGTTCGGGCTGAAGAATGAAGACTTTATTTTAATTTTCGTGTGTTTTGAGTCAGGCCACATTTTTGGGCCTTAAAAGACTTGTTTTTGGGTTTTAATCATGTTAGTGAATGGGTTGGGCCATGCCAATGACTTTGGGTCAGTTATTTCCTAGTTAGATTAGGTTTAGATGGTTTTATTTGCCTCTCTATATAAGGGGGCCTTTGTGGACGAAAATTAGAACAGATTATTCATTAATATTATTGTGAGTTTATTCTCTCTTGAGAGTTCTTCGAATTCCTCTTGATTATTCCAAGACGAGTTCATTATCCGGCGAATCAGCGAGTAAATCAAACCTCGTTGTGTGTCATCATCGTCCCCGTGTGGCTTGGCGACCGTTTCTTTGGGTTATAGAGACTTCGGTTTATCTATAGTACTTAGGAGGGTTTAGTCCATTGACGTATTGGGATTTCCATCGATAGTTAGTTTCAGTCTTCCGCGTGCGTGAGTCCTACGATTCTCACCAAGGATCGTATCATTTGGCACCAGAGCCAGGCTTACGTCATCCAGGTTCTATCATCCTTTTCGTCTTGAATTTCGTGTCTTGTGTTGCTTTTGTTTCGTCTTGAATTTCTGTTCGTGTCTTTGTGTCGTTCTTTTCGTGTCTTGTTCTGTTTCTTCGTTCGAGTCGTTTCTGTGTCAAAAAAAAAAAAAAAATCGTATCTGATCATAGAGTCGTCTTTGTAGCTTTTCGTTCGTTTCAAATAGTCAGATTAGTTTTGATACACACTCAGATTTGTTCCTTGGTAATTAAGGAGTAGAAGATTTCTTTCCTTATAAGAATAGGAAACTTATTCATATATATATATCCCATACCTTGTATAACACGTCTTAGGGTGTGTCTTCTACCTGTTGTCGTGACATACTAGGGGCAAAAAGTTTCGATTAGTTTCGTTAAAAAAAAAAAAAAAAAAAGAAGGGATATATTCGAAGCCCTAGTGTGTCATTGTGCTTTATGGGTTGGTTCTTGCGTGTTTCTTCATTGGGATATCAGTTGTGCATTCGTTTCTGTGAGTTTTCGTCTTTTTCTCGTCTTTTTCGTCGGCCAGCACTAAAACGGCCATAACTTTTGCATACGAACTCCGATTTTGCTCCATAATACCTTTTCGAAAAGCTCTCGAAAAGTTCTATACGGCGGTTCCAACCATGTTGAAATCGGTTCGTTATATTTGCAAAAAAAGGTCGTTTAAAGGGTCAAATCGTCCGCTGAAGTTTTCGGTAAATTTTTCGTGTCTTCCGATTTAGGGTTTCTTAGTTCAGTCTTCTTGTCTTCCTACTTTCAGTACTCCTGGTTCGTTAATAGTGATTTCTGTGGTAGATTAAGGGAATTTGAGCCTCTTGAGAGAGATTTCAGTGGAAAAAGGCAGGAGAGGTGAGATTATTAGAGGGTAAAAGCCATTACTATTGAGCGATATACGAGTGCTGAGTGTGAACCGTATTGAGGGATACACGAGTGATTGTGAGGTAGTGAGGATTCTGTTTTTACTAACGTTCGTTTGTTTCTTTTGAAAAAAAAAAAAAAAATTATTTGCAGGTATGGCCGAAGAAGAGACGTTGGATCCCAAGATGAAGTTCATGTTTGAGGCATTGAAATCCGAGTTGGGAAAGGTTATGGAATCCAAGTTGGAAGGAGTTTATGATAGAATTGGTGAAGTAGAGTCAGTTTCCAAACAGCTTCAGCATCATCGAGGTGGAAGAGGAGGACGAGGTGGCAGAGGAGGTTATCATAACCATCGAGATTATGGGCCGTTTGAGGAGGAGTTTGATGCCGAAGGAGAAGAGGAATGGGAGGAACCAAGGAACAGGCTTGATAATAATTTGGGCAACATCAAGCTGAATATTCCTTCATTCCAAGGGAGGAATGATCCAGATGCGTACATTGAGTGGGAGAGGAAGCTTGACCTCATGTTCGACTGTCACAATTACTCCGAGCTGAAGAAGGTGAAGTTGGCAGCGATAGAGTTCTCCGATTACGCTCTAGTTTGGTGGGATCAATTGGAGAAGAGTAGGAGAAGGAATGGGGAGCCTCCAGTTCAGACTTGGAACGAGATGAAGGGAATCATGAGGAAACGATTTATTCCAGCTCACTGTAGTGGGTAAAATTCGTAGGCCCAATAAACTTAGCCCAAGAGCCTAATAAGCCGGGTTAATATGGCCGAAACGGCCCAACAGTAAAGGCAAATTGGCCGAAATCGACCTAATACGGCCGAAAAGGCCCAACACGGCCGAAAAGGCCCAACAACGTTACTGGGCCACAAACCTTATACGGATGTCAGCAAAATAGGCCGTTACGGCCCACACGGCTGACTTGGCCAACAACTTGACTCACCTCACTGTTGGGAGACTAAGTCAAGGATAATGATGACGTACGGCCGAAAAGATAGCAACGGACGCGGAGGTGGCAACGGTCAATACGGCCGCAAGGGAGAAAACCCTAAACCCTAAGGTCATGATATAAATATCGGCCGACTAGGTCAAACGGAGATCCAATCTCACACGCTCATACTCTCCACTACGCTTTCAACTACTCTCTTGCATTCCCCACGTTCTCAGCAATCACCTCGCGTCCGCCGCCGTCGGAGTCAGCCGTACAAGCTCTCTCCGTCGTCGATCCATCTCTCACGTCACCCCCCCTCCGACCGAACGCTCACAGTCGTCCGCGACCATCACCATTGCTTTACTGTTTGCTTTCATTATTGTTTACGTTTACATTATCTTATTGGAATACCGTACTAACTTGAGCGTCGGAGGTCCTACGACCGACACCCCTCCGGTGTTCTTCGTAGGGCTCTAACGTGTCCGTTGTGTTGGTTACAGGTTGCTAGTGCCCTATTCGACCGGATCGACCGAATCGTCCGGCCAATAGTGATTGTAGATTCTACCTCTACAATTTGGCGCCCACCGTGGGGCCCTAGCAATCAAGCGAATCAGCACGATCCGAAAGCTTTCGAGTTTCCGACAATGGGTGACGAGCACAACATGTCCGATGCGCCTGTGGGGACCGATTTCGCCGCTCAACTTGCGGCCCTGACCGAACAGATGAACCGAGAGCGGGAGGCTAGGGAGAGGCTTGAGAAGGAGAATGCCGATTTACTCAAGCGTCTCGAGGCGGCCGCGAGTCAAACCCAAAAGACTCCGACCTCTCGGCTGAAGACTCCGGTTGACCCGATGCAATCCCTGGAATATGAAGACCACTTCACTGATGACGACAACATCGACAATGTCAACCCCGGAGAGTCGTACGGTCCGGTAAATAATCAAGGTTTTCATCAGTTTAATCCTGACCGTACTCGTGTGTCTTTCCTTACAGGCAACCCAGTATCCCTTGATCTCGAACCTCAACGAACCGTGACACGGCCAATACGACCTGCTGGAATTGGCTCGACCGTCCCGGCAGCCGGTGCGACCGAATCAATCCATCCAGCCATCGGTCTTCAGCATGTGACTCCCGAACCGGCTCGCACAACACCTGGAGTGAGCCATGCGGTCACTGGAAGCACGAGTCTGACGGTACATGCGGGCGTTCAACAGCCAATTCAGGGTGCAACCGTTACTGCGGTCCCAACAGCCGGAACCATGCAACCCGAGCAAAACTCTGGATTCCTCCATCAGAACCAATTCATCACCACCGAACCAGTCCGGACGGCCGCAATCGGGTCCTCCATGAACTTTGATGCAGATCTGGCCTACAAGTTAGCCGAGATGGAGGCAATGATTCAACGTATCCCCGGAGTGCCGGCACCCATCAAGAAGAGCGCCGCAAGTTGCTATGCCGACTCACCGTTCGTAGATGACATCGCGTTGGTGGAGATGCCTCCTAAATTCAGCTTCCCCAACATGAAGCCATTTGATGGCACCTCCGATCCAGACGACCACATCGCTCAATACCGGCAGAGGATGTTCACCGTGGCCATCCCTCGCCAGTCGAGGGAAGCCTGCATGTGTAAGGGGTTCGGTTCTAGTCTGATAGGACCGGCCCTCCAGTGGTATACTAATCTTCCAAATAACTCCATCTCTTCTTTTGCTCAAGTAACCGATATGTTTGTGCAGCAATACGCTAGTAGCAGGAAGTTGGAGAAAATTTCGGAAGACTTGTACGTGATAGTCCAACGCGTAGGAGAACCCCTCCGCGACTACGTTGGACGTTTCAACAAAGAAAAGGTGTCGATAACCAACTGCAACCAGCAAACAGCCATCACTGCCTTCCGCAAAGGCCTTCTTCACGACTCCGATCTCTATAAGGAACTCACCAAGTACCCGTGCAAGACGATGGAGGATGTTTTGGCAAAGGCATGGGCACAAATCAAGTGGGAGGAAGATCAGTACAACAATCAGAGGTATCTCCCTCACAAAAATCCAAGGAGAGATACCAAATCCGACAGAAGGTCAAATGACAGACGTTCCGAACCGTACCCACCTCCTCAAAGATTCGATAGCAGGAGAAGGGATTACGGCCAAACATCTGAAACGCGGCCGAGGGAGAGAGCAAAAGTGCCAGAATACAACTTATCAATCTCGCCCGCTGAAGCAGTGATGGCCCTCAAACAGTTGGGCAACAGAGTCAAGTGGCCGGAAAAGATGAGAGCACCGCCAGAACAGAGGGACCGGTCGAAATGGTGCGAATTCCATGCTGATCACGGGCACCGAACGGACGACTGCATCGCCCTGAAATTGGAGGTAGCCCAGCTGCTGAAACAAGGCCACCTGACCGACCTCCTGACTGACAAGGGGAAACAAACCCTCCAAGAAGCAAGAGACAGACGCGACGGCCGCAGAGATGTTACCCCCCCACGACCTCCGGTGCATGAGCGAACAGTAAACGTCATAACAGGCGGTTCCGAAGTCAGCGTAGTAACCCATTCGGCAGCCAAGAGGCATGCAAGAGAAGCAGGCCGATTCAGAGTAGAGTCCGACCCAACGGAGAAGGACGCGACCGAGCACTCCGCCCAATCGATATGCTTTACCACTTCGGAATCCACTAAGCTTCTTAACCCTCATCATGATGCTTTAGTTATTTCTCTTTATATCGCTAATTGTCTCACCAAACGTGTTCTAATCGACAACGGCAGCTCTGCCAATGTCCTGTTTCTTTCTACTCTCAGGGAAATGGCAATTGATGAGGCCAAGTTAGTCAAGAAAACCACATGCCTCGTCGGCTTCAGCGGAGAGCAAAAGAACACGTTGGGAGAGATCGAACTCACAGTCTATGCAGAAGGAATCAACCTTTGCACTCGCTTCTTAGTGGTGGATTCCCCCTCCGCTTACAATGTCATCTTGGGCCGTCCATGGATCCACGAGATGGGAGTTGTACCGTCTACTTTCCATCAAGTGCTGAAGTTTCCAACCAAATGGGGGATAAAAGAGATAAGAGGAGATCAAAAGGATTCACGTGCATGCTACCAGACTACGATGAAGGCGAAGCAAGCTACCTTATAGCAATTACAGCAGCAGGGACCGTCCGACCCGAAGCCGCAGCAGCCGACTCATCTGGACGAACCAGATACGCTCGAGTTGGACGAAGTCCCGATCCATCCGGATTTCCCAGACAACACTGTCAGCATTGGAGCCCAACTGACTCCAACTATCAGAGAAGAGCTTATCAAATTTCTATCTGCTCATTACGATTGTTTCGCTTGGTCCCATGCGGACATGACAGGCATCGATCCTAACATCATTGTTCACAGGTTGCAGGTTGATCCAGACTACCCTCCCAAGAAACAAAAGAGGAGAAAGTTCGCCCCCGAAAGGAACAAAGTCATCAACGAAGAGGTCCAGAAGCTGCTCGACAACGGGCTAGTGAGGGAGGTCCACTACCCGGATTGGTTAGCCAACGTGGTGGTCGTAAAAAAGAAGAATGGCAAATGGCGAGTGTGCATAGATTTCACCGACCTAAACAAGGCGTGCCCGAAGGACTCCTTCCCACTGCCCCATATAGACATGCTCGTTGACGCGACGGCCGGACACGAGTTGCTGAGCTTCATGGACGCATACTCGGGATACAACCAGATCTTGATGCACCCGGACGACCAAGAAAAGACAGCATTCATGACCAACCTTGGGATTTTTTGCTACAAAGCCATGCCGTTCGGGTTGAAAAATGCAGGGGCAACCTATCAACGACTAGTAAACAGAATGTTCAACGACTTGATCGGTCGAACGATGGAGGTCTACATTGACGATATGCTCGTCAAGTCCCTTCAAGCAGCAGACCATATCGACCACCTCCGACAGTCATTCGACATCCTCAGGGAGTATAACATGAAACTTAACCCTACTAAATGTTCTTTTGGTGTGACTGCAGGAAAGTTTCTCGGCTACTTGGTAACACAAAGGGGAATAGAAGCCAATCCGGCCCAGATCGAGTCCATCCAGAGGATAACCTCCCCAATTTGTGTGAAGGACGTTCAGAAGCTGACAGGAAGAGTAGCCGCTCTTAGCCGATTTATCTCCAGATCATCAGAACGGTGTCATCCATTCTTCAATATCCTACGCAAATCAAAGACATTCGAATGGACCGCCGAATGCGAAGAGGCCCTGCAGCAACTCAAAAATTATCTAACCAGCCCTCCTTTGTTATCGAAACCGAAGGACAAAGAGACGTTGTTCGTTTATTTGGCCGTATCAGACGCAGCTGTTAGCGCGGTCCTAGTTCGTGAAGATGAAGGAAAGCAATCCCCCATCTATTATGTCAGTAAGTCCTTACTAGACGCGGAGACTCGGTACACCCAGTTGGAGAAGTTGGCCTTGGCGCTCGTCCATGCAGCCCGAAAGCTTCGACCCTACTTCCAATGTCATCCGATCGTGGTCCTAACCACATTCCCCTTGAAAACGGTCTTACACAAACCCGAACTCTCCGGCAGGCTGACGAAATGGGCAGTGGAGCTAAGTGAATACGACGTGACATACAAGCCTAGGACTTCCATGAAGTCGCAAGTGTTGGCTGATTTTATTGTTGATTTTACTCCTAACTTACAAATGCAGGCCGAGAAAGAGCTATGCTGCCTAACCGAAAACCAGTCGGCCGGAATCTGGAAGCTCAATGTTGACGGTTCCTCAAATAGCAAGGGAAGTAGGCTCGGATTAGTCTTAACGTCACCAACGGGGGATACAATCGAACAAGCGGTCAGATGCGGATTCAAAGCCACCAACAATGAGGCGGAGTATGAAGCCTTGATAGCAGGGCTAGGATTAGCTAAAGAACTGGGAGTCAAGAAGGTCAACGTCTTCAGCGACTCTCAACTCGTAGTCAACCAAATGCAAGGCCACTACCAAGCCCGAGACAACAAGATGACCGCCTATCTCAACAAAACGAAAGAATTGCAGGCCAGCTTTGAAGAATTTTCCATCACCCAAGTTCCCAGAGGAGATAACGACCATGCCGACGCACTCGCTAATCTGGGGTCGTCAGTTCAGACGACAGTACCCAAAGCCATACCCATTGTCTACTTGCAGTGGCCAACCATTTGGAAAAATGAAGCGGAAGTGTGCGACATATCGACCGACCAGTCGTGGATGACGCCCATCTTTGAGTACCTAGACAAAGACGTCGTCCCTGACGACAAAAGTGAAGCTCGACGTATCAAGGCTCAAGCCACCCGTTTCACCATTATTCGAGGTAACCTTTATAAACGTTCATTCTCTGGCCCATATTTACGATGTCTTAATCCTGCAGAAGCAAAGTACGTTCTGGCCGAATTACATGAAGGCGAGTGCGGGAACCACTCCGGTGGGAGAAGTCTAGCTCATAGAGCCCTAACAAGCGGTTACTACTGGCCCACTATGAAGTCAGACTCGGCTGAATACGTCAAAAGATGCGACAAGTGCCAACGATACGCCCAAGTATCCCACCTGCCACCAGAACCTCTCACATCGATCAATTCACCATGGCCGTTCATGAAGTGGGGGATGGACATAGTAGGAAAGCTCCCGACAGCACCTGGCCAGAGAGTATACATGTTAGCCGTAACCGACTACTTCAGCAAATGGATCGAAGCGGAGGCGTTCCACCAGGTTCGAGACAAGGAGGTGAAAGGATTCATATGGAAGAACGTCATTTGCCGCTTCGGGATACCAAAGGAGATTGTGACAGATAATGGGTCGCAATTCATAAGCACCGACTTCCAGGACTTCTGTCAGTTCTGGAATATTAAACTAAGCTTCTCCACCCCAAGGTACCCACAAGCGAACGGACAAGCGGAGTCGTCAAACAAAACGATCATGAACACCTTGAAGAAAAGGTTGGAGAAGGCAAAAGGGAGATGGGCGGACGAGCTTCCTGGAGTCTTATGGTCTTATCGGACGACCGCCCGAACTTCGACAGGAGAAACTCCATTCTCCCTTGCCTATGGAATGGAAGCTGTTATTCCGGTCGAAAGTGAAGTACCTACGGCCAGATTCGAACTGACAACAGACGACCAAAATGGGGAAGCAATGGCACATGAACTCGACACACTTGACGAAAAGAGGGAGAAAGCCAAGATAAGACTTGCGTCTTACCAACAAGGTGTAGCCAGACACTACAACAAACACATACGAACACGGAGTTTCAAAGTGGGCGACTGGGTACTCCGACGAGTCTTTCAGAACACAAAAGAAAGTGGAGCCGGAAAACTCGCCCCGACATGGGAAGGGCCGTACTTAATTACCAAGGTGGTCGGACATGGAGCATACAAACTCCAAGCTAAAGATGGACGTGACATTTCCAACAGCTGGAACGCCATCCATCTTAGACAGTATCATTTCTAAACTCAATCTTTCATTTCAATTCATTTTTCCTTTCCCGTATTCGTAATTGTTTGCTACACCGATACTAACCATTCTACCAAGAATAATTTCAGAACTACATATTGGCTTGATCCCAATCTCGGGTATGTAGGCAGCTCTCCGGAGCCCAGCCAACTTTATAAGTTGACTGTCGAATCTTCCCATACAGGAAACGGGCTATAACAGCTCCACGGAGCATAGTTCCGGCCGATTGATCCCCAAACAGACGCGACATGCGAAAAACTCTCCGGAGTCCAGATTTCGCTTCTCATCACCTACACTTGCCCGAGACAGAAAGGACGAAAGAGATATCGTCAAAGGCTACCTACGGACAGTAAAATAACTCTTCTACTCTAGTCTTTTTCACTCGACAACTTAAAGATTTCAACCACAACCATTCTGACAGTTTTTATGCAGGGACTGTCAGAACTACATTCGGGCTTGATCCCTTCTAAAGGGTATGTAGGCAGCTCTCCGGAGTGCAGCCCATCATCCATCCCTATAACGATCGCTTGCCCCGGCTAGCAAATATTCGAAGAGAAATAATCATGAGCGACAAGTAACAGAAACAACCATAATGCAATGCCATCAAAAGTAGTAAAATTCTACATACTGGACGACCACGTCGCCAATTCAAAACATAAGTCTAAGCCGAATCAACCGATTCGACTTACACTTAGGGGAAAATGGGTACCTGCCCTAACCAATAAATCATAGTACGAAGTCATAAAATACATGCATAAATCCTCGGGTACACACACCCGGTCGAATAAAAAACAGATCGTCATAAGCGATAACAAAATAACCCAAGTGTACTCAAATAAGGTAATAGAAAACATCAGTCCCCCGACTGATCGGGCCCAGACCCCTCAACTCCCGGCTGCACACCCAAGTAGTCGTCCACTGAGAATGAGTCGAACTCGGCCATTTCTCCATCAGCCGACGACACAACGGGCGACTCAAGAGAGCTCGCCAGAAGGTCTCTCTCAAGAGCAAACACCTCGTCATAATTCCAGTCGGTCTTCCCACTCTGGATCTGGCGTAGGTAGTCAGCAGAAACTTGAATCTCAGTCTTGATAGCAATTAGCTCTGTCTCCTTCCGAGCGAGGTCCAACTGACCCTGAAGGCGAGTAAGCTCAAGAGAAGTAGACCGATGGTGTTCAACTTCCAAGTCCCTCGCCTTCAACCGATCAGCAGCAAGAGCCTCAGCCTTGGCCAAATCGGCCTTGAGAACGTCAGCCTCTGACTGAACCCTAGCTAGTTCAGCTTTCAACTCCTCGACTCGACCGTAGAGCTGCTTAAACTTCTCATTTTGATAGATCAATGCCTGCATAGACTGACATAACAAAAAAGATACAAATGTCAACACCACCGTTAGCCGTAATAAAGCATAAATGTACCAAAATCAAAACAGCCACCGTACCTTGAACGCGTTGGCAACACCAAAGTTACCAGCCTCCTCAAAGCCAAGCTGATCGAACGTACTGCGATCAGAAGGAAACAACAACTTCTTTGACTCCTCTAGACAAGGAGCGAACTCGGAGTAAGCACTAGATTCCGGCGGAAAATTCAGACATATGCCGCGGTCGTCGAGGGCATAGGTGTCGACCTCAACAGACCTTTTCTTCCTCGCCGCCTTGGCCCCCCGAGCAGCAGCAGTCGTAGGGAGCGGGGCAGCAGACGGCCGTCCTTGGGCCTTCCCTTCAGCGACCTCCTTTTGCAACCTACGCATCTTTTCAATGGTCGCTTTCGAAAGGGGAGCACGGGAACCTTTCGACATCATATGAGATACAATAGCTCTATCTCCTGGAGTCAAGCGAGGAGAAAATAGAGGTGGTGTATCGTACAAAACCTCAAAAGACCATCTCAGTCGTAGAAGTTCACGTGAAATAAGATCGGTTGGTATTTCAATACCTGATGGTAAAGGGTGGACTAAACTCCACAACCGACTCTTTCTGAGGTTATCTTCGGTTAGGACAACCCTCCAGTCGTCGACTCCAAGAGCAAGGAACTCTCTCAACTTCCGCTTGGTGCTCCTCAAGTCGGCCGGATCGAACCTCACTGTTGTCCCTCCTGAAATAAAGACAAAGAAAGCATTAGCCAACCGAAAAATGCAAAGTAGAAAGCAAGTAAATGACCAATAACATCAACTACTTCACACAACCCAAGTAACACACTCACTCGCATCCTGCCACAAACGGGGAATGCGACTATCACACGGCAACCCAAGCGATGCAAACGGGACAAAGAAATAATGCTCCTTCCAATATCGGTCGCAATCTTCATCCCTAATAGTTGCCGATCAAGCCCCGGAACTTTCCTCGCCACCAACCGATAAAGACCTTTTACTTTGTTTACAATTTGAATTGAGAATGCTGTCAGTATCTCATCACGGCCGATATCGATCCCCTCTAACTCCGCCAACACCTCAATGGCCATGAGTCTCCGCCACCCGTTCGGCATAAGTTGCCCCACAACGATCTCATAGTAATCGCAAACTTCATAAACGAGTCGTGGCAAGACGAACCTAAAACCAACCTTGAAGGGATAGTGATATAGGCAAGTCATGCCCGGGAGATCCCAATCAGCTCGAACGGCCCTATCGTCAGGACCAAACAGGTGAACGTGTGTAGGAATGCAATAGTTGTAGCGACACTCTCTCAGAATAGCAATGTTGAACGGAGACGGTGGATTTTCGGGCGAAAGATAATCCTTAGACCGACTTCCATCAAAATATCCCTCCGTGATCGCTCCAACACCAACGTCTAACAAATAAACATCCTGACCGTGATGGCCGTTTCCCACAACCATCGCACTATGGGGAATACCCATGGGTATCTCATAATCAACACGACCGTCATCACCACTACACCCTTCTTCAGACTCAACGGCCGAATTCGGCGAACAACCCCAAATACGTGACAGCATACCGAGAAACCTAACAATGAGGCTATCTAAAACCAACCGAATCAACCAAAATACACAAGGATAAGCAAACAAACAAGCGACCGAAGAACAAGAGTAAATCAACACAGAGAGTTCGGCCGAAAAGATAAGCATACTCCCTCAAGGTAACACGTACGACTGAATTAACGTTCATGCTTTTCTTATTGACATAGAAAGGTGACCGTAACATGCTTACATGCTCAAGACCAAAGCAAACGTTATTTATACTCCACTCACAAATAAGGAACCAACAGATACGGCCAAGCAAGCAATGCAACCGAAGGTTACGACCACCATCAACAAAAACAGTAAGAATTCAAGTTCCCATTTCTACCAAAGATCTAACACAAACGCCTACAACACGGTAAATCAAAGCACTTTACCACCTACGATTCTACTTTTTCAACGAAGAACGCGAAGAACAAGTAAAAAGGTAAAAAGAATAGAGAACCAACCTTGAGGAGTTCACAACGAATCTTCTCTCTATACTTCCTTCCTCCACTCCAAGAGCTTGCAAGTAAAAAATGAAATGAAGTAAATACAAGTTCACCACAGAAGTAAAAACTAAGATGTTAAAGACCTCCCATGGCCAGCCAAACGAGAAGGGATTAAGAGAGGTAGCAAATTACCTAGCAGCTGACGCCTAGCAGTCGTTCGACAAAGCACCCAACCGAAACCAACATCAGGGGCTGACCTGCTCTTGGAAAATAGGAGAAGAAACAATTTAACTCATTTTCGAAACCAACAATAAAAGCTCAACTTGCTGTATCAGAACCGGCCGCCACGTACAACACTCTCAACAGAAACAAAAGATGAACGAATCGACTTACCCAACGTCTCTTAGACCGGTCGAACCCTTGTTCTCCATTACGGCCGGAATCCACCACGCAGCAGAAACTTTGGAATACTCGAGCTGAATAAACCTGCTGCCGATAAAAATTGGAAGTAGAGGAGGGAGATCGAAGCAACAACACGGGAGGAGGGTCGGCCAAGGGCACTCGACGTCGTCGACCGTCACTTGATACCTGGCATTTCCGACCGAACACTGAATCGATGAGGAAAGAGAACGACAGAAAAAGAAGGACGGGAGGAAAAATGTCTTACGGCCGAAAACGCCTACTTCGTTGAAATCGTCCGAATGGGCTATGACGGGCAGAGCGCATTTTGAATTTCCATCCCTTCAAGAGACATAAAAGCTGGGAGGAGGAAATATTTTCGGCCGAAATATGTATAAAAAAGCTGGCAGAAACGAATATAATAAGAAGAAAGGAAGGAGGAAATATTTTCGGCCGAAATATGGTTGTCAACCACGTTGACTTAAATGAAAAAGCTCATTCCCTCGCCTCCCTTACGGCCGGAACCTTTTAATTTAAAAGTTGTTGACCTACTCGGTAATGGGCCCGGATTTTTTAATTGGCCCAATGCCCGAAACCTATTCTCTACCAACGCCATGTACGAGAAACAAGTCCAAAGAGAATTATCAATCTCACCATTTATTGTGGGCCCCACCATTATCATTCTTGAGTATTTATATGTGTGTAAATATATATATACGCATATGTATATATATTTATACGTATAGTTCAAAACATCAAGGATTTTTAAATATCCAAACGACCGAATGGACTTATCAAATCGTAAAAGGCACGATAAAAAAGGTAAGCCATTTCCATCTCGTTGTTTTACGTCCGAAATTGACCCGGAATGAATTGTTAGGGTTATTTCGGGATTTATTGATGGATCAATCAAAACAAGTGTTTTTACTCTCTAGTTAAAAATTATTTTAACTTGAGAGTGGGGGACAAACTGTAGTGGGTAAAATTCGTAGGCCCAATAAACTTAGCCCAAGAGCCTAATAAGCCGGGTTAATATGGCCGAAACGGCCCAACAGTAAAGGCAAATTGGCCGAAATCGACCTAATACGGCCGAAAAGGCCCAACACGGCCGAAAAGGCCCAACAACGTTACTGGGCCACAAACCTTATACGGATGTCAGCAAAATAGGCCGTTACGGCCCACACGGCTGACTTGGCCAACAACTTGACTCACCTCACTGTTGGGAGACTAAGTCAAGGATAACGATGTCTTACGGCCGAAAAGATAGCAACGGACGCGGAGGTGGCAACGGTCAATACGGCCGCAAGGGAGAAAACCCTAAACCCTAAGGTCATGATATAAATATCGGCCGACTAGGTCAAACGGAGATCCAATCTCACACGCTCATACTCTCCACTACGCTTTCAACTACTCTCTTGCATTCCCCACGTTCTCAGCAATCACCTCGCGTCCACCGCCGTCGGAGTCAGCCGTACAAGCTCTCTCCGTCGTCGATCCATCTCTCACGTCACCCCCCCTCCGACCGAACGCTCACAGTCGTCCGCGACCATCACCATTGCTTTACTGTTTGCTTTCATTATTGTTTACGTTTACATTATCTTATTCGAATACCGTACTAACTTGAGCGTCGGAGGTCCTACGACCGACACCCCCTCCGGTGTTCTTCGTAGGGCTCTAACGTGTCCGTTGTGTTGGTTACAGGTTGCTAGTGCCCTATTCGACCGGATCGACCGAATCGTCCGGCCAACAGTGATTGTAGATTCTACCTCTACACTCACTACTATAGAGAACTGCACAACAAGCTCCAAAGCTTGAGACAGGGATCTAGGAGCGTGGATGAATATTACAAGGAGATGGAGGTAGCCATGATTCGAGCTAATGTTTTGGAGGACAGTGAGGCGACGATGGCGAGATTCTTGGCTGGTTTGAATTGGGAGATTCGGAATGGAGTGGAGCTGCAACATTATGTCGAGATCGAGGACATGGTACACATGGCTGTGAAGATAGAGAATCAGCTCAAGAGGAGGCGCAACAATGGCTACAATAAGCAGAATCAGTCCAATTGGAAGCAATCTCAGCCTGCTGCTAGTGGTTCCTTTTCGAGAGGGAATCAATGGAAGAAGGAGGAGTCGCCGAAAGATGAGAGGAAACCGTTCGTGAAGGCGCGATCAGATTTGACGAGCTCTAACAACCAAGGCAAACCAGCAGTGCCTGAGGGTCGTAATCGTGATCGTAAGTGCTTCAAGTGTCAAGGATTCGGACATATCATGAGTGACTGTCCAAATCGGAGAGTGATGATCATGAGAGATGATGGAGAGGTCGTGACTGATGATGAAGTTGACCCGGAGATGCCTGGTTTGGAGGAGTCTGAGGACGAAGAAGAAGAGATTCAGCCACCTGTAGGACGCATTTGTGTGGCCAGAAGAGCATTAAGCGTCCAGAATCATGTCGACGAATTGGTGCAGCGCGAAAATATCTTTCACACGAGATGTCAGGTGAAGGATCAGCTGTGCAGCGTGATTATTGACGGAGGGAGCTGCACCAACGTTGCTAGCGTGGCCATGGTTCAAAAATTAAGGCTTCCAGTTTCGCCGCACCCCAAACCATACCGGCTGCAATGGTTGAGCGATGTTGGCGTGGTGAAGGTTAATAAGCATGTGAGAGTGCCGTTTTGCATTGGGAAGTATGAGGATGAGGTTTTGTGTGATGTAGTTCCGATGCAAGCGAGTCATATCTTGTTGGGGAGACCGTGGCAGTTTGATCGACGAGTGACACATGATGGCTTCACCAACAAATATTCGTTCGAGTATAAGCAGAAGAAGGTGTCGCTTGTTCCTCTTACTCCCAAACAAGTGTATGAGGATCAAGTGTTGCTGCAAAAGGAGGCTGAGCGGATGAAGTTGGAGGAGCAGAAGGTGGAGAATAAGGAGAAGGGAGATAAGGAGAAGGGTGTAGTACAAAAATCGTGTTTCGCAAGGGCGAGTGATCTGAAGTTGGCGGTGCAGGAGGAGAGGACCTTGATCGTACTTCTGTACAAGGAGAACTTTCTATCTACTAACGATCTCGATTCTCTACCCCCTTCTATCTCTTCTGTTTTGCAGGAATTTGATGATGTCTTTCCCGAGGATACACCAGCTGGCTTACCACCAATTAGGGGGATAGAACATCAAATAGATTTTGTGCCTGGAGCAACACTTCCAAATAGGCCAGCCTATCACACCAATCCCGAGGAGACGAAGGAGTTGGAGAGGCAGATTGTAGAGTTGTTGGCGAAAGGGCATGTGAGGGAGAGTTTGAGTCCTTGTGCAGTTCCGGTGTTACTCGTACCCAAGAAGGACTCAACGATGAGGATGTGTTGCGATTGTCGAGCCATAAACAACATCACGGTAAAGTATCGACATCCTATCCCTCGTTTAGATGATATGCTTGATGAATTGCATGGCTCTTGTGTGTTTTCGAAAATTGATTTGCGTAGTGGATTGTTGGGAACCGGCTGCTTGAAAGCCGCCCCGACCCAGATCTTGGTTCGGATGTGTTGATTCGATTGTGCACATAAATTCATGCAATGGCTCGAGTACATACCTTGATTATGAAGAACGTGCAATCTGAGTCGTGTCTGATCGATCTACGGTTCTGATCTTCTAGGATGTGATCCCACACCTTGAAATCCGAGACTTGGTGGGCGTCTCGAGATCACTGGAACCTCGATCTCCTCTCCTCAGACTCGGCCGACTCTCTCTCTCTCGCCCTTAGGGTTCTGCGCCAATCTCACAGAAAGAATTCTGGTGGCTAGGTCAGATTATGAGAACTAGGGTTTAGATGAGAGACATGGAGAGTATTTATATGGTTCATAAATAAGGAGATATGATTCCTTATTTATCTCCAACCATATCTTTGCCATCCCATATTTATTCTCTTTCCATAACTTACAAATCATATTCCTTTATTAATACAGAATTAATAAGGAATTAATCTGTTCAGTTATGCAACTGTATATCCGAAATTAATTCTAACAAATAGAATTTATTCTAATTCCAGTAGAAGAATAAATAACTAAATATATACTAAATATATTTAGATATGATATTTATCCCCATAAGATTTAATTAAATAAATCTTATCTTATTAGATTTAATCTTATCCGTGAATAACTAAATAATAAATAATTAGATTTAATCCCATAGGATATAAATCTCAATTAATTATATTTATTATCCATTCACCGGATATAATCCAATATATATCATATACCGGGCCTGAGTACAATTATTGAGTCCAAACTCAATAATACTATTTAGATCGATTCCCGAGGTCTGTTTGGGCCATCCTAGGGATCGGATACCAGACAGAGTTGGGCCTTATCTAATTCGATATTTCCATGTCCACCCCTGAACATGTATCTAATTAGAACTATGACGCACTCCACTAAAGTGCCATAGCTGAATCACCGCTCTGTCCCAATTATGTAGATTGGGTAGGTATTTTGTATAGTTCGACCCCCGTGTTTAAGACATCCTTATCCGTTAATCAATTGAAGCTACCATGACTGCTCCTAATTGTTAACATCTATTCCTCAGGTAGTACCCGTTCACTCCTCATTATTATACCTGAACTTAATCAGTATGCATCACTTGGTATAATAAACATTGTGAACTCCCTTGAGGGGATAACGTCAGCCTGCACTCACACAGGACACGGCGTATTGATAACACTTATTAGACATACTATGCATCTTCGTGTTACCCAAAGTACGACATGATTTAGATGAACTAACGAAGTTCATATCTTCGTAAATCAAAGTAACATCGAAGAATACATATACATCTAATAGTTTACCAAGGTTAAGATCGAGCTAGAGCCTGAGATCTATAGCTCTTCACCTATATCACCTTTGATACAGGGTCAGTATCAGAAGAGCATTATCTCTATTGATCCTCAATACGTTCCACCGTACCAGCATAATTAGTGATTAGGACTCATCACTACCATTAAGCTGCAGTCAAGACCGACAGCTCAGCCCAAGCTGTCTCGACTGTGAACTGTTTATATCTCATCATTATTAACGACCTTCGTGATCCTCTCCGAACTCAGATCGACACGTGGTCTAAAACATGAGATAATGGGCTTTATTCTTGCTTAAACATATTCTTCCAGATAGGGATTGTTAACAGTGGACCTGTGTCGTAACCACTAAAACAACCGGTTTTGCTTTAGGTATACAACAACCCCAACAATCTCCCACTTATACTAAAGTAAAACCTTTTAGTATACCAACGCGTCTACAGGAAACCATATGACTTCATCCATGTACAATGTTAACAATCGCACGATCGCAATCGTTAACAACCATCATACACTTTTTCTCCCACTTATACTCAAAGATTTTACCTTTACCTTGTACCTTTTAGTGGGAGGCTCACTAAGACATGTCAGCCACGTGCTACAGTATACCTGACATGGTGCACTTAGTGAAGGAACCGTCATCGTACATTCCTCTAGTGTTTCTATTTTCTCCACGAAATCGCCTTAATTTAAGGTACTCACTATTTTGTTATCGGCATTTCCAAATCTCAGAAATTTGTTACTGCACTTAGAATTCTCCAGGGGGTGTAAGAATTCTAACAAATTGAGATTACTGCCAATTCACGAAGCCTAGCCCTGAATTATCTAGCTCCCTCTCAGCATTTCACTGCGTGAGAATCTTCAAGAAAATTCTGCTTCTTACGTGAATCCATAGTATAAGGTCGATGATGTCGTTTTTTCTAGCTACCATTCGATTATCCGTGTCCACAAACATGATGGACTATATCCGTTACCATGCACGCAGCACTAACATATATTTGGCTCCTTATGCAACACGCAGGTGTATTGCAAGCTTTGCCAAGACAGTAGTCTATGAAGAGTACTTGAATAATGTTATACTATCCGACTGTAGGATATATCTAACATTACTCCTAACCTTCATTCTAAACTGTTCGGATAATCACCACTTATTGTGTCAGATAATACTTTCACACCTTATTCAAGTCCTAGTAATATTATCACACAATGTACAAGACAACCATTTCAACGTCTTTTGTAGATGAAAGATATACCATTTGTCAACACATTTTATGAACGAATCTATATGTGTTGTCTGACAAATGAATGCTTTAAATCATTGAACCACACATTTCAATGTGTTTGTCCCGAAGCATAGAACTGTTGAGAAAATTCTTCCCTTTTCTCAAACTACATCCATGTTCGCTCATGTATGTCCTCAACTATTATGAGCATACAACGTGTAAGTCTTTCGAGTGTTAAACTCATAGACTTATCAATGATATGCAACCATCTTCATCTAACTAATCCTTATTAGTTAACTTGGTTTGTTCACTATCCAAGAAATTAGATTTCTCGATGAACAATTCACCATTTTCGAGACACACTCGAAAAAGCTCCCACTGTGACTAGGATGCTAAAATAATCTTGTGCAGATCCTTTTGGTTATCTGTCTTGTACTTCCGGCCTTATGATGTTCCAATCCATAATTTCCTTTTATTCTTGGACGTTAATCAAGAAAAAATACTTGTCTTTCCTCGAAAAATAACTACTTGTCCAACTAATTACTAAATCTATCATTGAAATTGCGACACTTCGTGTGCAAATTATCCTTATTTCCGAACAGATTTAACCAATGAAATCTGTAATTAGCATCTCCTATAGGGAGGAAGACTCATTGTCAACGCTAATGCTAATCAATTTCATTTTAAATCACAATGAAATCCATGATCAACATAAATGCTAATCACTTCATTTCCAATAAGGAAAGGATATAGATTTAGACATAGTGACATAGTATTTTGTTAAAAGACAATATTGAACAAGAAGTACCACATTTATCACAACACATTTTGAAACATCCTTCAAAATTCACAGTTATTACTCCCACTGCGAACGATATATCAAAACAACCAGTATTAAAGAAGTAAATCCTTAATACAATGTAAGAAAATAATCATCCATTAATATCCAAAACATAAGTATCCTGCCTAAACAAGGCAACCAAATGTGGTAAAGAGTAATAAACCAGAATCTAGTATCCAAAAACTAAGATAAAACGTAAGATAGAAATCTCCAAGTCTGCTAGACAACTGCATCAACTGAATGTTGCTTGTCGAGCTCAAGAACTTGAAGTCGTCCTACTCGTTCCTTGTAGTCGAACCTACAAAGATTGCAACAAACCACAATTAGTATCCACTAGTTATATCCGTCCGTGAGGACTAAACTAGTATAATTTGGTTTTTTAATGTTACAAGAGTCTGACATACCTCCATCTACCTTCAACTTATTGTTCCTCCTCTGATAAACCTTTATTATCGGAGGTCCCTCCTTCCTGGCATCATTCACTTCCTGAGTAGGCTGATCGGAGTTCAGCTCATTCACATCGTGAACAAGACTTACAGACTCGGAATCGCCCACTCCCTCCATGGATTGATCAGAGAATAGCTCATTCACATCATGAACAAGTCCCTCAAAATCAAAATCATCAATTCTCAGTGACTGAAGGTACTAATCAATGATGGACTCGTTGTCCCGGGCCGTAAAATGCCGATTAACATCGACATTCCTAATAGGACGATCCCAGAACTTCCTCTGCGCCTCATAAGCAGTCTGCAATATATCAATCCTCTCCGCATCTACCACGAGTAACTCCCCAATGAGAGCCATTGGGTCCTCGTGAACGATGTGGGTCGGGACGACCGCTTCTCTGAGAGCCAGGAACCAAGTCGGGAAACATGCAAGTAGAATCTCGCAAACAGTCTTTCCCGACATAACACCACCATAGAATACGTACATCCGTACAAGGTTTTTAAACCTCATGAGAAATCTCTTTAGGTTAGGGAAATTATCGAAATCCTCGAACCTGAAGAAATCTATCTCTTTCCGTGCCAGGAAACCGAGTAGTCGAAATCGAAAGGAGTCCGGAACACCATCGGAATAAGCTAAACGACAAATCTTCGTGCGAATAGAATCAATAGACATATCTGAAATAAATAACAAGTAAACAACTTATAAGCGCAAATAATTTATGTTATCAATGTTAGAAACCCAATAATAACATTGAACCAACAAACGAGTAGCCCGATACTATTTACAAATAGTCCACTATAGGTGAATGCTATCCATAAAATTATCGACCATGACCGCAGTCTATTTTATTTCTTATCCCATCACACGGACCATAGTGAAACAAAGATATAATAACCCGTGCCTCAGGACCCTGCTAAATTGAGAAGTGACCTCTAAAGGAGGATTCATCATTAAGCAGCTAAGCTACAACCATATTTTAATATTCCGAAAAATTAATTCTATTAAGAGTAACCCACCCGTTAAGGAGGAATTACCTTTATAAAATCATTTTTCCATATTATCAATTTTGAATTTAACCAATGAACCATAATCAGTGTCTCCTATAGGGAGGAAGACTCATTGTCAACGCGAACACTAATTATTTCATTTTAAATCAAATTATCCTTTTGAAGTCTAAACCAATGAAATCCATAATCAGCATCTCCTATAAGGAGGAAGACTCATCGTCAACGCGAATGCTAATTACTTCATTTTTAAACCAAATATGGAGGTCCTTTAAATCAATTAACAGATAATCGATTAATTATACCGCTTAGTCTTTTTAAGGGTTTGTGTGACAATCGTAGCACATAGACAATTAAGTCCTATCACATGATTTCTAAGCGCAAGTAATAAAACATGCTCGCATTGAAATTATTAAAACCGACATGCTATGACCCCTATGCATGTTATTTCTATTACGCAAACAATGAATAGCAACTATAACATGCAAAACATGTTGATCATCTTCATTGCGTAATTTAAATCCATCCATAGCATGCATAATAATTAAAACGAATAAATAGGCTGCCGACCGGGAATAGAAAGCCCTATCTATTACATTTAATTAAAATAAAAACCCCGGAACAAGCTCCGGTCTTTAATCTTCGATTTTGGAAGCCCATCCCGATCTTCAAGTCCACCTTCCAAAAATAGCAAGTGCTCGAAATACTTAGGGTGCGGAAAACCCTAATCACCAAAAACGGAAAGCGATTTAATTTCGAACGAACTGGGGTACGAAAACCCTAGCCGTCGACGATCATGCCTAGGTTTCGGAAAACCCTAGCCGTCGTCAACGTCATGGGCTGAACGAACAGCCCGTCGTTCGAAAAATCCGGCCACACGCCGCCGCCGAGCCACGCGTGCTGCACACGCGCCGCCGCGGAGCGTGCCGGGGACACCGTCTCGGCTCCACGACGAGCCTGACGTGGCTAGGTCCGGGCTGGGTGCGTCCGTTGCAACCCAGCCCGACCCACTGCTCGTCACCGTCGCCAAAACCCCGTCGCCGTCGCTGTTTTCGCTGCAAACTGCAGCGCCGCCGCCGCGAGCCGCCGCTGGTGGCTGGCATGCCACCGGACGCTCCCACTGAGCTCGCCGGCGTCCCAGCACCACCGGAGGTACTGGGTTCGAGCCCGGGCAGCCGTGGTTGAGTCCGGCAGCAGCGCGCGCGCAGGGGATAAACCCAGCTGCCGCTACCGCCGTTGATCAACGCCACTGCCGCCGCCGCCGGTGGTCAGGGGACCACCGGACCTGCTGTCCGCCTCCGTCCGCGCCCCCCATCGTCGTCGAGCCACCATCGGGCCGCGGGCTTGAGCCCAGCAGCGCGCGAGAACGAGAACCCGTTAGGGTTTCGGCCGTCGCTGCTGCAACTCGCTGCCGCAGCCCTCGCCACGCCGCCGCTGGTTGTCCGGCGCCGACTGGGCTCCGTCCCGACGTCGAGCCAGGCGCTGGACCGCCGGGCAGGCCACGGTTCAGGCCCAGCAGCCCGCGCGCGAACCAAAACCCTTAGGGTTTCAGTCGCCGCCGCTGCCTTCACCCGTACCGCCGTCCGCCGCTGGTTCTGCCGCCGGCGCCTCTTGTCTCCGGCTTGCCTGAACCCTAGGATGAACCCTAGGGTTCAGCCGCCGTGAAAATCGACGAGGAGCAGCCGCGCAAAACCGCGACAGATTACGCCTCCCGCCGCCGTGCGCTGGCCGACGCGCCGCTGCCTGCGGCCGTCGTCGTCTCGTCTCTTGTTCGTCTCGGACCTCGTTCCTCAGCAATTCTCCGATTTACAGCATAATAATACGATACAAAATCGAAAAATACAAGAAAAACGAATCCTATTCTAATCGGCACCTTATTATCTCGCCGATTTAAAATAAAACGTACAACGATAAATCGAAAACGAATAAAATTAACGCACATAAATCCTGGACAGCAGCATGCACACATAATCATAATGACTCGAATGCATGAACATTAAATTCGATTCAACACAGAGCCGATCCAAAAACCTGGCTCTGATACCACTTGTTGGGAACCGGCTGCTTGAAAGCCGCCCCGACCCAGATCTTGGTTCGGATGTGTTGATTCGATCGTGCACATAAATTCATGCAATGGCTCGAGTACATACCTTGATTATGAAGAACGTGCAATCTGAGTCGTGTCTGATCGATCTACGGTTCTGATCTTCTAGGATGTGATCCCACACCTTGAAATCCGAGACTTGGTGGGCGTCTCGAGATCACTGGAACCTCGATCTCCTCTCCTCAGACTCGGCCGACTCTCTCTCTCTCTCGCCCTTAGGGTTCTGCGCCAATCTCACAGAGAGAATTCTGGTGGCTAGGTCAGATTATGAGAACTAGGGTTTAGATGAGAGATATGGAGAGTATTTATATGGTTCATAAATAAGGAGATATGATTCCTTATTTATCTCCAACCATATCTTTGCCATCCCATATTTATTCTCTTTCCATAACTTACAAATCCTATTCCTTTATTAATACAGAATTAATAAGGAATTAATCTGTTCAGTTATGCAACTGTATATCCGGAATTAATTCTAACAAATAGAATTTATTCTAATTCCAGTAGAAGAATAAATAACTAAATATATACTAAATATATTTAGATATGATATTTATCCCCATAAGATTTAATTAAATAAATCTTATCTTATTAGATTTAATCTTATCCGTGAATAACTAAATAATAAATAATTAGATTTAATCCCATAGGATATAAATCTCAATTAATTATATTTATTATCCATTCACCGGATATAATCCAATATATATCATATACCGGGCCTGAGTACAATTATTGAGTCCAAACTCAATAAAAATACTATTTAGATCGATTTCCGAGGTCTGTTTGGGCCATCCTAGGGATCGGATACCAGACAGAGTTGGGCCTTATCTAATTCGATATTTCCATGTCCACCCCTGAACATGTATCTAATTAGAACTATGACGCACTCCACTAAAGTGTCATAGCTGAATCACAGCTCTGTCCCAATTATGTAGATTGGGTAGGTATTTTGTAAAGTTCGACCCCGTGTTTAAGACCTCCTTATCCGTTAATCAATTGGAGCTACCATGACTGCTCCTAATTGTTAACATCTATTCCTCAGGTAGTACCCGTTCACTCCTCATTATTATACCTGAACTTAATCAGCATGCATGACTTGGTATAATAAACATTGTGAACTCCCTTGAGGGGATAACGTCAGCCTGCACTCACACAGGACACGGCTTATTGATAACACTTATTAGACATACTATGCATCTTCGTGTTACCCAAAGTACGACATGATTTAGATGAACTAACGAAGTTCATATCTTCGTAAATCAAAGTAACATCGAAGAATACATATACATCTAATAGTTTACCAAGGTTAAGATCGAGCTAGAGCCTGAGATCTATAGCTCTTCACCTATATCACCTTTGATACAGGGTCAGTATCAGAAGAGCATTATCTCTATTGATCCTCAATACGTTCCACCGTACCAGCATAATTAGTGATTAGGACTCATCACTACCATTAAGCTGCAGTCAAGACCGACAGCTCAGCCCAAGTTGTCTCGACTGTGAACTGTTTATATCTCATCATTATTAACGACCTTCGTGATCCTCTCCAAACTCAGATCGACACGTGGTCTAAAACATGAGATAATGGGCTTTATTCTTGCTTAAACATATTCTTCCAGATAGGGATTGTTAACAGTGGACCTGTGTCGTAACCACTAAAACAACCGGTTTGCTTTAGGTATACAACAACCCCAACATGGATATCATCAGATTAGGATTAAGGAAGGAAATGAATGGAAAACTGCTTTTAAAACTAAACTTGGTTTGTATGAGTGGCTGGTTATGCCTTTTGGTTTGACTAATGCACCTAGTACATTTATGCGTCTTATGAACCATGTTTTACGAGCTTTTATTGGCAGATTTGTAGTTGTCTACTTTGATGATATCCTAGTGTATAGCAAGAGTCATGATGAGCATGTTGATCATTTGAGGTCTGTTTTAGATGTACTTAGGAAGGAGAGGCTGTTTGCTAACTTAAAGAAGTGCATCTTTTGTACGGACAAGCTTGTGTTTCTTGGATTTGTTGTTAGTGCACAGGGTGTACAGGTTGACGATCAGAAAATACGAGCTATTCAAGAGTGGCCGAGTCCAAAGAGCATTGGAGAAGTTAGGAGTTTCCACGGACTTGCTAGCTTTTATAGGAGATTCGTGCCTCATTTCAATAGTGTTGCAGCACCATTGACGGCAATCATCAAGAAGAATGTGGAGTTTAATTGGGGAGAAGAACAAGAGAAGGCGTTTCAGCTTTTGAAGTACAAATTGACACACGCCCCGGTACTATCTATTCCTAACTTTTCTAAGTCTTTTGAGATTGAATGTGATGCTTCTGGTGTTGGAATTGGTGCAGTTTTGATGCAAGAAGGCCGGCCGGTGGCGTACTTCAGCGAGAAGCTAAACGGAGCAACGTTGAGCTACCCAACGTACGATAAGGAGCTGTATGCATTGGTGAGAGCCTTGAAAACGTGGCAGCACTACTTGTGGACAAAGGAATTCATCATTCACACCGATCATGAGTCCTTGAAGCACTTGAAGGGGCAGCACAAGTTGAATAAGAGGCATGCTAGGTGGATGGAGTTCATAGAGACGTTTCCTTACGTCATCAAGTACAAGCAAGGCAAAGAGAATGTAGTGGCTGATGCACTTTCACGGAGATTGCATGGAATGCCTAGGACTATTGTTTCGGATAGGGATGCGAAGTTCTTGAGTTACTTTTGGAAGACTTTGTGGGGTAAGTTAGGTACTAAACTGTGTTTTCTACTACTTGTCATCCACAAACTGATGGTCAAACTGAAGTAGTCAATAGGACTTTGTCTACATTGCTTAGGGCTATAATTAAGAAGAACATTAAGTCTTGGGAAGAATGTTTGCCACATGTTGAGTTTGCATATAATCGTTCTGTTCATTCTGCTACTAAGTTTTCGCCTTTTGAGATTGTCTATGGGTTTAATCCTTTAACTCCTTTAGATTTATCTCCATTGCCTGAACATGAGCATACTAACCTTGATGGCCAGAAAAAGGCTGATTTTGTGAAACAGATTCATGAGAAGGCGAGGTTGAATATTGAGAGACGAACGGAGCAGTACGCCAAGCAAGCCAACAAGGGGAGGCGTCAAGTGGTGTTTGAGCCCGGAGATTGGGTACGGCTGCATATGCGCAAGGAGAGGTTTCCATTGCAAAGGCGTTCGAAGTTGCTACCTCGAGGCGATGGACCTTTTCAAGTGTTGGAGCGCATTAATGATAATGCCTACAAATTGGACTTACCCGGTGAGTATAATGTTAGTGCTACATTCAATGTGGCTGATTTGAGTCCTTTTGATGTAGGTGACGCCTTGGATTTGAGGACAAATCCTCTTCAAGAGGAGGGGAATGATGGAGTCCAAGGTTCGATGAATCAAGATCCTGTTCATGTTCCCGAAGGGCCGGTGACGAGAGCTCGAGCTAAGAAGTTCAAGGAAGGCTTGCAAGGATTGATCCAAGAAGTTTGGGCTCAAGAATTGATGAAGAAGCCCATTGGAGAAGTCGAACCGGACAGACCGCGAGTCATTAACTTTATCGAGTGCGTTCGGGCTGAAGAATGAAGACTTTATTTTAATTTTCGTGTGTTTTGAGTCAGGCCACGTTTTTGGGCCTTAAAAGACTTGTTTTTGGGTTTTTATCATGTTGGTTAATGGGTTGGGCCATGCCAATGACTTTGGGTCAGTTATTTCCTAGTTAGATTAGGTTTAGATGGTTTTATTTGCCTCTCTATATAAGGGGGCCTTTGTGGACGAAATTAGAACAGATTATTCATTAATATTATTGTGAGTTTATTCTCTCTTGAGAGTTCTTCGAATTCCTCTTGATTATTCCAAGACGAATTCATTATCCGGCGAATCAGCGAGTAAATCAAACCTCGTTGTGTGTCATTCATCGTCCCTGTGTGGCTTGGCGACCGTTTCTTTGGGTTATAGAAACTTCGGTTTATCTATAGTACTTAGGAGGATTTAGTCCATTGACGTATTGGGATTTCCATCGATAGTTAGTTTCAGTCTTCCGCGTGCGTGAGTCCTACGATTCTCACCAAGGATCGTATCATTAACAGCCGGAGGCCCCTCTTCAACAATGAGCTAAGCGAGAGATTCACCCAAGTCCTGATAGAGCTGGTAAATAGGCCCTTTGATCAAACAAAGGAGAGGAGGGCAAACCATCCAGATGCTAGAGAGATTGAAGACATCATCTCTGATGATTTGAAGGAAAGGTGGATGGTGTGCCGAGTGAAGTTCATCAAAGCTTACTATTTCTGGCAGGTGATCTACAATCAAGCGAGCTGCTCGAAGCTTGATGCCCTGCATAACTTTATGGTCTTTTACGATGAAGAGCTTTGGAGGACGATCTTGATCACGGCAGAGCTTGCAGATCCAAAGTTGATCCTCAAGATCCCAGAGAAGATGCTATTCCCCAAGCCGAGAGTTGCATGCATAATTATTATTGATCGAGAATCATAGATCATGAAATCAGAGAAGCCCTGCACATCAACAGACTCAACAAGCCAAGCTTAGAAACTTACAAAACCATGAAGCCAAGAGTGCTTTCTGCTTATATTGTTGAGTAATTCTCTCTCTCTCTCTCATTCTCTCTGTGATCATTCACTTGAACATCTATGGAAGTTTATTTTTCTGTCAAGCGTCGTGCCTTCATTATTTATAGATTTTACTAACTTTATGTGTTTTTATTTTTATGCTACAAATCTACACAAACCATAAGAACCAAAAAATAAAATAAAAATTGATAAGACTGAGAAGGATTCAGTCGCTTGAAGGTTCTTACAGTGGTAAGTGTTGGGTTTTGGCATCATCAAAAAGGGGGAAATTGTTGGGAATTGTTAAGGATTCACTTGTTAAGGGGGAACCCATTGGGACGCTTAATAGAATTTTGTTATGTATTTTGATTCGATCCCAAAACCCTCTGTGTTAATCCTATTCCCAAGCGACCCTATTTGATTAGCATGATAGGTTAGAATTTTTCAAGCTTATAATGTTAGGAAAGCTTGTTTTGCTTTAGTCGCTTTAGGACTAGACTGCAAGATTCAAGCGAAGCGAGAAGACCATTCGCTTGAGTGTGTTTTGAAGTCTAAGCGAGTCAACCCGATAAAGCGAAGCAAGCACTCTCGACAAAATCCAAGCGAGTCTATCCAACAAGCGAAGCGAGTGCTCTTGATAAAGTCAAAGCGAGTCAACCTGACTAAACTAAAAGTTAGTACTCCGACCAAGCGAAGCGAGTACGATGCAAAGCTTGAAAACGACAGCTCAACTACAAACCTCAGTTCAAACTCAAGTTTGAACTTAGTCAAGTGAAGATCAGCTGCATTCATTGCAGAATTCCACGTGGCTAATGAAGATTGAATGCTAGAGTTGACCAGGGAGACCGACAAGGAGCCGCTATAGTACTGCAACATCCAGTTAATGATGCACTTGGTCTTTATCCAAATTGGGAAAGAAGACAAAGCGAGCCTCTGAAACGCTGCAGGTCAAGCCCAAGTACTATCGACTGTGGAGAGACAAAGCCACCAACCTTCAAACGGCTTCTACCCATCTCTCACACTATAAATAGAGGCATGCAGTAGAGAGAACACTTCAACACTTCACTGAAAATTTCCCAGCGCTCAAAGCAACAAGTTCTCACGATTTCTAGCTTATACTTTCCTGAGTCCTTGTAAGAAGTGTTCCAAGTGTTAGATTCGGGTCGAAGATCCACAACAATTATACGATTATTCATCATATTTATAGATTAGCAAAGAATATTTATGTACAAATGAACCTAAATGAAGATATAGAAGAGATTCATGCAATGTGGTGGTCTTAACAGCTCAACTTCCATAGAACGCCTCTTTTCCATGTAAGAGGGGATTAAGATAGAGGTCAAGCGCAAGGCGTTTGAGCTATCGATCCAGCCAAATCCACGAAGAACAGAGCTCGTTTAGGAAGAAGAAAAAGAAAGAAGAGGGCGGATTAGAGAACGCAAGGCGCCTTCATACTCGTCCTCGCTTGGTAATAAGAATTATACCTTTAGATTAAGTTGTTGAGAGTTTTTTTCGCCCACGAAGTGAGGATGGGAGAAATAATGGAGGAGGCTCCTTGAAGAAGGACCTCGGCTGCTCTGGTTCGAGAGAAAATTCTAAGTAGAGCGTGAATGGAATAGTATAAAAAATGTTGAAAAAGATGTTGGAATGGTGAGATCACCCTATATTTATAGGTGTAGGAAAAGACGAAAAGGTGAATGTACATATATGGGAAGGACAGGAGAGGAATTTCTAGGGGGACAAGATTCCCTTTGTCATTATTTCAGTGGTCCTCATGATAACCACATATTTAGCATGCTTTAGAGTGCGTCTCGATGCGTGTTTTGGTTCGGATTTGTGCTTAAATGAATAGGAAATGATAGGTTTTTACAATTTATCCATTTTCTATATGCTTTGCATTTTCTCTCGGTTTCCGTGCTGATTTCAGGTGTTGCGGCAATTTTCTGGGCAAGTTTGACTTATCCTATGTCGAAGAGGATCGAAAGAGGAAGCCGTAGCACTTTGCGGATTAATTTTCCGATGCCGGACGAGAGAGAACGAGCCAAAACCGTGAGAGCGCGCAAACTGTGAAATGTGGGCGGAAAATGCACGGGTCAAACGAAAATGGACTAGTCAACCCTTCATTTAACTTTCCAGAAATTACAGTTTTTACCCCACCTTCTCAACTTAAGTTTCTAGTATTTGCAATTTAGCCCCATTGCTTGGGATAACTATAAATAGCTAGTTATTTTCCTTATTTGTCATCTTTTATGACTTGTAATTCACTCTTGCACTTCTACTTTAGAACCCTAGCTATTTCCCTCTTTCCTCTTTAGTATTTTCAAATTATGTTGAAGATTATGCTTAGAGTTTGAAGAGATTGTTGAAGATTTCTTCTCTACTTTTCATTCCTTGTCATTTACATTATGTTTTTGCTTATTGTTCATGGTTTGATGCTTAGATCCATGCTAGGCTAGATCCATTTGGGTTTCAAATGATGGATGGTGTGAATTAGGCTAGGATTTTATGGTTTTTGATGTGGATCTACCTTTCCTTTGAGTTGCCCTTGGATTTGATTGGATTTAATTGCATGAATGATTGACAACCATGAGTGCATACAAGGTGTTTGATGGAATGCCTAGGAAGCTTCCATTCATAGCACTTGGCATGAATCCTTGCTCATATTATCTAGTATTGATTTGCATTGCTCCTAGAAAGAATTATGTGAATTGATGTTAGATTAGTAGGCATTGTGCTTTTAGGAGTTGGTAATATGTTTAGAATGGTAAGCATGTTATTCAATCTACTAGTTATCAAGTCTTAGGAGGATGAGATAGCTTGCTTTATGTAATAATGCCACTCAAAGGAATTAAAATGGTTTGATACATCAAATGCCTAATCTTTAGCCTAATCACATCGGAAATCGTTTGAAACCTTATCTTCTTTACTTGTTCCTTTACTTGTTCTTTACATTCCTTGCCTTTATTTTTGCTTGTTATTTCATTTACTTAATGCATGCCTAGTTATAAAACACCAAACTCATGACCATGTGCTTAGATAGTATGATAGAGACTACGTGAACTACTTGATTGTCTATCGATACATTCACTCCTTGTGGTTCGACCCGGACTACTAGCTAGTTCGGTTATTGTATTATTGATAGGCTAGAAATAGCCGAGTCACCTCACCCTAAGGGGTATAGGGTCATGCGGGTTGCATGTTTAGCAGATCCTTGGGTATGGATAGATGCTAACAAGTTAGGATAGCTTCTGCGTGGTGACAGAACTGCGCAGAACCTTGTAGCTTTTTTACTGGGTACAACTTCTACACCAAAGGCGGCATCTGAGGCTTCTGGAACGCAGGTCCAGTCAGTGCTAAAAGTTACCATGTGGCAAGGCTGATATTAGTCCTTATCAGCTACACCCCTGGTTCAGAAGCGGGTATTATTAGCTTCTGTTAGACGTTATGGCAGGAAAAAGTCTCCTTGCAAACGTCACAAATGTCTTGTTGCATTGAAAAATGGTGTAGTAATTTAACTTTTCAAGAGCAAAAAGGTGCAGAGTCCTCCTTTCCCATCATTACCTCTCTCTTTTCTTTTCTTCTCTCTCTCTCTCTCTTTTTTTTTTTTTTTGAAAAAGGTGCGTGGGGACACGCAAAGGCCTTTTTATAGGCACATTAATGGTAACAGGACAATGTAAAATAATGGATAGGATATACCCCGTTCTCTTTCTTTCCGACTTTTCCTCTTCCTTCCCCTTTTTATAGGGGAAGTTTTTAACTTCCTTATTTTCTTCCCTCTTCTTCTCACTTCTCACATTGCTCCCAAAAGAAATAGCGCTCTTGTTCTTCTGGTGTTCACTGCACGTTTAGAAGACTATTCTATTTCTTCTCCTCTCAGGTATCTTTCTTATCACACTGCCGTTTTCTCCCGTTTCTTCACGAGTCACAAATCGTGTTCCAACGGAGTGGAAATCAGAAAAGTTTTTGTTTCTTTCTGCACTTTCTTGAGGGAAAACTAATAGGGTTAACATTTTCCACTATACACTCATTTTTTTATTATTTCTTTTTTATATTTTTTGTGTAGGGGATTTTTCCGAGTTTATTTGACGATGTTGCTATTCTCCCTAGTTCTTCCTACTGATATTTCTCCCCAGAAGGGATTTTTATTATTCTTCTTGTTGTTCTCTATCGTTCATTTTCACTCTCTATTGCTTTGCAATTATGGATTCAACCAAACAAATTTTGGGGCAGAAAGCTCGCGAGAAGTTGCTGCGCAAACTGGAACAGGCGAGGGCCGATAATCCTGATTCTGCCTCTTTCCCAGGCGGTACTTCCTCCCAAGCAGCCACGGCGTCCAGGAGTTTGAAGCCTCTTCAAGAGGGTTCCCTAGAAATAGCAACTACTGGGCCACGTTTGAAGCCTTTCTCTCCACAACCGACTGCTCCTAGTCAGCCAACTTCATCTCCCCCTTCCTTTATTGATGTGGATACTTATATTTCTTCTTCCGCTGGATTTGAAATTCCCCCCTCAGGGTTTTCGCCTACCTCCAAAAGGAAGAGCGATTTTTCCTGTCCTCCGGCTACAAAGAAAGGGAAAACTCCGGTAAGCCCCACTGGGGTTCAGGCTTTGGCTTTTGAACAGTTGCATATTTGCAAGACAGGGAGAAGCACTGCTCTGTCCTTGGACAGCGCACGTCTTCTCTCTTTGAGCGGGTAGGAGAACTTGAGAAAGCTTTAAAAGCTTCATCCGATCGCATGGTGCAAGTGCAGGGAGCTTATGCGGCTGAAACAGAACAACTGAGACTTCTTCATGAGCAGGAACTGGAGCGCTCTCAAGCTTCCTCCTTTAATCAAGGAAGGAGAATTGGTCTGGATCAGGGCACACTACAAGAAAAACGCTCATAGATAACTCAAAATTTGAGTTATCTATGTACCAGAAAAAGCTGTTGGAATTTTGGGTGATTTAATTGTTCAAATTGAATGAGCAATTAACTGGTTAAATGTGAGGTGGGAAGTTTGTCCCACATTGGAAAAACAAAGAAGTTTGGACTCATATATAAGTCAAGGCTCAAAAGTAGAGAATAATTAATTCCTCAAGTGGTGGATTGGGCTTAACCTTTTGGGCTAAATCCAAAGGCCTACGAGGACGGTGCGATAGCACCGTCCGAGTCCGCCTCCGCCGTAGCCGTGCACGTGCACGTGCACGTCGCACTTGTCGCAATGGGCGCTTTGAGGCGCACTTTGCACTTCGCACGTGCGCATCGTCGCAGAGGAGCTTGAGGGGCCTTTACTTTTCCTAAACTGAGCCAAACGTGTGGCTCGAGTCCGTGGGAGTGTGTCCAGCGCACGCCGGGAGCGAACCGGTGCGATGGTTCGAACCGAATGGGTGCCAAGCGTGTGCATGTCACAAGACCGCACCCAAAAGGTGCGAACCAAGGGGCGCGAGCGTGTATCGACCACACGCCCGTGACTCGGGCAGGCTTGTGCCGGGCACGAGCCGAGCGCGGGCTGGCTCATGGAGGGGCCAAACCATTGTGTTGGTTCGCGGTTCGGGTGATCTGGGCCGTCGATCAAGATTTGATCGAACGGTCCAGATCGAAGCCCCCCTTCAAGGAAAGCCACCTATCACCTATAAATAGAGCCCTCCACAGAATGATCCAACACACCAAAATGAAGATAACCTTTCTCATCTCGTTTTATCCTTCCTTCCCTTTTCTCTCACTTACAAAGTCTCAATATTCGAGTAATTCGACGGATTCTCGACTTGTAGTGCAACAACTCGAGAACGAAGAACCGTTGTATCTTGGAGACAATTGCTATAGTCCGATTGCACTATATCGGAGCAATATTGTCTTACGGAGATAGAGTCTTACTCTAGCCTCGGTTCTGCCCATTTATCGTATTACGGTTCTAACAATCGTAAGACAATATTATGGCATCCAGCGGTGATACCGTTCCACCCTCTCGGCCCCCTGCTCCGGCTCCAGCCCCAGTCTACGCCGAAAGGCCGGAAAAAATTTCCGGTAACGATTTCAAGCGTTGGCAACAGAAGATGCTGTTCTATCTCACCACTATCAACCTGGCGCGATTCCTGAAGGAAACTCCCCCCGAAGTTGGAGAAGATGAAACGGACGAGCAAAAGCGGAATGCTCTTGATGCATGGCATCACAGCGACTTCCTGTGTCGCAACTATATCCTAAATGGATTAGACGACACTCTCTACTGCGTCTACTCGGAGCTCAAATCCTCAAGGGAACTATGGAGATCTCTCGAAACAAAGTACAAGACGGAGGATGCCGGCTTGAAGAAATTCATAGTCGGACGATTCTTGGAATTCAAGATGGTAGATAACAAGACGGTTATCGAACAAGTGCAAGAACTTCAAATAATCTTGCATGATATTCATGCCGAAGGTATGTCTCTCTCTGAATCTTTTCAAGTAGCAGCTATTATTGAAAATCTGCCACCGAGTTGGAAGGATTTCAAGAACTATCTCAAGCATAAACGCAAGGAGATGGGACTTGAAGATCTGATCGTTAGACTTCGCATCGAAGAAGACAATCGGAAAAGCGAAGGGATTGTCGCCAAGTCTTCGATGGAGGAAAATGCCAACTTGGCCGAAACTAGCAACAAGAAGAAGCGCAAGTTTTCCGAGAAGAAAGGAACCCCGAAGAAGTCAAAGCGTATCAAGGGGAACTGCTACAACTGCGACAAACCTGGCCACATGGCAAAGGACTGTCGCAAGCCGAAGAAGGACAAGAAGGACCAAGCGAATATGACGGAGGACAAGAGTGTCCCCGTAGACTTATCCGAACTAGACCTATCTGCGGTCATTGATGAGGTCAACATGGTTGGCAACCCAATTGGGTGGTGGGTCGATACCGGCGCCACCAGACACATTGCTTCGGATAAGGGAGTGTTCTCCACCTACGAGCCCATAACCGAGAAGAAGAAACTCTACATGGGAAATTTTGCGACATCCAAGGTCGTTGGAGTCGGAAACGTGGTACTCAAAATGACATCAGGCTTGAAGTTGACTCTCAAGAATGTGCTGCATGTCCCAGACATTCGCAAGAACCTCGTATCGGGCTCCATACTCAGCAAGGCCGGTTTTAGACTTGTCTTTGAAGCAGATAAAGTTGTAATGACCAAAGGTGGTCAATTCATAGGAAAAGGCTATATAGATAATGGCCTCTTCAAGCTTAATGCTATAAGTGTACCTACTAATGTTGAAATAAAGAACAATGTTGTTTATTTGGCTGAGTCTCCTAATTTATGGCATGATAGATTAGGACACACAAATCTAAAGTCACTACGAAGATTAGTGAATTTAGTATTGCTTCCTAAAGTGAGCTTCGATGAACACAAACGTTGTGAAATATGTGTTGAAGCAAAAATGGCTAAAGGACCTTTTCGTTCTGTCGAAAGGATCACACAACCTTTAGAACTCATACACATCGACTTGTGTGATATGAAATTTGTGCAAACAAGAGGGGGTAAAAATTACTTTATCACATTTATTGATGATTGCACAAAATATTGTTATGTGTATCTTTTGAGAAGCAAAGATGAAGCCATCGAAGCTTTCAAAAGATACAAAAGTGAAGTTGAAAATCAACTTAGCATCAAAATAAAACGAATCCGAAGTGATAGAGGTGGTGAGTACGTTGCTCCTTTTGAGGAATTTTGCTGTGAAAATGGCATCATCCACGAAACTACCGCACCATATTCACCACAATCCAATGGAGTTGCCGAAAGAAAGAATCGAACTCTAAAGGGAATGATGAATGCTATGTTGATCAGCTCTGGCTTACCACAGAACATGTGGGGATCGGCAAACAAAATTTTAAACAAAATACCCCAGAAGAAGCAAGACAAAACTCCATACGAGCTATGGAAAGGTCGGAAACCTTCATTTAAATACATAAAAGTGTGGGGGTGTCTAGCTAAAGTTGAAGTACCAAAACCGAAACAAGTTCGGCTCGGTCCAAAGACTATTGATTGCATCTTCATTGGATATGCAAACAATAGCAGTGCTTATCGATTTTTGGTACACAAATCAGAAGTACCCGACATGAATGAGGGAATGATAATAGAATCAAGAAATGCAATTTTCTTTGAATCTATTTTCCCCAAGAAAGATATGATCACTTCAAGTTCTAATAAGAGGACTTATGAGAATATGGAAAATTCGGGAGAAAATGTGGCATCAACGTCACATGAACCTAGACAAAGTAAGAGGACAAAGATTGCAAAGAACTTTGGTCCAGACTTTATAGTATACTCATTGGAAGATGAGCCTAAGACAATCAAAGAAGCTTTGTCTAGTTCGGATGCTCCATTTTGGAGAGAAGCTATAAATAGCGAAATCGAATCCATCATGAACAATCATACGTGGGAGATTGTTGATCTCCCTCCGGGAAATAAACCTTTAGGATGCAAATGGATCCTTAAGAAGAAATATAAAGCCGACGGAACCATTGACAAATATAAAGCCCGTTTGGTAGCAAAAGGCTTCAAACAAAAAGAGGGGTATGACTACTTCGATACCTACTCACCTGTTACGAGAATCACATCCATACGAATGCTTGTTGCTATTGCAGCACTGTATAGCCTTGAGATACACCAAATGGATGTGAAAACCGCATTTCTCTATAGAGATTTGAAGGATGAGATATACATGGAACAACCAGAAGGGTTTGTCGTTCCTGGGAAAGAAAGAAAAGTTTGTAAGCTAGTTAAGTCATTATATGGACTTAAACAAGCTCCTAAGGAATGGCACGAAAAATTTGACAAAACCATGTTGTCAAATGGATTCAAAATAAATGAATGTGATAAATGTGTCTACATTAAAGGAACACATAATAATTTTGTTATTTTGTGCCTTTATGTAGACGACATGCTTATAATAGGAAGTAATCATGAGATCATCATGAAGACGAAAGAAATGTTGAAGAGAAACTTCAGCATGAAAGACTTGGGGAGAGCCGACGTAATTCTAGGAATTAAAATTTCTAGAACATCCGAAGGAATTACCTTGTCACAGTCCCACTATGTAGAGACTGTGCTCAAGAAATTCAATGCATTGGATCTACCTCCAACTAAAACTCATGTGGACTTGAACTTACACTTGGCTAAGAATCGAGGAGATCCAATTTCCCAATTGAATTATGCAAGGATCATTGGAAGCCTTATGTACACTACTAATTGTACAAGGCCTGACATAGCATATTCAATAAGCAGACTGAGTCGGTTCACAAGTAATCCTGGAAAGGATCATTGGATTGCTTTAACCCGAGTACTAAGGTATTTAAAACATACCTTAAAACATAGTATTCACTACTCTTGATATCCTGCTGTTCTGGAAGGATATAGTGATGCTAATTGGATATCAGACACAAAGGATTCAAAATCCACAAGTGGATATGTGTTCACCATAGGTGGTGGAGCAATATCTTGGAAATCCTCTAAACAAACATGCATAGCTCGGTCTACGATGGAATCTGAATTCATCGCTTTAGACAAAGCTGGCGAAAAAGCTGAATGGCTAAGGAACTTTCTAGAGGATATTCCTTGTTGGGATAAACCTGTGCCTCCTATAATGATTCATTGTGACAGCATGTCAGCAATCGGGAGAGCACAAAGTAGTATGTATAATGGTAAGTCTAGACATATCCGTCGTAGACATAATACCGTTAGACAATTGATCACTAGTGGAATAATTGTCATTGGATATGTAAAGTCCAAAGACAACATAGCGGATCCGTTTACTAAAGGTATTAATCGTGATCAATTGTACAATGCAGTAAGGGAAATGGGTTTAAAAATCCACAAGTAAAGACGTTCATAACGGTAACTCAACCATGATGAATGGAGATCCCAAGAACATGGTTCAATGAGACAACTAAGTTATGAATGTTTGGTTGAGCACTTGAAAACTTATACTAAAATTCATTCTCGAAAACTGCTCAAGTGCTAAATGAGTAGTGGTAAGGGTAAGCTATAAATGCTTTTAATGATTCCTATAGGTGGAGAAGGATACCTTGATAGGAGATCACCTATATAAGTGTGAAGTGAGGCCGCTTCAATGATTACACTTATGAATCCAAGATATGGTCCAAGGCCGAAAAGGACACAACGTGAGAACGAAAGATATAGGATCTTTATTGTGTATATGTTATTGTCTTGGTTTACATAAAAGTTGTTCGGTTCAAGACATCGCGTTCACCAAACAGCGAGTAAATCCGATAGCATCATACTATGGAAGGTTCAAAGCCATAAGCTACCTATCCTTATGCAATAAAGAGCCGTGAGACTTTGTAAGACATTGCATTTGCATTAATTGTCATTCATGTGGGGGATTGTTGGAATTTTGGGTGATTTAATTGTTCAAATTGAATGAGCAATTAATTGGTTAAATGTGAGGTGGGAAGTTTGTCCCACATTGGAAAAACAAAGAAGTTTGGACTCATATAAGGCTCAAAAGTAGAGAATAATTAATTCCTCAAGTGGTGGATTGGGCTTAGCCTTTGGGCTAAATCCAAAGGCCTACGAGGACGGTGCGATAGCACCGTCCGAGTCCGCCTCCGCCGTAGCCGTGCACGTGTACGTGCACGTCGCACTTGTCGCAATGGGCGCTTTGAGGTGCACTTCGCACGTGCGCATCGTCGCTGAGGAGCCTTTACTTTTCCTAAACCGAGCCAAACGTGTGGCTCGAGTCCGTGGGAGTGTGTCCAGCGCACGCCGGGAGCGAACCGGTGCGATGGTTCGAACCGAATGGGTGCCAGGCGTGTGCATGTCACAAGCCCGCACCCAAAAGGTGCGAACCAAGGGGCGCGAGCGTGTATCGACCACACGCCCGTGACTCGGGTAGGCTTGTGCCGGGCACGAGCCGAGCGCGGGCTGGCTCATGGAGGGGCCGAACCATTGTGTTGGTTCGGTTTGGGTGATCTGGGCCGTCGATCAAGATTTGATCGAACGGTCCAGATCGAAGCCCCCCTTCATGGAAAGCCACCTATCACCTATAAATAGAGCCCTCCACAGAATGATCCAACACACCAAAATGAAGATAACCTTTCTCATCTCGTTTTATCCTTCCTTCCCTTTTCTCTCACTTACAAAGTCTCGATATTCGAGTAATTCGACGGATTCTCGACTTGTAGTGCAACAACTCGAGAACGAAGAACCGTTGTATCTTGGAGACAATTGCTATAGTCCGATTGCACTATATCGGAGCAATATTGTCTTACGGAGATAGAGTCTTACTCTAGCCTCGGTTCTGCCCATTTATCGTATTACGGTTCTAACAAAAGCGTTATAGAACTGGGTGTAATCTATAGTCACGCTCATACATTACGGTTTTTTAGCGTAATCTTTGTGAGTTATACATAACGCTTCAAAAATTCATAGATAACACTAATAAACCGAAATATATGACACTTTTACATTACAATTTTAATCCGTTATCTATGAGCTTTTATGCATTATAATTTGGTATCCAAATATTTCGGTTTATACATTATTGATAACGCTTTTGGAGATTAAATAATTGCATTGTACACTGTAATGTATACCAAGAAACACAAATTTCTTCATTTTATTTCTCAATAAATATGAAAAGATCCCAACATTGTCTATATCATCCGAAAATTCTAAATAATGAAACTACAAGATCAATATGCATACTTGTGAAACAATTACACTTCGAAAACAAATGAGTCTAAGTCGTGAAGTAACCACTCCCATGCCTCTAACTTCTCCATCTTCATTTCCTCGTCCTTTGCTCTCTTAAACTTCACTTCTGCATCAATGTATAACATATTCAAAAAAATTAAGCCAAAAAACAGATAATAAGCACTAACCAAAAGCAATTACTAATTAGTAAGCCTAAATAGACATAATTCTTAAAGTGCCTATAACTCTAGGTGAGTTACTACATGAAAGAAAGTAGTAAACTACTGCTAGCATCTTCTATCAACAAACACCTGAAGAAGGATTTTCAAAAGCCACAAATTACACTAATACACACAACATAAATAGAATATATTATTGTATCAAGTAGAGAGATGCCTTACAATCAAGTGATGCATTGTATACTTAAGGTCATGACACAATACTTTTCGGTTTCACACCCCTTCACTCCCAACATTCAAGATACATTAATAACTCATATTTGAAAACTAAAGAGATTAGAAGTTAGTGACTTGCAGATTTTCGGTTTCACTGTCACTGTGTAGTAAATTAACCATAACTGCCTCTAGAAAATTTCAAATGACTTTTGTTTGATGCTACGGAAACTAGACTCAATAGGCTTCGATACCATATGCACCAATCAGCCCCATAATGCCCGAGAAAAAGCAGTTTACTGCTCAAAGTTGTCCCAACTGCTGGAGCTTTCAACAATATTTTCTGCACTTATAACTACTGGATCCTTTCCCGGATAAAAGGTGCAAAGTTTAGAATTTTTTTTTAACAACAACACTAGGAAGTATCACTATGTATTTTACACAAAAATTAATTACTACACACATGCACCACCATATGCAAAATTTTAAGATTTTATTTTTTTAAATCTAAGCTCATCAAGAAAGAGGAGAGAAAGAAAAGGGGGAAAGAAAGGGACAAAAAAGAATGTAAATTTAATTAAATACATAATGATTTATAACACCTTCTCGTATGTATCTAATTAGTGTGGTTAAAATTAAACTTAGCAAAAGTAGGCCAAGAAAAATCAAACCAATGTATCAATGCAATGCATATTCCTTTGGTTTGGTCAATAGGTGTTCGATAGTAGTAAGTGGTATTTACTTATAAAAAGACCAGCAACAGCTATGCTCTTCACTAGAAAAGGGACGAATCAACCATAAGGTAGATTCATATATACTAGCTTGGAATTGATATCAAACCGGTATAAAAATTAGATCAAAACTTCAGTCCTAATAAGTTAAATAATTTGGTGCTCGTGCTAATTTTGGTTTCGATAGAGAGCTGACTAATTTATAGTATACATAAAGACCAAGATTCTGATACAACAAGCTCCTCAAGAAACTACTGTATAAGTAAACTCACAATTACAATCTAATCTGGGATATCACAATTCATTGACACTCGTAAGGTTAACAAAAAAAGAAAAGAAAAAAGGAAGCAGAAAACTTATTAACACCATGCCCTAAGTATCAACACTACAAAGGGCATTTCAAAATCACCTCTATCACAGAGAATGCACATAATAAATTTGAAAGTGCAAAACAACATAACAAATCAGTACTATCGAAACTGTTTAAACTCCTATATTTCATATGCATGTTACAATGTATGCAGAAATTTATGGCAAATCCAGATCCAGTGGTTATAATATTTGTATGATTACTAAGAGACCTAATTCAGATCATAATGTTAAGAGAGCACTCGAAACTTTTACTTTCTCGAATCTGAACTTTCCAAGTAATTAACAAGTTGGTACATTAAGAGCAGACACACTAAGTTTGACATTCAAGCCAAAATTCAATAACAATACTCAAGAACAATCAATCACCAACAATAACCAATTATAGGTAATCAACAACAAATCCGCCGAGTTCGAAAACTTACATGAAAATTGATGATTATCCGACGAATTAAATCCGCCGCTCCAGAAAAACTGATTTATCCCCAAACTTCAGCAACAAAAACTGGAATTCCAAAAAAAAAAAAAAAAAAAAAAAAAGATCTCATACGCAAACAACCTCCCATAAACAGAAAATCAAATCAAACCGAAAGCAAAAGCAAAATCAACATACGTACACTATCATCACCAACAAGTACAAGTTAACAACATACATAAATCACAAAATCAATATTATGAAGGAGTGATAATAGTGTTGTAATAAACTGAATCACAAAATCAATGCAACTTAACCACAATCACCATCCTATTAATCGAGCAACATAGTGTGTTAGTCTGGAATTGACAACATGAGCTGTTGGCAAAAGCTTTATGTTGAAAAAAATTGAACTGACTTCAACCAAAGAAGGCAAACTTTGTAGGATAATTGAGTAGAGGTAAACCAATACTATCATAATGATTATTGTTCGACTTTACAATGTTCACAAGGAAAGCTCTGAGTACTACAATCAGATATGGTAGAAAAGATAAATATAAAGGTCAAGCAAAAACCAAAACCAAAACGAAAAGACAGATTAGAATAACTGTAAGGGATCTGGCCAGTCAAATTATTCTTGGCAAGACTCAAGATCTTAAGCTCTTGACAACTAGACAAAGATTCTGGCAAAGGACCAAATCGATTACTGCCAAGTTCGAGGGTGCAAAGGTTGGACAGTTTAGAAAAATCAAGACTAATTGCACCATCAAAGGAATTGATTCGAAGATTAAGCAATCGCAACTTAGAGCAAGCTGAAAGAGTCGAAGGCAATGGGCCAGAGAATGAATTTGCATGAGCATCAAACTCCTCTAATTCAGTTAAATTCCCCAAACATCAGGAAGGAAACCAGAAAACCTGTTCCCATACATACATACCGATTTAAGATTGGAAAGCTTACTGAGTTCAGGGCTCAACTCTCCAGAGAAATTATTTGAAGAAATCGAAAGCTGCTGCAAAGAAGATAATGATTATAACGAGTTAGGAATTTCACCAGAAAGAGAATTGGAATCGATATGCAACTTCTCAAGAGCCTTGCAGTTTGCCAGAGATTCAAGCCCTAAATCCCCAAAATCGATTAGAAATTGAGTTAGAAATTGAGGGGTAATCTTTGAGGGAGAGAGGGAGAGAGAGGAGGAGAGTACCGGCCGACGAAAATACCGGTGATGGCGAGCTCCCTCACGGCGAGGTTGGGACGCAACCCTAAATCCCCAAAATCGATTAGAAATTGAGTTAAAAATTGAGGGGTAATCTTTGAGGGAGAGAGGGAGAGAGAAGAGGAGAGTACCGGCCGACGAAAATACCGGCGACGGCGAGCTCCTCATGGTGGCGATTTGCAGAGAGCAACCCCGCAGCAATACTCGCGATTCTGAAAATTTTCAAAGTTTTTTCTAAGTGTCGGATTTTTCTAAGTTTTGGGTAGAAATTTTGCATAGAATTGTAATTTAGTTTTACTTTTTTTTTATTTTTAATAGAATAGATAACACTTATTTATTTACGGTTTATTCTTATCGTAACTAAAAGTTAAAGTGTTACTATACATTACGGTTCTTTCAAAACCGTTAACATTAACAATAGGTATACATTACAATTTCTAAGAAACTGTAATTATTGCTAAAAGTACACGCACATAGATTACGATTTCGTAAAAAAGCGCTCATACATTACGGTTTTGGCGAAAAACCGTAATGTATGAAGCGTTTCCTATGAGGAAATTTCTTGTAGTGGCACCTCTTCAGGGATCCGGGATAGCAAATCTAATTTACTGATGACCCCCTGTGGCCAAGCATTCCTAGATTCCTTAGTAAATCATCTATGTTTCACTAAAAAGTGTTCGCAATAGAACGAAATCTATCCTAGCACTTAGTAAGTAAAAACCCAATGTCGAATCTCAAGGAAAACTTTGCAGGGCAAATAATCATGTAGCAAAAATCCTAAACTAGCCTAAATCTAAGAAAGCAAGTAAAAAAAATTTGTTTGGTTTTGTTTCTAAATCCTAGGCAAGAAAATAAATAAGCAATAAATCAAAAGCAAATAAATAAATCTAATCTAGAAAGCAAGAAATAAATCTAAACTAATTAATCTAGAGAAATTAAATAAAAGCGATTAAACTACCTAGGCATGAAATTGAAAAAAAAACAATAACGAAAGCAACGAAGAAAACGAATCTAGACATAATTATTAAATCTGAAAATTAAGCAAATAAATCTAACTACGAAAACTTGAAAGCGAAGGAATTGAAAACTAAGAAAAAATAATCTAATCTAAGAACAAACGAACGAACGAAATTAAACTAAGCAATTAAGAATTAAATCTAAGGAACTAGGATGCAATTAAATCAAATAAAAGAAAGCAATAAAGAACTTACGAGATTAAACGAAGAACGAAGAACTAAGTAAAAACTTTGATTAATTGAAGAACGAAGTAGCGATCCGGATCGAACAAAGGAAATCTAAACTAGAGTATTTGAATGCTAAACTAGAGCTAAAACTAAGGTAAAAGTTTTTTCCCTAATTCGTGCCCTAATGGCATATATATAACATAAGGTAAGAGTTCGATTCCCACAAGGAAACTTAAAATAAAACCCGTCAGACACGGAGCGAGCGCTCCAGAGGGTTGGAGCGAGCGCTCCAAGATAGCTGCGCTTTTTCCCTTCTTAATTTGACTTGGAGCGAGCGCTCCAACACCTTGGAGCGAGCGCTCCAATGCTGGTTCGCTGGGACTGCGCACGTCTTTCTTGTTTTGGCCGTAACTTCCTCGTCCGAACTCCAAATTGACCCCCGTTTTCGCTTACATGCTCCTATCGAACCCCTCTTCGATATAACACTTCTTTCTTCTCGTTTTATTCTCGTTTCCGCCCTTTTTATCCTACAATACCAAAGACTCCAAAGCAACCAAATCATAGCCACAAACAATGAAAACACACGAAAACTAAGGGAAAACGGACACGAAAAGACGACTAAAAACTAACATCTAGACACCAATCAAAATCCCCCACACTTAGAACTTTGCTTGTCCTCAAGCAATATAATCATACAACTTAGACTCAATTCAAACAATTCAAATCATAGAACATTTAATCACCGGAATCGACAAGCTCAAACGAGGTCACTTTAATCCCAAGTTACGAACAATCATCATCAACAAACTATGTGGCTTATAAATCAATCCAAGCAAGAGGAAAAGCAATGATACACACATCTCACAAATATCTAGATCACCACAACTTAGACGTCTAGCCTACTTCCCCTTTTTATTCAACACATAAACAACTCTTTTTTTTTTTTTCTTTTTTTTTTACACAAGTGAACGTTTTTGGCACATAATTCACTAGGTTTAATCATCGATGGGTCACATCGAGCCTCCTAGTGCGGTTTCCCGTACCCATTGTCAAGAGGGGTAGAATGCCTACGAACACATTATTCTAACATACACGAGTATCATCTAGGACAAAGTTCATGAAATGTGATCATTCGAGGGTCTCTCGAAGCCTTTTCATGTGGTTTCCCATGCTCATTACTCTAGTATTTTCATACGTTACAAGTAAGAGGAACAGAATCCTATCAACTCTTTTATTCAAAAAACACAACTCTTTTTTTTTTTTTTTTTTTTTTTTTTTTTTTTTTAATCATAAGCGGAAAGTAAACTAGCAATCCAAGTAGCAACAATCTAGATTTGTCACTCAACCAAAAATCATAAATCATTTTCCTCAATACTCATATCAATTCGTGCCCCACAATTCATCGAATCATAATATATCACAACTCAAGATTAAACCAACCTAATTTATCCTCAAATCAATTCCAACAACTAAAGATTCCATCATCGAATCATTCACATCGATCCTAAGTCACATGCTTATAGGGCTCAAAATCAAACAAATTCCTAAGTGGGGAATAACAAAATCGATCACATACAAGACTCGATCAAGCAAACAAAAACAAACTAATCATGCCAAAAGTTTCAAAGACCCTCCCCCACACTTAAAATCAAGCAATGTCCCCATTGCAAGAAAATAAAAAGGAGAAGAAAAGAAGGAACTTATCGCAAGATGACGACCAATAACTCAAATCTCGAAAGACTCCAAGTAGTACCTCGGAACCGTGGATCTTGCCAACGGGGATCGTTTGGGGCCCAAAAACGGGAATCGTTCGGGTCCGGCTCGCTCTCTCTCTTCATCATACCCTCCTTGTAAACTATTCCCTGCACGAAATTCAAAAGAAAACGAACGAAAAACAGCAAAAATAAAAAGAAAATAAATCGTACTCTACAAAAATAAAATAGAGAAAGTGGGTTGCCTCCCACCAAGCGCTTGTTTATCGTCATTAGCTTGACGTACCAAATATTCTCATCCAAAATCTGTTGCAATGAGCAACGTCTTTAACCATCCATAGGAGACTCTCGGTGCAAAGGTGGACTCTTCTTTCTCTTCGGCTTGAAACTCGAAAAGAGGGTTATCTTGGACACTCATCTCCCCCACACTTGTGTGAAAATCCATGTAAGAAATATCACGATCTTCAAAACTTGATGATGGATCCTTCACAAAAAATGCTTCCTCGTCGAGATTGGCAAGAAAGTTGTCCATGATTTCTTCCTCTTGTTGTGAGCTCAAAATTGACTCCTCCATAATGCAATTGTGATCCTCCATGTCTTCCACATTGCTCAAAAACTCCTCCACAATTTCTTCCTCATCTAATTTGCTCAAAAACTCATCGATAATGGCTTCTTCCTCATGCATAGCAACCTGAAAATTCTTCTCTATCTTTTTCTCATCCAAATCATTAGTAATATGCACATACGAACATGTTTGGATAAAAGAATTAGAACAAGAAGAATAGTTATCAAAAATTGAGAAAGTTACCGAACCTCCTACACTGGCCATGCTCAATGTACCGGATCCAACGTCGATTCGAGTTTGAGTAGTAGCCATGAAAGGTCGCCCTAACAAGAGAAGATGACCTCTCTCACTCCTAGCTCCTCGCCCCACGTCAAGCACAACAAAATCGACAAGAACTTGAACACCCCTCACAAGTAAAGCAACGTCTTCCACAATCCCTAAGGGATGACTCAAAGAACCGTCGGCTAACTCAATTCAAAAATTGGTGGGCTTAAGATCCCTCGAACCCATTCTCTCGAAAATTGAGTATGGCATCAAGTTCACCGCTGCCCCCAAATCCAACATACCCGGCACACTATCTCCATTATCCAAAACAACATCTAATTTGAAGCTTCCGGGATCACCTTGTTTTGGTAGAGATGAAAGATGACCAGCTGGGGTGGGTGAGGCGTGAAGACGTTGTTGCCTCGCTTTGATGGCAGCCACGGTGCGACTTCTCCATTTATTTTGTGCCATTGCTTCGAGCTCTCGTCTTCTTCTTCCTTCTTCGCGGTTAAGAGCGCCTTTTTCCTATTGATGTCGTCGATGTGAGGTGTCAACTTCCTTTAGAGACTTCGACGACCTAGCATACACAACACTCAACAAACGGATTAAACGCACCGAGTGGAAGGGAAAAGAAATCGAACGAAAAACAAATAAAATAAAATAAAAATACTACACAATCAAATAGCCTAAAGTTTTCCCCGGCAACGGCGCCAAAATTTGTTTCACTAAAAAGTGTTCGCAATAGAACGAAATCTATCCTAGCACTTAGTAAGTAAAAACCCAATGTCGAATCTCAAGGAAAACTTTGCAGGGCAAATAATCATGTAGCAAAAATCCTAAACTAGCCTAAATCTAAGAAAGCAAGTAAAAAAAATTTGTTTGGTTTTGTTTCTAAATCCTAGGCAAGAAAATAAATAAGCAATAAATCAAAAGCAAATAAATAAATCTAATCTAGAAAGCAAGAAATAAATCTAAACTAATTAATCTAGAGAAATTAAATAAAAGCGATTAAACTACCTAGGCATGAAATTGAAAAAAAAACAATAACGAAAGCAACGAAGAAAACGAATCTAGACATAATTATTAAATCTGAAAATTAAGCAAATAAATCTAACTACGAAAACTTGAAAGCGAAGGAATTGAAAATTAAGAAAAAATAATCTAATCTAAGAACAAACGAACGAACGAAATTAAACTAAGCAATTAAGAATTAAATCTAAGGAACTAGGATGCAATTAAATCAAATAAAAGAAAGCAATAAAGAACTTACGAGATTAAACGAAGAACGAAGAACTAAGTAAAAACTTTGATTAATTGAAGAACGAAGTAGCGATCCGGATCGAACAAAGGAAATCTAAACTAGAGTATTTGAATGCTAAACTAGAGCTAAAACTAAGGTAAAAGTTTTTTCCCTAATTCGTGCCCTAATGGCATATATATAACATAAGGTAAGAGTTCGATTCCCACAAGGAAACTTAAAATAAAACCCGTCAGACACGGAGCGAGCGCTCCAGAGGGTTGGAGCGAGCGCTCCAAGATAGCTGCGCTTTTTCCCTTCTTAATTTGACTTGGAGCGAGCGCTCCAACACCTTGGAGCGAGCGCTCCAATGCTGGTTCGCTGGGACTGCGCACGTCTTTCTTGTTTTGGCCGTAACTTCCTCGTCCGAACTCCAAATTGACCCCCGTTTTCGCTTACATGCTCCTATCGAACCCCTCTTCGATATAACACTTCTTTCTTCTCGTTTTATTCTCGTTTCCGCCCTTTTTATCCTACAATACCAAAGACTCCAAAGCAACCAAATCATAGCCACAAACAATGAAAACACACGAAAACTAAGGGAAAACGGACACGAAAAGACGACTAAAAACTAACATCTAGACACCAATCAAAATCCCCCACACTTAGAACTTTGCTTGTCCTCAAGCAATATAATCATACAACTTAGACTCAATTCAAACAATTCAAATCATAGAACATTTAATCACCGGAATCGACAAGCTCAAACGAGGTCACTTTAATCCCAAGTTACGAACAATCATCATCAACAAACTATGTGGCTTATAAATCAATCCAAGCAAGAGGAAAAGCAATGATACACACATCTCACAAATATCTAGATCACCACAACTTAGACGTCTAGCCTACTTCCCCTTTTTATTCAACACATAAACAACTCTTTTTTTTTTTTTCTTTTTTTTTTACACAAGTGAACGTTTTTGGCACATAATTCACTAGGTTTAATCATCGATGGGTCACATCGAGCCTCCTAGTGCGGTTTCCCGTACCCATTGTCAAGAGGGGTAGAATGCCTACGAACACATTATTCTAACATACACGAGTATCATCTAGGACAAAGTTCATGAAATGTGATCATTCGAGGGTCTCTCGAAGCCTTTTCATGTGGTTTCCCATGCTCATTACTCTAGTATTTTCATACGTTACAAGTAAGAGGAACAGAATCCTATCAACTCTTTTATTCAAAAAACACAACTCTTTTTTTTTTTTTTTTTAATCATAAGCGGAAAGTAAACTAGCAATCCAAGTAGCAACAATCTAGATTTGTCACTCAACCAAAAATCATAAATCATTTTCCTCAATACTCATATCAATTCGTGCCCCACAATTCATCGAATCATAATATATCACAACTCAAGATTAAACCAACCTAATTTATCCTCAAATCAATTCCAACAACTAAAGATTCCATCATCGAATCATTCACATCGATCCTAAGTCACATGCTTATAGGGCTCAAAATCAAACAAATTCCTAAGTGGGGAATAACAAAATCGATCACATACAAGACTCGATCAAGCAAACAAAAACAAACTAATCATGCCAAAAGTTTCAAAGACCCTCCCCCACACTTAAAATCAAGCAATGTCCCCATTGCAAGAAAATAAAAAGGAGAAGAAAAGAAGGAACTTATCGCAAGATGACGACCAATAACTCAAATCTCGAAAGACTCCAAGTAGTACCTCGGAACCGTGGATCTTGCCAACGGGGATCGTTTGGGGCCCAAAAACGGGAATCGTTCGGGTCCGGCTCGCTCTCTCTCTTCATCATACCCTCCTTGTAAACTATTCCCTGCACGAAATTCAAAAGAAAACGAACGAAAAACAGCAAAAATAAAAAGAAAATAAATCGTACTCTACAAAAATAAAATAGAGAAAGTGGGTTGCCTCCCACCAAGCGCTTGTTTATCGTCATTAGCTTGACGTACCAAATATTCTCATCCAAAATCTGTTGCAATGAGCAACGTCTTTAACCATCCATAGGAGACTCTCGGTGCAAAGGTGGACTCTTCTTTCTCTTCGGCTTGAAACTCGAAAAGAGGGTTATCTTGGACACTCATCTCCCCCACACTTGTGTGAAAATCCATGTAAGAAATATCACGATCTTCAAAACTTGATGATGGATCCTTCACAAAAAATGCTTCCTCGTCGAGATTGGCAAGAAAGTTGTCCATGATTTCTTCCTCTTGTTGTGAGCTCAAAATTGACTCCTCCATAATGCAATTGTGATCCTCCATGTCTTCCACATTGCTCAAAAACTCCTCCACAATTTCTTCCTCATCTAATTTGCTCAAAAACTCATCGATAATGGCTTCTTCCTCATGCATAGCAACCTGAAAATTCTTCTCTATCTTTTTCTCATCCAAATCATTAGTAATATGCACATACGAACATGTTTGGATAAAAGAATTAGAACAAGAAGAATAGTTATCAAAAATTGAGAAAGTTACCGAACCTCCTACACTGGCCATGCTCAATGTACCGGATCCAACGTCGATTCGAGTTTGAGTAGTAGCCATGAAAGGTCGCCCTAACAAGAGAAGATGACCTCTCTCACTCCTAGCTCCTCGCCCCACGTCAAGCACAACAAAATCGACAAGAACTTGAACACCCCTCACAAGTAAAGCAACGTCTTCCACAATCCCTAAGGGATGACTCAAAGAACCGTCGGCTAACTCAATTCAAAAATTGGTGGGCTTAAGATCCCTCGAACCCATTCTCTCGAAAATTGAGTATGGCATCAAGTTCACCGCTGCCCCCAAATCCAACATACCCGGCACACTATCTCCATTATCCAAAACAACATCTAATTTGAAGCTTCCGGGATCACCTTGTTTTGGTAGAGATGAAAGATGACCAGCTGGGGTGGGTGAGGCGTGAAGACGTTGTTGCCTCGCTTTGATGGCAGCCACGGTGCGACTTCTCCATTTATTTTGTGCCATTGCTTCGAGCTCTCGTCTTCTTCTTCCTTCTTCGCGGTTAAGAGCGCCTTTTTCCTATTGATGTCGTCGATGTGAGGTGTCAACTTCCTTTAGAGACTTCGACGACCTAGCATACACAACACTCAACAAACGGATTAAACGCACCGAGTGGAAGGGAAAAGAAATCGAACGAAAAACAAATAAAATAAAATAAAAATACTACACAATCAAATAGCCTAAAGTTTTCCCCGGCAACGGCGCCAAAATTTGTTTCACTAAAAAGTGTTCGCAATAGAACGAAATCTATCCTAGCACTTAGTAAGTAAAAACCCAATGTCGAATCTCAAGGAAAACTTTGCAGGGCAAATAATCATGTAGCAAAAATCCTAAACTAGCCTAAATCTAAGAAAGCAAGTAAAAAAAATTTGTTTGGTTTTGTTTCTAAATCCTAGGCAAGAAAATAAATAAGCAATAAATCAAAAGCAAATAAATAAATCTAATCTAGAAAGCAAGAAATAAATCTAAACTAATTAATCTAGAGAAATTAAATAAAAGCGATTAAACTACCTAGGCATGAAATTGAAAAAAAAACAATAACGAAAGCAACGAAGAAAACGAATCTAGACATAATTATTAAATCTGAAAATTAAGCAAATAAATCTAACTACGAAAACTTGAAAGCGAAGGAATTGAAAACTAAGAAAAAATAATCTAATCTAAGAACAAACGAACGAACGAAATTAAACTAAGCAATTAAGAATTAAATCTAAGGAACTAGGATGCAATTAAATCAAATAAAAGAAAGCAATAAAGAACTTACGAGATTAAACGAAGAACGAAGAACTAAGTAAAAACTTTGATTAATTGAAGAACGAAGTAGCGATCCGGATCGAACAAAGGAAATCTAAACTAGAGTATTTGAATGCTAAACTAGAGCTAAAACTAAGGTAAAAGTTTTTTCCCTAATTCGTGCCCTAATGGCATATATATAACATAAGGTAAGAGTTCGATTCCCACAAGGAAACTTAAAATAAAACCCGTCAGACACGGAGCGAGCGCTCCAGAGGGTTGGAGCGAGCGCTCCAAGATAGCTGCGCTTTTTCCCTTCTTAATTTGACTTGGAGCGAGCGCTCCAACACCTTGGAGCGAGCGCTCCAATGCTGGTTCGCTGGGACTGCGCACGTCTTTCTTGTTTTGGCCGTAACTTCCTCGTCCGAACTCCAAATTGACCCCCGTTTTCGCTTACATGCTCCTATCGAACCCCTCTTCGATATAACACTTCTTTCTTCTCGTTTTATTCTCGTTTCCGCCCTTTTTATCCTACAATACCAAAGACTCCAAAGCAACCAAATCATAGCCACAAACAATGAAAACACACGAAAACTAAGGGAAAACGGACACGAAAAGACGACTAAAAACTAACATCTAGACACCAATCAAAATCCCCCACACTTAGAACTTTGCTTGTCCTCAAGCAATATAATCATACAACTTAGACTCAATTCAAACAATTCAAATCATAGAACATTTAATCACCGGAATCGACAAGCTCAAACGAGGTCACTTTAATCCCAAGTTACGAACAATCATCATCAACAAACTATGTGGCTTATAAATCAATCCAAGCAAGAGGAAAAGCAATGATACACACATCTCACAAATATCTAGATCACCACAACTTAGACGTCTAGCCTACTTCCCCTTTTTATTCAACACATAAACAACTCTTTTTTTTTTCTTTTTTTTTTACACAAGTGAACGTTTTTGGCACATAATTCACTAGGTTTAATCATCGATGGGTCACATCGAGCCTCCTAGTGCGGTTTCCCGTACCCATTGTCAAGAGGGGTAGAATGCCTACGAACACATTATTCTAACATACACGAGTATCATCTAGGACAAAGTTCATGAAATGTGATCATTCGAGGGTCTCTCGAAGCCTTTTCATGTGGTTTCCCATGCTCATTACTCTAGTATTTTCATACGTTACAAGTAAGAGGAACAGAATCCTATCAACTCTTTTATTCAAAAAACACAACTCTTTTTTTTTTTTTTTTTTTTTTTTTTTTTTTTTAATCATAAGCGGAAAGTAAACTAGCAATCCAAGTAGCAACAATCTAGATTTGTCACTCAACCAAAAATCATAAATCATTTTCCTCAATACTCATATCAATTCGTGCCCCACAATTCATCGAATCATAATATATCACAACTCAAGATTAAACCAACCTAATTTATCCTCAAATCAATTCCAACAACTAAAGATTCCATCATCGAATCATTCACATCGATCCTAAGTCACATGCTTATAGGGCTCAAAATCAAACAAATTCCTAAGTGGGGAATAACAAAATCGATCACATACAAGACTCGATCAAGCAAACAAAAACAAACTAATCATGCCAAAAGTTTCAAAGACCCTCCCCCACACTTAAAATCAAGCAATGTCCCCATTGCAAGAAAATAAAAAGGAGAAGAAAAGAAGGAACTTATCGCAAGATGACGACCAATAACTCAAATCTCGAAAGACTCCAAGTAGTACCTCGGAACCGTGGATCTTGCCAACGGGGATCGTTTGGGGCCCAAAAACGGGAATCGTTCGGGTCCGGCTCGCTCTCTCTCTTCATCATACCCTCCTTGTAAACTATTCCCTGCACGAAATTCAAAAGAAAACGAACGAAAAACAGCAAAAATAAAAAGAAAATAAATCGTACTCTACAAAAATAAAATAGAGAAAGTGGGTTGCCTCCCACCAAGCGCTTGTTTATCGTCATTAGCTTGACGTACCAAATATTCTCATCCAAAATCTGTTGCAATGAGCAACGTCTTTAACCATCCATAGGAGACTCTCGGTGCAAAGGTGGACTCTTCTTTCTCTTCGGCTTGAAACTCGAAAAGAGGGTTATCTTGGACACTCATCTCCCCCACACTTGTGTGAAAATCCATGTAAGAAATATCACGATCTTCAAAACTTGATGATGGATCCTTCACAAAAAATGCTTCCTCGTCGAGATTGGCAAGAAAGTTGTCCATGATTTCTTCCTCTTGTTGTGAGCTCAAAATTGACTCCTCCATAATGCAATTGTGATCCTCCATGTCTTCCACATTGCTCAAAAACTCCTCCACAATTTCTTCCTCATCTAATTTGCTCAAAAACTCATCGATAATGGCTTCTTCCTCATGCATAGCAACCTGAAAATTCTTCTCTATCTTTTTCTCATCCAAATCATTAGTAATATGCACATACGAACATGTTTGGATAAAAGAATTAGAACAAGAAGAATAGTTATCAAAAATTGAGAAAGTTACCGAACCTCCTACACTGGCCATGCTCAATGTACCGGATCCAACGTCGATTCGAGTTTGAGTAGTAGCCATGAAAGGTCGCCCTAACAAGAGAAGATGACCTCTCTCACTCCTAGCTCCTCGCCCCACGTCAAGCACAACAAAATCGACAAGAACTTGAACACCCCTCACAAGTAAAGCAACGTCTTCCACAATCCCTAAGGGATGACTCAAAGAACCGTCGGCTAACTCAATTCAAAAATTGGTGGGCTTAAGATCCCTCGAACCCATTCTCTCGAAAATTGAGTATGGCATCAAGTTCACCGCTGCCCCCAAATCCAACATACCCGGCACACTATCTCCATTATCCAAAACAACATCTAATTTGAAGCTTCCGGGATCACCTTGTTTTGGTAGAGATGAAAGATGACCAGCTGGGGTGGGTGAGGCGTGAAGACGTTGTTGCCTCGCTTTGATGGCAGCCACGGTACGACTTCTCCATTTATTTTGTGCCATTGCTTCGAGCTCTCGTCTTCTTCTTCCTTCTTCGCGGTTAAGAGCGCCTTTTTCCTATTGATGTCGTCGATGTGAGGTGTCAACTTCCTTTAGAGACTTCGACGACCTAGCATACACAACACTCAACAAACGGATTAAACGCACCGAGTGGAAGGGAAAAGAAATCGAACGAAAAACAAATAAAATAAAATAAAAATACTACACAATCAAATAGCCTAAAGTTTTCCCCGGCAACGGCGCCAAAATTTGTTTCACTAAAAAGTGTTCGCAATAGAACGAAATCTATCCTAGCACTTAGTAAGTAAAAACCCAATGTCGAATCTCAAGGAAAACTTTGCAGGGCAAATAATCATGTAGCAAAAATCCTAAACTAGCCTAAATCTAAGAAAGCAAGTAAAAAGAATTTGTTTGGTTTTGTTTCTAAATCCTAGGCAAGAAAATAAATAAGCAATAAATCAAAAGCAAATAAATAAATCTAATCTAGAAAGCAAGAAATAAATCTAAACTAATTAATCTAGAGAAATTAAATAAAAGCGATTAAACTACCTAGGCATGGAATTGAAAAGAAAACAATAACGAAAGCAACGAAGAAAACGAATCTAGACATAATTATTAAATCTGAAAATTAAGCAAATAAATCTAACTACGAAAACTTGAAAGCAAAGGAATTGAAAACTAAGAAAAACTAATCTAATCTAAGAACTTGAAAACGAACGAACGAAATTAAACTAAGCAATTAAGAATTAAATCTAAGGAACTAGGATGCAATTAAATCAAATAAAAGAAAGTAATAAAGAACTTACGAGATTAAACGAAGAACGAAGAACTAAGTAAAAACTTTGATTAATTGAAGAACGAAGCAGCGATCCGGATCGAACAAAGGAAATCTAAACTAGAGTATTTGAATGCTAAACTAGAGCTAAAACTAAGGTAAAAGTTTTTTCCCTAATTCGTGCCCTAATGGCATATATATAACATAAGGTAAGAGTTCGATTCCCACAAGGAAACTTAAAATAAAACCCGTCAGACACGGAGCGAGCGCTCCAGAGGGTATGAAATTGTGTCTGATTTTGGTTTTGTTATTTGTTTTCAAGCATTTAGAGTTTAATTGTGTGTGTTATGGTTCGAAAATTTTTTGATTTATTGGTACGAAAATGGTGAAATCATACTGATTTAGTACTTATTTTTGTTCACTCTTTCGTGTGTGTGTTATGGTTCGATTTTTTTTAATTATTGGTATGAAAATGGTGAAATCATACTAAGTAATTGTTTTGTTTAGGATTTTTGTGGCTTAAAATATGTATGGGGTTATCAGATTTTTGTATCAGTGTTTGTTTACTTGATACGAAATTACTGAAATCATACCATATCTATTTCCATTCCTTATAAAAAAATAAAAGGTATCATATTGTGTTTTTATTGGTACGAAATTGGTAAAATCATACTAATTTAGTGTTTGTGTTCTAATTGTTATGTGTTTTAGGTTGAATGGATATATATATCCAATACGATGTGGAGGGTAAGAAGCATAAGAAAATCAACATGCTCCACTATATCGTATTCCGAGAGGTCGAGCCATCTCCAAACATTGACACAATCTACTTCAAAGTGGGCGACGCAATGTTGCATTTTTCATACCAAATATTATTATGTAAAAATATAGGTAAAAATTGTAAAGATATTAGTGTTGTTAATAATAGTTTTGGTATGATACACATTGTCTATAATCATGTTTGAATATGTATCAATTCACAATGATTATTGGTTGAGAATATGAAGTTGTTGGTACGAATATACTCATATGCGTACCATTCAATTATAAAAACTAGATCATGTTGGATAAATCTAAACAATATTGGGAACTCTAAACCTTAATGAGAAAACATAACTCTATCTAGAAAATTAAACCCTGTTAGAGAAATCATGTAGAAGAAGTCTATACATGTAAAGGAAATCTAAACCATGATGGGAAAAAACTAAACCCTATATGAAAATCTAAACTCTATCGTACATCTTAATTATGTACGAAATGTGAATTGCGTACCAAGTTCATATGCATAAATAAAAAATATGTCATCTATTCGCATGTATAATGATACACTTGATAATGGTGTTTAAAATTGTACTTATCGTTTTGGTATCATTCATACTATGATTTAAAATTGGTTGCGCCTTTGTACCCAGTACGAAATGCGAACTACGTACCAAAATACAAAATAAGGTGTGTATGAAATGTAATAATTCATACCTTGTCAAGCCAACAAATGATAATATATTTCATAGTTTATAATACATGTTAATGATCTCATTTAACTCAAAAACAAAACACATGTTTACATGTACCAGGTACGAAAAAAGGAATTTCATACCAAAATTATTATGCACTAACAGGTTCGAAAAATATAAAAAACGTACTCATCACAAACATTATACACGAAAAGGTATGAATATCATATATTTCGCAAAAATAAGTTCATCCTAAAACGGAACATCATCGTCGACGACGACGAGAGCTCCCTGCTTACAGTGTACAACAAATCCATTCGAAAAATCCTAGAATGAACCAAACAAAGGAAGCACAACTGCTTTAATGTAAATTATTCGATAAAAGATGGAAGGTCAACAACGATGCGGCATGTCGGAGAGAGTAACGTTGCGAAGAGGAGTAGAGGTGCGAATCTTATCCCCCAATCGGAGGAGCATGAAGTAAACAACGGAGAAGAAGACAATGAAGAAGAAGACGTTCATGAGGTAGATACGCAACGGCACATCGTTGGACACCTTGATCGAATCGTCAGAAACCTTGATCAAGTCATCGACGACTTTCTTTAGACGGCGGCAGGCTTCCATCCGGTCGTCTTCTTCACCCTAGAGAGAGAGAGAGAGAGAGAGAAAGAAAAGAGCAGTAGGATTGTACTCAATTATCAACATGAACTAATGACCCTGAATATATTTTGGGAAATTGAGGTTGGGAGGGAGAGAGAGAGAGAGAGAGAGAGAGAGAGAGAGAGAGAGAGAGAGAGAGAGAGAGAGAGAGAGAGGAGAGAGAGAGAGACGTGAAGAAGAAGAGTGAGGAGAGAGAAGTCAAATGCCATATATTTCCAAAATCGTTGTTGGGAAATGTGGGATATAATTGTCAAACAAATTAAAAGTAAGGGCATTATAGTATTTTTAAGTGTCAAATGGGTATAATTTTAGCATTTTAAGTTTGGTGGGTAAGTTTTATGTTTGTTAAGTGAAAATGGTTATTTTTATGTAATAACTCAAAGAATAATAGCCTTTTTCACATAGTTCTACTCAATGTTTTAAAAATCGAATCGGAGGTCAAACCGGTAAGGCCTTCAGTTTATAGTTTTTTTGGCTGAACGTGGTTGAACCGTCCAAAATCACGAAAAAACAGAAAAAATCTCGAATTAAATATTTGACCAATTCATGGTTCAATTAATTTAATCACCGGTTCAGAACGATTTTAAAACAACTAGTGGACAACACGTGCGATGCACGTGGTCACTTAGCCTTTTACTTATTTCGATAAAATTTTCGTTTATATTATTATGTTATTCTATATCGAAAAATATAACGATTCATTAAAGCTTAAAAATAAAGCGTAAAAATAAAAAAAGATGAATAATTAAATGATAAAAATAAAATAATTAAACTAAATAAAAGTCAAGTATCGCTAAAAAAGAAGTAATTAATCTAAACTATAATATTTAGAAATACAAATTTATATCATGGTCAATCCTTCTCCTTTTTTACTTTAACGCGCGTCAAACTTCTCTTCCTTTTGCTTTTAGAGATAAAATTTTCTAGGGTATCATCATCATCACCACTGGAAATGTAGACGCAATATTCAAACTTCTTTCGAAATATTTTTCTTTTCCCCTTCTCTGCTTGATGTTCATGAAGTTCCAACTGCACGCTTGATTTTTTCTTAGAGGTTTTCCTCGGCTTCACGTTTTTTCTTGGACTTTTTTTGACCTCTTCTTCACTTGTGGCTTCTATCTTTTGGATTGCATCGGCTATAAGGCTCAAGTTCCCTTTATTGTCTATCTTCACCGAATTGGTTGTTGTAACAAAGCGTACTTCCCTTGAATTTTGTAAGTCGAGTCCTCTGTAGAACACAAATTGATTTTCTCCCTAAAAATAAAAGTTGATGTAGCAACTTTGATTTGGAAATTCTTAAGCATTAATTAAGAATTTATAACTAAAAATGATCTGGCTGATTGATGATATATATATTCATCCACCGAGCATCCTACGTATACTGCCGCGACATCGTTAAACATAGTAACATGTGCATTGTATTCCTCTTGCACAATATTTAGAGTTACCAGTATCATGTACCTGTAATTATATAGGATGATTCAAGAGTAATCTTTCATAGTATCTTTCTCCTTCAATTGGATTTGTCGAACTAATATGTCCAATAACATTGCTCTTTTCCCTTTATGTCCAACATTTGCCCCTTTTGTCCCAAACATAGTACTCAGGAAATTCTTTGTAAAGGTACTTTCTTGCCTTTTCACTTGTAGCAAAGGTAGAAAAAAACTCAGTCAACATTGTTTTTGAAACGTGACATGAATTTAAAAGACTATCCAGATTTTGACTTTTGTGGTATGCAACGAACTGATTGTCAAGAAGATGAAGTTGTAAGTTTATAACGGCCGGGTATGTATATATCATTCATCTCAAATTTGAATATTCTCCATAATGCTTCTTGAGAAGATACTCAGCGTGCATCTTGAAACTATTTTATCTCATCAACTTGATTGTTATCGTCATTTTGGGTCATATTAAATACCATTCTATCATGTCCCTTGTATATATACTTATACAAATATTTGACTGTCGTGATGCCAGAACAAACCTCTACATTAATATGACAATTATATCTAGATTGTAGATAAGCACTGTATAAAACGACCCACTGATTGTTGAGCTCTGCATTACGGACAAAAACGACCGATTTGTTATTTCTTCTTCTATAAATCGGATATCCATCTTTACCTTGCATAGTGCTTTCACAATACGGTCGTGGATAATGGCATTTGCATTTTTCTTTCACCATACATGAGTTTTTTGGATTCTTTTCCCAACATGGTCCATGCATCATATGCTTCTTCACCAATTCATATAACTCGTGATTTTCATCTGGATTTGGAATTTCGGCACTAACATGCTTATCAATTTCATTTGTTGTATTTACCTTATAATCCGACTTGAAAATGATTAGCATGTGGGCGTGTGGTGACTAGGTTATTTCTAACCTAGCAATAATATCGAACTAGAGAAGTCCGAGTATCGAACACGAGGAGTGAATGTAACGAGAGATAATCAAGTAGTTCGTCTTGTCTCTATTATCCTATTTGAGCACATAAACTTGGTTTGGTTTTTTTGTTTAAACTAGGCAATGAAATAAATGAATATCAAACTCAACAATACTCTAAAGTAATGAAAATAACAAGAAATGAGAATGGAAAATCAAGTAATAAAAGCATGGATCCAAATTACTTCCGATGTGATTATGATGAGGGCTTACGAATCTAGATGCTTCAAATCAATTTAATCCACCTTGAATGGTCTCTTATAACATATATGTTAACCTACCTTACTAGGGTGATCAACAAGTAGATCAATATAACAATAAATGCTTTCTAAGCCTTTAAATGCCCTACCAACTCCAAATAGCTCATTTTAGTCTAAGAAAACCTACAAACTATCATCCAACCCATCTAATTCTTCCTAGGAATCATATGAGATGAAATCAAGTGATATGGGTATGAATTGATGCCAAGTGCTATGAATGGAAGCTTCCTAGGCATTCCATCAAACACCTTAGATGCGCTCCTAGTGATCAATGAGTCATGCAATTCAAGGGGAAGGTAAATCAACACCCTAAACTCTAGCACCCAACATCTAAATCACATCATCCATTACTTGGATGCGGCCCAACTACTAGGCCAAACAATAAAGCTCGGCCCACGTAGTTCGGCCCACGAGAAGCGGTTCATCCAAACGTAGAAGACTCGGATGCTTTTCAAGAATAGGCCCAAGAATAGGCCCAACCCAAAGGAGTTATTATTGGGGGAAACCCTAGTTATTTGTGTATAAATAGATGTTAGATGAGGGTTAGAGGGGATGAACACGTTTTTGTACTCTCTCTCGCAGAAACCTAATAAAAACACTGCCGCCTCCTTTCTCTCCGTGGACGTAGATCGAAAGATCGAACCACGTAAATCCCTCTTGTCGTTCTTCTTTCGTTTCGATTATTGTCTTACGAAAATATGATTCATCACTGGCGCCGTCTGTGGGAACGATTACAAATTCTGTGCGTGGATCAGTGTTTTCGTAGGCAATTAATCGGGAAGGAAAACACACCGGGAAAAGAGAGAATGATACGTACCAAAAGCAAAATAAAGAAACCCAGAATCAAAGAAATCCCAACAAAATATCAATCAATGATATGCGGCGCCGGCGAAAGCAATTTCAGTTTGGGAGGTTTGGGCGAGCAATGGGGCAGCAGAGAGATCAATCCAAGCCTCGGCAATATTAGCCCGTACAGCGCCACCGCCGCCAGCATCATGAAGAACCCAACATAAAAATCCATTCGACATCGACGTCCAAAGGCCGCGAGGCATGCCTCGCACTCGACAGATCACAAACGACACACTCCTCCTCACCACGACGCAGGCCGCGAGGTGAAGGAGCTCGATCACTCACCCACCACGACTCCGGGCAGAAGTCGCCGGAGTGGGACTTCGGCAGCGCGTCGTCCACCACGACTCCGAGTGGTTGCCGAAGGACTTCAGCAGCGCGGCACGCACCATGACTTAGTCTCGGACACCCGAACCTCAACAGAGTTGGCAAAGAAAAGCACCCGCAAGTACCGCCGTGAGTGCCGCAACTTTGTGAGGGCAGGTGCGAGGTGGTGGCGACGGAGGCAGCGGAGAGCGAGCCGCTCAGTGTGCATCAATCGGAGAAAGTAGAGAGAAAATCCTCAACCTCCACCTCGGCTCCGACTTCCTCCTCACCTCGGCTACACCCACCTCGGCTCACCTCCTCCGCAACAAGTCAGCCACCATCCTCAAAGACGGCCGCCACCGTCACGAGATAGCAACATGCTATCTCCCTCTGTTTCCCTTCCACCACCAGACGCTCGAGCTCCCTTCTAGCGGTGGCGTGAAATCATACCCATGAATCCACATCTCTCCCTCCCACCGCCTCCAGTCCGAGCTCGCAGCGGTATTCGCCTCCATACCGGGCTCGAGAGCTCGACTAAGTTCCTGTCATTGTGGGACTCAATTCTCCCACCATGGGAGAGAGAGTTGTAGTTCGCTGACAACACTTTGCTCTCTCCGAGAGCTCCGCCATTCCACGGTGGTCGACCTCGGCTTCCCACCCCGCGGCGAAGAGCTGCTTGTCCATAAGACCCATGAAGAAAAAGATACGAAGTGAAGAGAGTTCAATGGAGATTGAGGGTTTCAACCATGTGAAGAAACTGCATAGGCCCCATCCATGAGATTCAAGTCATTAATTACACGCGCAAGAAACAGAAGATAACCAATTCCATGGGGATCCAGTACCCCTTTTACCGAAGAATCAATTCATTACCTTTCAAGTAAAGTGTATGCCAACGCATCGACGCCTTCCTCAGCCACTCATGTACATCGTCATCACCGAGCATTACAACCGCCGCCGAGCTCCACATCGGCAACCTCCTAGAGAGGGGGAGAGAAATTCCAGCTCAGCCACTCCGTTGCCGAGCTCTAGCTCAGCCCCTCCATTGCCGAGCTCCGGCCTCACTCCATCGACGCCGCTGCCGAGCTCCAGCTCATCGCCGCGCTCACCTCCAACTCAGCCCGGTCGACACCGAAGCTCTCTATTGCCGCCACTTCTCCACCACGACTCCGGACAAAGGGCGCCGGCGTGGGACTTCGAAAGCACGGCAAAAGAAAGTGAATTTCTTTGTGAAGCCATGCATGCATAAACTTCAATAGAAGTTGAACAACTTTTCAAAGGATTGCAATTTCGCTGTTAGAGGAAAAAGTGTGGTGGCTGAAAAACCATGCTTACACCCAGGCGATCTTCGAGTTCGAACAGGTCCACCATCACGAACCACCTCACGCTTGGCAACCCGACTGGGAATAGGTCCGCCACCATCACCTCAGAGAAGAAGACTCCGATGTCTCCTTCATCACCATTGAGGAAGGAATCTAGAGACACCCACCTCGACAAAGAAGACTTAGATAATCTCATCAACCACTTCGCGGCATAATTCAAGCAAAAGCTCAAGGACATCTTCGACAACTCGTAAGCGAAAAGAGGGAGCTAGTCTAACCGGCGAGGTATAATACGACTTCGATCGATAAATGTATAGTAGTATATATGCGCGGGGGAGAGATGGAATTAGAGAGAGGAGAGAAGAGAGAGGAGTGAGAGGTCTCGATCGAGAGCTCACTCCTCCGCTGAGCTCCACTGCAGCTCACTCCTCTAAACTCCCCGGCCTTTGCTCACATCGCCGCTAAGCTCCACTACGGCTCACTTCCCCGAGACCCAGCTCCACTCCGCCGCCGATCTGAGCTCCACTCCGCTGCCAGCTCCACCTCGCCGTGGACAACGAGCTCTCCTCCTTCTCGGTTTGCTGCAGCTCGTACACATCACCAGCAGAGAGAGCTCGCCGCCGACAACGAGCTCTCCTCCTTCTCGGTTTGCTGTAGCTCGTACACATCACCAGCAGAGAGAGCTCGCCGCCGACAATGAGCTCTCCTCCTTCTCGGTTTGCTGCAGCTTGTACACATCACCAGCAGAGAGAGCTCGCCGCCGACAACGAGCTCTCCTCCTTCTTGGTTAGCAGCAGCTCGTACACATCAGCTCCTTTGAAAAAACCAAATCACCGGCGGTGGTGGCAATATAGAGAAGCTAGCCGCCGTAGCCAATTCTAATCAGTAAATTGTAGCCTCTATTCTCGCATTCGTCGAGCAGTCTCCGGGCAATGCTCGACCGGAATCTCCCGATGTCGTTCAGTTCATCAACCTCGGCGGTTCTCCCGCGGGCTGTGAAGAAGCTCTGCCTTCCACCATAACGCTAACCCCTTTTGCCAGCATCCATGAGGCGTTGACAGCGGTCATATTCCATCCCGGCCACCGCTGCATCACGGAGCTCGAAATTAAATTCTTCCACTTTGGAAGAGCTATACTCGGATGCTCTCATGGTGTTCGACAAAATGCCAGTTCCAAGGGAATAAAAGGCAGGTGGATATTGGACTCAAGGTGTTCGACAAAATGTTAGTTCCAAGGGAACAACTACCAAGCTGCACTGCCCGCTGCCAACAACGCCACCAATGTCTCAACACACTCGTGGAATCTCTCCACTCCCTAAAGCTGCCAAGCTCAGTAAGCTCGAAGCCACGCGGCACTCGAGAATTAATCTCATCTCAAGAGGTACTATGCATAGGGGTAGAGAGTTCATGCTTTGAATCTTTGTCTTTTGAGTAGTCTTTCTCGAGTCAGTCCAGTCTTGCATACTCTACTACCTGTGCATACCACCTCTCATCTCTTTCCACACTATCCTGACGAGGAAAAGTGTGTTACCCCAGAGACACGCATCTCGGGTATGTAAATAATACAATAAATGCGTATGAGGAGCCCACTCCTACCGATACTTCTCGGCAAACATGGAGAGTGAAGCCCGATTAATTTCGGCCACTTGAGGAGCCCACTCCTACCGATACTTCTCGGCAAACATGGAGACTAAAGCCCGATTTATTTCGGCCACTAAGCCCGATTCATATCGGCCACCTAAGCCCGATTCATATCGGCCACCTAAGCCCGATTTATTTCGGCCACTAAGCCCGATTCAGTTCAGCCACTAAAGCCTGATTCAGTTCGGCCACTTAAGCCCGATTCACTTCGGCCAAACATATAAGCCCGAATTCACTTCGGCCAACACTTAAGTCCGATACATATCGGCACAACCTAAGACCGACAAACAGACGACATGACTTCATCACAGTCTATTAAAGCCACTTCGGTGGGTCTTACGATTCGACTAAGTCAGAATATAATATTTTGACTGGCTAATCGGCTTCATCTACACCTAGAAACCTTGACTCACCTATGTCACCATCACCATCACATCCTCGCTTCTACGTCTTTTTGGGAGGGGATGTGATAGGATGCGGCCCAACTACTAGGCCAAACAATAAAGCTCGGCCCACGTAGTTCGGCCCACGAGAAGCGGTTCATCCAAACGTAGAAGACTCAGATGCTTTTCAAGAATAGGCCCAAGAATAGGCCCAACCCAAAGGAGTTATTATTGGGGGAAAACCCTAGTTATTTGTGTATAAATAGATGTTAGATGACGGTTAGAGGGGATGAACACGTTTTTGTACTCTCTCTCGCAGAAACCTAATAAAAACACCGCCGCCTCCTTTCTCTCCGTGGACGTAGATCGAAAGATCGAACCACGTAAATCCCTCTTGTCGTTCTTCTTTCGTTTCGATTATTGTCTTACGAAAATATGATTCATCACAATTCAAGGGGAAGGTAAATCAACACCCTAAACTCTAGCACCCAACATCTAAATCACATCATCCATTACTTGGAACCATATAGGTGCCTAGCTAGCAATAGATCTAGCAAGCAATCCAACAAAAGTAAGAGAAAACATAATGAAAATAACAAGGAAGGAAAGTAGAGAAGAAATCTTCAATAATCTCTTCAAACTCCAAGCATAATCTCCAACAATATTTGAAAATACTAAAAAGGAAAGAGGGAAAGTGCTAGGGTTCTAGAGTAGTAGTTCAAGAGTGAATTACAAGTGTTAAAAGATACCAAATGAGGCAAATAAAGGAGTATTTATAGTCTTCCCATAAGTTGGGGCCAAATTGCAATTAAGAGAAACTTGAGTTGAGAAGGTAGGGTAAAAACTGTAATTTCCGGAAAGTTGTTCAAGGGTGTGTGTTGTGCATTTCCGCCCACATTTGTCATTTTGCGCACTCCCACGGTTTTGGCTCGTTCTCTCTCGTCCAGCATCGGAAAAATAATCCGCAAAGTGCTACGGCTTCCTCTTTTGATCCTCTTCGACATAGGATAACTCAAACATGCCCAGAAAATTGCCACAGCACCTGAAATTAGCACAGAAATCGAGAGAAAACGCAAAACATATAGAAAATGCATAAATTGTAAAAACCTATCATTTCCTATTCATTTAAGCACATATCCTACCCAAAACACGCATCGAGACGCACTCTAAAGCATGCTAAATATGTGGTTATCATGTGGTAAACCTTATTTTTGAAATTCAATGACATGCACATGTGCAACAACATTTCCAAATATCTCCTACTTGAATAATTGGTGTTTCAAGTCTTGCAGTTTTGCCCTAAAAACTCTTGAAGTCAAATCAGGACGATCTTGAGATGTTTGACCAGGATATAAATTTTCTTGTATTTTCGCCCACTCTGGATTGCAGGTCATAGTAATAAATAAATCCGGCTTTCCCAATTTTCGTACTAATGTCAATGCATCAAGATACCTACGCCTCATATCTCTTGGACCCCCTATAAATGTAGCAGGTAGAACAATTCATTTGCCAACTTCAGTTCCTCTCACTTCTTCTCTAAAGACATTGTCCATAATTTCTTGGTACAATTCGGCTCTCATTGTTGATTGATTTCTTCGAATAAAATCCAATCTTGTAGTCACTGATTTAATATACATGTCGACTGTTGGGAATTGTTAAGGATTCATGTGTTAAGGGGGAACTTGACGGGATGCTTTAATTAAATGTGTTATAAGTTTTGATTAGATCCCAAAACCCTCTATGTAAATACTATTCCCAAGTGACCCTATTTTGATTAGATAGGTTAGAATTTTTCAAGCCTATTAATGTTAGGAAGGCTTAACTTTTTGCTTTAGTCGCTTTAGATAGACTGCAGGTTTTTCAAGCGAAGTGAGAAGACCACTCGCTTGAGTGTGTTTTCCAAGCGATGCGAGTCTACCGGACGAAGCGAAGCGAGCGCTCCAATAAAGTCAAAGCGAGTCAACCCGACTATGCTAAAGTGGACGCTCAAGAAACTAAAGCGAAGAGAGCCACTTCCAAATTGAAAGCGACAATTCAAAATTCCCGCCCCGTTCAAACTCAGAGTTCAAACTCAAGTCAAGTGAAGATCGAAGCATTAATTGCGGATCTCCACGTGGCACAAGAAGAATGGAGCACGGGAGTTGACCGCCAGACCAGCAGAGCCGCCGCTACAGTACTGGGCGCTCCAGTTACTGTTGAACTTGGCTCTTAGCCATTTTCGGAAAGAAGACAAAGCAGCCATCTGAAAAGCTGCAAGTCAAAGGCAAGTACTGTCGAGTGTGGAGGGACAAAGCCACCAACCTTCAATGGCTCCAGTCTATCTTCCCACACTATAAATAGTGGAGGCCAGAGATAAGAAGAAGTATAACACTACCTGAGATTTCAGCGCATACAACAAACAATCACTCAAACTTTCAATCATCTTTCGAGTTCTTGTCTAAGTGTTCTCCAAGCTTCAGCATCAGCGAAGCTTGTCTCTGCAACCTTCACTCTCCCAAGATTCTAAGCCACTTCATATATCCAAGCTTAGAGAAGAACTCTATCCTTTACCTACTGTAAAGAGTTCTTCACTTAGAGAGTTTTCAAACCAAAACCCTAAACCCTTGTTTTGTCAAGTCTGCTAGGTTTTGAGTTGTTGAAAGGTTGTTTGTAAAGATCCTAGGTTCTACTTTCCTCGATAGTAGAAACCTCGATCATAGAGTGTAGATCCAAGCTTACACTTTTCTCGATTGTGTGAAGCTCGATCTGAGCAAGGTTTTGTGGAGAACCCGTAATCTCCTAGTCGTTGTGTCCGGATCCAAGCGAGTGAAGCTCGATCCAGTTCAGGTTTTTGAGGAACCCGTAATCCTCAAGGTTTCTTAGTGAGAAGAAACTGTTGCAGCATGCAACAAAGTGGGCGTAGGTGTTTTATCACCGAACCACTCTAAACACTGGTGTCGTATTTCTCGTACTTAATCTTTCATATATTTACTGCTTTGATTATCATACTGCACTTACATTTAAACAAACCCTAAAACGGAGTTTTAAATACTTAGGAAAGAATAGCTCACCTAATTCCGCATTTGCAAGCGAGTCGCTCTGTGATCAAGCTTACGCTTAGGTCCAGAGTTAAGTTTACACTGTAGATCAAGCTTATGACTAGGTCTTAAGTTGTGAAGCGACCCGAATCTTGCTACTCTGAGTAAAGTTGAAAAAGCAGTTGAAAAACTTCTATTACACGTATTCACCCCCCCCCCCCCTCCCGTGCAATCCTCTTTACAAACAGGGACCAACAAGTGGTATCAGAGCAGGGGTTCTTTCGAGCCACTGCTTTGCATACCTGAAGCGAGTCCCCTCTCTTCACGTTATCTCACTGAACCAATCCGATTTTCCTAAGTGCATCAAAGGCTCAAAGCTCACTCACGCATACCTGCATTACTACTGATATTTCATCATGTCTAGTCACAGTGCCTCAAACCTACCTCAGTTTTCGATCAAAGGGTACGAGACTTGGAGTTTCCGAGTTTCGAGTTTTCTATGTTCTGTCCACGACAGAATGTGGGAAGTTGTGATGGAAGGACCGATCACCATAATGAAGTTCATCACGGTCAATGTCCCAGCAGCTGAAGGAAAGGAAGCTACCGTCCGCCACGACTACGTCGAGAAGTCCAAAGATGACTACACCACCAATGACTTCAAAGTAGCAAATCTGGATGGTCTAGCTCTTCACATCGTGCAGAGCACGTTTCTAACGCATACCTTCCAAGGATAAGGAAGTGCGCTACTGCCAAAGAGATGTGGGACACGCTCGCTCTAATTTCTCAAGGGACAGAGAAAATCAAGGAGAACAAACTCGCCGTACTGATGGGAGAGTTTGAAAGCTTGACGATGACGCCAAGCGAGTCGATCGATGCCTTTGAGCTTCGAGTCACTAATATCATCTCAACATTAGCTTCACTGGGAAAGGAGCTAGCAAACAAGGAAGTCAATCTCAAGATAGTGAGAGGTCTCACCAGAAAATGGCAAACCATTAAGGAGTTTTATCTTGCAACGAAAGATTTGTCAAAATTTTCACTAGAGATTCTATTCTCCGAACTCAAAGCACACGAGTTCGATCTCAATCGGATGAGCTTGGACGATGAAGATGAAGCCCCTGCCACTTCAAAAGGAGTAGCATTCAAAGCTGCAGAAACGCCAAGCGATCCATCCATTGCCAAGATGACCAGAGAAGAGCTTGAGGAGCACTATGTATTTCTCTCAAGAAATTTCAACAAGATGAATTCTAGAGTGGGAAAATACAAGAGGTTCTACAAGCAATACAAAGGGAAGAGCACTGATGCTAGAGATAAAGAAAGGAAAGCGTGAGGAGTCTACCAAGCCGATCGCAAGGGACGTGATGGATGTGGAGTGCTATCACTGCCACAAAATGGGTCACTACAAATCTGACTGCCCAAAGCTAAGTGCGAAAGAGAAAGAAGAAATGAAAGCTAGGAGGGATGCTCCACTTCGAGCGCTGGTGGTAAGCGAGTCACCTTCCACACCAAACGAGGGTCCTGCAAGTGACTCAGATGCCTTCACGGATCCAAACACTAGCGAGGGAGAGGATCTAGGCTTTATGGCGCTCACCGACGAGGACACAGGAGAGGTATTCTTCTATCCCCCACTCAATTCAATTACAATAGCACACAAGCACGATGAGGAAATTCATTCCTCTACATGGAGTGAGTTACTTAACAAACATCATAAATTGTTAAGCGACCACAAAGTGTTACAACAAGCTATGTCTGATAGCGAGAGAGAAAACCGAAAGTTAGCCACTGAACTTGATGAAGTCAAGATTAATCTAAGGGCTATGACGAGTAAGTTTGAGGACCTCTTCGCTCGACACAAGAGCATGGAAGATAGGTATGAAACCTAGTCCATCCTAGTGGCCAATTTAAACAAAGCCTTATTCGCTAGGCATGCACTAGAAAGCTCACTTCTTCCTTTTGGAAGAAAGGGAGGGCTTGGATATGAGGGTGGACCTATCAAGCCTACTGTCTTTGTTGGTGCTTCTAACACAACACCATCAGTCTCTTTGGAAATGCCCACTGTATCCAAAGCGACCACTAGCGAAGACAAAGGCAAGGTTGAGATCCCGAAGAAGGGGCCAATAAAGATGTTTATATCTATGAGGGAAGCTTCTAAGGGAAAGCCAAGTCAACAGTCCCTAACACTGAAAATGCTAAAGCTTATCATTCAAAAGGTAAAGGGAAAACTGTTGAGGCTTCTAAGTCTCAATCCCAGGCACCAAGGACAAAGGATGTTCCCTTGATAAAGAGAACTAATCCATGTGTCAAGTGAGTCCGATTGGAGATGGTCCAATCGTGCTTATGTTGAGGGGGGAGGATTTGAAGTTCTCAAAAGAAAGTTTCAAACCCCAAAGGCTTCCCAAGCGAGTCATGGTCAAAAGCCAAAGTTGACTTCGCAGAAGAAACCTAGCGAGAAGCTTGCCAAGACCGGAAATCCCAGGTCAGTCTCCAAGCCTACGGCTAATCCTAAGCGAGACGCTTACGGATATAAGCAAAAAGGCAAGAGCATGGGTTGGTCTCAAGCGAGCACTTCTCGAGCCTTCCCTCAATGCACACACCGTTGCACGTGTGAAGCTGCACTTAAGCAGAGTTCACGATTTAGAAAGGTCGAGGAACCCAAAACACAAGCTAACACTCAAAGGAGAGTAAAGCAAGTGTGGGTACCAAAGAAAGCTAACCTGCAAGGACCCAAACTGATTTGGGTACCAAAATTGGCTTAATTGCAGGTGAGCGCCGTGGATCCCATGCCCAATGAAGGTCAATCGATATGGTACTTGGACAGTGGATGTTCGAGACATATGACGGGAATGAAGTCTCTACTCCAAGACTACACAGAGAAGAGGGGTCCACAAGTAACCTTCGGTGACAACTCTCGAGGAATCACCAAAGGCTACGGCGTGCTGAAGATTGGGAAGCTAAGCATTGAGAATGTCTCCTACGTTGAAGGACTCAAACAAAACTTGTTGTCCATTTCACAATTTTGTGATAAAGGATACAATGTGGAGTTTATCTCCAACAAGTGTGTTGTGAGCAACAAGCTTACCACCCAAGTCGCTCTAACTGGAGAAAGGAAAAGGAACGTGTACGTTGCTCAATGGGAAAGCTGCAAGGAAGACACATGCTTGGTCGCTAGAAGTGCAATGGAGATTGGATGGCTTTGGCACCGACGCTTGAGCCACCTCAACTTCAAGACGATCAACCGCATAGCTCGTAAGGGCTTGGTGAAGGGCATACCAAATGAAGTCTTCGTCAAAGACCACACATGCTCACCATACCAATGAGGAAAGCAAACAAAGAAGCACTTTGCCAGCTTAGAAGAAGCATCATCCAAACGAGTACTGGAGCTTCTTCACATGGATTTGTTTGGGCCAGTCACACCCGTGAGCGTCAATGGAAGGAAGTACACTCTAGTTGTAGTCGATGATTACTCTCGCTACACTTGGATTGTATTCCTATTCAGTAAGAAGGAGACGCTGTCCAAAGTTCCTCAACTACTCAAGCGACTCGCTGTAGAGAAGAACCAAGCAATAGCAACCATTCACTCCGACAAAGGCACAGAGTTCCTCAACTCTACAATTGAAGCATACTGCACGGAGAAGGGCATTGCGCATCAAACATCTGCAGCTCATACACCACAAAAAAATGGAGTTGCTGAGAGAAGAAATCGAATCATCAAGGAAGTCGTTCGAACAATGATAGCAGATTCAAAGCTACCAATGAAAAACTGGGCTGAAGCTGCCAACACCGCATGCTACACCCAGAACCGGACGCTTCTCAACAAACGGTTCGACAAAACACCATATGAAATATGGACAGGGAGAATTCCTAACATTTCTTACTTCCATATATTTGGTTGTCGGGTCTTCATTCACAACAATGGGAAGACACAGTTGAAAGCTTTTGAAGGCAAAGCGGATGAAGGAATATTCTTAGGATATTCTTCATCTAGCAAAGCCTACAGAGTATTCAACTGCAAAACACTAATTGTGGAGGAATCACCCCATGTCGTATTTGATGAATCTACTTTAAGTGTTTTACAGGAACAGGTTCAAGCGAATGAAAAGACTTCAAGCGAGGAGTCCGTCAGCCTACTAACATGGGACACGCTTGAAGATGATGAAGAGGTGAAAGAATCAAGTGATCAAGATGCTCAAGAAGATGAAGCGGCCCCCAAGACAAAGGAAGATATTGCAGGCCAAGCACCCATCCGGGTCGCTTCAGATGATGATGCAAGCGACCAATTTGAAGAAGAAGCAGAAGCTGGAGGATCCAAGCATGCATGGCTCAAAGATCATTCGCCAAGCCGTATTCTTGGAGATCCTTCCAAAGGCGTGAAGACCAGAAGCCAATTGATTGGAGAAAGTGCTATGTTTAGCTGCTTTCTTTCCAATATCGAGCCATCAAGCATGGAGGAAGCTCTGGCAGATTCAAATTGGCTGATCGCCTTGCAAGAAGAGCTCAATCAATTCACCAGGAACGACGTGTGGTATCTTGTAGATCGTCCCAAATTCCAGCATGTTATTGGCACCAAGTGGGTGTTCAAAAACAAGATGGACGAGGATCACAACGTCGTGAGGAACAAAGCTAGGCTCGTCGCCAACGGCTACTGCCAAGAGGAAGGAATTGATTTTGATGAAACCTTCGCTCCAGTGGCCAGGCTTGAAGCAATCAGACTTTTTCTTGCCTATGCAGCAGCCAAGAAGTTTAAAGTCTATCAGATGGATGTGAAGAGCACGTTCCTCAATGGAGAGCTCAAAGAAGAAGTCTATGTGGAGCAGCCACCTGGATTTGAGCAGGGAGATAAGGTGTATTGTTTGAAGAAAGCTCTCTATGGATTGAAGCAGGCCCCTAGAGCTTGGTATGATACACTCTCTCAGTTTCTTGCGGATAATGGATTCCGCAAGGGAAAGATAGATCGAACTCTCTTTACCGTCAATGATGGAGAGGACATGCTATGGGTTCAGATCTACGTCGACGACATCATATTTGGTTCGCCAAACCAGTCGCATAGCGAGAAGTTTGGAGAGCTTATGAAGACCAAGTACGTGATGTCGATGATAGGCTTGATGAGTTGCTTCCTAGGTCTTCAAGTGAAGCAGCAAGATGATGGGATTTTCATCAATCAAGCAAAGTATACTCGAGATATGCTTGCCAAGTTTGGTGTTCAGCATGCTAAAGCTGTGAAGATCCCTATGAATACCAACTGGAAGATGGAGCCAGAACTAGAAGGGAAGTCTGTGGATGCTACAGACTACCGTGCCTTGATCGGGTCCCTTCTATATCTCACTGCAAGTAGGCCAGAAATAGCGTTTGCAGTTGGAGTATGTGCTCGCTTCCGAAGCAATCCCAAGCACAGCCATTGATTGGTGTTTAGATGTTAGGATTTTCATAGTGTTTTCGAGTCCGTTTTCGTTGTGTTTTCGTGTCTTTGTGTGTCTTTAGGGCTATGATTTGGTTGTTTTGGAGTCTTTGGTATTGTAGGATGAAAAGGGCGGAAACGAGAAGAAAACAAGAAGAAAGAAGCGTTATATCGAAGAGGGGTTCGATAGGAGCACGTAGGCGAAAACGGAGGTCAATTTGGAGTTCGGACGAGGAAGATACGGCCGAAACAAGAAAGATGCGCAAAGTGATCAGATTCAGGATCTGGACGCCGTCCAGCTCATCTCTGGACGCCGTCCAACATCTGGACGCCGTCCAAACTCATCTGGACGCCGTCCAACGCGTGTTCGAAGCCAAGTTATGCAGAGTCAGCTTCTGGACGCCGTCCAGAATAAGTTGGACGCCGTCCAACTTAGGCGGCCAGCAAATCTTTCCTTTTTCATCTAGGTTTTTACCTAGTATATATATATCATCCTTGTGCACGAATTGGTATCAGTTTTTAGCATTAGTTAGCTTTATTTTTCAGCACTAAAATTCTCTAGATTAGCTTTACTTTGTTCGGATCCGGATTCGTAGTTTGTTTAATTCAAGACTTCTTTATTTAATTCGCGTTCTTCGTCTTCGTTTATTTCTCGTAAGTTCTTTTATTGCTTTCATTTATTTGCTTTAATTGCTTTGCTTTAGTTTTAGATTCGTTCTCTTAATTGCTTCGTTTAATCTGCTTAGTTTTAATTTCGTTCTTTCGATTTCTAGTTTAAAGTTTAGATTCGTTTTTCTAGTTTCGATTCTCTCGTTTTTCAAAGCTTTCATAGTTAGATTAATTAGCCTTTTAATTTCCAGATTTTATTCATCATGTCTAGAGTAGTTTATGCTTTCTTTATTGCTTTCTTTATTGCTTTCCTTTCGATTCATGCCTAGGTAGATTAATCGCTTTCTTAGTTTAATTCTTAGATTTATTTCTCAAGTTCTAGATTAGATTATTTACTTGCTTTAATTTATTGCTTTTATTTATTTTCTTGCCTAGGATTTAAAAACCAAACCAAACAAATTCTCTTTACTTGCTTTCTTAGTTTTAGGCTAGATTAGGTTGTTTGCTACACGATTGATTGCCCTGTTAAGGTTTCCTTGAGATTCGATACTTAGGTTTTACTTGCTAGTGCTACGATAGATTTCGTCTTTTACGATAGATTTCGTCTTTTGGCATGTAGTTTTTGTTTTTTTGTCTTGTTGATCGAGTCTTATTTGATTTTGGATCGAGTCTAGTTTGTGATTGAGTCATCATGTTCCCTCACTTAGGATTTTGTTTGATTTTGAGCCTTATAAGCATGTAACTTAGGATCAATGTGAATGATTTAAAGTTGGAATCTTTAGTTGTTGGAATTGATTTGAGCATAAATTAGGTTGGTTTAATCTTGAGTTGTGATATATTATGATTCGATGAATTGTGGGGCATGGATTGGTGTGAGTTTGAGGAAATGATTTATGATTTTTGGTTGAGTGTTAAATCTAGATTGTTGCGACTAGGATTGCTAGTTTACTTTCCCCTTAAAAAAATAGAGAATGAAAAAGAGTTGTGCTTATATGTGAATAAAAGAGTTGATAGGATTCTGCTCCTCTTGCTTGTAACGTATGAAAATACTAGAGTAATGAGCATGGGAAACCACATGAAAAGGCTTCGAGAGACCCTCGAATGATCACATTTCATGAACCTTGTCCTAGATGATACTCGTGTATATTAGAATAAGTGTTCGTAGGCATTCTACCCCTCTTGACAATGGGTACGGGAAACCGCACTAGGAGGCTCGATGTGACCCATCGATGATTAAACCTAGTGAATTTTGTGCCATAAACGTTCACAAGTTTAAAAAAATAGAAAAGCAAAAGAAAAAGGAGTTGTTTATTTGTTGAATAAAAAGGGGGAGTAGGCTAGTCGTCTAAGTTGTGATGATCAAGATATTGTGAGATGTGTGTTATCATTGCTTTCCTCTTACTTAGATTGATTTATAAGCCGCATAGTTTGTTGATGATGATTGTTCGTAACTTGGGATTAAAGTGACCTTGTTTGAGTTTGTCGATTCCGGTGATTAAATGTTCTATACTTTGGATTGTTTGGATTGAATCTAAGTTATGTGTTTATGTTGCTTGAGGACAAGCAAAGGTCTAAGTGTGGGGGATTTTGATTGGTGTTTAGATGTTAGGATTTTCATAGTGTTTTCGAGTCCGTTTTCGTTGTGTTTTCGTGTCTTTGTGTGTCTTTAGGGCTATGATTTGGTTGTTTTGGAGTCTTTGGTATTGTAGGATGAAAAGGGCGGAAACGAGAAGAAAACAAGAAGAAAGAAGTGTTATATTGAAGAGGGGTTCGATAGGAGCACGTAGGCGAAAACGGAGGTCAATTTGGAGTTCGGACGAGGAAGATACGGCCGAAACAAGAAAGATGCGCAAAGTGATCAGATTCAGGATCTGGACGCCGTCCAGCTCATCTCTGGACGCCGTCCAACATCTGGACGCCGTCCAAACTCATCTGGACGCCGTCCAACGCGTGTTCGAAGCCAAGTTATGCAGAGTCAGCTTCTGGACGCCGTCCAGAATAAGTTGGACGCCGTCCAACTTAGGCGGCCAGCAAATCTTTCCTTTTTCATCTAGGTTTTTACCTAGTATATATATATCATCCTTGTGCACGAATTGGTATCAGTTTTTAGCATTAGTTAGCTTTATTTTTCAGCACTAAAATTCTCTAGATTAGCTTTACTTTGTTCGGATCCGGATTCGTAGTTTGTTTAATTCAAGACTTCTTTATTTAATTCGCGTTCTTCGTCTTCGTTTATTTCTCGTAAGTTCTTTTATTGCTTTCATTTATTTGCTTTAATTGCTTTGCTTTAGTTTTAGATTCGTTCTCTTAATTGCTTCGTTTAATCTGCTTAGTTTTAATTTCGTTCTTTCGATTTCTAGTTTAAAGTTTAGATTCGTTTTTCTAGTTTCGATTCTCTCGTTTTTCAAAGCTTTCATAGTTAGATTAATTAGCCTTTTAATTTCCAGATTTTATTCATCATGTCTAGAGTAGTTTATGCTTTCTTTATTGCTTTCTTTATTGCTTTCCTTTCGATTCATGCCTAGGTAGATTAATCGCTTTCTTAGTTTAATTCTTAGATTTATTTCTCAAGTTCTAGATTAGATTATTTACTTGCTTTAATTTATTGCTTTTATTTATTTTCTTGCCTAGGATTTAAAAACCAAACCAAACAAATTCTCTTTACTTGCTTTCTTAGTTTTAGGCTAGATTAGGTTGTTTGCTACACGATTGATTGCCCTGTTATGTTTTCCTTGAGATTCGATACTTAGGTTTTACTTGCTAGTGCTACGATAGATTTCGTCTTTTGCGAACACTTTTTAGTGAAACAAATTTTGGCGCCGTTGCCGGGGAAAACTTTAGGCGTTTGATTGTGTAGTATTTTTATTTGCTTTATTTTTATTTGTGTTTATTCGATTTCTTGTTTCTCCCACTCGGTGCGTTTAACCCTTTTGTTGAGTGTGTTTATGCATGGTCGCCGAAGTCTTCAAAGGAATTTAGCGCCCTACGTCGACAACGTCCATCAAAGGAAAGCGATCTTAGCCGCGAAGGAGAAGGAGGAGATCGATTCTCAAGACTTTGGTTTAGTCTTGTTGTTTGCAGAGCCCGAAGCCATGGCAGCTAGAGTCGTTATGGGCGATTTTGCTCGGCCCACATTCACAGCCACCACTTCGGCGATTGTCCTGACGGAAGCGGTCAGGAATCATGAGCTTAAACCTCACCACATGGCGTTGCTCCCGTCCTACCACGCGCTGCCCAACGAAGATGCTTTGACATTCATCCGAGAATTTTGCACGGTGGTTCAGACTTTCCCACTTTCGGGACTCACGGAGGACAATCTCAAGATGAAGTGTTTCCCGTACACCTTGAAGGATCGAGCAAAGTCATGGTATTTGGCGCTCCCGGCCAACTCTCTCACCACTTGGAATGCGGTGTGTGAGAAATTCATGCTTAAGTACTACCCGAACCGCAAGACTCAAGAGGTGCGGTCGAAGATCATGAACTTTTCCCAAGACAACGATGAGCCGTTTCACGAAGCATGGGAGAGGTTCCAAGAGCTACTTCAACAATGCCCACATCATCAAATGGCATCGGAGTTGCTTTGGCAATATTTTTACGACGCCCTCAACCAGACTTGTCAGTTCATGGTGGACAGTTCGGCCGGAGGCAACATAGCGGTCAAGACAGCTGACGAGTTGCAGACGATATTCGAGACGCTCGCTGCGAGTTCTCAACAAAAATCAGCTAGGCCAAGGAAAGTGGAGGCAAGTGCAATCTCGATGAGCCCCGATTTGAAGAAGCAAATTGCCGACATGTATAGGGATCTCGAGAACTTGAAGATTAAGCAAAGTGCACCGGCTCCGAAGGAGGAAGAGAGGAAGCCCGACAAATGCGAGATTTGTGGAGAGTTGGGACACATCAAGGAGGTTTGCCAAAACATGGGAGCACCCACTTATGAAGGAGGAGCCGATGTATATGCTGCCCAAGGGTACATGCCACCACCCCAAGGGCAAGGTACGAACCCGAATTTTCAATATCGTCACCCCTCTCCATATAATAACTCCTATCCTCCTCCACCAAACCCTTACTACTCTCAACCTCCACCATATTATCCACCTCCTCAATACCCTCCAAATCCATATTATCCACCACCTCCATACTACCCTCCTCAACCTACTCCTACACCACCTACATATCCAAATGCTCGTCCCCAAGGACCTCCACAAAAGCCCCCCGTCGATGAGGATCGTCTCCATGCACTTGATGCAAACATTAAGAGGCTCGAGACAGCCATTGGCCAAATTTCCAGTTCCATGCACCTAATGCAACAACCGGGGCGAATTCCGAGCCAAGGGATTCAACCGCAACAAGCCAACGAGGTGCAATATCCCCCATATGTTCCTCCCGTTCCGCCTCACCAAGCTCATGCAATCACGGTGTTACAACGCAATGGTGTCACGAGGTCGCCCCAAGGGAGTTCAAGTGATAGATGGAGCCCGAGCAAGCAACGGAGCGAAGGAAAAAATCGGGCAGAACAAGGTTTTGGACGGCGTCCAGAGTCTGTTGGACGGCGTCCAACTCTGGACGGCCGTCCACCCCTTCTGGACGGGAACCCCAGGCGCAGCCCCAAATTCATATAGAATCAGGATCTGGACGGCGTCCAGATCCAAGTTGGACGGCGTCCAAACCCGACGAGCAGCGCACGGAGCCCAAGGAACCCGAGACGGAGCCCAAGGAACCCGAGAAGGAGTCCCCACCTCTACACAAGACTTTCAACCCTTATGTTCCTCCCATTCCTTTTCCAAGTCGTGTGAAAAACAAGACGCTCAACCCGTATGCTCCACCTATTCAGAGTGTTGTGAAGAAGGAGAAGAAGGATTTCGAGCCTATCAATTCATTTCCAAAAAGAGGAGATCCGGGAGGTTTCGACTTGAGCATCGTTTTGGATAGTGGAGAGACCGTCTCGGGATTAATGGACTTAGGAGCTGCGGTGAACTTAATGCCGTATTCTATTTTCGAGAAGATGAACTCAAGAGTCCTTCAAGCTACCGATATGCGCATTGAGCTAGCAGACGGCACCGTGAGCAGTCCTTTGGGAGTTGTGGAAGATGTCATTGTCCTTGTTGGTGGAATTCGAGTCGTTACCGACTTTGTTGTGCTTCATGAAGGCAAAGGAGCTAAGAGCGCAACCGGACATCTTCTATTGTTGGGACGACCATTTATGGCCACTACTCGAGCTCGGATTGATGTAGGCACCGGCACATTGAGCTTGGCCGGTGAAGGAGGTTCGGTAACATTTTCGATCTTTGGAAAATCACCTTCTATTCCTAGTTCTTCTTTTCATTTATGCTCTTATGTTAAGCTCGCTAACCCTTGTGTTGAGGAAAATATTTGTGAGATTTTTGACAAGGGAGCGGCTCGAGAAGAATTCTTTGAAGATGAGGAGTCCATTGAAGATGACGAGTTCTTTAGTTGTGTGGATGAGGAAGAGGATATAATCGAGCAATATCTTGGGAATTTGGAGGAGGTTGATGAAGTGGAAGAGGAACACTTGAACCATGCATCGAAAGAGGAAGTTGTCGTTAACTCTTTTCTTTCTAACCTCACCAATTGTGTAACTTCTTTTCTTGCAGAGTTTAAATTGACGATATTTGAGGAGGAGTTCGAACTAAGTGTGGGGGAGTCAAGAGTTGATGATAACCAAGTTCTTCGAGATTTGTCGGAAACGAAGAGTGGATATGTCGCGAGGAGTACCAACACGTCGCTTGGTGCTACGGGTTTCGGTTGATCGTAGCCTTCGTCAAGCTAATGACGTTAAATAAGCGCTTGGTGGGAGGCAACCCACGTATAGAATTTTTTTAAAATATGTAGCTTAGGTTTTATTTTTGTTATTTTCGTATTTTCTTTTGTTTCCCTTTTGGTTTTTCGTGCAGGGAATAGTATGCAAGGATTGACGTGAGGAGAGGGCGAGACAAGAAGGAAACTCAACGTCGGACAGAATGGCGAGTTGGACGCCGTCCAACTTGAGTTGGACGGCCGTCCAACCTTGCACACTTCCCGTTTTTGGACTCCTCTTGACCCCGTTGGAATGACCCATGATTCCGAGTTCCTTGCAGCTGGATATAGCCTTGTTTGTATCTTTACGTTCTGTTTTAAGTCCGTTATTTTTGTTCCCTTTATTTAGTTCAGTTTTACGCTTTGGTATTTGTTTTGTTTTGTGTTTGTTTTGTAGGTGTTACTTGGAGTCTCTCGAGATTTTGAGTATTTGGTCGTCATGCGATAAGTTTTTCTTTCCTTCTCCTTTTTATTTTCTTGCAATGGGGACATTGCTTGATTTTAAGTGTGGGGGAGGGTCTTTGAACTTTTGGCATGTAGTTTTTGTTTTTTTGTCTTGTTGATCGAGTCTTATTTGATTTTGGATCGAGTCTAGTTTGTGATTGAGTCATCATGTTCCCTCACTTAGGATTTTGTTTGATTTTGAGCCTTATAAGCATGTAACTTAGGATCAATGTGAATGATTTAAAGTTGGAATCTTTAGTTGTTGGAATTGATTTGAGCATAAATTAGGTTGGTTTAATCTTGAGTTGTGATATATTATGATTCGATGAATTGTGGGGCATGGATTGGTGTGAGTTTGAGGAAATGATTTATGATTTTTGGTTGAGTGTTAAATCTAGATTGTTGCGACTAGGATTGCTAGTTTACTTTCCCCTTAAAAAAATAGAGAATGAAAAAGAGTTGTGCTTATATGTGAATAAAAGAGTTGATAGGATTCTGCTCCTCTTGCTTGTAACGTATGAAAATACTAGAGTAATGAGCATGGGAAACCACATGAAAAGGCTTCGAGAGACCCTCGAATGATCACATTTCATGAACCTTGTCCTAGATGATACTCGTGTATATTAGAATACGTGTTCGTAGGCATTCTACCCCTCTTGACAATGGGTACGGGAAACCGCACTAGGAGGCTCGATGTGACCCATCGATGATTAAACCTAGTGAATTTTGTGCCATAAACGTTCACAAGTTTAAAAAAATAGAAAAGCAAAAGAAAAAGGAGTTGTTTATTTGTTGAATAAAAAGGGGGAGTAGGCTAGTCGTCTAAGTTGTGATGATCAAGATATTGTGAGATGTGTGTTATCATTGCTTTCCTCTTACTTAGATTGATTTATAAGCCGCATAGTTTGTTGATGATGATTGTTCGTAACTTGGGATTAAAGTGACCTTGTTTGAGTTTGTCGATTCCGGTGATTAAATGTTCTATACTTTGGATTGTTTGGATTGAATCTAAGTTATGTGTTTATGTTGCTTGAGGACAAGCAAAGGTCTAAGTGTGGGGGATTTTGATTGGTGTTTAGATGTTAGGATTTTCATAGTGTTTTCGAGTCCGTTTTCGTTGTGTTTTCGTGTCTTTGTGTGTCTTTAGGGCTATGATTTGGTTGTTTTGGAGTCTTTGGTATTGTAGGATGAAAAGGGCGGAAACGAGAAGAAAACAAGAAGAAAGAAGCGTTATATCGAAGAGGGGTTCGATAGGAGCACGTAGGCGAAAACGGAGGTCAATTTGGAGTTCGGACGAGGAAGATACGGCCGAAACAAGAAAGATGCGCAAAGTGATCAGATTCAGGATCTGGACGCCGTCCAGCTCATCTCTGGACGCCGTCCAACATCTGGACGCCGTCCAAACTCATCTGGACGCCGTCCAACGCGTGTTCGAAGCCAAGTTATGCAGAGTCAGCTTCTGGACGCCGTCCAGAATAAGTTGGACGCCGTCCAACTTAGGCGGCCAGCAAATCTTTCCTTTTTCATCTAGGTTTTTACCTAGTATATATATATCATCCTTGTGCACGAATTGGTATCAGTTTTTAGCATTAGTTAGCTTTATTTTTCAGCACTAAAATTCTCTAGATTAGCTTTACTTTGTTCGGATCCGGATTCGTAGTTTGTTTAATTCAAGACTTCTTTATTTAATTCGCGTTCTTCGTCTTCGTTTATTTCTCGTAAGTTCTTTTATTGCTTTCATTTATTTGCTTTAATTGCTTTGCTTTAGTTTTAGATTCGTTCTCTTAATTGCTTCGTTTAATCTGCTTAGTTTTAATTTCGTTCTTTCGATTTCTAGTTTAAAGTTTAGATTCGTTTTTCTAGTTTCGATTCTCTCGTTTTTCAAAGCTTTCATAGTTAGATTAATTAGCCTTTTAATTTCCAGATTTTATTCATCATGTCTAGAGTAGTTTATGCTTTCTTTATTGCTTTCCTTTCGATTCATGCCTAGGTAGATTAATCGCTTTCTTAGTTTAATTCTTAGATTTATTTCTCAAGTTCTAGATTAGATTATTTACTTGCTTTAATTTATTGCTTTTATTTATTTTCTTGCCTAGGATTTAAAAACCAAACCAAACAAATTCTCTTTACTTGCTTTCTTAGTTTTAGGCTAGATTAGGTTGTTTGCTACACGATTGATTGCCCTGTTAAGTTTTCCTTGAGATTCGATACTTAGGTTTTACTTGCTAGTGCTACGATAGATTTCGTCTTTTGCGAACACTTTTTAGTGAAACAGCCATCTTGAAGCTGCCAAGCGAATTCTTCGCTATCTCAAAGGCACAATCAATATGGGGTACTGGTATCCTGCTGAAGACAATTTGGAGCTCACTGGATATTCCGATGCTGACTATGGAGGATGCCGTGTTGATAGGAAATCAACGTCGGGCACTTGTCAGTTCTTGGGAAGCAAGCTAATCTCATGGTTTTCAAAGAAGCAAACCAGTGTAGCTACTTCAACGACTGAAGCCGAATATATGGCCGCTGGAAGCTGCTGTTCTCAAATTCTATGGCTTCGTCAGCAGTTGAAGGACTACAAAGTGGAAGCGAATGAGATTCCAATCTTCTGCGACAATAACAGTGCTATATGTATCTCACAGAATCCAGTGCTTCACACCAGATGCAAGCACGTAGAAATTCGACATCACTTCATCCGTGATCATGTCGAGAAGAAGGATATCAAGCTCGAGAAAATCCATACCGATCTCCAGCGATCAGATATTCTCACCAAGCCTCTAGCTGAGTCTCGCTTCAACCAGCTATGCATGGAATTAGGGTTACTAGACCTTGGTGAAGAATGCTAGATTCAGGATGCACGAAGGAGTGGTTGATTGCTGTCAAGCGTCACTCGCTTTGGATCTTCACCAATTCAAGCGAGTCGCTTCAAAGTTCAATCGCTTGAAGAAGAAGAAATAAGGTGGAGAAAGGTGGAGTGTTGGAAGATGTCCCCTACTCGCTTACAAGAATTGTTAAGCCATTGGCTAAGGGGGAACTATTGATTGCTCTTGGAGTAGTCTACTTCCAAAGTGAGCAAGGAAAGCTGCTACCTAGCCTATGATTCCTAGCGAGTGGATTCTAGAGGAAAGCTTGAAGAGTTACCTTTTACTTCAAAAGGTTGCAGGGCTGGTGACATGCTTCTGCGTAAAAACGAGATTGTCTTGTCAGAGCATTCTCATTGTCATCCTGTCCCATTCTGCTCTGAGATAAGGACTTGTACTCATCTCCCATTCGTCGTGAATAAGTACACTATAGTTAAACTCCCTTCGGGTTGTAGTAAGCTTGTGTACTATATTCATTCTCCCCCCTTTCACTTCGATGGAGGAGTCTCTAGTTCGTAGAGGAAGACGGTAGAGATGAATGCCACGAAGACCAAGCTTGAAGAAAGATTCAACAAGTTGTGTCAAATTCTACAAAGTGGTATCAATCCCCTACAATGTGAGATTGACTGGTAAGTGTTTCAATTGAAGTACACTTATTCAGCAGCGGCGGGGGCTGCGGCAGCGAGTTGCAGCAGCGGCGGCCGAAACCCTAACGGGTTCTCGTGTTCGCGCGCTGCTGGGCTCAAGCCCGCGGCCCGACGGTGGCTCGACGACGACGAGGGCGCGGACAGAGGCGGACAGCAGGTCCGGTGGTCCCCTGACCACCGGCGGCGGCGGCTGTGGCGTTGATCAACGGCAGCGGCGGCGGCTGGGTTTGTCCCCTGCGCGAGCGCTGCTGCCGGACTCAGCCACGGCTGCCTGGGCTCGAACCCAGCACCTCCGGTGGTGCTGGGGATGCCGGCGAGCCAGTGGGAGCGACCGGTGGCGTTCCAGCCACCGGCGGTGGCTCGCGGCGGCGGTGCTGTGTTTTGCAGCGTAAAACGGCGACGGCGTTTTCGGCGGCGGCGACGAGCAGTGGCTCGGGCTGGGTTGCAACGGACGCACCCAGCCCGAACCCAGCCACGTCAGGCTCGTCGTGGAGCCGAAACGGGGTCCCCGGCATGCACCGCGGCGGCGCATGTGTACACGCGTGGCTCGGCGGCGGCGCGTGGCCGGATTTCGAACGACGGGCTGCACGTTTTTACAACGTTCGGCCCATTACGTTGACGACGGCTAGGGTTTTCCGAAACCTAGGCATGATCGATGACGGCTAGGGTTTCGTACCCTAGTTCGTTCGAAATAACTCGCTTTCCGTTTTTGGTAATTAGGGTTTTCCGCACCCTAATTATTTCGAGCACTTGCTAATTTTGGAAGGTGGACTTGAAGATCGGGATGGGCTTCCAAAATCGAAGATTAAAGACCGGAGCTTGTTCCGGGGTTTTTATTTTAATTAAATGTAATAGATAGGGCTTTCTACTCCCGGTCGGCAGCCTATTTATTTGTTTTAATTATTATGCATGCTATGGATGGATTTAAATTACGCGATGAATATGATCAGCATGTTTTGCATGTTATAGTTGCTTTTCATTGTTTGCGTAATAGAAATAACATGCATAGGGGTCATAGCATTCCGGTTTTAATGATTTCAATGCGAGCATGTTTTATTACTTGCGCTTAGAAATCATGTGATAGGACTTAATTGTCTATGTGCTACGATTGTCACACAAACCCTTAAAAAGACTAAGCGGTATAATTAATCGATTATTTGTTAATTGATTTAAAGGACCTCCATATTTGGTTTAAAAATGAAGTAATTAGCATTCGCGTTGACGATGAGTCTTCCTCCCTATAGGAGATGCTGATTATGGATTTCATTGGTTTAGACTTCAAAAGGATAATTTGATTTAAAATGAAATAATTAGTGTTCGCGTTGACAATGAGTCTTCCTCCCTATAGGAGACACTGATTATAGTTCATTGGTTAAATTCAAAATTGATAATATGGAAAAATGATTTTATAAAGGTAATTCCTCCTTAACGGGTGGGTTACTCTTAATAGAATTAATTTTTCGGAATATTAAAATATAGTTGTAGCTTAGCTGCTTATTGATGAATCCTCCTATAGACGTCACTTCTCGAATTAGCAGGGTCCTGAGGCACGGGTTATTATTTCTTTGTTTCACTATGGTCCGTGTGATGGGATAAGAAATAAAATAGACTGTGGTCATGTCGATAATTTTATGGATAACATTCACCTATAGTGGAATATTTGTAAATAGTATCGGGCTACTCGTTTGTTGGTTCAATGTTATTGGGTTTCTAACATTGATAACATAAATTATTTGCGCTTATAAGTTGTTTACTTGTTATTTATTTCAGATATGTCTATTGATTCTATTCGCACGAAGATTTGTCGTTTAGCTTATTCCGATGGTGTTCCGGACTCCTTTCGATTTCGACTACTCGGTTTCCTGGCACGGAAAGAGATAGATTTCTTGAGGTACGAGGATTTCGATGATTTCCCTAACCTAAAGAGATTTCTCATGAGGTTTAAAAACCTTATACGGATGTACGTGTTCTATGGTGGTGTTATGTCGGGAAAGACTGTTTGCAAGCTTCTACTTGCATGTTTCCCGACTTGGTTCCTGGCTCTCAGAGAAGCGGTCGTCCCGACCCACATCGTTCACGAGGATCCAATGGCTCTCATTGGAGAGTTACTCGTGGTAGATGCGGAGAGGATTGATATATTGCAGACTGCTTATGAGGCGCAGAGGAAGTTCTGGGATCGTCCTATTAGGAATGTCGATGTTAATCGGCATTTTACGGCCCGGGACAACGAGTCCATCATTGATGAGTACCTTCAGTCACTGAGGATTGATGATTTTGATTTTGACGGACTCGTTCACGATGTGAATGAGCTGATCTCTGATCAATCCATGGAGGGAGTGGGCGATTCCGAGTCTGTAAGTCTTGTTCACGATGTGAATGAGCTGAACTCCGATCAGCCTACTCAGGAAGTGAATGATGCCAGGAAGGAGGGACCTCCGATAATAAAGGTCTATCAGAGGAGGAACAAGAAGTTAAAGGTAGATGGAGGTATGTCAGACTCTTGTAACATTAAAGACCAAATTATACTAGTTCAGTCCTCACGGACGGATTTAACTAGTGGATACTAATTGTGGTTTGTTGCAATCTTTGTAGGTTCGACTACAAGGAACGAGTAGGACGACTTCAAGTTCTTGAGCTCGACAAGCAACATTCAGTTGATGCAGTTGTCTAGCAGACTTGGAGATTTCTATCTTACATTTTATCTTAGTTTTTGGATACTAGATTCTGGTTTATTACTCTTTTACCACATTTGGTTGCCTTGTTTAGGCAGGATACTTATGTTTTGGATATAAATGGATGATTATTTTCTTACATTGTATTAAGGATTTACTTCTTTAATACTGGTTGTTTTGATATATCGTTCGCAGTGGGAGTAATAACTGTGAATTTTGAAGGATGTTCCAAAATGTGTTGTGATAAATGTGGTACTTCTTGTTCAATATTGTCTTTTAACAAAATACTATGTCACTATGTCTAAATCTATTTCCTTTCCTTATTTGAAATGAAGTGATTAGCATTTATGTTGATCATGGATTTCATTGTGATTTAAAATGAAATTGATTAGCATTCGCGTTGACAATGAGTCTTTCTCCCTATAGGAGATGCTAATTACAGATTTCATTGGTTAAATCTATTCGGAAATAAGGATAATTTGCACACGAAGTGTCGCAATTTCAATGATAGATTTAGTAATTAGTTGGACAAGTAGTTATTTTTCGAGGAAAGATAAGTATTTATTCTTGATTAACGTCCAAGAATAAAAAGAAATTGTGGATTTGAACATTATAAGGCCGGAAGTACAAGACTGATAACCAAAAGGATCTGCACAAGATTATTTTAGGATCCTTGTCACAGTGGGAGCTTTTTCGAGTGTGTCTCGAAAATGGTAAATTGTTCATCAAGAAATCTGGTTTTCTTGGATAATGAACAAACCAAGTTGACTAGTAAAGGATAAGTTAGATGAAAGAAGTTTCTTATCATTGATTAGTCTATGAGTTTAACACTTGAAAGACTTGCAAGTTGTATGCTCATATTCGTTGAGGACATACATGAGGGAACATGGATGAAATTTGAGAAAAGGGAAGAATTTCCTCAAAAGTTCTATGTTTCGGGACAAACACTTAGAAATGTGTAGCTCAATGATTAAAGCATTCATTTGTCAGACGGTACACATAAACTCGTTTATAAGATATGTTGACAAATGATATATTTTTCATCTACAAAAGACGTTGAAATGGTTGTCTTGTACATTGTGTGATAATATTACTAGCACTTGAATAAGGTGTGAAAGTATTATCTGACACAATAAGTGGTGATTATCCGAACAGTTTAGAATGAAGGTTAGGAGTAATGTTAGATATATCTGCGGATAGTACAACCTTATTCAAGTACTCTTCATAGGCTACTGTCTTGGCAAAGCTTGCAATAAACTTTGGATATTGCATAAAGAGCCAAATATATGTTAGTGATGTGTGCATGGTAACGGATATAGTCCATCATGTTTGTGGACACGGATAATCGAATGGTAGCTAGAAAAACGACATCACTGGCCTTAAACTATGGATTCACGTAAGAAGCGGAATTTTCTTGAAGATTCTCACGCAGTGAAATGCTGAGAGGGAGCTAGATAATTCAGGGTTTGGCTTCGTGAAATGGCAGTAATCTCAATTTGTTAGAATTCTTACACCCCCTGGAGAATTCTAAGTGCAGTAACAAATTTTCTGAGATTTGGAAATGCCGGTAACAACATAGTGAGTACCTTATATTAAGGCGATTTCGTGGAGAAAATAGAAACACTAGAGGAATGTACGATGACGGTTCCTTCACTAAGTGCACCATGTCAGGTATACTGTAGCACGTGGCTGACATGTCTTAGTGAGCCTCCCACGGCAAAGTACACTAAAAGGTCAAATCTTTGAGTATAAGTGGGAGAAAAAGTGTATGATGGTTGTTAACGATTGCGATCGTGCAATTGTTAACATTGTACATGGATGAAGTCATATGGTTTCCTGTAGACGCGTTGGTATACTAAAAGGTTTTACTTTAGTATAAGTGGGAGATTGTTGGGGTTGTTGTATAACTAAAGCAAAACCAGTTGTTTTAGTGGTTACGACACAGGTCCACTGTTAACAATCCCTATCTGGAAGAATATGTATAAGCAAGAATAAAGCCCATTATCTCATGTTTTAGACCACGTGTCGATCTGAGTTCGGAGAGGAACACGAAGGTCGTTGATAATGATGAGATATAAACAGTTCACAGTCGAGACAGCTTGGGCTGAGCTGTCGGTCTAGACTGCAGCTTAATAGTAGTGATGAGTCCTAAACACTAGTTATGCTGGTACGGTGGAACGTATTGAGGATCAATAGAGATAATGCACTTCTGATACTAACCCTATATCAGAGGTGATATAGGTGAAGAGCTACAGATCTCAGGCTCTAGCTCGATCTTATCCTTGGTAAACTATTAGATCTATATGTATTCTTCGATGTTACTTTGATTTACGAAGATATGAACTTCGTTAGTTCATCTTAATCATGTCGTACTTTGGGTAACACGGAGATGCATAGTATGTCTAATTAGTGTTATCAACAAGCCGTGTCCTGTGTGAGTGCAGGCTGACGTTATCGCCTCAGGGAGTTCACAATGTTTATTATACCAAGTCATGCATGCTGATTAAGTTCAGGTATAATAATGAGGAGTGAACGGGTACTACCTGAGGAATAGATGTTAACAATAGGAGCAGTCATGGTAGCTCTAATTGATTAACGGATATGGAAGGTCTTAAACACGGGGGTCGAACTAAACAAAATACCAACCCAATCTACATAATTGGGACAGAGCGGTGATTCAGCTATGACACTTTAGTGGAGTGCGTCATAGTTCTGATGAGATACATGTTCAGGGGTGGACATGGAAATATCGAATTAGATAAGGCCCAACTTTGTCTGGTATCCGATCCCTAGGATGGCCCAAACAGACCTCGGGAATCGATCTAAATAGTATTATTGAGTTTGGACTCAATAATTGTACTCAGGCCCGGTATATGATATATATATTGGATTTACATCCAGTGAATGGATAATAAATATAATTAATTGAGATTTATATCCTGTGGGATTAAATCTAATTATTTATTATTTAGTTATTCACGGATTAGATTAAATCTAATATGATAAGATTTATTTAATTAAATCTTGTGGGGATAAATATCATATCTAAATATATTTGGTATATATTTAGTTATTTATTCTTCTACTGGTATTAGAATAAATTCTATTCGTTAGAATTAATTCCGGATATACAGTTGCGTAACGAAACAGATTAATTCCTTGTTAATTCCGTATTAATTAAGGAATAAGATTTGTATGTTATGGAAAGAGAATAAATATGGGATTGGCATTGATATGGTTGGAGATAAATAAGGAATCATATCTCCTTATTTATGAACCATATAAATACTCTCCATGTCTCACACATAAAACCCTAGCACATCAGAATTGTTTCTGCAACTTGGCGCAGAAACCTAGGCGTGTGAGAGAGAGAGTCGGCCGAGTCTGAGTGGGGGAGATCGAGGTTCCAGTGATCTTGAGACGTCCACCAAGTCTCAGATCTGAAGGTGTGGGATCACATCCTAGAAGATCAGAACCGTAGATCGATCAGACACGACTCAGATTGCACGTTCTTCATAATCATAAGGTATGTACTCGAGCCCTTGCATGAACTTATGTGCACGATCGAATCAACACATCCGAACCAAGATCTGGGTCGGGGCGGCTTTCAAGCAGCCGGTCCCAACACAATGCACTTCAAATTGAAGCGGGAAAACCGCACAAGATCCAGCTGTTGAATCTCAACAGTTTTTGAATCCCAGCCGCTGGATCGACGCTTATTGGAGAGACGAATTGCAGAAGGCCACGTGGAGCGCCAAGTCAACTTGACTGCTCACTTTTATTGTGGTGACGCCGGACACGTCAATCACATCGCCGTTGGCCGCCGTATACAAACAGTATCTATGGGGATATTACTGTCTTGCCCTTACCACGTCAGCCGAACCCTAATTCTATATAAAGGACCAATGAAGACCTGAAGAAACATTCATCACCCCCTAAATTTGCCATTCTCCTGCAATTTCTGCGTTTCTATGCAATTCACGAGTCTCATACCCCGTTTTTAAATCTACACTCAAATCTCTCTAAAATACTCAACCATGGGAAAGAAACTAAAATCACAAACGATGGAGGAGTTTTTGACCTCAATCGATTACAACATCAACGTCGAGCCTCATCTCGACCCAAAAGTTGTTGAAGAAAACGGATTCTTCCGCAAGGCTGTGACCACGGCCGGCTTGTGGGAATTCGTCATGGCGGTACCGGAGAAGATTCTGGCCAAAGCTATGGCCGAACTCCTACTGAACTTGAAGGAGGGACGGAACTCTTCAACGTTCACAGACCCGAAGGACGGAAGACCGGTTGAAGTTGATCTGAGTGCTATCGCTGGAGTTTTTAACTTGCCGGAAGAAGGAGCGGACTCTCTATTGGATCTGGAGCTGTCCGTCGACGTAGAGTTCGCAAGATTCGCCGTCGACAAAGAAGCAGTGTTAGACGTAAAGAACGGCAGTATAAGAGCGGATCTGGAACCTCCATTCAACCTCATTTGCGAACTCTTCACCAAATCCATTGCTTGCTATGTCAGAAATTTAGGCCAACTTTCCGATATAAAACTGTTCACCACCACTGTCATCGTGGACAGCTTGACCGGCACGAAGTTCAACTGGCATGGTTGGTTTTTCAACCAAATTCACGAGGTTGCCAAGGACTTCAAGTTCGTGGAAGGAAGCACCGATCAAATTCTTCGCAAGGGAAAACTCAAGTTTTTCTCCAGAATTTCATATGCTCTGGAGAAATTATTCAAGAACAGAAGATGGACAGACACAGTCGACTACAAGAAGAACACCGTATTCTTCGATTTGTGGAAGACTGATAAAATAGTAGTGGATCTGGGGATCCTTGCCGTTGAAGTACCCCCAGCAGCACCCGTCGCCGAAAGGCGAAGCGAGGCGAAAGAGGTCAAGCGAACCGCTTCACCAGCGAAGCGGGTGGGTACAAAGCGACCGAAAAAGGTAAAGCGAGTAGCTTCATTATTTGAAGAGAGCGAGGCTGAGAAGCAGCCGCTCGAGAAAGAAGTTGAAGTTGAACAACCCATTCCCTCTCCAGCCAAAGATCAAACCATTCCACAACCTTCAACCACTCAAATCCAACCCCAAAACCCACCAATCCAAATCCAAGAACCCCAAGAACCCCAAGCCTCATCCACAGCCCAACCATACACTCAACCCCAACCCGAAGCATCAACCGCCCGGAAACAAACCTCACCCCACTCTCTGTATGAAGAAGTATCCACTTCTTCTTTCCACATCCCAAAAATTCCTCTCCTCAGCACAGATCTTGTTGCTGCCTTCACTCTCTTCAACCCACCCCAACCTACCCAAACCCAAGCAGAAACCCTCCAAGCCTCTACACCCAATTCTCCCAACACCTCAGCCGACACCACCTATTCAGTCGTTACTACCCAAACCGACAATACAGAAATCACCATCAAACCACCAACTCAACCCCCTCCCCCATCTGTAGAAGAAAAAGCTCTAACCCGGTATTTGAGGGACAGAGAGTTAGCTGCAGAGACGATCCAAAACCGCTACCCCGACGTGGAGATGTCGGAGGAGTTCTTCACCAAAGCCATCGACTTCCTCACGTACATAACGTACCGAGGAACTGAATATTACAAAATATTCAATCTCCGCAAGGCCTTCACAGAGGAAGTGATTGAGACGAAGGAGGCGGAGATGCTCAATTTTATTGGAGTCGACGGATTCCATGTCTTCATCAATGATGCTAGCTACTGGGAGAAGCTAGATGCAAAAGAAAAGCGAGCGTATCCAGATGCTGTTGTCCCAGAGCGAGTGCCGTCAATCCATGAGCAACGGCTATTGAAGGAGCATGAGGCGGAGATGGAGGTGAAGGAGCAGGAAATAGCCAGTCTTCAAGTGTCATCACACGGAAGACTAAGGAGTTGGAGAAGAAAGTTGAGGAGGTCAAGAATCTGCGTACAGATTTTGACAAGTCGAAGTCCGAGTTGGAGGGAAAACTCAAGGAGAAGGTAAAGTTGGTAGAGGTAAAGGAGAAGCTTGTAGAAGAAAAGGTGAAGCTAGTGGAGGACAGGGAGAATAATATTCAAGAGCTCAAGCAGTCGCTTGAGGCTGAGAGGAATAGATTAAAAGCTGTCAACTCCAAGCTAGCTGCTGTGGAGGAAGAAAAGAAGAGAGAGACTAGGCATCTAGAGAGGAAGAGGAAGGAAGTAGAGGAGAAAGATGGAGAGATTGTGAAAATAAACAGAGAGCTGACAAGAACAAAGCTCAAACTCGACACGCTTGAGAAAGAAATGAAGCTGTTAAAACTCAAGCGTGATGAAGAGTTCAGCGAATTGGAGAGCAGACGCCGAGTTGCACAAGATGTTGACCTAAAGCAGGCAATTCTTGCTATCGAAATTGACAGAGCACAGAAATTGGCAGGAGACTTTGCCGTCAAGATAGTTGGTGCTGCTCAAGTAAATGTGGCACTGAACAGAAGAGATAGAAGCATTGCCACTGCTAGGGCAGAACTTGAAGCTGCCCAGAACCACTTTGGACTTGTCTTGCAGGAAGAGCGCAAGAAAATCCGTGCTAAAATAGAAGCGGAGCTGGACGCTCGCTTCAAGGAAGTGGAGCCACTGGAGAATTTGATGGCTTCAGTCAAAGAAAGGGAAAGCAGTGTGAGTACTTGCTTGAGGAAATTTCAGCCAAGACAGCATAAATCGTGCTATCTCAAGAGCACATTTTCGCGAAGCGAGCTGAGCAGATGCTTCATGATGTCTACAACAAATTTGACGACATTCATCAATCCATCAGCGGAAAGATGATCACCACCACCCCCGGCAGTCTTGATGATGCTAAAAAGGGGGAAGATACTGTAGAAAGAAAGGAGGAAGGAGAAAGAGTGATTGAGGGGGAAGGTAGTGGAGTTGGAGAAGAGAGAAGAATTGAAGGAGTAGAGATGATTGAAGGGGGAAAGATTGTTAAAGGAGGAAGTGGAGAAGGAAGGGCAGATGCAGGAGAAGAAGAAATGGATGAAGCACGGGCAGAGCTTGCTCGAAAGAAAGGGAAGGACAAGGTCCTTGAAGAGCCTCGCAAGCCACTAGCTGGGAAGTTGCTAGCTTCCTCACTTGCTGCTCACCCTGTTTCTGCTAAACAGAACGGGGAGCAGATTGCAGTGGACGAAGCTTATGCCGCTGCCCTGCAGCAAGAGTTTGACATGAGGAGGCAAGGAGTTACAGAAATTCCTCTAGTGAAGCCACTGCAGGCTGTGTCGTCTTCCCAAGCAGGCGCTTCAGGTTCATCAATTCAAGCGCCCGCTTCAACTGCTGCCCTCGCTTCAGCCACTGTTGGCACCCACTTCAGCCAGCCAAGCTGTTATTCCGTTTGTCCAAACTGAAAAGAAGAAGGACATCCCACCTCCTCCAGCACCAAAAGCCCCATTGAAGCGTACAGCACCAGAGACTAGAGAAGATGATCCTGCGGCTAAGTGCCAAAGGATGCAGCAGACGGTCGCTACGAGACAAGGAGGAGGAGTAAGGAAGGAAAGAAGAGACATGCCGAGAAGGAGAAGAGACTTAAACTTAAAAGAGTTAAAGTCGTGGAAGACAGGATTGAGTCCCACTGGAATGAGGCTCATTCAATCCGCTATCTCTCGGAGCTCTTACATTCCTTTCATGCCGGAGGAATCTGAGGCTTGCCAGACCCAAGCAATGTTCGACACTTGCAGGGTTACAATCAAAGAGATGGTTGACTACAAGCGCTACACAATTGATGAATGTGAGCTAATCCGCAAGCTAGTCAATACAAAGAAACCTCAGTTCAACACCGATGCTAGTGCAAATTTCACAAAGTTATGGAAGAACTGACCAGCAGAACGGAGGATGAGCTGGTTGTGTGGAGATTAAACCATCCAGATGCTCGAGAGATTGAAGAGTTCATCACCTGTGATCTTCTTGAGATGTGGCTCATCGGCAAAGAAAGGTTCATCAAGGCCTACTACTTTTGGCAAGTAGTGCCTTATCAAGATGAGTGCTCAAGACTGGACGCTCTCAATAACTTCCTGTGTTATTACAACGAAGAGTTGCGTTGGAAGATTTTCACACATGCCGAGCTTGATGATCCCAATCCCATCATTGTCAAAGTGCCTGCTGTAACAGATTTTCCCATGCCGCTTCTGCCAAACTCAAGTGTTCCAAACAGAAGGATTATTGATGAAGAAGTTGATGAAGCTTTGAGATTGGAGAACAGCTTCAGACCAAACCAATACAACGTGAAGACAATGGAAGAAAAGGTCCTCTCTGCCTACTACTTGGAAGAGGAGAAGGAGGAGAAGGAAGAGAAGGATAAGCCTGCAGAAGACCTTTGAATTCCATCTATTTTGTGAACAACTTGTTCATCTATCCAATTTTATTTTTCTGTCATAACTGTGTCATTTACATGCTTTGTGAATTATTAATCCTTATGCTACAAAACTCGACATATTAACCGAAAAAAAAAGGGGATAGGAACTCAAAAAAAATTCGAACAAGTCTGCATAAAAGCAGTCGCTTGAAGTTCTTTCCACGGTTAAGATAGAATAAATTTTAGTTGGGTTTTGGCATCATCAAAAAGGGGGAAATTGTTAGGAATTGTTAAGGATCTCATGTTAAGGGGGAACTCATATTGGGAGGCTTTTAGATTATAGTGTGTATTTTGATTAGATCCCAAAACCCCTTAGTATCCTATTCCCAAGCGACCCTAATTAATGTAGAGATAGGTTAGAAAATTTTCTAAGCCTATTCTGTTAGGATGGCTCCTTATTTTGCTTCAGTAGCTTAGGTTTTTGACTGCATGAATTTCAAGTGGAGACCACTCACTTGAGTGTATCTTTCAAGTGAAGCGAGTCCGCCCAGCCGAAGCGAAGCGTGCCGAAGAATAACAGAGCGAAGCGAGCGCTACAGTAGATTCGAAGCGAGTCTGCCAAAGCAAAGCGAAGCGAGCGCTACAGTTACAAGACAAAGTGAGTCAACACGGGTCAACAATTACTAAAGCAGTTACTGGAAAATTTATTTTCCAAGTACTCTCTACAGTATGACCTTGAAGCGACTCACTTGAAGCGGACGCTACAATTCTAAAGCGAAGCAAGCCCCTACCTAACCGAAAGCGACAACACAATTCCCGCTCCAATTTGAACGTCGAGTTCAAACTCGAGTCAACTGAAGATCGCCGCATTAATTGCAAGATCTCCAGGTGTCGAGTGGAGAGAGGAGCAACGGAGTTGACTGCCAGGCCAACAAAAGCGCCGCAATAGTCCTGGATCGCTCCAGTTACTGTTACACTTGGAACTTAGCCATTTTCGGCAAAGTGCCAAAACTGCGCGTCTGAAAAGCAGTCAGCCTGTGCAAGGACTGTCGAGAGGAGGAGGGACAAAGCCACCTACCAACGAACGACTCTTGTTCAAACCTCCACCTATAAATAGTGAAGGATGAGGACTAAGAGAAGTAGAACACTACTTGAGCATTGAGCGCCTACTGCAAACAAACACTCCCAGCTTACAGCATACTTTCGAGTCTTTGTTTCCAAGTTTTCTCTGAGTTTCAATTCCATCAAAACTCGTCTTCGCAACCTTCACACTTAGAGTTCTAAGCCCATTCCATATCCAAGCTTAGAGAAGAGCTCTAGCCTTCTTTACACTTGCTGTAAAGAGCTCTTCATTAGTGTGTTCATCGTAAGCCAAAAACCCTAACCCTAAACTCTGTCTGTTAGGTTTTTGTGTTCGTCGTTAGGTTGTTTCGCAGGCTCTACTTTCCTCGATAGTAGAAGCCTCGATCATAGAGTTTAGATCCAAGCTAGCACAGTCCTTGATTGTGTGAAGCTCGATCGAAACTAGGTCATAGTGGAGAACCCGTAATCTCCCTGTCATTGGATTGAATCGAGTGAAGCTTCAAGTCCTGTTTAGGTTTTGTTTGGTGAACCCGGAATCACCCAGTCGTCGTCAGATCCAAGCAAGTGAAGCTCGATCTTGACATAGGTTTTTGAAGAACCTGTAATCTTCAAAGTTCTTGAGTGAAGAGAACTAGTTGCCTAGTGCAACAAGTGGACGTAGGTGTTTCATCACCGAACCAATCTAAATCTTTGTGTCGTATCCCTAAACTCTAATCTCTCTACTTTATTTACTGTTTTGGTTTATCATTGCACAAGCATACTTAACAAACCTAAAACTGTGTTTTTCAAATACTTAGGAAAGTTTAGCTCACCGAATTTATGCATCTTGAGTAAAGTCTCACTCTTGATCAAGCATTTGCTTAGGTCAAGAGACTAGCTTATACTGTAGATCCAGCCCTTGGCTAGGTCTTAGTTTTCAAGCGAGCACTTTACTTAAAACTCTGAGTTATTGGAAAAGAAGTTGAAAAACTTCAAAACACGTATTCACCCCCCCTCCCCCCTCTCTACGTGTTTTTCCTCTAACAAACCGGGACCAACATGATTTGATCCCAAAACCCCTAAGTATCCTATTCCCAAGCGACCCTAATTGATGTAAAATAGGTTAGAATTTTTCTAAGCCTATACTGTTAGGATGACTCTTTATTTTGCTTTAGTCGCTTAGGTTTTAGACTGCAGGAATTTCAAGTGAAGACCACTCGCTTGAGTGTGTTTTCCAAGCGAAGCAAGTCTAGCGAGCCGAAGCGAAGCGTGCCGAAGAATAGCAAAGCGAAGTGAGCGCTACAGTAGAATCGAAGCGAGTCTACTAAAGCGAAGCAAAGCGAGTGCTACAGTAAAGAGTCAAAGCGAGTCAACGATTACTAAAGCAGTCACTCGGGAAATTTATTTTCCAAGTACACGCTATAGTATGACTTTGAAGCGACTCATCCGAAGCGGAAGCTACAAATCTAAAGTGAAGCGAGCCCCTACCTAACAGATTGCGAAAGCACAATTCCTGCTCCAATTTAAACTACGAGTTCAAACCCCAGTCAAGAGAAGATCTACGCAATTAATTGCGTATCTCCACATGTCGAATGAAGAGAGGAGTAAAGGAGTTGACTACCAGGCCGACAAGGGCACCACAACAGTACTGGATCGCTCCAGTTACTGTTACACTTGGAACTTAGCCATTTTTGGCAAAGTGACAAATCTGCGCGTCTGAAAAGCAGCAGGCCTGTGCAAGTACTGTCGAGAGGAGGAGGGACAAAGCCACCAACCAAGCAACGGCTCCTGTCCAACCCTCCACCTATAAATAGTGAAGGATGGAGACGAAGAATAGCATAACACTACTTGAGCATTCAGCGCCTACTGCAAACAAACACTCCCAGCTTTCAGCATTCTTCGAGTCTTTGTTTCAAGTGTTCTCCGAGTTTCAGTTCCATCGAAACTCGTCTCCGCAACCTTCACACTTAGAAATCTAAGCCCATTCCATATCCAAGCTGATAGATCCGGGTTAGAGATCCACAACAATTTAGGTTATTGCTTATCATGTTTTGCAAGAAGCATTCATGGGTAGAGCATTATAACAACAAAGGGCAAGAGATTCATGCGTGTAGAAAAGCCATAGCCGGGCATTGTATACAGGGCGAGAGGCGTATAACAACGGTAAGTAGTAGTTGAGCTTTAAGCGAAGGATAAAAGGCGCATTTAGCCACAAACTAGCAAGATTCATGGGGTTTTGCACTCATACAGGCAGATAACACCGGAGAGAAACAAGGGAAAGAGAGAAACTAGGAGTGTGGAGCTCTGTTAAGCCTCACTCCTCCTCAAATGATGAGGGTTTTACCTTAAGCTCGAAGTAGTACACGTAAGAAAGAGACTCTTCCCAGCGTTGAGAAGAGCAGATGGGTGTAGAAACGAACTGCAGCTTCCCGAAAGAAGGTCTCGTCCGCTTCGGCTTGTCTGAACTCGGAGGAGCTCTCGTGAGAGAGAGAGAGAGTATTTGAACTGAATAGAACAGTACGTTTGAGGGCGTGTTTTTTTTCGTAAGAGAGTGAAGAATAATGTGATGGATGAGTTCGTTTAGTATTTATAGGTATGTTGAAGGTGAAGAGTGAGCGTTCATGTGAAGGAGGGACAGGAAAGGAATTCCCTTGGAGGTAAAGTTTCTTCCGTCATGAATGTAGTGGTCCTCACCCTATAGTACATAGAGTCACGCGGACCGTATGCTAAGCAGGACCTCAGGCTTCTGCTAGATATCCATAGGATCTGGTCAGATCCTCTTAGCTTTGCAGATGCTTATGGATCTTATAGGGCTTCTGGGGATGGCAAAAAACCCCACGGCTTCTACACAGAATATGCCTTCTTGATTATGCTCATGAAGCCTCTTTGATAGCATGTTTTATATGTAGAACAACTCCCATTGAGTCCTATCAGGATTATTATCGGATGATCGTAATAATAATGATGATAAGGCTTGTTTCACCTCGGGCTTATTATTCCGTTTCTCCTTAGTAAGATTTCTACGCTCATTGTAACTTCTAATATGTCATGACTTTAGAAATGATATCCTAGAGTTGAGGAGAGCACCTATTCCTATCAACTCGAGTTATTTGGGCATTACGGCTGATATTAATCTCTATCAGCTACTCCCCCCCAGGTCCTGAAGCGTTTATGTGTTGGCTTCTGGCAGGTGTCCTAGTAGGGAAGCTATTTTTACCTTTCCTTATTGAGACCTTCTTTCGAATAGAAGAGCATTATAATGGATATATTTCACTTGGGAAAAAGGCGCATTACTTTCTTGGGGAGTAAAGAGACGCTTCCTATTCTTTTATAGGCTGACGTGGAGTAACAAGTGGGGCATCGCTATACTTCCCCTTAGCCCCTTTTTAACTTCCTTCATCTTCTTTTCCCCCACTCATACATCTGGGAAAAGGGAGAACATTCACGTTTTTCTACTCAACGTTTCCAGCGATCACTTCGTCCTCCTTGCTCGAAGGTAGTTTATTGAGTGTTCATTATCTTTGTACATCCTTCTTCAACATTTGTACAGGTTTTGCCCATGAGGGGATTTTCTTTCTCTGTCTCTCTCTCCTTTTTTTTTTTTTTTTTTTTTTTGAAAGAATCGTTGATATCGATTTTTGCTTTTACGAACCTAGTTTGAGGGTGAATATGATGAGCATTTTCCCATAAAAAATCTTAAGATTACTTAGAGGATTGAGTTTCGTTTGCATTTGCTCCCAGCCATGAATGCTGACACGGAGGAATTGCTACGTAAGATTCAGACGAAATTAGAGCAGAGAATGGTTGAGGCCAGAATCCTCAACCCTGAGCCTATTTCCTCTTCGAACGACGCCCCCACATTACCCCATACGGGCTCTAGGATTTCAGAATCGGACCATGAAGATCTACAGGAGACCATAATAATGAAACCTCGTTCAGAACTCTGCTCTCATGAACCGCCCTTAGTCGGCCACGGTAAAATCCTATTTCCTTTCCTCCCTTTGATTGAGATAAGCGTTGATGCTTCTTTTTCCACAAAACGGGTGATTTTCATTCTTTTGCGTTTACAGAGGTAAATCAGTTTTCAACACCCTCTTTCGGTGCTCAGGCTTTGGCTTTTGATCGGTTTTTGGAGATTCTATCAGAGGCTGAGCAGAGTAGGGACCGCGCTCAAATTGAAGCTCGGGATCATCAGGGCCGTCTCCGAGCTAAAGAGAAATGCAATTCTTCTCTTGGGTTACGCCTTGCGTCATTATCGAGGCGAGTGAGGGAATTAGATATAGCCCTAGAGGCCCCCTTAGAATGGGAGTTGAAAATGAAGGCAGACTTCGCTATGCAAATGGAACGACAAACTCTTGCTCATGAACAAGAGTTGGAACGTTCTCGGGCATCTTCCTTCGCAGAAGGAATGAAACAGGGTTCCGATGAAGGCGTCTCCAGGGGGATACAAGTTTGCCGATCTAACTTTTTGATGTCCCCCTGTGGTCAAGCTTTCATAGACTCTCTGGTGAGGCAATTGCCCGAAGCGTTTATCAACTCTCCTTATTTCTGTGCCAGGATGATAGACCCTCTCACCAGCTGGGCTGGCGATGTTGTTTTTGAGTGCTGTAACCAGCTGGGCGTTCCTGAGCAGGCTAACTCTATCAACCTGATGCCCATAATTCATTTGTTTGAAACAAAGCCTGAGGCCCTCAAGAGGAATTGCTTCATTCCTACCGGGGAACCTTGGTTTATGCCTGTATTGAGAAAAGCTGCTGATACGTTCCGCCAGCCTATTGAGGCCCGTGAAGGATCTCCTACTTGGGAGGCTCCCCCTTTCCCCCTCTTTTCCGTCGATGCCATTGCTATGCAGCTTATGAAGAAAGCCTTTGTTGAGGTGCCTCCTTTTCTCTTTGCTAGAGCTTTGTGATTGGTGTTTAAATGTTAAGATTTTCGTCATGTTTTCGAGTCCGTTTTCGTTATGTTTTGTGTCTTTGTAGCTATGATTTGGGTGTTTCGAGTATTTTACTTGTTAGGGATCATGGGAGCCGAAAGAAGGAGAAAGAACGAGAAAAGGACGGAAAAAGAGTGCAAAAACTGGATACAGTGCGCGGATGAGTTGGAGCGCCCGCTCCCAGGCATTGGAGCGCTCGCTCCTGGACAACACTCGAGGATTTGCATATAAGCGTTGGAGCGCCCGCTCCATGTGGTTGGAGCGCCCGCTCCAGTTCAGCAGTTGAAGAAGGATTTGCGAGGCCAATTTGGAGCGCCCGCTCCCGTCCTTTGGAGCGCCCGCTCCACGCCTGGCGTGTTTTATTAATTGTTTCCTTATTGGAGTCGAACTTCTATCTTGTTATATATAGGCCATTAGGGCACGAATTAGAACAACCTTTTACCTTAGTTTTTCAGTTCTAAATACTTTAGCTTTAGTTTTTATTGCTTTCTTTTGTTCGAATCCGGATTCGTAGTTCGTTGCAGTTTAATTCAAGTTCTTCGTTTCTTCGTTACTTTCGTAAGTTATTTTATTGCTTTCGTTTAATTGCTTTAATTACTTGCTTTAGTTTTAGATTCGATTTCTTTATTGCCTCGTTTAATTTCTTTAGTTTAATTTCGTTCGTTCGATTTCCAAAGTCTAGTTTAGATTCGTTTTTCTTTCGTTTTCAATTCTCTCGTTTTCAAAGTTCTTAGAATTAAATTTATTTATTTAATTTTCAGATTTCCAGATTTAGTTTAATTATGTCTAGGTTCGTTTTCGTTTTCTTCGTTGTTTTCTTTATTGCTTTCTTTTCGATTCTTGCCTAGGTAGTTTTATTGCTTTCTTCTAGTTTAATTTTCTAAGTTTATTTAATTCAATTTATTTCCAGCTTTCTAGATTAGATTTATTTGCTTTGATTTAATTGCTTTGATTTATTTTCTTGTCTAGGATTTTACTTGCTTTCTTAGTTTAGGTTGTTTTTACTACACAATTAATTGCCCTGTTAAGTTTTCCTTGAGATTCGATACTTAGGTTTTACTTGCTAGTGCTACGATAGGATTTCGTTCTATTGCGAACACTTTTTAGTGAAACAAATTTTGGCGCCGTTGCCGGGGAAAACTTTAGGCTTTTGATTGTGTAGTATTTTTATTTGTTTTATTTTTATTTGTGTTTATTCGTTTTTCTTATTTCTCCCACTCGGTGCGTTTAACCCTTTTTGCTGAGTGTTGTTTTTGCTGAGACCGAAGCGATGGCACGATATATGGGAGATTTTGCTCGCCCTACCTTCACTGCCACTACTTCGGCGATTGTTCTGACGGAAGCGGTTAGAAATCACGATCTGAAACCTCACCACATGGCGTTGCTCCCTTCCTATCACGGGCTGGCTAACGAGGATGCACTGACATTCATTCGGGAGTATTGCACCGTCGTGCAGTCTTTTTCACTATCAGGCTTGACGGAGGACAACCTGAAGATGAAGTGTTTCCCCTACACTCTGAAGGATCGGGCAAAGTCATGGTATCTTTCGCTCCCGGCCGAATCTCTCCACACTTGGAATGAGGTGTGCGAGAAGTTTATGTTGAAGTATTATCCCAGCCGCAAGACTCAGGAGGTGCGGTCGCAAATCATGAATTTCTCTCAGGACCACTGTCACACCCCGATTTTCCTAACTCTAAAAATAATCAATTTTAATTATATCCAATTAAATCGGGATGCAACGAAGGGTAAAATAAAAAGGGAGAAAATCATAATTCATTTGATTTTAATTAATTTTAATTAAAATTCATTTAGTTTAGCCCGAAGATTTGGGCAACATCTCCCCTTAAACCAGGATCAAGTCGTAGTAAATACCAACGACTATACATCAGCTAACCAAGTACATAAACCATAACGATGAGGTCGGACCAGACCGCGCCATCATCGGATCCAAGATATTTAATAAAAATAACTACCGAGGCGGACCAGACCGCTCTACAGTAGGATCCAAAATACATATCAAAAGCATAACAACCATGGCGGACCGGACCGCACTACAGTTGGGTCCAGAATATATAGTTACATCAAAGTTGCGTTTAAATAGCGGAAGCGAAATAAATAAACATTTATTTATCAACCGTTATAGTTTTTTATAAATTCGTTTAAGTTTTCGTTATATGAATTCATACTTTCAAGACGTGAGTTTTTATAACTAAATTCTAAAGTTTAAATTTTAATCTAACGAAAGAATAACGAATAAACTTTAACGAACTTTAGACTTTCTAAGTTAATTAAAACTATGGCTTTCCTTTCATTTATTTAAAGTGATAATAATTCGATAATCCAAGTAAAGAAAGGAAATTATGTCTTAAGTACCAAACATAAGTAAATTGTTCATAACCGAAATCAAGTTTTAAGAAACGAGAAAGTCTAACGGTTTAAGTTTTATTTTCCTCGTCTCTTGATTATTCCTCCTTCCTCTTCTCTCTCTCTTCGCTCCGTCACTATGCCTCCGGCTCCCAATCTGCAAAACAAAGAAAGTTCTACAGGGTTGAGTACAACTAGCACTCAGTGTGATCATTGCCACAAAGGAAAACAAAAGCAGGACTTTCAGGATTTAAAAAGGGAGAAGAGAAAGAATAGAGTTTGATCCCATACGACCAAACAATTTAGGTACCCATGTAGGTATTCCCGAGGTTACTCGTAATCGAATCCCGGTTAAACCACCCGACGGATTATAAGAACATTTGCAGGGTGACATACATAAAGTGTATATAAACCCATCAGCTATGCTAGACGGCATAAATAGAGTATATGCAGGTCTATCGGCTAGGGATCGAGATTTCCGTGGTAAACCCCACTCCCGATCCCGGTGTACACCAGTTGCTCGTTGGTGTGTTAGACCTAACGATGTCAACCCGATATCGTAAAAGATTAGAGCATTAAACCTGGGAAACCTGTGATTCACAATTTAATCCTGAAACAAAGCCTGCACTTGAAGAATATAGAGCTTACTAGCTCAAGAGTTATTAAGAAATAAGAATCCCCAAGGATTTTAACAAGTTCGAATAAATAGATCCCCACCTTTACCAGTTACTCGATTCTTTGGTTCGAATCTAAAGTCAGCTTCTTCGGAGATTCTTCCTACAAATATTTCCTGATGTTAAGTTACGTTCGTAGTTTCGTTTTAGAACTTTTCTAACATAAACTTTCTTTTTAACATATTAATATCTTCCAAAAATTATATAAACAACTTATTAACCTAAAATAATTATTTTCTTATGTTTTCGTTGTTTGCATGGCTTAGACTTCAACACAAAAGTTGTTCAACAATTTATTAGGAATATTTTGGTGCAAAAATATTAGACATGCAAAACGGGTAAGGGTCCTTCGAATCGAAATGAATACAGTTTCATTTTTAGAAAATTAACGGTGATTCCGATTGTTACCAAATTTTATAGGATGCTAGGTAATCTCATTTCGAAGCCCTATTAATATTTTCAAAACATTTGGACAGAGTCTCGACATGCAGGGATCATTATCCATGAACAAGAAAGTATACCAACAACAATTCATTTTCACAAGATTCATTCCGATCAAGATGTTAATTATTAGGTTACGAACAACTTTCATTCGGTTATATGGATGCAAAAAGGAATACCGGCAACCACCAAAGAAAGGGCGATTGCACGGCAACGGAGAAGAAGAGAAGATGCAAATGAAGATGTCGATGCATGTCTCACTTTGGGAGTTCGTAGCGACGATCAACCAATATCCCTAGGATCGAAATCTTCCTACGAGTTCATAGAAACGAACGACATACCTTTTCGATGATCGGAGAGAAAGATATGCACGAAAGGATGATCGATGACGATCGGGCTGTTCTTGGCTTCCTTCGGATTGAAGAAGGGAGATGGTGACGGATGATGAAGCTGAAGAAGATGATGAAGACGGTGGCAGCAGCTGCTGCTTGATCGGAGAGATGATCGGCGGCGGCGGCGTCGGAGATGGAGAGATGCAGGCTGCTCTCCTTCGGTTTCTTGGTGAGGATGGCGAAGATGATGGCTGGTGGTGAATGATCGGTGGAGTGAGGAAGGATGATGATGGAGGTGATCGGAGATGGAGGTGGATGGTGGAGGTGCTGCCGCCGGCGAAAGGGAGAGGCGGAGGTGGAGATGTACGGGAGAGAGAGAGTTGGTGAGAGTTGGTGGATATTTCTCCACTTGATGAGATAAGGAAATGAAATTGGATAGGATATGCACAAGTGAGGCGGTGATGGCCTCTATTTATAGGGGTCATCCCGTCTCCGATCGAACGTCTCGTTTCCCGACGAAAAGATATTTTTCCGGCAACGAATTCCGATTTAGAATTTCAAAGGGTTTACGGAATCCACAAAAAATATCGAACACAACGATATAGGTTGACGAATTTTCGGAAGGAATTTGATAGCTCGAAGATTTTTAAAGAAACGAAAAGATCGAAAATAGACAAACGGCGACTCGGGTTTTCTTAACCGTTTATCCGAAAAATACCTAACTCCTTTCATAATTCTTTTAATGTCAAAACTAGGTTAAAGGTATTAACATTACATTTTTGGAAATTATATTAAGTTAAATATAATATTTTAGTTAACTAGTTTTAATTTAAATAAAATATTCTAAAATTCTTTTATTAAGAAATTTATATAACTAATAACATTAAGGCTTTCAAGTTAAAATTCTTTTATCCTTTATGACTATATAATTACGAGAGGCTTATTTTATTAAAGGAAACTATTTATTTTTCTATTTTCTAGTATTTAAAAATACGGGTTATTACACTACCACCCCCTTAAAAGAAATTTCGTCCCGAAATTTAAGTACCTTCATATACTAAGTCGGGGTATTGGGCTCTTATCTTTTCCTCTGGTTCCCACGTGGCCTCTTCCAAGTCGTGGTGGTTCCACAACACCTTAACTGTGGCAATCTCCTTGTTCCTAAGGACTTTGATCTTTCGATCCAGAATCCTAACAGGTTTTTCTATATAATGTAAGTCAGGGTTAAGTTCTACCTCTTCATACCTAATCACGTGTTTGGGGTCAAACACGTACTTCCTAAGCATGGATACGTGGAAGACATCGTGAACATTTGCTAGGCTGGGAGGTAGTGCTAGGCGGTATGCTACACTCTTGATCTTCTCTAGGATTTCGAACGGTCCAACGTATCTCGGCCTCAACTTTCCTCGTTTTTCGAATCTAATGACTCCTCGGGTTGGACTGATCTTTAAGAACACTTTATCTCCAACGTCAAACTCCAAGTCGGTCCTTCTCTTGTCGGCATAAGATTTCTGTCGATCTTGAGCTTCTTTGATTCGTTGCCGAATTGAGCCGACAATAGTTACCATCTCTTGAACTACGTCTGGTCCCAAAAGCTTTCGTTCTCCGACTTCATCCCAATAGAGAGGTGAACGACACTTCCTTCCATACAAAGCTTCGTATGGCGCCATTCCGATAGTAGATTGAAAACTGTTGTTGTAAGCAAACTCCACCAATGGCAAAATTTCTTCCCAATTATCTCCTCGGTCGGCAACAACTGCTCTTAGCATGTCTTCTAAGATTTGGATCATACGTTCTAACTGGCCATCGGTCTGAGGGTGAAAAGCAGAGCTGAACTTTAACTGAGTACCCATGGCTTCTTGTAAACTCGTCCAGAACTTTGACGTAAAACGAGAATCGCGATCTGAAGTGATAGAGATCGGAATCCCATGAAGTCTTACTATCTCCTTGACATAGAGTTTGGCCAACCTTTCTAATCCAAATGTCATCTTAATCGGCAAGAAGTGAGCTAACTTTGTAAGTCGATCGATGATAACCCAAATTGCGGTGTTTCCTTTGGATGACTTTGGAAAACTCACCACAAAATCCATGTTGATGTGGTCCCACTTCCATTCTGGGATAGGCAACGGTTGCAAGGTTCCGTATGGCCTCTGATGTATAGCCTTCACTTGTTGGGAGGCCAAGCATTGTTCTACAAACGAAGCGACGTCTTTCTTCATGGATTCCCACCAAAATTTCTGGCGTAGGTCCCGATACATTTTGGTGCTACCGGAATGAGCTATGTATGGTGTATTGTGAGCCTCATACATAATTTCTTCCTTCAATGCTTTGTCGTCTGGCACACATAACCTGTTTCCATAGAGTAGCGCGCCGTCGATGCTGATTTTTCAATCCTTCACGAAGTCGTTGCATCCCTCTGAGCCAACCTGTGATCGTAGCTTTTCCATGCGTGCATCGGTTTGCTGGCCGGAAATAATTCGTTCTCGAAGGTCCGGCTTTGCAACAATTTTAGCAATGCATCCATTTGTTGTTGCTGGCGGGCAAAGAATGGTCAGTCCGAATGGCATCACCGTGAACTCGTAATGGCCGTAACGGGTCCTGAAAGCTGTCTTTGGCACGTCTTCCTTTCTAACTTTCAGCTGATGATATCCTGATCTGAGATCGATCTTGGAGAACACACACGCTCCTTTGAGTTGATCGAAAAGGTCGTCAATCCTTGGCAACGGGTACCTGTTCTTGATTGTGAGTTTGTTGAGCTCTCGGTAATCAATACACATCCTTATGTTTCCATCTTTCTTTTTCACGAACAACACTCTAGCTCCCCATGGCGACACTCTAGGTTGGATGAAACTTAGGTCGAGTAATTCTTGCAACTGAACTTTAAGCTCTTGTAGTTCCTTTGCCGCCATTCTGTAAGGTGCTTTGGACATTTGGGCGGCTCCTGGCTCTAGATTGATAGGAAATTCAATCTGCCTGTCTGGTGGTAAACATGGCAACACTTCTGGGAACACATCTTCGAATTCCCGAACGACTGGCACTTCTTGTATTGATCTTCCTGTTTTTGGTGGACCTTCAAGCATTACCCAAAAGCATTGGCTATTGCCTTTGCGTAGCATTGAAACGGTTTTCATGGCGGAAATGATTGGCAAAAAGGGAGGTTCCGGTTTGTGCACTTGGCCGTGGTGGTTGGGGCCGTGGTGCAGCTCGGAATTGTTGAAGCGGTTGAGGATTGCCTCTCCATCCTTGGGGCCTCATTTTGTTGCTAGAGCTTCCTCCTTCAAACTTTCTCTTCCCAAAAGCTGGATTGAACCCAACGCTCTGCTCGTTGCTTCTGTCTCTTTCCTTCGGTAGCATGGACTCAATATCCATGGCTCGGCTCAGTGTCTGGGCATAAGGGAGAGGACCGTGACTGGCAAGGGATATGCCAATCTCATGTCGAAGACCGCGTCTGAATTTGTCGGCACGAGCAAGATCCGTCTCCACCAGTTGCGGAGCATAACGAGAGAGTTGGTTGAACAAACGATCATATTCAGCGACCGTCCTTTTCCCTTGTTGCAAGTTCCAGAACTCATTCTGGCGACGCTGGCGGTAACAACCCGGAATATACTTCTCAAAGAGCTCGTCCTTGAAGTCTTCCCATGTGTATCGTTCCCATTGAGCAGCTGTGAGAGTCCTTTTGACTGACTCCCACCAGAAATCAGCTTCATCGACCAGTTGATGAAGACCATAAGCAAGCTTGTCGGCCTCGGTACATTTGAGGTAGTTGAAGATCTTGTCCATAGCTCTAACCCATTTCTCGGCATCGGCTGGTTCACCTACCCCATTAAAAGTTGGAGGATTCTGCCTACGGAAACTCTCATCATGCCTAGGCACCTGAACTCGCTCTAGGGGCTCATCTACATTATTGGTCCTTCCACGTACCATTTTGTTTGTTAAGTTTTGATTGACGCTAATCTCTCTTTTGAGAAGCTGAATTGATATAGTTGTCAAAAAGAACGTTAGTAATCTTTATCAAGAGTTTATGCCATATCCATAATAGCATAAGTTTTGTTAAAAGAAAAATTCTTTATGCTATATCCATAAATAGCATTTTGATTAAGGGGATTCAATATTTCAAAAATATACTCATTCTTTCAAGTAGAAAAACATATCCACATAATTCACACATATATCGTAAGCCCGATATAATCACATAAGTCACATATATATCGTAACCCGATATAATCACAAAATTTCACAACCATATCATTGTCAAATTTCAAATATCAATCCCCCCCGGATGATAATAATTCAGTTTCAAATATCAATCCCTCCCCGGATGATAATAATTCAATTTCAAATATCAATCCCTCCCCGGATGATAATAATTCAATTTCCAATATCAATCCCTCCCCGGATGATAATAATTCAATTTCAAATATCAATCCCTCCCCGGATGATAATAATTCAATTGTATCGAAACCCGATACTAAACCTGTCACAAGTCACGTTTCAAAAATAAATCCCTGCCCGGATTATAACAAATTACACTTCTCAACATAAAATTTCACATTTTGCAACAAATATTGCAAACTTTCACGTTTAGTCATTTCTCACGTTTCATTTTTCATATAGTTCACATTTTGCAATCAATCATGCAACCTTTGCAGATAACCATAAAATCATCGAGTCATATAATAGTATAATCATAGTCATAATCATAACCATATATATCATCAAAAGTCGATTCGTTTGAAACGAATCTCAAGTACCTGCCCGTATTATAATTTCATAACATAAATATTTTCAATTATCCTCGGCACACAACCATCAAATTATTAATTTCCCGACCCTTTCGTTGAGATGGTGACTCCCTACCCGGATCACAATATCATAACATGAACATATCTCAAGTTTAGAAATTTTCACATTAATCATGTCAACATTCTTCACATTCAAATCAAACAATTACTTCACGTTTCAATTTTTCATATTATTCCATTGTTTTGCATATTTATATCACATATTCAAACATTTCATATCTTCCAAAGTACCATATCATGCTTGTCATATCATACAAGTGCATATATTCATATTTCGTGAAATCATTTCATGTCGATATCAATGACAATAATATTACTTAGACATACCGTCTTTCACATACTTCATGTTCATCATAAAATACTCAATCTTGGACTTGTAATATCATCAAACCATTATATCAAAGTCACAACATAAGAATTTCGATTCCACATTTAATACATACATACAAATAAGTTATAAATCAAGCAAGGCATTGTCATTAGTATCTTTATTAAATTTCACATATCCATATGTGATATCATATATGATTTTTAATAACCTCATAGTATTATTATCTTATAATTCACATCGTCATGTTATCATATATATTACTGAGAAGTTTTCATCGCAATACTATCACATTATCTCATAAGGTTTCATTCCCACAATATATGTCGTTTTTATATAATACACAACAACTCATCTCCTTAATTATATAATAGCATGATCATATTGTTCTTCTGAAGATATCCTAAGCTTAATTTTCATATGATATCTTATTTAAGAAGTAATTAATATCGCAAGATTATTATGCATTATATATTACCATAAAGTTTCAATTTCACAAAACATCATGTCATGGTTTCGTCTTCATATATCACAGAGATAATATAACTCCCCTTAATCATATTATCGTATAACCCTATCCTAATGTTATTTTGGAAAAATCATAAATTTGTGTTTTCACCAAATCATGCTTTTAAAGTGTCATAGATAATAGTCTTTCATTTTATTAACATAATCATGCATAACATATTTTAGAAAGCTATCATCATAAGATCATAAGGTTTCAATTGCATGTAACATGTTTCATTTTCATATACCCCATAAATAATGTAGCATCTTTATAAATTACAATCATTGCATATTCATATAACTAGTCCATGCTATCTTAAGTTAACATATCAAACTTAGTCATGCAATATCATGTTTTATAGTTTATCTCACAACTAATGGTCTTTCATGTTCTTCACATAATTAAGCACATCATATCACCATATCATAATAACCCCTACTCATATAGTCACTATTTAGCATATCACAAGAGCTCAAATCATATAAATAATAACTTATCATAGAGTATTTTGCAAGTAACACGTATACATGATTATTTGTTCAACTTGTTATAGTAAATTTCAAGTACACAATATATGTAAAAGCATGATTCCATACTCATATGAAGAATCACATAAATCACTACAACATATAAGTCACGTTCTCATCTCACATATGTTTCGATAAATATTTCTCACAACCTTTCACGTAATCAAACTTTCAATCGTTAGTTTCAATCAATATAATCATATGAGTTAGGAATGTACCTCGACGATGAGCTCGGAGCGATAGTGATCGAGAGAGAGAGAATGCATAGGTCGAACGTGAAATTATTTCATCTTAAATTCCTTAGATTAATGCATAGTCCATGCCTAGGATAAACTTTTCTCAAAATTTTAAATTTAAGTTTATGAATAGTCTTTGGTATTTAGAACAACTACGCTCTGATACCATCCTGTCACACCCCGATTTTCCTAACTCTAAAAATAATCAATTTTAATTATATCCAATTAAATCGGGATGCAACGAAGGGTAAAATAAAAAGGGAGAAAATCATAATTCATTTGATTTTAATTAATTTTAATTAAAATTCATTTAGTTTAGCCCGAAGATTTGGGCAACATCTCCCCTTAAACCAGGATCAAGTCGTAGTAAATACCAAAGACTATACATCAGCTAACCAAGTACATAAACCATAACGATGAGGTCGGACCAGACCGCGCCATCATCGGATCCAAGATATTTAATAAAAATAACTACCGAGGCGGACCAGACCGCTCTACAGTAGGATCCAAAATACATATTGAAAGCATAACAACCGTGGCGGACAGGGACCGCACTACAGTTGGGTCCAGAATATATAGTTACATCAAAGTTGCGTTTAAATAGCAGAAGCGAAATAAATAAACATTTATTTATCAACCGTTATAGTTTTTTATAAATTCGTTTAAGTTTTCGTTATATGAATTCATACTTTCAAGACGTGAGTTTTTATAACTAAATTCTAAAGTTTAAATTTTAAACTAACGAAAGAATAACGAATAAACTTTAACGAACTTTAAACTTTCTAAGTTAATTAAAACTATGGCTTTCCTTTCATTTATTTAAAGTGATAATAATTCGATAATCCAAGTAAAGAAAGGAAATTATGTCTTAAGTACCAAACATAAGTAAATTGTTCATAACCGAAATCAAGTTTTAAGAAACGAGAAAGTCTAACGGTTTAAGTTTTATTTTCCTCGTCTCTTGATTATTCCTCCTTCCTCTTCTCTCTCTCTTCGCTCCGTCACTATGCCTCCGGCTCCCAATCTGCAAAACAAAGAAAGTTCTACAGGGCTGAGTACAACTAGCACTCAGTGTGATCATTGCCACAAAGGAAAACAAAAGCAGGACTTTCAGGATTTAAAAAGGGAGAAGAGAAAGAGTAGAGTTTGATCCCATACGACCAAACAATTTAGGTACCCATGTAGGTATTCCCGAGGTTACTCGTAATCGAATCCCGGTTAAACCACCCGACGGATTATAAGAACATTTGCAGGGTGACATACATAAAGTGTATATAAACCCATCAGCTATGCTAGACGGCATAAATAGAGTATATGCAGGTCTATCGGCTAGGGATCGAGATTTCCGTGGTAAACCCCACTCCCGATCCCGGTGTACACCAGTTGCTCGTTGGTGTGTTAGACCTAACGATGTCAACCCGATATCGTAAAAGATTAGAGCATTAAACCTGGGAAACCTGTGATTCACAATTTAATCCTGAAACAAAGCCTGCACTTGAAGAATATAGAGCTTACTAGCTCAAGAGTTATTAAGAAATAAGAATCCCCAAGGATTTTAACAAGTTCGAATAAATAGATCCCCACCTTTACCAGTTACTCGATTCTTTGGTTCGAATCTAAAGTCAGCTTCTTCGGAGATTCTTCCTACAAATATTTCCTGATGTTAAGTTACGTTCGTAGTTTCGTTTTAGAACTTTTCTAACCTAAACTTTCTTTTTAACATATTAATATCTTCCAAAATTTATATAAACAACTTATTAACCTAAAATAATTATTTTCTTATGTTTTTGTTGTTTGCATGGCTTAGACATCAACACAAAAGTTGTTCAACTATTTATTAGGAATATTTTGGTGCAAAAATATTAGACATGCAAAATGGGTAAGGGTCCTTCGAATCGAAATGAATACAGTTTCATTTTTAGAAAATTAACGGTGATTCCGATTGTTACCAAATTTTATAGGATGCTAGGTAATCTCATTTCGAAGCCCTATTAATATTTTCAAAACATTTGGACAGAGTCTCGACATGCAGGGATCATTATCCATGAACAAGAAAGTATACCAACAACAATTCATTTTCACAAGATTCATTCCGATCAAGATGTTAATTATTAGGTTACGAACAACTTTCATTCGGTTATATGGATGCAAAAAGGAATACCGGCAACCACCAAAGAAAGGGCGATTGCACGGCAACGGAGAAGAAGAGAAGATGCAAATGAAGATGTCGATGCATGTCTCACTTCGGGAGTTCATAGCGACGATCAACCAATATCCCTAGGATCGAAATCTTCCTACGAGTTCATAGAAACGAACGACATACCTTTTCGATGATCGGAGAGAAAGATATGCACGAAAGGATGATCGATGACGATCGGGCTGTTCTTGGCTTCCTTCGGATTGAAAAAGGGAGATGGTGACGGATGATGAAGCTGAAGAAGATGATGAAGACGGTGGCAGCAGCTGCTGCTTGATCGGAGAGATGATCGGCGGCGGCGGCGTCGGAGATGGAGAGATGCAGGCTGCTCTCCTTCGGTTTCTTGGTGAGGATGGCGAAGATGATGGCTGGTGGTGAATGATCGGTGGAGTGAGGAAGGATGATGATGGAGGTGATCGGAGATGGAGGTGGATGGTGGAGGTGCTGCCGCCGGCGAAAGGGAGAGGCGGAGGTGGAGATGTACGGGAGAGAGAGAGTTGGTGAGAGTTGGTGGATATTTCTCCACTTGATGAGATAAGGAAATGAAATTGGATAGGATATGCACAAGTGAGGCGGTGATGGCCTCTATTTATAGGGGTCATCCCGTCTCCGATCGAACGTCTCGTTTCCCGACGAAAAGATATTTTTCCGGCAACGAATTCCGATTTAGAATTTCAAAGGGTTTACGGAATCCACAAAAAATATCGAACACAACGATATAGGTTGACGAATTTTCGGAAGGAATTTGATAGCTCGCAGATTTTTAAAGAAACGAAAAGATCGAAAATAGACAAACGGCGACTCGGGTTTTCTTAACCGTTTATCCGAAAAATACCTAACTCCTTTCATAATTCTTTTAATGTCAAAACTAGGTTAAAGGTATTAACATTACATTTTTGGAAATTATATTAAGTTAAATATAATATTTTAGTTAACTAGTTTTAATTTAAATAAAATATTCTAAAATTCTTTTATTAAGAAATTTATATAACTAATAACATTAAGGCTTTCAAGTTAAAATTCTTTTATCCTTTATGACTATATAATTACGAGAGGCTTATTTTATTAAAGGAAACTATTTATTTTTCTATTTTCTAGTATTTAAAAATACGGGTTATTACAACCACGACGAGCCGTTTCATGAAACTTGGGAGAGATTTCAGGACCTGCTTCAACAATGTCCTCACCATCAGATGGCTCCTGAGCTCGTTTGGCAGTACTTCTACGATGCATTGAATCAGACCTGCCAATTCATGGTGGACAGCTCGGCCGGAGGAAATATTGCGGTCAAGACAGCCGATGAAATGAAGAAGATTTTCGAGACTCTTGCCGCCAGTTCTCAACAGAAATCATCTAGGCCAAAGAAGATTGAGGCAAAAGCAGTCACCATGAGCCCTGACATGACGAAGCAGATGGCCGATATGTTGAGAGACCTCGAGAATCTAAAGATGAAGCAGAACGCACCGGCACCTCAAGTGGAAAATAGGAAGCCGGACCGGTGCGACATTTTTGGAGAACTTGGTCATATCAAGGAGGTTTGCGAAAATATGGGAGCATTTACATACGAAGGAGGAGCCGAGGTCTATGCCGCCCAAGGATACATACCACAAAGACCGCCACCTCAAGGGCAAGGTACGAACCCGAATTTCCAAAACCGTCGCCCTCCTCCTTATAATAATCCCTACCCTCCTCAAAACTCATACTACTCCTCTCCACCACCATATTATCCCTCTCTGCATATCCACCTAATCCATACTATCCACCACCTCCTCCTTATTACCCTTCTTCACCATATCCTCCACCTCATCCACAAAATCCTCGTCCTCAACCACCTCCACAAAAGCCTCCCATTGATGAGGATCGTCTCCATGCGCTTGATGCTAACATTAAGAGGCTCGAGACGGCCATTGGCCAAATTTCCAGCTCCATACACTTGATGCAACAACCGGGGCGGATTCCGAGCCAAGGAATTCAACCTCAACAAGCAAACGAGGTTCAACAACCTCCTCCACCTTTTCCGCCTCAATATCCGCCAACTCATCAAGTTCAATCAATTTCAGTATTGAGGGATGGAAGAACGGCGGATAATGGTGTCGCCATGTCCGATATACAAGGAACGGGCCCAAGTAATGGACGTTGGGACCCGAGCAGCAGCTGGATCCCGTCGAGAAGCAGTCTCAGCGCGCAGCATATGGAGCGCCCGCTCCAGACCTTGGAGCGACCGCTCCCTCTCCAGCAAATTTCAAATTCCAGCGCGTCCCACATGGAGCGCCTGCTCCAACCCTTGGAGCGCCCGCTCCAACGCCTGCAAGTTCAAAGCGAGTCTCAACTGGAGCGCCCGCTCCAAACTTTGGAGCGCCCGCTCCAAGTCTCCAGAGTAATTTTTCGAGCGTGCCCCACATGGAGCGCCCGCTCCAACATATGGAGCGCCCGCTCCAGTCCTCTGTTACGCCACCAGCATCCGAATCAGAGGAGAGAAAGGAGACCAATTTTCATAAGGCGCCCAATCCTTACGTCCCTCCTATCCCTTTCCCAAGCAGATTGAAGAATAAGAAGCGAGGCGAAGACAAGCAAATGAGGAGTCACACTGTGGCCGCCATCGGAGCAAGCCAAATTTGTTCTCACACCTCGCCTACCTCGGCAGGTCATCTCTCATCTCTACCGAAACAAGGTGATCCCGGAAGTTTTACATTAGATGTGAGTTTGGATAATGGGGATCGTGTGTCGGGAATGTTGGATTTGGGGGCAGCGGTGAACTTGATGCCTTATTCGATTTATGAAAGAATGGGTTCAAGGGATCTTAAGCCTACAGATTATTACATCGAGTTAGCCGATGGTTCTTTGAGTCGACCCTTGGGAATTATGGAAGATGTTACTTTACTTGTGGGAGGTATTCGAGTTCTTGCCGATTTCGTTGTGCTTGACGTGGGGCGAGGAGCTAGGAGTGGGAAAGATCATCTTCTTTTGCTAGGACGACCGTTCATGGCTACTACTCAAACTCGAATCGACGTTGGCTCCGGAACATTGAGCATGGCCGGCAAAGGAGGTTCGGTGACATTTTCGGTATTTCGAAACTCGTCTTCTATTCCTACTTCCTCTATTCATAGTTGTTCTTATGTTAAGCTTGCTAACCCTCTTGTTGAGGAAAATATTTGTGAGGATTTTAATAGGGTAGCAAGTCATGAAGAACTCGTTGAAGAAGAGGATGACGAGTTCTTTAGTTGTGTGGATGAGGAAGAGGACATCATGCAACGTCTACGGGATTTGGAGGAGATTGATGAAGTAGAAGAGGAAAACTCGCCACCTACATCGAATGCGAAGATCTATAAGGATAAGGTGAAGAGGCCCCATGACAAGAAGATCGTCTACAAGGAGTTCAAGCCCGGGATGAAGGTCCTTCTTTTCAATTCGTCTTCGTCTCTTTCCGGGCAAGCTCAAGTCTAGATGGGAAGGTCCTTACACGGTAGTTCGAGTTTTTCCCCATGGAGCTGTGGAGATCAAGAATGAAGAGTCGGGGTGCATATTTTCAGCTATTGGTCAACGCTTGAAGCTATACATTGAAGGAGAGACGTTACCTCAGACGGTCGAGACCATTTTTATCTCCGATCCCCCTTCTTTTTCGTCTTGATTAAATTCTTTTTGTAAGTCAAGCTAATGACATTAAAAGAGCGCTTGGTGGGAGGCAACCCACGTATTTATTAAAAAAAAAAAAAAAAAGAAAAAAAAAAAGAGAGAAATTTTTCTGCAGGTTTGCGAGGGCGGAATGGAGCGCCCGCTCCTAATCTTCAGCGCGCCCGCTCCATAGGCGTTGAATTCAATTTTTCAGCGCGACTTATATGGAGCGCTCGCTCTAGATACTCGGAGCGCCCGCTCCACCTTTGTCGGGTTAGGTATATTTTACGCTTTTCTTTTCTATTCTCCATTCTAATTTCTTTATCTCCTTGTGCACGAACCCTAGTCCCAATTTCTCTACCCTTCACCATCTTCACCGACACCGAAGGCACCGGAGTCACCACCACCGACGCCACCATACCGGAGCCCCTGCCGCCGCCACCGCCGTCGTCATAACCACCGGAGTTGTCACCGGCCACCACCCTCACCTACCCTGTCCCCTCCGCACCACCACCAGCTTGCACCGCCGAAGCCGCCGCCTGCACCGCCGTCAGCAGAACTCAGCGCAGCCATTTTTCTGCCGGAGCGACCGCTCCAACTCCAAGGAGCGCCCGCTCCATAACATCAGTCGGAGCGCCCGCTCCATTCTTGAGGAGCGCTGCTCCAAGTCGTCAGTCGGAGCGCCCGCTCCAACCTTCCAGAGCGTCCGCTCCAGTGCACCTGCGCCTTCTGCCGCCAATTTTCAATTCAATTTTTTTCTTTTGTTTTTCTTTTGTTCTTTTTACGTTTTTCCCTCGGTTTTCCTCTAGATTTCAGGTGCTACCATGTCTCGACGAAAGAGAGCAGCCCCGGTTGTCGGAGCGGCATCATCTAGTCTTCCATTCTCCGCTCGGATGTCAGTTCGTCCAGTCGGAGGAATTACACCGGGAGAATACGGCGTCTCTTTTCGTGTTCCCTTCGATACCGATGACGGTTATGAGGTAACAAATAGGTACCTTCATCTCCGAACAATGGAATTGTTGCCCCCTCGTCATTATTCACCTACGTTTATTGAGGGATTGCGTCCAGGGGATTCACTTGCTGAATATTTAGAGGTCCTAGGCTTAACCCAGTATTTTAATAACCAGTGGGAGGGGCATGATATCTTTTGCTTGGAAATGTTGTGTACTGCTAGATTAGGGAAGAATACTGATGAGGGTCAAGAGGATGAGACTGCTTTTTTGTGTAATTTGGGTGGTATTTTCTGTGAAGTTTCTTGCTATCGTATGCGTGAGATTTTCGGTTTCCACTATTCTGATAATGCTTCTCAATTTGTGCCTCATGATTTCAATTATTTTGCTGCTTGGAAAGAGTTGACTGGTTGTGATAACTGGGGTCAGAAGGGTGCTCCTGCTATGTTTATTCGTGATAATTCTCTGTTACTGTTGCATCGTTTTCTAGCTTTCAATGTAACAGGAAAGATTGAAGGAAGTAAGGTTAGTGGCCCAGAGTGTTACTTGTTATGGGCTGCTGAGAATAATGTGCAGGTTAGCATTTCTCATTTCATATGGAACCAGATTATAGGCAACCAGTCGAGGCACAATGCACATCCCGCCCTCTCTCAGATAGCTACGGGGATAGCTCGTTATATGGCGGTTCGATTTTATCCTAGCCCTCCGATGTCTCTCGTCCCGAGCCGAGAGATCACTCCAGCTGAGCTCATCAATGGCTCATACTTAGCTTCCCCTACTCAGTTCAAGCCATGGCATCTGCGGGGTTCGGTCAGAAATTACATTGCCATCCATGGAGCACCGGCCGAGCACGAAGAAATTCAAGGGGATGACATGGATGAAGGAGCCGGAGCTGCACAACCCGAGGTACCCCCCGAGTACTTTCGCACATATCAAGAGGGGTTCAACACGTTTCAGACCGGGTTGTTCGAGAGATTGGACTCCCATGCCACTCTATTTCAGTCGATGACGACGAATATGGAGAATTTGGGCCTTCAGATGCAGAATATGGGGACGAGAGTCCAAGGGGTGGAGAATCGGGTTTATGACATCGAGCTCCATCTCGCGAGGTATACCGATTTTCATACTACTTCTTCTTCTCAGGCACCTTGGGATCCTAATGATCCAAATGATCCTCGAAATTTTCACCCTTGATAGCTATTTGTTTTCTATATTTTTGTTTTTATTGTTTTTGTCATTTTAGGAGATATTACGCTTGTTTGGTATTTTTTTCTTTGTTTGTTTTGTAGGTATTACTTGGAATTTCTCGGGATTTCAAGTGTGTGGGTCGACATTGTGCGATAAGTTCCTTCTATCCCTTCCTTTTTATTTTCTCGCAATGAGGTCATTGCTTGATTTTAAGTGTGGGGGGAGGGGGGGGGGGGGGGGGGGGGGGGGGGGGGGGGGCGGGGGGTCTTTGAAACTTTGGCATGATGTGTTTAATTTTGTTGAGTCTTAGGAGTTAATTGAGTCAAATGAGCATGTGATGATAGTATTTTGGATTTGGCCGATGATAGAAAAATTTTGTTGATTTTTGGAGAAAAATTCATGATCTTTATTATGCATGGAACCTTGGCAAAGCGACGCATTTTATTCATTGAATGTGAAGTTTGCTATGATGCCGGGAACTAGTTAGTTTGAACCCGTGAGAATTGAGCTATTTGTGCATATTTATGCCTATTCTTTGATTGAGTGATCATGCATGCTTCGTTGTTTCTAGAACTTGCCTTGTTTCTCCATCAAGACCTTAGTATATTTACGAACTAGGAAATGATCTTAGGCCATCTTTCTTTAGCCACATGATTCCTATACACTAACCTTGTTCATAATCCTTTGTTTACCCCTTTTGAGCCTTTATTAGCCGTTCTTTGTGAAACCGGATGATAGGAGGTTTGGATGATTATGGGTATCCTTAGTTGTAGTTGGTGATATGGAAGGAGATAATTGGAAAATATTTGTTGTGGTGTAGAAGGAGAGAAAGAGAAGAAATTTTAGATGCTTGTTTAAGTGTAGTTAGCTATCCCTATAAGCTTAGAAAAAAAAAAGAAAAAAGAGATGAGAAAAAAATAGAGCCTTTGTTCAAATTAGAAAGAACATTTATTAGTTGAGCTCTAGAGAAAAAAAAAAAAAAAAAAAAAAAAAAAAAGAGAAAAAAAAAGAGAAAAAAAAAAGAGAAAAAAAATAAGCATAAGGGGATAGTTAGCTTTGATTTGTATAGTTGATATTTTAGCATCTTTGAGTTTGTATTTGGTGTATTGGAGGGTAGAAGATGGAGATAAAAATCCATACTTTGGTTGGAGTTGAAAAAGAGGTTGATGATTTAGAGCATTTTGAGTCACTTAGCCTATATATTCCCTACCTTAACCAATGTCCCTACATTACAAGCTTATATAAAGACCTTTTTGATCCTAGTTTTGTAAGTATTACATTAGGTGGAGATGTTGAGATTGAAGGCAAGCCTATGGTAAACATGTTGCATTGCATTGATGTTGAGTGAACCCTCTTGATGTGCATTATATTACATCTTTTCTTTGAGAGAGTTGAGCGTTCACTTTCATATACAAAATTTCACATGTTGGAGAGTGTTCTATGATGGATTAACATATTTTGAATTAGTTGAGTAAATTGTGTTGATTGACGCTAAGGTTGTGTGCATAGTTTTGATCATGATCATGAAAGTTTGTTTTTCGAAAAGTTTTGAGGCCTATATAGTTCACAATGCTTGAGTCTATTGCTTATTTCGTTTTTGTTATTGTTCGGGACGAACAAAGGTCTAAGTGTGGGGGAGTTTGATTGGTGTTTAAATGTTAGGATTTTCGTCATGTTTTCGAGTCCGTTTTCGTTATGTTTTGTGTCTTTGTAGCTATGATTTGGGTGTTTCGAGTATTTTACTTGTTAGGGATCATGGGAGCCGAAAGAAGGAGAAAGAACGAGAAAAGGACGGAAAAAGAGTGCAAAAACTGGATACAGTGCGCGGATGAGTTGGAGCGCCCGCTCCCAGGCATTGGAGCGCTCGCTCCTGGACAACACTCGAGGATTTGCATATAAGCGTTGGAGCGCCCGCTCCATGTGGTTGGAGCGCCCGCTCCAGTTCAGCAGTTGAAGAAGGATTTGCGAGGCCAACATGGAGCGCCCGCTCCCGTCCTTTGGAGCGCCCGCTCCACGCCTGGCGTGTTTTATTAATTGTTTCCTTATTGGAGTCGAACTTCTATCTTATTATATATAGGCCATTAGGGCACGAATTAGAACAACCTTTTACCTTAGTTTTTCAGTTCTAAATACTTTAGCTTTAGTTTTTATTGCTTTCTTTTGTTCGAATCCGGATTCGTAGTTCGTTGCAGTTTAATTCAAGTTCTTCGTTTCTTCGTTACTTTCGTAAGTTATTTTATTGCTTTCGTTTAATTGCTTTAATTACTTGCTTTAGTTTTAGATTCGATTTCTTTATTGCCTCGTTTAATTTCTTTAGTTTAATTTCGTTCGTTCGATTTCCAAAGTCTAGTTTAGATTCGTTTTTCTTTCATTTTCAATTCTCTCGTTTTCAATGTTCTTAGAATTAAATTTATTTATTTAATTTTCAGATTTCCAGATTTAGTTTAATTATGTCTAGGTTCGTTTTTGTTTTCTTCGTTGTTTTCTTTATTGCTTTCTTTTCGATTCTTGCCTAGGTAGTTTTATTGCTTTCTTCTAGTTTAATTTTCTAAGTTTATTTAATTCAATTTATTTCCAGCTTTCTAGATTAGATTTATTTGCTTTGATTTAATTGCTTTGATTTATTTTCTTGTCTAGGATTTTAAAAACCAAAAACCCAAATATTCTATTTACTTGCTTTCTTAGTTTAGGTTGTTTTTACTACACAATTAATTGCCCTGTTAAGTTTTCCTTGAGATTCAATACTTAGGTTTTACTTGCTAGTGCTACGATAGGATTTTGTTCTATTGCGAACACTTTTTAGTGAAACATTTTGCCTGCCCATCACGAGTTTATTGTTATCTATTTAGTGATTCTATTTATATTTTCAGGAACTAGCGAGGAGGGAGATTGCAGGTCCCCCCTTTTCTCAAGGAACCGCTCCTTCCGCGCGTATCCTATCGAGTGGGGAGGATAGCTCAGGGGCAGATGATATCTTTAACGTTCCCCTAGGCCATCCCAAAGATAATTGAATCTTGCCTTCAGCTGATATCTCCTCAGTTCACAAGGGTGAAACTTTAATTTCTCATTTGTCTAGCTCTGAGGATCTAGCTTTTGCTCGGGATCCCTCTCCCTGATTTTGCTGCTTTGGAAAAAAATTTTGTTGAACAATCTATCTTTTGGTGTTTGTGATAGGGTGCTTTTTATGACCCTGAAACCGTGCTATTGGGGCACAAACAACTGTTATTTTTTATTCGGGCCAGATGCCTCTTTGAGACCCTGTTTATAAAATGTTTCTGTTATTCCTTATTCAGCTCAGAATGTTATTTCTCCTGTTCTTGTATTTATAGGGGCTTTACTTTTTACCCTGTTTCTACCTGCTGAGGTATTCTAAGGTGGTGAGGTAGAAGTATTCCCAATACTTTTACGGTGATAGGACAAAATAGTAGGATAATGGCAACATATTGAGATAGCATTTTAAGCTAATGAGATATAGCATTTTAAGCTAATGGGATATGAGTATATGGGTATATAGCATTTTAAGCTAATGGGATATGGGTATCCCCTACTCCCCCCCCCCCCCCCAAGTGAGGTGTAAGGGTCTGAAGGAATTACACCTCATTTGAGGGCTAAACGCATACGAAATATAGCTACTTTAATGATAAAGATGTATGATCCAATGTTTCATACATCAGTTTATCAGGGAATAAGAGTTTTTCAAAACGAATAAGAGGTGACAGCCCATCATACTTTCTTTTTTAGAGTAATTCTCAATTTCCCCTGCATATTTCGAGGGTGATAATTTTTCCTTTGCCTGTTGTCTCCTCGGCATCTTCCTGGTCTAGCTCTTCTTTTGCACTTTTGACTTTAGCCCTTGCCCGGGTTATCAACGCTTCCCACTGTCCTTTCACAATTGGAGCGTGGCACCTGCCTGTGGCTTCAGCTTTAGGCCCTTTAGTTTCATTCATCTGTTGAAGCAGTTGTTTGACCGGGTCCTGGGATATCATCAGTTCCTCAGGAGGGTTGTTGCTAGTGATCAGCAAGTGTTCCATTGAAGTGGAAAGGTTCTGATCTTCTCCAGCTGGAGTTGAGGTTTTAAGTCTTTTCTCCTCGAGTTTTATCTCATCCCCTTCGGTGGCGGGTTCTGCCGTCGGCCTTTTCTTGGCCTCTCCTGCTTGAACCGATTGGACATAGCATTTTCGCGAGACCTCTTGATCTCCCTGTACTTGTCCTACCTGATTTCCCACAGGGAATTTCATCATCAGATAGTAAGTGGAAACTATTGCTTGAAACGGGTTCAATGTTGTTCTTCCCAGAATGATGTTATAGGAAGAGGGTTGTCGCACCACCAAGAAGGTGACTGGCTTTGACACTCGTGTAGGCCCTTCACCCAGAGTGAGCATTAAATCAATTGATCCTAGTGACATCACCGGGTCTCCTGAGAAACCGTGCAGCGCCGTAGCTACGCCATTCAATGGCTTCTGGAGACTCATTTGGTTGAAACAACTTTCAAATATAACATTGACTGCGGCCCCTGTGTCTACAAAGACCCTTTGGACCTGATACCTTTCTATCTCCACTGTGATGACCAATGCATCGCCGTGCGGATGAATTACTTTTTGGTTATCTTCTGGCCCGAACGAGATTTCTGGTGGAGGTAGGCCTGCTTCGACCTTCCAGACCCCGCCTTTCATGCATGTGCAATTCCCTGGCAGATGCTTTCCTGCTTCTGTTGGAGTCTCCCATGGTTGGTCCTCCATATATCATTTTAATAACGCCTTTGGGTTCTGACCCTTGGCCAGCATCAGTTGCTTTTTCAGGAGCTTCCTTGCGCTTCTTGTTTTGCTCCGTCTCTCTTTTAACGTATTCCAAGAGTTCTCCTTCCTGGATTAGCTTTTCAATGGCAATTCTCAAGTTCCTACAATCGTTGGTCGTGTGACCAAAGTCATTGTGGAACTTACAGAATCTTTCAGAAGGTGGATTCCTTGGTGGCTGCCTATGTCCGGCAGGGATCTGAACCCCGGGTTTCCTCAGGACCACTTCGAGCAGATCAACCGGCTGCTTGATTAATGGGGTGAAAGATCTTAGAAACCTTTCATTCTTATCAGTTTTCTTAGCGTCTGGAGCTGGTCTTTTTCTTTCTTCAGGCTCTTTTCTTTTTGATAGGCCAATTCAGCCCTCTTGCTGCTCAGAGCTTCCTCCATATGGATGTACTTTTGGACTCTCGTCAGTAATTCTTCAAAAGAAGTAGCCTCTTTTTTGATGAGGGATGCGAAGAACTGTCCTGGCTTCAGGCCGTCTACACAGGCATGCACTTTTAATTTTGGCTCTACTCCTGGAATTTCCAGGACGGCTTCGTTGAAGCGTGTCATGTAGTCCCTCAGACTTTCATTAGCACCCTGTTTTATGGTTGTCATATGCAGGGAGTTCCGAGTAGTCCTTTTAGCACTGACGAATTGCTGTAGAAAGACCTCTTTCAGGTCCATGAAGGAATGTATGGAGGCCTTTGGCAACTGCTTGAACCAGTGTTGAGCAGTTCCCGACAGAGTTGTAAGGAATACCCTACACTTAACCCCTTCTGAGTACTGATGAAGGAGGCATAAACTTTCGAACGTCATCAAATGCTCTTTAGGGTCTCCTTTCCCTTGATACTCGCAAGAGATTGTTTTGAAGCTACTTGGGACAGGATCCGGTTGGATGTCCGCTGAGAATGGGCTGTTCTCGTCAATATATAAGGGGAAGAGTTCTGATTTGTCTCCTCCATTCTTATTGTTTGAAGAAAGTTTTGGATTCTTTCCTTCCTTCGGATTGCGGAACTCTTTCTCGCTTGTTTCCACTTCTTTTGAGGCCATTTCCACGACCTGATTTTGTTCCTTCAGTTTTTTTACTTCTTTTGTTAAGAGCTTCATCTGCTCTTGCTGTTGGGCGTATTTCTTGGCCCATGCATTTTCAGTGTTCTCATTGAGATTTCCCTCAAGTTCTTCAGGACCTTCCTCATCCGGGGATTCCCAATCAGTAGAAAATCCCTCTTCCTCTTCGGCAACTGTCGGAGGCAGCCTCGAGACTAGTTCTTGGGTTACGCCTTGGTGTATAGGCTTCTGCTTATGCATTGCGGGAGTGCTCTTACTTCCTCCCCCTTCCTGGGTCTCACCTAAGGGATCTGTTTTCTGAGGATTTGCTCCTAGAGCGTGGAGTCTTTTTTCAACAGCCCCTTTTACCGCTCCTTCAATGAGGGCTTTCATTTGCTGAAGCATAGCTGGAGAAAACTGAGCTTCCATGTTGACACTAGCCTCTGTCAGCATAGTGCCCGTTCCTTTGTGTCCCACCACAGAATTTTCCGGATTCCCGGTGGCTTGACCGGCTTCCTTGGAAACGGAATCTGATGTAACATTCATCCTTATAGGGATCTGCAAAGGTTTAAGTACGTGTAGAGGATTAGTTCCAGATGCTCTTTGAGAGAGACTTGAGGTATATGTAACTAGCTATTAACAAGCTTTCTGCACTTGAGCATTATTTATAGTGATTTCAAAGTGTATAGTTTATTTGCTATAAGGCTTCTAAAGGGGGTGGCTTCTGCCAATGTGCGATGAAGGTAAGTAATGACTTAAAGATAGGAGTCTAATTATGACAAAGGATTTTGTCATAGTTTCCTCCTTTTGACATGAAGCATCTGATTATATGAGATTTAGTTACGAGCCACTGCTGATCTAGCAGATCCTGTTGCAATCGTTAGCCATTCGAAGCGGCTTTAACAAGCGTGGCTTACTTAGTATAAGGTTTCTCAAAAGATGGCTTTCGCCTTCAGGGAGATGATGTCAGCGACATCTGTTTTCACGAAATCTATTTTGCTAAATTGTTTGTCCTCCTAAGGCTTTCCTGATGAGGCCTCTGGGAGGGACCTGATCAGAAGAGAAGGTTATTTAGAATTTGTGTGGCATCTTAATTTATTGAGCTTAATATGATACGCTTCGGCCGTATAGGCCCTTTTTATCACTAGCACCTATTTTATAGGGCTTTCTTATTAAGATATTCCCAGTTAACCAAGGGTTGTGAGAATGGCGTCCCTTATGCGGGATTCCTATGAACATTACTTATCAAACCGAGCCCGCAAGAACTTGGTCCATTTTATAAAGTTTGCAGAGGCGCTGACTATCAGGTTAAGCTTATCAAAGCGATATCCTCCTTAGAGGTTCATAAAGGTATTGCTTATCGCATGGAGTTTATCGAGAATACCACTTGTAAAGCGGGATTTAGGTGAGATTTTACCCACTGGAATGCAATGGGTAAAACTTATAGGAGCGATATACAAAAATGTCGCCTTTGAGCCAGGCTTAGGGGCGCACTGCCCATTTAATGAGACTTATAAGGAATTTTGTCTATTGTGTGAGGTTTAGGAGGATGTCACCTACTGAGTAAGGCTTGAGGAAAGTTCTGCCCATTGCAAGGGGCTTGCAAAGGAGTCGCCTATTGGATAGGGCTTTGTAGAGGGTTCCGCCCATGGAGTGGGGCTTACGAAAGAGGTGTCTATTAGATAGGGCTTATAAAGTGTTCTGCCCATTACATGGGGCTTAGGATGATATTGCCTGCTAAACAGGGCTTTTCGAGGAGGGTTGCCTATTAAATAGGGCTTACGAAGGATTCTGCCCATTATATGGGGCTTACGATGATGTTGCCTACTGTGTAGGGCTTCTGAGGGCTCGGCCCGTTATTCGGGGCTTACGAGGAGTTGCCTGTTAAATAGGGCTTCTGAGAATTTTGCCCGTTATTCGGGGCTTACGAGGGAGTTGCCTGTTAAACAGGGCTTCTGAGAATTTTGCCCGTTATTCGGGGCTTACGAGGGAGTTGCCTGTTAAATAGGGCTTCTGAGAGGAGGTTCTGCCCGTTATTCGGGGCTTACGAGGGGGTTACCTGTTAAACATGGCTTCTGAGAGGAGGTTCTGCCCATTATTCGGGGCTTACGAGGGGGTTGCCTGTTAAACAGGGCTTTTGAGAGGAGGTTCTGCTTCCAGATGTGGGCTCCCTTTATTAACATGAATGGGGTAACCTTAGCATCTTTCGGCTCTCCGTTTTCTTTAATGTTTTTATTACTTCATGGGTTTTGATGTCATGACCATTCAGGAGCATTCGACTAGCTTTAGTAGGGATGCTTATTTTGTAATCACCAGTCCTTTGCAACTTATAGATGGATTTCATATTGAGCATATAATAGACATAATTGTATGCTCACCAAGTACGCAAGGTGAAGCGAATGTATTTCGAGATTGCTGCAATTGATGACCCGTTTTTCCTCCGGATCCCTCACAACCTTAAGCTTTTGACAAAACAACAGCAGATTAGCCATCACAATTCATGTCATGAAAGAGATGAGGCCTTGAGATCGTTTCTAATCACTGGATTCATGAATTACAAGCAATGTAGCTAAAACAAATTCATGGCATACATACTAAAATTTTCCAGGAATAACATAAATCTCGCATTCAATATGCATTCCCTTGATTAGATAGCCATCATTCTAGGTGATCATCGCGGCAAGGCAAGTTTATGAGCATATCATCAGAATCAACTAGAACTTCGAAAATAAACAGGGGATTGGCCCTTTGAACCCATGGGTTTTGACAGTACTTACAGATATCAACTCTCAATTCACATTCAAGGAAGAACAATCAACCTCTCAAATACGAGCTTCCCCTTAATAGGGTATCTATCACAATTTTTGTTAAAAGAGAGAGCACAATCTGAGAATCATGCTACATTCTATAATTTACAATCATGGATATCTCAACAAGACTCAAGCAACAACATACGTATCTGGGTTTTCACCGATTAAACAACAAAATACAGCATTCCCAATCAATATCACATCAGATTTCCTCATATTCTTCACATAAGAACGTAATGAAGGGAAATCGCAAACAACATTATAACAACGAGCTGGAATTCTGCATAAAAAACAGGGGAAATCGACATCTTAGAGTCAAAATTTCCCACAGACGGCGCCAGTTGATAGATCCGGGTTAGAGATCCACAACAATTTAGGGTATTGCTTATCATGTTTTGCAAGAAGCATTCATGGGTAGAGCATTATAACAACAAAGGGCAAGAGATTCATGCGTGTAGAAAGCCATAGCCGGGAATTGTATACAGGGCGAGAGGCGTTAACAACGGTAAGTAGTAGTTGAGCTTTAAGCGAAGGATAAAAGGCGCATTTAGCCACAAACTAGCAAGATTCATGGGGTTTTGCACTCATACAGGCAGATAACACCGGAGAGAAACAAGGGAAAGAGAGAAACTAGGAGTGTGGAGCTCTGTTAAGCCTCACTCCTCCTCAAATGATGAGGGTTTTACCTTAAGCTCGAAGTAGTACACGTAAGAAAGAGACTCTTCCCGGCGTTGAGAAGAGCAGATGGGTGTAGAAACAAACTGCGGCTTCCCGGAAGAAGGTCTCGTCTGCTTCGGCTTGTCTGAACTCGGAGGAGCTCTCGTGAGAGAGAGAGAGTATTTGAACTGAATAGAACTGTACGTTTGAGGGCGTGTTTTTTTCGTAAGAGAGTGAAGAATAATGTGATGGATGAGTTCGTTTAGTATTTATAGGTATGTTGAAGGTGAAGAGTGAGCGTTCATGTGAAGGAGGGATAGGAAAGGAATTCCCTTGGAGGTAAAGTTTCTTCCGTCATGAATGTAGTGGTCCTCACCCTATAGTACATAGAGTCACGCGGACCGTATGCTAAGCAGGACCTCAGGCTTCTGCTAGACATCCATAGGATCTGGTCAGATCCTCTTAGCTTTGCAGATGCTTATGGATCTTATAGGGCTTCTGGGGATGGCAAAAAACCCCACGGCTTCTACACAGAATATGCCTTCTTGATTATGCTCATGAAGCCTCTTTGATAGCATGTTTTATATGTAGAACAACTCCCATTGAGTCCTATCAGGATTATTAACGGATGATCGTAATAATAATGATGATAAGGCTTGTTTCACCCCGGGCTTATTATTCCATTTCTCCTTAGTAAGATTTCTACGCTCATTGTAACTTCTAATATGTCATGACTTTAGAAATGATATCCTAGAGTTGAGGAGAGCACCTATTCCTATCAACTCGAGTTATTTGGGCATTACGGCTGATATTAATCTCTATCACAAGCTTAGAGGAGAACTCTAGCCTTCTTTGTTCGTCGTAAAACCAAAAACCCTAACCCTAGTTCTGTTTGTTAGGTTTTGTGTTCGTCGAAAGGTTGTTTCGATCCAAGGCTCTACTTTTCTCGATAGTAGAAGCCTCGATCATAGAGTCTAGATCCAAGCCAGCACAGTCCTCGATTGTGTGAAGCTCAATCGAAGCTAGGTTTGTGTGGAGAGCCTGTAATCTCCCAGTTTAGGACTAAGCGAGTGAAGCTTAGTCCAGTCTAGGTTTTGTGGTGAACCCGTAATCACCCAGTTGTTGTCGTCAGATCCAAGCAAGTGAAGCTCGATCTTGACCTTGGTTTTTGAGGAACCTGCAAGTCCTCAAGGTTCTTGAGAGAAGAGAATCAGTTGCCTTGTGCAACAAAGTGGATGTAGGTGTTTTATCACCGAACTACTCTAAATCTCTGTGTCGTATCTCTAAACCCTAATCTCTCTATTTGTTTACTGTTTTGATTATACATTTGCACAAGCATTGTAAACAACTGAATCTGAATTTTCAAATACTTAGGAAAGATTAGCTCACCGAATTCCGCATCTCGAGTAAAGCCTCACTCTTGATCAAGCTTTTGCTTAGGTCAAGAGATTTGCTAACACTGTAGATCTAGCTCTCGGCTAGGTCTTAGTATCTGTAGCGAGCGTTTTACTTGTCACTCTGAGTCATTGGAAAAAGAAGTTGAAAAACTTCAAAACACGTATTCACCCCCCCCCCCCCCTCTACGTGTTTTTCCTCTAACAAACCGGGACCAACAAGTGGTATCAGATCAGGGGTTCTTTCGAGCCACTGCTTTGCATACCTGAAGCGAGTCCCCTCTCGCTTTACGTTGTCTCACTGAACCGGATCCATTTTCCTAAGTGCATAAAACCCTCACTCACGCATACTGCATTACTGCTGATAGATTACCATGTCTACATACAGTGCATCAAATCTTCCGCAGTTCTCTATAGAAGGATACGAAACATGGAGCTTTCGTGTCGAGAGCTTCCTATGCTCCATCCACGACAGAATGTGGGAGGTCATAGAGGAAGGACCGATCCAGATCAAGAAAGCCATTTCTGTAAATGTCCCAGCCGCCGAAGGCCGTGCAACCCATGTCAGGCAAGAATACGTAGAAAAGGATAAGGACGAATATACTTCTAATGACTTCAAGATTGCCAATCTAGATCGTACAGCACGCCACACGATGCAGAGCACAGTGTCGGACGCTTATCTCCCAAGGATCAGAAAGTGCACTACTGCGAAGAAAATGTGGGAAACCCTAGCCCTAATTTCCCAAGGCACTGAGAAGATAAAGGAGAACAAGCTATTCGTACTGATGCAAGAGTTTGAGAGCCTCACAATGAAGCCTGGTGAATCAATCGACGCCTTCGAGCTAAGTGTTGGTCCCGGTTTGTAAGAGGAAAAACACGTAGAGGGGGGGGGGGGGGGGGGGGGGGGGTGAATACGTGTTTTGAATTTTTTCAACTTCAAATTCCTCGAACTCAGAGTATGAAGTAAAGTGCTCTGTTGAACAACTAAGACCTAGCCGAGAGCTAGATCTAGAGTTTTCACATATCTCTTGACCTAAGCTTAGAGCTTGATCAAGAGTGAGACTTTACTCTAGATGCGGAATTTGGTGAGCTAAATCTTTCTTAAGTATTTAAAGTTCCAAGTTGTGTTTGTTTAGATGCAAGTGCAATGAATAATCAAACAAAGCAAATGAAGAGTTTAGGGTTTAGAGAGATACGACACAGAGATTTATAGTGGTTCGGAGATGAAACTCCTACGTTCACTTTGTTGCACGAAGCAACTGTTCTCTTCACTCAAGAACTTGAAGGTTACGGGTCCTTCAAAAACCTAGTCGAGATCGAGCTTCACTCGCTTGGATCTGACGACGGACGCAGTGATTGCGGGTTCACTACTAAAACCTAACTGGACTGGAAGCTTCACTCGCTTAAGTCCGACGACAGGGAGATTGCGGGCTCTCCTTACAGCCTAGCTTCGATCGAGCTTTACACGAACGAGGTAAGTGCAAGCTTGGATCTAGACTCTATAATCGAGGCTTCTACTATCGATGAAAGTAGAGCCTTGGATCGTAACAACCTAACGACAAACACAAAAACCTAACGAACAGAACTTAGGGTTAGGGTTTTTGGTTTATGATGAACACACTATGAAGAGCTCTTTACAGTAAGTGTAAAGTAGGCTAGAGCTCTTCTTCTAAGCTGAGATATGGAATGGGCATAGAATTCTAGGTTTGAAGGTTGTGAAGACGAATTCCGATGAAACTGGAATTCGGAGAACACTTGGAAACAAAGACTCGAAGATTGCTCAAAGGCTGGGAGTGTTTGTTTGTAGTAGGCGCTCGAATGCTCAAGTAGTGTTCTACTTCTTCACCACTTGATCCTTCACTATTTATAGGCCGAGAGATGGCTGATATCCGTTGCTTGGTAGGTGGCCTTGTCCCTCCTCCTCTCGACAGTACTTGCACAGGCGGATAGCTTTTCAGGCGTGCAGATTTGGCACTTTGCCGAGAATGGCTAAGTTCCAAATACAACAGTAACTGGAGCGAGCCAGTACTGTAGCGGCGCCCTGTCGGCCTGGCAGTCAACTCCTCTGCTCCACTCCGCATTCGACACGTGGAGATCTCGTAATTAATGCAACGATCTCAAGTTGACTGGAGTTTGAAATCGGAGAGGGAATTGTGTTGTCGCTATCTGGTAGGTAGTGGCTCGCTTTGCTTCAGTCTCGTAGCGTTCGCTTCAAATCAAGTCGCTTCAAGGTCATACTGTAGCGAGTACTTGGAAAGTGAGTTCCCCAAGTGACTGCTTTAGTAAATGTTGACCCGCGTTGACTCGCTTCGACTTTTCACTGTAGCGCTCGCTTCACTTCGCTTTGGTGGACTCGCTTTAATTCCACTGTAGCGCTCGCTTCGCTTCGCTTTGGCAGACTCGCTTCGAATCTACTGTAGCGCTCGCTTCGCTTCGCTATTCTTCAGCACGCTTCACTTCGGTTGGGTAGACTCGCTTCGATTGAAAAACACACTCAAGTGAGTGGCCTTCACTTGAATTTTCTGCAGTCTAAAACCTAAGTGACTAAAGCAAAATAAAGCCATCCTAACAGTATAGGCTTAGAAAATTTTCTAACCTATTATCTACATCAAAATGGGTCGCTTGGGAATAGGACACTTGGGGGTTTTGGGATCAAATCAAAACAATACATTATTTCTTAAAATGTCCCTTTTTTGGTTCCCCCTTAACATGTTTGTCCTTAACAATTCCCAACAATTTTCCCCTTTTTGATGATGACAAAACCCAATGATTTTAGACTAAGAGAATTAGCCTGCTTAACCGTGGAAAGAACTTCAAGAGACTGCTTCCTTTGCATGTTCGTTTGAAAATTTTCTTTTGAGTTCCTTTCCCCCTTTTTTTTCCGGTTAAGTTGTTTGAGTTTTGTAGCATAAGGATAAATCATTCACAAAGCTTGTAAATGACACAAGGTGACAGAAATTTAAATGAGATAGATTAGAACAACAGTTCACAAAATATCGAGACTTGAAATTCAAAGATTTCCTGCAGCCTCGTCCTTGTGCAGCCTCGTCCTTGTCCTCCTTTTCTTCTTCCTTCTTCTCCTCTTTCTTCTCTTCTTCAATGACATATGCAGAGAGAACTTTCACTTCCAATGTACCGACATTGTATATGCTCGGTCTCCTCCAGCTATACTCCAGTTTGAAGGCTTCGTCCACCTCTTCGTCAATGATACTCCGGTCGGGAACACTTGTGCCGGGCAGGAATGGCATGGGGAAGTCCTTCGCGGCAGGTACTTTGATGATTAGAGGTTTAGGCTCAGCAAGCTCTGCCAATGTGAAGATCTTCCGCCTCAACTTCTTGTTGTAGGCACAGAGAAAGTTGTTGAGTGCATTTATCCTAGAGCACTCATCCTGTAGTGGCACTACTTCCCAGTAGTAGTAAGCTTTGATAAATTTCTCCTTGTAGTACAGCCACTCATCACGGAGGTCTCTAGGAATGAAGTCCTCGATTTCTCGAGCGTCTAGATGTTCATTCCTTCGCACAATAAGTTCCTCTTCTATCCTGCTCGACATTTCCTTCATGATTGCATTGAATTTTTCACTCAACTCAGTGCTCCACTTCGGAACCTTCTCAATCAGTCGCCTGCGAATGTATCCTTGCTCTTCCTTGCGTGGGTAGCGGCCAGAGTCAATCATTTCCTTCGTGGTAACGTAGCAAGTGTCCATCCATGCTTGATTTACACATGCCTCTGACTCTTCTGGCAGGAAGGGAATGAAGGCGCTTCGAGTGAGGGCGGACTGGATGAGTCTCACTTCATTGAAGTGTTCCTCGATCCGGCCATCAATGATTTCAAGACGCTTGGCCTTGATCCTTCTCTCCTTCTCTTCCTCATTCTTTCTCTCTTCTCCTCTCTTCCTCCTCCTCTCCATCTGTCCAGCTCGTGAAGCGACCGACTGTTTGATCTTTCGGCGCTTGGCCTCGGGATCATCCTCTTTCTCTTCGGGTGCGGTCCGCTTCAATGTTTGTTTCGGTGCTGGGGGTGGAGGCATATCCTTCTTCTTCTCTGAGGCACTTGGAGGAATGGTTGCTTGGCTGGATGAAGTGGCTCCAGCAGTAGATGAAGTGAGTGCCAAAGATGAAGCGGCCAGAGTTGAAGCGGGTACTTGGACTTCAGTAAAAGCTTTCAGAGCTTTCAGATCAAACTGTTTTTCCAAGTCGCGGGCGAGGGCCTCGTCAACTGCAATTTGCTGCTCCCTTTGTTCCCTGGTAAACACAACAACAGGAGGGTGAGTAGCAATGGAAGAGCCAGCTTTCCCTCAACCGGCTTGCGGGGCTCCTCAGTGATTTTATCTTTGCCCTTTCTCCTTGCAAGCTCAGCCCGAGCTTCATCATCCATCTCCTTCTCCTCTTCCACTCCTCCTACTCCACTACTTCCTCCTTCAATCATCATCCTTTCAACTCCACTACTTCCTCCAGCTCCTCCTTGTATCTCCTGAATTTCTGCACTTCTCTTCACAACACTTTCCCCCTTTTTGGCATCATCTCTGCCAGGGGTTGAAGTGGTTATCTTTCCAGCGATAGATTGGCGGAGTTCTTCAAATTTGTTGAAGACGGCGTGGAGCATCTTCTCGGTCCGTGTCGCGAAGACATGTTCTTCGGATAGCACTATCTCCGCCGTTTTCATTGAGATTTCTTCAAGCAGGTACTCGCACTGCTTCTCCCTCTCCTTGATAGATGCCATCAACCTCTCAAGCGACTCGACGGATTTGAAGCGAGCGTCCAGCTCCGCTTCAATGTCTGTCCGAATTTGCTTGCGCTCCTCCTCAATAGTGAATTTGAGAAAGTCCTGCGAAGCTTCAAGTTCTGCTTTTGCAGTGGCGATAGCACTCTCTTGGCTATTGAGCGTCACACGGATTTGGGCAGCTTCGGCAATTCTGACTGCAAACTCACTGGCCTTTTCCTGAGCTTGATCAATTTGAATGGCCAGTTCTGCTTGCTTCAGATCTGTGGCTCTAGCACTCTTCCTTCTGCTCTCGAGCTCTTTCTTCTCTATCTCACGCTCTAGTTTAAGGACTTTCATTTTTTGTTCTAGCGTGTCAAGGGCCTTCTTAGTTCTGGTCAGTTCACTTCCCTTCATAACCAGATCTGCTTCCTTCTTCTCCACTTTTTCCTTCAGCATTCTCACCTCCTCTTCCAACTTCTTCTTTTCTTCTCCAACTTTCACCAATTTAGCATTGACTTCCCTCAAGCGACTCCTTTCCACTTCAAGCGAGTGCTTGAGTTCAGTGATGGTTTTCTCCTGGTCTCCGACCAGCTTCACCTTCTCCTCTAAAATCTTCTCCTTCTCCTCCAACAATTTCCCTTTTTCCTCCGCCATTCCCTCCAATTCTCCCTTTTTCTTGTCAAAATCTTCTCGAAGATTCTTGACCTCCAACACCCTCTTGTTCAACTCCTCATCCTTCTTGGAGATCTCACTTTGAAGATTTGAGATCTCCACTTCCTTCACTTGCACCTCCTCTGCATGATTTCTCATCAGCCGCTGCTCGTGGATGGTTGGCACATGCTCAGGGACTGAAGCGTCTGGATAGGTACGCTTCACTTTGGCATCTAATTTGTCCCAGAAGCTGGTCCCATCTAGGAATGCGTGGAAACCATTCTCTCCAATGAAGTCCAGCAGTTGTGCCTCCATGCGAATCAGTTCTTCCTCCTTAAAGGCCTTTAGGAGGTTGAAGACCTTGTAATACTCAGTGCCGCGGTAGGTGATGTAGGTGAGAAAGTCGACAGTTTTGGTGAAAAACTCGTCAGACATCGGCACAGAGGAGTAGCGAGTGGAGATTGTCTCTGCAGCCTGCTCTCTATCTTTGACATATCGTTCTAGAGCCTTCATTTCTGCAGTGACCATGGGAATTTGGAATGTTGGAACGATAGTTCCGGTAGTTTGGGCGGTATCGGCTGTAGCTGCCAATGAGGAAGGGGATTGGGTTGATGATGAGGCTTGTGAGGTTTCGGTGATTTGGATGGTTTCAGTGGCTGGTTGCTGGGTTTGGGTTGGTTGGAATATGGTGAATGCAGCAGTAGGGTCTGTGCTGAGAAGTGGGATTGGGGGTAGTTGGAAAGAAGAAGCTGATTCTTCTTCGTTTGGAGAGAGAGGGGTTTTCTGGGTTTGAGGTTGGGCTGAAGATGAGGCTTGGGGTTCTGGTGGTGGTTGAATTTGGGTTTGGATTGGGGGTGTCTGAGTTTGAGGTGGGGGAGTTTGGATTTTGGTGGGTGATGGCTGGGGTTGGGTTTCTTCGATCTCCTCAAGCGGCTGCTCCTCAACCTCGCTTGACTTGACTAGCGAAGCGACTCGCTTCAGTTTCTTTTCCGCTCGCTTCGGCGCGGCTCGCTTCGCGGGTGAAGCGGCTCGCTTTGTTTGGATCACTTCAGCTTGCCTTTCAGCAACTGCTGCAGCTGCGGGCACTTCAACATGATGAAGTCCCAGATCGATTGGAATTTTCTTCGACTTCCACAAGTCGTAGAAAAATGTAGTCTTTTTGTAATCGGTGGTGTCTTTCCATACTTTGTCAGGAAAGATTTTCTCCAGTGCGACGGAGATCTTAGAGAAAAACTTCAACTTTCCTTTGCGAAGGATTTCGACATTGCTACCCTTCTGTTGGGAATTGTTAAGAACAAAGTGTTAAGGGGGAACTCCTATGGGACACTTCGAAGTGAACCAAGTATGTGTTTTGATTTGATCCCAAAACCCCAAGTGTTCTATTCCCAAGCGACCCTATTTGATGTAGAAATTAGGTTAGAAAATTTTTCTAAGCCTACTCTGTTAGGATGGCTTTATTTTGCTTAAGTTTTAGACTGTAGAAAAAATTCCAAGTGAAGGCCACTCTCTTGAGTGTGTTTTTCAATCAAAGCAAGTCTATCCAGCTGAAGTGAAGCGTACCGAATCAAAGCGAAGTGAGCGCTACAGTGGAATCGAAGCGAGTCCAGCAAAGCAAAGTGAAGCGAGCGCTACAGTGAAAAGCCGAAGCGAGTCAACGCGGGTCAACACTTACTAAAGCAGTCACTCCGGGAACTCACTTCCCAAGTACTCGCTACATAGTGACCTTGAAGCGACTCGATTCGATGCGGACGCTACAACTTCAAAGCGAAGCGAGCCATCACCTACCAGAAAGTGATAGCACAACTCCCGTCCATATTTTGAACTCCAGTCAACAACGAGATCATCGCATTTATTACAAGATCTCCACGTGTCACAAGCGGAGTAGTGAAGAGGAGTTGACTGCCAGGCGACAGGGCGCCGCTACAGTACTGGCTCGCTCCAGTTACTGTTAAGTTTGTAACTTAGCCATTTTCGGCAAAGAGACAAACTGCGCACCTGCAAAAGCAACTACCTGCGCAAAGTACTGTCGAGAGGAGGAGGGACAAGGCCACCAACCAAGCAACGGATCCCAGCCATCTCTCCGCCTATAAATAGTGAAGGATCACAACGTGAAGATATAGAACACTACTTGAACATTCGAGCGCCCACAGCAAACAAACACTCCCAAGCCTTGAGCAAATCTTCGAGTCTTTGTTTTCAAGTGTTCTCCGAGTTTCCAGTTCATCGGAACTCGTCTTCACAACCTTCACACTTAGAGTCTAAGCCCACTTCAAATATCCAAGCTTCGAAGAAGAGCTCTAGCCATCTTTGCACTTATTGTAAAGAGCTCTTCATAGTGTGTCCGTCAACCAAAAACCCTAAACTCTGTCTGTTAGGTTTTTGAGTCGTCGTTAGGTTGTCTCGATCCAAGGCTCTTCTTTCATCGATTGAAGAAGCCTCGATCATAGAGTTTAGATCCAAGCTTGCACCTACGTCGTTTGTGTGAAGCTCGATCGAAGCTAGGCTGTAAGGAGAGCCCGTAATCTCCCTGTCTGTGTTTGACTGAAGCAAGTGAAGCTTCCAGTTTTGTCTAGGTTTGAGTAGTGAACCCGCAATCACTACGTCTGTCGTTGGATCCAGGCGAGTGAAGCCCGATCTCGACCAGGTTTTTGAAGGACCCGTAACCTTCAAGTTCTTGAGTGAAGAGAACAGTTGCCGTCGTGCAACAAGTGGACGTAGGAGCCTTAACTCCGAACCACTATAAATCTTTGTGTCGTATCTCTAACCCTAAACTCTTTACTTTGATTATTCATTGCATATTGCATCTAAACAAACGTAATCTGGAATTTTAATTACTTAGGAAAAGGTTATAGCTCACCGAATTCCGCACAAGAGTAAGGTCTCACTCTTGATCAAGCTTTAAGCTTAAGTCAAGAGATTGTTGATTGCTTTAGATCTAGCTCTCGGCTAGGTCTTAGTATTTCTACGAGCACTTTACTTCATACTCTGAGTTAAGGAATTTAAAGTTGAAAAACTTCAAAATACGCATTCACCCCCCCCCCCCCCCCTCTACGTATTTTTCCTATAACAAACCGGGACCAACAAGTGGTATCAGAGCCAGGATCTTTCGAGCCTCCGCTTAGCATATCCGTAGTGAGTCCCCACTCGCTTCACGTTGTCTCACTGAACCGGATCCTATTTTCCTAAGTGCATCAAAACCTCACCCACGCATATTGCATTTACTGCTGATAGTTTGCTATGTCTACATATAGTGCATCCAGTCTTCCACAGTTCTTGATCGAAGGATACGAGACATGGAGTTTCCGAGTCGAGAGCTTCCTATGCTCCATTCACGACCGGATGTGGGAAGTCATAGAGGACGGACCAATCGAGATCAAGAAGGCCATATCTATGAACGTACCAGCCGCCGAAGGACGCGAAGCTCATGTCAGACAAGAGTACGTCGAGAAGGACAAAGATGAATACAATGCCAACAACTTCAAGATCGCCAACCTTGATAAAATCGCACGTCACACGATGCAGAGCACCGTGTCGGATGCCTACCTTCCTAGGATCAGGAAGTGTGCGACGGCGAAGGAAATGTGGGAAACTCTAGCCCTCATTTCACTAGGAACGGACAAGATCAATGAGAACAAGCTCGCCGTACAAATGCGTGAGTTTGAAAGTCTGATAATGAAGCCAGGAGAGTCCATCGACGCCTTCGAGCTGAGAGTTACCAACATCATTGCAACTCTCAACTCACTTGGGAAGGAACTCGCAGACAAGGAAGTCAACCTGAAGATTGTCCGAGCTCTCACGAGGAAGTGGCAGACTATGAAGGAGTTGTACCTAGCTACCAAGGATCTTTCAAAGCTCACACCGGAGATTCTGTTCTCCGAACTCAAAGCTAATGAATTCGATCTGAATCGAATGAATCTCGACGAAGAGGAAGAAGCTCCCACGACGTCAAAGGGTGTAGCTTTCAAAGCTGCTGAATGGCCAAGTGACCAGTCACTAGCCAAGATGACGAGGGAAGAGTTGGAAGAACATATTGCGTTCTTGTCCAAGAACTTCAAGAAAATGAACTCTCGAGTGGGCAAGTACAAAAGATTCTACAAGCAATACAAAGGGAGGAGCACTGATGCTCGAGAAGGAAAAGGAAAGAGAGAAGAGACGACCAAGCCGATCTCAAGGGACATGATGGAAGTAGAATGCTACCATTGCCACAAAATGGGCCACTACAAGTCCGATTGCCCGAAGCTGAGTGCAAAGGAGCGAGAGGAACTGAGAGCAAAGAGGGATGCTCCAAGGCGAGCTATCGTAGCGAGCGAAATGCCGGTCACTTCAACTGAAGAAATCGCTAGCGACTCGGATGCATTCACAGACCCCAACTCCAGTGAAGGAGAGGATCTTGGACTCATGGCGCTCATCGACGAGGAAACAGGAGAGGTATTCATCTATCCCTCACCCAGTTCAATTACACTTGCACACACTCACCAAGAGGAAGCAAATTCCTCGACATGGAATGAGTTGCTTAACAAGCACATTAAATTGTCAAGTGACCACGAAGTGTTGAAACAAGCTTTGTCTCAAAGCGAGAAGGAGAACCGAAAGCTAGCCACTGAGCTTGACCAAGTCAAACATAACTTAAGGGCTATGACTAGTAAGTTCGAGGATCTCTAAGTGAGACATCAAAGCTTGGAAGGAAGGTATGAAACCCAGTCCGCTCTAGTTGCCAATTTAAACAAAGCTTCATACGCTAGGCAAGCACTAGAGAGCTCACTTCAACCTTTTGGTAGAAAGGGAGGACTCGGATATGAGGGTAGACCTTCCAAGCCGACTGTCTTTGTTGGTGCTTCTCACACGACACCATCAGTCACTTTGGAATTGCCCACTGCATCCAAAGCGACCACCAACAAAGATAAAGGCCAAATGGCTGAGAACCCTGAGAAGAAGCTAATGAAGATGTCTATATCTTCAAGGGCAAAAACTATGGGTAAGCAAAGACCAACTGTTCCCAGCACTTACAATGCTAAAGCCTACCAATCCAAAGGTAAAGGGAAACCAGTTGTAGCTTCTAAATCTCAGGCCAAGACACAAGAGACAAAGGATCTCCCTTTTAAGAAAGGGAGTAATGTCTATGTGTCACGTTATCCGGACTGGAGATGGTCCAACCGGACTAACGTTGAGGGGGAAGAATTCGAAGCACCAAAGAGGCCGCTTCGAACTCCCAAGGTTACTCAAGCGAGTCGGGGTCAAAACCCTAGTTGGACCGCTTTGAGAAAACCTAGCGAGCCGCTTCGTCAGACTGTAAAACCTAAGTCAGTCTCTAAGCCCGTAGCTAATCCGAAGCGAGTCGCTTCAGGATACAAGCCAAAGGGTAAGAGCATGGGTATGCCTCAAGCGAGCCGCTACCCCTTTTGCACACACTACTGCACGTGTGAAGCTGCTTTAAGGCAGAAGTCATAGTTTTCAAAGGTCGAGAAACCCAAAGCACAAGCTACCTTTCAAAAGAAAGTGAAGCAAGTGTGGGTACCTAAGGGAACTAACCTGCAAGGACCCAAACTGATTTGGGTACCAAAATCTGTCTAATTGCAGGTGAGCGCCGTGGATCCCATGCCAAGTGAGGGTCAACAAATCTGGTACTTGGACAGTGGATGTTCAAGACACATGACCGGCATGAGAGCTCTACTTCACGACTACATAGAGAAGAAGGGTCCACACGTCACTTTTGGTGATAACTCTCGAGGAAGAACCAAAGGGTACGGCGCTCTGAGAGTCGTAAAGCTCACAATTGAAGAAGTCTCCTACGTGGAAGGACTCAAGCACAACTTGCTATCCATTTCACAATTTTGTGACAAAGGATACAAGGTGGAATTTATTTCCAACAAGTGCATTGTAAAGAGCAAGCTCACTGCCCAGATTGTGCTAACTGGAGTAAGACAAAGGAACGTCTATATAGCACAATGGGAAAGCTGCAAAGAGGAGACGTGCTTAGTAGCAAGGAGTGCTACAGAAATAGGATGGCTATGGCACAGACGCTTGAACCATCTCAACTTCAAAGCCATAAACCGTTTAGCTCGAAAGGGTTTGGTGCAAGGCATACCAAATGAAGTCTTCATCAAAAACCATCCATGCTCACCATGCCAACTAGGGAAGCAGACGAAGAAGCACTTCGCCAGTCGAAGAAGCTTCATCAAAACGAGTGCTCGAGCTACTTCATATGGATCTGTTTGGTCCAGTCACTCCAGTTAGTGTGAATGGAAGGAAGTACACTCTAGTTGTAGTCGACGACTTCTCTCGCTACACTTGGGTTGTATTTCTCTTCAGCAAGAAGGAGACACTGACCAAGCTGCCACAACTGCTCAAGCGATTGGCTATGGAGAAGAATCAAGCGATTGTAACCATCCGCTCCGACAAAGGCACAAAATTCTTGAACTCTACCATTGAAGCTTACTGCACGGAGCCTGGCATAGCGCATCAGACTTCCTCAGCACGCACACCTCAGCAGAATGGAGTTGCTGAAAGAAGGAATCGGATCATCAAAGAAGCCGTTCGAACCATGATTGCTGACTCGAAGCTTCCGATGAAGTATTGGGCTGAAGCTGCCAATATGGCGTGTTACACGCAGAACCGGATGCTTCTCTGTAAACGGCACGACAAAACACCATATGAATTATGGACAGGGAGAATTCCTAACATATCTTATTTCCATATCTTTGGTTGTAGGGTCTTCATCCATGACAATGGGAAGTCGCAGTTGAAAGCCTTTGAAAGAAAAGCTGATGAAGGAATATTCTTAGGATATTCTACATCAAGCAAAGCCTATAGGGTGTTCAACTGTAAAACCCTAATCATGGAGGAATCACCCCATGTCGTATTTGATGAGTCTTCTTTGAGTCTTCCACAGGAACAGGTTCAATCTAAGGAAGGAAAGACAAGCGAGGAACCCATCAATTCATTAACATGGGACATGCTTGAGGATGATGAAGAAATCAAGAACTCAGGTGAGCCAATTGTCCCAGGAAAAGATGAAGCTGCCCCCAAGATTCCTGAAGCGAGTGCAGGCCAAGCATCCAATCCAGTAGCTACAGAAGGTGAAGCGAGCGACCAAGAAGAAGATGAAGATGAAGCTGGCGGATCCAAGCATGCATGGCTCAAGAATCACTCACCAAGTCAAATCATTGGAGATCCAACCAAGGGTGTAGTGACCAGAAGTCAAGTGTTTGGAGAAAGTGCCATGTTCAGTTGCTTTCTCTCAAACATTGAGCCGTCATGCGTGGAAGAAGCCCTAGCCGATTCAAATTGGATGATCGCCATGCAGGAAGAGCTGAATCAATTCACCAGAAACGACGTAAGGTATCTCGTGGATCGTCCCAAATTTCAGCACGTGATTGGCACCAAGTGGGTGTTCAAGAACAAGACGGACGAGGACCACAACGTTGTGAGAAACAAGGCGCGTCTCGTTGCCAAGGGCTACTGTCAAGAGGAAGGAATCGATTTCGATGAGACCTTCGCTCCAGTGGCACGGCTTGAAGCAATCAGACTATTTCTAGCCTATACAGCGGCCAAGAAATTCAAAGTCTATCAGATGGATGTGAAGAGTGCGTTCCTCAACGGCGAATTGAAGGAAGAAGTATATGTGGAGCAGCCACCGGGTTTCGAGTCAGGAGATAAGGTGTATCGATTAAAGAAAGCCCTATATGGATTGAAGCAAGCTCCCAGAGCTTGGTATGATACCCTTTCTCAATTCCTAGTGGATAATGGATTCCACAAAGGAAAGATAGATCGAACCCTATTCACCATCAATCATGGAGATGATATGCTATGGGTTCAGATCTACGTAGACGACATTATATTTGGGTCACCAAACCAGTCGCTTAGCGAGAAGTTTGGAGAGCTTATGAAGACCAAATATGAGATTTCAATGATTGGCTTGATGAGCTGCTTTCTAGGTCTTCAATTGAAGCAGCAGGATGATGGCATCTTCATCAATCAAGCTAAGTATACTCGAGATATGCTTGCCAAGTTCGGTGTTCAGCATGCCAAAGCTGTGAAGATTCCAATGAACACGAACTGGAAGATGGAGCCAGACATAGATGGGAAGAATTTGGATGCTACAGACTACCGAGCCTTGATCGGATCCCTTCTATATCTCACTGCAAGTAGGCCGGATATAGCTTTTGCAGTTGGAGTCTGTGCTCGCTTCCAAAGTAATCCCAAGCACAGCCATCTTGAAGCTGCCAAGAGAATTCTTCGATATTTTAAGGGCACTGTCAACATGGGGCTGTGGTATCCAACGGAGGATAATTTGGAGCTCACTGGATACTCAGACGCTGACTATGGAGGGTGCCGAATTGATAGGAAATCAACTACGGGCACTTGTCAGTTCTTGGGAAGCAAGCTGATCTCATGGTTTTCGAAGAAGCAGACGAGTGTAACTACTTCAACGACTGAAGTCGAATATACGGCCGCTGGAAGCTGCTGTTCTCAAATTCTATGGCTTCGTCAGCAGTTGAAGGACTACAATGTTGAAGCAAATTAAATTCCTATATTCTGCGACAACAACAGTGCGATCTGCATCTCTCAAAATCCAGTGCTTCACACCAGATGCAAGCACGTGGAAATCCGACATCACTTCATTCGTGATCATGTCGAGAAGAAGGATATCAAGCTCGAGAAAATTCATACCGATCTCCAGCGAGCAGATATTCTCACCAAGCCTCTAGCTGAGTCTCGTTTCAATCAGCTATGCATGGAATTAGGGTTGCTAGACCCTGGTGAAGAATGCTAGATCCAGGATGCACGAAGGAGTGGTCGCTAGTTTTTCGTAGCATCACTCGCTTCGGATCTTCACCAACTCAAGCGAGTCACTTCAAAATTCCACTCGCTTGAAGAAGGAGAAATAAGGTGGAGTAAGGTGGAGTGTTGGAAGATGTTCCCTACCCGCTTACAGGAATTGTTAAGCCATTGGTTAAGGGGGAACTATTGTTTGCTCTCGGAGCAAGCTACTTCCAAAGCGAGCAAGGAAGCTGCTACCTAGCCTAGGATTCCTAGCGAGTGGGTATAAACACTCGCAAGTGCCGTTTCTAGTAACGGTTGTGGGGTCTTGTATCGGGCCTTCCCACTTAAAAATGGTGAAAGCTTAGGCAGGGCTGGCACCTAGACCTTGTGTCCTCTTCCCATCTTTCCGCCGAAGAGGAGCAAGTCTTCTCATCTCCTTCATCGTGGATAAATGTCCATTCCTTACTCACTCTTCACTGAGTTGAGCTGCCGGATGTCTATCCACTCCTCCCCCACTTTGAATTTTGCATCGCCTCAATTTGCCCCACCTTGGGTCAAAGCGAGTCGATTGCAAGTTCATTCTGTAGCTTATAGGAGGAAGCTTGAAGGTTTACCTTTTTCTACAAAAGGTTGCAGGGCTGGTGACATGCTTCTGCGTAAAATACGAGATTGTCTTGTCAGAGCATTCTCATTGTCATCCTGTCCATTTCTGCTCTGAGATAAGGACTTGTACTCATCCCCCATTCGTCGTGAATAGTAAGCTTGTGTACTATATTCATTCTCTCCCCCATTCACTTCGATGGAGGACTCTCTAATTCGTAGAGGAAGATGAATGCCATGAAGATGAATGCCAAGAAGATGAAGTACTCTACAGGTGGTATCAACAAGCTTCAAATGAATTCATCAACAAGTGGTTTCAACAAATGAAGTCCAAATCAAAAGAAGTCTTCAATAAGTGGTATCAATCTCCTACGAAGTGAGATTGACTGGTAAGCATTTCAATTTTAAGTACAGTAAGTGAGCCGAAGCGTGCTAGAAACCTTCACTTACTATGTGGAAAATATGAAATGAATCTGACACAAATACAAAGAGGAAAACATTCTTGTTTATCCTCGAAGTATGTAAGTCAGAAACATTTTAAATTAAGCAAAGAAATTTCATTTCTTATTCCAGTCACTACACATGATGAAGCGAGTGCCACGTCACTCAAGCAAGTCATCGCAAGCGAGTGCGGAGCAGTCACGCCAAGCGAGTACTTCGCAAGCGAGTAGAAGCCAAACGGTTACTCTCGTAGCAAGCGGGTACGAAGCGAAGCGTATGAGCTGTCAGCACTCGAGTGCAGATTTTCACTTTTTACTTTAGCATTTAATGCAGCGGCGCGTAGAAAGAGGAATGACAGGCGCGTGCACGTCAAGCCGAGAAAAGCGGGAAAGTCGCCCTCAATCCAGCCGTCGAATCTGAACAGTTTTTAAATCTCAACCGCTGGATTGACGCCTATTGGAGAAACGAATCAAAAGATGCCGCGTGGCAACGCCAAGTCAAGTTGGCGGTTCACTTTTCCTGTGATGACGCCGGACACATCAGATCCATCACCGAAGGTCCGCCGCCTCCGCACAGGATCTTCGAAGATATTACTGTCTTGCCCCTGCCTCGTCAGCGGAACCCTAGTTCTATATATATGAAACGCCGAAGACCTGCAGAAAAATTCACAACTCTCAAAAATTGCCATTTTTGTGAAATCTCTACACCTCTGCAAATTCACGTAGCCAAAAACCCCTCAAAATCTCAAACTTTTCTCAAATCCCTCTACAAATTAACCATGGGAAAGAAGGAGAAGACCGAAACGATGGAGGATTTTCTGAAAACCCTTAACGACAACATCAACGTAGAACCACACCTCGACGAGGATGTGGTAATGCAGAACGGTTTCTTCCACAGGGCTGTGACCACGGCCGGCCTGTGGAAGTTCGTAACGGCAAAGCCACAACGGATTCTGGCCAAGGCCGTCGCCGAGATTCTCTTGAATCTCAAAGAAGGAGAAGAATCGTCAACCTTCACTCATCCACAGAGAGGAACGCCGGTGGAGATCGAGCTAAGCAGAATAGCCCGTGTGTTCGATCTGCCGATGGTCGGACCAGTTTCTCTGTCAGAACATGGTATGTCAACCCAAGTGGAGTACGCCCGATTTGCCAAACGGAGAGGCGTGAAGTTTGGAAATCCAAAACTGAGCAACATCAGGAATGATTTGGCGGCTCCGTTCAACCTGATCTGCGAGCTATACACAAAGTCTGTACTGTGTGGAGTTGGTTTGCTGAGCCAACTATCAGACACCAAGATCTACGCCACCTCTATCATTGTTGATAGCTTGATAGGGACAAGCTTCAACTGGCACCGCTGGTTCATCAACCAGATACATGAAGTCGCGGATGATTTCAAGTACGAGGAGGGAAGTACCAGTGAAATCGTTCGCAAGGGAAAATTGAAGTTTTTCTCCAGAATCTCCTACGCTCTGGAGACGCTGTTCGAGAACATGCGGTGGTCAGGCAAGAGGGATACGACACCGTACAAGAAAAACACCATCTATTTTGATTCGTGGAAAACAGAGAAGATCCCGATGGACCGGGATTGCATCAATGTGATTGTCCTCCCTTCCGCTCCAGTCGCTGAATCCTGTAGCGAGGCGGAAGAGGAAGTCCAAGCTCCTTCACCATCGAAGCGAGTGTCGAGGAAAGCGAGGTCAAGACGACCACAAAGATTGAGAAGCGTCACCACAATAATCGAGACGAGCGAGGCTGAGGAGCAGCCGCTCGAGAAGCAAGCTGAAGAACAACAACCCCAACCCTCACCAGAAAAAGTGCTACCCCATCCCTCACCATCCATAGTCCAAACACCCCCTACCCATACTCAAATCCAACCAACCACCCAAATACCTAACTCCCACAGGAATCTTCATCATCCTTCCAGATTCCTAACATTCCATTCTTGGGCACCGATCTCACCGATGCCTTCAAACTCTACACCATCCCACCCAATTCTCAAACAGAAACCTCCCAACTTCAATCTACTCAACCTGAAGCTACTAAAGCTTCCACCCCCAGTTCTCCATCGTCATCAGCCGAAAGCGCTGATACCGCCCAAACAGCCAAAACAGCCAAAACCATCCCCTCTGCCATCCCTGGAACTCCCCAATCTCCGACCGAGGAAGAGAAGATCCTAGAACGGTATGATAAGGATCGAGAGAAAGCGGCCGAGATCATCCGTGATCGCTACCCCTCCGTGAAGATGTCAGAGGACTTCTTCACCAGCGCTGTAGACTTCCTCACGTACATCAAGTACAGAGGAACAGAGTACTACAAAATCTTCAACTTGCGCAGAGCAATGAAGGAGGAAGTGATCGAGGCCAAGGAGATAGAGGCTCTCACATTTGTCGGAGTTGATGGATTCCACACCTTCATCAATGAGGTCAACTACTGGGATGTGCTTGACGCAAGGGTGAAGAAGGAGTACCCTGATGCGCCCATTCCAGGACGTGAGCCTTCACAACATGAACTCCGATTAATCAAGGAGCATGAAGCCGAAGTAGGAGTGAAAGAGGCGGTGATCTCGAATCTGCAGAGTGAGATCACCAAGAAAGATGATGAGCTGACAACGAAGGTGTTAGAGGTCAGCAAGCTGCGTGAAGAGTCTGATAGGAGGAAGAAGGAACTCGAGGAGAAAGTAGAGGAAAAAGCCAAGCTTGTGGAGGAGAAGGCAAGCTTGGTAGAGGAGAAATTGAAACTAGTAGAGGAGTTAGAAAGGAGTAACAAGGAAATCAAAAAATCCCTAGATGCTGAGAGGAGCAGGCTTAGGGATGTAAACATGAAGATGGTGGAAGTGAGTGGAGAGAAGAAGAAGTTAGAGGAGGAGTTGGAGAAAGTGAAGAGAGAGATGGAGACAGAGAAGGAGGAGAAGAGGAATATGAGGAGTAAGTACAGGGAAAACATCAACAAAGCAACTGGGAATGTTGAAAAGATGGAGAAGCAGATCTCCAACAATGAAGAAAAGATAAGGAAGCTGGAAAGTGAGCTGACGAGAGCTAAACTGAAAACCCTCGGTCTTGAGAAAGAGATTGAGATCCTCAAGAGCAAGCTTGACGAAGCAAATGCTGAGTTGAAGATCCGGAGGAAAGCAGGCCTCGATGTAGCTCTCAAGCAGGCTCAGCTTGCTAACGATATTGAAAAGGCACAGAAGAAGGCAGAAGAGTTTGCTATTCGAATGGCTGGAGCTGCCCAAGTCTACGTGACTTTGAAGCAAAAGCAGAATACTGTTGCTACTGCTCAAGCGGAGTTGGAAGCATCACAACAATTCTTCAACCTCAAACTGCAGGAAGAGCGCAAGCTAATCCGTGCAGATATAGAAGCTGAATTGGATGCTCGGTTCAGAAATGTTGAGTCCTTGGAGAACTTGATGCGTTCAGTAAAGGAGAGAGAAGATCAGTGCAAATATCTTCTTGAAGAAATCTCTTTAAAGACGGCAGAGCTCGTCCTCTCCCAGGAAAATGTGTTTGCAGCACGATCAGAAAAGATGCTTCATGATGTGCTAAGCAAGCTGACAAACATCCACCAATCCATCAGCGGAGCGGTGATTACATCCACCCCTGGCAGTCTTGATGATGCCAAAAAGGGGAAAATCATTGAGAGAGCAATCATTCAATCTAGAGAAGTTGGAGGATCGAGCAGTGAAGGAAGAGCGATCGAAGCCAATGGCTTGATTGCAGGAGGAACTAAAGTTGGAGGAACTGGAGGTGTAGGAAGTAGCGCAGTGGAGGAAGTGGTCGATGAAGCGAGAGCCGAGCTAGCCAGGATAAAGGGCAAAGGAAAGGTAACGGAGGAGCCCCGCTTACCGTTGGCCGGAAAACTTCTAGGCTCCTCAATCGCCAGTCATCCCGCTGTTCCTTTAACCAAGGAACAGAAGGAACAACAGATTGCAGCAGATGCGGCCCTGGCCCGCACTATGGAGATAGAATTCGAGCTTGAAAGAGCTGGCACTCAAGCAGGCGCATCCTCACAAGTGCCCGCTTCGGCATCTGTCCCTGCTGCAACACAGGCACTCATTTAAGCTCCCGCCGGAACTATTACAGCCAGTGTAGCTGCCACTCAAATGCCACCACCACCACCTCCAGCTCCGAAAGCGCCTTTGAAGCGATCAACGCCTGAAACAAGGGAAGATGACCCTGCTGCCAAACGTCAAAAGATGCAGCAAGTGGTCAAAGAGAAGGCTAGTCGCTTCGAGAAGAGGCAGAAAAAGAAGGAAGAAAAGAAGAGGAGAAAGGAGAAGGATGAGGAGGTAAAAGCGAAAAGGCTGAGGAAGCTGGATGAACGGGTCGAGTCTCTCTGGAATGAAGAAAGACTCATCCAATCCGCCATCGCACGCAGTGCCCTGATTCCTCATACGCCTGAAGAATCTGAAGCCGTCCAACTCCAAGCCTGGATAGAAACTGGCAAAGTAACATTGAAGGAGATGATCGAATCCGGTCGCTATCCACCCGAAGAGCATGACTTCATTTGGAAGCGGGTGAATGATATGAGTCCCAAGTGGAGCAGTGACGCCAGTGCTCAATTCAACTCCATCATGAAGAAATGAAGAGCAGGACGGAGGAGGAGCTGGCAACTCGGAGAGATCATCATCCCGACTCAAGGCAAATCAAGGACTTCATTCCGAGAGACCTCCTCGACAGTTGGCTGATTCTGAAAGACAAATTCATCAAGGCATACTACTGGTGGCAGGTAGTGCCTTACCAAGACAAGTGCTCGCGGATGGAAGCTCTCAACAACTTCCTGCGTCATTACAACGAGAGATTGCGGCGGAAGATCTTTACTTTGGCAGAGGAAGCAAAGCCCCTACCTCTCATCGTCAAAGTGCCAGCAGTAAAAGAATTTCCCATGCACCTTCTACAAGATATTCCCAACAGAAGGGTAATTGATGCAGAAGTTGATGAAGCTCTTAGATTGGAGCGAAAGTGGAGAGAAAATCAATTCAACATCAGGACGATGGAGCCGAATGTCATGTCAGCCTACTTCATGAAAGAGGAGAAGAAAGAGGAAAAGAAGGATGAGGAGAAGGAGGAGGAGAGAGAGAAGATGGAAGAACCGTGATGAAACTGCAGGAAACCTTTGAGTTTCAAGTTTCATATTTGTTTTGATGAACTGATTGTTCATTTATCCAAACTTCAATTTCTGTCAAATTACGTCATTTACCTGCTTTGTGAATGACTTTATCCTTTTGCTACAAACTCAATAAATCTAACCGAAAAAAAAGGGGGGAAAGAAACTTAAAAGAAAATTACAAACGAAGCTGCAAAGGAAGCAGTCGCTTGAAGTTCTTTCCACGGTTAGATAGACTAGATTTCAATAATCTAAAGTCTTTGGGTTTTGGCATCATCAAAAAGGGGGAAATTGTTGGGAATTGTTAAGAACAAAGTGTTAAGGAAGAACTCCTATAGGACACTTCGAAGTGAACCAAGTATGTGTTTTGATTTGATCCCAAAACCCCAAGTGTTCTATTCCCAAGCGACCCTATTTGATGTAGAAATTAGGTTAGAAAATTTTTCTAAGCCTACTCTGTTAGGATGGCTTTATTTTGCTTAAGTTTTAGACTGTAGAAAAAATTCCAAGTGAAGGCCACTCTCTTGAGTGTGTTTTTCAATCGAAGCAAGTCTATCCAGCTGAAGTGAAGCGTACCGAATCAAAGCGAAGCGAGCGCTACAGTGGAATCGAAGCGAGTCCAACAAAGCAAAGCGAAGCGAGAGCTACAGTGAAAAGCCGAAGCGAGTCAACGAGGGTCAACACTTACTAAAGCAGTCACTTCGGGAACTCACTTCCCAAGTACTCGCTACATAGTGACCTTGAAGCGACTCGATTCGAAGCGGACGCTACAACTTCAAAGCGAAGCGAGCCATCACCTACCAGAAAGCGACAGCACAACTCCCACCCATATTTTGAACTCCAGTCAGCAACGAGATCATCGCATTTATTACAAGATCTCCACGTGTCACAAGCGGAGTAGTGAAGAGGAGTTGACTGCCAGGCGACAGGGCGCCGCTACAGTACTGGCTCGCTCCAGTTACTGTTAAGTTTGTAACTTAGCCATTTTCGGCAAAGAGACAAACTGCGCACCTGCAAAAGCAACTGCCTGCGCAAAGTACTGTCGAGAGGAGGAGGGACAAGGCCACCAACCAAGCAACGGATCCCAGCCATCTCTCCGCCTATAAATAGTGAAGGATCACAACGTGAAGATATAGAACACTACTTGAGCATTCGAGCGCCCACAGCAAACAAGCACTCCCAAGCCTTTGAGCAAATCTTCGAGTCTTTGTTTTCAAGTGTTCTCCGAGTTTCCAGTTCATCAGAACTCGTCTTCACAACCTTCACACTTAGAGTCTAAGCCCACTTCAAATATCCAAGCTTAGAAGAAGAGCTCTAGCCATCTTTGCACTTATTGTAAAGAGCTCTTCATAGTGTGTCCGTCAACCAAAAACCCTAAACTCTGTCTGTTAGGTTTTTGAGTCGTCGTTAGGTTGTCTCGATCCAAGGCTCTTCTTTCATCGATTGAAGAAGCCTCGATCATAGAGTTTAGATCCAAGCTTGCACCTACATCGTTTGTGTGAAGCTCGATCGAAGCTAGGCTGTAAGGAGAGCCCGTAATCTCCCTGTCTATGTTTGACTGAAGTAAGTGAAGCTTCCACTCTTGTCTAGGTTTGAGTAGTGAACCCGCAATCACTACGTCTGTCGTTGGATCCAGGCGAGTGAAGCCCGATCTCGACCAGGTTTTTGAAGGACCCGTAACCTTCAAGTTCTTGAGTGAAGAGAACAGTTGCCGTCGTGCAACAAGTGGACGTAGGAGCCTTAACTCCGAACCACTATAAATCTTTGTGTCGTATCTCTAACCCTAAACTCTTTACTTTGATTATTCATTGCATATTGCATCTAAACAAACGTAATCTGGAATTTTAATTACTTAGGAAAAGATTATAGCTCACCGAATTCCGCACAAGAGTAAAGTCTCACTCATGATCAAGCTCTAAGCTTAGGTCAAGAGATTGTTGATTGCTTTAGATCTAGCTCTCGGCTAGGTCTTAGTATTTCTACGAGCACTTTACTTCATACTCTGAGTTAAGGAATTTGAAGTTGAAAAACTTCAAAATACGCATTCACCCCCCTTCTACGTATTTTTCCTATAACAAACCGGGACCAACACCTTCACATACTTAAAGTCCTAGGCAATCTCATGGATCTGATTGTAGAACCAGCCATGCCAGTTGAACTTTGTGCCTGTTAGGCTGTCGACGATGACGGTGGTGGCAAAGAGCTTGGTTTCTGAAAGCTGGCCCAAATTCCCGACGTAGCATGCGACGCCCTTTGAAAAGAGCTCGCAGATGTGATTGAATGGGGCCTTAAGATCAGATCTTATGCTGACTTCCTTGTAATTGGGCTCTGCTCCTTCGACGGCAAATCGAGCATATTCCACACCGGCCGATAACTCCAACTCTAAGAGTGAGTTCGCACCAACTTCCGGCAGGTTGAATTTTCCGGCGATGGCGCTCAAGCTTACTTCCACTGGCTTTCCGCTCTCCGGGTCGGAGAATGTTGAAGAGGTTTCTCCTTCCCTGAGATTCAGTAGAATCTCGGCAACCGCTTTGCTCAATATCTTCGTCGGCACCGCAGTAACAAATTTCCACAAGCCGGCCGTGGTCACGGCCTTGCGGAAAAATCCTTCCTTATCGACGACTTTTGGGTCGAGATGAGGCTCGACGTTGATGTGGTCGTCCACTCCGGTGAGAAACTTCTTCATCGTTTCAGTCTTTTGCTTCTTACCCACGGTGAGAAATTTGAGAGTTTTGATCGGAGTTTAAAGGACGAAAATGGGTTGAGACTCGTGAGTTGCAGTAGTTTGCAGATCTTGCACGAGAATGGCAAATATGGAGAGTTGTGAAAGGTTTTGCAGTTCTGCAACGATGTCCTTATATAGAGGCAGGGTTCGGCTTATGTGGCAGGGGCAAGACAGTTATATCGCCGAGGATCCTGTTTGTATACGGCGGCCAACGGCGAAGTGATTGACGCGTCCGGCGTCATCACAGTAAAAAGTGAACCGTCAAGTTGACTTGGCGCTCCATGTGGCCTGCTGTAATTCGTCTCTTTATACGACGTTAGATCCAACGGTTATAAATCAGGGAGTGTTTGGATTTGATGGCTGGATTTTGTCCGTCTTTTCCCGCTTCGAATTCAAAGTGCATTGCACGCGCCCGTTATTTTCGACTGTACGTGAATCTGCATTGAATGCAAAGTAAAAAGTAAAATTTGCACTCGAGTGCAGAATGCTCATACTCGCTTCGTACTCGCTCGCTTTGAGTTTGGCCGCTTGGCTTTCACTCGCTTGCGAAGTACTCGCTTGAGTGATTGTTCTGCACTTGCTTGCGATGGCTAGCTTTGAGTGTCGTAGCACTCGCTTGGCCATCTGAAGCGACTTGAATAAGAAATGAAATTTCTTTAACATTATTTAAAATGTTTCTGACTTACATACTTCGAGGATAAACAAGAATGTTTTCCTCTTTATATTTGTGTCAGATTCATTTATATTTTCCACATAGTAAGTGAAGGTTTCTAGCACGCTTCACATCACTTAGTGTACTTTAAATTGAACCACTTACCGGTCAATCTCACTTCGTAGGAGATTGATACCACTTATTGAAGTCACTTGATGAAGTTGCTTGACACCATTTGTTGAATTCTTTTGATGGATCTGACTTCAAGCTTCGACTTCACGGCATTCATCTTTTCCATCTTCCTCTACGAATTAGAGACTCCTCCATCGAAGGAATGAAGGGGAGAATGAATAATGTACACAAGCTTACTACAACCCAGAGGGGAGCTTCACGTAAGTGTACTTATTCACGATGAATGGGAGATGAGTACAAGTCCTTATTTCAGAGAGGAATAGGACAGGATGACAATGAGAATGCTCTGACAAGACAATCTCGTATTTTACACAAAGACATGTCACCAGTCATGCAACCTTTTCAAGTAAAAGGTAACTCTTCAAGCTTCCTCCTACAAGCTACAGAATGAATTTGCAATCGACTCGCTTGACCCAGATTAGGGTTAATTGAAGCGATGCAAAATTCAAGGTGGGGGATGAATGGATAGACATTTGGCAGCTCAACTCAATGAAGAGTGAGTAAAGAATGAATATTTATCCACGATGAAGAAGATGAGAGGACTTGCTCCTCTTCAGCGGAAAGATGGGAAGAGGACGCAACTAGGTGCCAGCCCTGCCTAAGCTTTCACCATTTTTACGTGGGAAGGCCCGATACAAGACCCCACAACCGTTACTAGAAAAGGCACTTGTGAGTGTTTATACCCACTCGCTAGGAATCCTTAGGCTAGGTAGCATCTTTCCTTGCTCGCTTTGGAAGTAGCTTGCTCCGAGAGCAAACAATAGTTCCCCCTTAACCAATGGCTTAACAATTCCTGTAAGCGGGTAGGGAACGTCTTCCAACACTCCACCTTTCTCCACCTTATTTCTCCTTCTTCAAGCGAGTGGAATTTTGAAGTGACTCGCTTGAGTTGGTGAAGATCCGAAGCGAGTGACGCTCAAAGGACAAGCGACCACTCCTCGTGCATCCTGGAACTAGCACTCTTCACCAGGGTCTAGCAACCCTAATTCCATGCATAGCTGATTGAAACGAGACTCAGCTAGAGGCTTAGTGAGGATATATGCTCGCGGGAGATTGGTATGGATTTTCTCGAGCTTGATATCCTTTTTTTCGACATGATCACGAATGAAGTGATGTCGGATTTCCAGGTGCTTGCATCTGGTGTGAAGCACTGGATTCTGCGAGATGCATATTGCACTGTTGTTGTCGCAGAATATTGGGATCTCATTAGTTTCAACTTTGTAGTCCTTCAACTGCTGACGAAGCCATAGAATTTGAGAACAGCAGCTTCCAGCAGCTATATATTCAGCTTCAGTCGTTGAAGTAGCTACACTTGTTTGCTTCTTCGAGAACCATGAGATCAGCTTGCTTCCCAAGAATTGACAAGTGCCCGAAGTTGATTTCCTATCAATTCGGCATCCTCCATAGTCAGCATCTGAATATCCAGTGAGCTCCAACCACAGCCCCATATTGACAGTGCCCTTCAAATATCGAAGAATTCTTTTGGCAGCTTCAAGATGGCTGTGCTTGGGATTGCTTTGGAAGCGAGCACATACTCCAACTGCAAAGGCAATATCCGGCCTACTTGCAGTGAGATATAGAAGGGATCCGATCAAGGCTCGGTAGTCTGTAGCATCCACAGACTTCCCATCTAGGTCTGGCTCCATCTTCCAGTTGGTGTTCATTGGAATCTTCACAGCTTTGGCATGTTGAACACCGAACTTGGCAAGCATATCTCTGGTATACTTAGCTTGATTGATGAAGATTTCATCATTCTGCTGCTTCACTTGAAGACCTAGAAAGCAGCTCATCAAGCCAATCATCGACATTTCATATTTTGTTTTCATAAGCTCTCCAAACTTCTCGAGCGACTGGTTTGGTGACCCAAACATGATGTCGTCCACGTAGATCTGAACCCACAGCATATCCTCTCCATGGTTGATGGTGAATAGGGTTCGATCTATCTTTCCTTTGTGGAATCCATTATCCACTAGGAATTGGGATAGGGTATCATACCAAGCTCTGGGAGCTTGCTTCAACCAGTATAGGGCTTTCTTCAATCGATACACCTTATCTCCTTGCTCGAAACCCGGTGGGTGCTCCACATATACTTCTTCCTTCAATTCACCATTGAGAAACACGCTCTTAACATCCATCTGATAGACTTTGAATTTCTTGGCCGCTGCATACGCAAGAAATAATCTGATCGCTTCAAGTCGTGCCACTGGAGCGAAGGTCTCATCAAAGTCGATTCCTTCCTCTTGGCAGTAGCCCTTATCGACGAGTCGCGCCTTGTTTCTCACAATGTTGTGGTCCTCGTCCGTCTTGTTCTTGAACACCCACTTGGTGCCAATAACATGCTGGAATTTGGGACGATCCACGAGGTACCATACGTCGTTTTTGGTGAACTGATTCAGCTCCTCTTGCATGGCGATCACCCAATTGGAATCAGCTAGGGCTTCCTCCACGCTTGATGGCTCAATGTTTGAGAGAAAGCAACTGAACATGGCACTTTCTCCAAACACTTGAATTCTGGTCACTACACCCTTGGATGGATCTCCGATGATCTGGCTTGGTGAGTGATCCTTGAGCCACGCTCGCTTGGATCCGCCAGCTTCATCTTCATCTTCTTCCTGGTCGCTTGCTTCTCCTTCTGAAGCGACTGGAATGGGTGCTTGGCTTGCACTCGCTTCAGGAGCCTTGGGGGCAGCTTCAACCTTTCCTTGGACAATCTGCTCGCTTGAGTCCTTGATTTCCTCATCATCTTCAAGCATGTCCCGAGTCAGTGAGTTGATGGGTTCCTTGCTTGACTTTCCTTCTCTTGATTGAACCTGTTCCTGTGGAAGACTCAAAGAAGATTCATCAAATACGACATGGGGTTATTCCTCCACAATTAGGGTTTTACAATTGAATACCCTCTAAGCTTTGCTTGATGTAGAATATCCTAAGAATATTCCTTCATCAGCTTTGCTTTCAAATGCTTTCAAATGTGACTTCCCATTATCATGGATGAAGACCCTACAACCAAAAATATGGAAATAAGATATGTTAGGAATTCTCCCTGTCCATATTTCATATGGTGTCTTGTCGTGTCGTTTATTGAGAAGCGTCCAATTCTACGCGTAGCATGCTGTATTGGCAGCTTCAGCCCAATATTTCATCGGAAGCTTCGAGTCAGCAATCATGGTTCGAACGGCTTCTTTGATGATTCAGTTCCTTCTTTCAGCAACTCCATTCTGCTGAGGTGTGCGTGCTGCGGATGTTTGATGTGCAATACCATGCTCCGTGCAGTATGCTTCAAAGGTTGTGTTTAGAAACTCAGTGCCTTTGTCGGAGCGGATGGTGGCAATCGCTTGGTTCTTCTCCACAGCTAGTCGCTTGAGCAGTTGTGGAAGCTTGGCCAGTGTCTCCTTCTTGCTAAAGAGAAATACGACCCAAGTGTAGCGAGAGAAGTCGTCGACTACAACTAGAGTGTATTTTCTTAAATTTACACTAACTAGAGTGACTGGACCAAACAAATCCATATGAAGTAGCTCGAGCACTCGCTTGGATGAAGCCTCTTCAAGGCTCGCGAAGTGCTTCTTCGTCTGCTTCCCTCGTTGGCATGGTGAGCATGGATGGTCTTTGACAAAGACTTTATTTGGTATGCCTTGCACCAAGCCTTTACGAGCTATGCGATTGATAGTCTTGAAGTTGAGATGGTTCAAGCGTCGGTGCCATAGCCATCCTATTTCTTTAGCACTCCTTGCAACTAAGCATGTCTCCTCTTTGCAGCTGTCCCATTGTGCTATGTAGACATTCCTTTGTCTAATTCCAGTGAGCACAATCTGGGACGTGAGCTTGCTCTTTACAATGCACTTGTTGGAAATAAATTCCACCTTGTATCCTTTATCACAGAATTGTGAGATGGATAGCAAGTTGTGCTTTAGTCCTTCCACGTAGGAGACTTCTTCAATCTTGATCTTCCCGATCTTCAGTGCGCCGTATCCTTTAGTGCTTCCTCGAGAGTTGTCACCAAAGGTTACGTGTGGACCCTTCTTCTCAACGTAGTCTTGAAGTTGAGCTTTCATGCCGGTCATGTGTCTTGAACATCCACTGTCCAAGTACCAGATTTGTTGACCCTCACTTGGCACGGGATCCACGGCGCTCACCTGCAATTAGACAGATTTTGGTACCCAAATCAGTTTGGGTCCTTGTAGGTTAGTTCCCTTAGGTACCCACACTTGCTTCACTCTCTTTTGAGAGGTAGCTTGTGTCTTGGGTTTCTCGACCTTTGAAAACTGTGAGTTCTGCCTTGAAGTAGCTTCACACGTGCAACAGTGTGTGCAGGAGGGGTAGCGGCTCGCTTGAGGCATACCTATGCTCTTACCCACTTGCTTGTATCCTGAAGCGACTCGCTTCGGATTAGCTACAGGCTTAGAGACTGACTTAGGGTTTACAGTCTTTCGAAGAGGCTCGCTTGGTTTCTTCGAAGCGGTCAAACTAGGGTTTTGACCCCGACTCGCTTGAGAAACCTTAGGAATCTGAAGCAACCTCTTGGGTGCTTCAAGTACTTCCCCCTCAACGTTAGTCCGGTTGGACCATCTCCAGTCCGGATAACTTGACACATAGACATAACTCCTTTTCTTGAAAGGGAGATCCTTTGTCTCTGGTATCTTGGTCTGAGACTTAGAAGCTACAACTGATTTCCCTTTACCTTTGAATTGGTAAGATTTAGCATTGTGAGTGCTGGGGACAGTTGTTCTTTGCTTGCCCTTAGATTCTGCCCTTGAAGATATAGACATCTTCATTGGCTTCTTCTTAGGGTTCTCAGCCACTTGGCTTTATCTTTGTTAGTGGTTACTTTGGAGGCAGTGGGCACATCCAAAGGAACTGATGGTGTTGTGATTGAAGCACCAACAAAGAAAGTCGGCTTGGAAGGTCCACCCTCATATCCGAGTCCTCCCTTTCTACCAAAAGGTAGAAGTGAGCTCTCTAGTGCCTGCCTTGCATATGAGGCTTTGTTTAAGTTGGCCACTAGATTGGATTGGGTTTCATACCTTCCCTCCAAGCTTTGATGTCTAGCGAAGAGATCCTCGAACTTACTAGTCATAGCCCTTAAGTTAAGTTTGACTTGGTCAAGCTCAGTGGCTAGCTTTCGGTTCTCCTTCTCGCTTTGAAACAAAGCTTGTTTCAACATTTTGTGGTCACTTGACAGTTTGAGGTGCTTGTCAAGTAACTCACTCCATGTCGAGGAATTAGCTTCCTCTTGGTGAGTGTGTGAGAGTGTAATTGAACTTGATGAGGGATAGATAAATACCTCTCCTGTCTCTTCGTCGGTGAGTGCCATGAGTCCAAGATCCTCTCCATCACTGGAGTTGGGATCTGTGAATGCATCCGAGTCGCTTGAGACATCTTCAGTTGTAGCGATTGGCTGCTCGCTTGCTACAAGCACTCGCCTTGGAGCATCCCTCTTTGCCTTTAGTTCCTCTCGCTCCTTTGCACTCAGCTTCGGGCAGTCAGATTTGTTGTGGCCCATCTTGTGGCAGTGGTAGCATTCCACTTCCATCATGTCCCTTGAGATCGGCTTGGTCGTCTCTTCTCTCTTTCCTTTGCTTTCACGAGCATCAGTGCTCCTTCCCTTGTACTACTTGTGATATCTCTTGTATTTGCCCACACGTGAGTTCATCTTGTTGAAGTTCTTGGATAAGAACGCAACATGCTCTTCCAGCTCTTCCCTTGTCATCTTGGCTAGCGACTGGTCGATTGGCCCTTCAGCAGCTTTGAAGGCTACACCCTTTGACGTCGTGGATCATCGAGGCTCATTCGATTCAGGTCGAATTCATGGGCTTTGAACTCGGAGAACAGGATCTCCGGCGTGAGCTTTGTCAGATCCTTGGTAGCTAGGTATAGCTCCTTCATTGTCTGCCACTTCCTTGTGAGAGCTCGAACAATCTTCAGATTCACCTCCTTGTCTGTGAGTTCCTTCCCAAGTGAGGTTAGAGTAGCAATGATGTTGGTGACTCTCAGCTCGAAGGCGTCGATGGACTCTCCTGACTTCATTATCAGACTTTCAAACTCCCGCATTTGTACGGTGAGCTTGTTCTCTTTGATCTTGTCCGTTCCTTGATAAATGAGGGCTAGGGTTTCCCACATTTCTTTTGTCGTCGCACACTTCCTGATTCTTGGAAGGTAGGCATTCGACACAGTGCTCTGCATCATGTGGCGTGCGATCTTGTCAAGGTTGGCGATCTTGAAGTCGTTAGCATTGTATTCGTCTTTGTCCTTCTCGACATACTCTTGTCTAACATGAGCTTCACGGCCTTCAGCGGCTGGAACGTTCACAGATATGGCTTTCTTAATCTCGATTGGTCCGTCCTCTATAACTTCCCACATCCGGTCGTGGATGGAGCAGAGGAAGCTCTCGACTCGAAAACTCATGTCTCATATCCTTCGATAGAGAACTATGGAAGATTTGATGCACTGTATGTAGACATAGCAAACTATCAGCAGTAAAAGCAGTATGCGTGGGTGAGGGTTTTATGCACTTAGGAAAAAGGATCCGGTTTAGTGAGACAACGTGAAGTGAGTGGGGACTCGCTTCGGATATGCAAAGCAGAGGCTCGAAAGAACCGCTGCTCTGATACCACTTGTTGGTCCCAGTTTGTAAAAGGAAAAACACGTAAAGGGGGGGGGGGGGGAGTGAATACGTGTTTTGAAGTTTTTCAACTTCAAATTCCTTGAACTCAGAGTATGAAGTAAAGTGCTCAGTTGAACAACTAAGACCTAGCCGAGAGCTAGATCTAGAGTTTTCACAAATCTCTTGACCTAAGCTTAGAGCTTGATCAAGAGTGAGACTTTACTCTAGATGCGGAATTTGGTGAGCTAAATCTTTCCTAAGTATTTAAAGTTCCAAGTTGTGTTTGTTTAGATGCAAGTGCAATGAATAATCAAACAAAGCAAATGAAGAGTTTAGGGTTTAGAGAGATACGACACAGAGATTTATAGTGGTTCGGAGATGAAACTCCTACGTCCACTTTTTTGCACGAAGCAACTATTCTCTTCACTCAAGAACTTGAAGGTTACGGGTCCTTCAAAAACCTAGTCGAGATCGAGCTTCACTCGCTTGGATCTGACAACAGAAGCAGTGATTGCGGGTTCACTACTAAAACCTAACTGGACTGGAAGCTACACTCGCTTCAGTCCGACGACAGGGAGATTGCGGGCTCTCCTTACAGCCTAGCTTCGATTGAGCTTTACACGAACGAGGTCAGTGCATGCTTGGATCTAGACTCTATGATCGAGGCTTCTACTATCGATGAAAGTAGAGCCTTGGATCGGAACAACCTAACGACGAACACAAAAACCTAACAAACAGAACATAGGGTTAGGGTTTTTGGTTTACGATGAACACACTATGAAGAGCTCTTTACAGTAAGTGTAAAGTAGGCTAGAGCTCTTCTTCTAAGCTGAGATATGGAATGGGCTTAGAATTCTAGGTGTGAAGGTTATGAAGACGAATTCCGATGAAACTGGAATTCGGAGAACACTTGGAAACAAAGACTCGAAGATTGCTCAAAGGCTGGGAGTGTTTGTTTGCAGTAGGCGCTCGAATGCTCAAGTAGTGTTCTACTTCTTCACCTCTTGATCCTTCACTATTTATAGGCCGAGGGATGGCTGAGATCCGTTGCTTGGTAGGTGGCCTTGTCCCACCTCCTCTCGACAGTACTTGCACAGGCGGATAGCTTTTCAGGCGTGCAGATTTGGCACTTTGCCGAGAATGGCTAAGTTCCAAATACAACAGTAACAGGAGCGAGCCAGTATTGTAGCGGTGCCCTGTTGGCCTGGCAGTCAACTCCTCTGCTCCACTCCGCATTCGACACGTGGAGATCTCGTAATTAATGCGACGATCTCAAGTTGAATGGAGTTTGAAATCGGAGCGGGAATTGTGTTGTCGCTATCTGGTAGGTAGTGGCTCGTTTTGCTTCAGTCTCGTAGCGTCCGCTTCAATTCAAGTCGCTTCAAGGTCATACTGTAGTGAGTACTTGGAAAGTGAATTCCCCAAGTGACTGCTTTAGTAAATGTTGACCCGCGTTGACTCGCTTTGACTTTTCACTGTAGCGCTCGCTTCGCTTCGCTTCGCTTCGCTTTGGTGGACTCGCTTTGATTCCACTGTAGCGCTCGCTTCGCTTCGCTTTGGCAGACTCGCTTCGAATCTACTGTAGCGCTCGCTTCGCTTCGCTATTCTTCGGCACGCTTCACTTCGGTTGGGTAGACTCGCTTCGATTGAAAAACACACTCAAGCGAGTGGCCTTCACTTGAATTTTCTGCAGTCTAAAACCTAAGTGACTAAAGCAAAATAAAGCCATCCTAACAGTATAGGCTTAGAAAAATTTCTAACCTATTATCTACATCAAAATGGGTCGCTTGGGAATAGGACACTTGGGGGTTTTGGGATAAAATCAAAAAAATACATTATTTCTTAAAATGTCCCTTTTTTGGTTCCCCCTTAACATGTTTGTCCTTAACAATTCCCAACACTAAGAGTCACCAACATCATTGCCACTCTCATTTCACTAGGCAAGGAATTCACGGACAAGGAAGTGAATCTCAATATCGTTCGAGCTCTCACACAGAAGTGGCAGACCATGAAAGAGTTATATCTAGCAGCCAAGGATCTGTCGAAACTCACACCAGAGATCCTGTTCTCCGAGCTCAAGGCTCACGAGTTCGATCTCAATCGAATGAGTCTTGACGACAAAGATGAAGGTCCTGCGTCATCCAAGGGAGTCGCTTTCAAAGCTACAGAAGCTCCAAGCGACCAGACACTTGCCAAGATGTCAAGAGAGGAACTGGAAGAGCACTGCGTGTTCTTATCAAAGAACTTCAACAAGATGAATTCACGCGTGGGGAGTTACAAGAGGTTTTACAAGCAGTACAAGGGAAAGAGCACTGATGCTCGTGATGGAAAAGGAAAGAGAGAAGAGACATAAAAACCGATCCCTAGGGACATGATGGATGTGCAGTGCTATCACTGCCACAATATGGGCCACTACAAGTCTAATTGCCCAAAGCTGAGTGCCAAGGAGCCAGAAGAACCGAAGGCAAAGAGAGAAGCTCCCCGGAGAGCGCTTGTAGCGAGTGAAACGCCAGTCGCTTCAAATGAAGAAGTCTCAAGCGACTCAGATGCGTTCACTGATCCAAACTCCAGTGAGGGAGAGGACCTTGGATTGATGGCGCTCACCGATGAAGACACAGAGGAGGTATTTTTCTATCCGCCTATCGATTCAATTACACTTGCACACACTCACGAAGAGGAAGTTCATTCCTCGACATGGAGTGAGTTGCTTAACAAGCATCACAAATTGATAAGCGACCACGAAGTGTTGAAACAAGCTATGTCTAATAGCGAGAGAGAGAACAGAAAGCTAGCCACCAAACTTGACGAAGTCAAGAATAATCTCAGGGCTATGACTAGTAAGTTCGAGGATCTTTTTGCTAGCCATAAAATCTTGGAAGGAAGGTATGAAACCCAATCCACTCTAGTTGCTAATTTGAACAAAGCCTCATACGCTAGGCAAGGACTAGAGAGCTCACTTCTACCCTTTGGTAGAAAGGGAGGGCTTGGATATGAGGGTGGACCTTCCAAGCCTATTGTCTTTGTTGGTGCTTCAAACACAACACCATCAGTCTCTTTGGATAAGCCCACTGCCTCCAAAGCGACCACCAACAAAGATAAGGGCAAAGCGTTTGAGAACCCTAAGAGGAAACCAATGAAGATGTTTATATCTTCAAGAGAAGAATCTAAGGGCAAGCAAAGTTCAACAGTCCCTAGCACTCACAATGCTAAAACTTACCAATCAAAAGTTAAAGGGAAGACTGTTGAAGCTTCTAAGTCTCAAACCAAGACACCAGAGACAAAGGATCTTCCTTTTAAAAAGAGAAGTAATGTGTATGTGTCACGTGAGTCGGATTGGAGATGGTCCAACAGTACTTACGTTGAGGGGGAAGTGTTTGAAGCACCCAAGGGGTCGCTTCAAACCCCAAAAGTTTCTCAAGCGAGTCAGGGTCAAAACCCTAAGTTGACCGCTTCAAAGAAATCAAGCGAGACGCTTGCTAAGACTGTAAACCCTAGGTCAGTCTCTAAGCCAAAGGCTAATCCGAAGCGAGTCGCTTCAGGATATAAACAAACAAGAAAGAGCATGGGTTGGTCTCAAGCGAGCCGCTCTCAAAACTACCCTCAATGCACACACTGTTGCACATGTGAAGCTGCGTCCAAGCAGAATTCAGAGTTTAGAAAGGTCGAGAAACCCAAACTACAAGCTAACTCTCAAAAGAGAGTAAAGCAAGTGTGGGTACCAAAAGGGACTAACCTGCAAGGACCCAAACTGATTTGGGTACCAAAACTTGTCTAATTGCAGGTGAGCGCCATGGACCCCATGCCAAGTGAAGGTCAACCTATTTGGTACTTGGACAATGGATGTTCAAGACACATGACTGGCATGAAGTCTCTACTTCAAGATTATATTGAGAAGAAGGGTCCACACGTAACCTTTGGTGACAACTCTCGAGGAAGCACCAAGGGATACGACGCACCGAAGATAAGAAAGCTCACAATCGAAGAAGTTTCCTATGTGGAAGGACTGAAGCACAACTTGTTATCCATCTCACAGTTCTGTGATAAGGGATACAAGGTGGATTTCATCTTCAACAAGTGCGTGGTGAAGCACAAGGTGACATCCCAGATTGCACTCATTGGAGTAAGACAAAGGAATGTCTATGTTGCGCAATGGGATAGCTGCAAAGAGGAGACGTGCTTGGTCGCTAGGAGTGCTACTGAAATTGGATGGCTTTGGCACCGTCGCTTGAACCATCTCAACTTCAAGACGATCAATCGCTTAGCTCGGAAAGGCTTGGCGCAGGGCATTGTTGGGAAACGGCTGCTTGAAAGCCGCCTCGACCCAGATCTTGGTTCGGATGTGTTGATTCGATCGTGCACATAAATTCATGCAATTGCTCGAGTACATACCTTGATTATGAAGAACGTGCAATCTGAGTCGTGTCTGATCGATCTACGGTTCTGATCTTCTAGGATGTGATCCCACACCTTGAAATCCGAGACTTGGTGGGCGTCTCGAGATCACTGGAACCTCGATCTTCTTCACACTCAGACTCGGCCGACTCTCTCTCTCTCACCCTCGATTTCTGCGCCAATCTCACAGAGAGAATTCTGGTGGCTAGGTCAGATTATATGAACTAGGGTTTTAGATGAGAGACATGGAGAGTATTTATATGGTTCATAAATAAGGAGATTTGATTCCTTATTTATCTCCAACCATATCTTTGCCATCCCATATTTATTCTCTTTCCATAACTTACAAATCCTATTCCTTTATTAATACGGGATTAATAAGGAATTAATCTGTTCAGTTATGCAACTATATATTCGGAATTAATTCTAACAAATAGAATTTATTCTAATATCAGTAAAAGAATAAATAACTAAATATATACCAAATATATTTAGATATGATATTTATCCCCACAAGATTTAATTATATAAATCTTATCTTATTAGATTCAATCTCATCTGTGAATAACTAAATAATAAATAATTAGATTTAATCCCACAGGATATAAATCTCAATTAATTATATTTATTATCCATTCACTGGATGTAAATCCAATATATATCATATACTGGGCCTGAGTACAATTATTGAGTCCAAACTCAATAATACTATTTAGATCGATTCCCGAGGTCTGTTTGGGCCATCCTAGGGATCGGATACCAGACAGAGTTGGGCCTTATCTAATTCGATATTTCCATGTCCACCCCTGAACATGTATCTAATTAGAACTATGACGCACTCCACTAAAGTGTCATAGCTGAATCACCGCTCTGTCCCAATTATGTAGATTGGGTTGGTATTTTGTTTAGTTCGACCCCCGTGTTTAAGACCTTCCATATCCGTTAACCAATTAGAGCTACCATGACTTCTCCTAATTGTTAACATCTATTCCTCAGGTAGTACCCGTTCACTCCTCATTATTATACCTGAACTTAATCAGCATGCATGACTTGGTATAATAAACATTGTGAACTCCCTGAGGGGATAACGTCAGCCTGCACTCACACAGGACACCGCTTGTTGATAACACTTATTAGACATACTATGCATCTTCGTGTTACCCAAAGTACGACATGATTTAGATGAACTAACGAAGTTCATATCTTCGTAAATCAAAGCAACATCGAAGAATACATATACATCTAATAGTTTACCAAGGTTAAGATCGAAGCTAAAGCCTGAGATCTATAGCCCTTCACCTATATCACCTCTGATATAGGGTCCGTATCAGAAGAGCATTATCTCTGTTGATCCTTCAATATGTTCCACCGTACCAGCATAATTAGTGATTAGGACTCATCACTACCATTAAGCTGCAGTCAAGACCGACAGCTCAGCCCAAGCTGTCTCGACTGTGAACTGTTTATATCTCATCATTATTAACGACCTTCGTGATCCTCTCCGAACTCAGATCGACACGTGGTCTAAAACATGAGATAATGGACTTTATTCTTGCTTAAACATATTCTTCCAGATAGGGATTGTTAACAGTGGACCGGTGTCGTAACCACTAAAACAACCCCAACAGGCATACCCAATGAGGTCTTTGTCAAAGACCATCCATGCTCACCATGCCAACGAGGGAAGCAAACGAAGAAGCACTTCGCCAGCTTAGAGGGAGCATCTTCCAAGCGAGTACTCGAGCTGCTTCACGTGGACCTGTTTGGACCAGTCACACCAGTAAGCATCAATGGAAGGAAGTACACTCTCGTTGTAGTCGACGACTTCTCTCGCTACACTTGGGTTGTATTTCTCTTTAGCAAGAAGGAGGCGCTGTCCAAACTGCCACAATTGCTCAAGCGTCTTGCTGTGGAAGCGATCGCCACCATTCGCTCCGATAAAGGGACAGAGTTTCTAAACTCTACAATCGAAGCCTATTGCACGGAGCATGGAATAGCACATCAAACATCCTCAGCACGCACACCCCAGCAGAACGGAGTTGCTAAAAGAAGAAATCGAATCATCAAAGAAGCCGTTCGCACTATGATTGCAGATTCAAAGCTTCCGATGAAGTATTGGGCTGAAGCTGCCAACACAGCATGCTATAACCAGATTCGGACGCTTCTCAACAAACGGTTCGACAAGTCACCATATGAAATATGGACAGGGAGAATTCCTTTTAACATATCTTATTTCCATATATTTGGTTGTCGGGTCTTCATTCACAATAATGGGAAGTCACAATTGAAAGCCTTCGAAAGCAAAGCTGATGAAGGAATATTCTTAGGATATTCTACATCGAGCAAAGCTTACAAGGTATTCAATTGTAAAACCCTAATTGTGGAGGAATCACCCCATGTCGTTTTTGATGAATCTTCCTTAAGTCTTCCACAGGAACAAGTTCAAGCGAACCACAAGAATTTAAGCGAGGTACCCATCAATCCATTGACATGGGACATGCTTGAAGATGATGAAGAAGTCAATGATTCAAGCGATCAAATTGCTCAAGAGAAGGTTGAAGCTGCCCCCAAGACTCATGAAGCGAGTGCAGGCCAAGCACCCATTCTGGTCGCTTCAGATGGAGATGGAAGCGACCCACTTGAAGAAGAATCAGAAGCTGGTGGATCCAAGCGTGCATGGCTCAAAGATCATTCACCTAGCCAAATCATTGGAGATCTATCCAAAGGCGTGGTGACCAGAAGCCAAGTGATTGGAGAAAGTGCTATGTTCAGTTGCTTTCAATCCAACATTGAGCCAGCAAGCGTGGAGGAAGCCCTAGCATATTCAAATTGGGTGATTGCCATGCAAGAAGAGCTCAATCAGTTCACCAGAAACGACGTATGGTATCTCGTGGATCGTCCCAAATTCTAGCATGTGATTGGCACCAAATGGGTGTTCAAGAACAAGACGGACGAGCACCACAACGTCGTGAGAAACAAGGCTCAACTCGTCGTTAAGGGCTACTGCCAAGAGGAAGGGATCGATTTCGATGAGACCTTCGCTTCAGTGGCTAGGCTCGAAGCGATTAGACTATTTCTTGCCTATGCAGCGGCTAAGAAATTCAAGGTAAATCAAATGGACGTCAAGAGCGCGTTTCTCAATGGAGAGCTCAAAGAAGAAGTAAATGTGGAGCAGCCGTCGGGTTTCGAGCAAGGAGGTAAGGTGTATTGATTGAAGAAGGCCCTGTATGGTTTGAAGCAGGCGCCTAGAGCATGGTATGATACGCTATCTCAATTCCTAGTGGATAATGGATTCCACAAAGGAAAGATAGATAGGACTCTCTTCACCATGAATCATGGAGAAGATATGCTATGGGTTCAGATCTACGTGGATGACATCATATTTGGGTCACCAAACCAGTCGCTTAGCGAGAAGTTTTGAGAGTTGATGAAGACCAAATATGAGATGTCGATGATTGGCTTGATGAGTTGCTTCCTCGGTCTTCAAGTGAAGCAGCAAGATGATGGAATATTTATCAATCAAGCGAAGTATACTCGAGATATGCTTGCTAAGTTTGGTGTTCAACATGCTAAAGCTGTGAAGATTCCGATGAACACCAATTGGATGATGGAGCCAGACCTAGAAGGGAAGTCTGTGGATGCTACAGTCTACCGTGCTTTGATCGGGTCTCTTCTATATCTCACTGCAAGCAGGCCAGATATTGCATTTGCAGTCGGAGTTTGTGCTCGCTTCCAAAGCAATCCCAAGCATAGCCACTATGAAGCTGCCAAGCGAATCCTTCGCTATCTCAAAGACACCGTCAATATGGGGCTGTTGTATCCTGCTAAAGTTAATTTGGAGCTCACGGGATATTCCGATGTTGACTATGGAGGATGCCGAATTGATAGGAAATCAACTTCGGGCACATGTCAGTTCTTGGGAAGCAAGCTCATCTCATGGTTTTCAAAGAAGCAAACAAGTGTAGCTACGTCAATGACTGAAGCCGAGTACATGGCCGCTGGAAGCTGTTGTTCTCAAATTATGTGGCTTCGACAGCAGTTGAAGGACTACAGAGTTGAAGCGAATGAGATTCCAATCTTCTGCGACAACAACAGTGCTATATGTATCTTGCAGAATCAAGTGTTTCACACCAGATGCAAGCACGTGGAAATTCAACATCACTTCATTCGTGATCATGTCGAGAAGAAGGATATCAAGCTCGAGAAAATTCATACCGATCTCCAACGAGCAGATATCCTCACCAAGCCTCTAGCTGAGTCTCGCTTCAACCAGCTATGCATGGAATTTGGGTTGCTAGACCCTAGTGAATCCCATGCCAAGTGAGGGTCAACAAATCTAGTACTTGGACAGTGGCTGTTCAAGACACATGACCGGCATGAGAGCTCTACTTCATGACTACATAGGGTCCACACGTTACCTTTGGTGATAACTCTCGAGAAAGCACCAAAGGATACGGCGCAATGAATATTGGGAAGCTCACAATAGAAGAATTCTCCTACGTGGAAGGACTTAAGCACAACTTGCTATCCATTTCACAATTCTGTGACAAAGGATACAAGGTGGAATTTATTTCCAACAAGTGCATTGTAAAGAGCAAGCTCACGTCCCAGATTGCACTGACTGGAATTAGACAAAGGAATGTCTACATTGCACAATGGGACAGCTGCAAAGAGGAGACGTGCTTGGTTGCAAGAAGTGCTACAGAAATGGGATGGCTATGGCATAGACCCTTGACACATCTCAACTTCAAGACCATCAACCGTTTAGCTCGCAAAGGCTTGGTGCAAGGCATACCCAACGAGGTCTTTGTTAAAGACCATCCATGCTCACCATGCCAACGAGGCAAGCAGACAAAGAAACACTTCGCAAGTCTTGAAGAAGCATCTTACAAGCGAGTGCTGGAGCTATTACACATGGATTTGTTTGGACCAGTCATTCCAGTAAGCGTAAATGGAAGAAAATACACTCTTGTAGTAGTCGACGACTTCTCTCACTACACTTGGGTTGTATTCCTCTTTAGCAAGAAGGAGACATTGTCCAAGCTACCACAACTGCTCAAGCGACTTGTTGTAGAGAAGAATCAAGCGATTGCCACCATCCGCTCCGACAAAGGCACAAAGTTCCTAAACTCTACCATTGAAGCTTACTGCACGGAGCATGGTATTGCACATCAAACATCCGCAGCACGCACACCTCAGCAGAATGGAGTTGCTGAAAGAAGGAATCGGATCATCAAAGAAGTCGTTCGCACCATGATTGCTGACTCGAAGCTTCCGATGAAATATTGGGCTGAAGCTGCCAATACAACATGCTACACGCAAAATCAAACACTTCTCAACAAACGACACGACAAGACACCATATGAAATTTGGACAGGGAGAATTCCTAACATATCTTATTTCCATATGTTTGGTTGTAGGGTCTTTATCCATGATAATGGGAAGTCACAATTGAAAGCCTTTGAAAGCAAAGCTGGTGAAGGAATATTCTTAGGATATTCTACATCAAGCAAAGCTTACAGGGTATTCAATTGTAAAACCCTAATTTTGGAGGAATCACCCCATGTCGTATTTGATGAATCTTGTTTGAGCCTTCCACAGGAACAGGTTCAATCAAAAGAAGGAAAGTCAAGTGAGGAACCCATCAACTCACTGACTTGGGACATGCTTGAAGATGATGAGGAAATCAAGGACTCAAGCGAGCAGATTGTCCAAAGGAAAGTTGAAGCTGCCCCCAAGACTCCTGAAGCGAGTACAGGCCAAGCATCCATTCCAGTCGCTTCAAAAGGAGAAGCAAACGACCAGGAAGAAGATGAAGATGAAGCTAGTGGATCCAAGTGAGCGTGGCTCAAGGATCACTCACCAAGTCAGATCATCGGAGATCCATCCAAGGGTGTAGTGACCAGAAGTCAAGTGTTTGGAGAAAGTGCCATGTTCAGTTGCTTTCTCTCAAACATTGAGCCATGAAGCGTGGTGGAAGCCCTAGCTGATTCCAATTGGGTGATCGCCATGCAAGAGGAGCTGAATCAGTTCACCAGAAATGACGTATGGTACCTCGTGGATCGTCCCGAATTCCAGCATGTAATTGGCACCAAGTGGGTGTTCAAGAACAAGATAGACGAGGACCACAACGTCGTGAGAAACAAGGCGCGACTCGTCGCTAAGGGCTACTGCCAAGAGGAAGGAATCGATTTCGATGAGACCTTCGCTCCAGTGGCACGGCTTGAAGCGATCAGATTATTTCTTGCCTATGCAGTGGCTAAGAAGTTCAAAGTCTATCAGATGGATGTCAAGAGCGCGTTTCTCAATGGTGAATTGAAAGAAGAGGTATATGTGGAGCAGCCACCGGGTTTCGAACAGGGAGATAAGGTGTATCGATTGAAGAAAGCCCTATACGGGTTGAAGCAAGTTCCCAGAGCTTGGTATGATACCCTATCCCAATTCCTAGTGGATAATGGATTCCACAAAGGAAAGATAGATCAAACCCTATTCACCATCAACCATGGAGAGGATATGCTGTGGGTTCAGATCTACGTGGACGACTTCATATTTGGGTCACCAAACCAGTCGCTTAGCGAGAAGTTTGGAGAGCTTATGAAGACCAAATATGAGATGTCCATGATTGGTTTGATGAGTTGCTTCCTAGGTCTTCAAGTGAAGCAACAAGATGATGGAATCTTCATCAATCAAGCCAAATACACTCGATATATGCTTGCCTAGTTCGGTGTTCAGCATGCCAAAGCTGTGAAGATTCCATTGAACACCAACTGGAAGATGGAGCAAGACCTAGATGGGAAGTCTGTGGTTGCTACAGACTACCGAGCCTTAATCAGATCACTTCTATATCTCACTGCAAGCAGGCCGGATATAGCTTTTGCAGTTGGAGTATGTGCTCGCTTCCAAAGCAATCCCAAGCACAGCCATCTTGAAGCTGCCAAGCGAATTCTTCGCTATCTTAAGGGCACAGTCAATATGGGGCTGTGGTATCCAGCTGAAGATAATTTGGAGCTCACTGGATATTCAGATGCTGACTATGGAGGATGCCGAATTGATAGGAAATCAACTTCGGGCACTTGTCAGTTCTTGGGAAGCAAGCAGATCTCTTGGTTCTTGAAGAAGCAAACTAGTGTAGCTACTTCAACAACGGAAGCTGAATATATGTCCGCTGGAAGCTGCTGTTCTCAAATTCTATGGCTTCGTCAGCAGTTGAAGGACTACAAAGTTGAAGCAAATGAAATTCCAATATTCTGCGACAACAACAGTGCGATATGCATCACGCAGAATCCAGTACTTCACACCAGATGCAAGCACGTGGAAATCCGACATCATTTCATTCGTGATCATGTTGAGAAGAAGGATATCAAGCTCGAGAAAATTCATACTGATCTCCAGCGAGCAGATATCCTCACCAAGCCTCTAGCTGAGTCTCGTTTCAATCAGCTAAGCATGGAATTAGGGTTGCTAGACCCTGGTGAAGAGTGCTAGAACCAGGATGCACGAAGGAGTGGTCGCTTGTCCTTTGAGCGTCACTCGCTTCGGATCTTCACCAACTCAAGCGAGTCACTTCAAAATTCCACTCGCTTGAAGAAGGAGAAATAAGGTGGAGAAAGGTGGAGTGTTGGAAGACGTTCCCTACCCGCTTACAGGAAATGATAAGCCATTGGTTAAGGGGAAACTATTGTTTGCTCTCGGAGCAAGCTACTTCCAAAGCGAGCAAGGAAAGCTGCTACCTAGCCTAGGATTCCTAGCGAGTGGGTATAAACACTCGCAAGTACCGTTTCTAGTAACGGTTGTGGGGTCTTGTATCGGGCCTGGTGAAAGCTTAGGCAGGGCTGGCACCTAGACCTTGCGTCCTCTTCCCATCTTTCCTCCGAAGAGGAGCAAGTCCTCTCATCTTCTTCATCGTGGATAAATATTCATTCCTTACTCACTCTTCATTGAGTTGAGCTGCCGAATGTCTATCCATTCCTCCCCCACCATGAATTTTGCATCGCTTCAATTAACCCTAATCTGGGTCAAGCGAGTCAATTGCAAATTCATTCTGTAGTTTGTAGGACGAAGCTTGAAGAGTTTACCTTTTACTTGAAAAGGTTGCATGACTGGTGACATGTCTTTGCGTAAAATACAAGATTGTCTTGTCAGAGCATTCTCATTGTCATCCTGTCCTATTCCACTCTGAAATTAGGACTTGTACTCATCTCTCATTCATCGTGAATAAGTACACTTACGTGAAGCTCCCCTCTGGGTTGTAGTAAGCTTGTGTACATTATTCATTCTCCCCCCCCCCCCCCCCCCCCCCAATTCCTTCGATGGAGGAGTCTCTAATTCGTAGAGGAAGATGGAAAAGATGAATGCCGTGAAGTCGAAGCTTAAAGTCAGATCCATCAAAAGAATTCAACAATGGTGTCAAGCAACTTCAACAAGTGACTTCAAAAAGTGGTATCAATCTCCTACGAAGTGAGATTGACTAAGTGTTTCAATTCAAGTACACTAAGTAAAGTGAAGCGTGCTAGAAACCTTCATTTACTATGTGGAAAATATGAATTGAATCTGACACAAATACAAAGAGGAAAACATTCTTGTTTATCCTCGAAGTATGTAAGTCAGAAACATTTTAAATCAAGCAAAGAAATTACATTTCTTATTCCAGTCACTACAAATGACGAAGCGAGTGCCACGTCACTCAAGCAAGTCATCGCAAGCGAGTGCGGAGCAGTCACGCCAAGCGAGTAGAAGCTAAGCGGCTACACTCGAAGCGAGCAAGTATGAAGCGAAGCGTATGAGCTGTCAGCACTCGAGTGCAAAATTTCACCTTTTACTTTAGCATTTAATGCAGCGGCGCGTAGACAGAGAAAAGGCGGGCGCGTGCGATACAATTCAAAGAGAAGCGGTAAAATCGCCCTCGATCCAGCCGTTGAATCTGAACAGTTCCAAAATCCTAACCGTTGGATCGACGCCTATTGGAGAGACAAATCACAAGCAGCCACGTGGAGCACCAAGTCAAGTTGGCGGTTCACTTTTACTGTTATGACGCCGAACACATTAGATCCATAACCGAGGGTCCGCCGCCTACGCACATGATTCTCGCGGATATTATTGTCTTGCCCCTGCCACGTCAGCCGAACCCTAGTTCTATATATAAGCAACGACGGTGATCTGCAGAAAATTTCACAACTCTCTAAAATTGCCATTCTCATGCAAGATCTGCGTCTCTGCAACTCACGAGTCTCAAACCCCTCAAATTCTTAGACTTTTCTCAAATCTCCCTACAAAACAACCATGGGAAAGAAGGAGAAGACACAAACGATGGAGCAATTCCTGAAATCCATTGACGACAACATCAACGTGGAACCACATCTCGATGAGATCGTGGTGACGGAGAATGGATTCTTCCGCAGGGCCGTGACCACGGCCGGCCTGTGGAAGTTCGTGACGGCAAAGCCACAACAGATTTTGGCCAAGGCCGTCGCTGAGATTCTACTGAATCTGAAGGAGGGTGAAGAATCATCAACTTTCACCGATCCACGGGAAGGGAAGCTTGTGGAGATTGAGTTGAACAGAATCGCCAGTGTGTTCGACCTGCCGAAGATAGGACCAGTTTCCTTGACAGAACTTGAAATGTCTGTTCAAGTGGAGTATGCTCGTTTTGCCAAGAGGAAAGGCGAGATGTTTGATAATCCAAAGCAAAGCAACATCAGGAATGATCTATTGACTCTGTTCAATCTTATCTGCGAGTTATACACGAAGTCAGTACTTTGCGGTGTTGGATCGCTGAGCCAACTATCCGACACCAAGATCTTCGCCACCTCTGTCATAGTTGACAGTTTGGCAGGGACAAGCTTCAACTGGCACAGCTGGTTCATCAACCAGATTCATGAAGTCGCGAAGGATTTCAAGCTCGAGGAGGGAAGTAACAACGAAATCCTTCGCAAGGGAAAATTAAAATTCTTCTCCAGGATTTCCTACGCCCTGGAGAACCTGTTCAAGAACAAGAGGTGGACCGGCACAGCCGAGTACAAGAGGAACACCATCTACTTCGATTCATGGAAGTCGGAGAAGCTTCCGATCGACCGGAAGTTCATCAATGTGACAGTTCCCCCATCCGCTCCAGTCGCTGAATCTTGTAGCGAGGCGGAAGAGGGAAAGGAAGCTCCTTCACCATCGAAGCGAGCCGCTCCAAGGAAAGCACTGTCAAAGCGACCACAAAAAGTGAGGCGTGTAGTCGCCATCATTGAAGAGAGCGAGGCTGTTGGTCCCGGTTTGTTAATAGGAAAAATACGTAGAGGGGGGGGGGGGTGAATACGTATTTTGAAGTTTTTCAACTTCAAATCCCTTAACTCAGAGTAACAAGTAAAGAGCTCTTTTTGAAACTTAAGATCTAGCTGAAGCTAGATCTACAGTACGTAGCTTGCCTACTTGACCGAAGTGAACACTTGATCAAGAGGGAGTCTTTACTCGTATGTGCGGAATTTGGTGAGCTAAAAATCTTTCCTAAGTATTTGAAATTCCAAGTTAAGTTTGTTTATATGCACGTGCAATGGATAATCGAATACTGTAAAGAGATTAAGGTAAAAGAGATACGACACGAAGATTTATAGTGGTTCGGAGATAACGCTCCTACGTCCACTTTGTTGCACGACGGCAACTGTTCTCTTCACTCAAGAACTTGAAGGTTACGGGTCCTTCAAAAACCTGATCAAGATCGGGCTTCACTTGCCTGGATCTGACAAACAGTGCAGTGATTACGGGTTCACTACTAAGACCTAAACCGGACACAAAGCTTCACTTGCTTCTGTCCGAACAACAGGGAGATTCCGGGCTCTCCTTACAGCCTAGCTTCGATCGAGCTTTACACAAACGATGTAAGTGTAAGCTTGGATCTAAACTCTATGATCGAGGCTTCTTCAATCGGTGAAAGAAGGGCCTTGAATCTGGACAACCTAACGACGACACTCAAAAACCTAACAGACAGAGTTTAGGGTTTTTGGTTGACGAAACACACTATGAAGAGCTCTTTACAATAAGTGCAAAGATGGCTAGAGCTCTTCTTCTAAGCTTGGATATGGAATGGGCTTAGACTCTAAGTGTGAAGGTTGTGAAGACGAATTCCGATGGACTGGAAACTCGGAGAACACTGGGAAACAAAGACTCGAAGATTGCTAGAAAGCTGGGAGTGTTTGTTTGCAGTAGGCTCGAATGCTCAAGTAGTGTTCTCCTTCTTCACGTTGTGATCCTTCACTATTTATAGGCGGAGGGTTGGCTGAGATCCGTTGCTTGGTTGGTGGCCTTGTCCCTCCTCCTCTCGACAGTACTTGCACAGGCTGGCTACTTTTCAGATGCGCAGTTTTGGATTTTTGCCGGAAATGGCTAAGTTCCAATTTCAACAGTAACTGGAGCGACCCAGTACTGTTACGGCGCCTTGTCGGCCTGGCAGGCAACTCCTCTGCTCCTCTCTTGAGTCGACACGTGGAGATCTCGTAATAAATGCGAAGATCTCCAGTTGACTGGAGTTCAAATTCGGAGCGGGAATTTGTGCTGTCGCTTTCTGGTAGGTAGTGGCTCGCTTCGCTTTGTAGCGTCCGCTTTAGTTGAGTCACTTCGCAGTCATTCTGTAGTGAGCCGCTTCGGGAATTAACTTTCCCTAGTGACTGCTTTGGAAATAGTTGACTAGAGTTGACTAGCTTTGACTTTTCACTGTAGCGCTTGCTTCGCTTCGCTTTGGCTTTGAACTGTAGCGCTCGCTTCGCTTCGCTTTGGCAGACTCACTTCGAATCTACTGTAGCGATCGCTTCGCTTCACAGTTCTTCGACACGCTTCACTTCAGTTTGCTTGTCCCGCTTCGCTTTGAAAAACACACTCAAGTGAGTGGCCTTCACTTGAAATTTTGAAGCCTAATCTAAGCAAAATAAAAGAGCCATCCTAACAGAGTAGGCTTTTTAGAAAATTCTAACTTATCAACTATATCAAAATGGGTCGCTTGGGAACAGAACGCTTTGGGGTTTTGGGATCAAATCAAAACACTAAGATATCCCTTATAAGTTCCCCCTTAACATATTTGTTCTTAACAATTCCCAACAATTTCCCCCTTTTTGATGATGCCAAAACCCATACGACTTGGATAAAATTAAATCTAGTCTATCTAACCGTGAAGGGAACTCCAAGCGACTGCTTCCTTTGCAGTTTCGTTTGTAGTTTTCTTTTAAGTTCCTTTCCCTTTTTTTCGGTTAAATTAATGAGTTTGTAGCAAAAATGTAAAGTCATTCACAAAGCGAGTAAATGACACAGAAGAGACAGAAATAAAAGTGAGATAGATGAACAAGGCAGTTCACAAAAAAAATATGTTCAGAAGCTTGAAACTCAAAGGTTTCCTGCAGCTTCATCCTCCTTCTCCTTCTCCTTTTCTTCTTCCTCCTTCTTCTCTTCTTCTTCAGCAGCAGTATCCACGTAAGCTGATAGAACTCTTGATTCCATAGAGTCTACTGTGTGGACACTAGGATTTCTCCAAGCACTCTCCAGCCTGAAGGCTTCAGTCACTTCCTCATCAATTATTCCTCTGTCTGGAATATCAGTTCCTGGATGATAAGGCATGGGGAATTCTTTTATAGCAGGAATCTTGACAACCAAAGGCTTGGGCTGAGCCAGTTCAGCTGTGGTGAAGATCTTCCTCCGCATCTTCTCGTCATATGTGCAAAGGAAGTTGCTGAGAGCACTCATTCGAGAGCAACGATCCTGAAGTGGCACTACCTCCCAAAAGTAGTAAGCTTTGATAAACAGGTTCTTGTAGTCAAGCCACAAATCGCGCAGATCCCTCGGAATGAATTCTTCAATTTCCCTAGCATCTGGGTGATCAATCCTTCGCTTGGCCAACTCTTCTTCTGTCCTGCTTGATAGTTGAGCCATGACCTTCTTGAATTTTGCTCCCGACTCGCTGTTCCACAACGGACGCTTCGCATTGAGTCGTTTGCGAATGTAATCTTGTTCATCCTTGCGAGGATACCGACCAAACTCAACCATCTCCTTTGTAGTCACGTCGCATGCATCAAATATGGCTTGAGCTTCACATGCTTCGGACTCATCTGGCATGAAGGGAATGAACGCGCTTCGGACCAACGAGGATTGAATAAGCAATACTTCACTGAAATGCTCCTCGATCCGTGCGTCAATCACTTGGAGTCGCCTGGCATGACTCCTCTTCTTCCTCTCGTCTTCGCTCCTTCCCTCTTCTCTTTCTTTCCTTTTTCTCTCCTCCCTTCCAGTTTTTGAAGCAGCTGCTTGCATGGCCTTTTGGCGCTTGGCCTCGGGGTCATCTTGCTTGGAATCTGGAGCAGCTCGCTTCAATGACTGCTTCGGTGGTGGGGGAGGTGGCATGTCCTTCTTGGCAGCACTTGGAGGGACGACTGCTGACGAAGTGAGTGCAGCAGTGGTCGTAGTGAGTGCGGCTGTCGAAGTTGGCGCGGCGTCTGAAGTGGGCGCTTTGGGAGTAGCGGCCACTTGGGAACTAGATGAAGCACCTGCACCAATAGTATTTTTGGTTAGTTTAAACACCTGCTCCATCTCCCACGCCAAGGCAGCATCCTTCTCCACCTGCACCCTCTTTTCCTCCTTCGTTATTACAGTCACTGGAGGATGTCGTGCAATAGAAGCACTCAGCACTTTTTCTTGAAGCGGCCTACTGGGCTCTTCAAGTTGTTTCAATAACTCCTCCTCCGTGAGTTTTGTCTTGCCCAGAGACCTCGCTTCATCCACATCCTCCTTTTCACCGGCACCACTTCCTCCCTCCAGTATCAACTCCACACCAACTCTCCTTCCTCCTGAACCTCCAGCTTCACCTTGCTTTACTTGCCCTTCCCCCTTTTTGGCATCATCACTGCCAGGGGTTAGGATGATAGATTTTCCGGAGAGGGATTGATGTAGTGAATTGACTGTGTTGAGGACAGTCTGAAGCATCTGCTGGGTTTTATCCATGGATGGCGCCACTAATTCAGCAGTCTTGATAGATATCTCTTCGAGCAGATATTCGCACTGCCTCTCTCTCTCAACAACAGACGCCATCATATTCTCTAATGGCTCCACCTCTCTGAAGCGAGCCTCCAGCTCCACTTCTACAGCTTTGGTGATCTTCTTGGTTTCTTCTTGAAGTGTGAGTTCCAAGTGTTCCTTGGAAGCTTCAAGTTCTGCCTTCATCACTGCAAGCCTCCTTTCCCTCCGATTGAGAGAGTTGTGAAATTCGGCATCTGCAGTGATCCTAACAGTGAGAGTTTCTTTCAGTCTCTTGACTTTCTGCAGTAGGATTGACAGTTCAGCATTCTTCAAGTCAAGAGCCTGTGCACTGCTCCTCAGACTCTCCAGATCTCTCTTGTCAATTGCACTCTCATCCTTGACTCCCTTCAACTCAGTTCGAAGTGAGTCAAGAGCCTTTTTGGTATTGAGGAGCTCGCTTCCCTTCATCACTAACTCTCCTTCCCTATTCTCCACCTTCTCCTTCAGCTCCTTCACCTCCTTCTCCAACACCTTCTTCTCTTTGACCAGAGCGATTAATCTGGCATTAACCTCCCTCAAGCGGCTTCTTTCTGCCTCAAGCAAGCCCTTGAGTTCGGTGATTGTTTTGATGTTATCTTCCACAAGCTTCACCTGCGCCTCCAACGCCTTCTCTTTCTCCTCCAGAAGCCTCTCCTTCTCCTCCACCTTTCCCTCCAATTCCTTCTTCTTCTTGTCAAAGTCTTCTCTAAGACTAATGACCTCCCCCGCCTTCCTCTCCAATTCATCGCTCTTCTTTGTAATCTCGCTTTGGAGACTAGCAATCTCAGCATCCTTCATCTCCATCTCCTCCTTATACTCCCGGATGAGCTTCCTCTCATGGGATGAGGGCACTCGCTTCGGAACTGTGGCGAGTGGATATGATTCCTTCACCTTGGCATCCAGCTTCTCCCAGAAGCTGGTCCCTTCAAGGAAGGCATGGAAGCCATTTTCGCCGATAAAATTGAGCAGTTTGGCTTCCATCTGGATCAACTCCTCCTCTGTGAAAGCTTTGAGGAGCTTGAAGATCTTGTAGTATTCCGTTCCTCGGTACGTAATGTACGTTAGAAAGTCTACTACGTTGGTGTAAAATATGTTGCTCCATTCAACACTTGCGGAGAGAAGATTGTAGCGAAGGTTGATTGTCTCCGCGGCTTGCTCTCTGTCTCGAACATAGCGTTCGAGAGCCCGCTTGTGTTCGGTGAGAGCAGGGGTTTTGAATTGAGGGATGATGGGAAGTTCTCCTACGGTTTGGGCGGTATCGGCTGTAGCTGCCGATGTCGAGAGGGATTGGGTAGGTGATGAGGTTTCTTGGGTTTCGGAAATCTGGATGGCTTCAGTGGGTGGTGGTTGAATGGTTTCGGTGGGTGGTGGTTGTATCGGCTGGGATTGAAGTGGGGTAAATATAGTGTAGGCAGCAGCTTCATCTGTGCTGAGGAATGGAACAGTGGGAATGTGGAAAGAAGATGCTGATTCTTCTTCACGGGGAGAGAGGGGGGTTATCTGTTTTGGTGGTTGTTGGGTTGATGAAGATTGGGGTTCTGGTATATGGGTGATTTGGAGTTGAGGGGATTGGGCTTTGGTTGGTGAAGGCTGGGTTTGAGTCACTTCAACGTTCTCAAGCGGCTCCTCCACCGCCTCGCTTTCTTGAACGAGTGAAGTGACTCGCTTCATCTTTTTGCCTCGCTTGGACCTGGCTCGCTTCATGGGTGAAGCGACCTGCCTCGCTTGGCCTTCTTCAGCTTGCCTTTCGGCAACTGGTCTAGCAATGGGCACTTCCACCTCGATAAGTCCCAGATCCACCAGAATCTTCGTTTTTCTCCATGAATCGTAGAAGATGGTCTGCTTGTTGTATATGATCGTGTCGGAGTCCGGCCATATCATCTCTGGAAACTTCATCTCCAGTGCAACAGACAGTCTTGAAAAGAATTTCAATTTTCCTTTCCGAAGAATCTTATTCGCAGTTCCTGGAACGAACGCGAAGTCGTCAGCAGCCTCATGAATTTGCTTGAGAAACCACCCGTGCCAGTTAAACTTCGTTCCGGCGAGACTGTCGACGATCATGGCGGTTCCGATCAGTTTCGTCTCCGACAGCGTATCGAGGGATCCAACATAGCATGCGATGCTCTTCGTAAAGAGTTCGCAGATGAGATTGAACGGGTTCTTCAAGCTTTTGCTAATGTTGGCTTCCTTGAAGTTCGGATCAGCTCTGGCGGTTGCAAATCGAACATACTGCACCCCGGCCGAAAGACCCAGATCTAACAGTAAGTCTCCTCCTTCTCTCTGCAGATCGAACACTCCGATAAGTTCACTCATATCCACCTCCACCGAGCTTGCTGGTTTGTGGATCAGTGAATGAGGAAGTATTTTGATCCTTCCTCAAATTCAGTAGGATTTCTCCCACTGCCTTTGCCAGAATCTTCGTCGGCACCAACGTTATGAACTTCCATAGACCGGCCGTGGTCACGGCTCTACGGAAGAAACCATTTACTTCGATGACGATAGGGTCGAGATGGGGCTCGACGTTGATGTGCTCGCCAACATTAGTCATGAACTGCTCCATTGTCTCTGTATTCTTCTTCTTGCCCATGGTGGATTTTGAAAGAACTTGAAGAAAATTTTTAACAATGAAGTAGAAAGGGTTGAGACTCGTGAGTTGCAGAGTAATTGCAGATCTAGCACGAGAATGGCAATTTTAGAAGGCTGTGAAAGGTTCTGCAGTTCTGCCTCGTCCCATATATATAGAGTTAGGTTATAGCTGACGTGGCAAGGGTAGGACGGTAATATTGCCGTAAGTCCTGTAGGTAGGCGGCGGACGTGCGGTGATGGATCTGACGTGTCCGGCGTCATCACAGTAAAAGTGAACCGCCACTTGCTCGGCGTCGCCACGTGGCCTGCTGTGGTTGGCTTGTCGTATACGGCGCTAATCCAACGGCTGCGGATTGGGGCCTGTTGAGATTCGATGGCTGGATCTTTTCCGCCTTTTCCCGCTTCAAATTCAAACGTGTGAACACGCGCCCGTTATTTCCGTCATTCCTGCACCTGCATTAAATGCACAGCAGAAAGTAAAATTGCACTCGAGTGCAGACAGCTCATACTCGCTTCATGCCCGCTCGCTTCGAGTTGGGCTGCTACGCCTTGACTCGCTTGAGAGGCATTCGCTTGAGTGACTGTTCCGCACTCGCTTGCGATGGCTAGCTTTGAGTGACGAAGCACTTGCTTGGCCATCTGAAGCGACTGGAATAAGAAATTGAATTTCTTTGCTTAATTTAAAGTGTTTCTGACTTACATACTTCGAGGATAAACAAGAATGTTTTCCTCTTTGTATTTGTGTCAGATTCACTTTATATTTTCCACGTAGTGAGTGAAGGTTTCTAGCACGCTTCGGCTCACTTAGTGTACTTAAAATTGAAACACTTACCAGTCAATCTCACTTCGTAGGAGATTGATACCACAAATTGAAGACTTCACTTGAATTAGATACCACATGTTGAATGCTACACGTTGAGTTAGATCTTCATGGCATTCATCTTCATGGCATTCATCTTCCTCTACGAATTAGAGAGTCCTCCATCGAAGTGAATGGGGGAGAAAATGAATAAAGTACACAAGCTTACTACAACCCGAAGGGAGCATCACGTAAGTGTACTTATTCACGACGAATGGGGGATGAGTACAAGTCCTTATCTCAGAGCAGAAATGGACAGGATGACAATGAGAATGCTCTGACAAGACAATCTCGTATTTTACGCAGAAGCATGTCACCAGCCCTGCAACCTTTTGTATAAAAAGGTAAACCTTCAAGCTTTCCTACATTCTAAAGAATGAATCTGCAGTTGGCTCGCTTTGACCCAAGCTAGGGCAAATTGAAGCGATGCAGAATTCAAGATTGCAGCATTCTTGCTCGCTTTGGAAGTAGCTTGCTCCGAGAGAAGCATTAGTTCCCCCTTAACCATATACTTAACAATTCCAATAAGTTGGTAGGGAACTTCTTCCAATACTCCACCTTTCTCCACCTAACTTCATTTTCTTCAAGCGAGTGAGATTTGAAGTGGCTCGCTTGAGTTGGTGAAGATCCGAAGCGAGTGCCGCACAAGAGAATAAGCGAACACTCCTTCTTGCATCCCGGAACTAGCATTCTTCACCAGGGTCTAATAACCCTAATTCCATGCATAGCTGATTGAATCGAGACTCAGCTAGAGGCTTGGTGAGGATATCTGCTCGCTGGAGATCGGTATGGATTTTCTCGAGCTTGATATCCTTCTTCTCGACATGATCACGAATGAAATGGTGTCGAATTTCCACATGCTTGCACCTGGTGTGAAGCACTGGATTCAGCGAAATACATATAGCACTGTTGTTGTCGCAGAAGATCGGAATTTCATTCGCTTCAACTTTGTAATCCTTCAACTGTTGACGAAGCCATAGGATTTGAGAACAGCAGCTTCCTGCGGCCATATATTCAGCTTCAGTTGTTGAAGTAGCTACGCTTGTTTGCTTCTTTGAGAACCACGAGATCAGCTTGCTTCCCAAGAACTGACATGTGCCCGAAGTTGACTTCCTATCGACTCGGCAACCTCCATAGTCAGCATCGGAATATCCAGTGAGCTCCAAATTGTCCTCCGCTGGATACCACAGACCCATGTTGACAGTGCCCTTTAAATATCGAAGAATTCTCTTGGCAGCTTCAAGATGGCTGTGCTTGGGGTTACTTTGGAAGCGAGCGCAGACTCCGACTGCAAAAGCAATGTCTGGCCTACTTGCAGTGAGATAGAGAAGTGACCCGATTAGGGCACGATAATCTGTAGGATCTACAGATTTTCCTCCTTCGTCTGGCTCCATCTTCCAGTTGGTATTCATAGGAATCTTCACAGCTTTAGCATGTTGAACACCAAACTTGGCAAGCATATCTCGAGTGTACTTGGCCTGGTTGATGAAAATTCCATTATCCTGCTGCTTCACTTGAAGACCTAGAAAGCAGCTCATCAAGCCAATCATCGACATCTCATACTTGGTCTTCATCAATTCTCCAAACTTCTCGCTAAGCGACTGGTTTGGTGACCCAAATATGATGTCATCCACGTAGATCTGGACCCAAAGCATATCTTCTCCATGATTGATGGTGAAGAGAGTCCGATCTATCTTTCCCTTTTGGAATCCATTTTCCACTAGGAATTGAGATAATGTATCGTACCAAGCTCTGGGAGCTTGCTTCAACCCATACAGGGCTTTCTTCAAGCGATACACTTTATCTCCCTGCTCGAAACCCGGTGGCTGCTCCACATAAACTTCTTCCTTCAATTCACCGTTGAGGAACGCGCTCTTCACATCCATTTGATACACTTTGAATTTCTTGGCTGCTGCATAGGCTAGAAACAATCTGATAGCTTCAAGCCGTGCCACTGGAGCAAAGGTCTCGTCAAAGTCGATTCCTTCCTCTTGGCAGTAGCCTTTGGCAACGAGTCGCGCCTTGTTCCTCACTACGTTGTGGTCCTCGTCCGTCTTGTTCTTGAACACCCACTTGGTGCCAATAACATGCTGAAACTTGGGACGATCCACGAGGTACCATACGTCGTTCCTGGTGAATTGATTCAGCTCTTCTTGCATGGCGATCACCCAGTTAGAATCGGCTAGGGCTTCCTCCACGCTTGATGGCTCAACGTTTGAGAGAAAGCAACTGAACATGGCACTTTCTCCAAACACTTGACTTCTGGTCACTACACCCTTGGATGGATCTCCAATGATTTGGCTAGGTGAGTGATCCTTGAGCCACGCTCGCTTTGCTCCGCCAGCTTCATCTTCATCCGCTTCCTTGTCGCTCGCTTCACCGTCTGAAGCGACTGGATTGGGTGCTTGGCCAGCACTAGCTTCAGGAAACTTGGGGGCAGCTTCGACTTGTCCTTTGGGATCCTGCTCGCTTGTGTCCTTGATCTCATCATCTTCATCAAGCACGTCCCAAGTGAGTTGATTTGAGGGTTCCTTGCTTTGATCCTTTTCATTCGCTTGTGCCTGTTCCTGTGGAAGACTTAAAGAAGATTTATCAAATATGACATGGGGTGATTCTTCCACAATTAGGGTTTTACAGTTGAATACTCTGTAGGCTTTGCTAGATGTAGAGTATCCTAAGAATACTCCTTCATCTGCTTTGCTTTCAAAGGCTTTCAACTGTGACTTCCCATTGTTGTGAATGAAGACCCTACAACCAAAAATATGGAAATAAGATATGTTAGGAATTCTCCCTGTACATATTTCATATGGAGTTTTGTCGTGCCGTTTGTTGAGAAGCGTTCGATTCTGTGTGTAGCACGCCGTGTTGGCAGCTTCAGCCCAATACTTCATCGGAAGCTTCGAGTCAGCAATCATGGTGCGAACGGCTTCTTTGATGATTCAATTTCTTCTTTCAGCAACTCCATTCTGCTGAGGGGTGCGTGCTGAGGACGTCTGATGTGCTATTCCATGCTCCGTGCAGTACGCTTCAATTGTAGAGTTCAAGAACTCTGTGCCTTTGTCGGAGCGAATGGTCACGATAGCTTGATTCTTTTCCACCGCCAATCGCTTGAGTAGTTGTGGCAGTTTGGACAGTGTCTCCTTCTTGCTGAATAGAAATACAACCCAAGTGTAGCGAGAGAAATCGTCGACTACAACTAGAGTGTACTTCCTTCCATTTACACTAACTGGAGTAACTGGACCAAACAGATCCATGTGAAGCAGCTCGAGCACTCGCTTTGATGAGGCTTCTTCGAGACTGGCGAAGTGCTTCTTCGTCTGCTTCCCTCGTTGGCATGGTGAGCATGGATGGTCTTTGATGAAGACTTCATTTGGTATGCCTTGCACCAAACCTTTTCGAGCTAAGCGATTGATAGCTTTGAAATTGAGGTGGTTCAAGCGTCTGTGCCATAGCCATCCAATTTCTGTAGCACTTCTTGCAACTAGACAAGTTTCCTCTTTGCAGCTGTCCCATTGTGCGATGTAGATGTTTCTCTGCCTGTTTCCAGTGAGCACAATCTGGGATGTGAGTTTGCTCTTCACAATGCACTTGTTGGAGATGAACTCCACCCTGTACCCTTTATCACAAAACTGTGAAATGGATAACAGGTTGTGCTTGAGTCCTTCCACATAGGAGACTTCTTCAATTGTGAGCTTTCCAACTTTCAGTGCGTCGTATCCCCTGGTGCTTCCTCGAGAGTTGTCACCAAAGGTTACGTGTGGACCCTTCTTCTCTACGTAGTTGTGAAGTAGAGCTTTCATGCCAGTCATGTGTCTTGAACATCCACTGTCCAAGTACCATACTAGTTGACCTTCACTTGGCATGGGATCCACGGCGCTCACCTGCAATTAGACAGATTTTGGTACCCAAATCAGTTTGGGTCCTTGCAGGTTAGTTCCCTTAGGTACCCACACTTGCTTCACTCTCTTTTGAGATGAAGCTTGTGTCTTGGGCTTCTCGACCTTCGAAAACTTGGTGTACTGCCTAGAGGCAGCTTCACACGTGCAACAGTGTGTGCAAGAGGGGTAGCGGCTCGCTTCAGTCCTACCTATGCTCTTCCCACTTTGCTTATATCCTGAAGCGACTCGCTTCGGATTAGCTCTGGGTTTAGAGGCTAACTTAGGTTTTCTAGTATGTCGAAGCGGCTCGCTTGGTTTCCTCGAAGCGGTCCAACTAGGGTTTTGACCCCGACTCGCTTGAGTAACCTTGGAAGTTTGAAGCGGCCTCTTGGGTGCTTCAAGTTCTTCCCCCTCAACGTTATTCCGGTTGGACCATCTCCAGTCCGGATAACGTGACACATAGACATTACTCCTCTTTTTAGGAGGTAGATCCTTTGTCTCTCGTGTCTTGGCTTGAGACTTAGAAGCTTCAACTGTTTTCCCTTTACCCTTGGATTGGTAAGACTTAGCATGTTGAGTGCTAGGGACTGTTGAACTTTGCTTACCCTTCGGATCTGCCCTTAAAGATATAGACATCTTCATTGGCTTCCTTTTAGGGTTCTCAGCCACTTTGCCTTTATCCTTGTTGGTGGTCGCTTTGGATGCAGTGGGCAATTCCAAAGTGACTGATGGTGTATTGTGTGATGCACCAACAAAAACAGTCGGCTTGGGAGGTCCACCCTCATATCCAAGGCCAGCTTTCCTACCAAAAGGCAGAAGCGAGCCCTCTAGTGCCGCCTAGCATATGATGATTTGTTCAAGTTGGCAACTAGAGTGGACTGGGTTTCATACCTTCCCTCCAAGCTTTGATGTCTAGCGTAGAGATCCTCGAACTTACTAGTCATAGCCCTTAACTTAAGTTTGACTTCGTCAAGCTCACGGGCTAGCTTTCGGTTCTCCTTCTCGCTTTGAGACAGAGCTTGTTTTGCCACTTCGTGGTCGCTTGACAATTTTTGGTGCTTGTCAAACAACTCACTCCATGTAGAGGATTGTTCTTCCTCATTGACAGTGTGTGCTAGTGTAATTGAAGTGATTGAAGGATAAAAGAATACCTCTCCTGTTTCTTCATCGGTGAGCGCCATAAATCCAAGATCCTCACCATCACTGGAGTTTGGATCTGTGAATGCATCTGAGTCGCTTGGTGGATCTTCAGTTGTAGCGACCGGCACTTCACTCGCTACGAGCGCTCGCCTTGGAGCATCCCTCTTGGCCTTCAATTCTTCGCGCTCTTTGGCACTTAGCTTTGGGCAATCGGATTTGTAGTGGCCCATCTTGTGGCAGTGGTAACACTCCACTTCACTCATGTCGCGCGGGATCGGCTTGGTCGTCTCTTCTCTCTTTCCTTTTCCTTCTCGAGCATCAGTGTTCCTTCCTTTGTACTGCTTGTAGAATCTTTTGTACTTGCCAACTCGAGAGTTCATCTTGTTGAAGTTCTTTGATAAGAACGCAATGTGTTCTTCCAACCCTTCCCTTGTCATTTTGGCAAGCGACTGCTCGCTTGGCCCTTCGGCAGCTTTGAATGCTACTCCTTTTGACGTAGTGGGCGCTTCATCCTCGTCGTCGAGACTCATACGATTCAGATCAAACTCGTGAGCTTTGAGCTCGGAGAACAGCACTTCTGGCGTGAGCTTCGTTAGATCCTTGGTAGCTAGATATAGCTCCTTCATAGGCTGCCACTTCCTTGTGAGAGCACGGACTATTTTCAGGTTTACTTCCTTGTCTGTGAGTTCCTTCCCAAGCGAGTTGAGAGTTGCAGTAATGTTGGTAACTCTCAGCTCGAAGGCGTCGATGGACTCTCCTGACTTCATCACCAGATTTTCAAACTCCCGCATCTGAACAGCGAGCTTGTTTTCCTTGATTTTGTCTGTACCTTGAGAAATGAGGGCTAGGGTTTCCCACATTTCCTTTGCCGTTGCACATTTCCTTATCCGTGGTAGATAGGCGTCCGACACGGTGCTCTGCATCGTGTGACGTGCAATCTTGTCGAGGTTGGCAACTTTGAAGTCATTTGGAGTATACTCATCTTTATCCTTCTCCACGTACTGTTGTCGAACGTGGGCTGGACGGCCTTCAGCGGCTGGAACCTCCACAGATATAGCTTTCTTGATTTCGATCGGTCCGTCTTCAATGACTTCCCACATCCGGTCGTGGATTGAGCATAGGAAGCTCTCGACACGGAAACTCCATATCTCGTATCCTTCGATCGAGAACTGTGGAAGATTTGATGCACTGTATGTAGACATAGTAAACTATCAGCAGTAAATGCAATATGCGTGGGTGAGGTTTTGATGCACTTAGGAAAATAGGATCCGGTTCAGTGAGACAACCTGAAGCGAGTGGGGACTCGCTTCGGATATGCAAAGCAGAGGCTCGAAAGAACCGCTGCTCTGATACCACTTGTTGGTCCCGGTTTGTTAATAGGAAAAATACGTAGAGGGGGGGGGGGGGGTGAATACGTATTTTGAAGTTTTTCAACTTCAAATCCCTTAATTCAGAGTAACAAGTAAAGAGCTCTTTTTGAAACTTAAGACCTAGCTGAAGCTAGATCTACAGTACGTAGCTTGCCTACTTGACCGAAGTGAACACTTGATCAAGAGGGAGTCTTTACTCGTATGTGCGGAATTTGGTGAGCTAAAAATCTTTCCTAAGTATTTGAAATTCCAAGTTAAGTTTGTTTATATGCACGTGCAATGGATAATCGAATACTGTAAAGAGATTAAGGTAAAAGAGATACGACACGAAGATTTATAGTGGTTCGGAGATAACGCTCCTACGTCCATTTTGTTGCACGACGGCAACTGTTCTCTTCACTCAAGAACTTGAAGGTTACGGGTCCTTCAAAAACCTGATCAAGATCGGGCTTCACTTGCCTGGATCTGACAAACAGTGCAGTGATTACGGGTTCACTACTAAGACCTAAATCGGACACAAAGCTTCACTTGCTTCTGTCCGAACAACAGGGAGATTCCGGGCTCTCCTTACAGCCTAGCTTCGATCGAGCTTTACACAAACGATGTAAGTGTAAGCTTGGATCTAAACACTATGATCGAGGCTTCTTCAATCGGTGAAAGAAGGGCCTTGGATCTGGACAACCTAACGACGACACTCAAAAACCTAACAGACAGAGTTTAGGGTTTTTGGTTGACGAAACACACTATGAAGAGCTCTTTACAATAAGTGCAAAGATGGCTAGAGCTCTTCTTCTAAGCTTTGATATGGAATGGGCTTAGACTCTATGTGTGAAGGTTGTGAAGACGAGTTCCGATGGACTGGAAACTCGGAGAACACTGGGAAACAAAGACTCGAAGATTGCTAGAAAGCTGGGAGTGTTTGTTTGCAGTAGGCTCGAATGCTCAAGTAGTGTTCTCCTTCTTCACGTTGTGATCCTTCACTATTTATAGGCGGAGGGTTGGCTGAGATCCATTGCTTGGTTGGTGGCCTTGTCCCTCCTCCTCTCGACAGTACTTGCACAGGCTGGCTACTTTTCAGATGCGCAGTTTTGGATTTTTGCCGGAAATGGCTAAGTTCCAATTTCAACAGTAACTGGAGCTACCCAGTACTGTTACGGCGCCTTGTCGGCCTGGCAGTCAACTCCTCTGCTCCTCTCTTGAGTCGACACGTGGAGATCTCGTAATAAATGCGAAGATCTCCAGTTGACTGGAGTTCAAATTCGGAGCGGGAATTTGTGCTGTCACTTTCTGGTAGGTAGTGGCTCGCTTCGCTTTGTAGCGTCCGCTTTAGTTGAGTCACTTCGCAGTCATTCTGTAGTGAGCCGCTTCGGGAATTAACTTTCCCTAGTGACTGCTTTGGAAATAGTTGACTAGAGTTGACTAGCTTTGACTTTTCACTGTAGCGCTTGCTTCGCTTCGCTTTGGCTTTGAACTGTAGCGCTCGCTTCGCTTCGCTTTGGCAGACTCACTTCGAATCTACTGTAGCGATCGCTTCGCTTCACAGTTCTTCGACACGCTTCACTTTAGTTTGCTTGTCCCGCTTCGCTTTGAAAAACACACTCAAGTGAGTGGCCTTCACTTGAAATTTTGAAGCCTAATCTAAGCAAAATAAAAGAGCCATCCTAATAGAGTAGGCTTTTTAGAAAAATTCTAACTTATCAACTATATCAAAATGGGTCGCTTGGGAACAGAACGCTTTGGGGTTTTGGGATCAAATCAAAACACTAAGATATCCCTTATAAGTTCCCCCTTAACATATTCGTTCTTAACAATTCCCAACAGAGGCTGAGATGCAGCCGCTCGAAAAGGAAGTGGAAGAAGAACAACCCCAGCCCTCACCGGAAAAGGACAACCACCCCAGCCATCACCACCCAAAGACCAAACCCCCCAAACTCCCCCAACTCAAATACAAACTCAAACTCAACCACCACCCGAACCTCAAACTTCCACAACTGCACAACCCCAACCCCAAAAATCTCCCTACTCCGCACATGAAGAAGAATCCACATCTTCTTTCAAACTTCCAGATACACCCTTCCTCTCCACAGACATTGAAGGGATGTACACCCTGTTCACCCCAACCGATCAACAAATCCAACCTCAAACCACTCAACAAATCCAACCTCAAACCACCCAACTAGAAACCACTCAAGCTTCCACCCCCAACTCTCCATCCTCATCAGCGGAATCTGCTGAAACCGCCAAAACAGCTGACACCAACATCGCCATAATCCCACCTACACCACCACCTCCATCTGCAGAAGAGAGAGCTCTGGAACGGTATGTCAAGGACCGGGAGCAAGCTGCAGATATAATCCGAAATCGATACCCCTCCGTGGAAATGTCTGATGATTTCTACACCAGAGCCGTTGATTTCCTCACGTATATCACATACAGAGGAACAGAATACTACAAGATCTTCAATCTTTTAAAAGCTCTGAAGGAGGAGGTGATCGAAGCGAAGGAAGTGGAAGTGCTCAATTTCATCGGAGCTGATGGCTTTCATGTGTTCATCAATGAGGCCAATTACTGGGAGATGCTCGACGCCAGAGTACTGCGTGAATATCCAGATGCATCCATCCCAGAACGTGTGCCGTCAAAGCATGAACTCCGGTTGATAAAGGAGCACGAGGTCGAAGTGGAAGCGAAGGATGTGGAGATCTCCAATCTTCAAAGTGAGATCACTAAGAAGGATGAGGAGTTGACAAAGAAGGTGTTGGAAGTCAATAATCTGCGTGCAGATTTTGACAAGAAAAAGGGTGATCTAGAGGAGAAAGTTGAGGAGAAGGAGAAATTGATTGCTGAAAAGGAGAGTTTGTTGGGAGAGAAGGTGAAGCGAGTGGAGGAGTTAGAGAAAAATGCTCAAGAGTCCAAGCAGTTGCTTGAGGCTGAGCGAAGCAGGCTGAGGGAGGTGAATGCCAAGCTTGTGGCATTGGAAGATGAAAAGAAGAGGTTGAGAAGGAAGTTGGAGAAGGTGAGGAAGCAGTTAGAGAAGAAAGAGGAGGAAGAAATCAAACTCGGAAGCGAGTTGACCAGAGTCAAGAAAGCTCTTGACAAGCTCGAAAAGGAAATGAAAATCCTTAAGCTCGAGCGTAAAGAAGAGAAAGGCGAGCTTGAGAGCCGGCGGAGGAGTGCTCAAGCCCTGGACTTGAAGCAAGCTGAGTTGAGCATCTTACTTGCCAAAGTCAAGAAAGTAGCAGGAGATTACGCTGTCAAAATCTCCGCAGACGCCATGTTCCATGCTACGCTGAATAGAAGAGAAAGAAGTTTGGCCACCGCCAAAGCTGAATTTGAAGCGTCTCAGAAACACTTCGACCTCGTCTTGCAAGAAGAGAGGAAGAAGATAACCAGAGATGTCGAAGCGGAGCTGGACACTCGCTTCAAAGCGGTGGAGCCCTTGGAAAACTTGATGATCTCTGTGACGGAGAGAGAGAAGCAGTGCAAGTACCTGCTTGAGGAAATCTCTATCAAGACGTCAGAGATCGTGCTTTCCAAAGTACATGTCTTTGTAGAGCGTGCCGAAAGGATGCTCCATGCTGTTCTAAGCAAAGTTAATGACATACACCAATCCATCAGCGGAAAGGTGACCATTCCCATCCCCGGCAGTCTTGATGATGCCAAAAAGGGGGAAATGATTGTGAAACCAACCATATCAACAAGAAGAGAAGGTGGAGAAGGAGGAAGTGGAGTGAAGCTGATCGAAGGAGGAAGTGTTGGATTGGAAAAGATGATATAAGGAGGAAGTGGAGTTGGATAGGAGAAGGAGTTGGATGATGAAGCTCGGGTGGAGCTTGCAAGGAGAAAGGGCAAGGATAAAATCACTGAAGAGCCCCGCAAGCCGGTCGAAGGAAAGCTGCTTGGCTCTTCCATTGCTACTCACCCCCCTATTGTTTTGTTAACCAGGGAACAAAGGGAGCGGCAAGTTGCAGCAGATGAGGCCCTCGCTCGCGCTTTGGAGAAGGATTTTGATCTAAGAACATTGTCTGATATCCAAGCGCCCGCTTCAGTCTCCGTCCTCGCTTCAACATTGGCGCTCACTTCAACAGCTGCCGGAGCCACTTCATCTAGCCAAGCAGTTGTTCCTCCTAGCAGCACTGAAAAGAAGAAGGAGATGCCTCCACCCCCAGCACCAAAACAGCCCTTGAAGCGAACTGCACCTGAGTCCAGGGAAGAGGACCCTGCGGCCAAACGCCAGAAGATGCAGCAGGCTATTACTGATAAGTCCAGCCGCTTCGAGAGGAGGCAGAAGAAGAGAGAAGAGAAGGAGAAGAGGAAGGATAAGGACGAGGAGGTGAAGAAGAAGAGGATGAAGAAGATAGATGAGCGGATCGAGTCGCACTGGAATGAAGTGAGACTCATTCAGTCCGCTATCGCACGAAGCGCCTACATTCCTCACACGCTTGATGAGTCTGAAGCTGTCCAAACCCAAGCCTGGATGGACACCTGCCGAGTCACTTTGGCGGAGATGATCGATTCCGGCCGCTAGCCTCCCGAAGAACATGACTATATCCGCAAGTGTGTCAATGAGAAGCTTCCAAAGTGGACCACTGACACCAGTGCCAAATTCAACTCGGTCATGAAAGAACTGTCAAGCAGAACAGAGGAGGGGCTGGCCACGCGAAGAGAACATCATCCAGACTCAAGGCGGATCGAAGACTTCATCCCGGGAGATCTTCTTGAGACATGGCTCATCCTAAAGGACAAATTCATCAAGGCCTACTACTACTGGCAAGTAGTGCCTTATCAGGATAAGTGCTCAAGATTGGATGCTCTCAACAACTTCTTGTGCCAATACAATGAACGGCTACGGCGGAAGATCTTTACACTGGTGGAGGTAGCTGAGCCTTTGCCTCTCATCATCAAAGTGCCCGCAGTGAAGGAATTTCCCATGCCGTTTCAGCCAAAGTCTTTGGTTCCTAACCGAAGGATTATCGATGAAGAAGTTGATGAAGCTCTGAGATTGGAGGGCAGGTGGAGACCAAATCAATACAACATCATGACGATGGAAGTGAATGTTCTGTCTGCCTACTACATCGAAGAGAAGATAGAGAAGAAGAAGGAGGAAGAGGAGGAGAAAAGGAAAGAAGAGGAGGAGAAGAACAACCCCACAGCAGATTCATGAATTTCAATTCATCATATCTTGTGAACTGTTGTGCATCTATCCCATTTAAATTTCTGTTAACTTGTGTCAGTTACAAGCTTTGTGAATGATTTATCCTTATGCTACAAAACTCAAAAGTTTAACCGAAAAAAAAGGGGAAAGGAACTTAAAAGAAAATTTTCAAACGAACATGCAAAGGAAGCAGTCGCTTGAAGTTCCTTCCACGATTAGGCAGGCTAATTCTTTTAGCCTAGGGTCATTGGGTTTTGGCATCATCAAAAAGGGGGAAATTATTGGGAATTGTTAAGAACAATATGTTAAGGGGGAACTCATATGGGACACTTCGAAGTGAGTGAAGTATTTGTTTTGATTTGATCCCAAAACCCCAAGTGTTCTATTCCCAAGCGACCCAATTTGATGTAGAAAATAGGTTAGAAAATTCAAGTGAAGGCCACTCGCTTGAGTGTGTTTTTCAAATCGAAGCGAGTCTACCCAGCCGAAGTGAAGCGTGCCGAAGAATAGCGAAGCGAAGCTAGCGCTACAGTGGATTCGAAGCGAGTCTGCCAAAGCGAAGCGAAGCGAGCGCTACAGTGAAAAGCCGAAGCGAGTCAATGCGGGTCAACACTTACTAAAGCAGTCACTTGGGGAACTCACTTTCCAAGTACTCGCTACAGTATGACCTTGAAGCGACTCGAGTTGAAACGGACGCTACGAGACTAAAGCGAAGCGAGCCACTACCTACCAGAAAGCGACAGCACACTTCCCGCTCCTATTTCAAACTCCAGTCAACTGAAGATCGTCGCATTAATTGCGAGATCTCCACTTGTCGAATGCGGAGTGGAGCAGCGGAGTTGACTATCACGCCAACAGGGTGCCGCTACAGTACTGGCTCGCTCCAGTTACTGTTAAGTTTGTAACTTAGCCATTTTCGGCAAAGAGACAAATTGTGCACCTGCAAAAGCAACTGTCTGCGCAAAGTACTGTCGAGAGGAGGTGGGACAAGGCCACCTACCAAGCAACGGATCTCGGCCAACCCTCCGCCTATAAATAGTGAAGGATGAAGACGAAGAGAAGTAGAACACTACTTGAGCATTCGAGCGCCTACTGCAAACAAACACTCCCATCCTTTGAGCAATCTTCGAGTCTTTGTTTCCAAGTGTTCTCCGAATTCCAGTTTCATCGGAATTCGTCTTCACAACCTTCACACCTAGAATTCTAAGCCCATTCCATATCTCAGCTTAGAAGAAGAACTCTAGCCATCTTTGCACTTGTTGTAAAGAGTTCTTCACTAGTGTGTTCGCCATAAACCAAAAACCCTAACCTTAAGTTCTGTTCGTTAGGTTTTTGTGTTCGTCGTTAGGTTGTTCCGATCCAAGGCTCTACTTTCATCGATAGTAGAAGCCTCGATCGTAGAGTCTAGATCCAAGCTTACACTTACCTGGTTCGTGTGTAGCTCGATCGAAGCTAGGCTGTAAGGAGAGCCCGCAATCTCCCTGTCGTCTGACTGAAGCGAGTGAAGCTTCTAGTCTAGTTAGGTTTTAGTAGTGAACCCGCAATCACTGCGTATGTCGTCGGATCCAAGTGAGTGAAGCTCGATCTCGACTAGGTTTTTGAAGGACCTGTAACCTTCAAGTTCTTGAGTGAAGAGAACAGTTGCTCCATGCAACAAGTGGACGTAGGTGCTTTGCCACCGAACCACTATAACTCTTGGTGTCGTATCTCTCTAAACCCTAAACTCTTTATTTACTTGTTGTTTGATTATTCATTGCACTTGCATCTAAACAAACACAACTTGAAACTTTAAATGCTTAGGAAAGATTTAGCTCACCGAAATTCCGCATTTAGAGTAAAGTCTCACTCTTGATCAAGCTCTAAGCTTAGGTCAAGAGATTTGTGAAAACTCTAGATCTAGCTCTCGGCTAGGTCTTAGTTGTTCAACTGAGCACTTTACTTCATACTCTGAGTTCGAGGAATTTGAAGTTGAAAAACTTCAAAACACGTATTCACCCCCCCCCCCCCCCCCCTCCCCACGTGTTTTTCCTCTTACAAATCGGGACCAACACATAATGTCAAATACATTTCAAAATACAATAAAAACAAATACCTAGTTACTAATCTAACTTTCGACGAGGCTTTATTTCTTAAAAGCGAATGATAATCTCGTCTTCGGAAACTTGAAGAAATACATCATTTTCAATGTAAGTGACCAAACAAACCTTCAAAAATTGATCTCCCAAGCTATTTCTCAACTTATTTTATTGTTGGGCTCAAATAATTTATCAATGGGCTTGTTGATGGATTATTTTAAAACAAATCGGACCTAAAATATGTAAATTGGGTTGCATATATATTGATATATATATATATATATATATATTTTTTTTTAGGGATGTACTAGTGTGTGTGTGTGTATATATTAATTTTTTTTTTAGGGATGTACTAGTGTGTGTGTGTGTATATATATATATATATATATATATATATAGGGGTGAGATCCTGTACAAAATAGGATTATCGTAAAAAATAAAAAATGATGCATTTTATGCATATAATTATAATGCATGATGCACATAATTATAATGCACAATGCATTATGCATTATCTTTACAATCATAATGCATTTTAGTAAAATCATAATGCACCAGTTAATCTACACCGTAGATCACAGAGATCAATGGTCCAGATCATTTCTCATTTCTTACAGAACCTGTCTTTTGTATGTTATATATATATATATATATATATATATATATATATATATATATATATATATATATATATATATATATATATTAATTTTTTTTTTCTTTGGGGGTGCAACTGCACCCCCTTGCTCCATGGAGGATCTGCCAGTGTCGTGGGCATGTTCTTGTTTCATAATATGAGGTGAAATTTTTTTGATTCGGACTATGAGTGAATTGCATTGAAGGGTTGATGTATATTTGATCTTAGCTTACTTCCCTATATGTATAAAAAAAAGTGCTTTGTTGTGAAAAAGAGTTGATAGGATTCTGGTCCTCTTACTTGTAACGTATGAAAATACTAGAGTAATGAGCATGGAAACCACATGAAAAGGCTTCGAGAGACCCTCGAATGATTAAATTTCATGAAGCTATATTCTAGATGATACTCGTATATGTGAAAAATGTAGTGTTCGTAGGTACTCTACTCCTCTTGACAATGAGTACGGGAAATCGCACTAGGATGCTCGTTGAGACCCATTGATGATTAAACCTAGTGAACTATGTACCAAAACGTTCGCTTTCATTGTTAAAAAAAAGGAGATGTTTGTGGTTTGAGTTGAATAAAAAGGAAGAAGGCTAAGGGATTAATATGTTAACAATTCGAGGCTTGTGAGATGTGTGACATATCGAAAATCGGATCCTCATATTTGAGTCGAGTTAACGGGCCACATGATTGTTCGTATTTGATTGTGCATTTGCTCGTTGATATTAGAGTGGTCTAGGTTTAGATTTGATGAGTTTGACGACGCCTACTTCGTGTTGTTGAGTTGATTGAACTTGGGTTGATTGTGTTGAATGTGTTTGCTTGAGGACAAGCAAAGTTCTAAGTGTGGGGGTTTTGTTTGGTGTCTAGATGTTAGGATTTTCGTCGTCTTTTCGTATTCGTTTTGTATTATTTTTGTGTCTTTTCGTTTAAATATGGGTATGAATGGTATTTTTGGAGTTTTGGTGTTTGTAGGTTCGAATGGATGCAAATGGGAAGAAACGGGATGAAAAGGGCGAAAGAATGGAGAAGAAACGAAGGAGGTCAGAACAACGTGTTGGACAATCGTCCAACCCATCTGGACGGTCATCCAGATGCTCCAGCTCGAGCCTGTCCAAGTTTTGGACGAGCGTCCAAGTCAGAAGTGAGGAGTCCAGAACGGAGAGTTGGACGACCGTCCAACTCAGTTGGACGATCGTCCAGATCGGGCTGCCAGCTTTTTATTTCCTTGTACAACTAGGTTTTTATACCTAGTATAAATACTACTTCATTAGGTCGAATTTTGGACATCTTTATCATTGTTTAGCTTTTATTTTCCGCATTCAAATATTCTAGCTTTAGATTTCTTTTGTTCGATCCGGATCGCTACTTTGTTAGTTTTTAATTCAAGACAATTCCTTTAATTCGTGTTCTTCGTTCTCGTTTCAATTCGTAAGTTCTTTATTGCTTTCTTTGCTTGATTTATTGCTTTCATAATTCTTAGATTTAAATTCTTAGTGTCTTAGTTTAATTTGTTCGTTCGTTTTCGAGTTCTTAGTTTAGATTCGTTTTTCAAGTTTTTGTTCCTTCGTTTTTTCAAGTTTTCAAAGTTAGATTTATTTGCTTAGTTTTTCAAATTTAATTTTACAAGTCTAGATTAGTTTCTTAGTTGCTTTCGTTTGCTTTCGTTTTTTGTTTGATTTCTCTAGATTTATTAGTTCGATTTATTTCTTGCTTTTTGATTCCTTTATTTACTCGCTTTGATTTAATTGCTTATTTATTTTTCTTGCCTAGGATTTAAAATAAAAACCCAAAACAAATTTGTATACTCGCTTTCTTAGATTTTAGGCTAGTTTAGGTTGTTTAACTACACAGTTATTTGCCCTGCAAAGTTTTCCTTCGAGATTCGACATAGGGTTTTTACTTACTAAGTGTTAGGATAGATTTCGTCCTATTGCGAACACTTTTTGGTGAAACAGTATCCGAATTTGACTTTTCCGTATCCGACTCCGAATTCGAGAGAAAAATATATGTTGGGAATTGTTAAGGATTCACTTGTTAAGGGGGAACCTAATTGGGACACTTAATAAGATTTATTTAATGTATTTTTGATTTGATCCCAAAACCCTCTTTGTAAATCATATTCCCAAGTGACCCTTATTTGATTAGCATTATAGGATAGCACTTTTCGAGCTAATAATGTTAGGAAAACTCATTTTATTTTTAGTCGCTTTAGTTCTAGCTTGCAGATTTCCAGTGAAGCGAGAAGGCCACTCGCTTGAGTGTGTTTTAAAGTTGAAGCGAGTCCACTCGATAAAGCTGAAGCGAGAAGATCCAGACTTGGCTGCTCTCGAAAAGCAAAGTGACCACGGTGCCAAGCGAGAAAGCGACAGCTCAACTACCATCCTTCTTTGAACTCAAGTTTGAATTCAGTCAAGTGAAGATCAGCCGCCATTAATGCAGATTTCCACGTGGCTCTCAAGGATTGGATGAGGAAGTTGACTCCAAGATAACGGCAGGAAGCAACAACAGTAATGTTGGAGCATAGTTACCGTTGAGCTTGGAATGAAGCTATTTTGGGAAAGAAGACAAATTGCCCTCCTAAAAAGTTGCAGGTCAAAGCCCCGTATTGTCGAGCAAAGAGAGACAAAGCCACCTACCAGCAACGGCTTCAAACTCATCTCTACCACTATAAAAGGAGCCCAACAGAAACATGAACACTCCAACAATTCTCGAGATTTCCCAATGCTCAAAACTGCAAGTTCTCGCGATTTCAAAGTCTTTCTTTCATAAGTTCTTCAAGAAGTGTTCCAAGCTTTAGCCTCATCAAAGCTTGTGTTTCTGCAACCTTGCTCCACTCTAGATCTTAGGATCATATACATATCCAAAGCCTAGATTAGAAGAAGAATCCTAGCCTTTACTTCAAATTGTAAAGGATTCTTCGAGTTAGAGTGCGTGTTACACAAACCCTACCCAAAACCTTTGTCTAGTCGAATGTGTTTTGTCGTGTAACTGTTGTGTTGTTGTGTTGTAAACAGATCCAAGTCTCCGCTCTCATCGATTGCGAAAGGCTTGATCGAAGGTTGTAGTTTGTGTCAATCCTAGCTTGCACTTTCCTCGATAGTGTGAAGCTTGATCTTGTGTTAGGTTTCCAGAGAACCCGTCGTAATCTCTGTGAATTCTTGAGTGAAGAGAACTCTTTCCCGGAGTTGGAACAAAGTGGACGTATGAGTGTTAATCTCCGAACCATTATAAATCCCCGTGTAGTATCTCTCTCTTACTCTTTTCATTTAAGTTTTACTCGCTTTGATTATATCATATTGCACAAGCACGTAAACAAACTTAACTTGAGATTTTTCATTACTTAAGAAAGATTTAGCTCACTAAATTTCGCATTGAACAAGTGAGCAACTCTAGAGATCAAGCTCTCGCTTCGGTCTCTGGAAAGCTTGACTATAGATCTAGCGTCAACTTTGGTCTTAATTTTCAAGTCGCTCACTTCGCATACTCTGAGACAGGCTTGAAAAAAGAAGTTAAAAACTTCGAACACACGTATTCACCCCCCCCCCCCCCCCCACCCCCTCCTACGTGTGTTCCTGCTTGTTAAACGGGACCAACAATATAGTATAGGATACGGTATGAGCATTATCAGTCCGTATCCGATCCATTTTCACCACTATTCATTATGCTATGTTTAGATGTATTTATAGGGTAGAAGTTTACATCTAAAACCGAAGTATAAAAAGGAAACAATGTAGGGAATAAAAGTTGCCATGTTGAGAAGGCCCGATAGAGTCCACTCGGCCTAGCTCTCGGCCGAGAGGCTAGGGCTTGGTTCACAAGGTGGCTCAGTCAATAGGGCCTCATCAGTAGCTTCCTCTCAGCCGAGAGGTAGGTCTAGAGGCCTTCAAAACACAAACATTTTGAAATTCTCACCTTCGTCTTCCTTTGTTCCGTCGTCTCTCATCTTGCCTTGGGTTTCCTAGACTTGAAAATCCCTTAAAATACTTAAAATCACACAAATGCGTAATCTAGCTCCAAACATCATAAACAAAGAAAAACATGCATGAGCTAAACTAACAAAACAAGACAAGAAAATGACTATTTTACACTTATATGATAGGGTAAAAATATACCCTATCATAGACCACTAATTGGGTTTTAACCATTTTAGTCATTGTGGGACCGTCTCATTTCATCAGTCATATTGATAGAATACGGCCTAACTACTAGGCCCAAGCAATAAGCACGATCAAGATAAGGCCCACTAACAGAGCACAGCCTAGACAGTTCGGACGACGAAGACACCAAATCCTAGAAGAAGTAGGAGAAGTGGACTCATACCAAGAGATACGCATAAGGAATCATAGTTATGGTAGGATTCTATACGTGTACGTATAAATAGAAGATATGTTAGAAGAATTCGATCATCTACACTTTTGTAATCTACACGTTTAAAACTTAATAAAAAGTTGCCTCTCTTTTCGCCCGTGGACGTAGATCTGTTACGACAGATCGAACCACGTAAACCCTCTCTCGCATTCAATTCTGTCCGTTTCTTTTAGCTACTGTTTGATTACACAAAAATATATTCGATCACTGGCGCCGTCTGTGGGAAACTTTAAATTTTGCGGATTGAATCTCTAGTTTTTGCTATCAATCAATCACCATGCCTCCCAAAAAACAACCAACGAGAGGAAACGCATCAAAGGCCCCCGCCGGTGTTGCAAGAAACCGGCAAAACCCCATGTGCCAAGATGAGCATCACGAGGAGCATCACGATGAGAGCGTCGATGAACAGTACGATCGGGACAACAACCAGCACCCGAAGGAGAACGCCATGTTACCGCCACCACTTCCACCGCCGGTGCTGAATATCACAGGCCATCAACAGGGGAGGCAGACCCCGGAATGACATGTTGAGGTTCTCAACGAAGCTCCAGACGACGCTTCGGACGCTGTAGTCACAGGATCCGTTGTCTATCCCACAGTTGTCCAGGATCTCTTCTTCCCCTTCTTCTTTTCCTATGACTTTGTGGGAAGGAGGAGGAAGATCACCGAGCTCACCGACGTTCACTGTAAGGAAGAGCAGACAGTTAGATGTAGCAGTAGCATATACGACATGTAATCAAAATAACAATAACAAGGAACCGAGGCCTCACCCCTCCCCGGCGCCACTTCGGCAGCTGGATCAGGGGGGCTCAACCCCGCGGCGATTAGATCAGTCTATGAAAAGATGTCAGCAATGACCCCGAGCCCCGCCAAACTCTTTTGCAAACTGTCAAAATCGTCCTCGGAGCCCCAATCATTTATTTTCTCAGTACTCCAAGTAAATTGGAGAACACCGTCGAACCGACAGAACAAGAACCTCTTATGTCAGTTCGGTACTTTTGATTCAGTAGCTACCCGAAAGGAAAAGCGAGGTGCAAGGTAGAACCAATCCCCCTTTGACCTAAATTGATAGAATCTATTCAACATACCTAATGTGATGGGAAAATCACGACGACCGGATATCACCGCCAGACCCGTAATCTGATAAATGACATTGGGGTAAAGTTGAGCTATGGGGATACCTAAGTACTGCTGAAGTTCTGTATAAATGGTAGCATACGGAACACGAAGACCCCCTTTAAGGGAATCTTCATATATAGTTACTAAAACTATTGGCCAGCAAGCCCTATCCTCGGGCCGGGGATCGGCCAAAACAGAAGAAAGAGGAAATCTATATTCCTCACCAATCCGAAGCAAATCAGAGGCTTTTAAGGAAGAAGCATGATTACTTACAGTCCCAAACTCACCCACTCGATCTATAAAATTAAGAGACGCTACGGAAACCCTAGACAAACCTACTATAACTACCTCAACACCGGACGGACCCACCGCCGGCGAATTCACTGGTGCCATGCCTAGAATCAACAATTGCAGAAGAAGATTCCATAACTTACTTGGGGATATCGAGAAGAACGCGTCAAACCAAAGGTCGATGAAGACTTTAGAATACAAGAGAAGTGTTTTACAGTTTTCAAATTTGGGGGAAAATTGAATCTCGGCGTATCCGAAAAGCCATCTAAAACCTACGACAAGTGTTTGCCTCACCAACCAATCACATCCCACCTTTATCGGGAGTCCAATCGCGCCTACATTAATTGCCCCTGACACTGTACCACCAAACACCTCAGCAAGCGACATAGACCTCGGATACAAACCACTTCGAGGGAGCACTAAATCAACTTCGTCGACCTTTTATTTCGACGGGGCAAAGAATTTCACCACTTCGAGGGAGCACTAATTCGACTTCATCGACTCATTATTTCGATGTGGCCAGGAACTTCAACCACTTCGATGGGAGTATCAACTCGACTTCGTCGACTCATTATTTCAACGGGGCCAGGGCCAGGAACTTCAACCACTTCGGAGGGAGTATAAACTCAACTTCGTCGACTCATCATTTCGACGGGGCTAGGAGTTCCAATCATCTCGACTCTCTACCTCAACCATGACATGTCCATCCTCCTACGTCTTTTTTTTTTTGTGGGGGGGGGGGGGGGAAGGGATGTGATAGGATACGACCTAACTACTAGGCCCAAGCAATAGGCCCGATCAAGGATAGGGCCTACTAACAGAGCTCGGCCTAGATAGTTCGGCCCACGAAGACACCAAACTCTAGAAGAAGTAGGAGAAGTGGACGCACACCAAGAGATATGCATAAGGAATCATAGTTATGGTAGGATTCTATATGTTTTATGTATAAATAGAAGCTAAGTTAGAAGAATTCGATCATCTACACTTTTTGTACTCTACACGTTTAAACCCTAATAAAAGGTTGCCTCTCTTTTTCGCCTGTGGACGTAGATCTGTTACGACAGATCGAACCACGTGAACCCTCTCTCGCATTCAATTATGTTCGTTTCTTTTAGCTACTGTTTGATTACACAAAAGCTTATTCGATCGCATATCATTTACACATAATTGTGAAGCATTATTACCAATCACGTTGATATTATACCAATAATGGTAATAATCATTTTTGCATCATTCCACCGTCAATACTACAACATTTATGGCACCATGAACTTGTGGGTACTTGCCTCATCGAAAAAGTATATCCTCGACCCCCCCCCCCCCCCCCCCAAAAAAAAAAAAACTTTTGTTTGAATTGTGAAGGAATAACTACTTGAAAGCTATCCTACTTTCCAGATCTGAATTGGGTATGATGATTTGAATGCAACAAATCACACAACAAGTTCGAGAATATTAACTTATGATTGCAGACAGAGTAATCTACAAGTTCTTATTTTCTACGATGTGTCTCTTTCCTCTAGATCCGCTGACTTTGTGTACGTCTCACAGATCATGGAAATTGGATCTACCTCTTTGCACTCTCTAACTTTCACGAAGAATTCTTGATTTTCTCACACTGAGAAACGACGGCCACTCCTCTCACAAAACTAGGTTTTGTGAATCGGATGTGTGTTGAGCGGCTCCCCCTCTTTTCCTATATATATACACGATAGTTTTATCTCAGTTAAGAGTAAACCTGTTTCGATATACTTTAAAACTATCGAAACAAATTCTATTTAAAATGAAATTAATCCTAATTCCAAATAGGAAAAGATATATGAAAGAGTTTGTGCTCTAACAACGGTAACCACAATGACTAGCACTGTGACAACCAATGTTGTAAACACTTACGCAGCGGAATAAAAACGAATGCAAAGACACAATGACACGAGGATTACTTTTTAGCAAGATATTTTTCAATATCTTGCCGAGCCTCAAGGCTAAAAACAATCCACTAATCGTGAACAAACAATTTACAAGTCGACGTTAAAGGCAAATCAAAAACTCTAATCTAAACTAGAGGAACTCGACTAAAACAACCTTTTGAGTAAGGATAAACAAGTGAATAAGATTCTATCACTAAAAACTCGGTAGGAGAAGATGTACTACTCGAGTTGGACTCTTCTCTATTTATAGATCTCCAAATCTTGATGAGCAAGAATATCCCACGATCTTCTCAACCACCTTCTCCACTTCTTCAACGATCAGTTCTCCCTCTTTCTTCTCAACGATCGAACTGATTCTCCATCAAGTCTTCAACAGAATTTCGTATTCCTCAAGATTCGCTAACAGATCATGACTTGGTCAAATGTCCTCACCATTGTGATCTCCATTGTAACCTGCATTGTGGAGACAGAAGAAAGACAAAACAAACATATAATTTACACGTGGAATGTAAATTCCAACAAGCTCCCCCTTTTTGTCTTTCTTCACAAAACACAATCCATCCCTGTATAAGACAGAAAAAATAATCCATGCAATATAACATACTTCATGAATTCAAAACAAGGAGAAATACTGCATCAAAAACCATCAAGATAGTATCAAATAAAAACCATCAAAAGTAGCAGTATTATCCGAAAAACATCCACAGCAAGAAAACAGAAAGTAAATTGTTTGTTCCCATCCACATAGAAATTAAATTGTTTTAATCATCCTGCACCGAAAGAGTAAAGTTAAGCAGCAGCATCACTTGAACCGGCTTCATCCTCATCCGCCTCTTCTTCCTCTTCCATGTCTTCATCTCCCCCTTCATCTGGATTCTCCCCTCCTTCTTGACCATAGCAGTAGCGATGACTAGGCTCAGCACCAGCACCATCTCCCCCTTTTTGTGAAGAGAAGACAGAAAAGATGATCTTCCTGTTCGCCTTTGCTTTTTGGAGCTGATCCTCGAGAGAAGCAATTAGTGTATCCTTATACACCAACTGTGATCCCGTATGCTCCAGCATGCTACCTGCAAATTGACATACAGTAGGAGAATCTGTAGACTGGTCAGATGAAGCACCAATAGGGTAGATTCCATCCCAAGGAAGATCCTCGTAATGATCTGAGCTGAGCAGACTAGCATGAAGACTCCACAAGGACTTCTTGGAAGTGAAGGAGTCTGACTCTGTAGGCTTGAGGTTCTGCTTCTTCAGCATCTCAAAAATCAAAGAGGGATACGGCAGATAGGATCTTGATTTCCTCTCAGCATGGCTAGCAATCTCATCAAAGATGATTTTTCCCAAGTCAAACTGGATCCCCATCCCAATCTTGTACAATATCTCCATCTATTGAATGGACACACCAGTGTTGTTGGATGTAGGAAGCCAGTTGAACGTCATTATCTTGTGCAGCACAGCAAAGAGAGAAGTGAGATGAACAGCCCTGCAGTCGTGATGTTGGCTCACACCAGAGCCTTTCCACTCTTTCTCCTTATCCCTGGTCAGCAATCTTGCCATCATTGGAACATTGACACTCACAACAGTGTCCACACAGTCCTTCCTCCCCAAAAATTTGTTGATTTTGTGAGGAGTAATGTGAAACATTTTCCCCCTAACATACACCTTCCCAAAACTCTTAGATGACACATCAGAGAAAGACTTGGTAAGATTGGCATAAAACTGCTTTACCACATCACTCACAAATGGACCAGCATATATACAAGCTCTAAGTAGACCAGCATGATCAAGAAACTTTCCTAGATTGTACACCTCTAGGTTATCCACATCCACACTCCTATCCAAAGCAAAACATCTATCCTTGAACCACCCCCATCTCTTTAAAGCAGCTTCAGAGTAAAACTCGGTACACACTCCCCTAGACTCATCAGACTCCCCCTCACTATGCTCAGACTCATCCCCCGAAGAAGTTCTATCCGAAGAGGTACTTACAGTGAGTTTGGGGGGCTTCCGGGCAGAACAAGCCACAGATTCAATCTTCCTCTTCTGCACCGAGAGAGGATGAGGAGGCGGCTTTGACGCCACGTGAGGTACGGTCTCCTGGGATGGAGAGAGAGTTGCATCATCAGCATCGGAGGATTCCAGGTTGATGGTCACCGGAGGGCCACCATCCCCTTTCCCAAACTTGGAGCGAAGACGGTTTGAACGGCGATTCGGGGGAGACTGGATTTTGCGAGCAACCTGCTTCCATCGCATCTTCCTCTCCTTGACTGGCTCCTCCTTGGGGTTCTCTTCACTGGTGTTCCCCTCCGATTGGAAAAGAATGTTGAAGGACAAATCTGTCCCCGATTCGGAACCCTCCAGATTAGGGTTTGGAATTTGGGGCTGTTGAACAGACGAACCCACCTCCATGGCCTTAGGCATTTGAACTTCCAGAGAGATCGGAGCAGTAGTCACCATCGTCGTTGACACATTGAGATCCATCGGGGCAGTGCAGGCTGGTACCTCCGACGAGACAGAGATTCCCGAGTTCGGAGATGTATCCATGGGAGTGGCTTCACTGATGCGAGACGACTGCGGTCCAAGGGGAAAGACCTGGGTAATCGGTTGCGGAGTGTAGAATAGATTGGTCGGAATAGGAGTAGTGAGGGAGAGTGTAGGGTTTGGTTGTGGTGGTGGTAGGATATTTGGAACGGGCGGAGTGATTGAGGGCGCTGGTTCGGAGTCAAACTCAGCAAGTAACTGAGCAAGTAACTCCGGCTGGTCGTGAAACATAGTTTCCAACCGGCGGCGAGCATTCTCAGTGAGCATGGTGATAGGTTAGAGGGAGAAGATGATGGCGGCGATTGGAGAATAGTGACTTACTGAAGAAGAACAGTTCTGAGAGGAAAAGATAATGATAGGACTGAAGAAGATGAAGAGACGCAAGGTTTAAATGCACTGTCAGATCAACAGAAAAGAGAAATTATTGGGCCAATCCGAGATACGAGGAGATAGCATGCAGATTACGTGAATCTCGGACCCGAATTTTAAACTATATCCCCACAGAAAACGAGATATATCCAAAAACAGAAAAACAATCAAGGGATGATACCACACCCCAAAAAGGTCAGTTGCACGGCTCCGTATCATAAAGTACGAACACTATATCTGGCATTTTTTTTTTTTTTTTTTGAAGAGACTGCTTATCCTGAGACACTTATAGAGAATCTTTGAAACTCGTTGTGCTTTTGGTTATACAGCTCTTTTTATTACGTGCCAGATATAAATCGTTGGTGGCATAAAGCCGGATACAGAGCCAGCAACAAAGACCACAACATTAGAGTGAGCACATACCGAGAGAGCTTCGCAATTTGGAAAATCTCTCGTAATCAAGGGGTTTTGTTAAAACATCAGCAATCTGAGACTCAGTATTTACATACGTTACCTCCAAAATTTTACCTTCCACAAGATCTCGGATGAAATGGTAGCGGGTATCAATGTGTTTGGTTCTACCGAACTGGACAGGGTTCTTTGTGATGTTGATGGCACTTTTGTTATCACATAGGACAGAGATGCCCTCCCCCTCAAGACCATAGTCATCAAGCATCCGTTTCAGCCACAACAGTTGGGTACAACAACTTCCAGCCGCAACATACTCCGCCTCTGAGCTTGACAACGTGACACAGTTTTGTTTCCTACTGTGCCATGAGATGAGGTTGTTTCCAAGATAGCAACATCCACCACTCGTACTGCGTCTTCCATCGACATCACCTCCCCAGTCTGAGTCTGTGAATCCTACCAGTTTCAGATTCGTATCCTTTGAGAACCAAAGTCCCAACTCCACTGTGCCTGCCACATATCGGATGATCCTCTTAACAGCTTTCATATGTGACTCTCGTGGACTTGATTGGTACCTAGCACACAAACAGACACTAAACATTATGTCAGGACGACTCGCTGCAAGATATAATAAGCTTCCTATCATGGATCTATAGAGAGTAGGATCCACTTCAACTCCAGCCTCATCTTTGGACAGCTTGTCCGATGATCCCATTGGTGTTTTCATGGGTTTTGCATCCTCTAATCCGAACTTCTTGATAAGACTCCTCGCATATTTGGATTGTGAGATAAACATCCCATCCTCCATTTGTTTGATCTGGAGTCCAAGAAAGTAGTTCAACTCTCCTACCATGCTCATCTGGAAAGAGCTGGACATGTCTGTGATAAATGAGGTCAGCATTGTGTCACTGGTTGAGCCAAACACAATGTCGTCCACATAAATCTGTGCAATCATCAGCTGGCGTCCCTCTCGTTTGACGAATAGCGTCTTATCAGCCTGACCCCTGCAAAACTTGTGCTGAAGCAAGAAGTCAGTAAGACAACTATACCAAGCTCGAGGAGCTTGTTTTAAACCATACAAAGCTTTATGTAATCTATAAACATGGTTAGGTAGAGTGGGATCAGAAAATCCTTTTGGCTGTTCTACAAAGGCTTCCTCTTCCAAGACACCATTAAGGAAGGCTGCTTTTACGTCCATCTGATGCAGTTTGATCCCCAAGAGACATGCAATGCTGATGAGGAGTCTTATGGACTCAATCCTTGCTACAGGGGCAAACGTTTCGTCGTAGTCAATTCCTTCGACCTGTGTATACCCTTGTGCCACGAGCCTTGCCTTGTTCCGAATGATGTTCTCGTACTCATCGGTCTTGTTCTTGAAGATCCACTTTGTCCCAATGACATTGATCTTAGGTGGCCGTGGTACAAGTGTCCACACTTTATTCCTCTCGAACTCAGCAAGTTCCTCTTGCATTGCTTGGACCCAAAATTCGTCCTTCAGTGCTTCTTGCACATTCCTGGGCTCTATTTTTGACAGGAAAGACACAACACCTACACAAATAGAAGACATACAAACCATGTTAAGCATATCACGATAGTTAGATATAGTCTTTGAGCGTGTAGTGACTCCTTCTTCGACATTTCCAATGACTTCGGTAAGAGGATGTCTCTTTGAGATGTGGCTAGGTGGATCTCTCTTCTTTCCGTCATTTAGAACTGTGTTTTGAGGTGTCTCAGGTTCTGGTGTAACTTTCACAGTAGACACCTCTGTGTTGTCCACAGTGTCGTCCGCATGACTGGCTTCTGTTCCTTCTTTCTCTTTTTGACTAGGGACTTCTTGCTCTGGGTTCTCTGGTACTTGCACTTGTTCTGGGCTTTCTGGCACATGAACATAACCCTCAACATTGTCTTCTTCAAGTTTTCCTGCAATGTTGGTTAGATCATCGAAAACAACATTCACACTCTCTTGGATGGTCTTAGTCCGAAGATTAAACACCCTGAATGCATGACTGTTCACTGAGTATCCTACAAACACAGCTTTGTCACTTCGAGAGTCAAACTTAGTAAGATATTCCCTATCATTTAACACATGACAGATGCAACCAAAGACATGGAAATACTTAACATTGGGCTTCCTATTGTGCAAAAGTTCATACGATGTGCTAGTAGTTCCAACTCTAAGATTAACCCTATTAGAAATGTGACAAGCAGTGTTTAAGGCTTCGGCCCAGAAACTTTTGGCTAATCTACTAGAACATAACATCACCCTAGCAGCATCCTGAAGTATTCTATTCTTCCGTTCGGCTATCCCATTCTGCTGTGGTGTCTTAGGCGCAGAAAACTCTTGTATGATCCCTTTTTCAGCACAGAACTTAGAGAAGTTTTGATTCTCAAATTCCTTACCATGATCAGATCTAATGCGAGTAATTGTAGAATTAAAGGAATGTTCAATCCTAGTGCATAGATCTTTAAAGAACACAAAAGTTTCTGACTTATCCTTAAGAAACCTTACCCATGTATACCTTGAGAAGTCATCAACAATGACAAAGGTATACCTTTTACCTCCAAGACTGGCCACTTCAACAGGACCCATCAAGTCCATATGAAGCAACTCCAAAGGCCTGGTCGTTGTGAAGGGTCTTTCCACTGTGGTCACCACTGGGTGTGAAACTCTTGTCTGCTTGCCCTTCTGACAACCACCACACACCACATTTGGGTCAAGCAAGAACTTAGGTAGTCCTCGAACAGCATCCAACTTCTACAATCGTAGGAGATTCTGAAAATTTGTATGTCCCAGCTTCTGGTGCCACAGTACAGTCTCATCCACTGCGCTGAGAAGGCAGTTGTTTCCACTGATGAGATAGCAATTGTTGGGTGACCTCTTTCCAGACATGATAAGGGCACCATCAGCTGAGAAGACTTCACATGTGTCCTTGTTGAACTTGACATGAAGATTCTCATCACAGAGCTGGCTGATGCTCACCAAGTTTGCCACCAATCCTGAAACAAAACTCACATTTTTCAGTTTTGGAAACCCAGAAACATTCAGCGTCCCAATACCTGAGAATTTCCCTTTTGCACCACTTCCATAGGTGACAACTCCTCCATCTATAGGTTTAAAATCCTCAAGGTACTTGCGCTGTCCTGTCATGTGACGGGAACATGCGCTATCAAAGTACCATGCTCCCCCTGCATGTGAGCTTGATGCAGCAAAGACAATGTTGCACACTGTCTTGGGAACATACACCATCTTCCCTTTGCCTCCTGTCTTAACTCCATCTTGTGCCTCTGTCTTGGACAACTCTTGGCACTTTGCCTTCCACTCAGCACAGTACGGTCGAATGTGTCCTGGTTTCTGACAGTGGTGGCACTTGTACGTCCTCTTCTTCTTTGGCTTTTGTTTCTCCTTCTTTGGGTTTTCCTGAAAATCAGATTTTGATCTAACAAAGGGTTTCCCGTTTGTTGACACGATGTTAGAACAAGACTTATTTTTATCATAACCCAAACCAGATGTACCCGTATATGGTATAGAAAGAATTTCATCTAATTTAGACTAGCCAGTGTTTAACTTACGAAAAGTCTCTTCTGCGAGATCAACTTTGTTGGACTGTTTTGCCAACTCATCCTCATTCCGAGTGAGCATAGCCTCGAGAGCAGTGAGACTTGCTTTGAGCTCTTGATTCTCCATGGTTAGGGCCTCGTTGATCTTGCACTGGGCTCCAAGCTTCTCCAGAAGCTCATCATATGAAGCTTTAAGCTCGATCAGAACATTGATGGGATCATTCTCTTCCTCTGGCTTGGGCTCCTCATCAACTGTACTAGTGAAACAAAACATATTAGAGTAATCGTCAGTTGGTGAACAGACAATAGCAGTAAGAGCAGAAGCATCTTGAATCTGTTCAGTTTCTTCGGACGGTGTCTCCTCATCATCACTCAGGGAGAGAAAGTTGACTTCCTTGCCATACTTCCTGAATGTGTTGGCACATTCATTAGCATAGTGGCCAAAACCTCGGCATTCATGACACTGGACTTTGGAATAGTCACGAGGTCCATTCTGGTACTGAGGATTTGATCGTCTGGGCGCTCCACTTGATGGTCCAGCATTGGTCAGCTCCTTGATCACCACAGAGCTTCCCTTTCTTGGAGCATTGCCTGCAAAGTTCCTACCACTGCCTTGGAGTCTGTTCGGATTGAAGTTCTTCAGCAAGTTGTTAACCTTCCTCACCAGTAGAGCAACTTCCTCATCTTCATGTTCAGGAGAGTCTTCTTCTGAGGGAAAGGCCTTCGGTGGGGTGTACTCACTGTTGGACGGAGCAGTGAATGCAATGGTCTTCTTGTCAGAGAAATGCTCCGATTCTGCCATGTCCATCTCATACATCTTGAGATCATTCATGACGGCAGAACTCCAAGACACCCACGTCCTTCATGGTGGTGATCGCCGTCACTTTCTGGTGAAACTTTGACGTGAGAGTGCGAAGAACCTTCGAGACCAGTCTTTTGTTGGGAATGGCTTCGCCCAGATCCTGACATTCGTTAGAAATGTCCAGAATTTTGTTGCAGTAGTCTCCAACCGACTCGTCAGCTCTCATGCGCAGGTTCTCAAACTTAGTTGTGAGAATCCGCACCCTTGTGTCCTTCACAGCAGTGTCTCCTTGGCAGTGCAGCTCCAGAATGTCCCACGCCTCCTTTGCAGACTCACAATTTTTGATGAGCTTGAACATAGCTACATCAACAGAGGAGAACATTGCGTTGAGCGCTTTGTCGTTGAATGTGGCTGCCTCATTCTCCTCCTTTGTCCATTCGGCTGCAGGTTTCCGAACGGCATCTCCTTCAGTATCCTTGGATTTTGGGTGAGACCAACCATTTAGGACATAGGCCCAGGCCCTAGCATCAATTGATTTGATGTAGTGCCGGATCCTAACTTTCCAAAAAGAGTAATTCAGACCATCTAGAACAGGAGGTTTATTTAGGACGGGATTGGTAAGATCCATTGTGTCTAGCACTCAAGGATCAACACTCAGTATGTCGAGTGTCGGCTCCTGATGCCAATTGAAAGAGTTTGTGCTCTAACAACGGTAACCACAATGACTAGCACTGTGACAACCAATGTTGTAAACACTTACGCAGCGGAATAAAAACGAATGCAAAGACACAATGACACGAGGATTACTTTTTAGCAAGATATTTTTCAATATCTTGCCGAGCCTCAAGGCTAAAAACAATCCACTAATCGTGAACAAACAATTTACAAGTCGAGGTTAAAGGCAAATCAAAAACTCTAATCTAAATTAGAGGAACTCGACTAAAACAACCTTTTGAGTAAGGATAAACAAGTGAATAAGATTCTATCACTAAAAACTCGGTAGGAGAAGATGTACTACTCGAGTTGGACTCTTCTCTATTTATAGATCTCCAAATCTTGATGAGCAAGAATATCCCACGATCTTCTCAACCACCTTCTCCACTTCTTCAACGATCAGTTCTCCCTCTTTCTTCTCAACGATCGAACTGATTCTCCATCAAGTCTTCAACAGAATTTCGTATTCCTCAAGATTCGCTAACAGATCATGACTTGGTCAAATGTCCTCACCATTGTGATCTCCATTGTAACCTGCATTGTGGAGACAGAAGAAAGACAAAACAAACATATAATTTACACGTGCAATGTAAATTCCAACAATATACATGTGATATTGTAGATATGTATCATGATATATATATCATAATCAAGATTAATCAAGTATTAATTAATGTTTCCTTCATGTAAAAGTAATACGTGTCTTCGTCTTACCCAAGATACAAGCAAATAGGTAAAAAACGATTGGTTCGAACCTTGTAAGTTAAATTTGTAGGAATCGCTCATCGAAGATCAATTCATTCCCGATGATCTATTTTGGATGTCTAAATAATGATTTATTCTATCATGCTCCTATGATTTAAATTTGCTGAACATAGGGTGTTCATAGATCGAAATACCTTAGATTTGTGTGAGAACTTTCTTGAAGATCTTCTAATCTGTATCCATGCTCGATTCCAACGTCGAATGGATAACGAACTTTGGAATCTGCCACAGTAAGGGATCTGTTGCCGCCGCCTCTAGCTAACCGATGCCGTGACCATGCCTTTCACTCTCACTAAATCCTAGCCTCCCTTTTCTCGTATAATTATCAGAGTGCACTCATAATTATTAACTCTATCAGGTTTATGAGACCTTGAGACAATATATATAGGAGAGACGTGGGCCTAAGTTGTAGGCCTAGCCTGCAACTTGGGTTTAGGATTCCACTAGATAGAATCGACGCCCCATACTAGATAACCCACGTATTCCTTATATTGTAGCATGATGAGCTTTTTTGGGCCAGATCATGGATCTACTAGCTAATAAAATCGGGCCTCCTAACGGCTAAATTCTTTATTCATCATACCAGATCTTATTCCACTTTTAAGAAAGTGATTTTTTACTCCCTCCAGCTCACGATTTTTGAGCCTCGTTCCTTGTTGGACTGCCTCAAGATTTCTATCCCCTTTCCTTTTTTGGAAATAATTAACATACCAAATGTACAATTAGTTTTCCCTTATTACATCGATCTTTTTTTTTTTTTTTTTTTTTTTTTTTTTTTTTATTTTTTTTATCACTCCCTCCGTCCCCTTTGATACGACTTGTTTCTTTTGGGCATATTTCCTTATTTTTGAGCAATTGGGCATATTAATTTCTTAAGAAATGGTGAATTAGGAAGAGTTTGTGGTGTCCCACGTTAGTTAATTACTTGCATTAGTAGTTCCCTAAAGTAGTTCCCAATGAAGTAGAAAAGTGTGAACTAAGTATATTTAGGGCTATGCTAATTGGGCTTTGTCGGACCTCAAATGGAAAGTGACCATATAGGCTAGGACAACCCAATTTAGAAATGTGGCCGCATAGAAGGGGACGGAGGGATTACAATTTTATTAAAACCCATTTTATCAACAATATATTCATACAATACAATCTAAACTTTTAAAAAGATTATAAAAAATTTATTAACAAAATTATATAATTAAATCAGTAATTAAATAAATTAATTAATTAAACAAAAAAAATTAAATCTATTATTTTATTATCTAAAATTAATTCAAATATATACAAATAATGTTAAATACTTAAACCACATTTAATCTCTAGACAATACACTTAATACATTAATAACTCTCGTATAAATTCTCATGAAGAAAAAAGGGCTCATAGATCGTGAGTTGAAGGAAGTATTAAAATATTAAACACTATTCTTTATCTATGAATAAAGTTTTTCTAAAGCATCGTGTCCAAAGAAAATAAATCGTTATGAACAAGTCGGAGAAAGTAGTCGAGTTAAGTGGGTTTTTCCTTAATTTTATTCTATCATAGTGTTGTCAAATTTTGTGCTTAATGACACCGTCATTTATGCAAAAGAAATATTGATAAATTTACTACTACTATATTACTCCCTCCGTTTTTTTATAAGGGGTTTTAGCTTAAACACGAGAATTAAGAAAACTTAATGATTATTATTTTATGATATATTTTTTTTCGTAAATCGCATTTTTCATGTAAAAATAGATGAAGTTATTTTGGAATAAGAGATAAACATTAATTGTGATAAATGAAAATAATGAAAACAAGAGAAAAATTGAATAGTGAATTGGAAATTGAAAATTTTACCTAAAAATATGAAAACCCTTTATAAAAATAAAAAAAAGGTCAAATATCTAAAACCCCTTATAAAAAAAACGGAGTGAGTACTATATAAAATAATGTCCCTTTCTATATCGATATGATTAAAACTCAAATTTCAAGTCTCAATGATTTGTAACATGGCCCCACATGTTTGTGCAAAATTATTCGTTCGAAGAACCTAGGCCTTAGCTATTACACGCATTCTACACAAAACGTTTGTCCGTAATATTGGTTTTGTGCTCCCACGAGTTCTATCCTCTTAATGAAAAGGAAACTAAAATTATAAGTAACATAAAACGAAGAATATGACTGTAACTGCTTAAAACGTGCGGTTGGGAGAGTAGAATTCTTTGAGCAAAGATCCGAAGAAAAGCACAGGTATTTCTTCTTTCTTTCTTTCGTTTTTTTTTTTCTTTTACCCTTTTCCTTATTTTAATACTGGGCTCTATGATTTCTCCTTCTCAGTACGATACATACATGACTTGATAATGGAGAAAAACAAGAACTTGAATTCCTAACTTTGTGCTATTAATATTGTTTTCAAGAAACGTGTTACTTTGTTGCAAACTTAGATCATAGTTGGGGAACCCGTTTCGCAGCTAATAAACTATCTAGATCCTGCTTAGAATCTATTCAGATGTGCTTGATGTTTAAATCGATTCCTCGAAAATGAACAACTTCAAGTAACGATGGAAGGATTGAGGTAGCTGTCAATGGGATTTTCTTTTTCTCCCTTTTCTTTTTTAGGAGTGTTGATGTTTGAGTCGCTTAAACAACTGAATTCCTCAAAGATTACAGAATTGGCTCCTATGTTCTTAGTTTAGGTTCAATTTTTAATTTTAATTCTAATTCCATCTATTTGTTATCAAGTTTCGATGAACTTACAGTGGAGAGGATGAAGAAGAAGAAACTTGATATTTGATAAGTCTAGTTCATTTATCTATGACATAAGCTCAATGTAGTTTTCCTCACTTGGTTTTCTTTCAAAATTGTAAAAAGTTTAGCTTTACAAGAGTGTAATAGTTATGGCTTTGAACCTATTGGATAACCAAATTTTCTTAAATCTGTATTCAACTTTTTACCGAACTATTTTGCTAATCTTTATTGGATAATAGAGTTTTTCCTTTCATTTCTCCCTTCTCTCGTATTAAAATTCCATTAATTTTCTATAAAGATACGATAGTCAGCTTCGATTATATTCAAGCAGATACTTCGTTATTGCAGTGTACAACAAGCATATTGTTATAGAAATCCCAACAGCATTATATTCCAAAGAGACTAACTGATTTTTTTTAAAACCTGAAAAATACAAAACAAGAAAAAGAAGTTTTTGCGTTTGAGATACTTTGCTATAGTGTGCCTTCAGTTATGATCAAGGTAATATTTCTTTCTTGGAATGTACAACATGCATATTGTATAGAGAGCCCAAGAACATATTACGAAAGTATGCATTATTTTTGAGTAACTTTAAATGCTAACAAAAGGTTTTTATGTTTTAGATGCTTTGAACATGCTGAGTTTGTAGATGTAGTTTTAGTGTCCTTGATTGTAGTCTCTATAGTTCTGAATAGGTCCCCCATAACAACGAGATGAAGTATGAGGCTTTGGTGAAGGTAGATATTGAAGAATCAGAGACTCAAGTTATTGAAAGCCTAACATCTTCTATTGATCGAAAGTTGAATAAGTTGTCTGAGGATCCTCCGTATTCCTATACAGCATGTATCTATAGAGTCTCTCAGAAGCTTCGGAAAGCAAATGAAACAGCCTATACTCCTAGATTAGTTTCAATCGGTCCGCTTCATAATGGAATAGCTCGACTTCAAAGCATGCAGGCTTACAAGTTGAGATTCTTGCATAATTTCTTGAGCAGATTCAATAAAAGTGGCCTACAACTACATACCTTAGTGACTTTTGCAGCAAAGGAAGAAAGTTTTGTTCGTGGGTGTTATGAAGGTTCAGTTAACATTACTCCTAAACAACTCACAGAAATGATTTTGTTGGATGGCATATTCATTGTTGAACTTTTCCTAGAGAATCTTTTTGTTCAGCTAAGGGACAAAAATGAAATAATATTTGAAAATCATTGGATGTATCATGATTTGTTGCATGACATGCTATTGCTAGAGAATCAGCTACCTATAAGCATAATGAAGAGCCTGCTGAATTTTGTGGATTTTTCATTCTTAAATGGAGGCATCAAGCTGAGCATCTTTGATCTTGCTCAGAATTTCTTTATGAACGTTGGCAACACACAAAAGGTACAGTTGACAGAGCCTTGTAATCACGCTAGGCATTTTGTCGAGTTTCTTTTGTTTCTTCACGCTCCGGAACAATTGAGAAAACAACCATTCTTTCCGGCAAGAAAGTTTGAATATACTCGAAGTGCAACTGAGCTACAAGAAGCTGGAGTCAAGTTTTGTAGAGGAGAAGGAAATTGCATATTTGAGGTTGTGTTTAGTAAAGGTGTGTTGACAATCCCTAAGCTGATAGTCAATGAATCAACCGAGACATTCTTTCGGAATCTTGTAGCCTTCGAACACTTAGGGTATTGTGGGTACTATTCGAAAAACATTACGAGTTATGTCATACTCATGGATGGCTTTATAAACACTTCACGTGATGTTGATTTACTTGTTAATTGTGGCATAATTGAGAATAAATTAGGTGAGAGCGAACTAGTGGCCGAGCTATTTAATAATCTTTACAAAGAAGTTGGGACCGAATCAAAATATTTCTATTTTGCTAAGCTTTCCGGAGACTTGAATGACTACAGTAGGGATCAGTTCCATCAGTTAAAAGCTAGTTGGTTCAAATGGCGAGTCATGCTGAGACACGATCATTTCAGCAATCCTTGGTCCTTCATTTCTGTTCTCGCTGCATGCGTGCTGCTCATTCTTACGGTTATACAAACAGCTTGTTCAGTTATTCAGGTATAGTTTCACTGCTCATCAGATTTCGGCAAATTGTATTACTATATTGTTTTCGGTACATCTCATACATCTGTGCTCAAGTCTAGTAATACTTATTCGTATGTACAATTTCTCAAGATATCAAGGCTATATGCGTGCCTTTATTCATTTAAATTTGGTTTATATGTTTCCTTCCCCCAGCTCAAGAATTGAAGGCAGTGTTGAACACTTCAAGCTCAACCTTCGTGTGGACATGTCTGCAACACGTTATATCACTCTACACGTCGAGTCTGTGCCTGCTGTTGGGAATGCATGTTACTTATCTTTGTTCTCGCAGTGGAAAAAAACATTGTTTGCTTCGTTTACTATATGCACATATAGCATCATGCCTTGATTTTAATTGCCATGTACATAGTTATATCTCTTGTAATCTGACATTCCAGAAAATGAAATACTTGAGCTGCCTATGTTTGAAGTATTCTCTAATTATTATGTTTTTTATTTCATCACATTTCTCTCATGGTGTCAAGATCAAGCTTGTGCAGTACAGAGCTACAACTGCATGCAAAGTTTGTAAAGGAATTACTCTCAATGGGAGAATATCTGAGTCGGATCAAAACTTGTTGTGACTGAGATCTGCAAGGGTAGGTGTCTGAAGATGACCAGGTTCTACAATCCTAGCTGCACTCAGAACAAAATATCATTCAGAAATTTCAATTAATAAACCTTGGACTAATAGAAATGTCCATGCCCTTGCTTTCTGAGCTTTGAATCTACCTAACCAAAGGAGGTCCTGCTAACACAGGAGGATCTCAAGATAAATTTTGTACAAGTAGGAGGTAAAATGTAATGACCTAAATTTTTTTTTAGGGTGAATAAAAATCTTTAAAATATAAGATTAGTTTTTTTTTTTAACCTAATTAATTACTTTACAAGCTCAATGAAAGACTTTAGGATTTTTTCTAAAACTTTATTTTTTGAATAAAAGCCTTGTTTCATTATGCTCTTTTCAAATTTATTAAATATCACATATCACCTCCAGAATGTCAATTATAGTCAAATCAAAGAGATTTTATGGACTTGCACTCTTGAATGTTTGAACTTGAAGTTGTAACCCAACATAAGATTATTTTGGTATTGATAGGTCGAATAGTGTCGGTTTCGTAAAAACTATAAATAGGCGCCTATGACCCCTTGACAATTCATTTCATGCTCATTCACTTTCAGAAGTTCTCATTTCCACTCTTTATTTTTCTTAATTTTTGAAGACTAGTTCGTCCAAAAGGTACCTCAAAAAGGCAGGGTGACTGTGGAGGGGTGATGACTTAAACCGACATAGGTGAAATCTCACTCGTTCGTCCATACTCTAGTTTTAGTTCTATTTAATGTTACCGAAGAAGTTTGATACCTGTGACTGCAATTCTGGATTTTATTATACATTAGTATTGAATCAATTCTATCTCCAACAAATTTTGTCTTGATAGTGAACAATGTAAAGTGTGATAATATCATGAATTCAAAGCTTGTGTTAAAGTCGGTGAATGAATCGGTTCCATGTGTATCGTGTGACAAGTGAATACCATTGATTTTTGCCACCTAAGTTGGTTAGCAAATCATAAAGATTGTATCATTTCAGGCTGTTGATCCGATTCATGACCAAAGTTTTTACTTGACTTCAGAGCACAAAAAACTGACTCAAGAGGAATATAGTTTGTGATATATATGATGTATCATTGCTTTTGTGTACTGAATCACCTCATAAAGGGGGTTTCATTGTTCCTTTCTACGATAGAAATGAAGCCTGGACGTTTGTACATATATTAGGAAATGCAGGCGGATGCCCTCATCAAGTTTGAAAATTGAAGGTATTAGTTATCACTGGCATATCATTTTCTTACGTTTGTTATGGCAATCATTAAATTTGCCTCATGATTCTTATGAAGAGAGTTGTCACAAATCTCTTGAAACTAAATTCTACTATAAAGTTGATAGGAGCAGAAAATAGTATGGAAGGAAAAGAAGAAGAAAACGAAAGAAAAGAAGAACATGTTCAGCCTAGGGCTCAATTTCCAGCCTAGGGCTCAAATCCTCAATACTTTGATAATAATCTCAAAAACCTAATAACAATATTTATACTACTTTAATGAAGAATCCTACCATAAATAAACTTCTACCCTAACTTAAACAACCCTAATCTAATCTATATAATATATAAAAACAAAAACAAGGGTTATTTAAGTAATTTCACTTCTATTTTTAGGGGTATTTCAGTATTTTCCCCTCTCTTTTTTATTTATTCCGTTCTAATTAAAAAAAAGAATGATGGTTAAAAATCTAAATGGGTAAAACCGTGATTTACAGTTTCAGTTTTCAAAATAAAAGTAATAATAAATATTATTATTTTGCCTAATTATCTATTTTTTAAAACTGACTTTAACAATATAAAGTCAGTTTTTTTTTTTCAAAAAAAAAAAAAAACTGACTTTAACAATATAAAATACTATAAAATTATTTAGTGATTCACGGTTTCAGTTTTGAAAAATTAAATTATTATTTTGCCTAATTATCTATTTTTTAAAACTGATTTTAACAATTTAAAATAAAATTATTAGATACAATCTTATGTGAATAGACGCAACCTTTCCCAACTTCATGTTATCTTTTGTTTATGAGATTGGGGTTTTCGAGTATTCTGTTGGGAGTTTCCTACTTCATTTAAACTTCTTAGACAATAAATACACTTTCATACGCCAACCGAAAACCGCGAAAAGGAAAAAAATAATGGAGATTTCCTTTCATCCGACTGACTTTTAAAAATTGAAAGACACCCAGGAAGAATGAAGAACAGGCGGCAAAGCATAATTGTAACTGAACAAAGGAATCGCCCGGGAGTATCAGCGAGAGAAGAATACACTGCTATTGAAGCGATTTAATTGGACAGGTACTAACTTTCAATTTTAATTTACATAGATTTACTTTTTCAATAATTGCAATTTTCTTTGGTCCTCATCTTTCTCTCGAAATAATCAATTTCAATTCTGCCTTCTTCTCAATATAAAAGTTGTAATTTGTAATCCTTCGTATACTTCCCTTATAATCTCCTACATCGCTTCAATCCATCCCTTTAATTTTTCTACAATCTTTAAATCTGCCATAATTTCCCGAAATTTCTTTACAACCGATTGTAAATTGTGATTTAATTTTTCCTTTATGAAGGTGCATATGAATAGCGGTGTGTGCAATATTGTTAAATGATTCTTAATTACTGCTGAGAAAACAATGCATGATTCTCTATTCTAATTCTTTCCCTTATAAATCTTATGTTTGGTTCTTAATTTATTATTCCTAAGTTTCTTCTAGAAGTGAAATTAGAGGTTAATTTAGATAATCCAAAGAAACAAAGTTTCATTTTGCAAATAACCGTGGAATTCTAGGGTGATTGTTTAGAGTTTTGGAGATGGATGAAATTTTGTATGGGTACGCAGTGACATACATCATTAACTGTAGGAGTATCTCAATTATAAATTTCTACTTAATTAAATAAGTTAATCTACAGAAGAAATAAAGATTTTGTGAGGGAAAAGAAAACACGTTCCATCAAAAAATTCACCACACAATGGTAAAAATAAGTACCACTTTACTTCTTCATTTCTGTAAATTTCATGCTTATCGATTTCCACTAAATATGCTCCATTTTTCCTATATTCGTTAATGGTATCACAAACCAAAAATCCAAATTATTGTTGTTGCACTTTCAATTTTCTTTTCATATATTCACTTATAATAATCACTTCTATTAACTTACTTCATAATGCTAGGGATTAATAATAGTTGAAGATGGATTGAAATAATAATATTATTAATAATAATAATAATGATAATAATAATAATAAAACAAGTATTCACTTATAATATTCACTTCTATTTCGATTTTGCAGACAAACGGATATGTGACATTGGTTTTGTCATTTTGGAATCCAAGTATACAATATATACTCTTAGTGAAAGATAAATATTTCTTAATATACTTTGAGATTTAAAATATTTAAAATAATTATGTATCTATTGGACAGAGGGAATAATTTCTCATTTAAATTTTATATGAGATACTATATTTTTGTAAGACATTCGTAAAATATTATATAATATTGTTGATGAATAAAATCATACAGATTTATAATTCAATTATTTATCATATTTTACACAATGATACTCCTTTTGAAGAAAATGATTATAAAATAACTTACATTAATATTGAGAGAAATTTTAAATTATTTGACGATAATATATTAATATCGTATTATAGAATAATTTCCGCACATCGTGCGGGTATATGTTCTAGTAATAATATAAAAGACTAATAATAAATAAAAGACTAATATCAAGCCCGTTCCCAGCTAATGTAATAATCTCAATTCTGCTCTCTATCAATTCCTTCCCCATTCGAAACAACCTTGTCCTCAAGGTTGAAATTAATAAATTGCTGGTCAAGTATATTTGTTTGGATCACCCGGATCGAACGGCCGCACATTCTCCAACAATTCTATGTAACTAAAATCTAGTAGCTCGTCCTCCTCCGCCAGTAGAACTCTTTGTTGTTTCAACAGACACTCATGCTGAGGCGTGTATTGTTTCTTACAACGGAAACACAACCCTTTCGCCCGCAAATCTGCATAGTCATTCGGTGAAAGACGAGTGAAACGTTGCTGCTTTGCATTCTGCTCCGATGCAGTACTATTGTCAGGAGTCGTTTCTGACCCTGAATTGGTTCCAAATGTTAGCCTCGGGATGGAGTTAGCACGAACAGGCGTACTAACTATTCCGCTATTCGCTCGACCTCCAGACTGCAGTGCCAAATTGTCCTCCACATCCCTTGCAAGCTCCATTGCAGTCTCCAAATCCTTGGGACGTAACAGTCTAAGCGTACCTCGTACTGAATCTGCCAAACCCTTCATAAAATATCCTAAGTAGTGCTCGTCAATGAGACCTGGAACTTGACCTGCTAGCTGCACAAACAAATTGATATAATCCTCCACCGAGCCTGATTGCTTCACATCGGCTAGGCGCTCAAATGGATTTCCTTTGAATCTAGTATCAAATCGCGATACCATCGCCTTTGAGAATTCCTCCCATGAGAGTTCCGGCTTGCGAGAACGAAGCCCTGTAACCCAATATAGGGCCGATTCCTCCATAGCAACCACCGCTATCGCCACCTTCTGCCCCTCGCCTGTTTTGTTGATCTCGAACTGCTGATTGGCACGGGCCAACCAACCGATCGGATCAGCACCATTAAAAGGTGGCAACTGCAGAGAAACCACGGGCTGCGGATTCCCTGATGTCGACTCCCCCTCTTTCGGCTTATCCGAAACCTTCTCTTGAAGCGCCTTCATCGACCTTGAAACGTCCGACAATGTCGCTAAAATCTCCTCCAGCGATTTCTGCATCTCCGTTTGCGCTGCTTCAACCTTGGATAAGCGTTCGGTTGTAGATCGTAAATCCATAATGGCGGGAACGGGATCCGGCAGGTCGGACCAATTGATAGGAGCAGAAAATAGTATGGAAGGAAAAGAAGAAGAAAACGAAAGAAAAGAAGAACACGTTCAGCCTAGGGCTCAATTTCCAGCCTAGGGCTCAAATCCTCAATACTTTATAATAATCTCAAAAACCTAATAACAATATTTATACTACTTTAATGAAGAATCCTACCATAAATAAACTTCTACCCTAACTTAAACAACCCTAATCTAATAATAATATAAAAGACTAATAATAAATAAAAGACTAATATCAAGCCCGTTCCCAGCTAATGTAATAATCTCAATTCTGCTCTCTATCAAAAGTTAATGGCGTTTGAGTAAATTCGAGATAGTTATAGCCATTTGGTATGTTAAAACTAATCTGCATTGCATAAGATTTCTATGAATTAGATCACTAGCAGTGATAATGTGTGTCGCACATTTCATCCAATTTTTTAATATAGGAAGAAATATTGAATTTATTATTAAGCATTTTAGTTGTGTAGAAATATGGCTTCATACTCATGCTTGTAGATGATGACGTGGATCGTGAGTGGGATAGGTCTTCTGACGTGTATGATGACTGGATATCTTGCATGGATTGGTGACGTGGAGTTTGTTAGAGTTTGTTATAACTGCTTAATCCATGCATATGCTCATGATCTTGGCCGTCGCATATAGATGGTTGTGATAAGTCTCTTAGGCTAGTATACTCCCTCCGTCCCATTCTATTAGTCTCATTTGCCATTTTTATTTGTCTCACTTATTAGTCTCATTTCCTAAAATGGTAAAAAATACTTGACCACAATTCACTCTCTCTCCTCAAAATTAATTACAACCACATAATCTCCACTCACTCTCCACTCACTTGGTTCATGTTCCGAAAGCAAATGAGACTAATAGAGTGGGACGGAGGGAGTATGATTATATGCAAGATAATAAGAGCAGTTATATTCGTTTTCATCTTCAACATAGAGGGAGAGAGACTGGAGCTTGAGAGCGTGAGAGGTTAGCTGGGTAGATTAGGGTTTTCTATCTTGAGCTTACTCTCGTTCTTGAGGTTGAGCTCCGTTGATGTAATCGTTGGTTGATTGGTTGATAGTGAAAGCTCTAATCTCTTTTCCGTGGACGTAGACGATTCAATCGTCGAACCACGTAAATGCTGTGTCGATTTCTTCTCGTTGTTTAATTGTTTGAGTGTTAGATCCAATCATAGATTAGGGTTTTGATTTGTGGTTTCGATTCTCAACAATTGGCGTCGTCTGTGGGGAGCTGGGGATTCGGATCTGCTCACGATGGCGACGGCGAAGTTCGACGCGGAGAAGTTCACTGGAGTGAATGATTTTGGTTTATGGCGAATCAAGATGAAGGTGTTGCTAGTCCAGCAAGGTTTAGCATATGCGATCAAGTAGAATGATGATACGAAGAAGGTAGCTCCCACCGAGAAGCAGATCGAGATCGCGGAGAAGGCTCACATCACTTTGATCCTTTGCCTATCAGATTAGGTTTCGAGGGAAGTGGGGAAGGAGAAGACTGCGACGGCGATCTGAGCGAAGGATCTTAAGGTTCATCATTTACTCAATGCATTAACTAGAACCCTGCTCAAGACAATAATATTTATTTATACACCAACAAAATAAACAAATCAATTGGCATATATAGAAGGATCTTAAGGTTCGATAACAATTTCAACGATAATCAAAATGAGAGGCAATTTTTCAACAATACAAAAGTTGCCTAGAATGTCAAACTATTCAACAAGAATAGAAATAGATAACTTTCAAATATATAATTAAGTTATCTCAGAGTTCAGGTGATAAAGTGGAATCAAGTATCATAGTTCTCAACGTACGAACACCAACAAAAACTTCAGAGTGTTGCAGCGGAATGGATCATCAAGAGGGATTACATGTGTGAAGACATATAATCCTAGAACTTGAACTAACGACATTATTATATATACAATGAGACATCAACATATTAACAACAAAGCTCCTCTCAGCACACTCCCCTCCTCATCCCAACCTCACCTGCACATTTTAGAAACAACATGCAGGGCTGAGTACAAAGTACTCAGTGAACACATGCCAAAATATTGAAAAGTGCTTCTTAGAGCTATAGATTAAACTTGCCTTAATAAGCATGTCACAAGTAATAACCTTCTTTAAAAATACAAGTGCATGCAAAATATTACTATCATCCTTTAAACATGAGCGACTGCAGTCATTTATATAGTATGAATAACATCTACAATCATAAAAGTGTCGAGAAGTTGGCCTCCTTCTCAAACACATTGATCGGCCAACCAAAAGGATAGCTCACGATCACCTCAGTGTACACACATCCCGCTTATCACAGGACCGGATTCGTCTTCCGTCAAGTAGATGATTATACAAAACTCAAATATTGGCAAGTTAATCACTTCTTAAAAACATCATACTTCATATACATATGCATCATATTATTGTTTAGTTAGAAAGCCCACCTGACTCCGGCTAGCTCGTATTTACTTTTCCTTCTTCAGTTATTTCCTTGTCTCGGGTTTCCACTCGTTCCTTCATCGAAGCGTATATATATAAATAAAACGATAGAGTAACGAAAGTAGATAGGAAATAACTTTTTATCCTTAACTTACTTTCTTAACTAACATTTCCTCGACAATTCGTCATCTATATTATCAATACGTCTCGCTTATCTCATCTATCCTCTATTTGGGTAATGGTCAAGCTATAATCTTAACTCACATTACTAAAGTAGTATATAGGTTCTATGTAGCCTTATATATATAAATCATTTAGATTCTTCAACTTATAATATAACTAAAACTAAGTATTCTAGATTTCCATCTTCAAATAAATTCTAAATAGCTCAAATTGAAATAAAAGTCATTCTTCAAGTCTCAAGTGAAACATATATACTATTAAAATAATTTAAGCACCTACTTCTTTACACTTGAAAACCATAGTTTATTTTAAGGAAGTTTCATAAATTCCCAATGTTTTCCATCAAACATCAAATAATATGTATCACATCTTCATCATCAATTTAACTACGTAGCATAAATATCAAAATACCCAATTTTTAATTATATACTCATTTTCGTTTTTAATATATATGGGCTCCAAAAATACCACAAAAATTCATTTTAGGCATCATATATTGTCTATTTATATCCCCTTCATCAATTTCATAAAATAAAATCAAAATCATTAATCCTTAATTTCATGAAGAACCCTAATTTCAAGAATTGGTGAATATGATCTCCAAAAATTCTCAAACATTTAATTCATGCTTCGTACACTCATATAAACATATATTCAAGCTCAATTTCTCAAAAGAAATTTCGAAATTAAAAACCCCCAATTTACCCTAATATTTTGAAGTTCATAAATCTTGAAGAAAGAGGGGTTTTCCTTAATTTACCTCATTAATAATCATCTTAGAACAAGTAGAAGCCAAGAGGAAAATAAATCAAAAATATATAGTAGCATCATCAAGATTTTGTAAAGTTTAATCTCAAATGGGTTTGTTGTTTTTCTCTAATACTTCAAGCAATAACTTAATAAATGAAGAACATAACTTATTTAGTAACAATTATAGCTTTATTGTAGTCTTTATCTACATCTTTCTTCCTTTGGAAAGCTCCAAATATATGAATATGGGGATGTGTATATGGGAGGGGGGTGTGTGTCGGGTGTTGTGGGAGTGAGAAGAAGTGAAGAGAGAGAGAGATGGAAAGTGACGGGTGAAGGGAAAAAAAAAAGGGGCTGCACTTTTTCCTCTTTTCATTTTTCTTTTCTTTTCTTTTCTTTTATTTCTTCTTATCTTTATTTATTTATAGTTATTTCAATTATCTCTACAACTTATTTTCCATAATTAATTAGACTTCCAATCCTTTTAATCTCTCATCTCTTACATAAATAATATTCCAATAACACACACCTTATGTCTTAAAGATTAAAAAGACTTTTATTCTCTACCTCATTAATCGAGAAATAAACAAAAATAAAATGAAGCTAAGATCATTAAAATTCTCGTAAGGGATTGACTTTAAATCCCTATAACTAAATAAATATTTTACTATATAGTTAAATATAGCTTACGTCCTTCATATATGTATCGTCTCAGGTCATAAAGAATGAAACAAAAATAAATTCCTAGAAAATCCTAAAATTCTCCAAGAGAATTCTAATTTTATCTTCTATTTTCCATCTTATCTCAACTTCTTAATTTTAAAAGACTATTATTGGTTAACTATTATTATAATAGTCTCTAATAATAATTAATTAGCTTAATTAAGGTACGGGGTATTACATCCCTCCCTCCTTAAAATAAATTTCGTCCCGAAATTTAGTTACCTCGAAAAGCTCTGGGTATTTCTCTCTCATCTTGTCTTCAAGTTCCCATGTCGATTCTTCTTGACCATGGTGTCTCCATGGGAATCGACTTGGTTCTTAATTGTTGCACCTTGCGGTCTATTATTGCCTCTGGTCTCTCTTCATAACTCATATCAGGCTCTAAAGTTACTTCTTCTTGTTGAATGACATGCTTGGGATCATGGATATATCTCCTCAATTGTGATACATGAAAAACATTATGGTTGTTGCCAAAGCTCGGTGGCAAAGCTAACTTATACGCAACAGAACCTATCCTTTCCAAGATCTCATACGGTCCTATAAATCTGGGCTTGAGCTTTCCTTTAACCCCAAATCGATGAATTCCCTTTGAAGGTGAAACCTTAAGGAAAACTTTATCTCCTATCTCAAATGTTAGTTCTGTTCTTCTTGCATCGGCATAAGATTTTTGGCGATCTTGAGCTTCCTTGATTCTCTGCCTGATTTGTCGTACGATCTCGATCATTGCTTAAACAACATCAGATCCTAACACTTTTCTTTCACCAACTTCACCCCAATAAAGTGGTGATCGACATTTTCTTCCATAAAGAGCTTCATAGGGTGCCATGTTGATCGTCGCTTGATAGCTATTATTATATGCAAATTCCATAAGTGGTAGAATATGCTCCCATTGGTCTCCTCGATCTAACACAACATTTCTTATCATATCCTCCAAAATTTGGATTGTCCTTTCAGATTGTCCATCCGTTTGCGGGTGAAAGGCTGTGCTAAAATTTAGCTTGGTTCCCAATTTATTTTGCAGACTTACCCAAAAACGAGAGGTAAACTTTGGATCACGATCTGATGTGATTGTCTGAGGGATTCCATGAAGTCGCACAATCTCACGGACGTACAACTGAGCTAATTTATCTGATCCATAGGTGATGGGAATCGGTATGAAATGAGCACACTTCGTGAGCGTATCCACAATTACCCAAATGGCCGTGTTTCCTCTCTTCGATTTCGGCAACCCAGTTACAAAATCCATGGTAATCTTATCCCATTTCCATTGAGGAATATCGACGGCTGTAGCTTCCCATATGGTCGTTGGTGTAACGCTTTCACCTGCTGACACACCAAACATCGTTCCACAAACAAAGCAACATCACGCTTCATTCCTTCCCACCAAAATCTTTGTTTCAAATCTTGATACATCTTAGTGCTTCCCGGATGTGCTGAATAAGGAGTATCATGAGCTTCACTCAATATTTCATTCTTTAACTCCTCATTATTAGGTATGCAGAGTCGATCCTTGAACATTAGAGCATTATCTCGAGCTTCTTTGAAATCGTCAATTTTCTCGGTTCGCACCCTCAAACGTAACTTCTCCATCTTCTCATCATTCCTCTGTGCGTTGATAACTTTGGTTCTCAAATCGGAAGTTATTACCAAAGATGCTATCACTTTCTCATCAAGTGTGGAGGTAAAACAACATTCATCTTAGTCTCTTCTACTTCCTTCTTGGATATCTCTTCTTGAATACAGAGAACTCCTAGTTCTGTCTTGCCTTTTCTGCTCAACGCATCCGCAACTACATTAGCCTTTCCTGGGTGATAAAAAATTTTACAGTCATAATCCTTTACTAACTCAAGCCATCTTCTCTGCCTCATATTTAATTCTTTCTGCTCGAAGAAGTATTTCAGGCTCTTATGATCTGTAAAAATCTCACACTTAGCTCCGTAGAGGTGGTGTCTCCAGATTTTCAATGCATGAACAACTGCTGCTAGCTCTAGGTCATGAGTTGGATAGTTCAATTCATGAAGTCGAAGTTGTCGCGAAGCATATGCAATAACTTTTCCTTCCTGCATTAACACACAACCAAGACCATTTTTCGATGCATCCGTAAAAATGGTATAAACCTTGTCCGCATCTGGGACGGCTAAGACTGGCGCGGTGGTCAATCTTTCCTTAAGCTCTTGAAAGCTTTTCTCACATTCTTCGCTCCATTGAAATTTCGCCTTCTTTTGGAGTAATTGGGTCATCGGTCTTGCTATCTTGGAAAATCATTCGATAAATCGACGATAATAACCTGCTAGACCTAAGAAACACCGAATTTCATGCTACGAATTGGGTGATTTCCATTCTTGTATTGCCCGTACCTTTGACAAGTCAACTCGGATTCCTTCTGAATAGACCACATGTCCAAGAAAATTGACTTCTTTAAGCCAAAATTCACATTTGCTGAGTTTAGCATATAGTTTCGCACTCCTCAATTTATCTAACACAATTCTGAGATGTTGCCCATGTTCTTGCTCGCTCTTTGAGTAAGTTAGAATATCATCAATGAACACCAAAACAAATTTATCCAAGTATTCATGAAAAACTCGGTTCATGAGATCCATAAATACTGCTGGAGCAATCGTTAACCCGAAAGGCATCACTACAAACTCATAATGGTCGTATCTTGTTCGAAAAGCGGTTTTCGGTATATCTTCTTGCCGAATCTTCAATTGCTGATAACCAGATCTCAAATCGATCTTTGAGAAAATACATGCTCCTCGAAGCTGATCAAATAAATCATCAATCCTGGGCAATGGATATTTGCTTTTCAACGTCAACTTATTGAGTTCCCGAATCTATACACATCTTTAGTGTACCATCCTTCTTCTTAACAAATAAAATTGGTGCTCCCCAAGGGGAGACACTAGGTCGGATGAAACCTAAACTCAATAGTTCTTGCAGCTGAACTTTCAACTCCTGTAATTCCCTTGGAGCCATCCTATATGGAGCTTTTGATACTGGAGCTGAACCAGGCTCAAGATCAATGGTAAACTCCAACTGCTGTTAGGTGGTAACCCCGGTAATGCTTCTGGGAATACATCTTTGTATTCACGAACTACAGGAACATCATCGACACATTTCTCCTCATCGACATCTTTATTTAAATAGACCAGAAAAGCTTGTGCATCCTTTTTCTTTAACATTTTCTTAGCTTGGATGGCAGAAATTATTGGCGTCCCCTTTTTGCTTCGTTCAATCCCATGAATTATAGAAGGCTTCTTCCCAAGCGGATTAAAAGAAATTTCTCGTTGTTGACAACGGATCGTGGCAAAATTCTCAGTTAACCAATCCATTCCTAGTATGATATCCACATCCCACATAAGAATTAGGTTCAAGGACCTAGCGCTCATTTTAAGTGATCCTAACCTAAATTCTATGTTCGGGCAAACATGCGTGACAATAGTGGATTTGCATACTGGGGTGGTCACCTTTAAATCACGACTAGATCTCTCTACACCAAGTTCAAGAGTATCTACGCAAACACTCGATATAAAAGAATGTGATGCTCCCTTGTCAAATAAAATAATAATAGGAATTCCTTTCATTTGACCCATACCTGCAAGATTTCCTTGTTCCTTGCCATGGGGTTTCTGATCAAGAGCAAACACTCGCTGGTACTGTTGTCGAGGTTGGTTTTGTTGAGATTGTTGTCTTTGAGAGCGTTGTGGTTGACGGTTGCATTGCACTTGCTGCTGTTGCGGCTGTTGGAAGCCATCCATCGCTCTCAAGTTTGACGGCTGAGTTTGATTCGACTTTCCCCCATTGCCTCCTTGTTGCTTATTCGGACACTGGTATGAGAAATGACCAGCTTGTCCACATGTGTAGCAGCTATTGCTTCCAGCTCTACAAATTCCCTTATGCATCTTGTTGCAATTGGAACATGGAGGGATTCCTTGTGGACCTGCAGACGTTCCAGATGGTATCACAGTCTGCGGTTTTGCATTCCCTTGATTGGATTGTTGTTGACCCTGTCCTTGCCATGGTCTTTTATTGTTTTGATTCTTATCATCCCACTTTCTCTTTCCCTTATAATTCTGGTTATGCTCAGTACGTGACTGGTTTGCAGCATTGAAATTTTGAGTTTGAGGTGGAAAAGAAGCAGGGACTTGCATGACTTTCTCTGGTTGCATGGCCATCTCCATATCTAGGGCTCGATTAAGTGCTTCAGCATATGAAAGTCCACTCTGACTGGCTAAAACTACACGAATATCTTGCCTCAGGCCGGCTCGAAAAAGTTCTGACATTTTCTCATCCGTGTCAACTTTATCTGGTGCAAAACGACCTAGATCACAAAATGCACGATCATACTCTGACACAGACTTCTTGCCTTGCTTCAGATTAGAGAATTCAGCTTCCTTCTGCTTGCGGTAACTCCTAGGAATATACTTCTCGCTCAAAACCACTTTAAATTGCTCCCAAGTAAGATTCTGGAGTTGCTCCTCGGTATATGTCTTTTGTCTAGCTTCCCACCAGTAGTCAGCTGAACCCTTGAGTTGGAAAGACATACACAATAGACGTTCTTGATCATTGCAATGAAGAAATTTGAAAATTTGCTCAAGTGCACAAATCCACTCCTCAGCTTCAGATGGATCTCCTCTTCCATTGAAAGTAGGTGGATTTTGTCGAAGAAAAAGCTCTTCAATTCTCCTCTCAGGTTGAGGAGGTGGAGTAGGTTCTCTATCATCTTTCCCCATTCCCATTGCTATTTCTACGTCTAGGAGGCATTCTGAAAGCACATAAAAGAATAAATAAAATATGCATTTAAATTTAAGTTGCATATCTCATATTTATGTTCATATTCATATTTCATCTTACTTAACATATTAGCATTGCTCATATGCTTCACAAATATAAGCTCACAAAAATCGTAAGATCACATATATGTCATCATCATTTTTTTCTCGTCATTACGTTCATATTTATCACCATCTCATCTTAACTTAAACACATAAATAAGAACTCATCATCATAAAATGACCGTCTTGGTCATCTTTCATATATATACGGAAAATTGCCTCATAGAGGACTTACCTATACAATAATGGGATTATTTACAGCAAAAATCCCTATACTAGTCAAAAGCTATGTACACTAGCATCAAAATATCCTAGGTTATAGCACAGAGTTACAACCTAATGCTAGTCGTCAAAAGCTATAGATATGCGTCACCATATATATATATATATATATATATATATATATATATATATATAGATATATTATCGCATCTACACCTATATAGGCATATATATAAGTGCCTAATACAATATCATCATCCATCACTCCGACCCGTATTCACTAGGGTCTTCTTCCTCCTCGTCATCTCCATATAGTTGATGTACCCCATTCTCATAAGGCTCTCCCTCATCCTCAAGTAGCTCACCATCTTCCTCTTCATCCCCATGTGACTCAAGATGCCCATTCTCATAAGGCCCTTCCTCATCCTCATGCTCTCCCTCATTCTCGTCATCTCCATGCGGCTCGAGCTCTCCATTCTCGTAAGGCTCCTCCTCATCCTCGTACTCACCTTCGTTCTCGACCATGTACTCATTTGTCCCCTCATCATCATCATAATCATTCGTACCTTCGCTCTCAGTCATCTCCTCATCTGCTGCGTGGCCCACCAAGTGCTCGTCCTCATCGGAATGTGCATGATGAAAGTGCTCGGGAGGTGGTGAAGGAACAGCAGCAACTGGAGTCTCGGAAACTACATCCGGAAATGCCTCGAACTGAAAGAACTGGGACGTGGAGTCATTGACAGGCGTATCAAACGGTGCCATATAAGAACCTGTGTCTGCTCCATGCTCGGGAAAGGGCGCAGGAAATGGCTCGATAACAGGCTCAGGCTCTGGAATGGGTACTAGTGGAGCTAGCTCGACCGGCTCATACATAAATGGCACTACGGTCATCGGGGGCTCAGGATCCACTAGGTGACTAAGAGAAGCATAGCTCGGTGATATCTCGTGTGGTCCAGGTGGCGGAGCACGAAAGCTGAAGTACTGATGGCCAATACCAGCTATGAAACCCCGACAATCACAATAGAGGTTCACACTGAAGATGGCACGATCGATGAACTGTGGACTAAGAGAGGCTGCCCATGCACGCCAATCCGAAGGAAGTAACGGGATAAGGTGGAGTATGCCCTCAACTCCCATGACTCCATGGTCACTAGCCTCCTCGTAAAGCCTAAGATATCAAGCAAGAAACTCGCCCAAGGTATCTCGATAGCTCATGCGATAACGGCGGAACTCGTCAATGATCTGCTCAGGTGTAGGCCCGTCCATCCCTATAAATAAATTAACCTAATAGTTAGTCATACATTAATTTTAGAATAAACTCATAATTCCACAATCCACAACATACTCATTTCCGCATTTCATTGGTGGAACCGTTGCTTATGTTACTCCCCAGTAACACACAACTGTCTCGCTTGCCAAAATTGTTGCCAACATGCATCAACCAAAACATCATCACCAAACAAATATATTAGAATCACAAGTGCATATCAATATTCTTAATCTCCTTCCATTCTCATCAAATCAAATATTTTACAACTCTAACTTAATCTCATACATCCATTCAAATATTAAAGTGCATACCTGGCTTGGCTGGATGAGAGGGAGTGCTGAGCTTTGTTGTTTCAATCTCAACTAGTCTAAGGATACAATTTAGACTAGACTCAAAAAGAAGTTCAAGTTCAGAGCAAACAATTGCTCTGATACCAATCTGTCACGACCCGACTTAGAATAAAAATAACTAGGCCGAAAGACCGTGACTTAATGAAATAATAATTGAATAGAATAAAAATTTCTTAATTCATCATTTACTCAATGCATTAACTCGAACCCTGCTCAAGACAATAATATTTATTTATACACCAACCAAATAAGCAAATGAATTGGCATATATAGAAGGATCTTAAGGTTCGATAATAATTTCAACGATAATCAAAATGAGAGACAATTTTTCAACAATACCAGTTGCCTAGAATGTCAAACTATTCAACAAGAATAGAAATAGATAACTTTCAAATATATAATTAAGTTATCTCGGAGTTCAGGTGATAAAGTGGAATCAAGTATCATAGTTCTCAACGTACGAACACCAACAAAAACTTCAGAGTGTTGCAGCAGAATGGATCATCAAGAGGGATTACATGTGTGAAGACATATAATCCTAGAACTTGAACTAACGACATTATTATATATACAATGAGACATCAACATATTAACAACAAAGCTCTGCTCAGCACACTCCCCTCCTCATCCCAACCTCACCTGCACATTTTAGAAACAACATGCAGGGCTGAGTACAAAGTACTCAGTGAACACATACCAAAATATTGAAAAGTGCTTCTTAGAGCTATAGATTAAACTTGCCTTAATAAGCATGTCACAAGTAATAACCTTCTTTAAAAATACAAGTGTGATAGGGATTAATATCAGCCGTAATGCCCAAATAACTCGATAAGAATATGTACTCTCCTCAACTCTGGGATATCATTTCCAAAGTTACGACGTACTAGAAGCTACAATGAACGTAGAAATCTTACTAAGAAGAAATGGAATGATAGGCTCTGGGTGAAACAAGCCTTACCATCATTATTATTAAGATTATTTGATAATAATCCTGATAGGAGTCAATGGAAGTTGTTCTGCATATAAAGCATCTTATCAAAGAGATTTCATGAGCATTAAATGCTCAGCATAATCAAGAACCATATTCCATGTGGAAGCCGTAGGGTTTTAACTATTCCCAGGAGCCCTATAGGATCTGTAAGCATCTGCAAAGCCGAGAGGATCTGATCCGATCCCATAAGTATTCTATTCAGCGAAGCTCAAGGTTCTGCGTAGCATACGATCCGCGTGACTCTATACACTGTAGAGTGAGGACCACCGCATTCAGGACAGAGGATACTTTGTTTCCGTAGGAATTCCTTTTCTGTCCTACCCTCACACGAATGCTTCCTTTTTCACCCTCCTCACACCTATAAATATTAAGTGAATGCACACTTCATCCATCATCGTCATATCACAACACCACTCATAAGAACAACACGCACTCTCGCGTACTGTTCCATTAAATTCCATACTCTCTCCCACGAGCTCCTCCGAGCTCAAGCGGTCAAGGAATTCGAAACCTTCTTCCAGGAAGCCCCAGTTTCCCTTTCACTTCCATCCATTCTTCTTGACGCCCGGAGAATCTCTTTCTCCTCTACATCTACTCGGGTCTAAGGTAAAACCCTCATTGTCCAAAAGGAATGAGGCTGAACGGAGCTCCGCTCTCTTTGTTCCTCACATTTGCTTGCTCTATTTCCGCATCATTCGCTTATATGAGTACAAAACTCCATGAATCTTGCTAGTTTATGGTTAAATACGCTTTTTACGCACTACGTATAGCTCAACTATCATCCGTTGTTTTCACGCAAGTCATACTTTGTACAAAATGCTCATCCATGGCTTTCTATACACATGAATCTCTTGCTCTCTGCTGCTATATCGCTTAATTTATGTATGCTCTTTGCAAAACATGGTGAACAATACCCTAAATCTTTGTGGATCTCCAACCCGGATCTATCAAAGTGCATGCAAAATATTACTATCATCCTTTAAACATGAGCGACTGCAGTCATTTATATAGTATGAATAACATCTACAATCATAAAAGTGTCGAGAAGTAGGCCTCCTTCTCAAACACATTGATCGGCCAACCAAAAGTGATAGGGATGAAATATCAGCCTCGCCACGTGGCATTCCCTCAATAGGGAGTAAAAGCATCCTTTGTGAAATCACAGCTGCCCAATCTCACATAGGAGTAAGCAGGATTTGACCAGGTCCTAGCTGGTACAAAGTTGCGAGGTCATATGCCCAGAAGCTATGCGAGATCCGTTAGCATCTGTCCAGGGCGAAGGATCTTACCAAATCTTACAAGCACCTGGCAGGACCCAAGGTTCTGTGCCACGCGCAATCCACATGACTCTACGCATTATAGAGTAAGGACCACTACACTCATGACAGAGGGAATCTTGTCTGCCCGGGAATTACTTTTCTATCCTCCCTTCACACAAATAATGCCCATCTTCTCACCCTCCTTACACCTATAAATACTAAGCGAACGCACACATCACAGGGGAATCACATCATCACTCTCTACGAACAACACGCTCCTTAGCGTACTGTTCCATTCCATACTCTCTCTTACGAGCTCCTCCGGGCTCGAGCAGTCAAGGCGCTCGAAGTCTTCTTCCGGGAAGCCGCAGTTCTTTTTCACCTCCATCCGTTCTTCTCGACGCCGGGAAGAATCTCTCTCACACACTACCTTGAGCTTAAGGTAAAACCCTCATCACCTAAAGGGGAATGAGGCTCCACGGAGCCCTGCGCTCCTCGTTCCTCTCTTTTTCCTACCTCGTTTTCTTCGATATCTGCTTATTTGAGTGCAAAACTCCATGAATCTCGCTAGTTTATGGCTAGATATGCCTTTTATGCCCTACTCACAGCCCAACTATTATTTGTCATCACTACGTGAATCATGCTCTGTATAAAATGCTCACTTATGGCTCTCTACGCGCATGAATCTCTTGCTCTTTACTACTTTAACGCTTCATTCATGAATGCTCTTTATAAAACATTACAAATGATACCCTAAATTGTTGTGGATCTCCAACCCGGATCTATCAACTGGCGCCGTCTGTGGGAAATTCTTGAGTTGAGATGTCGATTTGCCCTGTTTTTATGCAAAATTCCAGCTCGTTGTTATAATGTTGTTTGCGATTTCCCTTTATTATGTCCTTATGTGGAGAATATGAGAAAATCTGATGTTACATTGATTGGAAACGCTCAGTTTGTGGTCTAACTAGCGGAAACCCAGATGGGTATACTGTTGTCTAATATTTGCTAAGCTCTCCACGGTTATGAGCTGTTGAATGGGATGTGATTATAGGATTATGCTCCCTTTGAAATGGAAATTGTGATAAACACTTTGATTGAAAGGACACTTGTGTTTGAGAGGCTGATTTTCTCTCCTTGAAAGTGAATTAAGAGTTGATATCTGTAAGTACTGTCGAAACCCATGGGTTCAGAGGGCTGATCCTCTGTTTATCTTTGAAGCTCTAACTGATTCTGATGATATGTGCATACATTTGTCCTGTCATTTACTCTGTCGCGATGATCACCTAGAATGGTGGCTATCTAATAGAAGGAATATGTATTGAGTGCGAGATTTTTATTATTCCTGGAGAATTTTAGTATGTATACCACGAATTTGTTTTAGCTACATGGCTCATAACAAATCAATCCAGTGATTAGAAACGATCTCAAGGCAATATCTCTTTCATGACATGAATTGTGATGGCTAATCTGTTGTTGTTTTGCCAAAATCTTAAGGTTGTGAAGGATCCGGAGGAAAGCCGGGTAAAAAACTGCAGCAATCTCAAAACGTATTTGATTCACCTTGTGTACTTGGTGAGCATACAATTCTGTCTATTATCTGCTCAATATGAAATCCATCTATGAGTTGCAAAGGATTGGTGATTACAGAGGAAGCATCACTACTAAAGCTAGTCGAATGCCACTGAATCGCCATGACTTGAAAACCCACGAAATAATAAAAACATTAAAAAATGGAGAGCCGAAGGATGATGAGGTTAGCCCATTCACTTTGATGAAGGGAGCCCGCATCTGAAAGCAGAACCTCCTCCCAGAAGCCCTGTCTAACAGGCAATTCCCTCGTAAGCCCCGTATAACGGGCAGAACCTTCTCTTAGAAGCCCTGTCTAACAGGCAACTCTCTCATAAGCCCCGTATAACGGGCAGAACCTCCAGAAGCCCTACACAGTAGGCAACACCATCGTAAGCCCCATATAATGGGCAGAACCCTTCATAAGCCCTATTTAATAGGCAACCCTCTCAAAAAGCCCTGTTTAACAGGCAACATCATCGTAATCCCCATATAATGGGCAGAACACTTCATAAGCCCTATTTAATAGGCAACCCTCGCACAAAGCCCTATCTAATAGGCACCTCTTTTGTAAGCCCCATTCAATGGGCAGAACCTTCTACAAAGCCCTATCTGATAGGCAACTCCTTCGTAAGCCCCATGCAATGGGCAGAACTTTTCCTAAGCCTTACTCAGTAGGCAACATCTTCACAAGCTCCATATAATGGACAAAACTCCTTTAAGTCCCATTAAATGGGCAGTGCACCCCTAAAGGCGACATTTTTATGTATCACTCCCATAAGTTTTACCCATGGCATTCCGGTGGGTAAAATCTCACCTAAAACCCGCCTTATAAGTGGCATTCCCGAAAAACCCTATTTAATAGACAATACCTTTATAAACCTCTAAGGAGGATATCACTTTCATAATCCCAATCTAATAAGTAGCGCTTCTGCAAGCTTTATAAAATAGACAAATCTCTCGTAAGTTCGGTTTGATGAGTAATGCTCTCCTAAATCCCGCATAAAGGATATCACTCTCATAGTCCTTGGCTAACAGGAAATATCTTATAAGAAAGTGCTATAAAATAGGCGCTAACTATAAGAAGGGCCTATATGGCCAAGGCATCTCGTATTAAGCTTAATAAAGTAAGGTGCCACACAAATTCTTAATAACCTTTCCTCCTGATCAGATCCCTTCCAGAGGCTTCATAAACAAAACCTTAGGAAAACAAACAATCTAATAAAGTAGGTTTCGTAAAGACAGATGTCACCAACCTCAGCTCCATTCTGGCAAGAGCCACCCTTGAAAAGCCTTATATTGAGTAAACAATTCCTGTTAAGGCCACCCTAAATGGTGGGCGGCTATAAAAGGATCTGCTAAATCAGCGTTATATTACAACTAAATCTCACATGATCAGATGCCTCATGTCAAGAGGAAGGGACTGTGTCAAAACCCTTCGTCATAATCAGCTTTCCGTCTTTAAGTCGTCACTTACCTTCATCATATATTGGCAGAAGCCACTCCTTTTAAGAATCTTATAACAAATAGGCTATACTCGGTAAAGCCACCATAAATAATGCTCAAACGCAGAAAATTTGCTAATAACAAATTATGTATATCTCAAGTCTCTTTCAAAGAGCATCTGGAATTAATCCTCTAAACATCCTCAAATATTTGCAGATTCTTATAAGGATGAATACCGCATCAGATGCTGCTTCCAAGGAGGCTGGTCAAGCCACTGGAAATCCAGAATATTCTGTAATTGGAAACAAAGTAAAAGGCACTATATTGACAGAGACTAGTGTCAACATGGAGGCTCAGTTTTCTCCAGCTATGCTTCAACAAATGAGAGCCCTTGTTGAAGGAGCAGTAGAGGGGGCCGTTGAGAAAAGACTTCATACCTTTGGAGTAAATCCCCAAAACGCGGATCCCTTGGGCGAGACCCAGGAAGGAGGGGGAAGTAAGAGCACTCCTGCAATGCATAAACAGAAGCCTATGCATCAAGGCATAACTCAAGAGTTAGTCTCAAAGCTGCCCCCTATAGTGGCCGAAGAGGAAGAGGGATTTTTCACTGACTGGGAATCCCCAGAGGAAGAAGGTCCTGAGGAACTCGAAGGAAATCTCAATGAGAACACTGAAAATGCATGGGCCAAGAAATATGCCCAGCAACAAGAGCAGATGAAGCTCTTGGCGAAAGAGGTCAAAAGACTGAAGGAACAAAAACAGGCCAAAGAAAGGGTCTCAAAAGAAACAGAGACGAGTGACAAAGAAGTCCGCAACTCAAACGAAGAAGGAAATCCAAAACCTTCCTCAAACAATAGGAGTGGAAGAGACAAATCAGAACTCTTTCCCTTATATATTGATGAGAACAGCCCGTTCTCAGTAGACATCCAAACTGATCCTGTTCCAAGCAATTTCAAAACAATCTCTTGCGAGTATCAGGGGAAAGGAGACCCCGAGAGCACCTGATGAAGTTCGAAAGCTTATGTCTCCTTCATCAATATTCAGAGGGGGTTAAGTGTCGAGTGTTCCTCACAACCCTGTCAGGGACTGCTCAACACTGGTTCAAGCAGTTACCAAAAGCCTCCATACACTCCTTCACGGATCTGAGAGAAGCTTTTCTACAACAATTCGTCAGTGCTAAAAGGACCACTCGGAGCTCCTTGCATCTGACGACTATAAAGCAAGATGCCAACGAAAGTCTGAGAGACTACATGACACGTTTCAACGAGGCCGTCCTGGAAATCCCAGGAGTAGAGCCAAAGCTAAAGGTGCATGCTTGTGTGGATGGCTTGAAGCCAGGACAGTTCTTTGCTTCTCTTATCAAGAAAGAAGCTACATCTTTTGAAGAGTTACTGACAAGAGTCCAAAAGTACATCCATATGGAAGAAGCTCTGAGCAGCAAGAGGGCTGAGTTGGTCTCTCAAAAAGAAAAGAAGCTGGAAGAATGGAAAAGGCTGGCTCCAGATGCTAAGAAGCCCGACCAAAGTGAGCTGTCCTGGGGATCTTTCACCACTTTGATCAAACAACCCGATGACTTATTCGAAATAGTCATGAGGAAGCCAGGAGTACAGATCCCTAGGGGGCACAGGCATCCCCCAAAGAATCCACCCTCAAATAAATTCTGCAAATTTCATAATGATTATGGACATGTGACTAATGAATGTAGAAATCTGAAAATAGCCATTGAGAGGCTAATACAGGAAGGAGAGCTCCTGGAGTATGTCAAAAAACAAAGTGACCAGAACAAAAAGCAAAAAATAGCAGAGGACGAGGCGTCCGGGCTGAAAGAGGAACTGGAATGCAAGGGAGTTATCAATATGATACATGAGAGCTACCCTAAAGTAAGCAATTCCTCAAACGTGGGAGAATGAGTATCCTCCCATGAGAAAGAACAAAATTTACTATACCTTTTTGCAGTGATCATTTCTTAAAAGTTCATAATATATGAAAGAGTCAAACTGAGTCCCTAATAGTGAAGGGACATCTTTGAGGAAAGCATCACCAAAATGAGGTACAATTCCTCATACTCCTTATACCTCACTTGGGGGGGGGGGGGGAGTAGGGAGTATCCCCCCATAAGAATATTTGTATTCCATTATCTTAAAATACTTTTTCGATCTTTTCCTATGTCGATGTTTACACTACATTGCATATGAAGACAACAAGTAAAGACAAGATAAGAGGTTATATACCCATAAAAATCATACCAACAAAAGCAGAAAGCAGATTTCGAAGTCCATCTTAATCACCCAAAAACTCAGAATAAAAACTAGAAACGGAAAAAAGCCTGTTTCAAAATATCAGTCCACATAAATGACAAAAGGGATAACGATTTTTAGTCTTGAGCAGAAGCCTTAGTAGCATCAGAATTGAACAGATTAGCCATAAAACGGTCCCCAGCTTCTTGATTGGGATCTGTAACCACATCCTAAGTGGTATTGGAAGGAGCACCTTGAACAAGTTCTACAGGACCCTCCGAAGGGGGGACAGTAGCATCAAGAGAGGGAGAAACCACAGGAGAATTATGAACGGCAACCGACTCCTCGTTGGCCTGCGCAGCATCGGAGGCAAAGATATGAGCCTCAGCCGTTTCCTCCATTTGAGCTTCCACAAAAGGAACAGAAGAAGCTTTCCCAGAACCCTTAAGGGAAGTAGCTTGATCAGCCAAGGTGTGCATATCAACATCAGACTCCGTATCTGAGGAGCGGCGGAGAACGATTCGGAAGACGAAGCCTCAAAAGGAAGCTCGCATGCAGGCGGAAGTAAATCGGGAGTATCTTTCTCCTAAAAAGAATAAAGGAGAATATAATACAAAGATAACTTATGAAAATAAACAATCTAGAAAATTACTATTTTCTAAACACGATCAGCAAAAAGGAAAAAGAAAAGAGAGAAGAGGCTCCAAGATCACAAAGCTAATTCTCTTCAATAACCTCTGGACTTCAGCATCTGGAAGGTAGGTTTGAATACGTGGAGAACTCCAAAGAGCCGAGGACTCCAAATGATCATGAGGTCGATGAAGAATGCGAGCTGCCTTCTGAAACTCTCGAAGATACCAGGGATTCTGGTCATTGATCCGGCGATTAAGAGCAAGAGTCTCAGGGGCCCTGCTAAAAGCCTCCACGATGGGACCTAAGTTCACGAATGTAGCTCTTTCAGGAATGCCCAGCATCTTACAACATTCAAACACAGACTTTGCGGCCCATTCGGAAAGAGGCTCAGTCATCCTAACCCAGAAACCTGGGTAGTGGAGATAGGCCTCAGGCAAATGGTTAGCTAAGTAATCAAGAAAAGCCTGCCCATATGGAGTAAGAAGAAGCTGGGATCGGCAGCATCTCATGCCTCTGGTGAGGCCCCGCTCTAACCCGCTTCTTAGGCCTTCGGCGTGAGAAGAAGCCCTCACCCGGGCCAACTCTTGTTCGTGCTGCCTCTTAAGCTGTTCTATTTCCGCGAAATGGCATCATGTGCCCCTGCCAATTGCATGACGGAAGACCTTAAAGCTTCGTGAAAATCCTTCGCTTGTTGAGCATAAGAGGAAGAGCTAGCCCAGAGCTCAGAAATCTCTTTCTCTTGAGCCTGAAGATAACTTTCCCTATCTTGATCCCTTTTCTTTAGCTCGGACAGCTCCTCCTCCAGTTTCCTTTTCTGAGCTTGAAGGGTTTTGAAAGTCTCATGCTGACGAGCTTCCTCTTGAAGGCGGCTCACTTCAGCCTGAAGTTTCTTCTTTTCTTTCTCCATGTGAGAGTGATGAGCATGTAGATTGTCATAAGCTAAAGCACGAATGCCCAGCATAGATCTACAGCTAGCAGCCTGAAAATAGCATGAACAGTTAATAAAAAAAAAATGCTGTTAATAACTCCCCTATCCGAGAAAAGAAATTGAGTAAACTCAATAGTATACCTGTAGCTCGAAACTAGCAGCTCTCTTTAATAAGAAATCAGAAGGTTGAGCTTCTGCCAATCGCCAATCTTCCTCACGGGGGATGCTATCCAGGATCATAGCAGCTAAACCCCCATCTATTAAACTGACGATCCCAGGGAAAGAAACGCTGGCACCACTTCCCTAAATGGTGGAAGGGGGGACGTCCAAGCCTTTTCAACGAAGGGAATGGATGAAGGCCAAAGAGCCCGTAGAGGATGGAGAAAGATAAGACTGAGAAGTTTGAGCCTCCTTCTGAGGAAGATAGGGGTTCACGCTACCAAATGTGGCCAAAGGACTCAAAGCCTGAACTTGAGAATCCCGCTCTCAAAGAGCATGGGATCTGGAAGCAGAGGAACCAAAGGTTGAAAGGACCAGGGCTCCTGAGGTAGAGTTGGGCATTGACGAGCCAGATTCATGCCTGCCTTTCTTAGCAAAGGGAGCGAAAGCAGGCGGCCCTTTCCTCTTATCAGAAGAGAAAGGAGGATCTTTCGAAACAATCCCCAGATCCTGGTCGGGGGAAGGGGAAGTCTCCATGCCCGCGGGTCCTGACTCGATGATGAAAAGGTAAAACCTTCCACAGAAGAAGAAATAACAGGGAAGGGAGAGGAGGAGTCAAGGTTCTCTACAGCCATCATTGACCCTGATTAGGTAAGAACTCTGTTTTTCCCCTGCCGAGGAGTTTTCGCCTTCGAACGAGAAGAAGAGGGAGAATCTGCCCCTCTTGAGGGCTTAGACAAGCCTTTGGAACCTTCTGTAGGAGAAGAAAAGGCTTCACGCTCAGCTTTGGAAGCCTCGATAACCAGGCCTGGAGCACCATTGTTCTGACCTGCTGCTGCAACTATCTGTTGAAGTTTGACAACGGCCTTACTCTTCAAATTCTGTTTAGAGGCGTCCATCCCTACATGCATTGAGGAAATTAATATTGCTCATATGCCTAACAAAAAAAATATAAAATATTATCAAAAAACAATTACATCAAAGAAATTTTTACCCATTGACGGAGACCAGGGAACGTGTTGGGGTTGTTGTATAACTAAAGCAAAACCAGTTGTTTTAGTGGTTACGACACAGGTCCACTGTTAACAATCCCTATCTGGAAGAATATGTATAAGCAAGAATAAAGCCCATTATCTCATGTTTTAGACCACGTGTCGATCTGAGTTCGGAGAGGATCACGAAGGTCGTTAATAATGATGAGATATAAACAGTTCACAGTCGAGATAGCTTGGGCTTAGCTGTCGGTCTAGACTGCAGCTTAATGGTAGTGATGAGTCCTAATCACTAATTATGCTGGTACGGTGGAACGTATTGAAGGTCAAGGGAGATAATGCTCTTCTGATACTGACCCTGTATCATAGGTGATATAGGTGAAGAGCAACACATCTCAGGCTCTAGCTCGATCTTAACCTTGGTAAACTATTAGACGTATATGTATTCTTCGATGTTACTTTGATTTACGAAGATATGAACCTCGTTAGTTCATCTTAATCATGTCGTACTTTGGGTATCACGGAGATGCATAGTATGTCTAATAAGTGTTATCAACAAGCCGTGTCCTGTGTGAGTGCAGGCTGACGTTATCCCCTCAGAGAATTCACAATGTTTATTATACCAAGTCATGCATGCTGATTCAGTTCAGGTATAATAATGAGGAGTGAACGGGTACTACCTGAGGAACAGATGTTAAGAATTAGGAGCAGTCATGGTAGCTCTAATTGATTAACGGATATGGAAGGTTTTAAACACGGGGGTCGAACTATACAAAATACCAACCCAATCTACATAATTGGGACAGAGCGGTGATTCAGCTATGACACTTTAGTGGAGTACGTCATAGTTCTAATGAGATACATGTTCAGGGGTGGACATGGAAATATCGAATTAGATAAGGCCCAACTCTGTCTGGTATCCGATCCCTAGGATGGCCCAAACAGACCTCGGGAATCAATCTAAATAGTATTATTGAGTATGGGCTCAATAATTGTACTCAGGCCCAGTATATGATATATATTGGATTTATATCCGTTGGATGGATATTAAATATAATTAATTTAGATTTATATCCTGTGGGATAAGATTAAATTTAATTAGTTATAATTTAATCATTCATGGATAAGAATAAATCTTATAGGATAAGATTTATTTAATTAAATCATATGGGGATAAATATCATATAAATAAATATATTTATTATATATTTATTTATTTATTCTTCTACTGGAATTAGAATAAATTCTATCTGTTAGAATTAATTCCGGATATACAGTTGCATAACTGAACAGATTAATTCCTTATTAATTCCGTATTAATAAAAGAATAGGATTTGTAAGTTATGGAAAGAGAATAAATATGGGATTGGCATAGATATGGTTGGAGATAAATAAGGAATCATATCTCCTTATTTATGAACCATATAAATACTCTCCAAGTCTCATCTAAACCCTAGTTCTCTAGAGTTGTCAGAAAGAGTTTCACGCAGAAACCTAGACGAGAGAGAGAGTGCGGCCGCTGGTTTCTGAGTGGGGGAGATCGAGGTTCCAGTGATCTTGAGACGTCCACCAAGTCTCAGATCTGAAGGTGTGGGATCACATCCTAGAAGATCAGAACCGTAGATCGATCAGACATGACTCAGATTGCACGTTCTTCATAATCATAAGGTATGTACTCGAGCCCTTGCATGAACTTATGTGCACGATCGAATCAACACATCTGAACCAAGATCTGGGTCGGGGCGGCTTTCAAGCAGCCGTTCCAACAGTTGGTATCAGAGCGAGATTTTTGGATCGGCTCTGTGTTGATTTGAATTTAATGTTCATGCATTCGAGTAATTATGATTATGTGTGCATGCTGCTGTCTGGGAAAATTACGTGCGTTAATTTTATCGTTTTTCGTTTTATTGTTGTTCGTTTTTTTTTTAAATCGGCGAGATAATATGGTGCTGATTAGAATAGGATTCGTTTTGTATTTTTCGATTTTGTATTGTATTGAATGCTGCAAATCGGAGAATTGCTGGGGAACGAGGTCCAAGGAACGAACACGAGACGAAGGCGATTGACGGCCGCAGGCGGCGGCGCGTCGGCCAGCGCACGGCGGCGGGCGGCGTAATCTGCCGCGGTTTTGCGTGGCTGCTCCTTGTCGTTTTTCACGGCGGCCGAACCCTAGGGTTCATCCTAGGGTTCAGGCGAGCCGGAGACGAGAGACGGCGGCGGCAGAATCGGAGGCGGACGGCGGGACGGGCGGAGGCAGCGGCGGCGACGTGAAACCCCTAGGGTTTTGCTTCGCGCGTGTGCTGCTGGGCCTGAACCGCGGCTGCCCGGTGGTCCAGCGCCAGGCTCGATGTCGGAACAGAGCCGTGACGGTGCCGGACGACCGGTGACGGCGCGGCGAGGGCTGCGGCGGCGAGTTACAGCAGCGGCGGCCGAAACCCTAACGGGTTCTTGGCGCGCACGCTGCTGGGCTCAAGCCCGCGGCCCGACGGTGGATCGACGACGACAGGGAGGCGCGGACGGAGGAGGACAGCAGGTCCGGTGGTCGGAGAACCACCGGCGGCGGCGGCAGTGGCGTTGGCCAACGGCGGCAGTGGCGACTGGGTTTGTCCCCTGCGCGCGCGCTGCTGCCGGAGCTAGCCACGGCTGCCCGGGCTCGAACCCAGCACCTCTGGTGGTGCTGGGGACGCCGGCGAGCTAGTGGGAGCGACCGGTGGCGTGCCAGCCACCGGCGGTGGCTCGCGGCGGCGGCGCTGCCTTGTGCAGCGAAAACGGCGACGGCGATGGCGTTTTTGGCGACGGCAATGAGCAGTGGCTCGGGCTGGGCTGCAATGGACGCACCAGGCCCAGAATCAGCCACGTCAGGCTCGTCGTGAGCCGAAACGGCAGCCTCGGTACGCATCGCGGCGGCGCGTGGTTTGCACGCGCGGCTCGGCGGCGGCGCGTGGCCGGTTTTTCGGACGAAGGGCTGTTCGTTTTTCAACGTTCAGCCCATGACGTTGACGACGGCTAGGGTTTTCCGAAACCTAGGCATGATCGTCGATGGCTAGGGTTTTCGTACCCTAGTTCGTTTCGAAAATTCGCTCTCCGTTTTTTGGTAATTAGGGTTTTCCGCACCCTAGTTATTTCGAGCAGTTGCTAATTTTGGAAGGTGGACTTGAAGACCGGGGTTGGCTTCCAAATCGAAGATTAAAGACCGGAGCTTGTTCTGGGATTTTTTTTTTAATTAAATGTAATAGATAGGGCTTTCTATTCCCGGTCGGCAGCCTATTTATTCGTTTTAATTATTATGCATGCTATGGATGGATTTAAATTACGCGATGAGATGATTAGCATGTTTTGCATGTTATAGTTGCTTTTCATTGTTTGCGTAATAGAAATAACATGCATAGGGGTCATAGCATGCCGGTTTTAATGATTTCAATGCGAGCATGTTTTATACTTGCGCTTAGAAATCATGTGATAGGACTTAATTGTCTATGTGCTACGATTGTCACACAAACCCTTAAAAAGACTAAGCGGTATAGTTAATCCTCCATATTTGGTTTAAAAATGAAATAATTAGCAATTGCGTTGACAATGAGTCTTCCTCCCTATAGGAGATGCTAGTTATGGATTTCATTGGTTTAGACTTCATAAGAGGATAATTTGATTTAAAATGAAATAATTAGTATTCGCGTTGACAATGAGTCTTCTTCCCTATAGGAGATACTAATTATGGAATTCATTGGTTAAATTCAAATTTTGATAATATGGGAAAAATGATTTTATAAAGATAATTCCTCCTTGCGGTAGGATTGCTCTTAATAGAATTGATTTTTCGGAATATTAAAATATGGTTGTAGCTTAGCTGCTTATTGATGAATCCTCCTATAGAGGTCACTTCTCGAATTAGCAGGGTCCTGAGGCACGGGTTATTATTTCTTTGTTTCACTATGGTCCGTGTGATGGGATAAGAAATAAAATAGACTGCGGTCATGGTCGATAATTTTATAGGTAGCATCCAACTATAGTAGACTATTTGTAAATAGTATCGGGCTACTCATTTGTTGGTTCAATGTTATTATTGGGTTTATAACACTGATAACATAAATTATTTTTGCTTACGAGTTTTTTGTTTACTTGTTATTTATTTCAGATATGTCTATTGTTTCTATTCGCACGAAGATTTGTCGTTTTGCTTTTTCCGATGGTGTTCCGGATTCCTTTCGATTTCGACTACTCAGTTTCTTGGCACGGAAGGAGATTAGTTTCCTGAGGTCTGAGGATTTCCTCAACTTCAAGGAATTCATTATGAGGTTTAAGAACCTCATATACATGTACGTGTCGTATGGAGGCATTATGTCGGGAAAGTCTGTGTGTGAGGTTCTCCTTGCACGTTTTCCGGGTTGGTTCCTGGCTCTTAGGGATGTAGTCGTCCCTAACCACATCATTCATGAGGATCCAATTGCCCTTATTGGGGAATTGCTCGTGGTTGACACGGAGAGGATTGATATTCTACGGACTGCCTATGAGGCGGAAAGAAACTTTTGGGATCAGCCTGTTGATAAGGACGTCGATTTGATTGAGCATTTTAATGCTCAGGATAATGAGACGATCATAGACGAGTACCTCCATTCACTGAGGATTGATGACCTTGAGTATGACAGACTCGTTCACGATGTGAATGAGCTGAACTCTGATCAATCCATCCAGGAAGTGGGCGATTTTGAGCATGACGGACTCGTTCACGATGTGAATGAGCTGAGCTTTGATTAGCATACTCAGGAAGTGAATGATGCCAGGAAGGAGAGACCTCCGATTATAAAGGTCTATCAGAGGAGGAACAAGAAGTTGAAGATAGATGGAGGTATGTCAGACTCTTGTAACATGAAAAACCAACTTATACTAGTTCAGTCCTCGCGGACGGATTTAACTGGTGGATATTAATTGTGGTTTGTTGCAATCTTTGTAGGTTTAGCTACGAAGAACGAGTAGGACGACTTCAAGTTCTTGAGCTCGACAAGCGTCATTCCGATGATGCAGTTGTCTAGAAGGCTTGAAGATTTCTCATCTTAGTTTTATCTTGGTTTTTGGATATTGGATTTGGTTTATTACTTACTCACTACATTAGTTGCCTCGTTTTGGCGGATACTTATGTTTTATATTGGTGGATGATAGTTTTCTTACATTGTATTAGAGATTTATTTCTTTAATACTGGTTGCTTTGATATATCATTCGTAGTGGGAGTAATAATTTTGAATCTTAAAAGATATTCCAAAATGTGTTATGATAAATGTTGCACTTCTTGTTCGAGATTGTCTTTAAATAAAGTACTACTTCACTACATCTAAATCTATGTCTTCTCCTTATTTGAAATGAAATGATTAAACATTCGTGTTGATCATGGATTTCATTGTGATTTAAAATGAAATTAATTAGCATTCGCGATGACTTCGGGTCTTCCTCCCTACGGAGAAGCTAATTATAGTTTTCATTGGTTAAATCTGTTCGGAAATAAGGATAATTTGCACACGAAGTGTAGCAAGTTTAATGTTAGATTTAGTAACTAGTTGAGAAGTAGTCATCTTTTTCAAGAAAAGACAAGCTATTATTCTTGATTGACGTCCAAGAATAAAAGGAATTTATGGATTGGAACATCATAAGGCCGGAAGTACAAGACAGATAACCAAAAGGATCTGCACAAGATTATTTAAGAATCCTTGTCATAGTGGGAGTATTTTCGAGTGTGTCTCGAAAATTGTGAATTGTTCATCAAGAAATCTAGTTTCTTGGACAATGAACAGACCAAGTTGACTGGTAAAGGATAAGTTAGATGAAAGTGGTTGTATATCATTGATGAGTCTATGAGTTTAACACTTGGGAGACTGGTAAGTTGTATGCTCATATTCGTTGAGGACATACATAAGGGAAAATGGATGTAGTTTGAGAAAAGTGAGTTTTTCTCAAAAGTTCCATATTTCAGGACAAAAACACATTGAAATGTGTTGACAAATGGTATAACTTTCATCTACGAAAGACGTTGGATTGGTTGTCTTGTACATTGTGAGATAATATTACTAGCACTTGGAGACAATGTGAAAGTATTATCTGACACAATAGGTGGTGATTATCCGCACAGTTTAGAATGAAGGTTAGGAGTAATGTTAGATATATCTGCGGATAGTATAACATTATTCAAGTACTCTTCATAGACTATTGTTATGGCAAGGTTTGCAATACACTTGGATATTGCATAAAGAGCCGGATATATGTTAATGCTTAGTGCATGGTAACGGATATATTCTATAATTCTTAATCGTTTGAGGACACGGATAATCGAATGGTAGCTAGAAAAACGACATCATCGACCTTTTACTATGGATTCACGTAAGAAGCAGAATTGTTTTGAAGATTCTCACGCAGTGAAATGCTGAGAGGGAGCTAGATAATTCAGGGCTTGGCTTCGTGAATTGGCAGTAATTTCAAATTTGCTAGAATTCTTACACCCCCTGGAAGGATTCTAAGTGCAGTGGCAAATTTTTGAGATTTGGAAATGCCGGTAACAACATAGTGAGTACCTAATATTAAGGCGATTTCGCGGGACAAATAGAAACATTAGAGGAATGTACGATGACGGTTCCTTCACTAAGTGTCACATGTCAGGTATACTGTAGCACGTGGGTGACATGTCTTAGTGAGCCTCCCACGGCAAGGTACACTAAAAGGTAAAATCTTTGAGTATAAGTGGGAGAAAAAGTGTATGATGGTTGTTAACGATTGCGTTCGTGCGATTGTTAACATTGTACATGGATGAAGTCATATGGTTTCCTGTAGACGCGTTGGTATACTAAAAGGTTTTACTTTAGTATAAGTGGGAGATTGTTGGGGTTGTTGTATAACTAAAGCAAAACCAGTTGTTTTAGTGGTTACGACACAGGTCCACTGTTAACAATCCCTATCTGGAAGAATATGTATAAGCAAGAATAAAGCCCATTATCTCATGTTTTAGACCACGTGTCGATCTGAGTTCGGAGAGGATCACGAAAGTCGTTAATAATGATGAGATATAATCAGTTCACAGTCGAGATAGCTTGGGCAGAGCAACCTGAGCTGTCGGTCTAGACTGCAGCTTAATGGTAGTGATGAGTCCTAATCACTAATTATGCTGGTACGGTGAAACGTATTGAAGGATCAAGGGAGATAATGCTCTTCTGATACTGACCCTGTATCATAGGTGATATAGGTGAAGAGCAACACATCTCAGGCTCTAGCTCGATCTTAACCTTGGTAAACTATTAGACGTATATGTATTCTTTGATGTTACTTTGATTTACGAAGATATGAACCTCGTTAGTTCATCTTAATCATGTCGTACTTTGGGTAATACGGAGATGCATAGTATGTCTAATAAGTGTTATCAACAAGCCGTGTCCTGTGTGAGTGCAGGCTGACGTTATCCCCTCAGGGAGTTCACAATGTTTATTATACCAAGTCATGCATGCTGATTCAGTTCAGGTATAATAATGAGGAGTGAACGGGTACTACCTGAGGAACAGATGTTAACAATTAGGAGCAGTCTGTTGGATCCGTGAAGATCGCTCGGATGTTAATCAATTAAACAAACACATATCATGCAATTTCCTATATCCTAAAGCGGAAACAGATCTAGATTGCATACCTTTGCCGGGGCAGATCCAGCCGGAATAATGAGATTTCGGTGAAGAATTCCTCGCACTAGATCTCTGCACACGAGATCTAGCTCTTCTCGTAAACCTTGAGATCTTCAAGTGTATTCCCGAGCACAAAGAAGAATTCCGGATGGACGGAAATCTTTCTTCTTTTCCTCACAGTAAAACCCTAGCGTCACTAAGAATCTCGTATGTGAACCGTATTTCACTTATGACGGAATCCCTAATCTCCATCTATATATATAGAGGAAGATTAGGGTTAGGGCTTCTCTTACTGGGCCAGGCCTGATTCTGTTGGGCTACACTAGGGATCTTAAGGAGGATATGGACTGGGCCTCCCAATATAATTAATAATCCAAGTATTCTCTGGGCCCGAATACTTTACTTAATTATATTAATATTCACTCCACTATAGAAATAATATTGCACTGCCGTCCATGTCCCATATTATAACATACCAGGCTCCTTTTTGGATTATATTATTTCCCGTGTTAAAGATATCGCATGTCCATTAATTAATTAAACTACTGATAGCTCTATTAATTAATATCTCAATCCGAGAGTAGTACCCGCTCGACCTTATTATTATATCGGAACTCAATCCACCTGCAGGGTTTAATATAATAATCTTTAGAGCGCCTCAAGGGGACATCATCAACTCGGACTCCGGCGAGACACGATTTCTAGCTATAATATTAATTATCATATTTATAATATTATTACCCAAGATATCGAGATGCTTTGAGTTGCAATAACTCTCACTCATTGATAAATCAAAGTAATAATTATCATAAATATATAATTCAATATTATGCAACTAGAATTAAGAAATAATAATCGTCTGAGATCTTGGATCCTTTATTAAATCAGTATAAAAGGATTTATCTCACCGCGATCCTGTTCAATGCAACTGGATGCATTAGTATAAGCTACTTAGCCAAGATCAGCTAATATCCAGCATTTATACTACAACCTTAACAAGTAATTTGTCCATGATTACTTAGGTTGCGAACACCATTTAAGTATATAAGAAAGTGATAATATGATCTTCCGTGTGACTACCCACACCATATTATCTATAATATATACTACAGGATGTTTATTTGCATAACCATAACACGAATAAATATGCAAAACATATGACTTTATTTATTTCATAAAACAGGAAGACGTACCATACAACTCAGCATAAAAAGTATGCTTTTCAGTATATAATCCCAACAATCTCCCACTTATACTCAAAAGCATGCTTTCAAGTATACTACTACACTACTATCTCTCCCACTTATACTCAAAGCAGTGCTGTCATGCTTCGAACTCCCATGTCTCCAACATGCCTTTCGAACACCTTGATAGACAAGGCCTTCGTGAAAGGATCAGCCAGGTTATCCTCCGAAGCAATCTTTGACACCACGACCTCTCCTCTTTTCACATACTCTCGTATGAGGTGGTACTTCCTTTCGATGTGTTTACTGGCCTTATGGGTTCGTGGTTCCTTCGAATTTGCCACTGCACCAGAATTGTCACAATAAATTGTGAGCGTCTGAGGCAAATTCGGAATCACATCCAAATCCATCAAGAAGTTCCGGAGCCATACAGCTTCTTTGGCTGCTTCTGAGGCTGCCACATACTCAGCCTCCATTGTGGAGTCAGCAATGCATTTCTGCTTTACGCTCCTCCAATATATGGCTCCACCTCCCAGTGTAAAAATACATCCTGAGGTAGACTTTCGAGAATCCCTATCTGATTGGAAATCAGAATCAGTGTATCCCAGAGGATGTAGACTGTCAGACTGAAAGACCAACATATAATCCCTAGTCCTTCTCAGGTACTTGATTATATTCTTTACAGCAGTCCAGTGTCCTTTTCCTGGGTTAGACTGATATCTGGCAACCATGCCCACAGCATAACAGATATCCGGTCTAGTGCAAAGCATAGCATACATGAGGCTTCCAACTGCCAAAGCATATGGAACTCCCTTCATGTCATCTATCTCACCCTGTGTCTTCGGACACATTTCTTTTGATAGATGGATTCCACTCTGGAGAGGCAGAGACCCCCTCTTGGAATTTTCCATGCTGAATCGCTTTACAACCGTATCTATATAGGTTGCTTGGGAGAGACACAGCATTCTCTTCTTACGATCTCTAAAGATCTTGATCCCAAGAATGTGTCCTGCTTCTCCCAAATCCTTCATCTTGAATTGTTTGGACAGCCACATCCGTACGTCCGATAACATATCTACGTTGTTGCCAATCAATAGAATGTCATCTACATACAGTACTAGAAACACCATGTCGTTTCCTTCACACTTCTTGTAAACACAACTCTCATATACACACTGCGTGAATCCATATGACTGGATTACCTCGTCAAACCGTGTGTTCCAAGACCTAGATGCTTGCTTAAGTCCATAGATGGATCGCTTAAGCCTGCACGCAAGATGCTCACTTCCTTCGGCAATATAACCCTCTGGTTGGCGCATGTAAATGGGCTTATCAAGACTACCATTAAGAAAAGCAGTCTTGACATCCATCTGCCAAATCTCCAGATCCATATGGGCCGCAATGGCCAAGAGAATCCGGATCGACTTAAGCATGACGACAGGCGAAAAGGTTTCATCATAATCGATGCCCTCTTTCTGAGTGAAACCTTTCGCCACAAGTCTAGCCTTGAAAGTTTCAATCTTTCCGTCAGGTCCTCTCTTACGTTTGTAGACCCACTTACACCCGATGGGTTTAACACCTTCAGTAAGTTCTACAACGTCATACACATCGTTCTCATGCATGGATTCGATTTCTGAATCCATTGCAACTTGCCAAAGCTGTGCATCTTTGTCTTGGATTGCCTCCTTATATGTCCAGGGGTCAGAGTCATCTTCACCAGGTAAGTTGTCCGAAGACTCTCCCAGACACAACCATCTTTCAGGTTGGATGATGACCCTCCCACTGTGACGAGGCATATTCTGAGGTTGTGTACTAGTGTCAACACGTGGTGCAGTTGATGGTGCCACATCTAGTACGGGTGGTTCAGGCGGGTTTGTATCCCTCATCTCTTCTAAGATGACCTCACTCATGGGTTTTTGTGATTGTTCATATAATCTTCTTCCAAGAAATGAGCATTGGTGCTGACAATGATCTTTTGGTCCCTTGGACTATAGAACAATCCACCTCTCGTACCTTTGGGGTACCCTATAAACAGCCGTAATTCAGTTCTCGACTCCAACTTATCAGCATCCTTGCGCAACACATGTGCAGGACAACCCCAGATCCGAATGTGTTCAAGGTTGAACTTTCGGCCTGACCACAACTCCAAGGGTGTTTTGGGTACTGATTTGGAGGGAACTAAGTTTAGAATATATGCCGCTGTTTCTAAGGCATATCCCCAAAACGAAGTAGGTAGCTCAGAATAGCTCATCATCGACCGAATCATATTCAACAATATTCGGTTCCTGCGTTCTGCCACACCATTCTGCTGTGGTGTTCCTGGCGCAGTAAGCTGGGACGTGATCCCGGCTTGCGACATGTATTCCAAGAATTCAGCGCTAAGGTACTCTCCACCTCGATCAGATCGAATGGACTTAATGGATTTATTATGCTGATTTTCAACTTCTGCCTTAAATACTTTGAATTTATCAAAGGATTCAGACTTCCGTTTCATCAGATAAATGTATCCAAATCGCGAGTAATCATCAATGAAAGTGATGAAATACTCAAAACCACCTCTAGCCTGAATAGTCATTGGACCACACACGTCCGTATGAATCAAGTCCAACACATTCTCTGATCTATTGCCCTTGGATTTGAAAATCCTTTTCGTCATCTTACCTTCTAAGCAAGATTCGCAAGTTGGTATCGGTCCAATTTGGAGTTTATCCAAGGGAACGTCTTTCACCAACCTTTGAATTCGCTTGAGGTTAATGTGACCAAGCCTCAGATGCCAGAGAAGTGTTTGATTCACATCTGAAGAAACCTTGCGTTTCTTCGAACTCGATGATGTGCTATAAATAGCAGGTACAGTACAGTTAATGGTATAGAGATTGTTAGACATAATACCCGAACAAATGACATGATTGTTACGAAAAATAGTAATGTCATTCAAACCGAAAGTAACCGAATATCCATCCAAATACAATTTGAAAATTGAAATAAGGTTCCTTTTAAAACCAGGAACTAACAAAACGTCTCTCAAAACCAATGTTTTATCCAAAAATGGTAAACTGACCACTCCCACTGCAGAAACCGCCACGTGCGTAGCATTCCCCATGGTGACGGTAATCTCTCTAGCATTAAGTCTTCGGGTTTGTGAAAACCCCTGCAAGTCAAAACACACGTGATCAGTGGCTCCCGTATCTACAACCCAAGTATGTGTAGAACGAGCCGCTAAACAAGCTTCGACTACTAATGCACAAGATATACCTTCAGGATTGCCTCTTAACTGAGGACAAACCGCCTTGTAATGTCCCTTCTCTCCACAACGGTAACACTTCCCCTTAGGCTTCTTTATCCCACCTTGAGGTCCTCCCACTTTTTGATTTGCTCCCCTCTGAGCTTGGCCACCCTGTTTCCTCTTCTTTCTAATTCTACCTTTCGGTTTAGAAGGTTCAGAAACAGTGGTCACATGTACCTGAGGTTCAACCCGAAGAACTTCCTCAGCTTGCACAAGCTCATTGAGTAATTCGGATAACGTGTACAACTTTTGATTCATGTTGTAGTTCATCCAAAACTGATCAAAAGATCTAGGAAGCGACTCTATAATAATATCGACCTGGGTTTCCCCATTGATCTCAGCACCAAGGACCTCAAGTTCATTGAGATGACCAATCATCTTTAGAACATGTTCCTTAACAGAATCACCATCGACCATGCGCATAGTCATAATGGCTCTCATAGCCTTCTGACGCGCTCGGCGACCATGGTGCCCGAACATTTCCGTAAGGCTATAGATCATATCAGCTGCGGATCGGACATGTTGATGTTGATGCTGCAAAATGCTTGACATTGAAGCCAGTATGTAGCATTTTGCCATCTCATCAGCCCTTTTCCAGCTGGTATAAGCCTCACGCTGTTCTGGCGTGGATTCATCAGTGGGCTCAGGAGGACAAGCCTGAATGAGGACATATTTGTGTCCATCAGCAGTAAGAACAATATCCAAGTTTCTTTTCCGATCAATATAATTGGAACCCTCGAGTTTGTTTTCTTTGAGAATCGTAGCAAGCGGATTAAGAGACATAGTGAAGCTGAAATAAATAAACAAACATCACATCAACAGTCATATAAGATTTGAAGCAAATTATATTGATAAGCCTTGAAACAATATAAAAGCATCCCCCAACACCTTAAGTTTTTATATATAAGCCACTAAAGGTGAACAGTATACATATTCTCTTAAGTAGATCTTAACATCTTTAACTTATTATCCAATCAACCTTAGCCTTCTGATTGATAAGTTAATAGTTGGTCCTCCTAGCCATGAAAAATTAATTAATAACCTTTCCTATAGGGAAATAATTAATTAATTTGCATCAAAGTGAATACCATAATTTAATATACCAAAAAAATGATTTATATGAAGAGTAACTCTACCAGAAGGAGCAGTTACCTAAATAAAACAATTTACCAATATTATCAACTTGATTTAACCAACGAATTCCATAATCAGTGTCTCCTATAGGGAGGAAGACTCATTGTCAACGCGAACACTGATTACTTCATCTTAAATCAAATTTTCTTTTACGAAGTTTAAAACAATGAAATCCATAACCACCATCTCCTACAGGGAGGAAGACTCATTGTCAACGCGAATGCTAATTATTTCATTTTTAAACCAATTATGGAGGCTAGTTTATCATAATCTTTCGAATTAAATCGAATAATGATAATATTTTCACACTTAGTAATTTTTAATCAAGGTTTTTACAATTTTCAAGCATAGCACATAGACAATTATCGCGAATAATTTAAACATGCCATCCACCACATCGAATAAAAAACACCATGAACAATAAAATAAATTATCCAATCATCATGGTCTTCATTTTTCTTCGAACAAGCTTGAAAAATCTGGACTCTTCGAGTAACGGGCTGATCTTCACGAGAAAAACGGGCCTACGAGTCGGCCCGTAGGGTTTCGGCCCGTTAGGGTTTGGAGGAACCCTAACCGCAAACCCTAGCCGCTCGAGCTGACGCTGCCGTCGCCCTTCCTCTGCTGCCGCCGCCTGGAGCTGGAGGGGACCTCGCCGGAGGTCTCCCACTGGACGCCACCACCGCCGGTCGCCGAAAAAACGAAGGGCAGCAGCAAAATCGCTGCTGCCGTATCTGCACAGTTGCAGTGCGACTGCCGCGGAAAACAGCAGCTGCCGCCGCCTTTCCCCGCCTTCCGCGCCGTCGTCTGTCGCCCGGGACTCGCCGGTGTTCAGAGAGAACACCGGCCAGCAGCCTCGCCTTCAAGCAGTTCGCCGCGAGTCGCTAGGGTTCCGAGAAACCCTAGCTCGCGCTGCCGTCGGGCAGCAGCATTTCCGCCGCCGCCGTCGCGCTGGGCTGCCGCTGCTCCCTCCTCCGACCTGCTCCCGTCGTCGAGGGGGTGGAGCTGTAGCTCCCTCCGGCGAAACCGAGCCGCAAACGCTTCATAAGGTGAAACTCTAGCGCGCTGCGCTCGTCGCCGTCGAGCCGCCTCCACCGCCGCCTCGATATCCAACGAAATCTTTGTCTCCTCTCCTCCGGAATTGATCGGTTACAATGATAAGAAATATTTACATCGAAAAACGAAAAATCAAACCTAATCTAACACGATCAACCCTCGTGTTTCACAAACGCGGCCACAAACAGACCGATTTTAATACACAATTAAAACCGAAAAACATTCATTTTAACCATGACAATTGGATCTCTGCAAAACACAAAATTCGCATCCAATACTAATAATATGAAACATATATATTGATTAATCAATTAACAGAGCCGAGTTGGCTCTGATACCAATTGTTGGATCCGTGAAGATCGCTCGGATGTTAATCAATTAAACAAACACATATCATTCAATTTCCTATATCCTAAAGCGGAAACAGATCTTGATTGCATACCTTTGCCGGGGCAGATCCAGCCAGAATAATGAGATTTCGGTGAAGAATTCCTCGCACTAGATCTCTGCACACGAGATCTAGCTCTTCTCGTAAACCTCGAGATCTTCAAGTGTATTCCCGAGCACAAAGAAGAATTCCGGATGGACGGAAATCTTTCTTCTTTTCCTCACAGTAAAACCCTAGCCGTCACTAAGAATCTCGTATGTGAACCGTATTTCACTTATGACGGAATCCCTAATCTCCATCTATATATATAGAGGCAGATTAGGGTTAGGGCTTCTCTTACTGGGCCAGGCCTGATTCTGTTGGGCTACACTAGGGATCTTAAGGAGGATATAGACTGGGCCTACCAATATAATTAATAATCCAAGTATTCTCTGGGCCCGAATACTTTACTTAATTATATTAATATTATTTCACTCCACTATAGAAATAATATTGCACTGCCGTCCATGTCCCATATTATAACATACCGGGCTCCTTTTTGGATTATATTATTTCCCATGTTAAAGATATCGCATGTCCATTAATTAATTAAGCTACTGATAGCTCTATTAATTAATATCTCAATCCGAGAGTAGTACCCGCTCGACCTTATTATTATATCGGAACTCAATCCACCTGCAGGGTTTAATATAATAATCTTTAGAGCGCCTCAAGGGGACATCATCAACTCGGACTCGGAGACACGATTTCGAGCTATAATATTAATTATCATATTTATAATATTATTACCCAAGATATCGAGATGCTTTGAGTTGCAATAACTCTCACTCATTGATAAATCAAAGTAATAATTATCATAAATATATAATTCAATATGATGCAACTAGAATTAAGAAATAATAATCGTCTGAGATCTTGGATCCTTTATTAAATCAGTATAAAAGGATTTATCTCACCGCGACCCTGTTCAATGCAACTGGATGCATTAGTATAAGCTACTTAGCCAAGATCAGCTAATATCCAGCATTTATACTGCAACCTTAATAAGTAATTTGTCCATGATTACTTAGGTTGCGAACACTATTTAAGTATATAAGAAAGTGATAATATGATCATCCGTGTGACTACCCACACCATATTATCTATAATATATACTACAGGATGTTTATTTGCATAACCATAACACGAATAAATATGCAAAACATATGACTTTATTTATTTCATAAAACAGGAAGAAGTACCATACAACTCAGCATAAAAAGTATGCTTTTCAGTATATAATCCCAACACAGTCATGGTAGCTCTAATTGATTAACGGATATGGAAGGTCTTAAACACGGGGGTCGAACTATACAAAATACCAACCCAATCTACATAATTGGGACAGAGCGGTGATTCAGCTATGACACTTTAGTGGAGTGCGTCATAGTTCTAATGAGATACATGTTCAGGGGTGGACATGGAAATATCGAATTAGATAAGGCCCAACTCTGTCTGGTATCCGATCCCTAGGATGGCCCAAACAGACCTCGGGAATCGATCTAAATAGGATTATTGAGTATGGGCTCAATAATTGTACTCAGGCCCAGTATATGATATATATTGGATTTATATCCGTTGGATGGATATTAAATATAATTAATTTAGATTTATATCATGTGGGATAAGATTAAATCTAATTAGTTATAATTTAATCATTTATGGATAAGATTAAATCTAATAGGATAAGAGTTATTTAATTAAATCTTATGGGGATAAATATCATATAAATAAATATATTTAGTATATATTTATTTATTTATTCTTATACTGGAATTAGAATAAATTCTATCTGTTAGAATTAATTCCGGATATACAGTTGCATAACTGAACATATTAATTCCTTATTAATTCCGTATTAATAAAGGAATAGGATTTGTAGGTTATGGAAAGAGAATAAATATGGGATTGGCATAGATATGGTTGGAGATAAATAAGGAATCATATCTCCTTATTTATGAACCATATAAATACTCTCCAAGTCTCTCATCTAAACCCTAGTTCTCTAGAGTTGTCAGAAAGAGTTTCACGCAGAAACCTAGACGAGAGAGAGAGTGCGGCCGCTGGTTTCTGAGTGGGGGAGATCGAGGTTCCAGTGATCTTGAGACGTCCACCAAGTCTCAGATCTGAAGGTGTGGGATCACATCCTAGAAGATCAGAACCGTAGATCGATCAGACATGACTCAGATTGCACGTTCTTCATAATCATAAGGTATGTACTCGAGCCCTTGCATGAACTTATGTGCACGATCGAATCAACACATCCGAACCAAGATCTGGGTCAGGGCGGCTTTCAAGCAGCCGTTCCAACAGAATGCTGGGTTTCAAACCAAAGAGGGAAAGAGTACTTTCATTCTCTACAAGAGGCCTAAGCATAGTATGATCTGGAGGGTACTCACTCAAAAGTGTAGACATTGTCTCTTCTTCCCAAGGACATAACTTCTGAGGAAGGGATCGGGAGGTTTTCTCTTTACCAGGATTCCTATACAAATTAATATCAGGGATATTCCAGGAAGCGCCAGGAGGAGGGCTAACTACTAAATAACATTTATGCCAATCTTTATCTATGGATTCATACTTGCCATATATTTCAGCAAATTTAACATTGGGAGAAAAATAAAGATGAGAATCCCTGTGTTTTAATTCATGGGTACGAAAGAAGAAGAACGCCTTATCTTTCACCCCCTCTATGCTAGCAATTATATGAAAAAAGGTGGCCTTACGAATGGAGGCTGGGTTTAGTTGATTCAGAGGTGCATTGTACAAAAAAGCAATGCGAGAAAAGAAGTGGGGCACTGGAAAACGTAATCCAGCCCCCAATTGAAAAAACCAAAAGGCTTTAAAAGGAGGTGTCAGCGACGAAGGTCGCTCATCCTTCTCAGGAATTCTCAAAGAATATCCCCCAAATTCCTTCGCTTTTCTCACAAACCCGTCTAAAGATGTCCTATCTAGAGTAGAGGATTCATATTTTTCCAGGGGAAGAAGTTGTTTCTTGGGCTTATTCCCGACGTCCCCCTTTTGTACCTCAGATCCAGAAGCGGATCTAGTAGACCGGTTATGACCCTGATATCCGGAAGTACCTCGTCGAGAAGTGGAGGATTTCATGGCATTCATCTAAAGGGACGATAGCGGAAAGTCTAAGAGAAAGGCAAAATGCAGAAAAATACCTGTGTAGTAGAGAGGAAAAGCTCCGAGGAATTGAAAGGAAAGGGGAAGGGTTTCTTCTCTTCTGGGAATTTGACGAATATAAAGAAAAGTGAGTAATTACTACTCATAAATTTTAGAAAAGAGGAGAGGAAAAGGTGTGCTTCTCTCAACACCTTGAGATTTAATTAATTCCATAAAACGGGAATTATCCCTTGCCCACGCGCAAAAAAAAAAAAAAAAAAAAAAAAAAAAAAAAAAAAAAAAAAAAAAAAAAAGCATCATCTTCTGTGAAATATAAAGAGAGTCAGAATCTTTGCATTTTTCTGTTCTCGGAAGGCTAAACGTCACACTGTTTCCCGTACTATAAAACACTAAGGCATTCTCATATAGCTTTTCCCCACTAACACCTTGCCAGAAGCTAATGTAGCATACTTCTGGACCTAGGGGGGGAGTAATTGATAGGGATGAAATATCAGCCTCGCCACGTGGCATTCCCTCAATAGGGATTAAAAGCATCCTTTGTGAAATCACAGGTGCCCAATCTCACATAGGAGTAAGCAGGATTTGACCAGGTCCTAGCTGGTACAGAAGTTGCGAGGTCATATGCCCAGAAGCTATGCGAGATCCTTTAGCATCTGTCCAAGGCGAAGGATCTTACCAAATCTTACAAGCACCTGGCAGGACCCAAGGTTCTGTGCCACGCGCAATCCACATGACTCTACGCATTATAGAGTAAGGACCACTACACTCATGACAGAGGGAATCTTGTCTGCCCGGGAATTACTTTTATATCCTCCCTTCACACAAATAATGCCCATCTTCTCACCCTCCTTACACCTATAAATACTAAGCGAACGCACACATCACAGGGGAATCACATCATCACTCTCTACGAACAACACGCTCCTTAGCGTACTGTTCCATTCCATACTCTCTCTTACGAGCTCCTCCGGGCTCGAGCAGTCAAGGCGCTCGAAGTCTTCTTCCGGGAAGCCGCAGTTCTTTTTCACCTCCATCCGTTCTTCTCGACGCCGGGAAGAATCTCTCTCACACACTACCTTGAGCTTAAGGTAAAACCCTCATCACCTAAAGGGGAATGAGGCTCCACGGAGCCCTGCGCTCCTCGTTCCTCTCTTTTTCCTACCTCGTTTTCTTCGATATCTGCTTATTTGAGTGCAAAACTCCATGAATCTCGCTAGTTTATGGCTAGATATGCCTTTTACGCCCTACTCACAGCTCAACTATTATTTGTCATCACTACGTGAATCATGCTCTGTATAAAATGCTCACTTATGGCTCTCTACGCGCATGAATCTCTTGCTCTTTACTACTTTAACGCTTCATTCATGAATGCTCTTTACAAAACATTACAAACGATACCCTAAATTGTTGTGGATCTCCAACCCGGATCTATCAAAAAGGATAGCTCATGATCACCTCAGTGTACACACATCCCGCTTATCACAGGACCGAATTCGTCTTCCATCAAGTAGATGATCATACAAAACTCAAATATTGGCAAGTTAATCACTTCTTAAAAACATCATACTTCATATACATATGCATCATATTATTGTTTAGTTAGAAAGCCCACCTGACTCCGGCTAGCTCGTATTTACCTTTACTTCTTCAGTTATTTCCTTGTCTCGGGTTTCCACTCGTTCCTTCATCGAAGTGTATATATATAAATAAAACGATAGAGTAACGAAAGTAGATAGGAAATAACTTTTTATCCTTAACTTACTTTCTTAACTAACATTTCCTCGACAATTCGTCATCTATATTATCAATACGTCTCGCTTATCTCATCTATACTCTATTTGGGTAATGGTCAAGCTATAATCTTAACTCACATTACTAAAGTAGTAATGTATTAATATATAGGTTCTATGTAGCCTTATATATATAAATCATTTAGATTCTTCAACTTATAATATAACTAAAACTAAGTATTCTAGATTTCCATCTTCAAATAAATTCTAAATAGCTAAAATTGAAATAAAAGTCATTCTACAAGTCTCAAGTGAAACATATATACTATTAAAATAATTTAAGCACCTACTTCTTTACACTTGAAAACCATAGTTTATTTTAAGGAAGTTTCATAAATTCCCAATGTTTTCCATCAAACATCAAATAATATGTATCACATCTTCATCATCAATTTAACTACATAGCATAAATATCAAAATACCCAATTTTTAATTATATACTCATTTTCGTTTTTAATATATATGGGCTCCAAAAATACCACAAAAATTCATTTTAGGCATCATATATTGTCTATTTCATATCCCCTTCATCAATTTCATAAAATAAAATCAAAATCATTAATCCCTAATTTCATGAAGAACCCTAATTTCAAGAATTGGTGAATTTGATCTCCAAAAATTCTCAAACAATTAATTCATGCTTCGTACACTCATATAAACATATATTCAAGCTCAATTTCTCAAAAGAAATTTCGAAATTAAAAAACCCCCAATTTACCCTAATATTTTGAAGTTCATAAATCTTGAAGAAAGAGGGGTTTTCCTTAATTTACCTCATTAATAATCATCTTAGAACAAGTAGAAGCCAAGAGGAAAATAAATCAAAAATATATAATAGCATCATCAAGATTTTGTAAAGTTTAATCTCAAATGGGTTTGTTGTTTTTCTCTAATTCTTCAAGCAATAACTTAATAAATGAAGAACATACCTTATTTAGTAACAATTATAGCTTTATTATAGTCTTTATCTACATCTTTCTTCCTTTGGAAAGCTCCAAATATGTGAATATGGGGATGTGTATATGGGAGGGGTGTGTGTGTCGGGTGTTGTGGGAGTGAGAAGAAGTGAAGAGAGAGAGAGATGGAAAGTGACGGGTGAAGGGAAAAAAAGGGGCTGCACTTTTTCCTCTTTTCATTTTTCTTTTCTTTTATTTCTTCTTATCTTTATTTATTTATAGTTATTTCAATTATCTCTACAACTTATTTTCCATAGTTAATTAGACTTCCAATCCTTTTAATCTCTCATCTCTTACATAAATAATATTTCAATAACACACACCTTATGTCTTAAAGATTAAAAAGACTTTTATTCTCTACCTCATTAATCGAGAAATAAATGAAAATAAAATGAAGCTAAGATCATTAAAATTCTCGTAAGGGATTGACTTAAAATCCCTATAACTAAATAAATATTTTACTAAATAGTTAAATATAACTTACGTCCTTCATATATGTATCGTCTCAGGTCATAAAGAATGAAACGAAAATAAATTCCTAGAAAATCCTAAAATTCTCCAAGAGAATTCTAATTTTATCTTCTATTTTCCATCTTATCTCAACTTCTTAATTTTAAAAGACTATTATTGGTTAACTATTATTATAATAGTCTCTAATAATAATTAATTAGCTTAATTAAGGTATGGGGTATTACAGGAGTTCTTGAGCAGCTTGATGATTTCAACAAATTATGGCGTATAAATCTTCAAAGATTTTCTCCAACTTTCTGCTACTAGCATATTGCTGCACAAAAGTATTCGTTAATTGAGCGAAAGAGGAAATCAAATTATTAGGAAGATTTGTATACCACTGGAGGGACAGTCCTATTAGACTAGAAACGAACCACTTACTTACCAAACCGGATGAATTTCTAGGGTTAAAATCATCGAGTTCATCGTCGTCGGTGACGTGAACGTAGTCCTCAAGGGATTGCATGGGGTTAACTGGAGCCTTGAACCGAGATGTCTGGGTCGCCTGAACTTGTGCTACAGTTGCTTCGAGGCGGGCAGTCAGATCGGCATTCTCCTTTTCAAGCTTTTCCCGGCTCGCTCGCTCTTGATTCATCTGCTCAGTCAGGGCGGCTATCTGAGCGGCGAGGTCGACCTCGAGGGAGGTTTTTGAGGTGTTGCTATCGTCGGCCATGTTCTTCTGCAAGAAGGATCCTACGATTTGATCGTATCGACTCGCTTGTGTTGGACACGGTGGGCACTAAATTGTAGAGGGTAAATCTACAATTGAGTTGGATCCGACTGGTTCGACCCGATTGATCAGATCTGACTGAAGAGGAGGCACAAACAACCTGTTAATCAGAACAAAGGTAAGAACCCTTCGATGGACACCGGTGGGGGTGTCGGCTAAAGGACCTTTGACGCTCAAGTCAGTAATCGGAAAATAGGGCAATCGGAGAAAAATAAAATAAATGAATAATCGAATTGAGATGTAGATCCCGATTGAAATAATGGTGGCGAGTGTGGATGATATGGAAGTAATGGTAGGCGGCGTCGTCTGATTGAAGTTTAATAGAAGCCAACTAATGAAGTGTGGAGGGTTTCAGAGGATGAGTCAGTTGGTGAGTGAAGTGAATGCGTGAATGAGTGAATGCATGAGAGAGATCGTGCCCTTGACCTAGCAGTCGGGAGTTTATATATATGACGACTGTCTGACTAGGGGTTTCCCTTCAAACCCTTGTCCGCCTCAAGCTATTGAGAATGTGGGGAGATTTTCTCCCGGCTGACTCGCTTCGTCCCTTTGGTGGTTAGTTGAGATTAATTCAAATCCTTTGGCTGACTGAGTGGACCGCTAATCGGTTGTGGGATCAGTCGGCCCAATAGAACAATATTTTGTTGGGCTAACTAAACTATCCCGTCTGATTGACTTGCAGGTAGCTGGAGTTGGGCCAATCAAGTGTGGGTAATTTGGTTTGGGCCAGTTAGGCGGATTTTGCCCACTACAGATAACAAAACTCCAAATGAGATGTGGTTAGGAAAGGCTTCTGGGCATAACTATTTGAGGGTGTTTGGTTGCAGAGCTTATGTTCACTTGAAGCAAGATAAATTGTAGTCAAGAGCCCTCAAATGTGTATTGGTTGGATACCCTAAGGGTGTAAAGGGTTACAAGTTGTGGTGTACAGAAGCTGGAAATCAAAAGGTGCTAATCTCTAGAGATGTGATCTTTAGAGAACATGAAATGTCGTATCTGGAGCAAGAGGATAAGAAGTGTGAGTCCACAAGAGTTGAGGTGGAGGCATGTGATGAGTTCAATGATCAAGGCAATGCTGATGAAGAATGTTGGTCCCAGAATGACAAGTAGGAACACACGTAGAGGGGGGTGGGGTGGTGAATACGTGTATTAGAAGTTTTTTCAACTTCTTTTTCAAACTTGCCTCAGAGTAAGCAAAGTGAGCTGCTCAAAACTTAAGACCAAAGCCAAAGCTTGATCTACAGTTAAGCTTTCCAGACACCTAAGCGTGAGCTTGATCTCTAGAGTTGCTCGCTTGCTAGAATGCGGAATTTAGTGAGCTATCCTTTCTTAAGTATTTAAAATCTCGTATTAAGTTTGTTTACGTGAGAATGCAAGTATGATAATCAAAGCTTGTAAAAAAAAAAATGAAAGAGTAGGGTTAGAGAGATATTGCACACGAAGATTTATAGTGGTTCGGAGATAAAGCTCCTACGTCCACTTTGTTCCACACTGGAACAATTTCTCTTCACTCAAGAAACTTGGAGATTACAGGTTCTCCACAAACCTAAGACACAGATCGAGCTTTGCACAATCGATGAAAGCGAAAGCTTGGATCTTGATAACCACATATTTAGCATGCTTTAGAGTGCATCTCAATTCGTGTTTTGGTCATATTATGTGCTTAAATGGATAGGAAATGATAGGTTTCACAACTTATACGTTTTCTATATTCTATTATTTTTCTCACGATTTCCGTGCAATTTTCAGGTTCTGTAGAAATTTTTTGTGTATGTGCGAATCATCCTATGTCGAAGAGGACCGAAAGAGGAAGCTGTAGCACTTCGCAGATTATTTTTCTAAGGTCAGACGAGACAGAACGAGCCAAAACCGTACGAGTGCGCAGAGAGACGAAGGAGGCCGAAAACACACACAAGCCCTTGAGCTTAAATTCCGGAAATTACAGTTTTTACCCCACCTTCTCTACACCATTTTCTACTTATTGCAATTTGGCCCCATCTTGTGGGAGAACTATAAGGGCATGTACAATGCTAGAACCCCAAATGAGGTTCTTAGAGATGCCACATAGACAAGAGCCTATTGTTATTAAAAATTTACAATGGTAAGGTTCTTAACAAGGGTTCTTATAATAATTGGAAGGTCTCACCTATTATTTTATTTAATTTTTTTTTATCATTTTATTTAACAATTGATTTTATTATTATCATATAATTAATATGATTTAATGCAGTGGGACCCATTTTTTCTTAAGATACTGCATCTTATATAAGAACCTGAGTTCTTATTTTGGAGACCTCCAATGGGAATGAAATTTAAGGTATGATTCTTATTTTTGCCACATAGGTAAGATCCTTCCCATTGTACATGCTCTAAATACTTGTTTATTTTCTTTTTTGGGGGGATATAACACTTTGTTATTCACTTTTAGCATCTACTTTAGAACCCTAGCATTTTCCCTCTTTCCTTTTTAGTATTTTCAAATTGTGTTGAAGATTATGGAGTTTGAAGAGATTATTGGAGATTTCCTTTCCATTTTCCTTCCTTGTTCTTTTCATTATGTTTTCTCTTATTTTTGTTGGTTTGATTGTTAGATCCATGAGTAGCTAGATCTCTTAGAGGTTTCAAATGATGGATGGTGTGAATTAGGCTAGGATGTGATGGTTTTTGATGTGGATCTACCTTTACTTTGAGTTGCCCTTGGATTTGATTGAATTTAATTGCATGAATGATTGACAACCATTAGTGCATACAAGGTGTTTGATGGAATGCCTAGGAAGCTTCCATTCATAGCACTTAGCATGAATCCTTGCCCATATTAGCTAGCTTTTATTTTACATTGTTCCTAGTAAGAATTATGTGAATGATTGTTAGATTAATAGGCATTGTGCTTTTAGGAGTTGTTAATTTGTTTAGAATGGTAAACATGTTATTCAATCCACTAGTTATCAAGTCTTAGGAGGATGAGATAACTTGATTTATGTAAGAAGGCCACTCAAAGGAATTAAAATGGTTTGATACATCACTTGTCTAGTCCTTAGCCTAATCACACCGGAACTCGTTTGAATCCTTGCTTGTTTTAATTGAATTTTCACTACTTGTCTTTTACGTACTTACTTTTTTCGTGCATTGTCTACTTGAGTTTTAGTTTATATTGCTTGTTTTATTGAGAAAACCATTAACTATGATGTATTAGTGCTTAGATAGCATAATGGACCTTAGATAGCTACTTGACACCTCTTTTGTTGGGAATTGTTATGGACCAATTTGTTAAGGGGGAACTCTGAGGGATACTTGATAAACGAAGCCATTTGTTTTTGATTGGATCCCAAAACCCCAAGTGTCCAGCTCCCAAGCGACCCATTTTGATGTAGTTAATAGGTTAGAATTTTTAAGCCTAAATCTGTTAGGATGGCTTTATTTTGCTTAGCTTTAGACTACAGGAATTCAAGTGAAGGCCACTCGCTTGAGTGTGTTCTTCCAAAGCGAAGCGAGTCTAGCAAACCGAAGTGAAGCGTGCCGAAACCAGCGAAGCGAAGCGAGCGCTACAGTGGAGTCAAAGTGAAGCCACCAAAGCGAAGCAAAGCGAACGCTACAAAGAAAAACAGAAGCGAGTCAACGCGGGTCAACACTTATTAAAGCGGTCACTACGAAACTTCGTTTCGGAAGCGACCCGCTACAGTATGATCCTGAAGCGACTCACTTCAGAGCGGACGCTACAACTTCAAAGCAAAGCAAGCCACTACCTACCAGAAAGCGACAGCACAATCCCGCCCATATTTTGAACTCCAGTCAACAGGAGATCGTAGCATTAATTACGAGATCTCCACGTGTCGAAAGCGGAGTGGAGTGGTAGAGTTGACTGCCAGGCCGACAAAGGCGCCGTAACAGTACTGGCTCGCTCCAGTTACTGTTGAGTTTGTAACTTAGCCATTTTCGGCAAAGAGACAAACTGGGCACCTGCAAAAGCTACTGCCTGCGCAAGTACTGTCGAGAGGAGGAGGGACAAGGCCACCAACCAAACAACGGATCTCAGCCATCCCTCCGCCTATAAATAGTGAAGGATGAAGACGAAGAAAAGAGAGAACACTACTTGAGCATTCGAGTGCATACAGCAAACAAACACTCCCAGCCTTCGAGCAAATCTTCGAGTCTTTGTTTTCAAGTGTTCTCCGAGTTTCCAGTTCATCGGAACTCGTCTTCACAGCCTTCACACTTAGATTCTAAGCCCACTTCATATATCTGAAGCTTAGAAGAAGAACTCTAGCCAATCTTTGCATCTACTGTAAAGAGTTCTTCATAGTGTGTCGTCAACCAAAAACCCTATACTTGTCTGTTAGGTTTTTGAGTGTTGTCGTTAGGTTGTTTCGATCCAAGGCTCTTCTTTCATCGATTGAAGAAGCCTCGATCATAGAGTTGAGATCCAAGCTTACACTTACACCGTTTGTGTAAAGCTCGATCGAAGCTAGGCTGTAAGGAGAGCCCGGAATCTCCCTGTTGTTTGGACAGAAACGAGTGAAGTTTCGTGTCCAGTTTAGGTCTTAGTAGTGAACCCGTAATCACTGCGTTGTTCGTCAGATCCAGGCGAGTGAAGCCCGATCTCGACCAGGTTTTTGAAGGACCCGTAACCTTCAAGTTCTTGAGTGAAGAGAACAGTTGCCGTCGTGCAACAAAGTGGACGTAGGAGCGTTATCTCCGAACCACTATAAATCTTCGTGTCGTATCTCTCTAACCCTAAAACTCTTTACTTTGTTTATCCATTGCACTTGCATCTAAACAACTTAATCTGGATATTTTAATTACTTAGGAAAAAATTTTAGCTCACCAAATTCCGCATATACGAGTAAAGACTCCCTCTTGATCAAGTGTTCACTTCGGTCAAGCAGGCAAGCTACGTACTGTAGATCTAGCTTCAGCTAGGTCTTAAGTTTTTAAGCGAGCTCTTTACTTGTTACTCTGAGTTAAGGGATTTGAAGTTGAAAAACTTCAAAATACGTATTCACCCCCCCCCTCTACGTATTTTTCCTATTAACAAACCGGGACCAACAAGTGGTATCAGAGCAGTGGTTCTTTCGAGCCTCTGCTTTGCATATCCGAAGTGAGTCCCCACTCACTTCACGTTGTCTCACTGAACCGGATCCTATTTCCTAAGTGCATCAAAATCTCACCCACGCATACTGCATTACTACTAACTGTTTACCATGAATGCTTCTAGTCTTCCACAGTTTTCCATTGAAGGCTACGAGATCTGGAGCTTCCGTGTGGAGAGCTTCTTATGCTCCGTCCATGACCGCATGTGGGAGGTCATAGAAGATGGACCTATCACAATCAAGAAGAGCATCACTGTGGATGTTCCAGCAGCGGAAGGACGAGCAGCTCATGTTCGACAACAACTAGTAGACAAGGACAAAGATGAGTACACTCCCAACGACTTCAAGATTGCCAATCTTGACAAGATCGCACGCCACACGATGCAGAGCACCGTGTCGGACGCCTACCTTCCAAGGATTAGGAAGTGCGCAACAGCGAAGGAGATGTGGGAAACTCTAGCTCTCATTTCTCAAGGCACTGACAAAATCAAAGAAAACAAACTCGCCGTACAAATGCGGGAGTTTGAAAGCCTGATAATGAAGCCAGGAGAATCCATCGACACCTTCGAACTGAGAGTCACCAACATCACTGCAACTCTCAACTCGCTTGGGAAGGAACTCACGGATAAGGAAGTCAACCTGAAGATTGTCCGAGCTCTCACAAGGAAGTGGCAAACTATGAAGGAGCTGTATCTAGCAACCAAGGATCTATCAAAGCTCACACCAGAGATTCTATTTTCTGAACTCAAAGCTCATGAATTCGATCTGAATCGAATGAACCTCGACGAAGAGGATGAAGCACCCACTACGTCAAAAGGAGTAGCATTCAAAGCTGCCGAAGGGCCAAGCGAGCAGTCGCTAGCCAAGATGACGAGGGAAGAGTTGGAAGAACACATTGCGTTCTTATCCAAGAACTTCAATAAAATGAATTCTCGAGTGGGCAAATACAAAAGATTCTACAAGCAATACAAAGGGAGGAGCACTGATGCTCGAGAAGGAAAAGGGAAGAGAGAAGAGACGACAAAGCCGATCCCGAGAGACATGATGGAAGTGGAATGTTACCATTGCCACAAGATGGGCCACTACAAATCCGATTGCCCAAAGCTGAGTGCGAAAGAGCGAGAAGAACTGAAAGCCAAGAGGGATGCTCCAAGGCGAGCGCTTGTAGCAAGTGAAGTTCCGGTCGCTTCAACTGAAGATCCACAAAGCGACTCAGACGCATTCACTGATACCAACTCCAGTGATGGAGAGGATCTTGGACTCATGGCGCTCACCGACGAAGAAACAGGAGAGGTATTCATCTATCCCTCACCTAGTTCAATTACACTCGCACACACACACCAAGAGGAAGCAAATTCCTCTGCATGGAGTGAGTTGCTTGACAAGCACGTTAAACTGTCAAGTGACCACGAAGTGCTGCAACAAGCTTTGTCCCAAAGCAAGGAGGAGAACCGAAAGCTAGCCACTGAGCTTGACCAAGTCAAACTTAATCTAAGGGCTATGACTAGTAAGTTCGAGGATCTCTTCGCTAGACATCAAAGCTTGGAGGGAAGGTTTGAAACCCAATCCACTCTAGTCGCCAACTTAAATAAAGCATCATACGCTAGACAGGCACTAGAGAGTTCTCTTCTACCTTTTGGTAGAAAGGGAGGACTTGGATATGAGGGTGGACCTTCCAAGCCAACTGTCTTTGTTGGTGCTTCAAACACGACACCATCAGTCACTTTGGAAATGCCCACTGCATCCAAAGCGACCACTAACAAAGACAAAGGCAAAATGGCTAAGAGCCCTAAGAAGAAGCCAATGAAGATGTCTATATCTTTAAGGACTGAATCTAAGGGTAAGCAAAATACAACTATCCCTAGCACTCACAATGCTAAAGACTACCAATCCAAAGGTAAAGGGAAACCAGTTGTAGCTTCTAAGCCTCAAGCCATGACACGAGAGACAAAGGATCTCCCTTTCAAGAAAAGGAGTAATGTCTATGTGTCACGTTATCCGGACTGGAGATGGTCCAACCGGACTAACATTGAGGGGGAAGAACTCGAAGGACCAAAGAGGCCGCTTCGAACTTCCAAGGTTACTCAAGCGAGTCGGGGTCAAAACCCTAGTTGGACCGCTTTGAGGAAACCAAGCGAGCCGCTTCGACAGACTAGAAACCCTAAGTCAGTCTCTAAACCCAAAGCTAATCCGAAGCGAGTCGCTTCAGGATTTAAGCAAAGTGGGAAGAGCATAGGTAGGACTGAAGCGAGCCGCTACCCCTCTTGCACACACTGCTGCACATGTGAAGCTGCTTTAAGGCAGAAGTCACAGTTTTCGAAGGTCGAGAAACCCAAAGCACAAGCTTTCTTTCAAAAGAAAGTGAAGCAAGTGTGGGTACCTAAGGGAACTAACCTGCAAGGACCCAAACTGATTTGGGTACCAAAATCTGTCTAATTGCAGGTGGGCGCCGTGGATCCCATGCCAAGTGAGGGTCATCAAATCTGGTACTTGGACAGTGGATGTTCGAGACACATGACCGGCATGAAAGCTCTACTTCAAGACTACATTGAGAAGAAGGGTCCACACGTTACTTTTGGTGATAACTCTCGAGGAAGCACCAAAGGGTACGGCGCACTGAAAGTTGGAAAACTCACAATTGAAGAAGTCTCCTACGTGGAAGGACTTAAGCACAACTTGTTATCCATTTCACAATTCTGTGACAAGGGATACAAGGTAGAATTCATTTCCAACAAGTGCATTGTGAAGAGCAAGCTCACATCCCAGATTGTGCTTACTGGAATAAGACAAAGGAACGTCTATATAGCACAATGGGATAGCTGCAAAGTGGAGACGTGCTTAGTAGCAAGGAGTGCTACAGAGATTGGATGGCTATGGCACAGACGCTTGAACCATCTCAACTTCAAAGCAATCAATCGCTTAGCTCGTAAGGGTTTGGGGCAAGGCATACCAAATGAAGTCTTCATCAAACACCATCCATGCTCACCATGCCAACGAGGGAAGCAGACAAAGACGCACTTCGCCAGTCTTGAAGAAGCCTCTTCCAAGCGAGTGCTCGAGCTGCTTCACATGGATCTGTTTGGTCCAGTTACTCCAGTTAGTATAAATGGTAGGAAGTACACTCTAGTTGTAGTCGACGACTTTTCTCGCTACACTTGGGTCGTATTTCTCTACAGCAAGAAGGAGACTCTGACCAAGCTACCACAACTGCTCAAGCGATTGGCTGTGGAGAAGAATCAAGCTATCGTGACCATCCGCTCCGATAAAGGCACAGAGTTCTTGAACTCTACCATTCAAGCTTACTGCACGGAGCATGGCATAGCACATCAGACTTCCTCAGCACGCACACCACAGCAGAATGGAGTTGCTGAAAGAAGAAATCGAATCATCAAGGAAGCTGTTCGAACAATGATTGCAGACTCAAAACTTCCAATGAAGTATTGGGCTGAAGCTGCCAATACAGCATGCTACACGCAGAATCGAACACTTCTCTGCAAACGACACGACAAAACACCATATGAAATATGGACAGGGAGAATTCCTAACATATCTTATTTCCATATTTTTGGTTGTAGGGTCTTCATCCATGACAATGGGAAGTCACAGTTGAAAGCCTTTGAAAGCAAAGCTGATGAAGGAATATTCTTAGGATATTCCACATCATGCAAAGCTTACAGGGTATTCAACTGTAAAACCCTAATCGTGGAAGAATCACCCCATGTCGTATTTAATGAATCTTCTCTAAGTCTTCCACAGGAACAGGATCAATCTAAAGACGGAAAGTCAAGTGAGGAACCCATCAACACTCTTACTTGGGACATACTTGAGGATGAAGAAGAAATCAAAGGCTCAAGCGAGCAGAAGGTCCAAGGAAAGGATGAAGCTGCCCCCAAGACTCCTGAAGCGAGTACAGGCCAAGCACCCAATCCAGTCGCTTCAGACGGTGAAGCGAGTGACAAGGAAGACGATGAAGATAAAGCTGGCGGATCCAAGCGCGCGTGGCTCAAGGATCAGTCACCAAGTCAAATTATCGGAGATCCATCCAAGGGTGTAGTGACCAGAAGTCAAGTGTTTGGAGAAAGTGCCATGTTCAGTTGCTTTCTCTCAAACATTGAGCCGACATGCGTAGAAGAAGCCTTAGCCGATTCAAATTGGGTGATCGCCATGCAAGAAGAGCTGAACCAGTTCACCAGAAACGACGTATGGTACCTCGTGGATCGTCCCAAATTTCAGCACGTCATTGGCACCAAATGGGTGTTCAAGAACAAGACGGACGAGGACCACAACGTAGTAAGGAACAAGGCGCGTCTCGTTGCCAAAGGCTACTGCCAAGAGGAAGGAATCGACTTTGACGAGACTTTCGCTCCAGTGGCACGACTTGAAGCTATCAGATTGTTTCTAGCCTATGCAGCAACCAAGAAGTTTAAGGTCTATCAAATGGATGTGAAGAGCGCGTTCCTGAACGGTGAATTGAAGGAAGAAGTGTATGTGGAGCAGCCAACGGGTTTCGAGCAAGGAGACAAAGTGTATCGCTTGAAGAAAGCTCTATATGGGTTGAAGCAAGCCCCCAGAGCTTGGTACGATACACTTTCTCAATTCCTAGTGGAAAATGGATTTCAAAAAGGAAAGATAGATCGAACCCTATTCACCATCAACCATGGAGAAGACATGCTATGGGTTCAGATCTACGTAGATGACCTCATATTTGGGTCACCAAACCAGTCGCTTAGCGAGAAGTTTGGAGAGCTAATGAAGACCAAATATGAGATGTCAATGATTGGCTTGATGAGCTGCTTTCTAGGTCTTCAAGTGAAGCAGCAGGATGATGGTATCTTCATCAATCAAGCGAAGTATACTAGAGATATGCTTGCGAAGTTTGGTATTCAGCATGCTAAAGCTGTGAAGATCCCAATGAATACCAACTGGAAGATGGAGCCAGACGAAGAAGGAAAATCTGTGAATCCTACAGATTATCGTGCCCTAATTGGGTCACTTCTCTATCTCACTGCAAGTAGGCCAGATATTGCCTTTGCAGTCGGAGTCTGCGCTCGCTTCCAAAGCAACCCCAAGCACAGCCATCTTGAAGCTGCCAAAAGAATTCTTCGATATTTGAAGGGCACTATCAATATGGGGCTGTGGTATCCAACGGAGGACAATCTGGAGCTCACTGGATACTCAGACGCTGACTATGGAGGGTGCCGAATTGATAGGAAATCAACTTCGGGCACGTGTCAGTTCTTGGGAAGCAAGCTGATCTCATGGTTCTCAAAGAAGCAGACGAGTGTAGCCACTTCAACGACTGAAGCCGAATATATGGCCGCAGGAAGCTGCAGTTCTCAAATTCTATGGCTTCGTCAGCAGTTGAAGGACTACAATGTTGAAGCGAATGAAATTCCGATCTTCTGCGACAACAACAGTGCTATTTGCATCTCGCAGAATCCAGTGCTACACACCAGATGCAAGCACGTGGAAATCCGACATCACTTCATTCGTGATCATGTCGAGAAGAAGGATATCAAGCTCGAGAAAATTCATACCGATCTCCAGCGAGCAGATATCCTCACCAAGCCTCTAGCTGAGTCTCGTTTCAATCAGCTATGCATGGAATTAGGGTTGTTAGACCCTGGTGAAGAATGCTAGATCCAGGATGCACGAAGGAGTGGTAGCTAGTTTTTCGTAGCGTCACTCGCTTCGGATCTTCACCAACTCAAGCGAGTCACTTCAAAATCTCACTCGCTTGAAGAAGGAGAAATAAGGTGGAGCAAGGTGGAGTGTTGGAAGACGTTCCCTACCCGCTTACAGGAATTGTTAAGCCATTGGTTAAGGGGGAACTATTGTTTGCTCTCGGAGCAAGCTACTTCCAAAGCGAGCAAGGAAAGCTGCTACCTAGCCTAGGATTCCTAGCGAGTGGGTATAAGCACTCGCAAGTGCCGTTTCTAGTAACAGTTGTGGGGTCTTGTATCGGGCCTTCCCACGTAAAAATGGTGAAAGCTTAGGCAGGGCTGGCACCTAGACCTTGTGTCCTCTTCCCATCTCTCCGTCGAAGAGGAGCAAGTCTTCTCATCTCCTTCATCGTGGATAAATGTCCATTTCTTACTCACTCTTCACTGAGTTGAGCTGTCGGATGTCTATCCATTCCCCTCTCACCTTGAACTTTGCATCGCTTCAATTTGCCCAATCTTGGGTCAAAGCGAGTCGACTGCAAGTTCATTCTGTAGCATGTAGGAGGATGCTTGAAGGTTTACCTTTTTATACAAAAGGTTGCAGGGCTGGTGACATGCTTCTGCGTAAAATACGAGATTGTCTTGTCAGAGCATTCTCATTGTCATCCTGTCCATTTCTGCTCTGAGATAAGGACTTGTACTCATCCCCCATTCGTCGTGAATATGTACACTTACGTGAAGCTCCCCTCTGGGTTGAAGTAAGCTTGTGTACTATATTCATTTTCTCTCTCATTCACTTCGATGGAGGACTCTCTAATTCGTAGAGGAAGATGAATGCCATGAAGACGAACGCCAAGAAGATGGGACACACAACAAGTGATGAACATTCCAACAAGTGGGCTCAACATGAAGTCCAAACCTAATGAAGTCTTCAAATTGTGGTATCAATCTCCTACGAAGTGAGATTGACTGGTAAGCGTTTCAAATTTAAGTACACTAAGTGAGGTGAAACGTACTAGAAACTTTCACTCACTACGTGGAAAATATGAAGTGAATCTGACACAAATACAAAGAGGAAAACACTCTTGTTTATCCTCGAAGTATGTAAGTCAGAAACATTTTAAATTAAGCAAAGAAATTTATTCCAGTCGCTTCAGATGGCCAAGCGAGTGCTTCGCCACTCAAAGCTAGCCATCGCAAGCGAGTGCGGAACAGTCACTCAAGCGAGTGCCTCTCAAGTGAGTAAAGGCCAAGCGGCCCAACTCGAAGCGAGTAGGCACGAAGCGAGTATGAGCTGTCTGCACTCGAGTGCCTATTTCACTTTCTGCCAAGCATTTAATGTAGTGGCGCGTAGAGGAAGAAACGACAGGCGCGTGGACGTCAAAGCCGAGGAAAGCGGGAAAAATCGCACTCAATCCAGCCGTCGAATCTGAACCGTCTCGAAATCTCAACCGCTGGATTGACTACTGTTGGGAGAGACGAATCATCAACAGCCACGTGGCCACGTCAAGCGAAATTGGCGGTTCACTTTTCCAGTGATGACGCCGGACACGTCAGTTCCATCACCGGAGGTAGCCGCCCACGCACAAAACCCTAGGAGTGATATTACCAGAATACCCCTGCCACGTCAGCCAAGACCTAACTCTATATATTTGGGACGAGGCAGAACTGCAAACCTTTCACAGCCTTCAAAAACTTCCATTCTCGTGCTTAGATCTGCAATTTCTGCAACTCACGAGTCTCAACCCCTTTCTATTTCATCGTAAAAATTCTCTTCAAATTTCTTTCAAATTCACCATGGGCAAGAAGAAGAGTACAGAAACGATGGAGAAGTTCATGACGAAAGTTGGCGATCACATCAACGTCGAGCCCCACCTCGACCCTATCGTCATAGAGAAGAATGGTTTCTTCCGTAGAGCCGTGACCACGGCCGGTCTATGGAAGTTTGTAACTTTGATACCGACGAAGATTCTGGCGAAAGCCATTGGAGAGATTCTGCTGAATCTGAAGAAGGAACAAAATACATCTTCCTTCACTGACCCACGAACCAGGAAGCCGGTGGAGGTTGATATGAGTAAACTCATCGAGGTGTTCGATCTACCAAGAGAAGGAGGAGATTCTCTGCTAGATCTAGGTCTTTCGGCCGAAGTGCAGTATGTTCGATTTGCAACCACCAAAGCAGATCCGAACTTCAAGGAGGCCAACATTCGCAAAAGTCTGAAGGAACCGTTCAATCTCATCTGCGAACTCTTTACGAAAAGCATTGCATGCTATGTCGGTTCCCTCGACACGCTGTCAGAGACGAAGCTGATCGGCACCACCGTGATCATCGACAGCCTCACTGGAACGAAATTCAACTGGCACGGGTGGGTTCTCAAGCAAATCCACGAAGCTGCTAACGATTTTGCATTCGTACCAGGAACTCCAGATAAGATTCTGCGCAAAGGAAAATTGAAACTCTTCTCAAGGCTGTCTGTCGCACTGGAAATGAAGTATCCAGAGATGATATGGCCAGATTCTGACACGATCATATACAACAAGCACACCATCTTCTATGAAAAGTGGAAGAAAACAAAAATCCCAATGGATCAGGGACTTCTAGTTGTAGAAGTGCCCGCAGCAAGGCAAGTTGTGAAAGCACAAGCTGAAGCTTCCCAAGCAAAGCAAGCCGCTTCATCTTTGAAGCAAGTGGCTGCAAAGCAAGGGAAAAAGAGATTGAAGCAAGACACTTCACCTGTCCAAGAAAGCGAGGCGGTGGAGAAGCCGCTTGAGGACATTGAAGTTAACAAAGCTCAATCCTCACCTACTAAAGCTACCCAAATCCCTGAAACAGAGCAAACTCAGCCAGTCACAAAACCTACCCATATCCCTGACACCACTGAAGCTACACCTTTCCAATCCCCTTCAACATCGGCGGGAACAGCCGATACCGCCCATACTTCCACGCTTCCCCAGTTCCAAATCTCCAAAACCCCCACACAGATGAATGCTCTCAAAAGATACAAGAGAGACAGAGAGCAAGCAGCTGAAACCCTCAGAACTCGATATCCCTCAGTGCCAATGTCAAATGACTTCTTCACCAAGATGGTCGATTTCTTGACATATGTCACCTACCGCGGCACAGAGTTCTACAAAGTCTTCAAGCTTCTGGAGGCCTTCTCAAAGGAAGACCTCATACAGATGGAAGGAAAGCTCCTGGACTTCATCGGTGAGAATGGTTTTCATGCATTTCTCACGGGAACCAGCTTCTGGGATACGCTGGACGCAAATGTAAAGCGTGCCTATCCGAACGCTAAAGTCCCTAAGCACACCCCAACCATTCATGAGAAGAAACTAATGAGGGATCACGCAGAGGAGATGGAGGTTAAGAACGCAGAGATCTTAAGTATACAAGACGAGATCACCAAAAAAAAGATGGAGTTGAAGGAGAAGGAGAAAGTGCTGGAGGCACAAGTAAATCTAGTGAATGATCTCAAGGACTCGCGTGACGCAGAAAGGAGCCGCTTGAGAGTGGTGAATACCAAACTTGTCACAGTTGGTAAAGAGAAGGAGACGTTGGAAAAGGAGGTGAATGAGCTGAAAAAGAAAGTGGAGAATAAGGAGGGAGAGTTGGTGATGAAAGAAAGCGAACTCCTCAGTACCAAGAAGACTCTTGACTTACTTCGAACCCAATTGAAGGAAGTCAAAGAAGAGAGTGCCATTGACAAAAGAGAACTTGAAAGTCTAAGGAGAAATGCACAGGCTCTTGACTTGAAGAATGCTGAATTGTCGGAAAAGCATGTCTTCGCGTCTCGAACGGAAGAGATGTTTCATGCTGTACTTGACAAGATTGAGGTACTTCACAAGTCTCTTACTGAAAAGACAATCGTCCCAACCCCTGGTTTTGATGATGCCAAAAAGGGGGAAGGGATGGTACTGAAAAATGCCAATCTCTTGGAGCCACAAGGTGGAGTAATTGGAACTGTTGAAGTAGAGAAATTGTTGGAGGAGAGTAGTGGTACTGGAGAAGAGGAGAGAGAGGCGAAGTCTGCAAAGAAAGGCAAAGAAAAGCTCACTGAGGAGGAACCGCTGAAAAAGCCTGAAGAACCCCGCAAGCCACTTGGAGATAAAGTGCTTGCCTCTTCCATTGCTCGACATCCTCCAGTCACTGTGCTAACAAAGGAGGAAAGGCGGAAGCTAGCAGAGGCGAGCGAGAATATGGCTTGGGAGATCGAGCGCCAGTTTAATTTGAAAACTCTTGCAGGTACTTCAAGCTCTCAAGCGCCCACTTCAGACGAAGCACCCACTTCATCTCCCCCATCATCAAAGCAAATAGTGAAGCGAACTGCTCCAGAAACTAAGAGAGATGATTCAGCGACCAAGCGCCAAAAAGTTGAGAAGGTAGTTGTTCCAAGGGCAGAGAAGGAAAAGAGGATAAGGACAAAACGACTGCAAGTCATTGACGAACGAATTGAGAAACACTTCAATGAAATGAAAGTCATCCAGTCCGTCTTGGTCAGAAGTATCTTTGTTCCAATCATGCCAGAAGAATCCGATGCATGCCTAAGTCAGGCTATGATCGATACATGTCACAAGACTGCGAAAGAAATGATTGACTCTGGCCGCTACCCTCTCAGAGAAGAACGCAATTACATTCGCAAGCAACTCAACAAGAAGCTTCCTTCCTGGAGCGGTGAGTCAGGAAAGAAGTTCAAAACGATCATAGCACAGATGTCCAGCCGGTCGGAGGAGGAGTTGGATGTGCGCAGAGATGAGCACCCTGATGCCCGTGAGATCGAGCAGTTCATTCCTGACGAACTACTCGAGCAATGGCTACATTACAAGGAGAAATTTATCAAAGCATACTACTATTGGGAGGTAGTGCCATTGCAGACTGAATCCTCAAGGGTCACTGCGCTCAACAACTTTCTTAGTGTCTATGATGAGAAATTTAGGCAAGAAGTCTTCGCTCTTGCACAGCTTGGAGAGCCTACACCATTAATCATCAAGGTACCAGCCAAGAAGGAATTCATTATGCCATTCCTACCTGGCACCAGTATCCTCAATCGCAGCATCATTGACACTGAGGTGGATGAAGCCTTCCAACTGGAAGAAACTTGGAGGATACCAAGCATCCACAGTGTTGATTCGATGGAAGCAAGGGTTTTCAGTGCATACACCATACCCGAAGAAATGATTGCAAAGGATTTGGAGGCAGATGAAGAAGGAAAGGAGAAGGAGGAAGAAGGGAAGTGACGAAAGAAGGAAAGGAGGATGACAGGGAAGGAACTGCAGGAAACCTCTGAGTTTCAAGTTCCTTACATATTTTTTTGTGTGAACTTCTTGTTCATATATCCAAATTTCAATTTCTGTCTCTTCTCGTGTCATTTACTCGCTTTGTGAATGACTTTACCTTTTTGCTACAAACTCAAATAATTTAACCGAAAAAAAAAAAGGGAAAGGAACTTAAAAGAAAAATTACAAACGAAACTGCAAAGGAAGCAGTCGCTTGAAGTTCCCTTCACGGTTAGATAGGCTGGAATTTTCTAAATCTTAGCCTTTGGGTTTTGGCATCATCAAAAAGGGGGAAATTGTTGGGAATTGTTATGGACCAATTTGTTAAGGGGGAACTCTGAGGGATACTTGATAAGCGAAGCCATTTGTTTTTGATTGGATCCCAAAACCCCAAGTGTCCAGTTCCCAAGCGACCCATTTTGATGTAGTTAATAGGTTAGAATTTTTCTAAGCCTAAATCTGTTAGGATGGCTTTATTTTGCTTAGCTTTAGACTACAGGAATTCAAGTGAAGGCCACTCGCTTGAGTGTGTTCTTCCAAAGCGAAGCGAGTCTAGCAAACCGAAGTGAAGCGTGCCGAAACCAGCGAAGCGAAGCGAGCGCTACAGTGGAGTCAAAGTGAAGCCACCAAAGCGAAGCAAAGCGAACGCTACAAAGAAAAACAGAAGCGAGTCAACGCGGGTCAACACTTATTAAAGCGGTCACTACGAAACTTCGTTTCGGAAGCGACCCGCTACAGTATGATCCTGAAGCGACTCACTTCAGAGCGGACGCTACAACTTCAAAGCAAAGCAAGCCACTACCTACCAGAAAGCGACAGCACAACTCCCGCCCATATTTTGAACTCCAGTCAACAGGAGATCGTAGCATTAATTACGAGATCTCCACGTGTCGAAAGCGGAGTGGAGCGGTAGAGTTGACTGCTGATATAGGTGAAATTTACCTTGTTTTCATAGCCAAAAAGAGTCAATTTTGTGTCTCGATTTTATAGTATTGTCTATGTTTTATATGGTTTTTAGTATATGGGACAATATTATGCTTGTAGGTGTTTTTATGTGTTTTCAGGCATAAATTGATGATAAATCGATGATAAAACCCCGAGACGAGAAAAGGCGTGAAGATCGAAGCTGAAAATCCAAGATTTGAGTTCGAGTGAAGGCCTCTCGATCGATCTCTCGATCGAGAGAGGTGTCGAGAGGTGCCTTCTGTTTGAGCTATCGATCGAGAGCAGAAATTTGACCCTCTCGATCGACCTCTCGATCGAGAGGTCTGTCGAGAGGTGTCCAGCCGAGGATTTTTTCTCCTTATTTTAATTTGACTCCTTTTTGGTCTAGGTTTTCCTTATGTAAATTTCTCCTATATATACTCCTAGTCTAGCATTGTAAACCCTATCAAGCACCCTTTTATTGTTTTACATACTTTCTAGCATATTTTTATTTTCAGAGTTTGGTATTTTACATTGGAGCTTTTCAAGTTTATTCAAGATTCAAGTTTCGAAGTTCTTCGTGTTCAAGATTCAATTCCAAGTTTTTCTTACTCTTACTTTTTAATTATGTTCTTTCAATCTTTTGTGTTCATGTCTACTTTAATTATGTCTAGCTAAATTCTTTAGTTGATTTTAGGGATTGAATGCCTAATTGAATCTATGTAAGTGTTTTTGTTTACAATTAGCCTTCCAATCTAGATGCATGTTTCATGGTGCTTATTCTCATGCATAGTTAACTGGCCATTAATTGTGTATGCATAATTATGTGTTTATGCCTTAATCGGATAATTGCATAATCGATCTCATGAAAGCATGATATAATAGTTTGATTCTCTTAATTGATAATTGAATTGTTATATGTTTATATATAGTTGATTTGGTGTCGTAGTTGAACCTAGTTGACTATATTATTGGTACTTGTTTTATTTTGCACTTGATTCGTTTCTTATAATTCGAGAGAATATTAGGATCTTGTTAGGTGACTACTTGCATTGCTTTAATCGGGGTGTAAGTTATATTTGCATGTATCACATTTAGATTGGATTAAATTGGTTAATTGTATTCATTAATTGCTTGCATAAGTTTGATTAGGTAGGCTTCCCTAGAATCAACATTTTTCCTTAATTGTTCACTTTCCTTATTTATTTAATTGCTTGTGCCTTAAGTTGTTTAATTTTGACTAATTATTTCCTGCACATTTTATTTCCTTATTTGATTTAATTGAGTCTTTTTATTATTTGCCTAGTCTATAAATACCACAATCATTAAACTCTTAAAAGCCTAGACATCACATTAGTTCTTGAGTAGAGGTATTGTGTGCGTTTTCGACTTGTCAGTCCCTGTGGATACGATACTCGTGCTTCATTATATTACACCTATTTTTGTGTGGTAGAAATAGTGCGATCAACTGCCAGGCCGACAAAGATGCCGTAACAGTACTGGCTCGCTCCAGTTACTGTTAAGTTTGTAACTTAGCCATTTTCGGCAAAGAGACAAACTGGGCACCTGCAAAAGCTACTGCCTGCGCAAGTACTGTCGAGAGGAGGAGGGACAAGGACACCAACCAAACAACGAATCTCAGCCATCCCTCCGCCTATAAATAGTGAAGGATGAAGATGAAGAAAAGAGAGAACACTACTTGAGCATTCGAGTGCATACAGCAAACAAACACTCCCAGCCTTCGAGCAAATCTTCGAGTCTTTGTTTTCAAGTGTTCTCCGAGTTTCCAGTTCATCGGAACTCGTCTTCACAGCCTTCACACTTAGATTCTAAGCCCACTTCATATATCCGAAGCTTAGAAGAAGAACTCTAGCCAATCTTTGCATCTACTGTAAAGAGTTCTTCATAGTGTGTCGTCAACCAAAAACCCTATACTTGTCTGTTAGGTTTTTGAGTGTTGTCGTTAGGTTGTTTTGATCCAAGGCTCTTCTTTCATCGATTGAAGAAGCCTCGATCATAGAGTTGAGATCCAAGCTTACACTTACACCGTTTGTGTAAAGCTCGATCGAAGCTAGGCTGTAAGGAGAGCCCGGAATCTCCCTGTTGTTCGGACAGAAACGAGTGAAGTTTCGTGTCCAGTTTAGGTCTTAGTAGTGAACCCGTAATCACTGCGTTGTTCGTCAGATCCAGGCGAGTGAAGCCCGATCTCGACCAGGTTTTTGAAGGACCCGTAACCTTCAAGTTCTTGAGTGAAGAGAACAGTTGCCGTCGTGCAACAAAGTGGACGTAGGAGCGTTATCTCCGAACCACTATAAATCTTCGTGTTGTATCTCTCTAACCCTAAAACTCTTTACTTTGTTTATCCATTGCACTTGCATCTAAACAACTTAATCTGGATATTTTAATTACTTAGGAAAAGATTTTAGCTCACCAAATTCCGCATATACGAGTAAAGACTCCCTCTTGATCAAGTGTTCACTTCGGTCAAGCAGGCAAGCTACGTACTGTAGATCTAGCTTCAGCTAGGTCTTAAGTTTTTAAGCGAGCTCTTTACTTGTTACTCTGAGTTAAGGGATTTGAAGTTGAAAAACTTAAAAATACGTATTCACCCCCCCCTCTACGTATTTTTCCTATTAACAAACCGGGATCAACATCTTTCGACACTCACTCCTCGAGTTCGATACTCGGACTTCCATAGTTCGATATTATTGTTTCACTCTAGAATAGGGTGGTCAATTTTTGGCGTCGTTGTCGGGGAGTGAGTAGATAAAGAGTCATTAGTTGTTCAAATTCTTGTTGCTAGTTTAAGTTTTTATTTTTGATTTTTTTCTATTTGTTTGTTTGATAGGTACATGCACCTAAGATCCAAAGGGAGACTTGTTGAGCCTTTGTTCTTAGAGTACCAAAGGAGGCATATGAGAAGATCTTCAAGTGAGGAGGAAGAAATGGCAAATCCTCCTCCTAACATGGAAGCTTTGATGAAGGAAATGGAAGATTTTCGACTATGGAAGCAAGGACAAGAAGAGAGGAGAGCACTAGAGGATAGAAGGACTCCTCTTAATCACATGTTTGCTTCTCCAATGGAGCAATTCCAAGGTGGAGAATGGGGGCCAATCAACGCCAATAACTTTGAGTTGAAGCCGGCTCTGATTCACATGTTGCAAGCGGAGCATTATGGAGGAGGAGTAACCGAAGATCCTAATGCTCATCTCCGAATGTTCCTTGATATTTGTGATACAATCAAACAAAATGGCGTTCCTAGTGACACCATTCGGATGAGGCTATTTGGATTTTATTTGAGAGATAAGGCGAAGGATTGGTACAAGTCACTTGACAAGGTAACTATCCTATCTTGGAATGACTTATGCAAAGCCTTGCTTGCCAAGTACTTTCCACCTTCGAAAGTTCAAAGGTTGATCTCTGACATCTCTCATTTCGCTCAACATGGTGATGAATCATTGTTTGATGCTTGGGAGCATTTTAGAGATTTTTTGAGAAAATGTCCTCAACATGGCTTGGATGAGAGTAGACAAGTAACCACATTCTATGGTGGTTTGACTCCTCACACAAGAAGCATAGTGGATGCCACAAGTGGAGGATGCTTACTCAATAGAGATGTTAAGAAGCCGTGAGAGTTCTTAAAGAAATGGTTTCAAATTCTTATCAATGGCCAATGGAACATACTCCGAAGAGGGTATCTTCTATCCTTGATGAGAATTTTGACGATTTGGCAAGCAAATATACACTTTTAAAGAAGGAGCATGAGAAGGATAGAGAGGCTTTGATGGAGATGCAAGCCTTGAAGAAGTTTAAAAACGGTGAAATATTGAGCAAACATGATGTTTTGTATATTAACCAGCGAGAAGGCTTTCAAAGGAATTGGAATCAAGGTGCCTACCCTTCTTTCAACAATCATCCGAATTTGTCTTATGGAAGTCCAAACAATGCTTTACAAGCCCCTCAATCTCAATCTCCCCCGGGTTTTGGAGTGATACCACAAGTTGTTGAAGAGAAGAAACCTCCGAGTCAAACGGAGGTTATGTTGAAGCAATTAGTTGAAGGTCAAGCTACCATGTCTACTTAACAAAAGGAGTTAGCTACTCAACAAGGAACCTTCATTGCCCACACGGGTCCAAAGGTTACAAACTTGGAGAATACCGTGGCTACCATGCTAGAGGGGCAAATAGGCCAAATGGCCAACCAAGTTTCCTCTCAACATCAACAAGGAAAATTTCCAAGTAACACGGAGGTCAATCCAAAGCAACAATGCAAGGTAATTCGTGTGGTCAATGAAGTTGAGTCTATGCGACCTTTTGGAGAGCAAGAATGGGGAGGTCAAAGAGTTCCTCCATGGGACCCTTCCAATGACCATGATAGCTATGAAAAGAAGAAGACTCCAATGACCCTTGGAGATGAGATTTATTTCCTCACAAAGCCGGACAATTGACCACCTTATGAGAACATTCCACGTGAAGATCAAGAGAAAGAGAGGATGAGCTCTTTGACTAGGCTATTTCTAACCTAGCAATAATATCGAACTAGAGAAGTTCGAGTATCGAACACGAGGAGTGAATGTGTCGAGAGATAATCAAGTAGTTCGTCTTGTCTCTATTATCCTATTTGAGCACATAGACTTGGTTTGGTTTTTTGTTTAAACTAGGCAATGAAATAAATTGTTGGTCTCGGTTTGTTAATAGGAAAAATACGTAGAGGGGGGGGGGGGGGGGGGTGAATACGTATTTTGAAGTTTTTCAACTTCAAATCCCTTAACTCAGAGTAACAAGTAAAGAGCTCGCTTGAGACTTAAAACCTAGCTGAAGCTAGATCTACAGTTCGTAGCTTTCCTGCTTGACCGAAGTGAGCACTTGATCAAGAGGGAGTCTTTACTCGTGAATGCGGAATTTGGTGAGCTAAAATCTTTTCCTAAGTAATTAAAAATCCAAGTTATGTTTGTTTATATGCACGTGCAATGGATAATCAAATACGTAAAGAGATTAGAGTTAGAGAGATACGACACCAAGATTTATAGTGGTTCGGAGATAAAGCTCCTACGTCCACTTGTTGCACGACGGCAACTGTTCTCTTCACTCAAGAACTTGAAGATTTCGGGCTCTTCAAAAGCCTGGTCAAGATCGGGCTTCACTCGCCTGGATCTGACAAACAACGCAGTGATTACAGGTTCACTACTAAGACCTAAACTGGACAAGAAGCTTCACTTGCTTTTGTCCGAACAACAGGGAGATTGCGGGCTCTCCTTACAGCCTAGCTTCGATCGAGCTTCACATGAACGATGTAAGTGCAAGCTTGGATCTAGACTCTATGATCGAGGCTTCTTCAATCGGTGAAAGAAGGGCCTTGGATCGAAACAACCTAACGACGACTCAAAAACCTAACAGACAAAGTATAGGGTTTTTGGGTGACGGACACACTATGAAGAACTCTTTACAGTAGATGCAAAGATTGGCTAGAGTTCTTCTTCTAAGCTTGGATATTTGATGTGGGCTTAGACTCGAAGTGTGAAGGTTGTGAAGACGAGTTCCGATGAACTGGAAACTCGGAGAACACTTAAAACAAAGACTCGAAGATTTGCTCGAAGGCTTGGGAGTGTTTGTTTGCTGTATGCGCTCGAATGCTCAAGTAGTGTTCTCACTTTTCTTCGTCTTCATCCTTCACTATTTATAGACGGAGGGATGCCGAGATCCGTTGCTTGGTAGGTGGCTTTGTCCCTCCTCCTCTCGACAGTACTTTGCGCAGGCAGTTGCTTTTGCAGGAGCGCAGTTTGTCGCTTTGCCGAAAACGGCTAAGTTACAAGACTAACAGTAATTGGAGCGAGCCAGTACTGTAGCGGCGCCCTCTCGGCCTGGCAGTCAACTCCTCTGCTCCTCTCCGCGTTCGACACGTGGAGATCTCACAATTAATGCGAAGATCTCTAGTTGACTGGAGTTTAAAATATGGGCGGGAGTTGTGCTGTCGCTTTCTGGTAGGTAGTGGCTCGCTTCGCTATGAAGTTGTAGCGTCTGCTTTAGTTGAGTCACTTCGTAGTCATTCTGTAGTGAGTCGCTTCGGGAGATAAAGTTCCCTAGTGACTACTTTGGAAATTGCTGACTAGAATTGACTAGCTTTGACTTTACTGTAGCGCTCGCTTCGCTTCGCCTTGGCAGACTCGTTTTGAATCTACTGTAGCGCTCGCTTCGCTACACTATTCTTCGGCACGCTTCACTTCGGCTTGCTAGACTTGCTTCGCTTCGAAAAACACACTCAAGCGAGTGGCCTTCACTTGAAAATTTGAAGCCGAAAATCTAAGCAAATTAAAGAGCCATCCTAATAGAGTAGGCTTAGAAAAATTCTAACTTATTAACTACATCAAAATGGTCGCTTGGGAATAGAACACTTGGGGTTTTGGGATCCAATCAAAACAAATGACTTCGTTCATCAAGTATCCCACATAGTTCCCCCTTAACAAATTGGTCCATAACAATTCCCAACAATTTCCCCCTTTTTGATGATGTTAAAACCCAAAGGCTAAGACTTAGAGAATTCCAGCCTATCTAACCGTGAAGGGAACTCCAAGCGACTGCTTCCTTTGCAGCTTCATTTGTAATTTTTCTTTTAAGTTCCTTTCCCTTTTTTTTCGGTTAAATTATTTGAGTTTGTAGCAAAAGGTAAGGTCATTCACAGAGCAGGTAAATGACGCATTTTGACAGAAATTGAAATTTGGATATATGAACAAGTAGTTCATACAATATATAAGGAACTTGAAACTCAAAGGTTTCCTGCAGTTCCTTCCCTGTCATCCTCCTTTTCCTTCATCACTTCCATTTCCTTCTCTTCTTCCTTTGCCTCCAAATCCTTTGCGATCATTTCTTCTGGTATGGTGTATGCACTGAAGTCCTTTGCTTCCAGCGAATCAACACTGTGGATACTTGGCCTCCTCCAAGTCTCCTCCAGTTGGAAGGCTTCATCCACCTCAGCGTCGATGGTGCTGCGATCGGGAACACTGGTGCCAGGTAGGAATGGCATAGGGAATTCCTTCTTGGCTGGTACCTTGATGATTAAAGGCGTGGGCTCTGCAAGCTGTGCAAGAGCGAAGACATCCCGCCTAAACTTCTCATCATAGGCACTGAGAAAGTTGTTGAGCGCGCTGACCCTTGAGCTTTCAGTCTGCAGTGGCACTACCTCCCAATGGTAGTATGCTTTGATAAATTTCTCTTTGTAATGTAGCCATTGCTCGAGTAATTCGTCAGGGATGAACTGCACAATCTCACGGGCATCTGGGTGCTCATTTCTGCGCGCAGTCAACTCCTCTTCCGACCGGCTGGACATCTGTGCCATGACCGCATTGAACTTCTTTCCTGACTCGCTGCTCCAGATAGGAAGCTTCTTGTTGAGTTGCTTGCGAATGTAATTCTGTTCCTCTTTGAGAGGGTAGCGACCAGAGTCAATCATCTCTTTAGCAGTCTCATGGCATGTATCGATCATAGCCTGAGCTAGGCATGCATCGGACTCCTCTGGCATGATCGGAACAAAGGCACTTCGCACTAAGACGGACTGGATGAGTCTCACTTCATTGAAGTGTTCCTCAATCCGGTCGTCAATGACTTGCAGTCGCTTTGCCCTTATTCTCTTCTCCTTCTCTGCCCTTGAAGCAACTGCCTTCTCGACCTTTTGGCGCTTGGTCGCGGGATCATCTCTTTTAGTTTCTGTAGCAGTTCGCTTCACTGTTTGCTTTGGGGATGGGGAAGGCTGCATGTCCTTCTTTGTGGTTGCACTCGAAGAGACAATTACAAATGAAGTGACTTCTGCAGTTGTTGAGGTGAGTGCAACACTTGAAGTGGGCGCGGCGACTGAGGCGGCTGAAGCGGGTGCTTTGGAACTTGAAGCACCTGCAAGAGTTAACCTTTCTAGCTCCAACTGCCTAGCTATGGCTTCGTCTTCCTCCGCTTGCTTCCGCCTTTCCTCCTTGGTTAACACCGTAACTGGAGGATGTCGTGCGATAGAAGAGGCAAGCACTTTTTCTTCAAGTGGCCTGCGAGGCTTCTCAGGCTTCTTCATTAGTTCTTCCTCTGTGAGCTTTTCTTTGCCTTTCTTGGCAAGCTTTGCCTCCTTCTCCTCTACTCCAGTACCACTACCTTCCTCCAACAACCTTTCTACTTCAACAACACCAGTTACTTCATATTGTGGTTCCAAAAGATTGGCATTTTTCAGTATCATCCCTTCCCCCTTTTTGGCATCATCACTGCCAGGGGTTGGGACGATTGTCTTTCCAGCAAGAGACTTGTGAAGTTCCTCAATCTTATCAACTACAGCATGAAGCATTCTTTCCGTTCGTGTCGCGAAGACTTGCTCTTCCGACAATACCATTCCTGCTGTTTTGATTGAGATTTCTTCCAGCAAGTATTCGCATTGCTTTTCTCTCTCAACAACAGATCTCATCATTCTTTCCAATGGCTCTAGTCTTCTGAAGCGAGCCTCCAGCTCCGCTTCAATTTCTCTCTTCATATCCTTCTTTTGCTCTTGCAGGTTGAAGTACCAGAAATCCTGTGCCGCTTTAAATTCTGCCTCCATGGTTTCAAGCGATCTCTCTCTCTGATTGAGAGAGAGATGGAATTCGGCACCTGCAGCTACCTTCTCGGTGTACAATTCACCCAATTCTTTGACCGTCTTTAGCAGAATTGAGAGCTCGGCACTCTTTAGATCAAGAGCTTGAGCACTCCTCCTTCGACTCTCCAATTCTTTCTTGTCAATGTCACTTTCTTCTTTGAGTTCCTTTAGTTTAGTTCGAAGTAAGTCGAGGGACTTTTTGGTGCTTATCAGCTCACTCCCTTTTCTTATCACTTCTTCATCTCTCTTCTCTACTGCTTCCTTTAGCTTCTTCACCTCTTTCTCCAACGCCTCCTTCTCTTTACCAACTGTGACAAGCTTGGTATTAAACTCCCTCAAGCGGCTCTTTTCTGCGTCACGCAAGCCCTTGAGTTCGTTGATTGATTTTGTGTGGTCATTCACCAGCTTCACTTGCGCCTCCAGCGCCTTCTCCTTTTTCTCCAACTCCATCTTCTTTTTGGTGATCTCGCCTTGCATACTCGAGATCTCCGCATCCTTAACCTCCACCTCCTCTGCGTGTTCCCTCATTAGTTTCTTCTCGTGAATGGTCGGAGTGTGCTCAGGGACTTTAGCGTCCGGATAGGTACGCTTTACTTTTGCGTCCAGCTTATCCCAGAAGCTGGTTCCAGTGAGAAATGCATGAAAGCCATTCTCACCGATGAAGTCCAAGAGCTTTCCCTCCATCTGGATGAGATCTTCCTTTGAGAAGGCCTCTAGGAGCTTGAAAACTTTGTAAAATTCTGTGCCGCGGTAGGTGACGTATGTCAAGAAATCGACTATCTTGGTGAAGAAGTCGTCTGACATAGGCACTGAGGGATAGCGGGTTCTGAGGGTTTCAGCTGCCTGCTCTCTATCTCTCTTGTATCTTTTGAGAGCATCCACTTGTGAGGGTGTTTTGGGGATTTGGAACTGGGGAATAATGGATGTATGGGCTGTATCGGCTGTTTCTGCCGATGTTGAAGGGGATTTGGATGGTGTGGCTTCAGGGGTTTCAGGGATTTGGATGGGTTTTGTGACTGGCTGTGTTTGCTGGGTTTCAGGGATTTGGAATGAGGTGTAGGCAGCAGATTGATCTGTGCTGAGGAAGGGTACAGTAGGTATATTGAAGGAAGATGCAGATTCTTCTTCCTGGGGAGAGTGGGGGGTTGTTTGTGTAAGTGGTTGGTGGGTTGATGAGGCTTGAGGTTCTGGTATTGGGGTAATCTGTAGTAGGGGGGATTGAGCTTTGGTTGGTGAGGATTGGGATTCAGTGACTTCAATGTCCTCAAGCGGCTTCTCCACTGCCTCGCTTTCTTGGACAGGTGAGGTGACTTGCTTCATCCTTTTCTTCCCTCGCTTTGGCGTCGCACCCTTCAGAGATGAAGCGGCTCGTTTCGCTTGGGAAGTTTCAGCTTGCGTTTCCAAACCTGGTTTTGCTGCGGGCACTTCTACATTTAGAACTCCCTGATCCATCGGAATCTTGGTCTGCTTCCACTTGTCGTAGAAGATAGACTGTTTGTTGTAGACTGCCGTGTCGGAATCCGGCCATGCTTTGTTGGGAAATTTCTTCTCCAATGCAACAGAGAGTCTGGAGAAGAATTTCAGTTTCCCTTTGCGGAGGATCTTATCAGGGGTTCCTGGCACGAATGCAAAGTCTTCAGCAGCTTCATAGATTTGTTTCAGAAACCAACCATGCCAGTTGTATTTCGTTCCGGTGAGGCTGTCGATGATCATGGTGGTGCCGATCAGCTTTGTCTCCGACAGAGTGTCTAAGGTTCCGACATAGCACGCGATGCTCTTCGAAAAGAGTTCGCAGATGAGGTTGAAAGGGGCCTTCAAGTTCGAACGGATGCTGGCCACCTTAAAGTTTGGTTCTGCTCTTTTGACGGCGAAACGTCCGTATTGAACTCCGGCCGAAAATCCCAAATTCAACAGGGAATCTCCTCCTTCCCTTGGCAAGTTGAACATGCCGATGAGCTCGTTCAAGTCCACCTCCACCGGCTTCTGGGTTTGTGGATCTGTGAATGATGATGTATTTTGTTCCTTCTTTAAATTCAGAAGGAGTTCTCCAATGGCCTTCGCCAGAATTTTTGACGGAACCGCCGTCACAAACTTCCATAGACCGGCCGTGGTCACGGATCTACGGAGGAAACCTCTCCTTTCGATGAAGATTGGGTCGAGATGAGGCTCGACATTGATGTGTTTTTCTACCTCCGTCATGAACTGCTCCATTGTTTCTATATTTAGCTTCTTTCCCATGGTTTATTCTTGTAGAGAGGGTTGAGAAAAAGTTAAGGCTTTGAGGGATTTTAGACTTGAGTTTTCAGAGGTGCAGAGGTTTCACTAAATGGTAGTTTTTGAGACTTGTGAAAATTTTCTGCAGCCTTCGGTGTTACATATGTATAGAAATAGGGTTCGGCTGACGAGGCAGGGGCAAGACAGTAATATCTTCGAATGTGATGGATCTGATGTGTCCGGCGTCATCACTGGAAAAGTGAACCGCCAATTTGGCTTGACGTGGCCACGTGGCAGCTTTTGATTCGTCTCTCTAGTAGTCGTCAATCCTGCGGTTGAGATTTAGAGACGGTTCAGATTCGACGGCTGGATTGAGTGCGGTTTTCCCGTTTTCCTCGGCTTTGACGTCCACGCGCCTGTCGTTTCATTTTCTACGCGCCGCTGCATTAAATGCTAAAGTAAAAAGTGAAATTTTGCACTCGAGTGTTGACAGCTCATACGCTTCACTTCGTATCCGCTCGCTTCGAGTGTAGCCGCTTCGGCATCCACTCGCTTGCGAAGTACTCGCTTCACGTGACTGTTCCGCACTCGTTTGCGATGACTTGCGGAGTGACGTGGCACTCGCTTCGTCATTTGTACCGACTGGAAACAAGAAAATGAATTTCTTTGCTTTATTTAAAATGTTTCTGACTTACATACTTCGAGAATAAACAAGAGTGTTTTCCTCTTTGTATTTGCGTCAGATTCATTTCATATATTCCACGTAGTGAGTGAAGGTTTCTAGCACGCTTCAGCTCACTTAGTGTACTTCAAATTGAAACACTTACCAGTCAATCTCACTTCGTAGGAGATTGATACCACTTATTGAAGAGTTCATTTTGAGAATTTGTACATCATCAGTTGAGACCACTTGTTGGTATTAGCCTTGAAGCTTGTTGATATCGTCTGTTGAGTACACTTCCATTTATTGGATACTTTGTCTTCTTTGGTGTTCATCTTCATGGCATTCATCTTCCTCTACGAATTAGAGAGACCTCCATCGAAGTGAATGAGGGAGGAAATGAATATAGTACACAAGCTTACTACAACCCAGAGGGGAGTTTCACATAAGTGTACATATTCACGACGAATGGAGGATGAGTACAAGTCCTTATCTCAGAGCAGAAATGGACAGGATGACAATGAGAGTGCTCTGACAAGACAATCTCGTATTTTACGCAGAAGCATGTCACCAGCCCTGCAACCTTTTGTAGAAAAAGGTAAACCTTCAAGCATCCTCCTACAAGCTACAGAATGAACTTGCAATCGACTCGCTTTGACCCAAGCTAGGGCAAATTGAAGCGATGCAAAATTCAAGGTGGGGGAGGAATGGGTAGACATCCGGCAGCTCAACTCAATGAAGAGTGAGTAAGGAATGGACATTTATCCACGATGAAGGAGATGAGAAGACTTGTTCCTCTTCGGCGGAAAGATGGGAAGAGGACACAAGGTCTAGGTGCCAGCCCTGCCTAAGCTTTCACCATTTTTACGTGGGAAGGCCCGATACAAGACCCCACAACCGTTACAAGAAACGGCACTTGCGAGTGTTTATACCCACTCGCTACGAAACTTAGGCTAGGTAGCAGCTTTCCTTGCTCGCTTTGGAAGTAGGTTGCTCCGAGAGCAAGCAATAGTTCCCCCTTAACCAATGGCTTAACAATTCCTGTAAGCGGGTAGGGAACTTCTTCCAACACTCCACCTTTCTCCACCTTATTTCTCCTTCTTCAAGCGAGTGGAATTTTGAAGTGACTCGCTTGAGTTGGTGAAGATCCGAAGCGGGTGGCGCTACGAAAAACTAGCGACCACTCCTTCGTGCATCCTGGATCTAGCACTCTTCACCAGGGTCTAATAACCCTAATTCAATGCATAGCTGATTGAAACGAGACTCAGCTAGAGGCTTGGTGAGGATATCTGCTCGCTGGAGATTGGTATGAATTTTCTCGAGCTTGATATCCTTCTTCTCGACATGATCACGAATGAAGTGATGTCGGATTTCCACGTGCTTGCATCTGGTGTGTAGCACTGGATTTTGTGAGATGCAGATAACACTATTTTTGTCGCAAAATATTGGAATTTCATTTGCTTCAACATTGTAGTCCTTCAACTGCTGACGAAGCCATAGAATTTGGGAATAACAGCTTCCAGCGGCCATATATTCAGCTTCAGTCGTTGAAGTGGCTACACTTGTCTGCTTCTTCGAAAACCATGAGATTAGCTTGCTTCCCAAGAACTGACAAGTGCCCGAAGTTGATTTCCTATCAACTCGGCACCCTCCATAGTCAGCGTCTGAGTATCCAGTGAGCTCCAGATTGTCCTCCGTTGGATACCACAGCACCATGTTGATAGTGCCCTTCAAATATCGAAGAATTCTCTTGGCAACTTCAAGATGGCTGTGCTTGGGGTTGCTTTGGAAGCGAGCACATACTCCAACTGCAAAAGCTATATCTGGTCTGCTTGCAGTGAGATATAGAAGGGATCCTATCAAGGCTCGGTAGTCTGTAACATCCACAGACTTCCCATCTATGTCTGGCTCCATCTTCCAGTTCGTGTTCATCGGAATCTTCACAGCTTTGGCATGCTGAACACCGAACTTAGCAAGCATATCTCTTGTGTACTTCGCTTGATTGATGAAGATATCGTCATCCTGCTGCTTCACTTGAAGACCTAGAAAGCAGCTCATCAAGCCAATCATTGACATCTCATATTTGGTCTTCATCAGCTCTCCAAACTTCTCGCTAAGTGACTGGTTTGGCGATCCAAATATGATGTCGTCTACATAGATCTGAACCCATAGCATGTCCTCTCCATGGTTGATTGTGAAAAGGGTTCGATCTATTTTTCCTTTGTGGAATCCATTATCCACTAGGAATTGAGAAAGTGTATCATACCAAGCTCTGGGGGCTTGCTTCAACCCGTATAGGGCTTTCTTCAATCGATACACCTTGTCTCCTTGCTCGAAACCCGGTGGCTGCTCCACATACACTTCTTCCTTCAATTCACCGTTGAGAAACGCGCTCTTCACATCCATTTGATACACTTTGAATCTCTTGGTCGCTGCATAGGCTAGAAAAAGTCGAATCGCTTCAAGTCGTGCCACTGGAGCGAAGGTCTCATCAAAATCGATTCCTTCCTCTTGGCAGTAACCTTTAGCGACTAGACGCGCCTTGTTTCTCACAACGTTGTGATCCTCGTCTGTCTTGTTCTTGAACACCCACTTGGTGCCAATAACATGCTGGAATTTGGGACGATCCACGAGGTACCATACGTCGTTTTCTGGTGAACTGATTCAGCTCTTTTTGCATGGCGATTACCCAGTTTGAATCGGCTAGAGCTTCTTCCACGCATGATGGCTCAATGTTTGAGAGAAAGCAACTGAACATGGCACTTTCTCCAAACACTTGACTTCTGGTCACTACACCCTTGGATGGATCTCCAATGATTTGACTTGGTGAGTGATCTTTGAGCCATGCACGCTTGGACCCGCCAGCTTCATCTTCATCTTCTTCCTTGGACATTCTGCTCGCTTGAGCCCTTGATCTCTTCTTCATCCTCAAGTATGTCCCAAGTAAGAGTGTTGATGGGTTCCTCACTTGACTTTCCTTCTTTAGATTGATCCTGTTCCTGTGGAAGACTCAAGGAAGATTCATCAAATACAACGTGGGGTGATTCTTCCACGATTAGGGTTTTACAGTTGAACACCCTGTAAGCTTTGCTTGATGTAGAATACCCTAAGAATATTCCTTCATCAGCTTTGCTTTCAAAGGCTTTCAACTGCGACTTCCCATTGTCATGGATGAAGACCCTACAACCAAAAATATGGAAATAAGATATGTTAGGAATTCTCCCTGTCCATATTTCATATGGTGTTTTGTCGTGCCGTTTGCATTGAAGCGTTCGATTCTGCATGTAGCATGCTGCATTGGCAGCTTCAGCCCAATACTTCATTGGAAGCTTCGAGTCTGCAATCTTGGTTCGAACGGCTTCTTTGATGATTCGATTTCTTCTTTCAGCAACTCCATTCTGCTGAGGTGTACGTGCAGAGGAGGTTTGATGAGCTATGCCATGCTCCGTGCAGTATGCTTCGATGGTAGAGTTCAAGAACTCTGTGCCTTTGTCGGAGCGGATGGTCACGATCGCTTAATTCTTCTCCACAGCCAATCGCTTGAGCAGTTGTGGTAGCTTGGTCAGAGTCTCCTTCTTGCTGTAGAGAAATACGACCCAAGTGTAGCAAGAGAAGTCGTCGACTACAACTAGAGTGTATTTCCTTCCGTTCACACTAACTGGAGTGACTGGACCAAACAGATCCATGTGAAGCAGCTCGAGCACTCGCTTTGATGAAGTTTCTTCGAGACTGGCAAAGTGCTTCTTCATCTGCTTCCCTCGTTGGCATGGTGAGCATGGATGGTCTTTGATGAAGACTTCATTTGGTATGCCTTGCACCAAACCCTTACGAGCTAAGCGATTGATTGCTTTGAAATTGAGATGGTTCAAGCGTCGGTGCCATAGCCATCCTATCTCTGTAGCACTCCTTGCTACTAAGCATGTTTCCTCTTTGCAGCTGTCCCATTGTGCTATGTAGACATTCCTTTGTCTAATCCCAGTGAGCACAATCTGGGATGTAAGCTTGCTCTTCACAATGCACTTGTTGGAAATAAATTCCACCTTGTATCCTTTGTCACAAAACTGTGAAATGGATAGCAAGTTGTGCTTGAGTCCTTCCACGTAGGAGACTTCTTCAATTGTGAGCTTTCCAACTTTCATTGCACCGTACCCTTTGGTGCTACCTCGAGAGTTGTCACCAAATGTAACGTGTGGACCCTTCTTCTCTATGTAGTCTTGAAGTAGAGCTTTCATGCCGGTCATGTGTCTTGAACATCCACTGTCCAAGTACCAAATTTGTTGACCCTCACATGGCATGGGATCCACGGCGCTCACCTGCATTTAGACAGATTTTGGTACCCAAATCAGTTTGGGTCCTTGCAGGTTAGTTCCCTTAGGTACCCACACTTGCTTCACTTTCTTTTGAAAGGAAGCTTGTGCATTGGGCTTCTCGACCTTCGAAAACAGTGACTTCTGCCTTGAAGCAGCTTCACATGTGCAGCAGTGTGTGCAAGAGGGGTAGCGGCTCGCTTCTGGCATACCCATGCTCTTACCCTTTGGCTTGTATCCTGAAGCGACTCGCTTCGGATTAGCTATGGGCTTAGAGACTGACTTGGGTTTTACAGTCTGTCGAAGCGGCTCGCTTGGTTTTCTCGAAGCGGTCCAACTAGGGTTTCGACCCTGACTCGCTTGAGTAACCTTGGGAATCTGAAGCGACCTAGTGGAAGCTTCAAAGTCTTTCCCCTCAATGTTAGTCCGGTTGGACCATCTCCAGTCCGGATAACATGACACATAGACATTACTCCTTTTCTTGAAAGGGAGATCCTTTGTCTCTCGTGTCTTGGCTTGAGGCTTAGAAGCTACAACTGATTTCCCTTTACCTTTGGATTGGTAAGCTTTAGCATTGTAAGTGCTAGGGATAGTTGTATTTTGCTTGCCCTTAGATTCAGTCCTTAAAGATATAGACATCTTCATTGGCTTCTTCTTAGGGTTCTCAGCCATTTTGCCTTTGTCTTTGTTAGTGGTCGCTTTGGATGCAGTGGGCATTTCCAAAGTGACTGATGGTGTCGTGTTTGAAGCACCAACAAAGACAGTTGGCTTGGAAGGTCCACCCTCATATCCAAGTCCTCCCTTTCTACCAAAAGGTAGGAGAGAACTCTCTAGTGCCTGTCTAGCGTATGAAGCTTTGTTTAAGTTGGCGACTAGAGTGGACTGGGCTTCATACCTTCCTTCCAAGCTTTGATGTCTTGCGAAGAGATCCTCGAACTTACTAGTCATAGCCCTTAGATTAAGTTTGACTTGGTCAAGCTCAGTGGCTAGCTTTCGGTTCTCCTTCTTGCTTTGAGACAAAGCTTGTTGCAGCACTTCGTGGTCACTTGACAATTTAACGTGCTTGTCAAGCAACTCACTCCATGTCGAGGAATTAGCTTCCTCTTGGTGAGTGTGTGCGAGTGTAATTGAACTAGGTGAGGGATAGATAAATACCTCTCCGGTCTCTTCGTCGGTGAGCGCCATGAGTCCAAGATCCTCACCCTCACTGGAGTTGGGATCAGTGAATGCATCGGAGTCGCTAGCTGGATCTTCAGTTGAAGCGACCGGCACTTCACTCGCTACGAGCGCTCGCCTTGGGGCATCCCTCTTTGCCTTCAGTTCCTCTCGCTCCTTCGCACTCAGCTTTGGGCAATAAGATTTGTAGTGGCCCATCTTGTGGCAGTGATAGCATTCCACTTCCATCATGTCCCTTGAGATCGGCTTGGTCGTCTCTTCTCTCTTCCCTTTTCCTTCTCGAGCATCAGTGCTCCTCCCTTTGAATTGCTTGTAGAATCTTTTGTATTTGCCCACTCGAGAGTTCATCTTGTTGAAGTTTTTGGATAAGAACGCAATGTATTCTTCCAACTCTTCCCTCGTCATCTTGGATAGCGACTGGTCGCTTGGCCCTTCAGCAGCTTTGAATGCTACTCCTTTTGACGTAGTGGGCGTTTCATCCTCTTTGTCGAGGTTCATTCGATTCAGATCGAATTCATGAGCTTTGAGTTCCGAGAACAGAATCTCCGGTGTGAATTTTGTTAGATCCTTGGTAGCTAGGTACAGCTCCTTCATTGTCTGCCACTTCCTTGTGAGAGCTCGGACAATTTTCAGGTTGACTTCCTTATCCGTGAGTTCCTTCCCAAGTGAGTTGAGAGTTGCAATGATGTTTGTAACTCTCAGCTCGAAGGCGTCGATGGACTCTCCTGGCTTCATTATCAGACTTTCAAATTCCCGCATCTGAACAGCGAGCTTGTTTTCCTTGATTTTGTCTGTGCCTTGAGAAATGAGGGATAGTGTTTCCCACATTTCTTTCGCCGTTGCACATTTCCTTATCCGTGGTAGATAGGCATCCGACACGGTGCTCTGCATCGTGTGGCGTGCAATCTTGTCGAGGTTGGCAACTTTGAAGTCATTCGGAGTGTACTCATCTTTATCCTTTTCAACATACGTTTGTCGAACATGAGCTTCGCGTCCTTCAGCAGCTGGGACGTTTACAGATATGGCTTTCTAGATTTTGATTGGTCCGTCCTCTATGACTTCCCACATCCGGTCGTGGATGGAGCATAGGAAGCTCTCGACTCGAAAACTCCATGTCTCGTATCCTTCGATCGAGAACTGTGGAAGATTTGATGCACTGTATGTAGACATAGCAGACTATCAGCAGTAAATGCAATATGCGTGAGTGAGGTTTTGATGCACTTAGGAAAATAGGATCCGGTTCAGTGAGACAACGTGAAGCGAGTGGGGACTCGCTTCGGATATGCAAAGCAGAGGCTCGAAAGAACCGCTGCTCTGATACCACTTGTTGGTCCCGGTTTGTTAATAGGAAAAATACGTAGGGGGGGGGGGGGGGGTGAATATGTATTTTGAAGTTTTTCAACTTCAAATCCCTTAACTCAGAGTAACAAGTAAAGAGCTCGCTTGAGACTTAAAACCTAGCTGAAGCTAGATCTACAGTTCGTAGCTTGCCAGCTTGACCGAAGTGAGCACTTGATCAAGAGGGAGTCTTTACTCGTGAATGCGGAATTTGGTGAGCTAAAATCTTTTCCTAAGTAATTAAAAATCCAATTTATGTTTGTTTATATGCACGTGCAATGGATAATCAAATACGTAAAGGGATTAGAGTTAGAGAGATACGACACCAAGATTTATAGTGGTTCGGAGATAAAGCTCCTACGTCCACTTGTTGCACGACGGCAACTGTTCTCTTCACTCAAGAACTTGAAGATTTCGGGCTCTTCAAAAGCCTGGTCAAGATCGGGCTTCACTCGCCTGGATCTGACAAACAACGCAGTGATTACAGGTTCACTACTAAGACCTAAACTGGACAAGAAGCTTCACTTGCTTTTGTCCGAACAACAGGGAGATTGCGGGCTCTCCTTACAGCCTAGCTTCGATCGAGCTTCACACGAACGATGTAAGTGCAAGCTTGGATCTAGACTCTATGATCGAGGCTTCTTCAATCGGTGAAAGAAGGGCCTTGGATCGAAACAACCTAACGACGACTCAAAAACCTAACAGACAAAGTATAGGGTTTTTGGGTGACGGACACACTATGAAGAACTCTTTACAGTAGATGCAAAGATTGGCTAGAGTTCTTCTTCTAAGCTTGGATATTTGATGTGGGCTTAGACTCGAAGTGTGAAGGTTGTGAAGACGAGTTCCGATGAACTGGAAACTCGGAGAACACTTAAAACAAAGACTCGAAGATTTGCTCGAAGGCTTGGGAGTGTTTGTTTGCTGTATGCGCTCGAATGCTCAAGTAGTGTTCTCACTTTTCTTCGTCTTCATCCTTCACTATTTATAGACGGAGGGATGCCGAGATCCGTTGCTTGGTAGGTGGCTTTGTCCCTCCTCCTCTCGACAGTACTTTGCGCAGGCAGTTGCTTTTGCAGGAGCGCAGTTTGTCTCTTTGCCGAAAACGGCTAAGTTACAAGACTAACAGTAACTGGAGCGAGCCAGTACTGTAGCGGCGCCCTGTCGGCCTGGCAGTCAACTCCTCTGCTCCTCTCCGCGTTCGACACGTGGAGATCTCACAATTAATGCGAAGATCTCTAGTTGACTGGAGTTCAAAATATGGGCGGGAGTTGTGCTGTCGCTTTCTGGTAGGTAGTGGCTCGCTTCGCTATGAAGTTGTAGCGTCTGCTTTAGTTGAGTCACTTCGTAGTCATTCTGTAGTGAGTCGCTTCGGGAGATAAAGTTCCCTAGTGACTACTTTGGAAATTGCTGACTAGAATTGACTAGCTTTGACTTTACTGTAGCGCTCGTTTCGCTTCGCCTTGGCAGACTCGTTTTGAATCTACTGTAGCGCTCGCTTCGCTACACTATTCTTCGGCACGCTTCACTTCGGCTTGCTAGACTTGCTTCGCTTCGAAAAACACACTCAAGCGAGTGGCCTTCACTTGAAAATTTGAAGCCTAAAATCTAAGCAAATTAAAGAGCCATCCTAACAGAGTAGGCTTAGAAAAATTCTAACTTATTAACTACATCAAAATGGGTCGCTTGGGAATAGGACACTTGGGGTTTTGGGATCCAATCAAAACAAATGACTTCGTTCATCAAGTATCCCACATAGTTCCCCCTTAACAAATTGGTCCATAACAATTCCCAACATAAATGAATATCAAACTCAACAATACTCTAAAGTAATGAAAATAACAAGAAATGAGAATGGAAAATCAAGTAATAAAAGCATGGATCCAAGTAACTTCCGATGTGATTATGATGAGGGCTTACGGATCTAGATGCGTCAAACCAATTTAATCCACCTTGAATGGTTTCTTATACCATATATGTTAACCTACCTTACTAGAGTGATTAACAAGTTGATGTGATTATGATGAGGGCTTACGAATCTAGATGCTTCAAACCAATTTAATCCACCTTGAATGGTTTCTTATACCACATTTGCTAACCTACCTTACTAGGGTGATTAACAAGTTGATCAATAGAACAATAAATGCTTTCTAAGCCTTTAAATGCTCTACCAACTCCAAATAGCTCATTTTAATCTAAGATAACCTACCAACTCTCATCCAACCCATCTAATTCTTTCTAGGAACTATATGAGATGAAATCAAGTGATATGGGTATGAATTGATGACAAGTGCTATGAATGGAAGCCTCCTAGGCATTCCATCAAACACCTTAGATGCATTCCTAGTGATCAATTAGTCATGCATTCAAATAAAGTCCCAATCCATAGGCAATTCAAGGGGAAGGTAAATCGACATCCTAAACTCTAGCACCCAACATCTAAATCACATCATCCATTACTTGGAACCATAAAGGTGCTTAGCTAGCAATAGATCTAGCAAGCAATCCAACAAAAGTAAGAGAAAACATAATGAAAATAACAATGAAGGAAAGTAGAGAAGAAATCTTCAACAACCTCTTCAAACTCCAAGCATAATCTTCAACAATATTTGAAAATACTAAAGAGAAAAGAGGGAAAAAGTAGGGTTCTAGAGTAGATGTTCAAGAGTGAATTACAAGTGTTATATCCTCCCAAATGAGCAAAATAACTAAGTATTTATAGTCTTCCCACAAGTTGGGGTCAAATTGCAACAAAAAGGAACTTGAGTTGAGAAGGTGGGGTAAAAACTGTAATTTCCGGAAAGTAGTTCAAGGGTGTGTGTGTGTGCATTTTCGGCCACATTCATCACTTTGCGCACTCCCACGGTTTTGGCTCGTTCTCTCTCGTCCGGCCTTGGAAAAATAATCCGCAAAGTGCTACGGCTTCCTATTTCGATCCTCTTCGACATAGAATAACTCGAACATTCCCAGAAAATTGCCACAGCACCTGAAATTAGCACGGAAATCGAGAGAAAATGCAAAGCATATAGAAAATGCATAAATTGTAAAAACCTATCATTTCCTATCCATTTAAGCACATATCCTACCCAAAACACGCATCGAGACGCACTCTAAAACATGCTAAATATGTGGTTATCACTCTTACTATCAAAGAATGAGAGCTAACAATGGGGTGATGTATGCAAGGGGGATGTGTTAGATCCGGGTCAAAGATCCACAACAATTATACAATTATTCATCATATTTATAGATTAGCAAAGAGTATTCATGTACGAATAATTACAAGTGAAGACATGAAAGAGATCCGTGTCATGTAGTTGTATTAACAGCTCAACTTCCATAGAACGCCTCTCTTCCATGTAAAAGGGGATTAAGACAGTGTTCAAGCGCAAGGCGTTTGAGCTATCGATCCAGCTGAATCCATGAAGAACAGAGCTTGTTTAGGAAGGAGAAAACGAAAGAAGAGGGCGAAGTAGAGAACGCAAGGCGCCTTCATACTCGTCCTCTCTTGGTAACAAGAATTATACCTTTAAATTAAGCTGTTGAGAGTGTTTTTCGCCCACAAAGTGAAGATGGGAGAAATAATGGAGGAGGCTCCTTGAAGAAGAACCTCGATTGCTCTGGTTTGAGAGAAAGTTCTAAGTAGAACGTGAATGGAATAGTATGCAAAGTGTTGGAAAAAAGTTGTTGGAATGGTGAGATCACCCTCTATTTATAGGTGTAGGAAAGGACGAAAAGGTGAATGTACATATATGGGAAGGACAGGGGAGGAATTTCAAGGGGGACAAGATTCCCTTCGTCATTAATTTTGTGGTCCTCACCCTAAGGTACGTAGAGTCATGTGAGTCGCATGTCTAGCAGATCTCTGGGTATGGGCAGATGACAACAAGTTAGGATAGCTTCTGCGTGGTGAGAGATTTGCACAGAACCTTGTAACTTCTGCGTTGGGTACGCCTTCTGCACCGAGGCAACACCTGATGCTTCTGGAGAGCAGGTTCAGTCAACACTAAAAGTTACCACGTGGCAAAGCCGATATTAGTCCCGATCAGCTACTCCCCCCCAGGTCCAGAAGCGTGTGCTATCAGCTTCTGCTAGATATCTTGGCGGGAATTGCTCTCTTTGTTGATATCTTAAATGTCTTGTCACATGGAAAAAAGGGGCAATAGTTAGCTTCTCGAGGACAAAAAAGCGTCTCTATATTTTCCTCTCATCATTACCCTTTTCTTGTAAAGCGGGACCCTGGGAAAGATAACCTTCCTCTGTCGGCGAAAATATTTCGAAAGAATTTTGATTAATTTGTCTTGCTTTTTTTTTTTTTTTTTTCAGGCGCGTGGAGCCACGCGATGACCTTTTTGCAGGTTCATTTATGATGGCAGGCCAACGTGGAGTAGTGGATGGGACACACCCGCTCTTTTTCTTCCCGACTCTTCTCCTTCCATCCCCTTTTTCTAGGAGAGATTCACAACTTCCTTACTTTCTTATTACCTTTTCTCATCTCTCACATTGCTCCCAAAAGAAAAGAACAGTGCCTTTGCCTCTCGGATTTTCTTCGGAAAGTGATTCCACTTCTCCTCCTTCCAGGGATAAACATGTATTCTCCTTATTGCTCTGCCATCCTTCCCTATCTTTCCACGAATTATATTTCGAGAGGTTTTAGAGTTAGCAAGTTTTCTACTTTCTGACCATTTTCTTTACCTTTCTCAAGGATAGTTACTTTCAACTGTGGGATTAGTTTTTAAGGGAGTGAAATAGGTATTTCAATATAGGACAAATGGCTTATTATTAAAGTTTTGGTATTCGGTTCGCCCAAATTTATTCAACTACGTCTCATGTTGTTGTGCTTCACAGTTTTTCCTACTAGTGTTCTCATAGAGAAAAGATCTTTTTCGTTTCCTTTTATCGCTTACCTGTACTTGCTATTATTCTGTAGCTATGGATTCCACCAAGCAGAGTCTAGGTCAAAAAGCTTGTGAAAAACTGTTAAGAAAGATAGAGCAGGCGAAGGCCAGTAACCCTAGTTATATTTCTTCCACAATCGGTACGTCCACTCAGGCGACTATAGAGCCTGGAGGTCATAATCTTTCTCGAGAGAGTCCCCGGGAAATAGCGACTGTTGGGCCACGCCTGAAGCCTTTCTTTCTGAATCCGCCTACCCCTAGCCAGACGATCTCATCTTTCCCAGCTTTCATTGATGTGGATGCTTATACTCCCCCTTTTGCTGGCCAGGAACCTCTTTCCTCTTCTCCCAAAAGGAAGGGTGACTTTTCTTCTTCCTTGGCTATGAAGAAGGGTAAGGTCCTGGGGAGCCCTTCTGATGTTCAGGCATTGACTTTTGAGCAACTACAGGAGCATCTTTCCCAATATGAGAGGAGTAGGGAGCAACTTCAGGCTGAGGTTCACCATCTCCAGGAGTATTTGTAGGACAGAGAGAAACGCTGTTTTGTCCTTGGACAGCGCACGTCTTCTCTCTCTGAACGGGTGGGAGAGCTTGAGAAGGCTTTGAAGGCTTCATCAGATCGGGTGATTCAAATGCGGGAGGCTTTTGCGGCAGAGACAAAGTAATTAGCACTCTGAACAGGAACTGGAGCGTTCCCAAGCTTCCTCCTTCACTCAAGGGAGGAGGATGGGTCTAGATCAGGGCACTTCCTCAGGGATCCGAGATTGCCGATCTAATTTGCTAATGACCCCTTTTTTTCCAAGCCTTCTTGGATTCCTTGGTAAAGCATCTGCCAGAGGCATATCTCCATACGCCCGATTTCTGGCTTCGGATGGTCGAGCCCCTCACTGAATGGGCTGCGACAGCCATTCTTGAGTGCTGCCAACAGTTGGGTCTCCCTAAGTGGGCTGCTACCATCAACGTGGGGCCTATAGTAAGGATGTTTGAGACGGAGCCTGAAACCATTAGGAGGAATCGCTTCTCGCCTGCTAAAGAGCCTTGGTTCATGCCCATACTGAGAGAAGCGTCTCAGATCCTTTGCCAGCCTGCTAGATCCCCAGAAGACCTTCCTGCTTGGGACGCCCCTTTATTTCCTCTTTTCCCTCCTAACGCCATGGTTATGAGGTCTATGCAAAAGGCCTTTCGCGAGGTATTCTCTCACTTTCTTCTTCTTCTTCTTCTTCTTCTTCTTTTTTTTTTTTTTTTTTTTTTTTTTTTTTTTTTTTTTTTTTTTTTTACGGTGAGGCTTGCTTGTTATTGTTTATAATTTTTTCTTAGCAACTTTCTCTTCTTGCTAGGAGCTAAGAGAGAAAATGCCTTGGGCATATCTATAAGCAGGGAGGCCACTTCCTCTGCACTCATTCCGATGGCAGCGGCGAGTGGCTCTGGGGAAGGAGATGCTCTGAGGATTTCGATAGATCAACCCAAGGGTGATCTTCCTACGCACTCGGCTATGGCTTCTCCCACTTTTGGGGATCAGACTTCATCCTCTCATTCCTCAAGCTCTGAGGATCCTGCTTCTGATTCAGATCCCTCTCTCTGATTCTAGATCATGTTGTCTTTGGCTCGATACTTTAAAACGATTTATCCCTTATGTTTTTGATGGGGTGTTTGACTTGTGATTCTGAAACTATGTTGATGGAGCACGAACACGATTTTATTTATGTTTCTTTTTTCTGGTTGGGTGCTCCTTATGACCCCATGTCTGATTAGCCTTCGCTTTTCTTTTGGTTTTATTAAAAATAGTTATGCTTCAATCTTTTTTGTCATGCGTTTAGTATGCTTAATTTTTAAATATCTTTCTTATGATAACGAATTCTATGTGGACAAAACACAAAACATGAGGAGTCAAGATTGGCATAAATGATAGCTCATATTATAGCTTTTAAACAGGTGTTTACTGAAAGATTTTTGTCTTTTGATAGGGATAGTTTGTATATATTTTTTATTTTATAGGTAAAGCATTTTAAGATAATGAGATATAGGTAATGGGGCATACAGGGTATCTCCTACTCCCCCCCTCCCCCCCCCCCCCCCAAGTGAGGTATAAGGGATCGAAGGAATAATACCTCATTTGGGCTAATATTTTGCAGAAACAACCACTTTAAAAACAAAGGGCATGACTTGTGCTTTCCACGTATTAACTAAGAATGAGATAAAAAAATTAAGATAGATAGAGGTCGTGACTAACCCTGCTCTCTTTCTTTTCTTGAAGGTAATGTTTAATTTCCCCCCTGTACTTCGGGAGTACTGCTTTCTTCACTTGCAAGCCCTTTGATATCTTTCTGGGCCGGAATTTTGACTGCCTCTTTGGTTTTTGCTCTTATTTTTGCTACCAGAACTTCCCAGTTCCCCTTCACAATTGGGGCGCTGCGTCCATAAACCATTTCAGCTTCAGATCCCTTACCTTTGTCATTCTGTTTGATTGACCGTTGATTTGAGCCTTCGATTAGCGCGGGCTTCCCTGAGGAGTTGGTGTTTGTAATCATCAATTGTTCCATCGGGGTAGAGGGATCCTGTTTCTCTTCCATAACATCTGTGGCCCTAAGTTTCTTCTCATCAGGCTTTGTTTCAGCTTTAGTGCCAATAGGTTCTGCCATCGGTCTCTTCCTTGCTTCTCCTATCTGTACAGACTGAATGTAGCATCTGCGCGAGGTTGTCTGATCCCCAGACACCTGACCTACTCGGCTTCCTAATGGGAATTTCATCATTAGATGGTAAGTAGAAACCACAGCTTGGAACGGATTTAGAGCAGTCCTTCCCAGTATAATGTTCTAGGACGACTTCTGCCTTACCACTATAAAGGTGATTGGTTTTGATACTCGCGCAGATTCTTCACCCAGAGTGAGCATCAAATCAATTGATCCCAATGACATTACTGGATCTCCTGAGAAGCCATGTAATGCAGTAGCTACGCTGTTCAAAGGCCTCTGTGGGCTCAATTGGTTGAAGCAGCTTTCGAAAATTACATTAATTGCGGCCCCTGTGTCCACAAAAACCCTTTGGACTTTATATCTTTCTAGTTCTACTGTGACAACCAGTGCGTCGTCATGTAGATGGATCACACTTGGGTTATCGTCAGGCCCGAATGATATCTCTGGTATGGGTAAGCCCTTCTCCACTTTCCAGACCTCGTGTCTTTCATGCATGTGTAATTCTCTTGCAGATGCCTTTCGGCTTCTATTAGAGTCTCCCACAGTGGGACCTCCATATATCATTTTGATGACGCCCTTGGGTTCTGAGATCCGTTCAGCCTCAGGTGCTTTATCATCAGCTTCTTTGCGCTTCTTATTTTGCCCCGACTCTCTTCTGACATATTCTAAAAGTTCCCCCTCTTGAATCAGCTTTTCGATAGCTATTTTAAGATTTCGGCAATCATTGGTCATATGACCAAAGTCATTGTGGAACTTGCAGAATTTATCGGAGGGGTGGGTTCCTAGGTGGGTGTTTGTGTCCTGCAGGGATCTGAACTCCCGGTTTTCTTATGATTACCTCCAGCAAGTCAACTGGCTGTTTGTTGAGTGGAGTGAAGGATCTTAAGAATCGTTCGCTCTTATCGGTTCTTTTGGCATCTGACGCTGATCTTTTCTTTTCCTTGAGCCTTTTTTTCCTTTTGAGAAGCAAGTTCGACCCTCTTGCTACTCAGGGCTTCCTCCATGTGAATATATTTTTAAACTCTCGTCAGTAACTCCTCAAAAGAGGTAGCTTCTTTCTTGATGTGAGAGGCAAAGAATTGCCCTGGCTTTAGACCATCCACACAAGCATGCACCTTTAGCTTCGGCTCAACCCCTGGTATCTCCAAGACGACCTCATTGAAACATATCATATAGTCTCTCAGACTTTCATTGACACCTTGTTTGATCGTCGTCAGGTGCAGGGAGTTTCGAGTAGTCCTTTTGGCACTGACAAATTGTTGCAGAAAAACCTCCCTCGGATCATGAAAGGAGTGAATAGAAGATTTTGGTAGTTGCTTGAACCAGTGCTGAGCGGTTCCAGACAAAGTTGTGAGAAAAACTCTGCATTTAACGCCTTCTGAATATTGATGTAGGAGGCACAAACTCTCAAATTTCATTAAGTGTTCCTCTGGATCACCTTTTCCTTGGTACTCACAAGAGACTGTCTTAAAGTTCCCAGGTATGGGATCTGTCTGAATATCAGCCGAGAATGGGCTGTTTTCATCAATGTAAAAAGAAAAGAGTTCTGTCTTGTGTCCTCCACTTTTTTGGGCTGAGATATACTTTGGGTTTTTTTCCTCACTCACAGTATGGATTTCTCCTTCATTTGCTTCTGCCTCTCTTGAGGTCTTCTTTGGGATTTGCTTCTGCTTTTTTAGCTTTTCTACCTCTTTCATCAGAAGCTTCATTTGCTCCTGCTGTTGGGCGTACTTCTTGGCCCATGCATCAACGGTGTTTTCTCCGAGGTCATCCCCGTGTTCTTGAGGGTCTTCCTCTTCTGGGATTCTCAATCAGTAAGGAATCTGTCACGACCCCATCCCGCTAAGACTGGCCAAGCGAGGGTCGCGACGCAGCAAAGGGAAAATAAAGAGAATAACGAACGACTTGAGGTGAAACGATGCAAAAACATAGCATTGGGATACATTCAAACTCTCCATCATTCATCGAGAATGAATGGGAGAAAATACTGTCGTCAACGGAAGCGTTTTACATGATATAAGCGGAAGCGTTGTTCATAAAAAGAAAGCATTGTCTATGAAGAAACCAATACGCTGCAACGATACACAAAATGGAGATGAGTTGCAACGATACACAAAAGAGGATTTAATCTAGCTACATAAGAATCACAGCGGAAGAACGTGAGATGCATGTATGGAGACATGCACCACCAAGAGGCTTCAACCCTTTCCATGCTCGACAAAAGCCTTTCCTGACTGCTTCACTCCATCCCGATTAACCTACACATGGGAAATATGTAAAGGGCTGAGTACAAAGTACTCATTGAACACATGCGAAAACATTTAATTGTCAGCCATGCAAGTGAATCATAGGGGTTTTCAAAAAACACCTATGATCACTAAAACATTTTCATTAAAAGGGGCGCTTGCAAGCTACTTTTCTTGGCATAATCCGTCATATCTGAGTCGTGGTTGTATCCGGTAAGGGTGGCCACCCTACCCAGATACTTAACCGGCCAACCTTGTAGCTCATGGTCATACAGTGCACTAAACCCATCGAGGAGCGACCCCGATAGGCCCGAATTCATCTTCGTTAACATTTGGCCGAAGCCCTTTCACAGATAGACATCATACAAAAAAAAAAAAAAAAAAAAACATTTATGGCATGACAATTCTTTAAAGAAAAAGAACTTTAGCATAATAAACATTTTCGTTGTATGAAAGCCCACCTCGATAGCTTTCCTTGATTGACTTATTAGTCCTGAGTGCTACCTTAGCTCCGGCCTTTCCCTTCGCCTAACCTCGTTCAAAGAACGTGACATGAGAGACTTGGAATAAAAATCGATAATCTTATCGATCTATGCGAAGGTTATCTTCTATCAAGGCTATGATCTCTTATTCAAGAATTTCTTGATTATCATTCTGAAATCGATCACTTCGATCGATGCTTGTGTCTTATAGTCCTTACATCCTCGACATAAATCGTAGGATGCTTGATTTAGTCATTAATAGGGCTTCGTGATTGTATTACGTGTTATAAGTGGTCTACACTTATAAGGCTATTATATTCGGGCTTGGTTGATTAAATCAACGTTAATAATCGTTAGCGACCCGATAGAAGTATTAGAGGTTTAAGCCCAATTATTGAAGCTCGGGAATTTATTAAATCGACCCGATGAGTCGTCACGTTTGACTTTCGTCTCTTGACTTAAATATTGGCCCATTTAATTATTGGCTTGATTATTACGTATTTTTCGGCCCATTATGATTTAGAAATCCAGTCTAATCGGTTGACCCGACCCATTAAATTAACTATCGGCCATTGAATAAATTATCGGCCCAATTGGTTGGCCCGAACCATTAAATAAATTATCGGCCCAATCGGTTGGCCCGGCCCGAGTCCAGACCGGCCCGGAACTCGGCCCGATTTTACTTGACAAAACCCTTCCCCCTTTCTCTCATTTACAGTCACGATCTTTAACTTCCTCTCTTCTTCCTCCTCGCGACAACTCCCCCTCTCTTCACTCTCGGCAGTCCGTCGCCGTCCACTTCTCGCCTCCACCAGCGATCGTTAACCGGCGGCCTCCTCTGCCGTTGGCTAGTGTCCTCTCTTCCTTTCAATTTATGATTTCTCCCAAGGGAGAGATGCCCTGATTCAGATTTGGGGAAATTGGGGAAAAATCTCCGATTCTCTCCGTCGACGGGATAGCCGTCGATTATGCATCCTATGTTATCCTTGCCGCCGTGGTGAGACGGCGCTGGTGCGGTGTTGCCGCCGTCCTCAATGGTTTCTGCCTCCGGTGGCTCTAGCTCCGTGGTTCGTCTCCGTTGCCGGGGCAATTCCCACGGCGGTTCCCGTCCGGCTATTCGGCCTAAATCAAGACCTAGCCTCCGTGGTTAGGGGACAATTCCCTCTCGGCTTAAACCCTATTCGTCGTCGTTGCTACTGCCGCCGTTTGCCCTCTCCTCTTCTCGAGTTTCTCATTAACGCCGGCGGCGATGCCGCTGCCGATTTCTCCTTCTTTGCTTTCCTCGCCCCTTCTCTGACCTTTCTCTCTTCTTCTCTTGCAGGTACGGTGGCTCCTGCCGGCGGCCTTCGACGCCGTTGTGGCTCTCCTCTATTTCTGCCGAAGACTCTTCGGCATTGCTCCCGATTCTGGCAGCCTCCTGCTGCCGTTGCGCGGACCGATGATAAGCTCTCTCTCTTCTCTCTTCTCTCTCGGCTTTACTTGCTACATTCGATTCTCTGAGGTTTAGGTGTTTTAGAGGGCAATTTGTGTTGTGATTATGTTGTTGGTTGTTGTTGGGAAGGATTTCCAGTTTTGAAGCATGTTGGTGTTGATCTATAGTTAAATTGAGAGTTCATTGTGGGGGTTCATCATGCCTTATGATTACGCTTGTTAGATCAGGGTTATCAAACGTGAATGAAGGGAAAATCTGATTTTTAGCCATCTAAGTGATTTGTTGATCACTCTAAGTCATTATCTATGCTTGCATGCTTGTTTTTGTTGGGATTTGAACTATGTGAACATGCATTGGGGTTCCCTTATTTGGGCAGCTTCTAACTAAGTTCTTGGGTCATTTTTAAAGTGAAATCATGCTTGATTAGGTTTTAGTTCCTAGAGAAATATGGGGGTACTTACTTGCTTCAAAGGGGGTTTGGAAATTGAGGATTTTGGCTTGAATGGGGGCTGCCTTCTCCTCATTTCTTTGCTGTTGTCTTCTTCTCCCTTATACCGATTCCTAGCAACATAAAAAAATGGGGTTTAAAATCTCTATGTATCTCAAGTTGTTGTTCATTACTCTACTATGAAAAATGGGTGTGCTTACTTGTGATTTAAGGGTTGTCCTTCTTGAATAGCTTCGGTTCCTTCCCTTCTCTCTCTTGTTCTTGCTCCTAAATGGGATGAGAGCTCTTTGTTAGCTCATGCAAGTGTAGGGCTTGAAAGGGAGGGGGAAAGGGGTCTTACTGGAGGTTCTTGGTGCTTGAGAGGGCTGGAAATCTGATGCCTTCTCTAGGTCGTTCCTTTCCTTGCTCTCTACTTGCTATTCTACTTGCTCTCTCTATTCTTGTGAATGTTTGAATGGAGTGTGTGTGAATGGGGTTGACTTGTATTGTTGTTGTGTAGGTTTTTGGCTTCAATCATGTCTTGGAGGGAGAGGGAGAGATGGGGATTGGTGGTGTGTTCCTTCTCAAGGGATATGGGACAGATTTTGGAAGAGAAGAGAGGCAAAACGCGAGGGGGGGGGGGGGGGGGGGGGGGGGGGGGGGGTTGCGTCGCATGCTGGTTTTTGGTGAGTCCCCATGCAAAAGGGCAATGATGATGGGTATTAACCCACCCTAATCTTACTTATGGGGTGTTTAACCTCTAATTTTTGTGATTAGGTAGACTAATCTGAGCTCAAATTTGGTAATGAGAGAGAGACGTTGGAGCCTCCTGTTCGATTCTTTCCCTTTTACCTTTCTTTTCTTTTCTTTTTTTTTTTGTATATTATTGTAATAAAATGTAATTATTATTTATTCACATGGAAAATATTGTATTGGAATAATATTATCAGTCTTGGGCCTTTTAATTCTTGTTGGTTAAATTCGAACGACGTGGGCTTCTTTTCCTTGGGCCGAAATAGTTCATATAATAAATCGTGAAATGGGCCTTCGATCTTTAAGTGGGCCTCGGCCCTTGAAATATAATTAATCGATTCGTTCTATCGGGCCTATCTTAAATAATTCGATTTTCGTTTGGCCATATTACTATTTCCATTTATGTCACTACAAATAATAGTTCTCGAAAAGTTTGTTATACTAATTATAGTAATAACACTTTTAATACTAAAAATAATGTCGAAGTTTTTTATTACTCACCAAAGAAAAACTACGGCCATTACATCCTACACCCCTTACGGAAAATTTCGTCCCGAAATTTACTTACCTTCTAAAAACAAATCTGGGTATCTTTCTTTCATTTTATCCTCCAACTCCCATGTGGCTTCCTCCTGCCTGTGGTGTTTCCACAGTACCTTTACTAGAGGAATTTGCTTATTCCTAAGCTGTTGGATCTTTCGATCTACTATGGCCTCAAGTTTCGTCTCGTAGCTTAAATCGGGTTCTATAACGGCCTCCTCTTGTCGTAACACGTGTTTGGGATCAAACACATACTTCCTCAGTTGAGACACATGGAATACGTTGTGAACGCTTCCTAAGTTTGGAGGCAACGCCAGTCTGTACGCTACAGGACCTATTCTCTCTAAGACTTCATAAGGTCCGATGAAACGGGGTCTCAGTTTGCCCTTGATCCCAAATCTGGTTAATCCCTTGGTAGGGGAAACCTTTAGGAAAACCTTGTCTCCTATCTCGAAATGCAGCTCGGTCCTTCTGTTGTCGGCGTACGACTTTTGTCTGCTTTGAGCCTCTCGCATCCTATCTCGGATCTTGCGTACAATCTCAACCATTTCATCGATCGCTTCGGGACCTAAGCTCTTTCTTTCTCCTACTTCATCCCAATAAAGTGGAGATCTACATTTTCTTCCGTACAGTGCCTCATACGGAGCCATACCTATGGTCGATTGGTAGCTATTGTTGTAACCAAACTTAGCTAATGGCAAAATGTTCTCCCATTCTCTACCTCTATCGAGTATTACTGCTCTCAGCATGTCTTCGAAAATTGTATGGTCCTTTCGGATTGACCATCGGTCTGAGGATGATAAGCAGTGCTAAAGTTCAGTCGAGTGCCTAGTTCTCTTTGCATACTCATCCAGAATTTTGAGGTGAACTTCGCATCTCGATCCGATGTAATAGACAGTGGTACTCCATGAAGACGTACGATTTCTCGAACGTACAGTTGTGCTAGCTTTTCCGAACCGTAGGTGGTAGGAATATGAATGAAAATGAGCACATTTTGTTAGTCGGTCTACTATCACCCAAATAGCCGTGTTCCCTCTTCTAGTTCAGGAAAGACCCATCACAAAATCCATGGTGATATGCTCCCATTTCCACTGCGGAACTTCCAACGGTTATAACTTCCCATGCGGCCGTTGGTGCAATGCTTTCACTTGCTGGCACGTCAAGCAGCGCTCAACGAAAGAGGCTATGTCTTTCTTCATGCCTTCCCACCAGAATTTCTCCTTCAAATCTTAATACATCTTGGTGCCTCCGGGGTGTGCGGTATACGGGGTGTCATGAGCCTCGCTCAAGATTTCATTTTGAAGCCCGTCGTTACGCGGGATGCATAATCTCCCTTTGAATGTGAGTGCGTTGTCGGCCTCTTCCCGGTAATCTCCTGTCCCATTTGTCCTCACACTGAGGCGGATCTTTCCTAACACCTCATCCTTCCTTTGCTCATGAATAATCCTACTTCTCAAATCAAGCTCTATAGTGATCGTGGCAATGATCCCTTCGATCGTTTTTGGTGGGGGTACTACCTCGAGTCTTAGTTTGTCGAACTCTCGGATAAGCGTCTCTTCGGACGTGAGAAAACTAGCTAATTCCGGTCGAGTCTTCCGACTTAAGGCGTCAGCTACAACATTAGCCTTGCCTGGGTGGTAGTTAATGTTGCAGTCATAGTCTTTAACCAATTCATGCCATCGCCGTTGCCTCATATTGAGGTCTTTCTGTTCGAAGAAGTACTTAGAGCTCTTGTGGTCAGTAAAGATTTTGCATTTCACCCCACAGAGGTGATTTCTCCAGATTTTCAACGCATGCACTACTGCATCTAACTCCAAATCGTGAGTCGGGTAATTTAGTTCGTGAGGCCGGAGTTTTCGCTAAGCATATGCTATCACTCTTCCATCCTGCATCAATACACATCCGAGTCCATTCTTCGAGGCATCGGTAAAAATCGTATAACTCTTGTCGGGCTCTGGAACTGCTAGAATTGGGGCGGTGGTTAGCTTCTCCTTGAGTATTTGAAAACTCGCTTCACATTCCGTAGTCCAAACGAATTTGATCCCTTTTCAAAGCAATTGCGTCATGGGTCTTGCTATCTTGGAAAATCCTTCGATTAATCTTCAATAGTAACCAGCCAAACATATCGAGACTAGGACAAACTTATCGAGATAAGGGTGAAACACACGGTTCATGAGGTCCATAAACACTGTCGGTGCATTGGTGAGTCCGAATGGTACAACTACAAACTCGTAGTGGCCATATCGAGTTCGAAAGGTGGTCTTGGGTATATCACTGGGTCGAATTTTCAATTGATGGTATCCTGATTTCAAGTCTATCTTTGAAAAGACACTAGCTCCTAGGAGTTGATCGAATAGATCGTCGATCCTAGGCAAGGGATACTTATTCTTGAGAGTCAGCTTGTTCAGTTCTCGGTAATCGACACACATCCTCATCGATCCGTCCTTTTTCCTCATGAAGAGGACAGGTGCTCCCCATGGTGACGCACTAGGTCTAATGAATCCTAATTCTAGAAGTTCTTGCAATTGAATTTTAAGTTCCTCCAATTCCTTAGGAGCCATACGGTACGGTGCTTTGGACACCGAAGCTGCCCCAGGCTCAAGTTCGATGGTAAATTCTATTTCTTGGTCAGGTGGTAGTCCTGGTAGCGTTTCGGGAAACACATCGGGAAATTCTCGTACAATCTCCACATCATCGACCTTCCTTTCTTCCTTGGTCTTTCCGTATAAGTGAACTAAGTATGCGGAGTATCCCTTCTTGACTAATGTGGCGGCCTGAAGTGCCGAGATGATCACCTTTCTTTGGTTCATGGAGATTCCGTAGAAGTCCATTGGTTCCTCTCCGGGTGGATGGAAAGAGATTCGCCTTTCGTTGCACAAAATAGTGGCATGGTTTTGGACTAACCAGTCCATTCCTAAGATCACATCTACGCCCTTCATAGCCATGACACTTAAGTTGTATGCCAAAAGTTTGAGTGATCCTAGTTCAAGTTCTAGATTAGGGCAACAGTGGGTGAGAACCTTAGTTCCTCCTATCGGAGATGTGATACCTAAATCAGCTCTTAGTGGTTTTGCCTCTAAGTTCAGCTCCTATACACATGCTTGGGATATGAAAGAATGCGAAGCGCCCATATCAAACAAAATTATCACAGGTATTCCAAGGAGTGGCCCATACCTGCTAGGTTTCCCGGGTTCTTCTCAGGCTGTTTCTGTTTGAGCGCGTACGCCCTATCGTTCAGCTTCTCCTGCATGTGCTGCTGAAATTGCTGATGTTGGGGAGGCAAAGGGGTTGGTTGCTGAGGCTGAGGAGGTTGCGGTTGTGCCTGAATGGCACGCAACTGCTGATTGTTTCCAGAGGGTTGAGGTCCCATGCTCGTCCTCGGTTTCCTTTGTGGGCAGCTTCTAGCAAAATGGCCCTTTTGGCCTCAGACGTAGCACACGTCACTTCCGAACCTACAGACGCCTCCGTGTCTTCGGTTACACTTCGAGCAAAGGGGATCTTGTGGAGGACGGTTTCCTGTCTGTGCCTGGTTCTGAGTAGATCCGGGATTTGGTGGACGTTGCGGTCCTTGCCATGGCCTCTTGTCCACTGGCCACTCGGGTTTCCTTCCCACTTACGCTTTCCTTTGTCAGCCGAAGGCTGGTAGTTTGATTGAGCCGGGAGATTCACAGGAGCTGGTTTATCGGCCGGCATTGCCGCCTCAACATCCAGGGTGCAACTTAGTGCATCGTGGTAAGAGAGTGCTCCCAGACTCGCAAGAGTCATCCTAATTTCGGTCCTCAGACCGGCTCAAAACTTTTCCGACATCTTATCGTCGGTGTTCACCTGATCGGGCGCGTATCGAGACATATCGCAGAAGGCCCGGTCGTACTCGGTCACTGTCATCCTACCCTGCTTAAGGTTATAGAAGTCCATCTACGGTAACTCTTCGGAATGTACTTGTCGTACAACCCAGTTTTGAACTCCTCCCAAGTAAGGCCTTCTCGTTGTTCGGGAGTCATGATCTTTTGTCGGGCTTCCCACCAAAAGTCAGCTGAACCAGTCAGTTGGAATGCCACACAGGTTAAACGTTCCCGGTCGGTGCATCCTAAGAAGTTAAAAATGCGTTCTAAAGCGCGTATCCATGTTTCGGCCTCCGATGGATCTCCCATCCCATTGAAAACGGGTGGATATATTCTGACGGAGAAAGAGTTCTTCGATCCTTCGTGGTGGTGGGGGAGGTGGTGAAGGCGGTGGTGGAGGTGCTTGGTCACGTTCGTTCCTGACTCCACCTCGGTTTCTTCCCCTAGTTCTTGGCGGCATTCTGATTAACGGTGAAATAAGAATTACATTTTGTCAAATTTTGCAAGGGTTATTCGCATAGGTGATAGCGTAAATCATGCTTGGCTTTCTACTTATCATATCATACTTTATCGACTTTCATGCTGCGTTGACTTGCCATAATATAAATCGAATAAACGGTTTCGTCATTTAGATATCGTGAATAGCGCAAATAGGGAAAATTGCCTTGTAGAGGTCTTAAATATCATAATAAAGTCAAAAGAAAAGCATATCAGATTGTCTTACGGTCCACCTAACACTTTGTGGCTCCGTTCTACCATATCAAAGAAGAATGTCTGAAATCATGAAGTCTTAACGCAAAACAAGTCAGGACGGTCTATAGGGATCCGTTACTGACACTAACTACGACTACTCTAGCCCTCTAAGGAACTCTCGGTGCTCAAACATGACTCGGCGTCGGAGTCGGCGTCAGGCCCTCCTCCTAGGTCCTCGTCGGAGTCCGGGTCGACCTCTAGGTCTACAAACAGTCCCTCCTCCTCTGGGTCCTCCTCGGGCTCTGGCTCGGAGGCTGGCTGTGGCTCTGGCTCGGGTGCATTCACCCATTCCTCCACTCTCTGGGCGAAGTCCTCCAAACGACGCCCGACCTCGACCATCGCCCGGCTGTTCTCATTGATACTCCATCTCGTCTCTGCCATCCACTTCTCGTGGTAGGAAAGTATGCGGCCGACGCCGCTGCTGCTGCTACTGGGCCCAGTCCCGACGGGCCAGTCTCGGTGAGCTACGGGAAGTGAGGCGGGGGTCGTAGGCTGCTGCAACTCCGCCACTACACGGAGTAGCTCCTCCGTGGAGGTCCCTGGGCCAAGTGGATGAGAGGGTGAGGGACGGGGTGCCTCTCTCTCGGGGCTAACGTCCACTATCGGGGCCTTGCCCCGATCGGCTGTCGAAGGGCCTCCCTTGCCTGACAAGGAGGTAGGTGCGGTAGGTGCACTGGGAGTACGTCGGAAACGGGCAACCGAAGTCCCGGTCTGAAAGTCCTCACGGTCTCGGCGACCTAGGACAGAAGTGAGAGGTGTCGGAACCTCCGTCACTACCGGTACTCCGTTCGGCTGAGGCTGCACTGGAGGTGGAAGGTCGGCCTCGGGAGCAAGACGTAACGGGAACAGGTACGGTCCGTCGGCGGCCTATGGTACACCGTGAACTGGTGCTGGAGAGCTGACAAAAACCCTCGAATGTCGGCCACTACGTCGTAGTAGGGGCGGGTAGCAAGTAGTGAAGTCCTGAGAAAAAGTCCACGCCCAACTCTGCCAACTACGGGGCAGGTGCACGATCACTCTCATCACTCCATCATAATCGGAGACTCCAGAGTGCTGGTGTACCTCCTCCCAAAGTCCTCCGAAGTGAGCCAAGTACTCACCAATGCGTGCTCTACCCGTCGCCGGTAGTTCAGGTAGGAGTCGAGGAGTATCGCTACTACGTCCGGGATAGGTCTAGCTCCCGCCATCTACACAAGACAGCGAATTCTAATCAGGTTCTATTCAAAAGGTTGGGATAGAAAAACGACAATCATAAATAAGTTGGTGAAAAGGAGGTATCTCTTATATTCGTATGATCTATGGTTCAAAATAGCCTTAACTAAGTTACAACTTTGTTTCATGCATACGTGGGAGTGGTTATATACTAAGTAAGTCCTGGTTTAAGATCAACATTATGTTACTCGTACTAGGTTCTCGTTAGGTTAGGTTTGAGACGGTCGGGAAACTCACCTTGCGTCCGTTATAAGGTCGACGACACCTCATTTGTCCCATTTTTGAGACATCGTTCTTGATTATAAATTATAATCGCTTCCTCGCGAATCCTTTCTTCCGAGCTTGGAAGTGCGCCTCGTAGCTTCCCGCGATCAAACCTGTTACATGATGAAAAGAACCCTAGTTCAAGCGAGCTACGTTCTCTAAAAGTCCTTGATCTTAACACCTTATGTGATCCCTACGAGTTGCCTCGTCTAGGTTCTCATAGTGATGATAAGCAACCTATTCCTTGGCCGATCGTGATGTCATGAAGAGCTTTTGTCGAGAGCTTTGAGAAGTCTAGCGAAACAAGTCTAGACTTTACGATGAAGAAGAAAACTCTTGGATTTCAGAGCGAAGCAAGTGCTCTGATACCACCCTGTCACGACCCCACCCCGCTAAGACTGGCCAAGCGAGGTTGCGACGCAGCAAAGGGAAAATAAAAAGAATAATTAATGACTTGAGGTGAAACGATGAGAAAACATAGCATTGGGATACATTCAAACTCTCCATCATTCGTCGAGAATGAATTGGAGAAAATACTGTCGTCAACGGAAGCGTTTTACATGATATAAGCGGAAGCGTTGTTCATAAAAAGAAAGCATTGTCTATGAAGAAACCAATACGTTGCAACGATACACAAAATGGAGATGAGTTGCAACGATACACAAAAAAGGATTTAATCTAGCTACATAAGAATCACAGCGAAAGAACGTGAGATGCATGTATGGAGACATGCACCACCAAGAGGCTTCAACCCTTTCCATGCTCGACAAAAGACTTCCCGACTGCTTCACTCCATCCCGATTAATTTGCACATGGGAAATTGATCGCACTATTTTCTACCACACAAAAATAGGTATAGTATCGAAAGTACGAGTATCGTATCCACAGGGATTGACAAGTCGAAAACACACACAATACCTCTACTATAGAACTAATGTGATGTCTAGGCAATTAAAATTGTAGAGAATGTTTGTGGTATTTATAACTAGGCAAATAATAAAAAGACTCAATTAAAACAATTAAGGAAATAAATAATTAAGAGAGCAAAGAAAAATTAAGGAAATAATTAAACAAGGTAAAGTCAAATAAATCAAATAAGGAAAAGTGTTGATTCTAGGGAAGCCTACCTAATCAAATCTATGCAAGTAATTAATGAGTACAATTAACCAATTTAATCCAATCTAAATGTGATACATGAAAATAACCTACACCCCGATTAAAGCAATGCAAGTCGTCACCTAATAAGATCCTAATATCCTCTTGGACTCATAGATATCAAATCAAGTGCAAAATAGAACAAGTATCAATGATATAATCAACTAGGTTCAACTATGACACCCAAATCAACTATATATAAACATATGATAATTCAACTTCAACTAAGACAATCAAATCATCATACCATGTATTCATGAGATCTATTATGCAATTATCCTATTAAGGCATAAACACATAACTATGCACACATAATTAGTGATCAAGTAATCATGCATGAGAATAAGCACCATGAAACATGCATCTAGATTGGAAGGCTAATTGTAAACAAAAACACTTACATAAATTCAATTAGGCATTCAATCCCTAAAATCAACTAAGAAATTTAGCTAGACATAATTAAAGCAAACATAAACACAAAGAATTGAAAGAACATAATTAAAGAGTAAGAGTAAGAAAAACTTGAACACAAACGAAGAACTTCGAATCTTGAATCTTGCATAAACTTGAATAATCTCCAATGTCGAATACAAAAAAAAATAAAAACTCTAAAGTAAGTAAAAGGTAAAGAAAGTATTAGGGTTTGCTAGATAGGGTTTACAATGCTAGACTAGAATATATATAGGGGAAATTTACATAAGGAATTATAAACCAAAAAGGAATCTAATTAATTAAGATGGGAATTCTCGGCTGGCACCCCCCTCTCGACACACCACCTCTCGATAGACCTCTCGATCGAGAGAGGTATCGAGAGGTGCCAAAATTGCTCTCGATCGAAAGCTGCTCCAGAAGGTCTCCTCTCGATAGACCTCTCGATCGAGAGAGGTATCGATAGGTCTTCTCTCGACTTCAAAACTTGGATTTCAACCTTCGATCTTCACACCTTGTCTCGTCTCGGGGTTTTATCATGAAAATATACCTAAAAACACAGAAAAACACCCACAAGCATAATATTGTCCAATATAATGAAAACCATATAAAACGTAGACAATATCACAAAATCGAGACTAAAAATGACTCTTTTTGGTTATAAAAACAAGGTAAATTTCACCTATATCAGAAATATGTACAAGGCTGAGTACAAAGTACTCAGTGAACACATGCCAAAACATTTAATTGTCAGCCATGCAAGTGAATCATAGGGGTTTTCGGAAAAGACCTATGATCACTAAAACATTTTCATTAAAAGAGGCGCTTGCAAGCTACTTTTCTTGGCGTAATCCGTCATATCTGAGTCGTGGGTGTATCCGGTAAGGGTGGCCACCCTACCCGGATACCTGACCAGCCAACCTTGTAGCTCACGGTCATAAAGTGCACTAAACCCATCGAGGAGCGACCCCGATAGGCCCGAATTCGTCTTTGTTAACATTTGGCCGAAGCCCTTTCACAGATAGACATCATACAAAACAAAACATTATGGCATGACAATTCTGTTAAGAAAAAGAACTTTAGCATAATAAACATTTTCGTTGTATGAAAGCCCACCTCGATAGCTTTCCTTGATTGACTTATTAGTCCTGAGTGCTGCCTTAGCTTAGGCCTTTCCCTTCGCCTAACCTCGTTCAAAGAACGTGACATGAGAGACTTGGAATAAAAATTGATAATCTTATCGATCTATGCGAAGGTTATCTTCTATCGAGGCTATGATCTCTTATTCAAGAATTTCTTGATTATCATTCTGAAATCGATCACTTAGATCGATGCTTATGTCTTATAGTCCTTTCATCCTCGACATAAATTGTAGGATGCTTTATTTAGTCATTAATAGGGCTTCGTGATTTTATTACGTGTTAGAAGTCGTCTACACTTATAAGGCTATTATATTCAGGCTTGGTTGATTAAATCAACGTTAATAATCGTTAGAGACCCGATAGAAGTATTAGAGGTTTAAGCCCAATTATTGAAGCTCGGGAATTTATTAAATCGACCCGATGAGTCGTCACGTTTGACTTTCGTCTCTTGACTTAAATATTGGCCCATTTAATTATTGGCTTGTTTATTACGTATTTTTTGGCCCATTATGATTTAGAAATTCGGTCCAATCAGTTGGCCCGACCCATTAAATTAACTATCGGCCCATTGAATAAATTATCGGCCCAATCGGTTGACCCGGCCCATTAAATAAATTATCGGGCCAATCGGTTGGCCCGGCCCATTAAACAAATTATCGGGCCAATCGGTTGGCCCGGCCCATTAAATAAATTATCGGCCCATTAAATAAATTATCGGGCCAATCGGTTGGCCCGACCCGAGTCCAGACCGGCCCGGAACCCGGCCTGGTTTTACTTGACAAAACCCTCCCCCTTTTCTCTCATTTACAGTCGCGATCTTCATCTTCCTCTCTTCATCCTCCTTGCGACAACTCCCCCTCTCCTTCTTTTGCTTTCCTCGCCCCTTCTCTGACCTTTCTCTCTTCTTCTCTTGCAGGTACGGTGGCTCCTGCCGGCGGCCTTCGACGCCGTTGTGGCCCTCCATTGTTTCTGCCGAAGCCTCTTCGGCATTGCTCCCGATTCCGGCAGCCTCCTGCTGCCGTTGCTCGGACCGTTGATAAGCTCTCTCTCTTCTCTCTCGGCTTTACTGGCTACATTCTATTCTTTGAGGTTTAGGTGTTTTAGAGGGCAGTTTGTGTTGTGATTATGTTGTTGGTTGTTGTTGGGAAGGATTTCTAGTTTTGAAGCATGTTGGTGTTGATCTATAGTTAAATTGAGAGTTCATTGTGGGGGTTCATCATGCCTTATGATTAAGCTTGTTAGATCATGGTTATCAAACTTGAATGAAGGCAAAATCTGATTTTTAGCCATCTAAGTGATTTGTTGATCACTCTAAGTCATTATCTATGCTTGCATGCTTGGTTTTGTTGGGATTTGAACTATGTGAACATGCATTGGGGTTCCCTTATTTGGGCAGCTTCTAACTAAGTTCTTGGGTCATTTTTAAAGTGAAATCATGCTTGATTAGGTTTTAGTTCCTAGAGAAATATGGGGGTACTTACTTGCTTCAAAGGGGGTTTGGAAATTGAGGATTTTGGCTTGAATGGGGGCTGTCTTCTCCTCCTTGCTTTGCTGCTGTCTTCTTCTCCCTTAAACCGATTCCTAGCAACCTAAAAAAAATGGGGTTTAAATCTCCATGTAATGCAAGTTGTTGTTCATTACTCTGCTATGAAAAATGGGGTGTGCTTACTTGTGATTTAAGGGTTGTCCTTCTTGAATAACTTCGGTTCCTTCCCTTCTCTCTCTTGTTCTTTCTCCTAAATGGGGGTGAGAGCTCTTTGTTAGCTCATGCAAGTGTAGGGCTTGAAAGGGAGCGGAAAGGGGTCTTACCGGAGGTTCTTGGTGCTTGAGAGGGCTGGAAATATGCTGCCTTCTCCAGCTCGTTCCTTTCCTTGCTCTCTACTTGCTATTCTACTTGCTCTCTCTTCTTTGTGAATGTTTGAATGGAGTGTGTGTGAATGGGGTTGACTTGTATTGTTGTTGTGTAGGTTTTTGGCTTCAATCATGTCTTGGAGGGAGAGAGAGAGATGGGGATTGGTGGTGTGTTCCTTTTCAAGGGATATGGGACAGATTTTGGAAGAGAAGAGAGGCAAAAGGGGGGGGGGGGGGGGGGGGGGGGGGGGGGGGGTTGCGTCGCATGCTGGTTTTTGGTGAGTCCCCATGCAAAAGGGCAATGATGATGAGTATTAACCCTCCCTAATCCTACTTATGGGGTGTTTAGCCTCTAATTTTTGTGATTAGGGAGACTAATCTGAGCTCAATTTTGGTAATGAGAGAAAGACGTTGGAGGCTCCTGTTCGACTCTTTTTTTTTCCTTTTATTTTTTTTTTGTATATTATTTTAATAAAATGTAATTATTATTTATTCACATGGAAAATATTGTATTGGAATAATATTATCAGTCTTGGGCCTTTTAATTCTTGTTGGTTAAATTCGAACGACGTGGGCTTCTTTTCTTTGGGCCGAAATAGTTCATATAATAAATCGTGAAATGGGCCTTCGATCTTTAAGTGGGCCTCGGCCCTTGAAATATAATTAATCTATTCGTTCTATCGGGCCTATCTTAAATAATTCGATTCTCGTTCGGCCATATTACTATTTCCATTTATGTCACTACAAATAATAGTTCTCGAATATTTTGTTATACTAATAATAGTAATAACACTCTTAATACTAAAAATAATGTCGAAGTTTTTATTACTCACTAAGAAAAACTGCGGCCATTACAGAATCCCTCCTCTTGAATTGCGGGCCTGCGGCCATTGATGGCAGTCTGGTAACCAGCTCTTGAACCACACTTGAGTTTCTAGGCTTCTGCTTGTGTGCAGGAGGGGTACTTTTGCTTCCCCCACCTTCTTGGGGTTCGTGTTGAGGATCTGAGCTTCTGGGATTCATTCCCAAGACATGGAGTCTCTTTTCGACAGCTCCATCGACCACACCTTCTATAAGGGTTTTCATTTGCAAGAGCATAGCAGGAGAAAACTGAGCTTCTGCATTAACACTGGCTTCTGTCACCAGAGTGTCTTTTCCCTTATTCCCCTGTGGGGAACTTCCTGAGCCTCCAGGCACTTGGAGAGCTTCCTTTGATGCAGCATCTGAATTGGCAGTCATCTTTGCAAAATTTTGCACATTTTTCGAAAGTTTTCAGTATATTAGTCCCGGGTGGTTATGAAATGGAACGTAAATAGAAGTTGTTTATTTTTCATGGAGCTTCTGCAAATGTAACGCATCTGAATGAGTCTTCATGAGTATTGCCTACTCGATCGATAGGGGTGTCGAGAGGTTTCTTCTGATTTTTCTGGGCAGCCTGTCGGTCGAGAGATGTGTTAAGAGGGGGGTACTGAGTTTCCTCGTCGAATAGGTCTCGATCCCCCTCTCAATCGATAGGGGTATCGAGAGGGGTCTTCTGCATTCCAGAAATGTCCTCTCGATCGGCCTCTCGATCGAGAGGCATTGATCTCGGATTTCGCCTTCTCATTTCTTCCAACTCCGACTCCTTGTGGCTTCCATCTTCTATATCCTTAGCTTCCAATGATGGATTTCTATACCGAGTGCCGCTCCGAAGCTCCATGCATGGCATTGATGGTTATTCTGCTTCTGCTCAGTTGTGCTTGGAAAATTGACCGAGTTTGTACACTCCTTCTTGAGCATTGGCCACTTGAGGAACTCGAGCATCCAACATATTCACGTGCTTGGTCAAATTGTGACTGCATTCTCGATATTAGAAACACTAGACTCTGAGGCTCCGATTTTATTTGTCGTCGTTGATATGAGATTCTTTATCAACTCCTCCAATGAATCCTTCTTCGGCTCTTGGACAACTCCATTCTCCACATGGAAGCAGGGGGTGGTTGCATTGCATTGTTGGGGTTAGCATAGGAGAGCTTAGGATGGCTTCGATTGTTGGGATAATAAGTCTTCTTGAAAGCATCCAACTCCGTTGTCGTCTTGGTGTATTTCTCCATCAAATCATCATATGCTTCGAATCCAATGGCGGCAACCTTCCTTCTCCCAACTCTTCTATCGGTAGCATCCTCATAACTTGTGTTGACATTGAGCTCGATGATCTCCCAAGCTGTCTCTGCATCGTTATTAAGAATCCTACTTTAGATGCATAATCGAGATCCTTCTTGCATTGCTTGTTCAATCCTCGATGGAAGCAGAAGATTTGTTCCCCCTTGTCCAGACCATGATTGGGGCATACACGAAGCATCTTTCTGAATCTCCCCATGCTTCGTTAAGGTACTCATCTTCAAATTGTTGGAATTTGTTGATCTCGTTTTTAGAAGCCTCTGAGCCCTTGAAGGTGGGAAGAATTTATTTAAGAACAGTGTGCACAGCTCGCTCCATGTCTTTATCTCGGCTCGATTCTCTATATTCTCAAGCCACTCTCTAGCATCATCCTTGAGAGACCACGCGAAGAGACTGAGCTTGATGTAGTCTGCAGGCACTCCATTTGCCTTGTAGGTGGCACATATGTTGAGAAATTGCTTCAGGTGAGCATTAGGATCCTCCATCGGTGTGCCTCCATATTGATTTGCTTGCACCATGTTGATGAGGGAAGTCTTGATCTCGTAATCTGTAGCCTCAACAGTCCCCCATCCTCCATTCTGGAATTAATCAACAACTGATTTGAACCGATCGTTGAGAGTCCTTCTCACTCCTTGATCCGCCATCGAACTTTGATCCTTTGGTGAATTTGGTGGAGACGAGGGTGGTGTAGCAATCACTTCAATCATAGAAAGAAAACGATTAGATCAATACACAAAAACAGAAAACTAAATGCCTAAATCACCTATTAATCATATTTCAAAATATCTATGCGAAATCTAATCAATCCCCGGCAACGGCGCCAAAATTTGATCGCACTATTTTCAACCACACAAAATAGGTATAGCAAAGAATAAGTACGAGTATCGTATCCACAGGGACTGATATATTGAAATCACACAAAGTACCTCTACTCTAGAATTAAACTGATGTCTAGGTAAAAAGAAATTAAAATTGTGGTTTTCTAAAATCCTAAGCAAAGAAATTAAACAAATCAAAGAACTCAAATAAGTAAATAAGCAAATAAATCAAATAAAAGACTCAAGTAAAAACAAACGTTAATTCTAGGGAAGTCTATCTAATCAAATCCATACAAGTAACAAATAATTTAATTAACCAATTTAATCCAACCTAGATGCGATACACGAAATTAATCTAACACTCCGGCTAAGGGAGCATAGATCGTCACTCAATAAAATCATAATATCCTCTCGGTCTCGTAGAAATTAAATCAAGTGCAAAAAAAAATAAATAAATAAAATAAAATAAAATAAAATCGATAGATATAATCAACAAGGTTCAGCTACGACACCTATATCAACTATATGCAAGATCTATGATAATCTAACTTCGGCTAAGACAATTAAATCATCATACCATGTATTCATGAGATCCATTATGCAATTATCCGGCTAGGCATAAAAACATAACTATACATACACAATTAGTGAACAAGTAATAATGCATGAGAATAAGCACCATGAAGCATACATCAAGATTGGCAGGCTAATTGTAATTAAAAGTACTCACATAAATTCAATTAGACATATAAACCCTAAAATCAACTAAACGAAATTAGCTAGACATAATTAAAAGAAAGGTAGAAGAAAGAATAAACATAATTAAAAGCATAAATAAAAGAGAAAGGGATAGAAAAACTCTTAAACTTGATGAATCTTCAATCTTCAATTGTCTTCCAAGAAATACATGAATTAAATCTAGATCTAAAATATAAAAGTGTAGAGAAAAGAATAAAAACTAATCTAAAGTATGTTGGAGACTAGAGAGATCCCTTACAATGATAAGTTTAGAGGTATTTATAGGGTAGGAATTTACATCTAAAACTTAATTGTACAAGGAAACCAAGAAGGAATTAAAAATTGCCTTTTAAGAGAAATCCCGTCTGGAAATTTCGGGTATTCTCTCGACCAAGCTCTCGGTCGAGAGGCAGGTCGAGAGGGTCGAGAGGTCCTGCGTGACTTTCTTGTTTCGGCCGTATCTTCCTCGTCCGAACTCCAAATTGACCTCCGTTTTCGCCTACGTGCTCCTATCAAACTCCTCTTAGATTTTATGCATTCATTACTTCCAGATAACTATGCCATAAAATCTTTAAAAGTAAGAACTCTGGATCATTTTCCTTGGTTTCGTCGTCGCTCATCTCATCTTGGGTTTTCTCGACTCAAAATCCCTAAAATCACTCAAAACAACTTAAAAACATAATCTAGCTCGAAATAACGTAAATAATACAAAACATGAGCTAAACTATCAAAATAAAATAAGAAACGATGATATAATACTTACAAAATATGGTAAAAACACACCCTATCAATCATCCACAGACTTAGGCAGGCGGTCCTCTAGCTGACCAATTCTAGCATCCAGCCTCTTCTCCAGCTCAGAAACGCGGGGTGTTGATATCCTCAATAGTCTGACTTGTCTTCTTTGAAATAGAAAGGTCTGCAAATCCTCCTCCTTCTATTCTTCTTCATCAGCTCCTTCATCAAACAGCTCTTCCACATTTATAGTTTGAGTTGGAGTCACAATACTCGGCCTTATTGGACTCAACTCATTCTCGTGCCCAGGGAAGACAGCTGAATTGAAGAGCTCAGCTTCTCCGAGATAGAGGGGCTTTACGTCGACACCAAACGACTTTGCTTCCATTCTCATGGAAGTGAGAACTAGCTTTCAAAAGTTTTGACGAGCTTCCGATATCGAAGAGTGGAGAAACACTTCTTTGAGAAGGGCCTCCTCCGTCTTCAAGAGGTTGATAGGCTTTAGAACAAACAAGGACTGCATCACATGATAGTCAGCGTCATTGATGTCTAAGAAAAGACGGAGGTGGGTGCCCATTCGAAGGGCATGTTGGGAATTGTTAAGGATCATATGTTAAGGGGGAACCTAACGGGATGCTTTGAAATTAATATATATATATGTTTTGAATCGATCCCAAAACCCTCTATGTATCCTATTCCCAAGCGACCCTATTTTGATGTAGATAGGTTAGAATTTTTCTAAGCCTAATATGTTAGGAAGGCTTGTCTTTATGCTTTAGACGCTTAGGTTTTAGACTGTAGGATTTCCAAGCGAAGGCCACTCACTTGAGAGTGTTTTTGAAGCGAAACAAGTCTACCGAAGCGAAGCGAAGCGTGCCGAAGTGTAGTGAGGCGAAGCGAAGCAGACGCTACAGTAGAACCAAAGCGAGTCTGCTAAAGCGAAGCGAAGCGAGCGCTACAGTGAAAGTCAAAGTGAGTCAACGATTACTAACGCGGATGCTTAGAAAATCTATTTCGAAGCAAACGCTACAGTATGACTTAAAAGCGACTCGATTCAAAGCGGACGCTCCAAATCTGAAGCGAAGCGAGCCTCTACCTAACAGAAAGTGACATCTCAATTCCCGCTCCAATTTACACTTCGAGTTCAAACATCAGTCAAGTACGAATCGACGCATTAATTATGTATCTCCACGTGTCGATTGAAGAATGGAGCAACGGAGTTGACCGCCAGGCCGACAAGGAAACCGCAACAGTACTGGGTGTTCCAGTTGCTGTTAAAATTGGCTCTTAGCCATTTTCAGCAAAGAGACAAATCGACACGTCTAAAAAGCTGCTGGCCACGGCGAAAATTGTCGAGAGGAGGAGGAACAAATCCACCAACCATCAAACGGCTCTTGCCCATCCCTCCGTCTATAAATAGTTAAGGTCGAAGATGGAGAAGAGTAGAACACTACTTGAGCAAACAACGCCTACTGCAAACAAACACTCACAGCCTTCGAGCAAATCTTCGAGTCTTTGTTTAAGTGTTCTCCGAGCTTCAGTTTCATCGAAGCTCGTCTTCACAACCTTCACACTCCATATATCTAAGCCTACTTCATAAATCCGAGCTTAGAGAAGAACTCTACCCATCTTTGTATTCATTGTAAAGAGTTCTTCATTTAGAGTGTCGTCAAAACCAAAAACCCTAACCCTAGTTCTGTCTAGTTAGGTTTTTGTGTTCGTCGAAAGGTTGTTATGTTGTAAGATCCAAGACTTTACTTTCATCGATAGTAGAAGCTCGATTGTGTGAAGCTCGATCTCAGCTAGGTTTGTGTGGAAAACCCGAAATCTCCCAGTTGTTATGTCGGATCCAAGCGAGTGAAGCTCGATCCAGTCTTGGTTTTTGAGGAACCCGTAATCCTCAAGATTCTTGAGTGAAGAGAATCTGTTGCTGCGTGCAACAAAGTGGACGTAGGTGTTTTATCACTGAACCACTATAAACCTTGGTGTCGTATCTCTTTACCCTAAGCTTTCCACTGTTTATTGCTTTGATTAATCATATTGCACAAACATCGTAAACAAACCTAAAATGAAGTTTTATATACTTAGGAAAGAATAGCTCACTAAAATCCGCATTGCAAGAAAGCCTCACTTTAGATCAAGCATTCACTTAGGTCTAGAAGTAAAGCTTCCACTGTAGATTTAGCTTGAAGCTAGGTCTTAAGTAATTGAAGCGAGCGCTTTACCTGTTACTCTGAGATAAGGGCAAAAGAAGTTGAAAAACTTCTACACACGTATTCATCCCCCCCCCCCCCCCCCCCCCCCCCTCTACGTGTGTATCCCCTATCAAACCGGGACCAACAAGTGGTATCAGAGCAGGGGTTTTTTCGAGCCACTGCTTTGTGATTGGTGTTTAAATGTTAGGATTTTCGTAGTGTTTTCGAGTCCGTTTTCGTTATGTTTTGTGTCTCTTTCGTTTGTCTTTTGCTATGATTTGGTTGTTTTGGAGTCTTTGGTATTGTAGGATAAAAAGGACGGAAATGAGAAGAAAATGAGAAGAAAGAAGCATTATATCGAAGAGGGGTTCGATAGGAGCATGTAGGCGAAAACGGAGGTTAATTTGGAGTTCGGACGAGGAAGATACGATCGAAACAAGAAAGGTGCGCAACACCAATGCGAGTGCCACGTTGGACGAGCGTCCAACGTACGTTGGACGACCGTCCAACGTTCCGGCCAGCTTTCCTTTCCTTCTATAACTAGGTTTTCATACCTATTATAAATACTACCCCTTGTACACGAATTCTACAACCTTTTACCAACCCTTTTACCTTAGTTTTAGCTCTAGTTTTCAGCACATTACATTCTAGTTTAGTTTTTCTTTGTTCGATCCGGATCGCTACTTCGTTCTTCAATTAATTCAAGATTTTACTTAGTTCTTCGTTCTCCGTTTAACCTCGTAAGTTCTTTATTGCTTTCTTTTATTTGATTTAATTGCTTCCTAGTTCCTTAGATTTAGTTCTTAATTGCTTAGTTTAATTTCGTTCGTTTGTTTTCAAGTTCTTAGATTAGATTCGTTTTTCTTAGTTTTCAATTCCTTCGCTTTCAAGTTTTCGTAGTTAGATATATTTGCTTAATTTTCAGATTTAATAATTATGTCTAGATTCGTTTTCTTCGTTGCTTTCGTTATTGCTTTCTTTTCAATTTCATGCCTAGGTAGTTTAATTGCTTTCGCTTAATTTCTCTAGTTTAATTAGTTTGGATTTATTTCATTGCTTTCTAGATTAGATTTATTTACTTGCTTTCGGTTTATTGCTTATTTACATTCTTGCCTAGGATTAAAACAAAACCAAACCAAATTCTTTTTACTTGCTTTCTTAGATTTATGCTAGTTTAGGATTGTTTTACTACACAGTTATTTGCCCTGCAAAGTTTTCCTTTGAGATTCGACATTGGGTTTTTACTTACTAAGTGCTAGGATAGATTTCGTTCTATTGCGAACACTTTTTAGTGAAACAAATTTTGGCGCCGTTGCCGGGGAAAACTTTAGGCTATTTAATTGTGTAGTATTTTTATTTTTTTTTTATTTAATTGCTTTCTGGTTCGATTTCTTTTCTCTTCCACTCGGTGCGTTTGATTCGTTTGTTGAGTGTTGTGTATGCTAGGTCGTCGAAGTCTCTAAAGGAAGTTGACACCTCACATAGACGGCATCAATAGGAAGAAGGCGCTCTTAACCGCGAAGAAGGAAGAAGACGAGATCTCGAAGCAATGGCACACAAGATGGGAGAATTTTCTCTTGACCTATGGATGGTTAAAGACGTTGCTTGTTGCAACTGATTTTGGATGAGAATTTTCTAGTCAAGCTAATGACGTTAAACGAGCGCTTGGTGGGAGGCAACCCACGTAAAAAAAAAAAAAAAATCTTTTAGTTTTTGTAGAATAGGATTTATTTTCTTTATTTTTGTTTTTGTTTGCTTTCTTTTTTATTTTCGTGTAGGGAGTAGTTTACAAGGAGGGTATGATGAAGAGAGAGATCGAACCGGACCCGAACGATCCTCGTTTTTGGGCTCCTACCGATCCCCGTTGGCAAGATCCACGGTTCCGAGGTCCATTCGATCCATAGCTTTGTTTTGTGTCTTTTTATTTTTGTTTTGAGTCTTATATTTCTTTTTCTTTGTTTTGTGCAATTTTACGCTTTGGTATTTTGTTTAGTGTTTGTTTTGTAGGTACTACTTGGAGTCTTTCGAGATTTTGAGTTATTGGTCGTCATCATGCGATAAGTTCCTTCTATTCCCTTCCTTTTTATTTTCTCGCAATGGGGACATTGCTTGATTTTAAGTGTGGGGGGTCTTTGAAACTTTGGCATGATGTATTTGTTTTTGTTTCGTATTTTGCTTGGTTTGATCGAGTCTTGTTTGGTTTTGTTGAGTCTTAGGAGTTAATTGAGTCGAATGAGCATGTGATGATAGTATTGTGGATTTGGCCGATGATAGAAAATTTTTGTTGATTTTTGGAGAAAAATTCATGATCTTTATTATGCATGGAACCTTGGCGAAGCGACGCATTTTATTCATTGAATTTGAAGTATGCTATGATGTCGGTAACTAGTTAGTTTGAACCCGTGAGAGTTGAGCCATTTGTTCATATTTATGCCTATTTTTTTTGATTGAGTGATCATGCATGCTTCATTGTTTCTAGAACATGCCTTGTTTCTCCATCAAGACCTTAGTATATTTACGAACTAGGAGATGATCTTAGGCCATTCTTTCGTAGCCACATGATCCCTATACACTAACCTTGTTCATAAACCTTTGTTTACCCCTTTTGAGCCTTTGTTAGCCGTTCTTTGTAAAACCGGATGATAGGAGGTTTGGATGGTTATGGGTATCCTTAGTGTTTGTGGTTGGTGATATGGAAGGAGTTGAATAGAAAAATTTGGTTGTGGTGAAGAAGGAGGAGAAAAGAGTTTTAGATGCTTGATTTATGTAGTTAGCTACCCCTATGAGCTTAGAAAAAAAAAAGAGAAAAGAAAAAAAAAAAGATGAAAAAAAATATAGAGCCTTTGTTCAACATTAGAAAGAACGTTTATTAGTGGAGCTCTAGAGAAAAAAAAAAAAGAAAAAAAAAAGAGAAAAGAAAGAAAGAATAAGAATATAAGCATAAGGGGATAGTTAGCTTTGATTTACATAGTTGATATTTTAGCATCTTTGAGTTTGTATTTGGTGTGTTGGATGGTAGAAGATGGAGTAAAAATCCATACTTTGGTTGAAGTTGAAAAGAGGTTGATGATTTAGATTTATTTGAGTCACTTAGCCTATACTTTCCCTACCTTAACCAATGTCCCTAAATTACAAGCTTATATAAAGACCTTTTTGATCCTAATTTGTAAGTATTACATTAGGTGGAGATGTTGAGATTGAAGGCAAGCCTATGGTAAACATGTTGCATTGCATTGATATTGAGTGAACCCTATGATGTGCATTATCTTATACATCTTTTCTTTGAGAGAGTTGAGTGTTCACTTTCATATATAAAATTTCACATGTTGGAGAGTGTTCTTTGATGGATTAGCATATTTTGAATTAGTTGAGTAGATTGTGTTGATTGATGCTAAGGTTGTGTGCATAGTTTTGATCACGATCATGAGAGTTTGTTTTCGAAAAGTTTTGAGGCCTATATAGTTCACAATGCTTGAGTCTATTGCTTATTTCGTTTTTGTTATTGTTCGGGACGAACAAAGGTCTAAGTGTGGGGGAGTTTGATTGGTGTTTAAATGTTAGGATTTTCATAGTGTTTTCGAGTCCGTTTTCGTTATGTTTTGTGTCTCTTTCGTTTGTCTTTTGCTATGATTTGGTTGTTTTGGAGTCTTTGGTATTGTAGGATAAAAAGGACGGAAATGAGAAGAAAATGAGAAGAAAGAAGCATTATATCGAAGAGGGGTTCGATAGGAGCATGTAGGCGAAAACGGAGGTTAATTTGGAGTTCGGACGAGGAAGATACGATCGAAACAAGAAAGGCGCGCAACACCAATACGAGTGCTACGTTGGACGACCGTCCAACGTTCCGGCCAGCTTTCCTTTCCTTCTATAACTAGGTTTTCATACCTATTATAAATACTACCCCTTGTACACGAATTCTACAACCTTTTACCAACCCTTTTACCTTAGTTTTAGCTCTAGTTTTCAGCACATTACATTCTAGTTTAGTTTTTCTTTGTTCGATCCGGATCGCTACTTCGTTCTTCAATTAATTCAAGATTTTACTTAGTTCTTCGTTCTCCGTTTAACCTCGTAAGTTCTTTATTGCTTTCTTTTATTTGATTTAATTGCTTCCTAGTTCCTTAGATTTAGTTCTTAATTGCTTAGTTTAATTTCGTTCGTTTGTTTTCAAGTTCTTAGATTAGATTCGTTTTTCTTAGTTTTCAATTCCTTCGCTTTCAAGTTTTCGTAGTTAGATTTATTTGCTTAATTTTCAGATTTAATAATTATGTCTTGATTCGTTTTCTTCGTTGCTTTCGTTATTGCTTTCTTTTCAATTTCATGCCTAGGTAGTTTAATTGCTTTCGCTTAATTTCTCTAGTTTAATTAGTTTGGATTTATTTCATTGCTTTCTAGATTAGATTTATTTACTTGCTTTCGGTTTATTGCTTATTTACATTCTTGCCTAGGATTAAAACAAAACCAAACCAAATTCTTTTTACTTGCTTTCTTAGATTTATGCTAGTTTAGGATTGTTTTACTACACAGTTATTTGCCCTGCAAAGTTTTCCTTTGAGATTCGACATTGGGTTTTTACTTACTAAGTGCTAGGATAGATTTCGTTCTATTGCGAACACTTTTTAGTGAAACACTTTGCATACCTGAAGCGAGTCCCCTTTCGCTTCACGTTGTCTCACTGAACCGATCCGTTTTTCCTAAGTGCATAAAAACCCTCACTCACGCATATTGCATTGCTACTGATGGTTCATCATGTCTACGTATAGTGCATCGAATCTTCCGCAGTTCTCCATTGAAGGCTATGAGACATGGAGTTTCCGTGTCGAAAGTTTTCTATGCTCCATCCACGACAGAATGTGGGAAGTCATAGAAGAAGGGCCGATCAAGATCAAGAAGGCCATCTCAGTGAACATTCCAGCTGCAGAAGGCCGAGAAGCTCATGTCAGACAAGACTACGTGGATTAGGCGAAAGAAGACTACTCTTCTAATGATTTCAAGATCGCCAACTTAGATTGCATAGCACGCCATACAATGCAGAGCACTGTATCAGACGCTTATCTCCCCAGGATTAAGAAGTGCACAACTGCGAAGGAGATGTGGGAAACCCTAGTCCTAATCTCCCAAGGTACTGACAAAATCAAGTAGAATAAGCTTGCGGTGCTGATGAGAGAGTTCGAGAGCCTCACAATGAAGTCTGGAGAAAAACGCATTCGAGCTATGCGTCACCAACATCATTGCCACTCTCATCTCTCTTGGCAAGGAATTCACTGACAAAGAAGTAAATCTCAAGATTGTTCGTGCCCTCACATGGAAATGGCAGACAATGAAGGAGTTGTATTTGGCAACGAAGGATCTATCGAAGCTCTCACCAGAGATACTATTCTCCGAGCTTAAGGCTCACGAATTCGATCTCAATCAAATGAGCCTGGACGATGAAGACGAAGGTCCTACGTCATCAAAAGGAGTCGCTTTCAAAGCTGCAGAAACCCCAAGCGACCAGACGATTGCCAAAATGACAAGCGAGGAACTGGAAGAGCACTGCACATTCTTGTCAAAGAATTTCAACAAGATGAACTCGCGAGTGGGAAAATACAAGAGATTCTACAAGCAATACAAAGGAAAGAGCACTGATGCTCGAGACAGAAAAGGAAAGCGAGAAGAGACAACAAAGCCGATCTCAAGGGATATGATGGAAGTGGAGTGATACCACTGCCACAAGATGGGCCACTACAAATCGGACTGCCCAAAACTGAGTGCCAAGGAATGTGAAGAATTGAAGGCTAGGAGAGAAGCTCCCCGGCGAGCGCTGGTAGAAAGCGAGCCGCTAGACAATCCAAGCGAGGAAGTGCCAAGCTACTCAGACGCTTTCACAGATCCAAATTCAAGCGAATGAGAGGATTTGGGGCTCATGGCGCTCACCGATGAAGATACAGGAGAGGTATTCTACTATCCTCCTATCAATTCAATTACATTGGCACACGAACACGAAGAGGAAGTGCATTCCTCGACATGGAGTGAGCTGCTTGATAAACTCCACAAACTATCAAGCACTCACGAAGTGTTGAAACAAGCTATGTTTGATACCGAGAGAGAGAACCGAAAGCTAGCCACTGAACTTGATGAAGTCAAAATTAATTTAAGGGCTATGACTAGTAAGTTCGAGGACCTCTTTGCTAGGCATAAAAGCTTGGAAGGAAGGTATGAAACCCAATCCAAACTAGTAACCAACTTGAACAAAGCCTCATTCGCTAGGCAGGCACTAGAAGACTCGCTTCTACCTTTTGGTAGAAAAGGAGGTCTTGGATATGAGGGTGGACCTTCCAAGCCTACTGTCTTTGTTGGTGCTTCTAACACAACACCATCAGTCTCTTTGGATAAGCCCACTGCTTCCAAAGCGACCACTAACAAAGACAAGGGCAAAGCGTTTGAGAACCCTAAGAAGAAACCCATGAAGATGTCTATATCTTTAAGGGAAGAATCTAAGGGTAAGCCTAGTTCAACAATCCCTAGCACTCAAAATGCTAAAGCTTACCAATCAAAAGATAAAGGGAAGACTGTTGAAGCTTCTAAGCCTCAAACCAAGAAACTAGAGACAAAGGATCTTCCTCTCAAGAAGAGAAGTAATGTCAATGTGTCACGTGAGTCGGATTGGAGATGGTCCAACCGTTCTTACGTTGAGGGGGAAGTGTTTGAAGCGACCAAGAGGAAGCTTCAAACCCCAAAGGTTTCTCAAGCGAGTCATGGTCAAAACCCTAAGATGACCGCTCAGAAGAAACCAAGCGAGACGCTTGCCAAGACTAGAAACCCTAATTCAGTCTCCAAGCCTACGGCTAATCCAAAGCGAGTCGCTTCAGGATATAAGCAAAAAGGCAAGAGCATGGGTTGGTCTCAAGCGAGTCGCTACCCCTCATGTACACACTGCTGCACTTGTGAAGCTGCATTCAAGCAGAGTTCACACTTTAGAAAGGCCGAGAAACCCAAAGCACAAGCTAACCCTCAAAAGAGAGTAAAGCAAGTGTGGGTACCTAAGGTGACTAACCTGCAAGGACCCAAACTGATTTGGGTACCAAAATTGGCTTAATTGCAGGTGAGCGTCGTGGATCCCATGCCCAGTGAAGGTCAACCAATATGGTACTTGGACAGTGGATGTTCAAGACATATGACGGGCATGAAAGCTCTACTTCAAGAGTACACAGAGAAGAAGGGTCCACATGTAACCTTTGGTGACAACTCTCGAGGAACCACCAAGGGATACGGCGTACTGAAGATAGGAAAGCTCATAATTGAAGAAGTTTCCTATGTGGAAGGACTAAAGCACAACTTGCTATCCATTTCACAGTTTTGTGATAAAGGATAAAAGGTGGAGTTCATCTCCAACAAGTACGTTGTGAAGAGCAAACTCACATCCTAGATTGCGCTCACTGGATTACGAAGAAGAAATGTCTACTTAGCGCAATGGGAGAGCTGCAAAGAAGAAACGTGCTTGGTCGCTAGAAGTGCAACAGAAATAGGCTGGCTTTGGCACCGACGCTTAAGCCATCTCAATTTCAAGACGATCAATTGCTTAGCTCGTAAGGGTTTAGTGAAGGGCATACCTAATGAGGTCTTCATCAAAGATCACACTTGCTCACCATGCCAACGAGGGAAGCAGACGAAGAAGCACTTCGCCAGCTTAGAAGAAGCATCTTCCAAGCGAGTGTTGGAGCTACTACACATGGATTTGTTTGGGCCAGACACTCCCGTGAGCATCAATGGAAGAAAATACACTCTCGTTGTAGTCGATGACTTCTCTCACTACACTTGGGTTGTATTTCTCTTTAGCAAAAAGGAGAATCTGTCCAAACTGCCTCAGTTACTCAAGTGCCTGACTAAAGCTTTTTCTAGCCTAGCAATAATATCGAACAAGGTAAGTCCGAATGTCGAACCACAAGGAGTGAAATGGCAATAGCAAATCAAGTAGTCTATATTGTCTCCATTATACTATCTAAGCACATAATCATGATTTGGTTTGTTTTCTAAACTAGGCAAAGAGTAAAGTGGAATGTAAACTCAACAATGTAAAGTAGACAAGACAAGTAGAATGCAAATGTAGAATATCAATAGTAAAAGGCATGGATCCAAGTGATTTCCAATATGATGATGATGAAGGTCTTAGAATCTAGATGCTTCAAGCCAATTTAATCCACCTTGGATGGTTTCTTATATCAAATATGCTAACCTACCTTACTAGGGTGATTAACAAGTAGATCAATAGAGCAATAAATACTTTCTAAGCCTTTAAATACTCTATCAACTCCAAATAGCTCAAATTAGTCTAAGATAACCTACCAACTCTCATCCAACCCATCTAATTCTTTCTAGGAACTATATGAGATGAAATCAAGTGATATGGGTATGGATTGATGCCAAGTGCTATGAAAGGAAGCTTACTAGGCATTCCCTCAAACACCTTAGATGCACTCCTAGTGATCAATTATTCATGCATTCAAATTAAAGTTCCAATCCATAGGCAATCCAAGAGGAAGGTAGATCAACATCCTAGAATCTAATACCTATCATCTACATCAAATTATCCATCACTTGGAGCCATATACAAGCTTAGCTAGCCATAGATCTAGCAATTAAACCATCAAAAGTAAGAGAAAACATAATAGAAATAACAAGGAAATGAAAAGGAATAGAAATTCTTCAATAATATTCAATCTCCAAGCTTGATCATCCACAAATATTTGGAAATACCAAAGTAGAAAGAGGGAAAATAGCTAGGGTTCTAAGAGAAAATGCCAAAGTGTTGTTAGATGCCAAATAAGGAAAATAACTAGCTATTTATAGTTTTCCCACCAATTGGGGTCAAATTGCAAATAACAGAAACTTAAGTTGAGAAGGTAGGGTAAAATCTATAATTTCTGGAAAGTTGAATAGAGGTTTGACTTGTGCATTTTCGGTTGACTAATGCATTTTCCGCCCACATTTCACAGTTTGCGGGCTCTCACGGTTTTGGCTCGTTCTCTCTCGTCCGGCATCGGAAAATTAATCCGCAAAGTGCTAAGGCTTCCTCTTTCGATGCTCTTCGATATAAAATAAGTCAAACGTGCCCAGAAAATTGCCGCAACACCTGAAATCAGCACGGAAACCGAGAGAAAACGCAAAACATATAGAAAATGCATAAATTGTAAAAACCTATCATCTCCTATTCATTTAAGCACATTTCTCAACCAAAACACGCATCGAGACGCACTCTAAAGCATGCTAAATATGTGGTTATCAAACTCCCCCAAACTTAAGCCATTGCTCGTCCCGGCAATGGAACGAACAATCAAAGAACATAAGCACACAGGGGCATGCTAATCAAGATCCTCGATGCCTCAAAGCTCACTCAATAAAGCATTTTCAAACATGGAACTCCCAAGGTGCATTAAACAATCCACAACCACACAACACTCTCAACCAAGAAATCAATCACCCAAGCATAATGAAACTCCAAACCTCTCTAAGTGTAAGTGTATCGCTCTTTCTCTCAAGTGTATGGTAGGAAGTTTACACTCATCGAACTCATGCATGCATCGCTCTTACCATAAGCTTGCCCTAAATCTCAAGATCTCCATCGCTTGATTGTGCACTCGAACTAAGATCAATTAGGTCTTTTATTTAGGCTTGTAATGTGGGAACATTGGTTTAGGTAGGGACTTTTAGGCTAAGTGACTAAGATATCTCCTAAGTACTTTCACCTTCTCTTTTCCACTCTAAGTGTGAATTTCTCCACCTTCCACCTTCACCATGTCACCTCTTTACACTCTTTAACACCCAAGCTTGATTGAAGCTTCTCAAATATTCATGAATAACTCCTTTATGCTCTCATTCACAACTAACTTTATTCAAACTTTTTTTTTTTTTTTTCTCATCATTTATTTTTCACTTCCTTTTTTTTTCTATGAGAATTCCATTCTCATCTCTTTCATTTTTTTTTTCACTAGAGCTCATAGGAGTATTCTCATCTTAAAACGACTTCTTCAATCAAACTACTCAAACCTCGTTTTCTCACTTACTTCACAACCTCTCAATAGATTCCCTTAACCAACCTTCACCCCCTTTCATCCGGTTTAGCAACAAAGGCTTAAAAGGCTCAAGAGGGACCACAAAGTTAACATTTTATTTGGTTAGTGTTTAGGGAATAATGAGGCTAACAAGCGAGGGCCTAAAATCATTTCTAAGTTCTAGTGGCACATATAACAACCTCGATCGAGATTGAAGGCAAGTTCTAGGAGATAACAATGCACTACATGGCAAACTCACAAGAAAGAAAAAGTAACGTTATTAATGCAACGTTTTGGCTCAAACCTCACACGCTTTTGTTTAGAGTTCATGTGCCTAAGATCAATCATTCCTAGTTAATCATGTTCTGCAATCATTTCATACTCAACACACACATGAGAAATCCCAAAAATATGATGCATTTTCCGCTCAAATCATCATCGACATCTCTCTTGAAAGCAAAGGAGCGATAACCACAATATCTTACCATGTGAACAAGAAGCACTACAACTCAAGTGATGCTTTTAAAATGAAATTCGAAATAATTTGCACCTACGCAATTAAACACCCTTATAAAGCATGAAAACATCACTTGAATTATTTGCACACACCAAATCAACTCATCCTTCAATACACACAAATTCCACCACCAATTCACTCCAAACAAAACATAAAAAATTTAAAACAAACAAAGAAAGAAATGCAATAAAAATAACTTGAAGAAATATGAAAAAGTAACTTGAATATCTTATCCCATCCCCTCCCCCAAACTTATTTTTGAAAATAAAATCAAAAATAAGGTTGGAGGGACGAATATACATAAGATATTTAAGTTACTACTCACAAATGTCCAAGCTATTGAGGTGAGGAATGATTCCCATGTCCATGTGATGAGCCTCAAGACGGACCCCTCAATCGCAATTTCTCATTCGATGGCCAATCCCCCGTCTCCTCCTTGATACTCCCCCTTTCGTCACCCCACAAATCTTCATCCGCTTTACTATAGGCAACAAAATCACAAGAAATGTTAAAAACCCCACTATTTTTGCACAAAAAATAGAAGAAAAGAGGGTGAGAGAGGGGAAATTATTCATTTAAAAATTGTAAAATATTTTTTAAAATTTTTTCAGAATTTTTAGAATTTTTTTTAAATTTTTAGAATATGTTTAAAATTTTTCATTTTTATTTCATTTTTTTTGTTAATGATCGGCCCGGCCCGTCAAACCCGGCCCAGATCTGGCCTGAATCAGGCCCAGACCTAGATCTGGGCCCGAATTGAGCCCAGCCGCCACTGCCGGAACAGGAGCTCTCGCCGGAAACTGCAGCTGCTCTCCGCGACGCCGGCCGTTGCTGCTACGGCTTAGCCGATCCAGTCGCTGCTCGTCCGGCTGCCGGAACGGGCAGGAGGTCCCCGACGCGTCGCCGGCGAGCAGGAGATGATGCACAGCCGGCTGCTGCTCCTCTCATCGCCGGAGTCGCGCCATCTACTCGCCATGGCAGCTACTGCCGCTGGATTTCGCGCCGCCGTCGTGAGTAGGAGGAGCTCAGATCTGGCCGCCCGTCGTCGTCTGCATCTCGGAGAGGTAGGTGCCCTCGCGTCGCCGGAATCGCGACGGGACCTCCTGCTACTGCTGCCGTTGGGAGCTGCTGGAAGTGAAGTCTCCGCCGGCGACCCGCAGCTCGCCGTTTTGGTCACCGTCTCGAGGCAGAAGCCGCCCGGCGACCCAGCAGCTCGCCGTTTTGGTCGCTGTCTCGAGGCAGAAGCCGCTCGGCGACCCAGCAGCTCGCCGTTTTGGTCGCCGTCTCGAGGCAGCTCGCCGTTTTGGTCGCCGTCTGAACAGGGCAGCTGCACGTCGCCTGCTCGCGCCGGAATGCTGCCGGGGTCTGCTGCTGCCGGAATGCTGCTGCTCGGAATTTCCAATTCACGACGAGTCCCCTGCGAAGAAGAAGACGAGCACTGTTCAAAATAATTTTTTTATTTTTTTATTTTTTTTATTTTTTTTATTTATTTAATTATCTATATTATACTATGAACTTAATTCCTAAATTCAAACTAATTTTCATGAACATAAGTTTCCCTCTTTTTTTCTTTTTTTTAACAAAATTAAACAACTCACCTATTTTAAGCTATATATCTATAGTACTTAGAAAAAATAGAAAATAAAAATTAAATCGAAATGAAATAACAAAGAATAAACGAAAATAAACGCGCTAAAGAAAAAGGATACGTGTTAGGGTGCCTCCTAACGAGCGCTTTGTTTAACGTCGCTAGCTCGACGATACCTCAATGGAGCTCATGGTACGTCAAACGAATCCTTGCCTCGAAATTTGACGTCTCCACATTCGTCGTGAAATGGATCTCCTATCTCCCAAGGAGGCTTTGCTTCATTCATCCTTGTACCTCCTCCATGAAACGGATACACAAGGTTGACCCGAGACTCGACCCCGATCTTGTAGCCCTTCTCTTCACTCGGGATTGACAATTTAAACTCAACTTCCGGCTTATGAAACATCGTCTCATCTCCATTAGCTCGAAAAGTGAGGCTTTCATTACACAATTCCCCTAAAGCTCGGCTTATAGGTACGAAAGACAAACCAAGGATCAAAGGATCACCGTCATCCATTTCCTCCTTCCTTTCGTCTACATCCTCAAAGAACTTCACAACTTCTTTATGAGGGGTAACACCCCCAAACTTAGCTTGCTCCTCATCATCGTCTTTCTCGACGTTCAACTCAAAAGAAATTGCCACATCTTTCATGCTATTCTCTTTCGTCTCAAGCAAATCGACACTTCCTAGAGAGTCCTTAGGAATTAGAGTATGAGAAATACCTTCATCCTTAGAGCTCCAATCTTGGAGTGGATTCTCTTCGGTGTTGTTCGGGAATAAATCATGCTCATGTTGAGATGACGAGAGAATTTGTGGGTCGATAGGAGACGAAGACTCTTGAGACTCCATAAGAGCTAGGGCGCTCAAAAGTTCAGCACAAGCCTCATCGAGCTCGGAGTATGCGGAGTCTTTGAATTCCAAACGATCCTCTCTTTGAGATGGTGATACAACCCCTATGACATTGCACTCCTCAAAGTCATGATCCTTTGATTTCTTCATTGCATCATAGATCGAGATAATGAGGGTTTCATTGTTGACTCGAAAGGTGAGATTCCCTTCATGCACATCAATCAAGGCTCTCCCGGTTGCCAAAAACGGTCTCCCAAGAATGAGAGGCATCTCTTTGTCTTCCGGCATATCAAGAACAACAAAATCCACCGGGAATATGAAGGATTCTACCTTCACTAGCACATCTTCAACAATTCCTTGTGCATAAGTGATCGAACGGTCCACCATTTGTAGACAAACCGGAGTGGGACGAATATTACCAATATTGAGCCTCTTGAAGATAGACAAAGGCATCAAATTAATCGAAGCTCCAAGATCACAAAGAACATTACCAAATTTTTGACCTCCAACAAAGCAAGGAATGGTAAACGATCCCGGATCCTTTTGCTTGAGAGGTAGCTTTCGTTGGAGAACCGCACTACACTCTTCACTCATATTGATGGTTTCAAGCAAATCAAACTTCCTTTTGTTAGAAACGGCATCCTTAAAGAATTTCGCATACCCGGGCATATCTCTCAATGCATCCAACAAAGGAATATTAACTTGCACCTTGCTAATCATGGCCAAGAACCTCTTCATCTTCTCATCCATCTTGGGCTTTGGTAGACGATGGGGGAAAGGTGCCTTGGTGATGACATCCTTTGTAGGTAAAGGAACTTCTACCACATCATTTCTCTTAAGAAACTCCCTCTCAAGAATAGGATTTCTCACTTCATTCTTCTTTGTCTCAACCACGTGGTCTTCCTCTTCATATGGCAAATCCTCAACAAATGGCTCTTCATCGACATTCACAACTTTCTCTTCGCTTCCATATGCTCTTCCACTTCTTGTAAAGATAGCACTACAATTCTTCTTGGGATTCACCTCCGTATTGCTAGGGTATTGCCCTTGCTTGTGTTGAGAAGCAACATGGTTAGCTATTTGGCTCATTTGACCCTCAAGCATCTTGTTATGCTTGTCCATGGAAGAAACCGTGTTCTCCAAGGTGGTGACCTTTTGCCCCGTTTGAGCAATGAAAGTGCTTTGTTGAGCGGCCATTTGTTGGATGATGCTTTCCAACCCCGGTTGAGGAGGCTTCTTCTCTTCAACAACTTGATGTGGAACACCAAATCCGGGAGGATAAGATTGAGGAGCATTGATAGCATTTTGCGGATTTCCATAGGAGAGGTTTGGATGATTATTGAAGGTAGGATTTCCATAATTTCTTTGAAAATTACCTTGATTCCAACGGTTAATGTACTTCACCTCCTCCTCATTTAAGACCTGATCATTCTTATATTTCTCGATGGCTCTTATCTCCATCATGTCTTTTTGGCCCTTCTCATAATCACTCTTTAGAGTAGTGATTAGTGAGGTCAATTCATCATATGTCTCATCCGATAGAGAGGCAACCCTCTTTGTGGAAGAAGTCCGTTCCCATAGGCCATTGGTAGGCATGAGCGGCCATCTCCTCAATTATCCTCAATGCTTCCTTGGCATGCTTGTTCAACAAACAACCCCCCGCGGTGGCATCAACTACACTTCTTGTGTGAGAAGTGAGTCCACTATAGAAGTGAGTTACTTGTTGATCTTCACTCAAACCATGTTGAGGACATTTCCAGATGAGCTCTCTATACCTTTCCCAAGCTTCAAATAAGGTCTCATCCCCATGTTGAGAGAAATGAGAAATCTCCGAAATCATCTTGTGAGCCTTTGAGGGAGGGAAGTACTTTGATAAGAAGGCTTTGCAAAAATCTTGCCAAGTGTGAATCTCCGACTTATTCAATCCTTTGTACCAATGTTTGGCTCTATCCCTCAAGGAGAAACCAAACATCCTTAGTCGAATGGCATCACAAGGGACACCATTTAGCTTAACGGTGTCACATATCTCCAAGAAAGAAGTAAGATGTGCATTTGGATCCTCTAGGGGACTTCCTCCAAATTGAGCATTCATCACCATTTGAATCAAGCCGGTCTTCAACTCGAAATTGTTGGCATTGATAGTGCCCCACTCTCCTCCTTGATATTGATCCGTTGGAGCTTGATACATAAAGTTGATAGGAGGTGGTGGCACCTCATTAGCCTTCCTCTTTTGCTCATCAATTTCTATTTGAATTTCTTCCATCCTTTTCATAATAGCCTCCATATTCGGGTTTTGATCACCCATTTCTTGTTCTTCTCTAGAATTCCTCCTTCTATGCCTTCTCTCAAATTCCAAGACAAGTGTCTCTACAAGTCTCCCCTTGGACCTTGTGAGCATGTACCTTCAAAACAAAAAGAAAGAGAAAATTAAAAACAAGCTTAGATTAGTAACAAGTGACTAAACAAACTATTGAAATGTCTATCTAATCACTCCCCGGCAACGGCGCCAAAAATTGACTAAAGCTATTTCTAGCCTAGCAATAATACCGAACTAGCTAGTAGTCCGAGTCGAACCACAAGGAGTGAATATGGCAATACCTAGCAATAATACCGAACTAGCTAGTAGTCCGAGTCGAACCACAAGGAGTGAATATGGCAATAGCAAATCAAGTAGTTCACGTAGTCCCTATCATACTATCTAAGCACACATTCATGGTTTGGTTTTTTACTTAACTAGGCAAAGATTAAACTCAACAATGAAAAGTAAACAATACTAGTAAAAATGCAAATATGAAGAATCAACAATATTAAAAGGCATGGATCCAAGTGATTTCCAATATGATGATGATGAAGGTCTTAGAATCTAGATGCTTCAAGCCAATTTAATCCACCTTGGATGGTTTCTTATATCAAATATGCTAACCTACCTTACTAGGGTGATTAACAAGTAGATCAATAGAGCAATAAATGCTTTCTAAGCCTTTAAATACCTTATCAACTCCAAATAGCTCAGATTAGTCTAAGATAACCTACCAACTCTCATCCAACCCATCTAATTCTTTCTAGGAACTATATGAGATGAAATCAAGTGATATGGGTATGGATTGATGCCAAGTGCTATGAAAGGAAGCTTACTAGGCATTCCCTTAAACACCTTAGATGCACTCCTAGTGATCAATTATTCATGCATTCAAATTAAAGTCCCAATCCATAGGCAATCCAAGAGGAAGGTAGATCAACATCCTAGAATCTAATACCTATCATCTACATCAAATTATCCATCACTTGGAGCCATATACAAGCTTAGCTAGCCATAGATCTAGCAATTAAACCATCAAAAGTAAGAGAAAACATAATAGAAATAACAAGGAAATGAAAAGGAATAGAAATTCTTCAATAATCTTCAATCTCCAAGCTTGATCATCCACAAATATTTGAAAATACCAAAGTAGAAAGAGGGAAAATAGCTAGAGTTCTAAGAGAAAATGCCAAAGTGAATTATAATGTTGTTAGATGCCAAATAAGGAAAATAACTAGCTATTTATAGTTTTCCCACCAATTGGGGTCAAATTGCAAATAACAGAAACTTAAGTTGAGAAGGTGGGGTAAAATCTGTAATTTCTGGAAAGTTGAATAGAGGTTTGACTTGTGCATTTTCGGTTGACTAGTGCATTTTCCGCCCACATTTCACAGTTTGCGCGCTCTCACGGTTTTCGCTCGTTCTCTCTCGTCCGACATCGAAAAATTAATCCGTAAAGTGCTACAGCTTCCTCTTTCGATCCTCTTTGACATAGGATAAGTCAAACGTGCCCAGAAATTGCCGCAACACCTGAAATCAGCATGAAAACCGAGAGAAAACGCAAAGCATATAGAAAATGCATAAATTGTAAAAACCTATCATCTCCTATTCATTTAAGCACATTTCTCAACCAAAACACGAATCGAGATGCACTCTAAAGCATGCTAAATATGTGGTTATCAGCGCCTCGCCGTGGAGAAGAACCAAGCGATCGCTACAATTCGCTCCGACAAAGGCACAAAAATTCTGAATTCTACAATTGAAGCATACTGCACGGAGCATGGGATAGCACACCAAACGTCTGCAGCTCGTACACCTCATCAGAATGGAGTTGCTGAACGAAGGAATCGAATCATCAAAGAAGCTGTTTGCACAATGATTTCAGATTCGAAGCTTCCGATGATGTATTGGGCTGAAGCAGCCAACACCGCATGCTACACTCAGAATCGGACGCTTCTGAATAAACGCTTCGACAAAACACCATATGAAATATGGACAGGGAGAATTCCTAACATATCTTATTTCCATATTTTTGGTTGTAGGTTCTTCATTCACAACAATGGGAAGTCACAGTTGAAAGCTTTCGAAAGCAAAGCGGATGAAGGAATATTCTTAGGATATTCTACATCTAGCAAAGCTTATAGAGTATTCAACTGTAAAACCCTAATTGTGGAGGAATCACCCCATGTCGTATTTGATGAATCTACTTTGAGTATTCTACAGGAACAGGTTCAAGCGAATGACAATACTTCAAGCGAGGAGCCCATCAACCCATTGACGTGGGATATGCTTGAAGACGAGGAAGAAGTTAAAGATTCAAGTGATCAAATTGCTCAAGAGAAGGTTGAAGCTGCCCCCAAAATCAATGAAGTGACTGCAGGCCAAGCACCCGCTTCGGTCGCTTCAGATGAAGAAGGAAGCGACCCGCTTGAATAAGAAGCAGAAGCTGGAGGACCCAAGCGAGCGTGGCTCAAAGATCATTCACCTAGCCATATCATTGGAGATCTATCCAAAGGTGTGGTAACTTGAAGCCAAGTGATTGGAGAAAGTGCTATGTTCAGTTGTTTTCTATCCAATATCGAGCCATCAAGCGTGGAGGAAGCCCTAGCAGATTAAAATTGGGTGATTGCCATGCAAGAAGAGCTGAATCAATTCATCAGAAATGACGTATGGTATCTTGTGGATCGTCCTAAATTTCAGCATGTGATTGGCACCAAGTGGGTGTTCAAGAATAAGACGGACGAGGACCACAACGTCGTGAGAAACATTGCTCGACTCGTCGCCAAGGGCTACTGCCAAGAGGAAGGGATCGATTTCGATGAGAACTTCGCTCCAGTGGCAAGGCTTGAAGCTATTAGACTATTTCTTGCCTATGCAGCGACTAAGAAATTCAAGGTCTATCAAATGGATGTCAAGAGCGCGTTTGTCAATGGAGAGCTCAAGGAAGAAGTGTATGTGGAACAGCCACCGGGTTTCGAGCAAGGAGATAAAGTATATCGATTAAAGAAGGCCCTGTATGGATTGAAGCAGGCGCCTAGAGCGTGGTATGATACGCTATCTCAATTCCTAGTGGATAATGGATTCCGCAAAGGAAAGATAGATCGGACTCTCTTCACCAGTAATGATGGGGAAGACATGCTATGGGTCCAGATCTACGTCAATGACATTATATTTGGTTCACCAAACCAGTCGCTTAGCGAGAAGTTTGGAGAGCTTATGAAAACCAAATATGAGATGTCAATGATAGGCTTGATGAGTTGCTTCCTAGGTCTTCAAGTGAAGCAGCAAGATGATGGGATTTTCATCAATCAAGCGAAGTATACTCGAGATATGCTTGCCAAGTTTGGTGTTCAGCATGCTAAAGCTGTGAAGATTCCGATGAACACCAACTGGAAGATGGAGCCGGACCTAGAAGGGAAGTCTGTGGATGCTACAAACTACCGAGCTTCGATCGGATCCCTTCTCTATCTCACTGCAAGCAGGCCGGATATTGCGTTTGCAGTAATCCCAAGCTTAGCCACTTTGAAACTGCCAAGCGAATCCTTCGCTATCTCAAAGGCACCGTCAATATGGGGCTATGGTATCCTGCTGAAGATAATCTGGAGCTCACAGGATATTCCGATGCTGACTATGGAGGATGCCGAATTGATAGGAAATCAACTTTCGGGCACGTGTCAGTTCTTGGGAAGCAAGCTTGTCTCGTGGTTCTCGAAGAAGCAGACAAGCGTAACAACTTCAACGACTGAAGCCGATGTTGGGTATTGTTAAGGACAAAATGTTAAGGGGGAACTGGGACACTTCGAAGTGAGTGAAGTATTTGTTTTGATTTGATCCCAAAACCCCAAGTGTTCTATTCCCAAGCGACCCAATTTGATGTAGAAAATAGGTTAGAAATTTTTCTAAGCCTATACTGTTAGGATGGCTCTATTTATGCTTAGTTTTTTGGACTGAAGGCCACTCGCTTGAGTGTGCTTCCCAATCGAAGCGAGTCTACCCAGCCGGAGTAAAGCGTGCCGAAGAATAGTGTAGCGAAGCGAGCGCAACAGTAGATTCAAAGCGAGTCTGCCCAAGCGAGGCGAAGCGAGCGCTACAGTAACAAGCCAAAGCGAGTTAACGTGGGTCAACGAATACTAAAGCAGATACTCGGGAAAATTTTATTTTCCAAAGTACTCGCTACAGTATGACTCTGAAGCGACTCACTTCAAGAGGACGCTACATTTCTAAAGCGAAGCGAGCCCCTACCTAACAGAAAGCGACAGCTTGACTCCCGCTCATATTTTGAACTCCAGTCAACTGGAGATCGTCGCATTAATTGCGAGATCTCCACTTGTCGAATGAGGAGAGGAGCAGCGGAGTTGACTGCTAGGCCGACAAGGGCGCCACAACAGTACTGGCTCACTCCAGTTACTGTTAGGTTTGTAAGTTAGCCATATTTGGCAAAATGCCAAATCTGGGCGTCTGAAAAGGTGCCAGCCTGCTTGTTGGTCCCGGTTTGTTATAGGAAAAATACGTAGAGGGGGGGGGTGAATACGTATTTTGAAGTTTTTCAACTTCAAATCCTTAACTCAGAGTATGAAGTAAAGTGCTCTTTTGAAATACTAAGACCTAGCCGAAAGCTAGATCTGAAGTAATCACGATTCTCTTGACCTAAGCTTAGAGCTTGATCAAGAGTGAGACTTTACTCTTTGTGCGGAATTCGGTGAGCTAAATCTTTCCTAAGTATTTAAAATTTCCAAGTTATGTTTGTTTAGATGCACGTGCAATGAATAATCAAACAAGGAAAAATAAAGAGTTTAGGGTTAGAGAGATACGACACGAGATTTATAGTGGTTCGGAGATGAAACTCCTACGTCCACTTTGTTGCACAAGGCAAGCGTTCTCTTCACTCAAGAACTTGAAGATTACGGGCTCTTCAAAAGTCTGGTCGAGATCGAGCTTCACTCGCTTGGATCTGACAGACGCTAGGTGATTCCGGGTTCATGCCAAAAACCTAAACTGGACTGGAAGCTTCACTCGCTTCAGTCTGACGACAGGGAGATTGCGGGCTCTCTATACAGCCTAGCTTCGATCGAGCTTTACACAAACGATGTAAGTGCAAGCTTGGATCTAGTCTCTATGATCGAGGCTTCTACAATCGATGAAAGTAGGGCCTTGGATCGAAACAACCTAACGACGTCAAACACAAAAACCTAACGAACAGAACTTGGGTTAGGGTTATTGGTTTACAACGACACACTATGAAGAACTCTTTACAGTAGATGCAAAGATGGCTAGAGTTCTTCTTCTAAGCTTGGATATGGAATGTGCTTAGACTCTAAGTGTGAAGGCTATGAAGACGAGTCCCGATGAGACTGGAACTCGGAGAACACTTGGAAACAAAGACTCGAAGTTTGCTCTAAGGCTGGGAGTGTTTGTTTGCAGTAGGCGCTCGAATGCTCAGGAAGTGTTCTACTTCTCTTCGTCTTCATCCTTCACTATTTATAGGCGGAGGGATGCCGAGATCAGTTGTTTGGTTGGTGGATTTGTCCCTCCTCCTCTCGATAGTACTTGCACAGGCTGGCTGCTTTTCAGACGTGCAGTTTTGGCTCTTTGCCGAAATTGGCTAAGTTCCAATCTTAACAGTAACTGGAGCGAGCCAGTACTGTTACGGCCACCTTGTCGGCCTGGCAGTCAACTCCGCTGCTCCTCTCCGCAATCGACACGTGGAGATCTCGTAATTAATGCGACGATCTTCAGCTTGACTGGAGTTCAAAATTGGAGTGGGAATTGGGCTGTCGCTATCTGGTAGGTAGTGGCTCGCTTTTCTTTGAAGTTGTAGCGTCTGCTTTGATCGAGTCGCTTCGGGTCATACTTGAAGCGTCTACTTTGGAAAATAAAGTTTCCGAGTAATGCTTAAGTAGATTTTGACTCACTTTGACTTTCGCTGTAGCGCTCGCTACGCTTCACTATACTTCGGCACGCTTCACTTTCGCTCGCTAGACTCGCTTCGCTTGGAAAACACACTCAAGCGAGTGGCCTTCACTTGAATTTTCTGCGGTCTAAATTCTAAGCAAAATAAAGCCATCCTAACAGAGAAGGCTTAGAAAAATTTCTAATCCTATTATCTACATAAAAAATGGGTCACTTGGGAACAGAACGCTTGGGGGTTTTGGGATCAAATCAAAACAATAAAATGTCCCTTATAGGTTCCCCCTTAACAAGTTTGTTCTTAACAATTCCCAACAATTTCTTCCTTTTTGATGATGCCAAAACCCAGAACAAACTTTTTAGACTAAGAGATTTAGCCTACCTAACCGTGGAAGGAACTTCAAGCGACTGCTTCCTTTGCATGTTCGTTTGAATTTTTTTTTTTTTTTTTTTTTGAGTTCCTTTCCCCTTTTTTTTTTCAGTTAAGATGTTTGAGTTTTGTAGCATAAGATAAATCATTCACAAAGCTAGTAAATGACACAAGAGAGACAGAAATTAAAATGGGATAGATTGAACAGTAGTTCACAAAATATGAAGCTTGAAATTCAAAGATTTCCTGCAGCTTCATCCTTCTCTTCCTCCACTTTCTCTGTCACCTCTTCTTCCTTCTCCTTCTCCTCTGCCTCCAAATTCTTCTTTATCATCTCCTCTGGAACAACGTATGCATGGAGAACTTTCACTTCCAAGGTTCCTAGGTTGTATGCGCTTGGTCTCCTCCATGTTTCCTCTAACTTGAAGGCTTCATCAATCTCTGCATCTATGATGCGACGATCTGGAACGCTTGTGCCGGGCAGGAAGGGCATAGGGAAGTCCTTCGAAGCTGGCACTTTGATGATTAGAGGCATGCGCTTTGCAAGCTCTGCAAGGGTGAAGACCTTCCGCCTGAATTTTTCATCGTAGGTACTCAGGAAGTTGTTGAACGCGTTGATCCTCGAGCATTCATTCTGCAGTGGCACTACCTCCCAGTAGTAGTATGCCTTGATGAATTTCTCCTTGTAGTATAGCCACCGCTCAAGTAGATCGTCGGGGATGAACTGCTCGATTTCTCGGGCATCAGGATGCTCATTCCTGCGCACAACCAACTCCTCTTCTGATCGACTGGATAGCTCAGTCATGGTAGCTTTGAACTTCGCACTTAGCTCAGTGCTCCATTTCGGCAGCATCTCGATCAGTCGCCTGCGGATGAATTGTTGCTCTTCTCTGCGCGGGTAGCGACCGGAGTCGATCATCTCCTTCGTGGTCTCATAGCAAGCGTCCATCCAAGCTTGCTTCATACACGCTTCAGATTCTTCAGGCAGAAATGGGATGAAGGCGCTTCGATTAAGGGCGGACTAGATGAGTCTCACTTCATTGAAGTGTTCCTCAATCCGACCTTCAATAATTTGCATACGCCTTGCGTTGATTCTTTCTCCTTCTCCACTTCCTCCTTTCTCTTTTCTCCTTGCTTCCTTCTCCTCTCCACCTGACCAGCTTGTGAAGCGACTGCCTGCTTGATCTTTTGGCGCTTGGCCTCGGGATCATCTTCTCTCGCTTCGGGGGCAGTCCGCTTCAAAGCTTGTTTCGGTGCTGGTGGTGGAGTCATTTCTTCCTTCTTCTTCTCTACTTCTTTAGGAGGGATGACTGCTGAGGCACTTGGAGTAATGGCTTTACTGGATGAAGTGGCTCCTGCAGTTGATGAAGTGGCTCCTGCAGTATCAGAAATTAGTGCAAGGGTTGAAGCGACCAGAGGTGAAGCGGGCGCTTGGAATTCGGCAAGCGCTTGGAATTCGGCAAGGGTCTTCAGCTCAAACTGCTTCTCCAAGTCGCGAGCTAGGGCCTCGTCTGCTCGGATTTGCTCCTCCCTTTGTTCCTTGGTTAACACAGTAACCGGAGGGTGAGCTGCAATGGAAGAGGCAAGCAATTTCCCTTCGATCGGCCTGCGAGGCTCTTCTGTAATTTTATCTTTGCCCAATTTCCTCGCACGCTCGGCGCGAGCTTCATCCTCTTCTTCCTCTTCAACACCTCCAACTCCACTGCTTCCTCCTTCCAACATTCTCTCCACTTCAACACCACTACTTCCTACTCCTCCGTCTCCACCTTCCTTCTCTAGACCTTCCCCCTTTTTGGCATCATCACTGCCGGGGGTTGGGGCGATTGTTTTTCCAGTTATGGATTGGCGAAGCTCCTCGAATTTGTTAAAAACAGCGTGGAGCATCATTTCGGTCCGTGTCGCAAAGACATGTTCTTTGGACAGTACTAACTCCGCCGTTTTCACTGAGATCTCTTCTAGCAGGTATTCACACTGCTTCTCTCTTTCTCTGACAGAGGCCATCAGCCTCTCAAGCAATTCCACATTCCTGAAGCGAGCGGCAAGCTCCGCTTCGATCTCAGCACAGATTTCCTTGCGCTCCTCTTGCATTTGTAGATTGAGGAAATCCTGGGACGCTTTGAGTTCTGCAGATGCAGTGGCGATAGCACTCTCTTGGCTATTAAGCGTCACACGAAGTTGAGCAGCTTCGATGATCTTGTAGGCAAATTCACTGGCTTTTCCCTTGGCTTCATCGACTTGAATTGCCAGCTCAGCTTGCTTCAAATCGGTAGCTCTAGCACTTTTCCTCCTGCTCTCGAGCTCTTTCGAGTTTATCTCATGGTCGAGCTTCAGATCCTTCATCTCTTGTTTAAGCTTGCCAAGGGCTGTCTTGGTCCTTGTCAGCTCACTTCCCTTCATCACTAGATCCCCATCTTTCTTCTCTACCTCCTCCTTCAATCTTTTCACTTCCTCCTCCAACTTCTTCTTTTCTTTGCCAACTTCCACCAGCTTGGCGTTGATGTCCCTCAAGTGACTCCTTTCAGTATCAAGCGAGTCCTTGAGTTCACCAATTTTTATTTCCTGGTCTCCGACCAGCTTCACCTGTCCCTCCAGTGCCTTCTCCTTTTCCTCCAATAACTTCTCCTTCTCCTCAATCTTTCCCTCCAGCTCACCCCTTTTCTTGTCAAAATCTGCACGCAGATTATTGACTTCTTCAATTTTCTTCTCCATCCCCACCTCCTTCCTGGTTATCTCACTTTGCAAGCTTGAGATCTCCGCATCTTTCACCTCCACCTCCTCAGCGTGCTCTCTTATCAACCTTCGCTCATGAATGGTGGGCACGCGCTCAGGAACTGAAGCATCTGGATAGGCACGCTTCACCTTCGCATCCAGCTTATCCCAAAAGCTGGTTCCAGTGAGGAATGCATGGAAGCCATTCTCGCCGATGAAATCCAGCAGCTTTCCCTCCATTTGAATAAGATCTTCCTCCTTGAATGCCTTTAGGAGCCTGAAGACCTTGTAATATTCGGTGCCGCGGTAGGTGATGTACGTGAGAAAATCGACGGTCTTGGTGAAGAACTCGTCGGACATCGGCACGGAGGAATAGCGGTCCTTGATGGTCTCTGCAGCCTGCTCTCTGTCTCTCGCATATCTTTCGAGAGCTTCGACTTCTGCAGGGACCTTGGATATTTGGAATTGTGGGATGATGGTGCCGGTTGTTTGGGCGGTATCGGCTGTAGCTGCCGATGAGGAAGGGGATTGAGTTGGTGATGAGGTTTGGGTTTCGGAGATTTGGATGGGATCTGTGGCTGGCTGGGGGGTTTGGATAGGTTGGAATATGGTGAATGCAGCTGTTGGATCTGTACTGAGAAGAGGCATTTTGGGTAAGTGGAATGAAGAACTTGATTCTTCTTCATGTGGAGAGAGGGGGGATTTCTGGGTATGTGGTTGGGCTGATGATGAGGCTTGGGGTTCAGGTGGTTGGGTTTGAGTTTGTGTTTGTGGTGGGGGAGTCTGGATTTTGATGGGTGAAGGCTGGGGTTGGGTTTCTTCAGTCTCCTCAAGCGGCTGCTCCTCAGCCTCGCTTGACTTGACTAGTGAAGCGACCAACTTCAATTTCTTCCTGGCTCGCTTCAGCGCAGCCCGCTTCCCAGATGAAGCGGCTCGCTTTGTTTGACTCGCTTCAGCTTGCCTTTCGGCAACTGGTACTGCTACGGGTACTTCAATCTCGAGAAGTCCCAAATCAATCGGAATTTTGTTTGTCCTCCACCGGTCATGGAACACTGTGAGCTTGTTGTAGACGGTGACGTCAGATTCTGGCCATACTTTGTCGGGATACCGTTCCTCCAGTGCGACGGAGAGTCTGGAGAAAATTTTCAACTTCCCCTTGCGGAGAATCTGATCGGTGCTTCGTTTCACGAACATGAAATCATCAGCAGCTTCGAGAATCTGGTTGAGAAACCAACCATGCCAGTTGAATTTGGTTCCGGTGAGGCTGTCTACGATGATGGTGGTGGCGAACAACTTTGTTTCAGACAGCGTGCCCAAAGTTCCGACGTAGCATGCGACGCACTTCGAAAAGAGCTCGCAGACGTGGTTGAAAGGAGCCTTCAGATCTGAACGGATATTGGCCTCCTTGTAGTTGGGCTCTGCTTTCTCGGTGGCAAACCGAGCATATTCAACTCAGGCTGAAAATCCCAACTCCAACAAGGAGTTTCCCCCTTCCTTTGGCAGGTCGAATACGTCGATGAGGTTGCTCAGGTCCACCTCCACCGGCTCTCCGGTCTGTGGATCGGTGAAAGACGAAGAGTTCCGTTCTTTCCTCAGATTTAGAAGGAGCTCGGCCACCGCCTTGGCCAAGACCTTCGTCGGCACCGCCGTCACGAACTTCCATAAGCCGACCGTGATCACGGCCTTACGGAAGAATCCATCTTCCTCAATGACGATCGGGTCGAGATGAGGCTCGACGTTGATATGCTTATCGACCTCTGTGAGAAATTCCTCCATCGTCTCAGTGTTCTGCTTCTTTCCCATGGTATGAAATTTGAGAGATTTTGAACGGAGATTTAAAGACGAAAAACTGGGAAATTTGAGACTCGTGAGTTGTAGAGATTTTAAGTTCTTGCACAAGAATGGTAAAAATAGAGAGTTGTGAAAGTTTTCTCAGTCTGCAACGACGTCGTTAAATAGAGGTAGGGCTCGGCTGACGTTGCAGGGGCAAGACAGTAACATCGCCGAGGATCTTGTTTCTATACGGCGGCCAACGGCGAAGTGATAGACGTGTCCGGCGTCATCACAGTAAAAAGTGAACCGCCAACTTGCTCGGCGTCTCCACGTGGCCTGCTGTGATTCGTCACTTTACACGGCGTCAGATCCAACGGCTATAAATCGGGGACTGTTTGGATTGATGGTTGGATCTCGTCCGTCTTTTCCCGCTTCGAATTCAAAGTGCAGTGCACGCGCCCGTTATTTTCGGCTGTACGTGAACCTGCATTAAATGCAAAGCAAAAGGCAAAACTGCACTCGAGTGCAGACAGCTCATACTCGCTTCGTACCCGCTCGCTTCGAGTTGGGCCGCTTGGCTTTTACTCGCTTGAGAAGTACTCGCTTGAGTGACTGTTCTGCACTCGCTTGCGATGGCTCGCTTGGAGTGACGTAGCACTCGCTTGGCCATCTGAAGGGACTGGAAAAGAAATGAAATTTCTTTTGACATTATTTAAAATGTTTCTAACTTACATATTTCGAGGATAAACAAGAATGTTTTCCTCTTTGTATTTGTGTCAGATTCATTTCATATTTTCCACATAGTAAGTGAAGGATTCTAGCACGCTTCAGCTCACTTAGTGTACTTAAAATTGAACCACTTACCAGTCAATCTCACTTCGTAGGAGATTAATACCACTATTGAAGTCACCATTTGTTGAATTCTTTTGATGGATCTGACATCAAGCTTGATGATACCACCTGTTGGATACTACATCTTCTTGGCATTCATCTTCATGGCATTCATCTTCCTCTACGAGTTAGAGAGTCCTCCATCGAAGTGAATGGGGGAGAGAATGAATATAGTACACAAGCTTACTACAATCCAGAGGGGAGCTTCACGTAAGTGTACATATTCACGACGAATGGGGGATGAGTACAAGTTCTTATCTCAGAGCAGAATAGGACAGGATGACAATGAGAATGCTCTGACAAGACAATCTCGTATTTTACGCAAAGACATGTCACCAGTCATGCAACCTTTTCAAGTAAAAGGTAACACTTCAAGCTTCCTCCTTTAAGCTACAGAATGAATTTGCAATCGACTCGCTTGACCCAGAATAAGGTTAATTGAAGCGATGCAAAATTCAAAGTGGGGGAGGAATGGATAGACATTCGGCAGCTCAACTCAATGAAGAGTGAGTAAAGAATGAATATTTATCCACGATGAAAGAGATGAGAGGACTTGCTCCTCTTCGGCGGAAAGATGGGAAGAGGACACAAGGTCTAGGTGCCGGCCCTGCCTAAGCTTTCACCATTTTTAAGTGGGAAGGCCCGATACAAGACCCCACAACCGTTACTAGAAACGGCACTTGCGAGAGTTTATACCCACTCGCTAGGAATCCTAGGCTAGGTAGCAGCTTTCCTTGCTCGCTTTGGAAGTAGCTTGCTCCGAGAGCAAACAATAGTTCCCCCTTAACCAATGGCTTAACAATTCCTGTAAGCGGGTAGGGAACGTCTTCCAACACTCCACCTTTCTCCACCTTATTTCTCCTTCTTCAAGCGAGTGGAATTTTGAAGTGACTCGCTTGAGTTGGTGAAGATCTGAAGTGAGTGACGCTCAAAGAACAAGCGACCTCTCCTTCGTGCATCCTGGATCTAGCACTCTTCACCAGGGTCTAGCAACCCTAATTCCATGCATAGCTGATTGAAACGAGACTCAGCTAGAGGCTTGGTGAGGATATCTGCTCGCTGGAGATCGGTATGGATTTTCTCGAGCTTGATATCCTTCTTCTCGACATGATCACGAATGAAGTGATGTCGGATTTCCACGTGCTTGCATCTGGTGTGAAGCACTGGATTTTGCGAGATGCAGATCGCACTGTTGTTGTCGCAGAATATTGGAATTTCATTTGCTTCAACTCTGTAGTCCTTCAACTACTGACGAAGCCATAGAATTTGAGAACAACAGCTTCCAGCGGCCATATATTCGGCTTCAGTCGTTGAAGTAGCTACACTCGTTTGCTTCTTCAAAAACCATGAGATCAGCTTGCTTCCCAAGAACTGACAAGTGCCCGAAGTTGATTTCCTATCAATTCGACACCCTCCATAGTCAGCATCTGAGTATCCAGTGAGCTCCAAATTGTCCTCCGTTGGATACCACAGCCCCATGTTGACAGTGCCCTTCAAATATCGAAGAATTCTTTTGGCAACTTCTAGATGGCTGTGCTTGGGATTGCTTTGGAAGCGAGCACATGCTGCAACTGCAAAAGCTATATCCGGCCTACTTGCAGTGAGATATAGAAGGAATCCGATCAAAGCTCGGTAGTCTGTAGCATCCACAGACTTCCCATCTAAGTCTGGCTCCATCTTCCAGTTCGTGTTCATTGGGATCTTCACAGCTTTGGCATGCTGAACACCGAACTTGGCAAGCATATCTCTTGTATACTTAGCTTGATTGATGAAGATTCCATCATCCTGCTGCTTCACTTGAAGACCTAGAAAGCAGCTCATCAAGCCAATCATTGACATCTCATATTTGGTCTTCATAAGCTTTCCAAACTTCTCGCTAAGCGACTGGTTTGGCGACACAAATATGATGTCATCCACATAGATCTGTACCCACAGCATATCTTCTCCATGATTGATGGTGAATAGGGTTCGATATATCTTTCCTTTGTGGAAAGCATTATCCACTAGGAATTGAGAAAGGGTATCATACCAAGCTCTGGGTGCTTACTTCAATCCATATAGGGCTTTTTTCAATCGATACACCTTATCTCCCTGCTCGAAACCCGGTGGCTGCTCCACATACACTTCTTCCTTCAATTCACCATTGAGAAACGCGCTCTTGACATCCATCTGATAGACTTTGAATTTCTTGGCCGCTGCATAGGCTACAAATAGTCTGATCACTTCAAGCCGTGCCACTGGAGCGAAGGTCTCATCGAAATCGATTCCTTCCTCTTGGTAGTAACCTTTTGCAACGAGACGCGCCTTGTTCCTCACAACGTTGTGGTCCTCGTCCGTCTTATTCTTGAACACCCACTTGGTGCCAATAACATGCAGAAATTTGGGACGATCCACGAGGTACCATACGTCGTTCCTGGTGAACTGATTCAGCTCTTCTTGCATGGCGATCACCCAATTGGAATCAGCTAGGGCTTCCTCCACGCATGACGGCTCAATATTAAGAGAAAGCAACTGAACATGGCACTTTCTACAAACACTTAACTTCTGGTCACTACAACCTTGGATGGATAATGATTTGACTCGGTGAGTGATCCTTGAGCCATGCACGCTTGGATCCGCCAGCTTCGTCTTCATCTTCTTCCTGGTCACTCGCTTCACCTTTTGAAGCAACTGGATTGGGTGCTTGGCCTGCACTCGCTTCAGGAATCTTGGGGGCAGCTTCATCTTTTCCTTGGACAATCTGCTCGCTTCAGTCCTTGACTTCTTCATCATCCTCAAGCATGTCCCAAGTTAATGAATTGATGGGTTCCTCGCTTGTCTTTCCTTCCTTAGATTGAACCTGTTCCTGTGGAAGACTCAAAGAAGATTCATCAAATACGACATGGGGTGATTCTTCCACAATTAGGGTTTTACAATTGAACACCCTGTAAGCTTTGCTTGATGTAGAATATCCTATGAATATTCCTTCATCAGCTTTGCTTTCAAAGGCTTTCAATTGTGACTTCCCATTATCATCAATAAAGACCCTACAACCAAAAATATGAAAATAAGATATGTTAGGAATTCTCCCTGTCCATATTTCATGTGGTGTCTTGTCGTGCCGCTTGCAGAGAAGCGTCCGGTTCTGTGTGTAGCATGCTGTATTGGCAGCTTCAGCCCAATACTTCATCGGAAGCTTCGAGTCTGCAATCATGGTTCGAACAGCTTCTTTGATGATCCGATTTCTTCTTTCAGCAACTCCGTTCTGCTGAAAAGGTGCCAGCCTGCGTGTTGGTCCCGGTTTGTTATAGGAAAAATACGTAGAGGGGGAGGGGGGGGTAAATACGTATTTTGAAGTTTTTCAACTTCAAATCCTTAACTTAGAGTATGAAGTAAAGTGCTCTATTGAAATACTAAGACCTAGTCGAAAGCTAGATCTGAAGTAATCACGATTCTCTTGACCTAAGCTTAGAGCTTGATCAAGAGTGAGACTTTACTCTTTGTGCGGAATTCGGTGAGCTAAATCTTTCCTAAGTATTTAAAATTTCCAAGTTATGTTTGTTTAGATGCACATGCAATGAATAATCAAACAAGGAAAAATAAAGAGTTTAGGGTTAGAGAGATACGACACGAGATTTATAGTGGTTCGGAGATGAAACTCCTACGTCCACTTTGTTGCACAAGGCAACCGTTCTCTTCACTCAAGAACTTGAAGATTACGGGCTCTTCAAAAGCCTGGTCGAGATCGAGCTTCACTCGCTTGGATCTGACAGACGCTGGGTGATTCCGGGTTCACACCAAAAACCTAAACTGGACAGGAAGATTCACTCGCTTCAGTCCGACGACAGGGAGATTGCGGGCTCTCCTTACAGCCTAGCTTCGATCGAGATTTACACAAACGATGTAAGTGCAAGCTTGGATCTAGACTCTACGATCGAGGCTTCTACAATCGATGAAAGTAGGGCCTTGGATCGAAACAACCTAACGACGTCAAACACAAAAACCTAACGAACAGAACTTGGGTTAGGGTTTTTGGTTTACAACGACACACTATGAAGAACTCTTTACAGTAGATGCAAAGATGGCTAGAGTTCTTCTTCTAAGCTTGGATATGGAATAGGCTTAGACTCTAAGTGTGAAGGCTGTGAAGACGAGTCCCGATGAGACTGGAACTCGGAGAACACTTGGAAACAAAGACTCGAAGTTTGCTCTAAGGCTGGGAGTGTTTGTTTGCAGTAGGCGCTCGAATGCTCAGGAAGTGTTCTACTTCTCTTCGTCTTCATCCTTCACTATTTATAGGCGGAGGGATGCCGAGATCAGTTGTTTGGTTGGTGGCTTTGTCCCTCCTCCTCTCGACAGTACTTGCACAGGCTGGCTGCTTTTCAGACGCGCAGTTTTGGCTCTTTGCAGAAATTGGCTAAGTTCCAATCTTAACAGTAACTGGAGCGAGCCAGTACTGTTGCGGCGCCCTTGTCGGCCTGGCAGTCAACTCCACTGCTCCTCTCCTTGATCGACACATGGAGATACGCAATTAATTGCATTGATCTCCTCTTGACTAGAGTTTGAACTCGACGTTGAAATTGGAGTGGGAATTGTGATGTCGCTTTCTGTTAGGTAGGGACTCGCTTCGCTTTAGAATAGTAGCGTCCGCTTCAATTGAGTCTCTTCAGGGTAATAGTGTAGCGGGAGATCTCGTAATTAATGCGACGATCTTCAGTTTGACTGGAGTTCAAAATCGGAGCGGGAATTGGGCTGTCGCTATCTGGTAGGTAGTGGCTCGCTTTGCTTTGAAGTTGTAGCGTCTGTTTTGATCGAGTCGCTTCGGGTCATACTTGAAGCCTCTACTTTGGAAAATAATGTTCCGAGTAATGCTTAAGTAGATTTTGACTCGCTTTGACTTTCGCTGTAGCGCTCGCTTCGCTTCGCTTTGGTGGACTCGCTTTGATTCCATTGTAGCGCTCGCTACGCTTCACTATACTTCGGCACGCTTCACTTTCGCTCGCTAGACTCGCTTCGCTTGGAAAACACACTCCAGCAAGTGGCCTTCACTTGAATTTTCTGGGGTCTAAATTCTAAGCAAAATAAAGCCATCCTAACAGAGTAGGCTTAGAAAAATTTCTAATCCTATTATCTACATAAAAAATGGGTCACTTGGGAACAGAACGCTTGGGGGTTTTGGGATCAAATCAAAACAATAAAATGTCCCTTATAGGTTCCCCCATAACAAGTTTGTTCTTAACAATTCCCAACACTGCGCATGTACTGTCGAGAGGAGGAGGGACAACGCCACCTACCAAGCAAAGGATCTCGGCGGCCAAACCTCCGCCTATAAATAGTGAAGGATGAAGACGAAGAGAAGTAGAACACTACTTGAGCACTGAGCGCCTACTGCAAACAAACACTCCCAGCTTTTTAGCAATTCATCGAGTCTTTGTTTCCAAGTGTTCTCCGAGTTCCAGCCTCATCGGAACTCGTCTTCGCAACCTTCACACTGAGATTTCTAAGCCCATTCCATATCCAAGCTTAGAAGAAGAGTTCTACCCATCTTTGCATTCATTGTAAAGAACTCTTCATTAGTGTGTCTCTGTCGAAACAGAAAACCCTAATCCTAAAAGTTCAGTTTAGGTTTTGTGTGTTCGTCGTTAGGTTGTGTTCGATCCAAGGCTCTACCTTCATCGATAGTAGAAGCCTCGATCATAGAGTCTAGATCCAAGCTTACACTTTCATTAAGTGAAGCTCGATCGAAACTAGGTTGTAATGAGAACCCGTAATCTCCCTGTCATCGGACTGAAGCGAGTGAAGCTTCCAGTCTAGGTTAGGTTTTTGGTGTGAACCCGGAATCACCCAGTGTTCGTCAGATCCAAGCAAGTGAAACTCGATCTCGACATAGGTTTTTGAAGAACCCGTAATCTTCAAGTTCTTGAGTGAAGAGAACGAGTTGCTTAGTGCAACAAAGTGGACGTAGGGTTTCATCTCCGAACCACTATAAATCCTTGTGTCGTATCTCTAACCCTAATCTCTCTATTTACTTGCTGTTTGATTATTCATTGCACTAGCATCTAAACAAACACAAACTGAGATTTCAAATACTTAGGAAATATTTAGCTCACCGAAATTCCGCATATAGAGTAAAGTCTCACTTTTGATCAAGCTTTAAGCTTAGGTCAAGAGATTTGCTAACACTGTAGATCTAGCTCTCAGCTAGGTCTTAGTGACTGAAGCAAGCACTTTACTTAATACTCTGAGTTTGAGGAAAAGAAGTTGAAAAACTTCAAAACACGTATTCACCCCCCCCCCCCCTCCTACGTGTTTTTCCTCTTACAAACCGGGACCAACAAGTGGTATCAGAGCAGCGGTTCATTCGAGCCTCTGCTTTGCATACCTGAAGCGAGTCCCCTCTCGCTTCACGTTGTCTCACTGAACCGGATCCAATTTTCCTAGGTGCATAAAACCCTCACCCACGCATGCTGCATTACTACTGATAGTTTGCTATGTCTACATTCAGTGCATCGAATCTTCCACAGTTCTCTATCGAAGGATACGAGACATGGAGCTTTCGAGTCGAGTGCTTCCTCTGCTCCATCCATGACCGGATGTGGGAAGTTATCGAGGAAGGACCGATCGAGCTTAAGAAAGCTATCTCTGTAGATGTTCCTGCTGCTGAAGGCCGTCCTGCTCACGTCAGACAGACCTATGTCGAGAAGGACAAGGACAAATACACTCCTAACGACTTCAAGATCGCCAACCTTGACAAAATCGCACGCCATACGATGCAGAGCACCATCTCAGACGCCTATCTACCAAGGATTAGGAAGTGTGCAACGACGAAAGAAATGTGGGAAACCCTAGCTCTCATTTCTCAAGGCACAGACAAAATCAAAGAGAACAAGCTTGCCGTACAGATGCGGGAGTTTGAAGGCCTTATAATGAAGTCAGGAGAGTCCATCGATGCCTTCAAGCTGAGAGTCACCAACATCATAGCTACTCTCAACTCACTTGGGAAGGAACTCACAGACAAGGAGGTGAATCTCAAAATCGTTCGAGCTCTCACCCGAAAGTGGCAGACCATGAAGGAGTTGTACCTTGCTATGAAGGACTTGTCAAAGCTCACACCGGAGATCCTGTTTTCCAAACTCAAGGCTCACGAGTTCGACCTGAACAGAATGAGTCTTGATGACGAAGACGAAGCTCCCCCTTCATCAAAAGGTGTCGCTTTCAAAGCTGCCGAAGCTCCAAGTGACCAGACACTCGCTAAGATGTCAAGAGAAGAGCTGGAAGAACATGTTGCGTTCTTATCAAAGAATTTCAACAAGATGAACTCACGTGTGGGCAAATATAAGAGATTCTACAAGCAGTACAAGGGAAGGAGCACTGATGCTCGTGAAGGCAAAGGAAAGAGAGAAGAGACGTCTAAACCGATCTCAAGGGACATGATGGAAGTGGAGTGCTACCACTGCCACAAGATGGGCCACTACAAATCTGACTGCTCAAAGTTGAGTGCAAAGGAGCGAGAAGAACTGAAGGCAAAGAGAGATGCTCCCAGGCGAGCGCTTGTAGCAAGCGAGCAGCCAGTCGCTTCAAATGAAGAAATCGCAAGCGACTCGGATGCATTCACTGATCCCAACTCCAGTGAAGGAGAAGATCTGGGATTGATGGCGCTCACCGACGATGAGACTGGAGAGGTATTCTTCTATCCTTCATCTAGTTCAATTACACTCGCACACACTCACCAAGAGGAAGTTAATTCCTCGACATGGAGTGAGTTGCTTGACAAACACCTCAAACTGTCAAGTGACCACAAAATGTTGAAACAAGCTATGTCTCAAAGCAAGAAGGAGAACCGAAAGCTAGCCACTGAGCTTGACCCAGTCAAACTTAATTTAAGGGCTATGACTAGTAAGTTTGAGGATCTCTTCGCTAGACATCAAAGCTTGGAAGGAAGGTATGAAACCCAATCCAATCTAGTGGCCAATTTAAACAAAGCCTCATATGCAAGGCAGGCACTAGAGAGCTCACTTCTACCTCTTGGTAGAAAGGGAGGACTTGGATATGAGGGTGGACCTTCCAAGCCTACGGTCTTTGTTGGTACGTCTAACACAATACCATCAGTTACTTTGGATGTGCCCACTGCCTCCAAAGTGACCACCAACAAGGACAAAGGCAAAGTGGTTGAGAACCCTGAGAAGAAGCCAATGAAGATGTCTATATCTTCAAGGGTAGAATCTAAGAGTAAGCAAAGTTCAACAATCCCTAGCACTCACAATGCTAAATCTTACCAATCAAAGGGTAAAGGGAAAACTGTTGAAGCTTCTAAGTCTCAAACCAAGACACGAGAGACAAATGATCTCCCTTTCAAGAAAAGGAGTAATGTCTATGTGTCACATGAGCCGGATTGGAGATGGTCCAACCGTACTCATGTTGAGGGGGAAGTATTCGAAGTACCATTCAGGTCGCTTCAAACTTCCGATGTTACTCAAGCGAGTCGGGGTCAAAACCCTAGTTTGACCGCTTCGAGGAACCAAGCGAGCCGCTTCGAAAAACAGTAAACCATAAATCAGTCTCTAAGCCAGTAGCTAATCCGAAGTGAGTCGCTTCAGGATATAAGCCAAAGGGTAAGAGCATAGGTGTGTCTCAAGCGAGCCGCTACCCTCAATGCACACACTGTTGCACATGTGAAGCTGCATCTAAGCAGAAGTCACAATTTCAAAAGGTCAAGAAACCCAAACCACAAGCTAACTTTCAGAAGAAAGTGAAGCAAGTGTGGGTACCAAAAGGGACTAACCTGCAAGGACCCATGGGTACCAAAACTTGTCGAATTGCAGGTGAGCGCCATGGACCCCATGCCAAACAAAGGTCAACCTATTTGGTACTTGGACAGCGGATGTTCAAGACATATGACTGGCATGAAGGCTCTACTACAAGATTATATAGAGTAGAAGGGTCCACATGTAACGTTTGGTGATAACTCTCGAGGAAGCACCAAGGCTACGACACACTGAGGATAGGAAAACTCACAATTGAAGAGGTTTCCTACGTGGAAGGACTGAAGCACAACTTGTTATCCATCTCACAGTTCTGTGATAAGGGATACAAGGTGGAGTTCATCTCCAACAAGTGCATTATAAAGAACAAGCAGACGTCCCAAATTGCACTCACTGGAATTAGAAAAAAGGAATGTCTATATTGCGCAATGGGACAACTGCAAAGTGGAGACGTGCTTGGTTGCTAGGAGTGCTACAGAAATCGAATGGCTATGGCACAGACGTATGAATCATCTCAACTTCAAAACGATCAACCGCATAGCTCGGAAAGGTTTGGTGCATGGCATACCTAATGAGGTCTTTGTCAAAGATCATCCATGCTCACCATGCCAACGAGGGAAGGAGACGAAGAAGCACTTTGCCAGTCTTGAAGAAGCTTCATCCAAGCGAGTGCTCGAGCTGCTTCATATGGATCTGTTTGGACCAGTCACTCCAGTCAGTGTGAATGGAAGAAAATACACTCTAATTGTAGTCGACGACTTCTCTCGCTACACTTGGGTTGTATTTCTCTTTAGCAAGAAGGAGACACTGTCCAAGCTACCTCAATTGCTCAAGCGACTTGCAGTGGAGAAGATTCAAGCTATCGCCACCATCCGCTCCGACAAAGGCACTGAGTTTCTAAACTCAACCATCGAAGCATACTGCACGGAGCATGGTGCATGATGGGAAATAGCACGTAAAGGATAGTGAGAATGCTGCCTTGCGGCGGCTCTGTCTCGAGGGTGGAATAGCACACCAGACGTCCTTAGCACGTACGCCTCAACAAAACAGAGTTGCAGAAAGAAGGAACAGAATCATCAAAGAAGCCGTTCGAACCATGATTGCTGACTCAAAGCTTCCGATGAAGTATTGGGCTGAAGCTGCCAATACAGCATGCTACACGCAGAATCGGACGCCTCTCAATAAACGGCACGACAAGACACCATATGAAATATGGACAGGGAGAATTCCTAACATATCTTATTTCCATATTTTTGGTTGTAGGGTCTTCATCCATAATAATGGGAAAGCACAATTAAAAGCCTTTGAAAGCAAAGCTGATGAGGGAATATTCTTAGGATATTCTACATCAAGCAAAGCTTACAGGGTATTCAATTGTAAAACCCTAATTGTGGAAGAATCACCCCATGTCGTATTTGATGAATCTTCTTTAAGTTTTCCACAGGAACAGGTTAAAGCGAATGAAGAAAAATCAAGCGAGGAACCCATCAACTCACTAACTTGGGACATGCTTGAAGATGATGAAGAAATCAAGGATTTAAGTGAGCAGATTGTCCAATAGAAGGTTGAAGCTGCCCCCAAGACTCCTGAAGCGAGTGCAGGCCAAGCACCCATCCCGGTCGCTTCAGATGATGAGCCAAGCGACCAGAATGAAGATGAAGATGAAGCTGGTGGATCCAAGCGCGCGTGGCTCAAAGATCATTCACCAAGCCAAATTATTGGAGATCCATCCAAAGGTGTGGTAACCAGAAGCCAAGTATTTGGAGAAAGTGCTATGTTTAGTTGCTTTCTCTCAAATATTGAGCCAGCATGCGTGGAGGAAGCCCTAGCAGATTCAATTGGGTGATTGCCATGCAAGAAAAGCTGAACCAGTTCACCAGGAATGACGTATGGTAAATCGTAGATCGTCCCAAATTTCAGCATGTGATTGGCACCAAGTGGGTGTTCAAGAACAAGACGGACGAGGATCACAATGTCATGAGAAACAAGGCTCGACTCATTGCCAAAGGGTACTGCCAAGAGGAAGGAATCGACTTTGATGAGACCTTCGCCCCAGTGGCACGGCTTGAAGCGATCAGATTATTTCTTGCCTATGCAGCGGCTAAGAAATTCAAAGTTTATCAAATGGATGTCAAGAGCGCGTTTCTCAATGGCGAACTGAAGGAAGAAGTGTATGTGGAGCAGCCACCGGGTTTCGAGCAGGGAGATAAGGTGTATCGATTGAAGAAGGCCCTGTATGGACTGAAGCAGGCGCCTAGAGCATGGTATGATACCCTATCTCAGTTCCTAGTGGATAATGGATTCCACAAAGGAAAGATAGATCGGACTCTCTTCACCATCAATTATGGAGAAGACATGCTATGGGTCCAAATCTACGTGGACGACATCATATTTGGGTCACCAAACCAGTCGCTTAGCGAAAAGTTTGGAGAGTTGATGAAGACCAAATATGAGATGTCTATGATTGGTTTGATGAGTTGCTTCTTAGGTCTTCAAGTGAAGCAACAGGATGATGGAATCTTTATCAGTCAAGCCAAGTACACTCGAGATACGCTTACCAAGTTCGGTGTTCAATATGCTAAAGCTGTGAAGATTCCTATGAACACCAACTGGAAGATGGAGCCACACCTAGAAGGGAAGTCTGTGGATGCTACAGATTACCGTGCTTTGATCGGATCCCTTCTATATCTCACTGCAAGCAGGCCGGATATTGCATTTGCAGTCGGAGTCTGCGCTCGCTTCCAAAGCAATCCCAAGCACAGCCATCTTGAAGCTGCCAAGAGAATTCCTCGTTATTTGAAGGGCACTGTCAACATGGGGCTGTGGTATCCTGCTGAAGATAATCTAGAGCTCACGGGATACTCCGATGCTGACTATGGAGGTTGCCGAATTGATAGGAAATCAACGTATGGCACTTGTCAGTTCTTGGGAAGCAAGCTTGTCTCTAGGTTTTCAAAGAAACAAACAAGTGAAGCTACTTCAACGACTGAAGCTGAATATATGGCTGCTGGAAGCTGCTGTTCTCAAATTCTATGGCTTCGTCAGCAGTTGAAGGCTTACAGAGTTGAAGCGAATGAAATTCCAATCTTCTGCGACAACAACAGTGCAATTTGTATTTCGCAGAATCCAGTGCTACATACCAGATGCAAGCACGTGGAGATCCGACATCACTTCATTCGTGATCATGTCGAAAAGAAAGATATTAAGCTTGAGAAAATCCATACCGATCTCCAACGAGCAGATATTCTCACCAAGCCTCTAGCTGAGTCTCGTTTCAATCAACTATGCATGGAATTAGGGTTACTAGACCCTGGTGAAGAATGCTAGGATCCAGGATGCACAAAGGAGTGGATGCTTGCCTTTTAGCATCACTCGCTTTGGATCTTCACCAACTCAAGCGAGTCACTTCAAAATTCTACTCACTTGAAAAAGGAGAAATAAGGTGGAGATAGGTGGAGTATTGGAAGATGTTCCCTACCAGCTTATAGGAATTGTTAAGCCTTTGTGTTGGTCTCGGTTTGTAAGAGGAAAAACACGTAGAGGGGGGGGGGGGGGGTGAATACGTGTTTTGAAGTTTTTCAACTTCAAATTCCTCGAACTCAGAGTATAAAGTAAAGTGCTCGTCTGAACAACTAAGACCTAGCCGAGAGCTAGATCTAGAGTTTTCACAAATCTCTTGACCTAAGCTTAGAGCTTGATCAAGAGTGAGACTTTACTCTAGATGCGGAATTTGGTGAGCTAAATCTTTCCTAAGTATTTAAAGTTCCAAGTTGTGTTTGTTTAGATGCAAGTGCAATGAATAATCAAACAAAGGAAATAAAGAGTTTAGGGTTTAGAGAGATACGACAAGGAGATTTATAGTGGTTCGGAGATGAAACTCCTAAGTCCACTTTGTTGCACGAAGCAACTGTTCTCTTCACTCAAGAACTTGAAGGTTATGGGTCCTTCAAAAACCTAGTCGAGATCGAGCTTCACTCGCTTGGATCTGACGACAGACGCAGTGATTGCGGGTTCACTACTAAAACCTAACTGGACTGGAAGCTTCACTCGCTTCAGTCCGACGACAGGGAGATTGCGGGCTCTCCTTACAGCCTAGCTTCGATCGAGCTTCACTTAATGAAAGTGTAAGCTTGGATCTAGACTCTATGATTGAGGCTTCTACTATCGATGAAAGTAGAGCCTTGGATCGGAACAACCTAACGACGAACACAAAAACCTAACGGACAGAACTTAGGGTTAGGGTTTTTGGTTTCTGGCGAACACACTAGTGAAGAACTCTTTACAACAAGTGCAAAGATGGCTAGATTTCTTCTTCTATGCTGAGATATGGAATGGGCTTAGAATTCTAGGTGTGAAGGTTGTGAAGACGAATTCCGATGAAACTGGAGTTCGGAGAACACTTGAAAACAAAGACTCGATGAATGCTAGAAAGCTGGGAGTGTTTGTTTGCAGTAGGCGCTCGAATGCTCAAGTAGTGTTCTGCTTCTTCACGTCTTCAACCTTCACTATTTATAGGTGGAGGTTCGGCCGAGATCCGTTGCTTGGTAGGTGGCCTTGTCCCTCCTCCTCTCGACAGTACTTGCGCAGGCTGGCACCTTTTCAGAAGCCCAGATTTGGCATTTTGCCAAATATGGCTAACTTACAAACCTAACAGTAACTGGAGCGAGCCAGTACTGTTGAGATGCCCTTGTCGGCCTGGCAGTCAACTCCGCTGCTCCTCTCCTCATTTGACACGTGGTGATCTCGCAATTAATGCGGCGATCTTCAGTTGACTGGAGTTTGAAATAGGAGCGGGAATTGGGCTGTCGCTTTCTGGTAGGTAGTGGCTCTCTTTGCTTTGAAGTTGTAGCGTCCGCTTTGAGTTGAGTCGCTTCAAGGTCATTCTGTAGCGAGTCGCTTGGGAGGTGAAGTTCCCGAGTGACTGCTTTAGAAAATGTTGACCCGTGTTGACTCGCTTTGGCTTTTTACTGTAGCGCTCGCTTCACTTCGCTTTGGTGGACTCGCTTCGATTCCACTGTAGCGCTCGCTTCGCTTCGCTATTCTTCGGCACGCTTCACTTCGGCTCGCTAGACTCGCTTCGCTTGAAAAACACACTCAAGTGAGTGGCCTTCACTTGGGATTTCTGCAGTCTAAAAACCTAAGCAAAATTTGAGCCATCCTAACAGTATAGGCTAAAAAAAAATTAACCTATTATCTACATCAAAATGGGTCGCATGGGAATAGGACACTTGGGGGTTTTGGGATCAATTCAAAACAATACTTCATTTCTTAAAATGTCCCTTATTGGTTCCCCCTTAACATGTTTGTCCTTAACAATTCCCAACAATTTCCCCCTTTTTGATGATGCCAAAACCCAATGATTTTAGGCTAAAAGAAATAGCCTGCCTAACCGTGGAAGGAACTTCAAGCGACTGCTTCCTTTGCATGTTCGTTTGAAAATTTTCTTTTAAGTTCCTTTCTCTTTTTTTTTTCGGTTAAACTTTTTGAGTTTTGTAGCAAAAGGATAAATCATTCACAAAGCTTGTAAATGACACAAGTTGACAGAAATTAAAGATGAGATATATGAACACAGTTCACAAAATATAGAGACTTGGAATTCAAAGATTTCCTCCAGCCTCGTCCTTGTCTTCCTTTTCCTCCTTTTTCTCTTTCTTCTCTTCTTCAATGACATATGCAGAGAGAACTTCACATCCAAAGTTCCGACATTGTATATGCTCGGTCTTCTCCAGCTATACTCCAGTTTAAAGGCTTCATCCACTTCTTCGTTGATAATTCTGCAATCAGGAACACCTGTGCCGGGCTGGAATGGCATTGGAAAGTCCTTCACGGCAGGTACTTTGATAATTAGAGGTTTAGGCTCAGCAAGCTCTGCCAATGTGAAGATCTTCCGCCTCAACTTCTCGTTGTAGGCATAGAGAAAGTTATTGAGCGCATTTATCCTCGAGCACTCATCCTGTAGTGGCACTACTTCCCAGTAGTAGTAAGCTTTGATAAACTTCTCCTTGTAGAACAGCCACTGATCACGAAGATCTCTAGGAATGAAGTCCTCGATTTCTCGAGCATCTGGATGTTCATTCCTTCGCACAATAAGCTCCTCTTCTATCCTGCTCCACATTTCTTTCATGATCGCATTGAATTTTGCACTCAACTCAGTGCTCCACTTCGGAAGCTTCTCAATAAGTCGTTTGTGAATGTATCCTTGCTCTTCCTTGCGTGGGTAGCGACCAGAGTCAATCATTTCCTTCGTGGTAACATAGCAAGTGTCCATCCATGCTTGAGTTACACACGCCTCTGATTCTTCTGGCAAGAAGGGAATGAAAGCGCTTCGAGTGAGGGCGGACTGGATGAGTTTCACTTCATTGAAGTGTTCCTCAATCCGGCCGTCAATGATTTCAAGACGCTTGGCCTTGATCCTTCTCTCCTTCTCTTCCTCTCTTCTTCTCTCTTCCTTCTCCTCTCCATCTTACCAGCTCGTGAAGCGACCGACTATTTGATCTTTCGGCGCTTGGCCTCGGGATCATCCTCTCTCACTTCGGGTGCGGTCTGCTTCAATGTCTGTTTTGGTGCGGGGGGTGGAGGCATATCCTTCTTCTTCTCTGAGGCACTTGGAGGGATGACAGCTTGACTGGATGAAGTGGCTCCAGCAGTCGATGAAGTGAGTGCCAAAGTTGAAGCGGCCAAAGTTGAAGCGGGCACTTGGACTTCAGTAAGAGCTTTTAGAGCTTTCTGATCAAACTGTTTTTCCAAGTCGCGGGCGAGGGCCTCGTCAGCTACGATTTGTTGCTCCCTTTGTTCCCTGGTTAACAAAACAACAGGAGGGTGAGTAGCAATGGAAGAGCCAAGCAGCTTTCCCTCAACCGGCTTGCGGGGCTCTTCAGTGATTTTGTCCTTGCCCTTTCTCCTTGCAAGCTCAGCCCGAGCTTCATCATCCACCTCTTCTCCTCTTCAACTCCTCCTACTCCACTACTTCCTCCTTCGATCCTTTCCACTCCACTACTTCCGCCAACTCCTCCTTGTATCTCCAGATTTTCAGTACTTCTTTTCACAACACTTTCCCCCTTTTTGGCATCATCACTGCCGGGGGTTGAAGCGATCACCTTTCCAGTTAGAGATTGGCGTAGCTCCTCAAATTTGTTGAAAACGGTGTGGAGCATCTTCTCGGTCCGTGTTGCGAAGACATGTTCTTCGGACAGCACTATCTCCGCCGTTTTCATTGAGATTTCTTCAAGCAGGTACTCACACAGCTTCTCCCTCTCCTTGACAGAGGCCATCAACCTCTCGAGCGACTCGACGGATTTGAAGCGAGCGTCCAGCTCTGCTTCAATGTCTGCCCGGATTTTCTTTCGCTCTTCCTCGACAGTGTATTTGAGAAAGTCCTGGGAAGATTCAAGTTCTGCCTTTGCAGTGGCTATGGCACTCTCTTGGCTGTTGAGCGTCACACGAAGTTGAGCAGCTTCGACAATTTTGACCGCAAACTCACTGGCCTTCTTCTGAGCTTGGTCAATTTGAATGGCCAGTTCAGCTTGCTTCAGATCTGTGGCTCTAGCACTCTTCCTTCTGCTCTCGAGCTCTTTTTTCTCTATTTCACGCTCTAGTTTGAGAACTTTCAATTCCTGTTCTCGCGTGTCGAGGGCCTTCTTAGTTCTGGTCAGTTCGCTTCCCTTCATTACCAGATTTGCATCCTTCTTTTACACTTTTTCTTTCAGCATTTTCACCTCCTCTTCCAATTTCTTCATTTCTTCTCCAACTTTCACCAGTTTGGCATTGATTTCCCTCAAGCGACTCCTTTCCGCTTCAAGCGAGTGCTTGAGTTCAGTGATATTCTTTTCCTGGTCTCCCACCAGCTTTACCTTCTCCTCCAAAGCTTTCTCCTTCTCCTCCAACAGTTTCCCTTTTTCCTCCACTTTTCCCTCCAATTCTCCGCTTTTCTTGTCAAAATCTTCTCGAAGACTCTTGACCTCCAATACCTTCTTGTTCAACTCCTCATCCTTCTTGGAGATCCCACTTTGAAGATTTGAGATCTCCACTTCCTTCACTTCCACCTCCTCTGCATGATTTCTCATCAGGCGCTGCTCGTGGATGGTCGGCACTCGCTCAGGGACTGAAGCGTCTGGATAGGTACGCTTCACTTTGGCATCCAATTTGTCCCAAAAGCTGGTCCCATCTAGGAATGCGTGAAAACCATTCTCTCCAATGAAGTCCAGCAGCTGTGCCTCCATCCGAATAAGTTCTTCCTCTTTAAAGGCCTTTAGGAGGTTGAAGACCTTGTAATATTCAGTTCCGCGGTAGGTGATGTAGGTGAGAAAGTCGACGGTTTTGGTGAAAAACTCATCAGACATCGGCACAGAGGAGTAGCGAGTGGAGATTGTCTCTGCAGCCTGCTCTCTATCTTTGACATATCGTTCTAGAGCCTTCATTTCTGCAGAGACCGTGGGAATTTGGAATGTTGGAACAATATTTGTGCCGGTAGTTTGGGCGGTATCGGCTGTAGCTGCCGATGAGGAAGGGGATTTCGGTGATTTGGATGGTTTCAGTGGCTGGTTGCTGGGTTTGGGTTGGTTGGAATATGGTGAATGCAGCAGTAGGATCTGTGCTGAGAAGTGGGATTGGGGTTAGTTGGAAAGAAGAAGCTGATTCTTCTTCGTGTGGAGAGAGGGGGGGTTTTTGAGTTTGATGTTGGGCTGAAGATGAGGCTTGGGGTTCTGGTGGTGGTTGAATTTGGGTTTGGATCGGGGGTGTCTGTGTTTGAGGTGGGGGAGTTTGAATTTTGGTGGGTGATGGCTGGGGTTGGGTTACTTCGGTCTCCTCAAGCGGCTGCTCCTCAGCCTCGCTTGATTTGACCAGTGAAGCGACTCGCTTCAGTTTCTTCGCTCGCTTCGGCGTAGCTCGCTTCCCGGATGAAGCAGCTCGCTTGGTTTGGATCACATCAACTTGCCTTTCGGCAACTGGTGCAGCAGCGGGCACTTCAACATTATGAAGTCCCAGATCGATTGGGATTTTCTCTGACTTCCACAAGTCGTAGAAAACTGTGTTCTTCTTGTATTCGCTGGTGTCTGTCCATACTTTGTCAGGGAAGATTTTCTCCAGTGCGAAGGAGATCCTGGAGAAAAACTTCAACTTTCCTTTACGAAGGATTTTGTTATTGCTACCCTTCACAAACTTAAAATCCTGGGCAAGCTCATGGATCTGGTTGCAAAACCAGCCATGCCAGTTGAACTTCGTGCCTGTAAGGCTGTCGACAATGACGGTGGTGGCAAAGAGCTTGCTCTCGGAAAGCTGGCCCAAATTCCCGACGTAGCACGCGACGCACTTAGAAAAGAGCTCGCAGATGTGATTGAATGGGGCCTTAAGATCTGATCTTATGCTGGCTTCCTTGAAGTTGGGCTCTGCTCCTTGGATGGCAAATCGAGCGTATTCAACACCGGCCGATAACTCCAACTCCAAGAGTGATTTCGCTCCTACTTCCGGCAGGTTGAATTTTCCGGCGATTGCGCTCAAGCTTACCTCCACAGGCTCTCCGCTCCTCGGGTCGGAGAATTTTGATGAGGTTTCTCCTTCCCTGAGATTCAGTAGAATCTCGGCAACTGCTTTGCCCAAAATCCTTGTTGGCACAGAAGTGAAAATTTTCCACAAGCTGGCCGTGGTCACGGCCTTGTGGAAAAATCCTTCCTCATCGACAACTATTGGGTTGAGATGGGGCTCAACGTTGATGAAGTCGTCGATGTCGGTCAGAAATTCCTCCATCGTCTGAGCCTTTTGCTTCTTTCCCATGGTAGATTTTAGAGAGATTTGATCGGAGATTTAAGGACGAACAGGGGTTGAGACTCGTGAGTTGCAGTAGTTTGCAGATCTTACACGAGAATGGCAAATAAAGAGAGTTGTGAAAGGTTTTACAGTTCTGCAACGATGTCCTTATATAGAGTTAGGGTTCGGTTGATGTGGCAGGGGCAAGACAGTAATATCGCCGAGGATCCTGTTTGTATACGGCGGCCAACGGCGAAGTGATTGACGTGTCCGGCGTAATCACAGTAAAAAGTGAACCGTCAAGTTGACTTGGCGCTCCACGTGGCCTGCTGTGATTCGTCTCTTTATACGACATTAGATCCAACGGCTATAAATCAGGGACTGTTTAGATTCGATGGTTGGATCTTGTCCGTCTTTTCCCGCTTCGAATTCAAAGTGCATTGCACGCGCCCGTTATTTTCGGCTGTACATGAACCTGCATTTAATGCAAAGTAAAAAGTAAAATTTGCACTCGAGTGCAGACAGCTCATACTCGCTTCGTACCCGCTCGCTTGAGTTTGGCCGCTTGGATTTTACTCGCTTGAGAGGTACTCGCATGGAGTGACTGTTCTGCACTCGCTTGCGATGGCTAGCTTGGAGTGACGTAGCACTCACTTGGCCATCTGAAGCGACTGGAAAAAGAAATGAAATTTCTTTGACATTATTTAAAATGTTTCTGACTTACATACTTCGAGGATAAACAAGAATGTTTTCCTCTTTGTATTTGTGTCAGATTCATTCATATTTTCCACGTAGTAAGTGAAGGTTTCTAGCACACTTCACATTACTTGGTGTACTTGAATTGAAACACTTACCAGTCAATCTCACTTCGTAGGAGATTGATACCACTTATTGAAGTCACTTTGTGGATTTGACACCACTTGTTGAATCCACTTGATGGATCAGACTTCGAGCTTGGACTTCATGGCATTCATCTCTTCCATCTTCCTCTAAGAATTAAAGACTCCTCCATCGAAGGAATGAGGGGGAGAATGAATAATGTACACAAGCTTGCTACAACCCAGAGGGGAGCTTCACGTAAGTGTACTTATTCACGATGAATAGGAGATTAGTACAAGTCCTTATCTCAGGGCGGAATAGGACAGGATGACAATGAGAATGCTCTGACAAGACAATCTCGTATTTTACGCAAAGACATGTCACCAGTTATGCAACCTTTTCAAGTAAAAGGTAACTCTTCAAGCTTCCTCCTACGAACTACAGCATGAATTTGCAGTCGACTCGCTTGACCCAGACTAGGGTTAATTGAAGCGATGCAAAATTCAAGGTGGGGGAGGAATGGATAGACATCTGGCAGCTCAACTCAATGAAGAGTGAGTAAAGAATGAATATTTATCCACGATGAAGAAGATGAGAGGACTTGCTCCTCTTAAGTGGAAAGATGGGAAGAGGACGCAAGGTCTAGGTGCCAGCCCTGCCTAAGCTTTCACCATTTTTACGTGGGAAGGCCCGATACAAGACCCCACAACTGTTACTAGAAACGGCACTTGCGAGTGTTTATACCCACTCGCTAGGAATCCTAGGCTAGGTAGCAGCTTTCCTTGCTCGCTTTGGAAGTAGCTTGCTCCGAGAGCAAACAATAGTTCCCCCTTAACCAATGGCTTAACAATTCCTGTAAGCGGGTAGGGAACGTCTTCCAACACTCCACCTTTCTCCACCTTATTTCTCCTTCTTCAAGCGAGTGGAATCTTGAAGTGACTCGCTTGAGTTGGTGAAGATCCGAAGCGAGTGACGCTCAAAGGACAAGCGACCACTCCTGGATCTAGTACTCTTCACCAGGGTCTAGCAACCCTAATTCCATGCATAGCTGATTGAAACGAGACTCAGCTAGAGGCTTGGTGAGGATATCTGCTCGCTGGAGATCGGTATGGATTTTCTCGAGCTTGATATCCTTCTTCTCGACATGATCACGAATGAAGTGATGTCGGATTTCCACGTGCTTGCATCTGGTGTGAAGCACTGGATTCTGCGAGATGCATATCGCACAGTTGTTGTCGCAGAATATTGGGATCTCATTAGCTTCAACTCTGTAGTCCTTCAACTGCTGACGAAGCCATAGAATTTGAGAACAGCAGCTTCCAGCGGCCATATATTTGGCTTCCGTTGTTGAAGTAGCTACACTAGTTTGCTTCTTCGAGAACCATGAGATCAGCTTGCTTCCCAAGAACTGACACGTGCCCGACGTTGATTTCCTATCAACACGACATCCTCCATAGTCAGCATCGGAATATCCAGTGAGCTCAAAATTATCTTCAGCTGGATACCACAGCCCCATATTGACAGTTCCCTTCAAATATCGAAGAATTCTTTTGGCAGCATCTAGATGGCTGTGCTTGGGATTGCTTTGGAAGCGAGCACATACTCCAACTGCAAAAGCTATATCTGGCCTGCTTGCAGTGAGATATAGAAGGGATCCGATTAAGGATCGGTAGTCTGTAGCATCCACAGACTTCCCATCTAGGTCTGGCTCCATCTTCCAGTTCGTGTTCATTGGAATCTTCACAGCTTTGGCATGCTGAACACCGAACTTGGCAAGCATATCTCGAGTGTACTTGGCTTGATTGATGAAGATTCCATCATTCTGCTGCTTCACTTGAAGACCTAGAAAGTAGCTCATCAAGCCAATCATGGACATCTCATATTTGGTCTTCATAAGCTCTCCAAACTTCTCGCTAAGCGACTGGATTGGTGACCCAAATATGATGTCGTCTACATAGATCTGGACCCCTAGCATGTCTTCTCCATGATTGATGGTGAAGAGAGTCCGATCTATCTTTCCTTTGTGGAATCCATTATCCACTAGGAATTGGGATAGGGTATCATACCAAGCTCTGGGAGCTTGCTTCAACCAGTATAGGGCTTTGTTCAATCGATAAACCTTATCTCCCTGCTCGAAACCCGGTGGCTGCTCCACATATACTTCTTCCTTCAATTCACCATTGAGAAACGCGCTCTTGACATCCATCTGATAAACTTTGAATTTATTGGCCGCTGCATAGGCTAGAAATAACCTGATCGCTTCGAGCCTAGCCACTGGAGCGAAGGTCTCATCAAAGTCGATTCCTTCCTCTTGGCAGTAGCCCTTAGCGACGAGCCGCGCCTTGTTCCTCACAACGTTGTGGTCCTCGTCCGTCTTGTTTTTGAACACCCACTTGGTGCCAATAACATGCTGGAATTTGGGACGATCCACGAGGTACCATACGTCATTCCTGGTGAACTGATTCAGCTCATCTTGTATGGCGATCACCCAATTGGAATCAGCTAGGGCTTCCTCCACGCTTGATGGCTCAATGTTTGAGAGAAAGCAACTGAACATGGCACTTTCTCCAAACACTTGACTTCTGGTTACTACACCCTTGGATGGATCTCCGATGATCTGCCTTGGTGAGTTATCCTTGAGCCACGCTCGCTTGGATCCACTAGCTTCATCTTCATCTTCTTCCTGGTCGCTTGCTTCTCCTTCTAAAGCGACTGGAATGGGTGCTTGGCCAGCACTCGCTTCAGGAATCTTGGGGGCAGCTTCAACTTTTCCTTGGACAATCTACTCACTTGAATCCTTGATTTCCTCATCATCTTCAAGCATGTCCCAAGTCAGTGAGTTGATGGGTTCCTCGCTTGACTTTCCTTCTTTTGATTGAACTTGTTCCTGTGGAAGACTCAAAGAAGATTCATCAAATATGACATGGGGTGATTCCTCCACAATTAGGGTTTTATAATTGAATACCCTGTAAGCTTTGCTTGATGTAGAATATCCTAAGAATATTCCTTCATCAGCTTTGCTTTCAAAGGCTTTCAATTGTGACTTCCCATTATCATGGATGAAGACCCTACAACCAAAAATATGGAAATAAGATATGTTAGGAATTCTCCCTGTCCATATTTCATATGGTGTCTTGTCATGCCGTTTATTGAGAAGCGTCCGATTCTGCGTGTAGCATGATGTATTGGCAGCTTCAGCCCAATATTTCATCGGAAGCTTCGAGTCAGCAATCATGGTTCGAACGGCTTCTTTGATGATTTTGTTCCTTCTTTCATCAACTCCGTTTTGCTGAGGTGTGCGTGCTGCGGATGTATGATGTGCAATACCATGCTCCGTGCAGTAAGCTTCAATGGTAGAGTTTAGAAACTCAGTGCCTTTGTCGGAGCGGATGGTGGCAATCGCTTGGTTCTTCTCCACAACTAGTCGCTTGAGCAGTTTTGGAAGCTTGGCCAGTGTCTCCTTCTTGCTAAAGAGAAATACGACCCAAGTGTAGCGAGAGAAGTCGTCGACTACAACTAGAGTGTATTTTCTTCCATTCACACTCACTGGAGTGACTGGTCCAACAAATCCATGTGAAGCAGCTCGAGCACTAGCTTGGATGAAGCTTCTTAAAGACTGGCGAAGTGCTTCTTCGTCTGCTTCCCTCGTTGGCATGGTGAGCATGGATGATCTTTGACAAAGACTTCATTTGTTATGCCATGCACCAAACCTTTACGAGCTATGCGATTGATAGTCTTGAAGTTGAGATGGTTCAAGCGTCGGTGCCATAGCCATCCCATTTCTGTAGCACTCCTTGCGACTAAGCACGTATCTTCCTTGCAGCTTTCCATTGTGCTATGTAGACATTCCTTTGTCTAATTCCAGTGAGCACAATCTGGGAGGAGAGTTTGTTCTTCACAATGCACTTGTTGGAGATAAACTCCACCTTGTATCCCTTGTCACATAATTGTGACCGCCAGGCCGACAAGGATGCTGCAACAGTATTGGGTGTTCCAGTTGCTGTTAAAATTGGCTCTTAGCCATTTTCAGAAAAGAGACAAATCGACACGTCAGAAAAGCTGCTGGCCAGGGCGAAAATTGTTGAGAGGAGGAGGGACAAATCCACCAACCATCAAACGGCTCTTGCCCATCCCTCCGTCTATAAATAGTTAAGGTCGAAGATGGAGAAGAGTAGAACACTACTTGAGCAAACAACGCCTACTGCAAACAAACACTCACCACCTTCGAGCAAATCTTCGAGTCTTTGTTTAAGTGTTCTCCGAGCTTCAGTTTCATCGAAGCTCGTCTTCACAACCTTCACACTCCATATATCTAAGCCTACTTCATAAATCCGAGCTTAGAGAAGAACTCTACCCATCTTTGTATTCATTGTAAAGAGTTCTTCATTTAGAGTGTCGTCAAAACCAAAAACCCTAACCCTAGTTCTGTCTAGTTAGGTTTTTGTGTTCGTCGAAAGGTTGTTATGTTGTAAGATCCAAGACTTTACTTTCATCGATAGTAGAAGCTCGATTGTGTGAAGCTCGATCTTAGCTAGGTTTGTGTGGAAACCCGAAATCTCCCAGTTGTTATGTCGGATCCAAGCGAGTGAAGCTCGATCCAGTCTTGGTTTTTGAGGAACCCGTAATCCTCAAGATTCTTGAGTGAAGAGAATCTGTTGCTGCGTGCAACAAAGTGGACGTAGGTGTTTTATCACTGAACCACTATAAACCTTGGTGTCGTATCTCTTTACCCTAAGCTTTCCACTGTTTATTGCTTTGATTAATCATATTGCACAAACATCGTAAACAAACCTAAAATGAAGTTTTATATACTTAGGAAAGAATAGCTCACTAAAATCCGCATTGCAAGTAAGCCTCACTTTAGATCAAGCATTCACTTAGGTCTAGAAGTAAAGCTTCCACTGTAGATTTAGCTTGAAGCTAGGTCTTAAGTAATTGAAGCGAGCGCTTTACCTGTTACTCTGAGATAAGGGCAAAAGAAGTTGAAAAACTTCTACACACGTATTCATCCCCCCCCCCCCCCCCTCTACGTGTGTATCCCCTATCAAACCGGGACCAACAAGTGGTATCAGAGCAGGGGTTTTTTCGAGCCACTGCTTTGCATACCTGAAGCGAGTCCCCTCTCGCTTCACGTTGTCTCACTGAACCGATCCGTTTTTCCTAAGTGCATAAAAACCCTCACTCACGCATATTGCATTGCTACTGACGGTTCATCATGTCTACGTATAGTGCATCGAATCTTCCGCAGTTCTCCATTGAAGGCTATGAGACATGGAGTTTCCGTGTCGAAAGTTTTCTATGCTCCATCCACGACAGAATGTGGGAAGTCATAGAAGAAGGGCCGATCAAGATCAAGAAGGCCATCTCAGTGAACATTCCAGCTGCAGAAGGCTGAGAAGCTCATGTCAGACAAGACTACGTGGATAAGGCGAAAGAAGACTACTCTTCTAATGATTTCAAGATCGCCAACTTAGATTGCATAGCACGCCATACAATGCAGAGCACTGTATCAGACGCTTATCTCCCCAGGATTAGGAAGTGCACAACTGCGAAGGAGATGTGGGAAACCCTAGTCCTAATCTCCCAAGGTACTGACAAAATCAAGGAGAATAAGCTTGCGGTGCTGATGAGAGAGTTCGAGAGCCTCACAATGAAGTCTGGAGAAACAATTGACGCATTCGAGCTATGTGTCACCAACATCATTGCCACTCTCATCTCTCTTGGCAAGGAATTCACTGACAAAGAAGTAAATCTCAAGATTGTTCGTGCCCTCACACGGAAATGGCAGACAATGAAGGAGTTGTATTTGGCAACGAAGGATTTATCGAAGCTCTCACCAGAGATACTATTCTCCGAGCTTAAGGCTCACGAATTCGATCTCAATCAAATGAGCCTGGACGATGAAGACGAAGGTCCTACGTCATCAAAAGGAGTCGCTTTCAAAGCTGCAGAAACCCCAAGCGACCAGACGATTGCCAAAATGACAAGCGAGGAACTGGAAGAGCACTGCACATTCTTGTCAAAGAATTTCAACAAGATGAACTCGCGAGTGGGAAAATACAAGAGATTCTACAAGCAATACAAAGGAAAGAGCACTGATGCTCGAGACAGAAAAGGAAAGCGAGAAGAGACAACAAAGCCGATCTCAAGGGATATGATGGAAGTGGAGTGATACCACTGCCACAAGATGGGCCACTACAAATCGGACTGCCCAAAACTGAGTGCCAAGGAATGTGAAGAATTGAAGGCTAGGAGAGAAGCTCCCCGGCGAGCGCTGGTAGAAAGCGAGCCGCTAGACAATCCAAGCGAGGAAGTGCCAAGCTACTCAGACGCTTTCACAGATCCAAATTCAAGCGAAGGAGAGGATTTGGGGCTCATGGCGCTCACCGATGAAGATACAGGAGCGGTATTCTACTATCCTCCTATCAATTCAATTACATTGGCACACGAACACGAAGAGGAAGTGCATTCCTCGACATGGAGTGAGCTGCTTGATAAACTCCACAAACTATCAAGCACTCACGAAGTATTGAAACAAGCTATGTTTGATACCGAGAGAGAGAACCGAAAGCTAGCCACTGAACTTGATGAAGTCAAAATTAATTTAAGGGCTATGACTAGTAAGTTCGAGGACCTCTTTGCTAGGCATAAAAGCTTGGAAGGAAGGTATGAAACCCAATCCAAACTAGTAACCAACTTGAACAAAGCCTCATTCGCTAGGCAGGCACTAGAAGACTCGCTTCTACCTTTTGGTAGAAAAGGAGGTCTTGGATATGAGGGTGGACCTTCCAAGCCTACTGTCTTTGTTGGTGCTTCTAACACAACACCATCAGTCTCTTTGGATAAGCCCACTGCTTCCAAAGCGACCACTAACAAAGACAAGGGCAAAGCGTTTGAGAACCCTAAGAAGAAACCCATGAAGATGTCTAAATCTTTAAGCGAAGAATCTAAGGGTAAGCCTAGTTCAACAATCCCTAGCACTCAAAATGCTAAAGCTTACCAATCAAAAGATAAAGGGAAGACTGTTGAAGCTTCTAAGCCTCAAACCAAGAAACTAGAGACAAAGGATCTTCCTCTCAAGAAGAGAAGTAATGTCAATGTGTCACGTGAGTCGGATTGGAGATGGTCCAACCGTTCTTACGTTGAGGGGGAAGTGTTTGAAGCGACCAAGAGGAAGCTTCAAACCCCAAAGGTTTCTCAAGCGAGTCATGGTCAAAACCCTAAGATGACCGCTCAGAAGAAACCAAGCGAGACGCTTGCCAAGACTAGAAACCCTAATTCAGTCTCCAAGCCTACGGCTAATCCAAAGCGAGTCGCTTCAGGATATAAGCAAAAGGCAAGAGCATGGGTTGGTCTCAAGCGAGTCGCTACCCCTCATGTACACACTGCTGCACTTGTGAAGCTGCATTCAAGCAGAGTTCACAGTTTAGAAAGGCCGAGAAACCCAAAGCACAAGCTAACCCTCAAAAGAGAGTAAAGCAAGTGTGGGTACCTAAGGTGACTAACCTGCAAGGACCCAAACTGATTTGGGTACCAAAATTGGCTTAATTGCAGGTGAGCGTCGTGGATCCCATGCCCAGTGAAGGTCAACCAATATGGTACTTGGACAGTGGATGTTCAAGACACATGACGGGCATGAATGCTCTACTTCAAGAGTACACAGAGAAGAAGGGTCCACATGTAACCTTTGGTGACAACTCTCGAGGAACCACCAAGGGATACGGCGTACTGAAGATAGGAAAGCTCATAATTGAAGAACTTTCCTATGTGGAAGGACTAAAGCACAACTTGCTATCCATTTCACAGTTTTGTGATAAAGGATACAAGGTGGAGTTCATCTCCAACAAGTACGTTGTGAAGAGCAAACTCACATCCTAGATTGCGCTCACTGGATTACGAAGAAGAAATGTCTACTTAGCGCAATGGGAGAGCTGCAAAGAAGAAACGTGCTTGGTCGCTAGAAGTGCAACGGAAATAGGCTGGCTTTGGCACCGACGCTTAAGCCATCTCAATTTCAAGACGATCAATCGCTTAGCTCGTAAGGGTTTAGTGAAGGGCATACCTAATGAGGTCTTCATCAAAGATCACACTTGCTCACCATGCCAACGAGGGAAGCAGACGAAGAAGCACTTCGCCAGCTTAGAAGAAGCATCTTCCAAGCGAGTGTTGGAGCTACTACACATGGATTTGTTTGGGTCAGTCGATCACTCCCGTGAGCATCAATGGAAGAAAATACACTCTCGTTGTAGTCGATGACTTCTCTCGCTACACTTGGGTTGTATTTCTCTTTAGCAAAAAGGAGAATCTGTCCAAACTGCCTCAGTTACTCAAGTGCCTGACTAAAGCTTTTTCTAGCCTAGCAATAATATCGAACAAGGTAAGTCCGAATGTCGAACCACAAGGAGTGAAATGGCAATAGCAAATCAAGTAGTCTATATTGTCTCCATTATACTATCTAAGCACATAATCATGATTTGGTTTGTTTTCTAAACTAGGCAAAGAGTAAAGTGGAATGTAAACTCAACAATGTAAAGTAGACAAGACAAGTAGGATGCAAATGCAGAATATCAATAGTAAAAGGCATGGATCCAAGTGATTTCCAATATGATGATGATGAAGGTCTTAGAATATAGATGCTTCAAGCCAATTTAATCCACCTTGGATAGTTTCTTATATCAAATATGCTAACCTACCTTACTAGGGTGATTAACAAGTAGATCAATAGAGCAATAAATACTTTCTAAGCCTTTAAATACTCTATCAACTCCAAATAGCTCAAATTAGTCTAAGATAACCTACCAACTCTCATCCAACCCATCTAATTCTTTCTAGGAACTATATGAGATGAAATCAAGTGATATGGGTATGGATTGATGCCAAGTGCTATGAAAGGAAGCTTACTAGGCATTCCCTCAAACACCTTAGATGCACTCCTAGTGATCAATTATTCATGCATTCAAATTAAAGTCCCAATCCATAGGCAATCCAAGAGGAAGGTAGATCAACATCCTAGAATCTAATACCTATCATCTACATCAAATTATCCATCACTTGGAGTCATATACAAGCTTAGCTAGCCATAGATCTAGCAATTAAACCATCAAAAGTAAGAGAAAACATAATAGAAATAACAAGGAAATGAAAAGGAATAGAAATTCTTCAATAATCTTCAATCTCCAAGCTTGATCATCCACAAATATTTGGAAATACCAAAGTAGAAAGAGGGAAAATAGCTAGGGTTCTAAGAGAAAATGCCAAAGTGTTGTTAGATGCCAAATAAGGAAAATAACTAGCTATTTATAGTTTTCCCACCAATTGGGGTCAAATTGCAAATAACAGAAACTTAAGTTGAGAAGGTAGGGTAAAATCTGTAATTTCTGGAAAGTTGAATAGAGGTTTGACTTGTGCATTTTCGGTTGACTAGTGCATTTTCCGCCCACATTTCACAGTTTGCGCGCTCTCACGGTTTTGGCTCGTTCTCTCTCGTCCGGCATCGGAAAATTAATCCGCAAAGTGCTAAGGCTTCCTCTTTCGATGCTCTTCGATATAGGATAAGTCAAACGTGCCCAAAAAATTGCCGCAACACCTGAAATCAGCACGGAAACCGAGAGAAAACGCAAAACATATAGAAAATGCATAAATTGTAAAAACCTATCATCTCCTATTCATTTAAGCACATTTCTCAACCAAAACACGCATCAAGACGCACTCTAAAGCATGCTAAATATGTGGTTATCAAACTCCCCCAAACTTAAGCCATTGCTCGTCCCGGCAATGGAACGAACAATCAAAGAACATAAGCACATAGGGGCATGCTAATCAAGATCCTCGATGCATCAAAGCTCACTCAATAAAGCATTTTCAAACATGGAACTCCCAAGGTGCATTAAACAATCCACAACCACACAACACTCTCAACCAAGAAATCAATCACCCAAGCATAATGAAACTCCAAACCTCTCTAAGTGTAAGTGTATCGCTCTTTCTCTCAAGTGTATGGTAGGAAGTTTACACTCATCGAACTCATGCATGCATCGCTCTTACCATAAGCTTGCCCTAAATCTCAAGATCTCCATCGCTTGATTGTGCACTCGAACTAAGATCAATTAGGTCTTTTATTTAGGCTTGTAATGTGGGGACATTGGTTTAGGTAGGGACTTTTAGGCTAAGTGACTAAGATATCTCCTAAGTACTTTCACCTTCTCTTTTCCACTCTAAGTGTGAATTTCTCCACCTTCCACCTTCACCATGTCACCTCTTTACACTCTTTAACACCCAAGCTTGATTGAAGCTTCTCAAATATTCATGAATAACTCCTTTATGCTCTCATTCACAACTAACTTTATTCAAACTTTTCTTCTTTTTTTTTTTTCTTTTTTTTTTTTTTTTTCATCATTTATTTTTCACTTCCTTTTTTTTTTCTATGAGAATTCCATTCTCATCTCTTTCATTTTTTTTTTCACTAGAGCTCATAGGAGTATTCTCATCTTAAAACGACTTCTTCAATCAAACTACTCAAACCTCGTTTTCTCACTTACTTCACAACCTCTCAATAGATTCCCTTAACCAACCTTCACCCCCTTTCATCCGGTTTAGCAACAAAGGCTTAAAAGGCTCAAGAGGGACCACAAAGTTAACATTTTATTTGGTTAGTGTTTAGGGAATAATGAGGCTAACAAGCGAGGGCATAAAATCATTTCTAAGTTCTAGTGGCACATATAGCAATCTCGATCGAGATTAAAGGCAAGTTCTAGGAGATAACAATGCACTACATGGCAAACTCACAAGAAAGAAAAAGTAACGTTATTAATGCAACGTTTTGGCTCAAACCTCACACGCTTTTGTTTAGAGTTCATGTGCCTAAGATCAATCATTCCTAGTTAATCATGTTATGCAATCATTTCATACTCAACACACACATGAGAAATCCCAAAAATATGATGCATTTTCCGCTCAAATCATCATCGACATCTCTCTTGAAAACAAAGGAGCGATAACCACAATATCTAACCATGTGAACAAGAAGCACTACAACTCAAGTGATGCTTTTAAAATGAAATTCGAAATAATTTGCACCTACGCAATTAAACACCCTTATAAAGCATGAAAACATCACTTGAATTATTTGCACACACCAAATCAACTCATCCTTCAATACACACAAATTCCACCACCAATTCACTCCAAACAAAACATAAAAAATTTAAAACAAACAAAGAAAGAAATGCAATAAAAATAACTTGAAGAAATATGAAAAAGTAACTTGAATATCTTATCCCATCCCCCTCCCCCAAACTTATTTTTGAAAATAAAATCAAAAATAAGGTTGGAGGGACGAATATACATAAGATATTTAAGTTACTACTCACAAATGTCCAAGCTATTGAGGTGAGGAATGATTCCCATGTCCATGTGATGAGCCTCAAGACGGACCCCTCAATCGCAATTTCTCATTCGATGGCCAATCCCCCGTCTCCTCCTTGATACTCCCCCTTTCGTCACCCCACAAATCTTCATCCGCTTTACTATAGGCAACAAAATCACAAGGAATGTTAAAAACCCCACTATTTTTGCACAAAAAATAGAAGAAAAGAGGGTGAGAGGGGAAATTATTCATTTAAAAATTGTAAAATATTTTTTAAAATTTTTTCAGAATTTTTAGAATTTTTTTTTAAATTTTTAGAATATGTTTAAATTTGTTCATTTTTATTTCATTTTTTTTTTGTTAATAACGGCCCGGCCCGTCAAACCCGGCCCAGATCTGGCCTGAATCAGGCCCAGACATAGATCTGGGCCCGAATTGAGCCCAGCCGCCACTGCCGGAACAGGAGCTCTCGCCGGAAACTGCAGCTGCTCTCCGCGACGCCGGCCGTTGCTGCTACGGCTTAGCCGATCCAGTCGCTGCTCGTCCGGCTGCCGGAACGGGCAGGAGGTCCCCGACGCGTCGCCGGCGAGCAGGAGATGATGCACAGCCGGCTGCTGCTCCTCTCATCGCCGGAGTCGCGCCATCTACTCGCCATGGCAGCTACTGCCGCTGGATTTCGCGCCGCCGTCGTGAGTAGGAGGAGCTCAGATCTGGCCGCCCGTCGTCGTCTGCATCTCGGAGAGGTAGGTGCCCACGCGTCGCCGGAATCGCGACGGGACCTCCTGCTACTGCTGCCGTTGGGAGCTGCTGGAAGTGAAGTCTCCGCCGGCGACCCGCAGCTCGCCGTTTTGGTCACCGTCTCGAGGCAGAAGCCGCCCGGCGACCCAGCAGCTCGCCGTTTTGGTCGCTGTCTCGAGGCAGAAGCCGCTCGGCGACCCAGCAGCTCGCCGTTTTGGTCGCCGTCTCGAGGCAGCTCGCCGTTTTGGTCGCCGTCTGAACAGGGCAGCTGCACGTCGCCTGCTCGCGCCGGAATGCTGCCGGGGTCTGCTGCTGCCGGAATGCTGCTGCTCGGATTGCTGCTGCTCGGAATTTCCAATTCACGACGAGTCCCCTGCGAAGAGGAAGACGAGCACTGTTCAAAATAATTTTTTTATTTTTTATTTTTTTATTTTTTTTATTTATTTAATTATCTATATTATACTATGAACTTAATTCCTAAATTCAAACTAATTTTCATGAACATAAGTTTCCCTCTTTTTTTCTTTTTTTTAACAAAATTAAACAACTCACCTATTTTAAGCTATATATCTATAGTACTTAGAAAAAATAGAAAATAAAAATTAAATCGAAATGAAATAACAAAGAATAAACGAAAATAAACGCGCTAAAAAAGGATACGTGTTAGGGTGCCTCCTAACGAGCGCTTTGTTTAACGTCGCTAGCTCGACGATACCTCTAGGGATGTCAAAAAAGCCCGAGCCCGACGGGCCGATCCGATTAGCCCGAAAAAAATAGTGGGTTAGGGCCAAAAAATAATAGCCCGAAAGTAAAAAAGCCCGATAGGGCTGGACCGAAAAAAGCCCGAGCCCGATAGGGCTGGCCCGAAAGCCCGGTGGGTTGGCCCGGTGGGTTACCATAAATTATGAATTTATAACATATTTCATTCCTCTACTTATAAATTTGATAAATTAGGTTGTGTTTTTAATTATTATTGATTATTTTTAATTTGTTTTAATAAAAATATAACCTTCATTTTAAATTCTATACGTTTTTTACTTCGCCGCTTGGTGAAAAATAAAATAAAGATTGACATTCGGAAATATTTTTGTTAAATTCACAATATTTAATAATTTATTTATTTTTTTTTTATACAAGTATGTGCTAAAATAATAATTATTTTTTTATTTATACGATGTCAATTTTATTTTTTATAAACTTAATGGCCCGGTGGGCTAGCCCGAAACCCGGTGGGTTAGGGTCAAAAAATAATAGCCCGAAAGAAAAAAAAGCCCGACTAACCCGATCCGAAAAGCCCGCAACCCGATAGGGCTAGCCCGAAACCCGGTGGGTTGGCCCGTTTGACATCCCTAGATACCTCAATGGAGCTCATGGTACGTCAAACGAATCCTTGCCTCGAAATTTGACGTCTCCACATTCGTCGTGAAATGGATCTCCTATCTCCCAAGGAGGCTTTGCTTCATTCATCCTTGTACCTCCTCCATGAAACGGATACACAAGGTTGACCCGAGACTCGACCCCGATCTTGTAGCCCTTCTCTTCACTCGGGATTGACAATTTAAACTCAACTTCCGGCTTATGAAACATCGTCTCATCTCCATTAGCTCGAAAAGTGAGGCTTTCATTACACAATTCCCCTAAAGCTCGGCTTATAAGTATGGAAGACAAACCAAGGATCAAAGGATCACCGTCATCCATTTCCTCCTTCCTTTCGTCTACATCCTCAAATTCACAACTTCTTTATGAGGGGTAACACCCCCAAACTTAGCTTGCTCCTCATCATCGTCTTTCTCGACGTTTAACTCAAAAGAAATTGCCACATCTTTCATGTTATTCTCTTTCGTCTCAAGCAAATCGACACTTCCTAGAGAGTCCTTAGGAATTAGAGTATGAGAAATACCTTCATCCTTAGAGCTCCAATCTTGGAGTGGATTCTCTTCGGTGTTGTTCGGGAATAAATCATGCTCATGTTGAGAAGACGAGAGAATTTGTGGGTCGATAAGAGACGAAGACTCTTGAGACTCCATAAGAGCTAGGGCGCTCAAAAGTTCAGCACAAGCCTCATCGAGCTCGGAGTATGCGGAGTCTTTGAATTCCAAACGATCATCTCTTTGAGATGGTGATACAACCCCTATGACATTGCACTCCTCAAAGTCATGATCCTTTGATTTCTTCATTGCATCATAGATCGAGATAATGAGGGTTTCATTGTTGACTCGAAAGGTGAGATTCCCTTCATGCACATCAATCAAGGCTCTCCTGGTTGCCAAAAACGGTCTCCCAAGAATGATCAGAGGCATCTCTTTGTCTTCCAGTATATCAAGAACAACAAAATCCACCGGGAATATGAAGGATTCTACCTTCACTAGCACATCTTCAACAATTCCTTGTGCATAAGTGATCGAACGGTCCACCATTTGTAGACAAACCGGAGTGGGACGAAGATTACCAATATTGAGCCTCTTGAAGATAGACAAAGGCATCAAATTAATCGAAGCTCCAAGATCACAAAGAACATTACCAAATTTTTGACCTCCAACAAAGCAAGGAATGGTAAACGATCCCGGATCCTTTTGCTTGAGAGGTAGCTTTCGTTGGAGAACCGCACTACACTCTTCACTCATATTGATGGTTTCAAGCAAATCAAACTTCCTTTTGTTAGAAACGGCATCCTTCAAGAATTTCACATACCCGGGCATATCTCTCAATGCATCCAACAAAGGAATATTAACTTGCACCTTGCTAATCATGGCCAAGAACCTCTTCATCTTCTCATCCATCTTGGGCTTTGGTAGACGATGGGGGAAAGGTGCCTTGGTGATGACATCCTTTGTAGGTAAAGGAACTTCTACCACATCATTTCTCTTAAGAAACTCCCTCTCAAGAATAGGATTTCTCACTTCCTTCTTCTTTGTCTCAACCACGTGGTCTTCCTCTTCATATGGCAAATCCTCAACAAATGGCTCTTCATCGACATTCACAACTTTCTCTTCGCTTCCATATGCTCTTCCACTTCTTGTAAAGATAGCACTACAATTCTTCTTGGGATTCACCTCCGTATTGCTAGGGTATTGCCCTTGCTTGTGTTGAGAAGCAACATGGTTAGCTATTTGGCTCATTTGACCCTCAAGCATCTTGTTATGCTTGTCCATGGAAGAAACCGTGTTCTCCAAGGTGGTGACCTTTTGCCCCGTTTGAGCAATGAAAGTGCTTTGTTGAGCGGCCATTTGTTGGATGATGCTTTCCAACCCCGGTTGAGGAGGCTTCTTCTCTTCAACAACTTGATGTGGAACACCAAATCCGGGAGGATAAGATTGAGGAGCATTGATAGCATTTTGCGGATTTCCATAGGAGAGGTTTGGATGATTATTGAAGGTAGGATTTCCATAATTTCTTTGAAAATTACCTTGATTCCTACGGTTAATGTACTTCACCTCCTCCTCATTTAAGACCTGATCATTCTTATATTTCTCGATGGCTCTTATCTCCATCATGTCTTTTTGGCCATTCTCATAATCACTCTTTAGAGTAGTGATTAGTGAGGTCAATTCATCATATGTCTCATCCGATAGAGAGGCAACCCTCTTTGTGGAAGAAGTCCATTCCCATAGGCCATTGGTAGGCATGAGCGGCCATCTCCTCAATTATCCTCAATGCTTCCTTGGCATGCTTGTTCAACAAACAACCCCCCGCGGTGGCATCAACTACACTTCTTGTGTGAGAAGTGAGTCCACTATAGAAGTGAGTTACTTGTTGATCTTCACTCAAACCATGTTGAGGACATTTCCAGATGAGCTCTCTATACCTTTCCCAAGCTTCAAATAAGGTCTCATCCCCATGTTGAGAGAAATGAGAAATCTCCGAAATCATCTTGTGAGCCTTTGAGGGAGGGAAGTACTTTGATAAGAAGGCTTTGCAAAGATCTTGCCAAGTGTGAATCTCCGACTTATTCAATCCTTTGTACCAATCTTTGGCTCTATCCCTCAAGGTGAAACCAAACATCCTTAGTCGAATGGCATCACAAGGGACACCATTTAGCTTAACGGTGTCACATATCTCCAAGAAAGAAGTAAGATGTGCATTTGGATCCTCTAGGGGACTTCCTCCAAATTGAGCATTCATCAACATTTGAATCAAGCCGGTCTTCAACTCGAAATTGTTGGCATTGATAGTGCCCCACTCTCCTCCTTGATATTGATCCGTTGGAGCTTGATACATAAAGTTGATAGGAGGTGGTGGCACCTCATTAGCCTTCCTCTTTTGCTCATCAATTTCTATTTGCATTTCTTCCATCCTTTTCATAATAGCCTCCATATTCGGGTTTTGATCACCCATTTCTTGTTCTTCTCTAGAATTCCTCCTTCTATGCCTTCTCTCAAATTCCAAGACAAGTGTCTCTACAAGTCTCCCCTTGGACCTTGTGAGCATGTACCTTCAAAACAAAAGGAAAGAGAAAATTAAAAACAAGCTTAGATTAGTAACAAGTGACTAAACAAACTATTGAAATGTCTATCTAATCACTCCCCGGCAACGGCGCCAAAAATTGACTAAAGCTATTTCTAGCCTAGCAATAATACCGAACTAGCTAGTAGTCCGAGTCGAACCACAAGGAGTGAATATGGCAATACCTAGCAATAATACCGAACTAGCTAGTAGTCCGAGTCGAACCACAAGGAGTGAATATGGCAATAGCAAATCAAGTAGTTCACGTAGTCCCTATCATACTATCTAAGCACACATTCATGGTTTGGTTTTTTACTTAACTAGGCAAAGAGTAAACTCAACAATGTAAAGTAAACAATACTAGTAAAAATGCAAATATGAAGAATCAACAATATTAAAAGGCATGGATCCAAGTGATTTCCAATATGATGATGATGAAGGTCTTAGAATCTAGATGCTTCAAGCCAATTTAATCCACCTTGGATGGTTTCTTATATCAAATATGCTAACCTACCTTACTAGGGTGATTAACAAGTAGATCAATAGAGCAATAAATGCTTTCTAAGCCTTTAAATACTTTATCATCTCCAAATAGCTCAAATTAGTCTAAGATAACCTACCAACTCTCATCCAACCCAACTTATTCTTTGTAGGAACTATATGAGATGAAATCAAGTGATATGGGTATGGATTGATGCCAAGTGCTATGAAAGGAAGCTTACTAGGCATTCCCTTAAACAACTTAGATGCACTCCTAGTGATCAATTATTCATGCATTCAAATTAAAGTCCCAATCCATAGGCAATCCAAGAGGAAGGTAGATCAACATCCTAGAATCTAATACCTATCATCTACATCAAATTATCCATCACTTGGAGCCATATACAAGCTTAGCTAGCCATAGATCTAGCAATTAAACCATCAAAAGTAAGAGAAAACATAATAGAAATAACAAGGAAATGAAAAGGAATAGAAATTCTTCAATAATCTTCAATCTCCAAGCTTGATCATCCACAAATATTTGAAAATACCAATGTAGAAAGAGAAAAAATAGCTAGAGTTCTAAGAGAAAATGCCAAAGTGAATTATAAGTGTTGTTAGATGCCAAATAAGGAAAATAACTAGCTATTTATAGTTTTCCCACCAATTGGGGTCAAATTGCAAATAACAGAAACATAAGTTGAGAAGGTGGGGTAAAATCTGTAATTTCTGAAAAGTTGAATAGAGGTTTGACTTGTGCATTTTCGGTTGACTAGTGCATTTTCCGCCCACATTTCACAGTTTGCGCGCTCTCACGGTTTTGGCTCGTTCTCTCTCGTCCGACATCGAAAAATTAATCCGTAAAGTGCTACGGCTTCCTCTTTCGATCCTCTTTGACATAGGATAAGTCAAACGTGCCCAAAAAATTGCCGCAACACCTGAAATCAGCACGGAAACCGAGAGAAAATGCAAAGCATATAGAAAATGCATAAATTGTAAAAACCTATCATCTCCTATTCATTTAAGCACATTTCTCAACCAAAACACGCATCGAGACGCACTCTAAAGCATGCTAAATATGTGGTTATCAGCGCCTCGCTGTGCAGAAGAACCAAGCGATCGCTACAATTCGCTCCGACAAAGGCACAAAAATTCTGAATTCTACAATTGAAGCATACTGCACGGAGCATGGGATAGCACACCAAACGTCTGCAGCTCGTACACCTCATCAGAATGGAGTTGCTGAACGAAGGAATCGAATCATCAAAGAAGCTGTTCGCACAATGATTTCATATTCGAAGCTTCCAATGAAGTATTGGGCTGAAGCAGCCAACACCGCATGCTACACTCAGAATCGGACGCTTCTGAACAAACGCTTCGACAAAACACCATATGAAATATGGACAGGGAGAATTCCTAACATATCTTATTTCCATATTTTTGGTTGTAGGGTCTTCATTCACAACAATGGGAAGTCACAGTTGAAAGCTTTAGAAAGCAAAGCGGATGAAGGAATATTCTTAGGATATTCTACATCTAGCAAAGCTTATAGAGTATTCAACTGTAAAACCCTAATTGTGGAGGAATCACCCCATGTCGTATTTGATGAATCTCCTTTGAGTATTCTACAGGAACAGGTTCAAGCGAATGACAATACTTCAAGCGAGGAGCCCATCAACCCATTGACGTGGGATATGCTTGAAGACGAGGAAGAAGTTAAAGATTCAAGTGATCAAATTGCTCAAGAGAAGGTTGAAGCTGCCCCCAAAATCAATGAAGTGACTGCAGGCCAAGCACCCGCTTCGGTCGCTTCAGATGAAGAAGGAAGCGACCCGCTTGAATAAGAAGCAGAAGCTGGAGGACCCAAGCGAGCGTGGCTCAAAGATCATTCACCTAGCCATATCATTGGAGATCTATCCAAAGGTATGGTAACTTGAAGCCAAGTGATTGGAGAAAGTGCTATGTTCAGTTGTTTTCTATCCAATATCGAGCCATCAAGCGTGGAGGAAGCCCTAGCAGATTCAAATTGGGTGATTGCCATGCAAGAAGAGCTGAATCAATTCATCAGAAATGACGTATGGTATCTTGTGGATCGTCCTAATTTCAGCATGTGATTGGCACCAAGTGGGTGTTCAAGAATAAGACGGACGAGGACCACAACGTCGTGAGAAACATTGCTCGACTCGTCGCCAAGGGCTACTGCCAAGAGAAAGGGATCGATTTCGATGAGAACTTCGCTCCAGTGGCAAGGCTTGAAGCTATTAGACTATTTCTTGCCTATGCAGCGACTAAGAAATTCAAGGTCTATCAAATGGATGTCAAGAGCGCGTTTCTCAATGGAGAGCTCAAGGAAGAAGTGTATGTGGAACAGCCACCGGGTTTCGAGCAAGGAGATAAAGTATATCGATTAAAGAAGGCCCTGTATGGATTGAAGCAGGCGCCTAGAGCGTGGTATGATACGCTATCTCAATTCCTAGTGGATAATGGATTCCGCAAAGGAAAGATAGATCGGACTCTCTTCACCAGTAATGATGGGGAAGACATGCTATGGGTCCAGATCTACGTCAATGACATTATATTTGGTTCACCAAACCAGTCGCTTAGCGAGAAGTTTGGAGAGCTTATGAAAACCAAATATGAGATGTCAATGATAGGCTTGATGAGTTGCTTCCTAGGTCTTCAAGTGAAGCAGCAAGATGATGGGATTTTCATCAATCAAGCGAAGTATACTCGAGATATGCTTGCCAAGTTTGGTGTTCAGCATGCTAAAGCTGTGAAGATTCCGATGAACACCAACTGGAAGATGGAGCCGGACCTAGAAGGGAAGTCTGTGGATGCTACAAACTACCGAGCTTCGATCGGATCCCTTCTCTATCTCACTGCAAGCAGGCCGGATATTGCGTTTGCAGTAATCCCAAGCTTAGCCACTTTGAAACTGCCAAGCGAATCCTTCGCTATCTCAAAGGCACCGTCAATATGGGGCTATGGTATCCTGCTGAAGATAATCTGGAGCTCACAGGATATTCCGATGCTGACTATGGAGGATGCCGAATTGATAGGAAATCAACTTCGGGCACGTGTCAGTTCTTGGGAAGCAAGCTTGTCTCGTGGTTCTCGAAGAAGCAGACAAGCGTAACAACTTCAACGACTGAAGCCGATGTTGGGTATTGTTAAGGACAAAATGTTAAGGGGGAACTCATATGGGACACTTCGAAGTGAGTGAAGTATTTGTTTTGATTTGATCCCAAAACCCCAAGTGTTCTATTCCCAAGCGACCCAATTTGATGTAGAAAATAGGTTAGAAATTTTCTAAGCCTATACTGTTAGGACGGCTCTATTTATGCTTAGTTTTTTAGACTGAAGGCCACTCGCTTGAGTGTGCTTCCCAATCGAAGCGAGTCTACCCAGCCGGAGTAAAGCGTGCCGAAGAATAGCGTAGCGAAGCGAGCGCAACAGTAGATTCAAAGCGAGTCTGCCCAAGCGAGGCGAAGCGAGCGCTACAATAACAAGCCAAAGCGAGTTAACGTGGGTCAACGAATACTAAAGCAGATACTCGGGAAAATTTAATTTTCCAAAGTACTCGCTACAGTATGACTCTGAAGCGACTCACTTCAAGAGGACGCTACATTTCTAAAGCGAAGCGAGCCCCTACCTAACAGAAAGCGGCAGCTTGACTCCCGCTCATATTTTGAACTCCAGTCAACTGGAGATCGTCGCATTAATTGCGAGATCTCCACGTGTCGAATGAGGAGAGGAGCAACGGAGTTGACTGCTAGGCCGACAAGGGCGCCGCAACAGTACTGACTCACTCCAGTTACTGTTAGGTTTGTAAGTTAGCCATATTTGGCAAAATGCCAAATCTGGGCGTCTGAAAAGGTGCCAGCCTGCTTGTTGGTCCCGGTTTGTTATAGGAAAAATACGTAGAGGGGGGGGGGGGGGGGGGGGGGGTGAATACGTATTTTGAAGTTTTTCAACTTCAAATCCTTAACTCTGAGTATGAAGTAAAGTGCTCTTTTAAAATACTAAGACCTAGCCGAAAGCTAGATCTGAAGTAATCACGATTCTCTTGACCTAAGCTTAGAGCTTGATCAAGAGTGAGACTTTACTCTTTGTGCGGAATTCGGTGAGCTAAATCTTTCCTAAGTATTTAAAATTTCCAAGTTATGTTTGTTTAGATGCACGTACAATGAATAATCAAACAAGGAAAAATAAAGAGTTTAGGGTTAGAGAGATACGACACGAGATTTATAGCGGTTCGGAGATGAAACTCCTACGTCCACTTTGTTGCACAAGGCAAGCGTTCTCTTCACTCAAGAACTTGAAGATTACGGGCTCTTCAAAAGTCTGGTCGAGATCGAGCTTCACTCGCTTGGATCTGACAGAAGCTGGGTGATTCCGGGTTCACGCCAAAAGCCTAAACTGGACTGGAAGCTTCACTCGCTTCAGTCTGACGACAGGGAGATTGCGGGCTCTCCATACAGCCTAGCTTCGATCGAGCTTTACACAAATGATGTAAGTGCAAGCTTGGATCTAGTCTCTATGATCGAGACTTCTACAATCGATGAAAGTAGGGCCTTGGATCGAAACTACCTAACGACGTCAAACACAAAAACCTAACGAACAGAACTTGGGTTAGGGTTTTTGGTTTACAACGACAAACTATGAAGAACTCTTTACAGTAGATGCAAAGATGGCTAGAGTTCTTCTTCTAAGCTTGGATATGGAATGGGCTTAGACTCTAAGTGTGAAGGTTGTGAAGACGAGTCCCGATGAGACTGGAACTCGGAGAACACTTGAAAACAAAGACTCGAAGTTTGCTCTAAGGCTGGGAGTGTTTGTTTGCAGTAGGCGCTCGAATGCTCAGGAAGTGTTCTACTTCTCTTCGTCTTCATCCTTCACTATTTATAGGCAGAGGGATGCCGAGATCAGTTGTTTGGTTGGTGGCTTTGTCCCTCCTCCTCTCGATAGTACTTGCACAGGCTGGCTGCTTTTCAGATGTGCAGTTTTGGCTCTTTGCCGAAATTGGCTAAGTTCCAATCTTAATAGTAACTGGAGCAAGCCAGTACTGTTGCGGCGCCCTTGTCGGCCTGGCAGTCAACTCCGCTGCTCCTCTCCGCAATCGACACGTGGAGATCTCGTAATTAATGCGACGATCTTCAGTTTGACTGGAGTTCAAAATCGGAGTGGGAATTGGGCTGTCGCTATCTGGTAGGTAGTGGCTCGCTTTTCTTTGAAGTTGTAGCGTCTGCTTTGATCGAGTCGCTTCGGGTCATACTTGAAGCGTCTACTTTGGAAAATAAAGTTTCCGAGTAATGCTTAAGTAGATTTTGACTCGCTTTGACTTTCGCTGTAGCGCTCGCTTCGCTTCACTATACTTCGGCACGCTTCACTTTCGCTCGCTAGACTCGCTTCGCTTGGAAAACACACTCAAGCGAGTGGCCTTCACTTGAATTTTCTGTGGTCTAAATTCTAAGCAAAATAAAGCCATCCTAACAGAGTAGGCTTAGAAAAATTTCTAATCCTATTATCTACATAAAAAATGGGTCACTTGGGAACAGAACGCTTGGGGGTTTTGGGATCAAATCAAAACAATAAAATGTCCCTTATAGGTTCCCCCTTAACAAGTTTGTTCTTAACAATTCCCAACAATTTCTTCCTTTTTGATGATGCCAAAACCCAGAACAAGCTTTTTAGACTAAGAGATTTAGTCTACCTAACCGTGGAAGGAACTTCAAGTGACTGCTTCCTTTGCATGTTCGTTTGAATTTTTTTTTTTTTTTGAGTTCCTTTCCCCCTTTTTTTTTTTCGGTTAAGATGTTTGAGTTTTGTAGCATAAGATAAATCATTCACAAAGCTAGTAAATGACACAAGAGAGACAGAAATTAAAATGGGATAGATTGAACAGTAGTTCACAAAATATGAAGCTTGAAATTCAAAGATTTCCTGCAGCTTCATCCTTCTCTTCCTCCACTTTCTCTGTCACCTCTTCTTCCTTCTCCTTCTCCTCTGCCTCCAAATTCTTCTTTATCATCTCCTCTGGAACAACGTATGCATGGAGAACTTTCACTTCCAAGGTTCCTAGGTTGTATGCGCTTGGTCTCCTCCATGTTTCCTCTAACTTGAAGGCTTCATCAATCTCTGCATCTATGATGCGACGATCTGGAACGCTTGTGCCGGGCAGGAAGGGCATAGGGAAGTCCTTCGAAGTTGGCACTTTGATGATTAGAGGCATGCGCTTTGCAAGCTCTGCAAGGGTGAAGACCTTCTGCCTGAATTTTTCATCGTAGGTACTCAGGAAGTTGTTGAGCTCGTTGATCCTCGAGCATTCATTCTGCAGTGGCACTACCTCCCAGTAGTAGTATGCCTTGATGAATTTCTCCTTGTAGTATAGCCACCGCTCAAGTAGATCGTCGGGGATGAACTGCTCGATTTCTCGGGCATCAGGATGCTCATTCCTGCGCACAACCAACTCCTCTTCTGATCGACTGGATAGCTCAGTCATGGTAGCTTTGAACTTCGCACTTAGCTCAGTGCTCCATTTCGGCAGCATCTCGATCAGTCGCCTGCGGATGAATTGTTGTTCTTCTCTGCGCGGGTAGCGACCGGAGTCGATCATCTCCTTCGTGGTCTCATAGCAAGCGTCCATCCAAGCTTGCTTCATACACGCTTGTTGGGAATTGTTAAGGACTAAAATGTTAAGGGGGAACTATATGGGACATTTGTTAAATAAAGTCACTTGTTTTGATTAGATCCCAAAACCCCAAGCGTCCTTTTCCCAGCGACCCATTTTGATGTAGTTAATAGGTTAGAATTTTTCTAAGCCTACACTGTTAGGATGGCTCGTTTATTTTGCTTAGATTAGGCTTCAAAAGTTCAAGTGAAGGCCACTCGCTTAAGTGTGTTTTCCAAAGCGAAGCAAGTCAAGCAAGCGAAGCGAGTCTACCGAAGCAAAGTGAAGCGAAGCGAGCGCTACAAGCGAAGCGAGTCTACCGAAGCGAAGCGAAGCAAAGCGAAGCGAATGCTGTAAAGCGAAGCGAAGCAAACGCTGCAAGCAAAGCAAAGCGACCCGCTATAATATGATCCTAAAGCGACTCACTTTGGAACGTCCGCTACAACTTCAAAGCGAAGCGAGCCAATACCTACCAGAAAGCGACAGCACAAATTCCCGCTCCGAATTTGAATTTCAGTCAACTAGAGATCTTTGCATTAATTGCGAGATCTCCACGTGTCGAACGAGGAGAGGAGCAGCGGAGTTGACTGCCAGGCCGACAAAGACGCCGCTACAGTACTGGGTCGCTCCAGTTACTGTTAAACTTGGAAGTTAGCCAATTTTGGCAAAATGCCAAAACTGCGCGTCTGCAAAAGCTACTGCCTGCGCAAGTACTGTCGAGAGGAGGAGGGGCAAGGCCACCAACCAAGCAACGGATCTTAGCCAACCCTCCGCCTATAAATAGTGAAGGATGAAGACGTGAAGAGGTAGAACACTACTTGCGCATTCGAGCCTACTGCAAACAAACACTCCCAAGCCTTCGAGCAAATCTTCGAGTTTTTGTTTCAAGTGTTCTCCGAGTTTCCAGTCCATCGGAACTCGTCTTCACAACCTTCACACTTAGATTCTAAGCCCACTTCATATATCCAAGCTTAGAAGAAGAACTCTAGCCAATCTTTGCATTCACTGTAAAGAGTTCTTCATTAGTGTGTTCGTCAACCAAAAACCCTAAACTGTTGTCTGTTAGGTTTTTGAGTCGTCGTTAGGTTGTTCAGATCTAAGGCCCTTCTTTCATCGATTGAAGAAGCCTCGATCGTAGAGTTGAGATCCAAGCTTACACTTACATCGTTTGTGTAAAGCTCGATCGAAGCTAGGCTGTAAGGAGAGCCCGTAATCTCCCTGTCTGTCTGACTGAAGCAAGTGAAGCTTCCAGTCTTTGTTAGGTTTGTGTAGTGAACCCGCAATCACTACGTCTGTCGTTTGATCTAGGCAAGTGAAGCCCGATCCCGACCAGGTTTTTGAAGGACCCGTAACCTTCAAGTTCTTGAGTGAAAAGAACAGTTGCCGTCGTGCAACAAAGTGGACGTAGGAGCGTTATCTCCGAACCACTATACATCTCTGTGTCGTATCTCTCTTACCTTAATCTTTTACAGTATTCGATTATCCATTGCACGTGCATATAAACAAACTTAACTTGGATTTTCAATTACTTAGGAAAGATTTTAGCTCACCAAATTCCGCACAAAGAGTAAAGTCTCACTCTTGATCAAGCTCTAAGCTTAGGTCAAGAGATTCGTGATTGCTGTAGATCTAGCTCTCGGCTAGGTCTTAGTATTTTCAAGAGCACTTTACTTTATACTCTGAGTTAAGGAATTGAAGTTGAAAAACTTCAAAATACGTATTCACCCCCCCCTCTACGTATTTTTCCTATAGCATACCGGGACCAACAAGTGGTATCAGAGCAGCGGTTCTTTCGAGCCTCTGCTTTGCATATCCGAAGTGAGTCCCCACTCACTTCACGTTGTCTCACTGAACCGGATCCTATTTCCTAAGTGCATCAAAACCTCACCCACGCATATTGCATTTACTGCTGATAGTTTGCTATGTCTACATACAGTGCATCAAATCTTCCACAGTTCTCGATCGAAGGATACGAGATATGGAGTTTCCGAGTCGAGAGCTTCCTATGCTCAATCCACGACCGGATGTGGGAAGTCGTTGAAGACGGACCAATCGAAATTAAGAAAGCCATATCTGTGGAGGTTCCAGCTGCTGAAGGTCGTCCAGCCCATGTTCGACAACAGTACGTGGAGAAGGATAAGGACGAGTATACTCCAAATGACTTCAAAATTGCCAACCTCGACAAGATTGCACGCCACACGATGCAGAGCACCGTGTCGGACGCCTATCTACCACGAATAAGGAAATGTGCAACAGCAAAGGAAATGTGGGAAACCCTAGCCCTCATTTCTCAAGGCACAGACAAAATCAAGGAGAACAAGCTCGCCGTTCAGATGCGGGAGTTTGAAAATTTGGTGATGAAGTCAGGAGAGTCCATCGACGCCTTCGAGCTGAGAGTTACCAACATTACTGCAACTCTCAACTCGCTTGGGAAGGAACTCACAGACAAGGAAGTAAATCTGAAAATAGTCCGTGCTCTCACAAGGAAGTGGCAGACTATGAAGGAGCTATATCTAGCTACCAAGGATCTAACGAAGCTCACGCCAGAAGTGCTGTTCTCCGAGCTCAAAGCTCACGAGTTTGATCTGAATCGAATGAGCCTCGACGACGAGGATGAAGCGCCCACTACGTCAAAAGGAGTAGCATTCAAAGCTGCCGAAGGGCCAAGCGAGCAGTCGCTTGCCAAAATGACAAGGGAAGAGTTGGAAGAACACATTGCGTTCTTATCAAAGAACTTCAACAAGATGAACTCTCGAGTGGGCAAGTATAAAAGATTCTACAAACAGTACAAAGGGAGGAGCACTGATGCTCGAGAAGGAAAAGGAAAGAGAGAAGAGACGACCAAGCCGATCCCGCGCGACATGATGGAAGTGGAGTGTTACCACTGCCACAAAATGGGCCACTACAAATCCGATTGCCCAAAGCTAAGTGCCAAAGAGCGCGAAGAATTGAAGGCCAAGAGGGATGCCCCAAGGCGAGCGCTCGTAGCGAGTGAAATGCCGGTCGCTTCAACTGAAGATCTCTCAAGCGACTCAGATGCATTCACAGATCCCAACTCAAGCGAGGGAGAGGATCTGGGACTCATGGCGCTCACCGATGAAGAAACTGGGGAGGTATTCTTCTATCCTTCAATCACTTCAATTACACTAGCACACACTGTCAATGAGGAAGAGCAATCCTCGACATGGAGTGAGTTGTTTGACAAACACCAGAAACTGTCAAGCGACCACGAAGTGGTAAAACAAGCTCTGTCTCGAAGCGAGAAGGAGAACCGAAAGCTAGCCACTGAGCTTGACCAAGTCAAACTTAATCTAAGGGCTATGACTAGTAAGTTCGAGGATCTCTTCACTAGACATCAAAGCTTGGAGGGAAGGTATGAAACCCAATCCACTCTAGTTGCCAACTTAAATAAAGCATCATACGCTAGACAGGCACTAGAGAGTTCTCTTCTACCTTTTGGTAGAAAGGGAGGACTTGGATATGAGGGTGGACCTCCCAAGCCGACTGTCTTTGTTGGTGCATCACACACTTTACCATCAGTCACTTTGGAACTGCCCACTGCATCCAAAGCGATCACCAACAAGGACAAAGGCAAAATGGCTGAGAACCCTAAGAAGAAGCCTATGAAGATGTCTATATCTTTAAGGGCAGACCCTAAGGGCAAGCAAAGTTCAACAGTCCCTAGCACTCAACCTGCTAAGTCTTACCAATCCAAGGGTAAAGGAAGAACTGTTGAAGCTTCTAAGTCTCAAGCCAAGACACGAGAGACAAAGGATCTACCTCCTAAAAAGAGGAGTAATGTCTATGTGTCACGTTATCCGGACTGGAGATGGTCCAACCGGACTAACGTTGAGGGGGAAAAACTTGAAGCAACCAAGAGGCCGCTTCAAACTTCCAAGGTTACTCAAGCGAGTCGGGGTGAAAACCCTAGTTGGACCGCTTCGAGGAAACCAAGCGAGCCGCTTCAACAGACTAGAAACCCTAAGTCAGTCTCTAAACCCAAAGCTAATCCGAAGCGAGTCGCTTCAGGATATAAGCAAAATGGGAAGAGCGTAGGTAGGTCTGAAGCGAGCCGCTACCCCTCTTGCACACACTGTTGCACGTGTAAAGCTGCCTATAGGCAGTACACCAAGTTTTCGAAGGTCGAGAAGCCCAAGACACAAGCTTCATCTCAAAAGAGAGTGAAGCAAGTGTGGGTACCTAAGGGAACTAACCTGCAAGGACCCAAACTGATTTGGGTACCAAAATCTGTCTAATTGCAGGTGAGCGCCGTGGATCCCATGCCAAGTGAGGGTCAACCAGTTTGGTACTTGGACAGTGGATGTTCAAGACACATGACCGGCATGAAAGCTCTACTTCACAACTACATAGAGAAGAAGGGTCCACACGTAACCTTTGGTGACAACTCTCGAGGAAGCACCAGGGGATACGGCGCACTGAAAGTTGGAAAGCTCAAAATTGAAGAAGTTTCCTACGTGGAAGGACTCAAGCACAACCTGTTATCTATTTCACAGTTTTGTGATAAAGGGTACAGGGTGGAGTTCATCTCCAACAAGTGCATTGTGAAGAGCAAACTCACATCCCAGATTGTGCTCACTGGAGTTAGACAAAGGAATGTCTACATAGCACAATGGGACAGCTGCAAGGAGGAAACTTGTCTAGTTGCAAGAAGTGCTACAGAAATTGGATGGCTATGGCACAGACGCTTGAACCACCTCAATTTCAAAGCCATCAATCGCTTAGCTCGAAAAGGTTTGGTGCAAGGCATACCGAATGAAGTCTTCATCAAAGACCATCCATGCTCACCATGCCAACGAGGGAAGCAGACGAAGAAGCACTTCGCCAGTCTCGAAGAAGCCTCATCAAAGCGAGTGCTCGAGCTGCTTCACATGGATCTGTTTGGTCCAGTTACTCCAGTTAGTGTAAATGGAAGAAAGTACACTCTAGTTGTAGTCGACGATTTCTCTCGCTACACTTGGGTTGTATTTCTATTCAGCAAGAAGGAAACACTGACCAAACTGCCACAACTACTCAAGCGATTGGCGGTGGAAAAGAATCAAGCTATCGTGACCATTCGCTCCGACAAAGGCACAGAGTTCCTGAACTCTACAATTGAAGCATACTGCACGGAGCATGGCATAGCACATCAAACCTCTTCAGCACGCACTCCTCAGCAGAATGGAGTTGCTGAAAGAAGGAATCGAATCATCAAAGAAGCCGTTCGCACCATGATTGCTGACTCGAAGCTCCCGATGAAATATTGGGCTGAAGCTGCCAACACGGCATGCTACACACAGAATCGGACGCTTCTCAACAAACGGCATGACAAAACACCATATGAAATATGGACAGGGAGAATTCCTAACATATCTTATTTCCATATTTTTGGTTGTAGGGTCTTCATTCACAACAATGGGAAGTCACAGTTGAAAGCCTTTGAAAGCAAAGCTGATGAAGGAGTATTCTTAGGATACTCTACATCTAGCAAAGCCTACAGAGTATTCAACTGTAAAACCCTAATTGTGGAAGAATCACCCCATGTCGTATTTGATGAATCTTCTTTAAGTCTTCCACAGGAACAGGCCAAAGCGAATGAAAAGGATCAAAGCAAGGAACCCTCAAATCAACTCACTTGGGACGTGCTCGATGAAGATGATGAGATCAAAGAATCAAGCGAGCAGGATCCCAAAGGAGAAGTCGAAGCTGCCCCCAAGATTCCTGAAGCTAGTGCTGGCCAAGCACCCAATCCTGTCGCTTCGGACGGTGAAGCGAGCGACAAGGAAGCGGATGAAGATGAAGCTGGCGGATCAAAGCGAGCGTGGCTCAAGGATCACTCACCTAGCCAAATCATTGGAGATCCATCCAAGGGTGTAGTGACCAGAAGTCAAGTGTTTGAAGAAAGTGCCATGTTCAGTTGCTTTCTCTCAAACATTGAGCCATCAAGCGTGGAGGAAGCTCTAGCCGATTCTAACTGGGTGATCGCCATGCAAGAAGAACTGAATCAGTTCACCAGGAACGACGTATGGTACCTCGTGGATCGTCCCAAGTTTCAGCATGTTATTGGCACCAAGTGGGTATTCAAGAACAAGACGGACGAGGACCACAACGTAGTGAGGAACAAGGCGCGACTAGTTGCCAAAGGCTACTGCCAAGAGGAAGGAATCGACTTTGACGAGACCTTCGCTCCAGTGGCACGTCTTGAAGCGATCCGTTTATTTCTAGCCTATGCAGCGGCCAAGAAATTCAAAGTGTACCAAATGGATGTGAAGAGCGCATTCCTCAACGGTGAACTCAAGGAAGAAGTGTATGTGGAGCAGCCACCGGGTTTCGAGCAGGGAGATAAAGTGTATCGCTTGAAGAAAGCTCTGTATGGGTTGAAACAAGCTCCCAGAGCTTGGTATGATACATTATCTCAATTCCTAGTGGAAAATGGATTCCAAAAGGGAAAGATAGATCGGACTCTCTTCACCATCAATCATGGAGAAGATATGCTATGGGTCCAGATCTACGTGGACGACATCATATTTGGGTCACCAAATCAGTCGCTTAGCGAGAAGTTTGGAGAGCTAATGAAGACCAAGTATGAGATGTCAATGATTGGCTTGATGAGCTGCTTTCTAGGTCTTCAAGTGAAGCAGCAGGATAATGGAATTTTCATCAATCAGGCCAAGTACACTCGAGATATGCTTGCGAAGTTTGGTGTTCAACATGCTAAAGCTGTGAAGATTCCTATGAATACCAACTGGAAGATGGAGCCAGACGAAGGAGGAAAATCTGTAGATCCTACAGATTATCGTGCCCTAATTGGGTCACTTCTCTATCTCACTGCAAGCAGGCCAGATATTGCTTTTGCAGTCGGAGTCTGCGCTCGCTTCCAAAGCAATCCCAAACACAGCCATCTTGAAGCTGCCAAAAGGATTCTTCGATATCTGAAGGGCACTGTCAACATGGGTCTGTGGTATCCAGCGGAGGACAATTTGGAGCTCACTGGATATTCCGATGCTGACTATGGAGGTTGCCGAGTTGATAGGAAATCAACGTCGGGCACATGTCAGTTCTTGGGGAGCAAGCTAATCTCGTGGTTCTCAAAGAAGCAAACAAGTGTAGCCACTTCAACAACGGAAGCTGAATATATGGCCGCAGGAAGCTGCTGTTCTCAAATCCTATGGCTTCGTCAACAGTTGAAGGACTACAAAGTTGAAGCGAATGAAATTCCGATCTTCTGCGACAACAACAGTGCCATATGTATCTCGCAGAATCCAGTGCTTCACACCAGATGCAAGCACGTGGAAATTCGACATCACTTCATTCGTGATCATGTCGAGAAGAAGGATATCAAGCTCGAGAAGATTCACACCGATCTCCAGCGAGCAGATATTCTCACCAAGCCTCTAGCTGAGTCTCGATTCAACCAGCTATGCATGGAATTAGGGTTATTAGACCCTGGTGAAGAATGCTAGTTCCAGGATGCACGAAGGAGTGTTCGCTTTTTCTCTTGAGCATCACTCGCTTCGGATCTTCACCAACTCAAGCGAGCCACTTCAAATCTCACTCGCTTGAAGAAACTGAAGTTAGGTGGAGAAAGGTGGAGTATTGGAAGAAGTTCCCTACCAACTTATTGGAATTGTTAAGTATATGGTTAAGGGGGAACTAATGCTTCTCTCGGAGCAAGCTACTTCCAAAGCAAGCAAGATTGCAGCAATCTTGAATTCTGCGTTGCTTCAATTTGCCCTAACTTGGGTCAAAGCGAACCAACAGCAGATTCATTCTCTAGAATGTAGGAAAGCTTGAAGGTTTACCTTTTTATACAAAAGGTTGCAGGACTGGTGACATGTTTCTGCGTAAAATACGAGATTGTCTTGTCAGAGCATTCTCATTGTCATCCTGTCCATTTCTGCTCTGAGATAAGGACTTGTACTCATCCCCCATTCGTCGTGAATAAGTACACTTACGTGATGCTCCCTTCGGGTTGCAGTAAGCTTGTGTACTTTATTCATTTTCTCCCTCATTCACTTCGATGGAGGACTCTCTAATTCGTAGAGGAAGATGAATGCCATGAAGATGAATGCCATGAAGATCTAACTCAACGTGTAGCATTCAACATGTGGTATCTAATTCAAATGAAGTCTTCAATTTGTGGTATCAATCTCCTACGAAGTGAGATTGACTGGTAAGTGTTTCAATTTTAAGTACACTAAGTGAGCCGAAGCGTGCTAGAAACCTTCACTCACTACGTGGAATATATGAAATGAATCTGACACAAATACAAAGAGGAAAACACTCTTGTTTATCCTCGAAGTATGTAAGTCAGAAACATTTTAAATTAAGCAAAGAAATTCAATTTCTTATTCCAGTCGCTTCAGATGGCCAAGCGAGTGCTTCGTCACTCAAAGCTAGCCATCGCAAGCGAGTGCAGAACAGTCACTCAAGCGAATGCCTCTCAAGCGAGTCAAGGCGTAGCGGCCCAACTCGAAGCGAGCGGGCATGAAGCGAGTATGAGCTGTCTGCACTCGAGTGCAATTTTACTTTCTGCTGTGCATTTAATGCAGGTGCAGGAACGACGGAAATAACGGGCGCGTGTTCACACGCTTGAATTTGAAGCGGGAATAGGCGGAGAAGATCCAGCCGTCGAATCTCAACAGGCCCCAATCTGGAACCGTTCGATCAACGCCGTATACAACAAGCCAACCATAGAAGGCCACGTGGCGACGCCGAGCAAGTGGCGGTTCACTTTTACTGTGATGACGCCGGACACGTCAGAATCCATCACCGCACGTCCGCCGCCTACCTACAGGATTTTCGGCGTTATTACCATTCTACCCCTACCACGTCAGCCATAACCTATTTCTATATATATGGGACGAGGCAGAACTGCAAACCCTTCACAGCCTTCTAAATTTGCCATTCTCGTGTTAGATCTGCAATTACTCTGCAACTCACGAGTCTCAACCCCTTCTATTTCATTGTTAAAATTTTTCTTCAAATTTCTTCAAATCCACAATGGGCAAGAAGAAGAGTACAGAAACGATGGAGAAGTTCATGTCAAATATTGGCGATCACATCAACGTCGAGCCCCATCTCGACCCGATCGTCATAGAGAAGAATGGTTTCTTCCGTAGAGCCGTGACCACGGCCGGTCTATGGAAGTTCGTAACTTTGGTTCCGACGAAGATTCTGGCGAAAGCCATCGGAGAGATTCTGCTGAATCTGAAGAAGGAACAGAATACATCTTCCTTCACCAATCCACGAACCAGGAAGCCGGTGGAAGTTGATATGAGTGAACTCATCGAGGTCTTCGATCTACCAAGAGAAGGAGGAGATTCTCTGCTAGATCTAGGCCTTTCTGCCGAAGTTCAGTATGATCGATTTAAAGTCGACGGAGCAGAGCCGAACTTCAAGGAGGCAAATTTTCGCAAAAATTTGAAGGAACCGTTCAATCTCATCTGCGAACTCTTTACGAGAAGCATTGCATGCTATGTCGGTTCCCTCGACACGCTGTCAGAAACGAAGATGATCGGCACTACCATGATCGTCGACAGCCTCACAGGAACGAAATTCAACTGGCATGGGTGGCTTCTCAAGCAAATTCACGAAGCTGCAGAAGACTTTGCATTCGTACCAGGAACTCCAGATAAGATTCTACGCAAGGGAAAGTTGAAATTCTTTTCAAGACTGTCAGTCGCGTTGGAGCTAAAGTATCCGGAGATAAGATGGCCGGATTCAGACATGGCTATATACAGCAAGAAGACAGTCTTCTATGAACAGTGGAAGTCAACAAAAATTCCAATGGATAAGGGACTTCTAGTTGTAGAAGTGTCCGCAGCTGAAGCTCCCCGAACGAAGCGAGCCGCTTCACCCTTGAAGCAAGCGGCTGCAAAGCAAGGGAAGAAGAAGAAATTGAAGCAAAGCACTCCATCTGTCCAAGAAAGCGAGGCGGTGGAGAAGCCGCTTGAGGACAAATCTCAATCCTCACCTACTGAAACTACCCATATCCCTGAGCACACCCCAACCATGCATGAGAAGAAGCTAATGAGGGATCATGCAGAAGAGATGGAGGTTAAGAATGCAGAGATCGCAAGTTTACAAGACGAGATCTCTAAACAGAAGATGGAGCTGAAGGAGAAGGAGAAAGTGTTGCAGGCACAAGTAAATCTGGTGAATGATCTCAAGGACTCGCGTGACGCAGAACGGAGCCGCTTGAGAGTGGTAAATACCAATCTGGTCACAGTTGGTAAAGAGAAGGACACGTTGGAAAAGGAGGTGAAGGAGTTGAAAAAGAAACTGGAGAATAAGGAGGGAGAGTTGGTGGTGAAAGAAAGCGAACTCCTCAGCACCAAGAAGACTCTTGACTTACTTCGAACCCAATTGAAGAAAGTCAAAGAGGAGAGTGAAATTGACAAGCGAGAGCTTGAAAATCTAAGGAAAAATGCTGGATTGTCGGAAAAGCAAGTCCTCGAGTCTCGAACGGAAGAAATGTTTCATATTGTACTTGACAAGATTGAGGTTCTTCACAAATCTCTTACTGGAAAGACAAGCGTCCCAACCCCTGGTTTTGATGATGCCAAAAAGGGGGAAGGGATGGTACTGAAAAATGTCAATCTGTTGGAGCCACAAGGTGGAGGAATTGGAGCTGTTGAAACAGAGAGATCGTTGAAGGAGAGTAGTGGTGCTGGAGAAGAGGAGAGAGAGGCGAAGTCTGCAAAGAAAGGCAAAGAAAAGCTCACTAAGCCTGAAGAATCCCGCAAGCCACTTGGAGATAAAGTGCTTGCCTCTTCCATTGCTCGACATCCTCCAGTTACTGTGCTAACAAAGGAGGAAAGGCGGAAGCTAGCAGAAGCGAGCGAGACTATGGCTTGGGAGAGCGAGCGCCAGTCTAACTCGAAAACTCTTGCAGGTACTTCGAGTTCTCAAGCGCCCACTTCAGACGAAGCACCCACTTCATCTGCCCCATCATCAATACTGAAGCGAACAGATCCAGAAACTGAGAGAGATGAATCAGGGACCAAGCGCCAAAAAGTTGAGAAGGCAGTTGTTCCAAGGGCAGAAAAGGAAAAGAGGACAAGGACAAAACGACTGGAAGTCATTGACGAACGAATTGAGAAAAATTTCAATGAAATGAAAGTCATCCAGTCCGTTTTGGTCAGGAGCATTTTTGCTCCAATCACGCCAGAAGAATCCGATGCATGCATAGATCAGGCTACGATCGACACATGTCACAAAACTGCGAAAGAAATGATTGACTCTGGCCGCTACCCTCTCAGAGAAGAACGCAACTACATTCGCAAGCAACTCAACAAGAAGCTTCCTCTCTGGAGCAGCGAGTCAGGAAAGAAGTTCAAAACAATCATAGCACAGATGTCCAGCCGGTCGGAGGAGGAGTTGACTGTACGCAGAAATGAGCACCCTGATGCCCGTGAGATTGAGCAGTTCATTCCTGACGAACTACTCGAGCAATGGCTACACTACAAGGAGAAGTTTATCAAAGCTTACTACTATTGGGAGGTAGTGCCATTGCAGACTGAATGCTCAAGGGTCACTGCGCTCAACAACTTCCTTAGTATCTATGATGAGAAATTTAGGCAAGAAGTCTTCGCTCTTGCACAGCTTGGAGAGCCTACACCATTAATCATCAAGGTACCAGCCAAGAAGGAATTCATCATGCCATTCCTACCTGGCACCAGTATCCTCAATCGCAGCATCATCGACGCTGAGGTGGATGAAGCCTTCCAATTGGAAGAGACTTGGAGGAGGCCAAGTATCCACAGTGTTGAGTCGATGGAAGCAAGGGTTTTCAGTGCATACACCATACCCGAAGATATGATTGCAAAGGATTTGGAGGCAGATGTAGAAGAGGAGGAGAAGGAGGAAGAAGGGAAGTGACAAGAGAAGGAAAGGAGGATGACTGGGAAGGAACTGCAGGAAACCTCCGAGTTTCAAGTTCCTTACATATTTTTTGTGAACTTCTTGTTCATATATCCAAATTTCAATTTCTGTCTCTTCTTGTGTCATTTACTCGATTTGTGAATGACTTTACTTTTTGCTACAAACTCATTAATTTAACCGAAAAAAAAAGGGGAAGGAACTTAAAAGAAAATTACAAACGAAACTGCAAAGGAAGCAGCCGCTTGGAGTTCCCTTCACGGTTAGATAGACTAGATTTATTTTTATCTAAGTCGTATGGGTTTTGGCATCATCAAAAAGGGGGAAATTGTTGGGAATTGTTAAGGACTAAAATGTTAAGGGGGAACTATATGGGACATTTGTTAAATAAAGTCACTTGTTTTGATTAGATCCCAAAACCCCAAGCGTCCTTTTCCCAGCGACCCATTTTGATGTAGTTAATAGGTTAGAATTTTTCTAAGCCTACACTGTTAGGATGGCTCGTTTATTTTGCTTAGATTAGGCTTCAAAAGTTCAAGTGAAGGCCACTCGCTTAAGTGTGTTTTCCAAAGCGAAGCAAGTCAAGCAAGCGAAGCGAGTCTACCGAAGCAAAGTGAAGCGAAGCGAGCGCTACAAGCGAAGCGAGTCTACCGAAGCGAAGCGAAGCAAAGCGAAGCGAATGCTGTAAAGCGAAGCGAAGCAAACGCTGCAAGCAAAGCAAAGCGACCCGCTATAATATGATCCTAAAGCGACTCACTTTGGAACGTCCGCTACAACTTCAAAGCGAAGCGAGCCAATACCTACCAGAAAGCGACAGCACAAATTCCCGCTCCGAATTTGAATTTCAGTCAACTAGAGATCTTTGCATTAATTGCGAGATCTCCACGTGTCGAACGAGGAGAGGAGCAGCGGAGTTGACTGCCAGGCCGACAAAGACGCCGCTACAGTACTGGGTCGCTCCAGTTACTGTTAAACTTGGAAGTTAGCCAATTTTGGCAAAATGCCAAAACTGCGCGTCTGCAAAAGCTACTGCCTGCGCAAGTACTGTCGAGAGGAGGAGGGGCAAGGCCACCAACCAAGCAACGGATCTTAGCCAACCCTCCGCCTATAAATAGTGAAGGATGAAGACGTGAAGAGGTAGAACACTACTTGCGCATTCGAGCCTACTGCAAACAAACACTCCCAAGCCTTCGAGCAAATCTTCGAGTTTTTGTTTCAAGTGTTCTCCGAGTTTCCAGTCCATCGGAACTCGTCTTCACAACCTTCACACTTAGATTCTAAGCCCACTTCATATATCCAAGCTTAGAAGAAGAACTCTAGCCAATCTTTGCATTCACTGTAAAGAGTTCTTCATTAGTGTGTTCGTCAACCAAAAACCCTAAACTGTTGTCTGTTAGGTTTTTGAGTCGTCGTTAGGTTGTTCAGATCTAAGGCCCTTCTTTCATCGATTGAAGAAGCCTCGATCGTAGAGTTGAGATCCAAGCTTACACTTACATCGTTTGTGTAAAGCTCGATCGAAGCTAGGCTGTAAGGAGAGCCCGTAATCTCCCTGTCTGTCTGACTGAAGCAAGTGAAGCTTCCAGTCTTTGTTAGGTTTGTGTAGTGAACCCGCAATCACTACGTCTGTCGTTTGATCTAGGCAAGTGAAGCCCGATCCCGACCAGGTTTTTGAAGGACCCGTAACCTTCAAGTTCTTGAGTGAAAAGAACAGTTGCCGTCGTGCAACAAAGTGGACGTAGGAGCGTTATCTCCGAACCACTATACATCTCTGTGTCGTATCTCTCTTACCTTAATCTTTTACAGTATTCGATTATCCATTGCACGTGCATATAAACAAACTTAACTTGGATTTTCAATTACTTAGGAAAGATTTTAGCTCACCAAATTCCGCACAAAGAGTAAAGTCTCACTCTTGATCAAGCTCTAAGCTTAGGTCAAGAGATTCGTGATTGCTGTAGATCTAGCTCTCGGCTAGGTCTTAGTATTTTCAAGAGCACTTTACTTTATACTCTGAGTTAAGGAATTGAAGTTGAAAAACTTCAAAATACGTATTCACCCCCCCCTCTACGTATTTTTCCTATAGCATACCGGGACCAACAACGCTTCAGATTCTTCAGGCAGAAATGGGATGAAGACGCTTCGATTAAGGGCGGACTGGATGAGTCTCACTTCATTGAAGTGTTCCTCAATCCGACCTTCAATAATTTGCATACGCCTTGCGTTGATTCTTTTCTCCTTCTCCACTTCCTCCTTTCTCTTTTCTCCTTGCTTCCTTCTCCTCTCCACCTGACCAGCTCGTGAAGCGACTGCCTGCTTGATCTTTTGGCGCTTGGCCTCGGGATCATCTTCTCTCGCTTCGGGGGCAGTCCGCTTCAAAGCTTGTTTCGGTGCTGGTGGTGGAGGCATTTCTTCCTTCTTCTTCTCTACTTCTTTAGGAGGGATGACTGCTGAGGCACTTGGAGTAATGGCTTTACTGGATGAAGTGGCTCCTGCAGTTGATGAAGTGGCTCCTGCAGTATCAGAAATTAGTGCAAGGGTTGAAGCGGCCAGAGGTGAAGCGGGCGCTTGGAATTCGGCAAGCGCTTGGAATTCGGCAAGGGTCTTCAGCTCAAACTGCTTCTCCAAGTCGCGAGCTAGGGCCTCGTCTGCTCGGATTTGCTCCTCCCTTTGTTCCTTGGTTAACACAGTAACCGATGGGTGAGTTGCAATGGAAGAGGCAAGCAATTTCCCTTCGATCGGCCTGCGAGGCTCTTCTGTAATTTTATCTTTGCCCAATTTCCTCGCACGCTCGGCGCGAGCTTCATCCTCTTCCTCCTCTTCAGCACCTCCAACTCCACTGCTTCCTCCTTCCAACATTCTCTCCACTTAAACACCACTACTTCCTACTCCTCCGTCTCCACCTTCCTTCTCTAGACCTTCCCCCTTTTTGGCATCATCACTGCCGGGGGTTGGGGCGATTGTTTTTCCAGTTATGGATTGGCGAAGCTCCTCGAATTTGTTAAAAACAGCGTGGAGCATCATTTCGGTCCGTGTCGCAAAGACATGTTCTTTGGACAGTACTAACTCCGCCGTTTTCACTGAGATCTCTTCTAGCAGGTATTCACACTGCTTCTCTCTTTCTCTGACAGAGGCCATCATCCTCTCAAGCGATTCCACATTCCTGAAGCGAGCGGCAAGCTCCGCTTCGATCTCAGCACAGATTTCCTTGCGCTCCTCTTGCATTTGTAGATTGAGGAAATCCTGGGACGCTTTGAGTTCTGCAGATGCAGTGGCGATAGCACTCTCTTGGCTATTAAGCGTCACACGAAGTTGAGCAGCTTCGATGATCTTGTAGGCAAATTCACTGGCTTTTCCCTTGGCTTCATCGACTTGAATTGCCAGCTCAGCTTGCTTCAAATCGGTAGCTCTAGCACTTTTCCTCCTGCTCTCGAGCTCTTTCGAGTTTATCTCATGCTCGAGCTTCAGATCCTTCGTCTCTTGTTTAAGCTTGCCAAGAGCTGTCTTGGTCCTTGTCAGCTCACTTCCCTTCATCACTAGATCCCCATCTTTCTTCTCTACCTCCTCCTTCAATCTTTTCACTTCCTCCTCCAACTTCTTCTTTTCTTTGCCAACTTCCACCAGCTTGGCGTTGATGTCCCTCAAGCGACTCCTTTCCGCATCAAGCGAGTCCTTGAGTTCACCAATTTTTATTTCCTGGTCTCCGACCAGCTTCACCTGTCCCTCCAGTGCCTTCTCCTTTTCCTCCAATAACTTCTCCTTCTCCTCAATCTTTCCCTCCAGCTCACCCCTTTTCTTGTCAAAATCTGCACGGAGATTATTGACTTCTTCAATTTTCTTCTCCATCCCCACCTCCTTCCTGGTGATCTCACTTTGCAAGCTTGAGATCTCCGCATCTTTCACCTCCACCTCCTCAGCGTGCTCTCTTATCAAACTTCGCTCATGAATGGTGGGCACGCGCTCAGGAACTGAAGCATCTGGATAGGCACGCTTCACCTTCGCATCCAGCTTATCCCAGAAGCTGGTTCCAGTGAGGAATGCATGGAAGCCATTCTCGCCGATGAAATCCAGCAGCTTTCCCTCCATTTGAATAAGATCTTCCTCCTTGAATGCCTTTAGGAGCCTGAAGACCTTGTAATATTCGGTGCCGCGGTAGGTGATGTACGTGAGAAAATCGACGGTCTTGGTGAAGAACTCGTCAGACATCGGCACGGAGGAATAGCGGTCCTTGATGGTCTCTGCAGCCTGCTCTCTGTCTCTCGCATATCTTTCGAGAGCTTCGACTTCTGCAGGGACCTTGGATATTTGGAATTGTGGGATGATGGTGCCGGTTGTTTGGGCGGTATCGGCTGTAGCTGCCGATGAGGAAGGGGATTGAGTTGGTGATGAGGTTTGGGTTTCGGAGATTTGGATGGGATCTGTGGCTGGCTGGGGGGTTTGGATAGGTTGGAATATGGTGAATGCAGCTGTTGGATCTGTACTGAGAAGAGGCATTTTGGGTAAGTGGAATGAAGAACTTGATTCTTCTTCATGTGGAGAGAGGGGGGATTTCTGGGTATGTGGTTGGGCTGATGATGAGGCTTGGGGTTCAGGTGGTTGGGTTTGAGTTTGTATTTGTGGTGGGGGAGTCTGGATTTTGATGGGTGAAGGCTGGGGTTGGGTTTCTTCAGTCTCCTCAAGCGGCTGCTCCTCAGCCTCGCTTGACTTGACTAATGAAGCGACCAACTTCAATTTCTTCCTGGCTCGCTTCAGCGCAGCCCGCTTCCCAGATGAAGCGGCTCGCTTTGTTTAACTCGCTTCAGCTTGCCTTTCGGCAACTGGTACTGCTACGGGTACTTCAATCTCGAGAAGTCCCAAATCAATCGGAATTTTGTTTGTCCTCCACCGGTCATGGAACACTGTGAGCTTGTTGTAGACGGCGACGTCAGATTCTGGCCATACTTTGTCGGGATACCGTTCCTCCAGTGCGACGGAGAGTCTGGAGAAAAATTTCAGCTTCCCCTTGCGGAGAATCTGATCGGTGCTTCCTTTCACGAACATGAAATCATCAGCAGCTTCGAGAATCTGGTTGAGAAACCAACCATTCTAGTTGAATTTGGTTCCGGTGAGGCTGTCTACGATGATGGTGGTGGCGAACAACTTTGTTTCAGACAGCGTACCCAAAGTTCCGACGTAGCATGCGACGCACTTCGAAAAGAGCTCGCAGACGTGGTTGAAAGGAGCCTTCAGATCTGAACGGATACTGGCCTCCTTGTAGTTGGGCACTGCTTTCTCGGTGGCAAACCGAGCATATTCATCTCAGGCTGAAAATCCCAACTCCAACAAGGAGTTTCCTCCTTCCTTTGGCAGGTCGAATACGTCGATGAGGTTGCTCAGGTCCACCTCCACCGGCTCTCCGGTCTGTGGATCGGTGAAAGACGAAGAGTTCCGTTCTTTCCTCAGATTTAGAAGGAGCTCGGCCACAGCCTTGGCCAAGACCTTCGTCGGCACCGCCGTCACGAACTTCCATAAGCCGGCCATGATCACGGCTTTACGGAAGAATCCATCTTCCTCAATGACGATCGGGTTGAGATGAGGCTCGACGTTGATATGCTTATCGACCTCTGTGAAAAATTTCTCCATCGTCTCAGTGTTCTGCTTCTTTCCCATGGTATGAAATTTGAGAGATTTTGAACGGAGATTTAAAGACGAAAAACTGGGAAATTTGAGACTCGTGAGTTGTAGAGATTTTAAGTTCTTGCACAAGAATGGTAAAAATAGAGAGTTGTGAAAGTTTTCTCAGTCTGCAACGACGTCGTTAAATAGAGGTAGGGCTCGGTTGACGTTGCAGGGGCAAGACAGTAAAATCGCCGAAGATCCTGTTTCTATACGGCGGCCAACGGCGAAGTGATAAACGTGTCCGGCGTCATCACAGTAAAAAGTGAACCGCCAACTTGCTCGGCGTCTCCACGTGGCCTGCTGTGATTCGTCACTTTACACGGCGTCAGATCCAACGGCTATAAATCGGGGACTGTTTGGATTCGATGGTTGGATCTCGTCCGTCTTTTCCCGCTTCGAATTCAAAGTGCAGTGCACGCGCCCGTTATTTTCGGCTGTACGTGAACCTGCATTAAATGCAAAGCAAAAGGTAAAATTGCACTCGAGTGCAGACAGCTCATACTCGCTTCGTACCCGCTCGCTTCGAGTTGGGCCGCTTGGCTTTTACTCGCTTGAGAAGTACTCGCTTGAGTGACTGTTCTACACTCGCTTGCGATGGCTCGCTTGGAGTGACGTAGCACTCGCTTGGCCATCTGAAGGGACTGGAAAAGAAATGAAATTTCTTTTGACATTATTTAAAATGTTTCTAACTTACATACTTCGAGGATAAACAAGAATGTTTTCCTCTTTGTATTTGTGTCAGATTCATTTCATACACATAGTAAGTGAAGGATTCTAGCATGCTTCAGCTCACTTAGTGTACTTAAAATTGAACCACTTACCAGTCAATCTCACTTCGTAGGAGATTGATACCACTATTGAAGTCACCATTTGTTGAATTCTTTTGATGGATCTGACTTCAAGCTTGATGATACCACCTGTTGTATACTACATCTTCTTGGCATTCATCTTCATGGCATTCATCTTCCTCTACGAGTTAGAGAGTCCTCCATCGAAGTGAATGGGGGAGAGAATGAATATAGTACACAAGCTTACTACAATCCAGAGGGGAGCTTCACGTAAGTGTACATATTCACGACGAATGGGGGATGAGTACAAGTTCTTATCTCAGAGCAGAATAGGACAGGATGACAATGAGAATGCTCTGACAAGACAATCTCGTATTTTACGCAAAGACATGTCACCAGTCATGCAACCTTTTCAAGTAAAAGGTAACTCTTCAAGCTTCCTCCTTTAAGCTACAGAATGAATTTGCAATCGACTCGCTTGACCCAGAATAGGGTTAATTGAAGCGATGCAAAATTCAAAGTGGGGGAGGAATGGATAGACATTCAGCAGCTCAACTCAATGAAGAGTGAGTAAAGAATGAATATTTATCCACGATGAAAGAGATGAGAGGACTTGCTCCTCTTCGGCGGAAAGATGGCAAGAGGACACAAGGTCTAGGTGCCAGCCCTGCCTAAGCTTTCACCATTTTTACGTGGGAAGGCCCGATACAAGACCCCACAACCGTTACTAGAAACGGCACTTGCGAGAGTTTATACCCACTCGCTAGGAATCCTAGGCTAGGTAGCAGCTTTCCTTGCTCGCTTTGGAAGTAGCTTGCTCCGAGAGCAAACAAAAGTCCCCCCTTAACCAATGGCTTAACAATTCCTGTAAGCGGGTAGGGAACGTCTTCCAACACTCCACATTTCTCCACCTTATTTCTCCTTCTTCAAGCGAGTGGAATTTTGAAGTGACACGCTTGAGTTGGTGAAGATCTGAAGCGAGTGACGCTCAAAGAACAAGCGACCTCTCCTTCGTGCATCCTGGATCTAGCACTCTTCACCAGGGTCTAGCAACCCTAATTCCATGCATAGCTGATTGAAACGAGACTCAGCTAGAGGCTTGGTGAGGATATCTGCTCGCTGGAGATCGGTATGGATTTTCTCGAGCTTGATATCCTTCTTCTCGACATGATCACGAATGAAGTGATGTCGCATTTCCACGTGCTTGCATCTGGTGTGAAGCACTGGATTTTGCGAGATGCAGATCGCACTGTTGTTGTCGCAGAATATTGGAATTTCATTTGCTTCAACTCTGTAGTCCTTCAACTACTGACGAAGCCATAGAATTTGAGAACAACAGCTTCCAGCGGCCATATATTCGGCTTCAGTCGTTGAAGTAGCTACACTCGTCTGCTTCTTCGAAAACCATGAGATCAGCTTGCTTCCCAAGAACTGACAAGTGCCCGAAGTTGATTTCCTATCAATTCGACACCCTCCATAGTCAGCATCTGAGTATCCAGTGAGCTCCAAATTGTCCTCCGTTGGATACCACAGCCCCATGTTGACAGTGCCCTTCAAATATCGAAGAATTCTTTTGGCAACTTTAAGATGGCTGTGCTTGGGATTGCTTTGGAAGCGAGCACATACTGCAACTGCAAAAGCTATATCCGGCCTACTTGCAGTGAGATATAGAAGGGATCCGATCAAAGCTCGGTAGTCTGTAGCATCCACAGACTTCCCATCTCAGTCTGGCTCCATCTTCCAGTTCGTGTTCATTGGGATCTTCACAGCTTTGGCATGCTGAACACCGAACTTGGCAAGCATATCTCTTGTATACTTAGCTTGATTGATGAAGATTCCATCATCCTGCTGCTTCACTTGAAGACCTAGAAAGCAGCTCATCAAGCCAATCATTGACATCTCATATTTGGTCTTCATAAGCTTTCCAAACTTCTCGCTAAGTGACTGGTTTGGCGACCCAAATATGATGTCATCCACATAGATCTGTACCCACAGCATATCTTCTCCATGATTGATGGTGAATAGGGTTCGATATATCTTTCCTTTGTGGAAACCATTATCCACTAGGAATTGAGAAAGGGTATCATACCAAGCTCTGGGTGCTTACTTCAATCCTTATAGGGCTTTTTTCAATTGATACACCTTATCTCCCTGCTCGAAACCCGGTGGCTGCTCCACATACACTTCTTCCTTCAATTCACCATTGAGAAACGCGCTCTTGACATCCATCTGATAGACTTTGAATTTCTTGGCCGCTGCATAGGCTAGAAATAGTCTGATCGCTTCAAGCCGTGCCACTGGAGCGAAGGTCTCATCGAAATCGATTCCTTCCTCTTGGTAGTAACCTTTTGCAACGAAATGCGCCTTGTTCCTCACAACGTTGTGGTCCTCGTCCGTCTTATTCTTGAACACCCACTTGGTGCCAATAACATGCAGAAATTTGGGACGATCCACGAGGTACCATACGTCGTTCCTGGTGAACTGATTCAGCTCTTCTTGCATGGCGATCACCCAATTGGAATCAGCTAGGGCTTCCTCCACGCATGACGGCTCAATATTTAAGAGAAAGCAACTGAACATGGCACTTTCTACAAACACTTGACTTCTGGTCACTACAACCTTGGATGGATCTCCAATGATTTGACTCGGTGAGTGATCCTTGAGCCATGCATGCTTGGATCCGCCAGCTTCGTCTTCATCTTCTTCCTGGTCACTCGCTTCACCTTCTGAAGCGACTGGATTGGGTGCTTGGCCTGCACTCGCTTCAGGAATCTTGGGTGCAGGTTCATCTTTTCCTTGGACAATCTGCTCGCTTCAGTCCTTGACTTCTTCATCATCCTCAAGCATGTCCCAAGTTAATGAATTGATGGGTTCCTCGCTTGTCTTTCCTTCCTTAGATTGAACCTGTTCCTGTGGAAGACTCAAAGAAGATTCATCAAATACGACATGGGGTGATTCTTCCACAATTAGGGTTTTACAATTGAACACCCTGTAAGCTTTGCTTGATGTAGAATATCCTAAGAATATTCCTTCATCAGCTTTGCTTTCAAAGGCTTTCAATTGTGACTTCCCATTATCATCAATAAAGAACCTACAACCAAAAATATGAAAATAAGATATGTTAGGAATTCTCCCTGTCCATATTTCATGTGGTGTCTTGTCGTGCCGCTGTCAGAGAAGCGTCCGGTTCTGTGTGTAGCATGCTGTATTGGCAGCTTCAGCCCAATACTTCATCGGAAGCTTCGAGTCTGCAATCATGGTTCGAACAGCTTCTTTGATGATCCGATTTCTTCTTTCAGCAACTCCGTTCTGCTGAAAAGGTGCCAGCCTGCGTGTTGGTCCCGGTTTGTTATAGGAAAAATACGTAGAGGGGGGGGGGGGGGGGGGGGTGAATACGTATTTTGAAGTTTTTCAACTTCAACTCCTTAACTCAGAGTATGAAGTAAAGTGCTCTTTTGAAATACTAAGACCTAGTCGAAAGCTAGATCTGAAGTAATCACGATTCTCTTGACCTAAGCTTAGAGCTTGATCAAGAGTAAGACTTTACTCTTTGTGCGGAATTCGGTGTGCTAAATCTTTCCTAAGTATTTAAAATTTCCAAGTTATGTTTGTTTAGATGCACGTGTAATGAATAATCAAACAAGGAAAAATAAAGAGTTTAGGGTTAGAGAGATACGACACGAGATTTATAGTGGTTCGGAGATGAAACTCCTACGCCCACTTTGTTGCACAAGGCAACCGTTCTCTTCACTCAAGAACTTGAAGATTACGGGCTCTTCAAAAGCCTGGTCGAGATCGAGCTTCACTCGCTTGGATCTGACAGACGCTGGGTGATTCCGGGTTCACACCAAAAACCTAAACTGGACAGGAAGATTCACTCGCTTCAGTCCGACGACAGGGAGATTGCGGGCTCTCCTTACAGCCTAGCTTCGATCGAGCTTTACACAAATGATGTAAGTGCAAGCTTGGATCTAGACTCTACGATCGAGGCTTCTACAATCGATGAAAGTAGGGCCTTGGATCGAAACAACCTAACGACGTCAAACACAAAAACCTAACGAACAGAACTTGGGTTAGGGTTTTAGGTTTACAACGACACACTATGAAGAACTCTTTACAGTAGATGCAAAGATGGCTAGAGTTCTTCTTCTAAGCTTGGATATGGAATAGGCTTAGACTTTAAGTGTGAAGGCTGTGAAGACGAGTCCCAATGAGACTGGAACTCGGAGAACACTTGGAAACAAAGACTCAAAGTTTGCTCTAAGGCTGGGAGTGTTTGTTTGCAGTAGGCGCTCGAATGCTCAGGAAGTGTTCTACTTCTCTTCGTCTTCATCCTTCACTATTTATAGGCGGAGGGATGCCGAGATCAGTTGTTTGGTTGGTGGCTTTGTCCCTCCTCCTCTCGACAGTACTTGCACAGGCTGGCTGCTTTTCAGACGCGCAGTTTTGGCTCTTTGCAGAAATTGGCTAAGTTCCAATCTTAACAGTAACTGGAGCGAGCCAGTACTGTTGCGGCGCCCTTGTCGGCCTGGCAGTCAACTCCGCTGCTCCTCTCCTTGATCGACACGTGGAGATACGCAATTAATTGCGTTGATCTCCTCTTGACTAGAGTTTGAACTCGACGTTCAAATTGGAGTGGGAATTGTGATGTCGCTTTCTGTTAGGTAGGGACTCGCTTCGCTTTAGAATAGTAGCGTCCGCTTCAAGTGAGTCGCTTCAGGGTCATAGTGTAGCGGGAGATCTCGTAATTAATGCGACGATCTTCAGTTTGACTGGAATTCAAAATCGGAGCGGGAATTGGGCTGTCGCTATCTGGTAGGTAGTGGCTCGCTTTGCTTTGAAGTTGTAGCGTCTGTTTTGATCGAGTCGCTTCGGGTCATACTTGAAGCGTCTACTTTGGAAAATAATGTTTCCGAGTAATGCTTAAGTAGATTTTGACTCGCTTTGACTTTCGCTGTAGCGCTCGCTTCGCTTCGCTTTGGTGGACTCGCTTTGATTCCATTGTAGCGCTCGCTACGCTTCACTATACTTCGGCACGCTTCACTTTCGCTCGCTAGACTCGCTTCGCTTGGAAAACACACTCAAGCAAGTGGCCTTCACTTGAATTTTCTGCGGTCTAAATTCTAAGCAAAATAAAGCCATCCTAACAGAGTAGGCTTAGAAAAATTTCTAATCCTATTATCTACATCAAAAATGGGTCACTTGGGAACAGAACGCTTGGGGGTTTTGGGATCAAATCAAAACAATAAAATGTCCCTTATAGGTTCCCCCAAAACAAGTTTGTTCTTAACAATTCCCAACACTGCGCATGTACTGTCGAGAGGAGGAGGGACAAGGCCACCTACCAAGCAACGGATCTCGGCCAAACCTCCGCCTATAAATAGTGAAGGATGAAGACGAAGAGAAGTAGAACACTACTTGAGCATTGAGCGCCTACTGCAAACAAACACTCCCAGCATTTTAGCAATTCATCGAGTCTTTGTTTCCAAGTGTTCTCCGAGTTCCAGCCTCATCGGAACTCGTCTTCGCAACCTTCACACTGAGATTTCTAAGCCCATTCCATATCCAAGCTTAGAAGAAGAGTTCTACCCATCTTTGCATTCATTGTAAAGAACTCCTCATTAGTGTGTCTTTGTCGAAACAGAAAATGTTGGGAATTGTTAAGGACTAAAATGTTAAGGGGGAACTACATGGGACATTTGTTAAATAAAGTCATTTGTTTTGATTAGATCCCAAAACCCCAAGCGTCCTTTTCCCAAGCGACCCATTTTGATGTAGTTAATAGGTTAGAATTTTTCTAAGCCTACACTGTTAGGATGGCTCTTTTATTTTGCTTAGATTAGGCTTCAAAAGTTCAAGTGAAGGCCACTCGCTTGAGTGTGTTTTCCAAAGCGAAGCAAGTCAAGCAAGCTGAAGTGAAGCGTGCCGAAGAATAGCGAAGCGAAGCGATCGCTACAGTAGATTCTAAGTGAGTCTGCCAAAGTGTAGCGAAGCGAGCGCTACAGTTCAAAGCAAGCGAAGTGAGTCTACCGGAGCGAAGCGAAGCGAAGCGAATGCTGTGAAGCGAAGCGAAGCGAAGCGAAGCGAAGCGAATGCTATAAAGCGAAGCGAAGCGAACGCTGCAAAGCGAAGCGAAGCAAGCGCTAAAGCAAAACGAAGCAAACGCTGCAAAGCGAAGCAAAGCGACCCGCTATAATATGATCCTAAAGCGACTCACTTCGGAGCGGCCGCTACAACTTCAAAGCGAAGCGAGCCACTACCTACCAGAAAGCGACAGCACAAATTCCCGCTCCGATTTTGAACTCCAGTCAACAGGAGATCTCCGCATTAATTACGAGATCTCCACGTGTCGAAAGCGGAGAGGAGCAGAGGAGTTGACTGCCAGGCCGACAAAGGCGCCGCTACAGTACTGGCTCGCTCCAGTTACTGTTAAACTTGGAACTTAGCCATTTTCGGCAAAAGTCCAAAACTGCGCGTCTGCAAAAGCTACTGCCTGCGCAAGTACTGTCGAGAGGAGGAGGGACAAGACCACCAACCAAGCAACGGATCTTAGCCAACCCTCCGCCTATAAATAGTGAAGGATGGAGACGTGAAGAAGTAGAACACTACTTGCGCATTCGAGCCTACTGCAAACAAACACTCCCAAGCCTTCGAGCAAATCTTCGAGTCTTTGTTTCAAGTGTTCTCCGAGTTTCCAGTCCATCTGAACTCGTCTTCACAACCTTCACACTTAGATTCTAAGCCCACTTCAAATATCCAAGCTTAGAAGAAGAACTCTACCCATCTTTGCATCTACTGTAAAGAGTTCTTCGTTAGTGTATTCGTCAACCAAAAACCCTAAACTGTTGTCTGTTAGGTTTTTGAGTCGTCGTTAGGTTGTTCAGATCTAAGGCCCTTCTTTCATCGATTGAAGAAGCCTCGATCGTAGAGTTGAGATCCAAGCTTACACTTACATCGTTTGTGTAAAGCTCGATCGAAGCTAGGCTGTAAGGAGAGCCCGTAATCTCCCTGTCTGTCTGACTGAAGCGAGTGAAGCTTCCAGTCGTTGTTAGGTTTGTGTAGTGAACCCGCAATCACTACGTCAGTCGTTTGATCTAGGCAAGTGAAGCCCGATCCCGACCAGGTTTTTGAAGGACCCGTAACCTTCAAGTTCTTGAGTGAAAAGAACAGTTGCCGTCGTGCAACAAAGTGGACGTAGGAGCGTTATCTCCGAACCACTATAAATCTCTGTGTCATATCTCTCTTACCTTAATCTTTTTACAGTATTCGATTATCCATAGCACGTGCATATAAACAAACTTAACTTGGATTTTCAATTACTTAGGAAAGATTTTAGCTCACCAAATTCCGCACAAAGAGTAAAGTCTCACTCTTGATCAAGCTCTAAGCTTAGGACAAGAGATTCGTGATTGCTTTCGATCTAGCCCTCGGTTAGGTCTTTGCATTTCCAAAGAGCACTTTACTTTATACTCTGAGTTAAGGAATTGAAGTTGAAAAACTTCAAAATACGTATTCACCCCCCCCCCCCCCTCTACGTATTTTTCCTATAGCAAACCGGGACCAACAAGTGGTATCAGAGCAGCGGTTCTTTCGAGCCTCTGCTTTGCATATCCGAAGTGAGTCCCCACTCACTTCACGTTGTCTCACTGAACCGGATCCTATTTCCTAAGTGCATCAAAACCTCACCCACGCATATTGCATTTACTGCTGATAGTTTGCTATGTCTACATACAGTGCATCAAATCTTCCACAGTTCTCGATCGAAGGATACGAGATATGGAGTTTCCGAGTCGAGAGCTTCCTATGCTCAATCCACGACCGGATGTGGGAAGTTATTGAAGACGGACCAATCGAAATCAAGAAAGCAATATCTGTGGAGGTTCCAGCCGCTGAAGGTCGTCCAGCCCACGTTCGACAACAGTACGTGGAGAAGGATAAAGATGAGTATACTCCAAATGACTTCAAAGTTGCCAACCTCGACAAGATTGCACGCCACACGATGCAGAGCACCGTGTCAGACGCATACCTTCCAAGGATTAGGAAGTGCGCAACAGCAAAGGAGATGTGGGAAACCCTAGCCCTCATCTCTCAAGGTACAGACAAAATCAAGGAAAACAAGCTCGCCGTTCAGATGCGGGAGTTTGAAAATTTGGTGATGAAGTCAGGAGAGTCCATCGACGCCTTCGAGCTGAGAGTTACCAACATTACTGCAACTCTCAACTCGCTTGGGAAGGAACTCACAGACAAGGAAGTAAATCTGAAAATAGTCCGTGCTCTCACAAGGAAGTGGCAGACTATGAAGGAGCTATATCTAGCTACCAAGGATCTAACGAAGCTCACGCCAGAAGTGCTGTTCTCCGAGCTCAAAGCTCACGAGTTTGATCTGAATCGAATGAGCCTCGACGACGAGGATGAAGCGCCCACTACGTCAAAAGGAGTAGCATTTAAAGCTGCCGAAGGGCCAAGCGAGCAGTCGCTTGCTAAAATGACAAGGGAAGAGTTGGAAGAACACATTGCGTTCTTATCAAAGAACTTCAACAAGATGAATTCTCGAGTGGGCAAGTATAAAAGATTCTACAAACAGTACAAAGGGAGGAGCACTGATGCTTGAGAAGGAAAAGGAAAGAGAGAAGAGACGACCAAGCCGATCCCGCGCGACATGATGGAAGTGGAGTGTTACCACTGCCACAAGATGGGCCACTACAAATCCGATTGCCCAAAGCTAAGTGCCAAAGAGCGCGAAGAATTGAAGGCCAAGAGGGATGCCCCAAGGCGAGCGCTCGTAGCGAGTGAAATGCCGATCGCTTCAACTGAAGATCTCTCAAGCGACTCAGATGCATTCACAGATCCCAACTCAAGCGAGGGAGAGGATCTGGGACTCATGGCGCTCACCGATGAAGAAACTGGGGAGGTATTCTTCTATCCTTCAATCACTTCAATTACACTAGCACACACTGTCAATGAGGAAGAGCAATCCTCTACATGGAGTGAGTTGTTTGACAAACACCAGAAATTGTCAAGCGACCACGAAGTGGTAAAACAAGCTCTGTCTCGAAGCGAGAAGGAGAACCGAAAGCTAGCCACTGAGCTTGACCAAGTCAAACTTAATCTAAGGGCTATGACTAGTAAGTTCGAGGATCTCTTCGCTAGACATCAAAGCTTGGAGGGAAGGTATGAAACCCAATCCACTCTAGTTGCCAACTTAAATAAAGCATCATACGCTAGACAGGCACTAGAGAGTTCTCTTCTACCTTTTGGTAGAAAGGGAGGACTTGGATATGAGGGTGGACCTCCCAAGCCAACTGTCTTTGTTGGTGCATCACACACTACACCATCAGTCACTTTGGAATTGCCCACTGCATCCAAAGCGACCACCAACAAGGACAAAGGCAAAATGGCTGAGAACCCTAAGAAGAAGCCTATGAAGATGTCTATATCTTTAAGGGCAGACCCTAAGGGCAAGCAAAGTTCAACAGTCCCTAGCACTCAACATGCTAAGTCTTACCAATCCAAGGGTAAAGGGAAAAATGTTGAAGCTTCTAAATCTCAAGCCAAGACACGAGAGACAAAGGATCTACCTCCTAAAAAGAGGAGTAATGTCTATGTGTCACGTTATCCGGACTGGAGATGGTCCAACCGGACTAACATTGAGGGGGAAAAACTTGAAGCAACCAAGAGGCCGCTTCAAACTTCCAAGGTTACTCAAGCGAGTCGGGGTCAAAACCCTAGTTGGACCGCTTCGAGGAAACCAAGCGAGCCGCTTCAACAGACTAGAAACCCTAAGTCAGTCTCTAAACCCAAAGCTAATCCGAAGCGAGTCGCTTCAGGATATAAGCAAAATGGGAAGAGCGTAGGTAGGTCTGAAGCGAGCCGCTACCCCTCTTGCACACACTGTTGCACGTGTAAAGCTGCCTATAGGCAGTACACCAAGTTTTCGAAGGTCGAGAAGCCCAAGACACAAGCTTCATCTCAAAAGAGAGTGAAGCAAGTGTGGGTACCTAAGGGAACTAACCTGCAAGGACCCAAACTGATTTGGGTACCAAAATCTGTCTAATTGCAGGTGAGCGCCGTGGATCCCATGCCAAGTGAGGGTCAACCAGTTTGGTACTTGGACAGTGGATGTTCAAGACACATGACCGGCATGAAAGCTCTACTTCACAACTACATAGAGAAGAAGGGTCCACACGTAACCTTTGGTGACAACTCTCGAGGAAGCACCAGGGGATACGGCGCACTGAAAGTTGGAAAGCTCAAAATTGAAGAAGTTTCCTACGTGGAAGGACTCAAGCACAACCTGTTATCTATTTCACAGTTTTGTGATAAAGGGTACAGGGTGGAGTTCATCTCCAACAAGTGCATTGTGAAGAGCAAACTCACATCCCAGATTGTGCTCACTGGAGTTAGACAAAGGAATGTCTACATAGCACAATGGGACAGCTGCAAGGAGGAAACTTGTCTAGTTGCAAGAAGTGCTACAGAAATTGGATGGCTATGGCACAGACGCTTGAACCACCTCAATTTCAAAGCTATCAATCGCTTAGCTCGAAAAGGTTTGGTGCAAGGCATACCGAATGAAGTCTTCATCAGAGACCATCCATGCTCACCATGCCAACGAGGGAAGCAGACGAAGAAGCACTTCGCCAGTCTCGAAGAAGCCTCATCAAAGCGAGTGCTCGAGCTGCTTCACATGGATCTGTTTGGTCCAGTTACTCCAGTTAGTGTAAATGGAAGGAAGTACACTCTAGTTGTAGTCGACGATTTCTCTCGCTACACATGGGTTGTATTCCTATTCAGCAAGAAGGAGACACTGACCAAACTGCCACAACTACTCAAGCGATTGGCGGTGGAAAAGAATCAAGCTATCGTGACCATTCGCTCCGACAAAGGCACAGAGTTCCTGAACTCTACAATTGAAGCATACTGCACGGAGCATGGCATAGCACATCAAACTTCTTCAGCACGCACTCCACAGCAGAATGGAGTTGCTGAAAGAAGGAATCGAATCATCAAAGAAGCCGTTCGCACCATGATTGCTGACTCGAAGCTTTCGATGAAGTATTGGGCTGAAGCTGCCAACACGGCATGCTACACACAGAATCGGACGCTTCTCAACAAACGGCACGACAAAACACCATATGAAATATGGACAGGGAGAATTCCAAACATATCTTATTTCCATATTTTTGGTTGTAGGGTCTTCATTCACAACAATGGGAAGTCACAGTTGAAAGCCTTTGAAAGCAAAGCTGATGAAGGAGTATTCTTAGGATACTCTACATCTAGCAAAGCCTACAGAGTATTCAACTGTAAAACCCTAATTGTGGAGGAATCACCCCATGTCGTATTTGATGAATCTTCTTTAAGTCTTCCACAGGAACAGGCTCAAGCGAATGAAAAGGATCAAAGCAAGGAACCCTTAAATCAACTCTCTTGGGACGTGCTTGATGAAGATGATGAGATCAAGGACTCAAGCGAGCAGGATCCCAAAGGAGAAGTCGAAGCTGCCCCGAAGATTCCTGAAGCTAGTTCAGACCAAGCACCCAATCCAGTCGCTTCAGACGGTGAAGCAAGCGACAAGGAAGCGGATGAAGATGAAGCTGGCGGATCAAAGCGAGCATGGCTCAAGGATCACTCACCTAGCCAAATCATTGGAGATCCATCCAAGGGTGTAGTGACCAGAAGTCAAGTGTTTGGAGAAAGTGCCATGTTCAGTTGCTTTCTCTCAAACATTGAGCCATCAAGCGTGGAGGAAGCCCTAGCCGATTCTAACTGGGTGATCGCCATGCAAGAAGAGCTGAATCAGTTCACCAGGAACGACGTATGGTACCTCGTGGATCGTCCCAAGTTTCAGCATGTTATTGGCACCAAGTGGGTGTTCAAAAACAAGACGGACGAGGACCACAACGTAGTGAGGAACAAGGCACGACTAGTTGCCAAGGGCTACTGCCAAGAGGAAGGAATCGACTTTGACGAGACCTTCGCTCCAGTGGCACGTCTTGAAGCGATCCGTTTATTTCTAGCCTATGCAGCGGCCAAGAAATTCAAAGTGTACCAAATGGATGTGAAGAGCGCATTCCTCAACGGTGAACTCAAGGAAGAAGTGTATGTGGAGCAGCCACCGGGTTTCGAGCAGGGAGATAAAGTGTATCGCTTAAAGAAAGCCCTGTATGGGTTGAAGCAAGCTCCCAGAGCTTGGTATGATACATTATCTCAATTCCTAGTGGAAAACGGATTCCAAAAGGGAAAGATAGATCGGACTCTCTTCACCATCAATCATGGAGATGATATGCTATGGGTCCAGATCTACGTAGACGACATCATATTTGGGTCACCAAACCAGTCGCTTAGCGAGAAGTTTGGAGAGCTAATGAAGACCAAGTATGAGATGTCGATGATTGGCTTGATGAGCTGCTTTCTAGGTCTTCAAGTGAAGCAGCAGGATAATGGAATTTTCATCAACCAGGCCAAGTACACTCGAGATATGCTTGCGAAGTTTGGTGTTCAACATGCTAAAGCTGTGAAGATTCCTATGAATACCAACTGGAAGATGGAGCCAGACGAAGGAGGAAAATCTGTAGATCCTACAGATTATCGTGCCCTAATTGGGTCACTTCTCTATCTCACTGCAAGTAGGCCAGATATTGCTTTTGCAGTCGGAGTCTGCGCTCGCTTCCAATGCAATCCCAAACACAGCCATCTTGAAGCTGCCAAAAGGATTCTTCGATATTTGAAGGGCACTGTCAACATGGGGCTGTGGTATCCAGCGGAGGACAATTTGGAGCTCACTGGATATTCCGATGCTGACTATGGAGGTTGCCGAGTTGATAGGAAATCAACGTCGGGCACATGTCAGTTCTTGGGGAGCAAGCTAATCTCGTGGTTCTCAAAGAAGCAAACAAGTGTAGCCACTTCAACAACGGAAGCTGAATATATGGCCGCAGGAAGCTGCTGTTCTCAAATCCTATGGCTTCGTCAACAGTTGAAGGACTACAAAGTTGAAGCGAATGAAATTCCGATCTTCTGCGACAACAACAGTGCCATATGTATCTCGCAGAATCCAGTGCTTCACACCAGATGCAAGCACGTGGAAATTCGACATCACTTCATTCGTGATCATGTCGAGAAGAAGGATATCAAGCTCGAGAAAATTCATACCGATCTCCAGCGAGCAGATATTCTCACCAAGCCTCTAGCTGAGTCTCGTTTCAACCAGCTATGCATGGAATTAGGGTTATTAGACCCTGGTGAAGAATGCTAGTTCCAGGATGCACGAAGGAGTGTTCGCCTGTTCTCATGAGCGTCACTCGCTTCGGATCTTCACCAACTCAAGCGAGCCACTTCAAAACTCTCTCGCTTGAAGAAAATGAAGTTAGGTGGAGAAAGGTGGAGTATTGGAAGAAGTTCCCTACCAACTTATTGGAATTGTTAAGTATATGGTTAAGGGGGAACTAATGCTTCTCTCGGAGCAAGCTACTTCCAAAGCAAACAAGATTGCAGCAATCTTGAATTCTGCGTTGCTTCAATTTGCCCTAGCTTGGGTCAAAGCGAACCAACTGCAGATTCATTCCTTAGAATGTAGGAAAGCTTGAAGGTTTACCTTTTTATACAAAAGGTTGCAGGGCTGGTGACATGCTTCTGCGTAAAATACGAGATTGTCTTGTCAGAGCATTCTCATTGTCATCCTGTCCATTTCTACTCTGAGATAAGGACTTGTACTCATCCCCCATTCGTCGTGAATAAGTACACTTACGTGATGCTCCCTTCGGGTTGTAGTAAGCTTGTGTACTTTATTCATTTTCTCCCTCATTCACTTCGATGGAGGACTCTCTAATTCGTAGAGGAAGATGAATGCCATGAAGATGAATGCCATGAAGATCTAACTCAACGTGTAGCATTCAACTTGTGGTAACTAATTCAAGTGAAGTCTTCAATTTGTGGTATCAATCTCCTACGAAGTGAGATTGACTGGTAAGTATTTCAATTTTAAGTACACTAAGTGAGCCGAAGCGTGCTAGAAACCTTCACTCACTACGTGGAAAATATGAAATGAATCTGACACAAATACAAAGAGGAAAACACTCTTGTTTATCCTCGAAGTATGTAAGTCAGAAACATTTTAAATTAAGCAAAGAAATTCAATTTCTCATTCCAGTCGCTTCAGATGGCCAAGCGAGTGCTTCGTCACTCAAAGCTAGCCATCGCAAGCGAGTGCAGAACAGTCACTCAAGCGAATGCCTCTCAAGCGAGTCAAGGCGTAGCGGCCCAACTCGAAGCGAGCGGGCATGAAGCGAGTATGAGCTGTCTGCACTCGAGTGCAATTTTACTTTCTGCTGTGCATTTAATGCAGGTGCAGGAATGACGGAAATAACGGGCGCGTGTTCACACGCTTGAATTTGAAGCGGGAAAAGGAGGAGAAAATCCAGCCGTCGAATCTCAACAGGCCCCAATCTGAAACCGTTCGATCAAAGCCGTATACGACAAGCCAACCAAAGAAGGCCACGTGGCGACGCCGAGCAAGTGGCGGTTCACTTTAACTGTGATGACGCCGGACACATCAGATCCATCACCGCACGTCCGCCGCCTACCTACAGGATTTTCGGTGTTATTACCGTCCTACCCCTGCCACGTCAGCCATAACCTATTTCTATATATATGGGACGAGGCAGAACTGCAAACCTTTCACAGCCTTCAAAATTTGCCATTCTCGTGTTAGATCTGCAATTACTCTGCAACTCACGAGTCTCAACCCCTTCTATTTCATTGTTAAAATTTTTCTTCAAAGTTCTTTCAAAATCCACCATGGGAAAGAAGAAGAATACTGTGACAATGGAGGAGTTCATGACAAATGTTGGTGAGCACATCAACGTCGAGCCCCATCTCGACCCTATTGTCGTCGAAGTAAATGGCTTCTTCCGTAGAGCCGTGACCACGGCCGGTCTATGGAAGTTCATAACGTTAGTGCCGACGAAGATTCTGGCGAAAGCCATTGGAGAGATTCTGCTGAATCTGAGGAAGGACCAAAATACTTCCTCATTCACTAATCCACGGACCAGGAAACCGGTGGAGGTTGATATGAGTAAACTCATTGAGGTGTTCGATCTACCAAGAGAAGGAGGAGATTCTCTGTTAGATCTGGGTCTTTCGGCCGGAGAGCAGTATGACCGATTTGCAGTCACTGAAGCTAATCCGAATTTCAAGGAAGCCAACATTCGAAAAAGCTTGAAGAAACCGTTCAATCTCATCTGCGAACTCTTTACGAAGAGCATCGCATGCTATGTTGGATCCTTTGATACGCTGTCGGAGACGAAACTGATCGGAACCGCCATGATCGTCGACAGTCTCGCCGGAACAAAGTTTAACTGGCACGGGTGGCTTCTCAAGCAAATCCACGAAGTTGCTGACGATTTTGCCTTCGTACCAGGAACTCCAGATAAGATTCTGCGCAAAGGAAAATTGAAATTCTTTTCCAGACTGTCTGTTGCTCTGGAAATGAAGTATCCAGAGATGATATGGCCAGAATCTGACACGATCATCTACAACAAGCACACCACCTTCTACGACAAGTGGAAGCAAACAAAAATCCCAATGGATCAGGGACTTCTAATTGTAGAAGTGCCCGCAGCAAGGCAAGGTGTGAAAACACAAGCTGAAGTGTCCCAAGCGAAGCAAGCCGCTTCATCTTTGAAGCAAGAGGCTGCAAAGCAAGGGAAGAAGAAAGTGAAGCAAGAAACTTCACCTGTCCAAGAAAGCGAGGCTGAGGAGAAGCCGCTTGAGGACATTGAAGTTAACAAATCTCAATCCTCACCTACTGAAACTACCCATATCCCTGAACACACCCCAACCATGCATGAGAAGAAGCTAATGAGGGATCATGCAGAAGAGATGGAGGTTAAGAACGCAGAGATCGTAAGTTTACAAGACGAGATCACTAATCAGAAGATGGAGTTGAAGGAGAAGGAGAAAGTGTTGGAGGCACAAGTAAATCTGGTGAATGATCTCAAGGACTCGCGTGACGCAGAACGGAGCCGCTTGAGAGTGGTGAATACCAATCTGGTCACAGTTGGTAAAGAGAAGGACACATTGGAAAAGGAGGTGAAGGAGTTGAAAAAGAAACTGGAGAATAAGGAGGGAGAGTTGGTGATGAAAGAAAGCGAACTCCTCAGCACCAAGAAGACTCTTGACTTACTTCGAACCCAATTGAAGAAAGTCAAAGAGGAGAGTGCAATTGACAAGCGAGAGCTTGAAAGACTAAGGAAAAATGCTGGATTGTCGGAAAAGCAAGTGCTCGAATCTCGAACGGAAGAGATGTTTCATACCGTACTTGACAAGATTGAGGTACTTCACAAGTCTCTTACTGGAAAGACAAGCGTCCCAACCCCTGGTTCTGATGATGCCAAAAAGGGGGAAGGGATGGTACAGAAAAATGTCAATCTCTTGGAGCCACAAGGTGGAGCTGTTGGAGCTGTTGAAGTAGAGAAACTGTTGGAGAAGTGTAGTGGTACTGGAGAAGAGGAGAGAGAGGCGAAGTCTGCAAAGAAAGGCAAAGAAAAGCTCACTAAGCCTGAAGAACCCCGCAAGCCACTTGGAGATAAAGTGCTTGCCTCTTCCATTGCTCGACATCCTCCAGTTACTGTGCTAACAAAGGAGGAAAGGCGGAAGCTAGCAGAGGCGAGCGAGACTATGGCTTGGGAGAGCGAGCGCCAGTCTAATCTGAAAAATCTTGCAGGTACTTCAAGCTCTCAAGCGCCCACTTCAGACGAAGCACCCACTTCATCTCCCCCATCATCAATACTGAAGCGAACAGATCCAGAAACTGAGAGAGATGAATCAGGGACCAAGCGCCAAAAAGTTGAGAAGGCAGTTGTTCCAAGGGCAGAAAAGGAAAAGAGGACAAGGACAAAACGACTGGAAGTCATTGACGAACGAATTGAGAAAAATTTCAATGAAATGAAAGTCATCCAGTCCGTTTTGGTCAGAAGCATCTTTGTTCCAATCACGCCAGAAGAATCCGATGCATGCATAGATCAGGCAATGATCGACACATGTCACAAAACTGCGAAAGAAATGATTGACTCTGGCCGCTACCCTCTCAGAGAAGAACGCAATTACATTCGCAAGCAACTCAACAAGAAGCTTCCTTTCTGGAGCGGCGAGTCAGGAAAGAAGTTCAAATCAATCATAGCACAGATGTCCAGCCAGTCGGAGGAGAAGTTGGCTGTACGCAGAAATGAGCACCCTGATGCCCGTGAGATTGAGCAGTTCATTCCTGACGAACTACTCGAGCAATGGCTATACTACAAGGAGAAGTTTATCAAAGCTTACTACTATTGGGAGGTAGTGCCATTGCAGACTGAATGCTCAAGGGTCACTGCGCTCAACAACTTCCTTAGTATCTATGATGAGAAGTTTGGGCAAGAAGTCTTCGCTCTTGCACAGTTTGCAGAGCCTGCACCGTTAATCATCAAGGTACCAGTCAAGAAGGAATTCCCTATGCCATTCCTACCTGGCACCAGTATCCTCAATCGCAGCATCATCGACGCTGAGGTGGATGAAGCCTTCCAATTGGAAGAGACTTGGAGGAGGCCAAGTATCCACAGTGCTGAGTCGATGGAAGCAAGGGTCTTCAGTGCATACACCATACCCGAAGATATGATTGCAAAGGATTTGGAGGCAGATGTAGAAGAGGAGGAGAAGGAGGAAGAAGGGAAGTGATAAGAAAAGGAAAGGAGGAGACAGGGAAAGAACTGCAGGAAACCTCCGAGTTTCAAGTTCCTTACATATTTCTTTTTGTGAACTTCTTGTTCATATATCCAAATTTCAATTTCTGTCTCTTCTTGTGTCATTTACTCGCTTTGTGAATGACTTTATATTTCTGCTACAACTCATTAATTTAACCGAAAAAAAAAGGGGAAGGAACTTAAAAGAAAATTACAAACGAAACTGCAAAGGAAGCAGTCGCTTGGAGTTCCCTTCACGGTTAAATTGACTAGGTTTATTATTTTTATCTAAGTCTTTTGGGTTTTGGCATCATCAAAAAGGGGGAAATTGTTGGGAATTGTTAAGGACTAAAATGTTAAGGGGGAACTACATGGGACATTTGTTAAATAAAGTCATTTGTTTTGATTAGATCCCAAAACCCCAAGCGTCCTTTTCCCAAGCGACCCATTTTGATGTAGTTAATAGGTTAAAATTTTTCTAAGCCTACACTGTTAGGATGGCTCTTTTATTTTGCTTAGATTAGGCTTCAAAAGTTCAAGTGAAGGCCACTCGCTTGAGTGTGTTTTCCAAAGCGAAGCAAGTCAAGCAAGCTGAAGTGAAGCGTGCCGAAGAATAGCGAAGCGAAGCGATCGCTACAGTAGATTCTAAGTGTGTCTGCCAAAGTGTAGCGAAGCGAGCGCTACAGTTCAAAGCAAGCGAAGCGAGTCTACCGGAGCGAAGCGAAGCGAAGCGAATGCTGTGAAGCGAAGCGAATGCTATAAAGCGAAGCGAAGCGAACGCTGCAAAGCGAAGCGAAGCAAGCGCTAAAGCAAAACGAAGCAAACGCTGCAAAGCGAAGCAAAGCGCCCGCTATAATATGATCCTAAAGCGACTCACTTCGGAGCGGCCGCTACAACTTCAAAGCGAAGCGAGCCACTACCTACCAGAAAGCGACAGCACAAATTCTCGCTCCGATTTTGAACTCCAGTCAACAGGAGATCTCCGCATTAATTACGAGATCTCCACGTGTCGAAAGCGGAGAGGAGCAGAGGAGTTGACTGCCAGGCCGACAAAGGCGCCGCTACAGTACTGGCTCGCTCCAGTTACTGTTAAACTTGGAACTTAGCCATTTTCGGCAAAAATCCAAAAATGCGCGTCTGCAAAAGCTACTGCCTGCGCAAGTACTGTCGAGAGGAGGAGGGACAAGACCACCAACCAAGCAACGGATCTTAGCCAACCCTCCGCCTATAAATAGTGAAGGATGGAGACGTGAAGAAGTAGAACACTACTTGCGCATTCGAGCCTACTGCAAACAAACACTCCCAAGCCTTCGAGCAAATCTTCGAGTCTTTGTTTCAAGTGTTCTCCGAGTTTCCAGTCCATCTGAACTCGTCTTCACAACCTTCACACTTAGATTCTAAGCCCACTTCAAATATCCAAGCTTAGAAGAAGAACTCTACCCATCTTTGCATCTACTGTAAAGAGTTCTTCGTTAGTGTATTCGTCAACCAAAAACCCTAAACTGTTGTCTGTTAGGTTTTTGAGTCGTCGTTAGGTTGTTCAGATCTAAGGCCCTTCTTTCATCGATTGAAGAAGCCTCGATCGTAGAGTTGAGATCCAAGCTTACACTTACATCGTTTGTGTAAAGCTCGATCGAAGCTAGGCTGTAAGGAGAGCCCGTAATCTCCCTGTCTGTCTGACTGAAGCGAGTGAAGCTTCCAGTCGTTGTTAGGTTTGTGTAGTGAACCCGCAATCACTACGTCAGTCGTTTGATCTAGGCAAGTGAAGCCCGATCCCGACCAGGTTTTTGAAGGACCCGTAACCTTCAAGTTCTTGAGTGAAAGAACAGTTGCCGTCGTGCAAAAAAGTGGACGTAGGAGCGTTATCTCCGAACCACTATAAATCTCTGTGTCGTATCTCTCTTACCTTAATCTTTTTACAGTATTCGATTATCCATAGCACGTGCATATAAACAAACTTAACTTGGATTTTCAATTACTTAGGAAAGATTTTAGCTCACCAAATTCCGCACAAAGAGTAAAGTCTCACTCTTGATCAAGCTCTAAGCTTAGGACAAGAGATTCGTGATTGCTTTCGATCTAGCCCTCGGTTAGGTCTTTGCATTTCCAAAGAGCACTTTACTTTATACTCTGAGTTAAGGAATTGAAGTTGAAAAACTTCAAAATACGTATTCACCCCCCCCTCTACGTATTTTTCCTATAGCAAACCGGGACCAACAGAAAACCCTAATCCTAAAAGTTCAGTTTAGGTTTTGTGTGTTCGTCGTTAGGTTGTGTTCGATCCAAGGCTCTACCTTCATCGATAGTAGAAGCCTCGATCATAGAGTCTAGATCCAAGCTTACACTTTCATTAAGTGAAGCTCGATCGAAACTAGGTTGTAATGAGAACCCGTAATCTCCCTGTCATCGGACTGAAGCGAGTGAAGCTTCCAGTCTAGGTTAGGTTTTTGGTGTGAACCCGGAATCACCCAGTGTTTGTCAGATCCAAGCAAGTGAAGCTCGATCTCGACATAGGTTTTTGAAGAACCCGTAATCTTCAAGTTCTTGAGTGAAGAGAACGAGTTTCTTAGTGCAACAAAGTGGACGTAGGGTTTCATCTCCGAACCACTATAAATCCTTGTGTCGTATCTCTAACCCTAATCTCTCTATTTACTTGCTGTTTGATTATTCATTGCACTAGCATCTAAACAAACACAAACTGAGATTTCAAATACTTAGGAAATATTTAGCTCACCGAAATTCCGCATATAGAGTAAAGTCTCACTTTTGATCAAGCTTTAAGCTTAGGTCAAGAGATTTGCTAACACTGTAGATCTAGCTCTCGGCTAGGTCTTAGTGACTGAAGCGAGCACTTTACTTAATACTCTGAGTTTGAGGAAAAGAAGTTGAAAAACTTCAAAACACGTATTCACCCCCCCCCCCCCCCCTACGTGTTTTTCCTCTTACAAACCGGGACCAACAAGTGGTATCAGAGCAGCGGTTCATTCGAGCCTCTGCTTTGCATACCTGAAGCGAGTCCCCTCTCGCTTCACGTTGTCTCACTGAACCGGATCCAATTTTCCTAAGTGCATAAAACCCTCACCCACGCATGCTGCATTACTACTGATAGTTTGCTATGTCTACATACAGTGCATCGAATCTTCCACAGTTCTCTATCGAAGGATACGAGACATGGAGCTTTCGAGTCGAGAGCTTCCTCTGCTCCATCCATGACCGGATGTGGGAAGTTATCGAGGAAGGACCGATCGAGCTTAAGAAAGCTATCTCTGTAGATGTTCCTGCTGCTGAAGGCCGTCCTGCTCACGTCAGACAGACCTATGTCGAGAAGGACAAGGACAAATACACTCCTAACGACTTCAAGATCGCCAACCTTGACAAAATCGCACGCCATACGATGCAGAGCACCAAGCCAAATTATTGGAGATCCATCCAAAGGTGTGGTAACCAGAAGCCAAGTATTTGGAGAAAGTGCTATGTTTAGTTGCTTTCTCTCAAATATTGTGCCAGCATGCGTGGAGGAAGCCCTAGCAGATTCCAATTGGGTGATTGCCATGCAAGAGGAGCTGAACCAGTTCACCAGGAATGACGTATGGTAAATCGTAGATCGTCCCAAATTTCAGCATGTGATTGGCACCAAGTGGGTGTTCAAGAACAAGACGGACGAGGATCACAATGTCATGAGAAACAAGGCTCGACTCATCGCCAAAGGCTACTGCCAAGAGGAAGGAATCGACTTTGATGAGACCTTCGCCCCAGTGGCACGGCTTGAAGCGATCAGATTATTTCTTGCCTATGCAGCGGCTAAGAAATTCAAAGTTTATCAAATGGATGTCAAGAGCGCGTTTCTCAATGGCGAACTGAAGGAAGAAGTGTATGTGGAGCAACCACCGGGTTTCGAGCAGGGAGATAAGGTGTATCGATTGAAGAAGGCCCTGTATGGACTGAAGCAGGCGCCTAGAGCATGGTATGATACCCTATCTCAATTCCTAGTGGATAATGGATTACACAAAGGAAAGATAGATCGGACTCTCTTCACCATCAATTATGGAGAAGACATGCTATGGGTCCAAATCTACGTGGACGACATCATATTTGGGTCACCAAACCAGTCGCTTAGCGAAAAGTTTGGAGAGTTGATGAAGACCAAATATGAGATGTCTATGATTGGTTTGATGAGTTGCTTCTTAGGTCTTCAAGTGAAGCAACATGATGATGGAATCTTTATCAATCAAGCCAAGTACACTCGAGATATGCTTACCAAGTTCGGTGTTCAATATGCTAAAGCTGTGAAGATTCCTATGAACACCAACTGGAAGATGGAGCCAGACCTAGAAGGGAAGTTTGTGGATGCTACAGATTACCGTGCTTTGATCGGATCCCTTCTATATCTCACTGCAAGCAGGCCGGATATTGCATTTGCAGTCGGAGTCTGCGCTCGCTTCCAAAGCAATCCCAAGCACAGCCATCTTGAAGCTGCTAAGAGAATTCCTCGTTATTTGAAGGGCACTGTCAACATGGGGCTGTGGTATCCTGCTGAAGATAATCTAGAGCTCACGGGATACTCCGATGCTGACTATGGAGGTTGCCGAATTGATAGGACATGAACGTATGGCACTTGTCAGTTCTTGGGAAGCAAGCTTGTCTTTAGGTTTTCAAAGAAACAAACAAGTGTAGCTACTTCAACGACTGAAGCTGAATATATGGCTGCTGGAAGCTGCTGTTCTCAAATTCTATGGCTTCGTCAGCAGTTGAAGGCTTACAGAGTTGAAGCGAATGAAATTCCAATCTTCTGCGACAACAACAGTGCAATTTGTATTTCGCAGAATCCAGTGCTACATACCAGATGCAAGCACGTGGAGATCCGACATCACTTCATTCGTGATCATGTCGAAAAGAAAGATATTAAGCTTGAGAAAATCCATACCGATCTCCAACGAGCAGATATTCTCACCAAGCCTCTAGCTGAGTCTCGTTTCAATCAACTATGCATGGAATTAGGGTTACTAGACCCTGGTGAAGAATGCTAGGATCCGGGATGCACAAAGGAGTGGATGCTTACCTTTTAGCATCACTCGCTTTGGATCTTCACCAACTCAAGCGAGTCACTTCAAAATTCTACTCACTTGAAAAAGGAGAAATAAGGTGGAGATAGGTGGAGTATTGGAAGATGTTCCCTACCAGCTTATAGGAATTGTTAAGCCTTTGTGTTGGTCTCGGTTTGTAAGAGGAAAAACACGTAGGAGGGGGGGGGGGGGGGGTGAATACGTGTTTTGAAGTTTTTCAACTTCAAATTCCTCGAACTCAGAGTATAAAGTAAAGTGCTCGTCTGAACAACTAAGACCTAGCCGAGAGCTAGATCTAGAGTTTTCACAAATCTCTTGACCTAAGCTTAGAGCTTGATCAAGAGTGAGACTTTACTCTAGATGCGGAATTTGGTGAGCTAAATCTTTCCTAAGTATTTAAAGTTCCAAGTTGTGTTTGTTTAGATGCAAGTGCAATGAATAATCAAACAAAGGAAATAAAGAGTTTAGGGTTTAGAGAGATACGACACAGAGATTTATAGTGGTTCGGAGATGAAACTCCTAAGTCCACTTTGTTGCACGAAGCAACTTTTCTCTTCACTCAAGAACATGAAGGTTATGGATCCTTCAAAAACCTAGTCGAGATCGAGCTTCACTCGCTTGGATCTGACGACAGACGCAGTGATTGCGGGTTCACTACTAAAACCTAACTGGACTGGAAGCTTCACTCGCTTCAGTCCGACGACAGGGAGATTGCAGGCTCTCCTTACAGCCTAGCTTCGATCGAGCTTCACTTAATGAAAGTGTAAGCTTGGATCTAGACTCTATGATTGAGGCTTCTACTATCGATGAAAGTAGAGACTTGGATCGGAACAACCTAACGACAAACACAAAAACCAAACGGACAGAACTTAGGGTTAGGGTTTTTGGTTTCTGGCGAACACACTAGTGAAGAACTCTTTACAACAAGTGCAAAGATGGCTAGATTTCTTCTTCTATGCTGAGATATGGAATGGGCTTAGAATTCTAGGTGTGAAGGTTGTGAAGACGAATTCCGATGAAACTGGAATTCGGAGAACACTTGAAAACAAAGACTCGATGAATGCTAGAAAGCTGGGAGTGTTTGTTTGCAGTAGGCGCTCGAACGCTCAAGTAGTGTTAAAGCGAATGAAGAAAAATCAAGCGAGGAATCCATCAACTCACTAACTTGGGACAGGCTTGAAGATGATGAAGAAATCAAGGATTTAAGTGAGCAGATTGTCCAATAGAAGGTTGAAGCTGCCCCCAAGACTCCTGAAGCGAGTGCAGGCCAAGCACCCATCCCGGTCGCTTCAGATGATGAGCCAAGCGACCAGAATGAAGATGAAGATGAAGCTGGTGGATCCAAGCGCGCGTGGCTCAAAGATCATTCACCAAGCCAAATTATTGGAGATCCATCCAAAGGTGTGGTAACCAGAAGCCAAGTATTTGGAGAAAGAGCTATGTTTAGTTGCTTTCTCTCAAATATTGAGCCAGCATGCGTGGAGGAAGCCCTAGCAGATTCAATTGGGTGATTGCCATGCAAGAAAAGCTGAACCAGTTCACCAGGAATGACGTATGGTAAATCGTAGATCGTCCCAAATTTCAGCATGTGATTGGCACCAAGTGGGTGTTCAAGAACAAGACGGACGAGGATCACAATGTCATGAGAAACAAGGCTCGACTCATCGCCAAAGGCTACTGCCAAGAGGAAGGAATCGACTTTGATGAGACCTTCGCCCCAGTGGCACGGCTTGAAGCGATCAGATTATTTCTTGCCTATGCAGCGGCTAAGAAATTCAAAGTTTATCAAATGGATGTCAAGAGCGCGTTTCTCAATGGCGAACTGAAGGAAGAAGTGTATGTGGAGCAGCCACCGGGTTTCGAGCAGGGAGATAAGGTGTATCGATTGAAGAAGGCCCTGTATGGACTGAAGCAGGCGCCTAGAGCATGGTATGATACCCTATCTCAATTCCTAGTGGATAATGGATTACACAAAGGAAAGATAGATCGGACTCTCTTCACCATCAATTATGGAGAAGACATGCTATGGGTCCAAATCTACGTGGACGACATCATATTTGGGTCACCAAACCAGTCGCTTAGCGAAAAGTTTGGAGAGTTGATGAAGACCAAATATGAGATGTCTATGATTGGTTTGATGAGTTGCTTCTTAGGTCTTCAAGTGAAGCAACATGATGATGGAATCTTTATCAATCAAGCCAAGTACACTCGAGATATGCTTACCAAGTTCGGTGTTCAATATGCTAAAGCTGTGAAGATTCCTATGAACACCAACTGGAAGATGGAGCCAGACCTAGAAGGGAAGTCTGTGGATGCTACAGATTACCGTGCTTTGATCGGATCCCTTCTATATCTCACTGCAAGCAGGCCGGATATTGCATTTGCAGTCGGAGTCTGCGCTCGCTTCCAAAGCAATCCCAAGCACAGCCATCTTGAAGCTGCTAAGAGAATTCCTCGTTATTTGAAGGGCACTGTCAACATGGGGCTGTGGTATCCTGCTGAAGATAATCTAGAGCTCACGGGATACTCCGATGCTTACTATGGAGGTTGCCGAATTGATAGGACATGAACGTATGGCACTTGTCAGTTCTTCGGAAGCAAGCTTGTCTTTAGGTTTTCAAAGAAACAAACAAGTGTAGCTACTTCAACGACTGAAGCTGAATATATGGCTGCTGGAAGCTGCTGCTCTCAAATTCTATGGCTTCGTCAGCAGTTGAAGGCTTACAGAGTTGAAGCGAATGAAATTCCAATCTTCTGCGACAACAACAGTGCAATTTGTATTTCGCAGAATCCAGTGCTACATACCAGATGCAAGCACGTGGAGATCCGACATCACTTCATTCGTGATCATGTCGAAAAGAAAGATATTAAGCTTGAGAAAATCCATACCGATCTCCAACGAGCAGATATTCTCACCAAGCCTCTAGCTGAGTCTCGTTTCAATCAACTATGCATGGAATTAGGGTTACTAGACCCTGGTGAAGAATGCTAGGATCCGGGATGCACAAAGGAGTGGATGCTTACCTTTTAGCATCACTCGCTTTGGATCTTCACCAACTCAAGCGAGTCACTTCAAAATTCTACTCACTTGAAAAAGGAGAAATAAGGTGGAGATAGGTGGAGTATTGGAAGATGTTCCCTACCAGCTTATAGGAATTGTTAAGCCTTTGTGTTGGTCTCGGTTTGTAAGAGGAAAAACACGTAGAGGGGGGGGGGGGGGGGGGGGTGAATACGTGTTTTGAAGTTTTTCAACTTCAAATTCCTCGAACTCAGAGTATAAAGTAAAGTGCTCGTCTGAACAACTAAGACCTAGCCGAGAGCTAGATCTAGAGTTTTCACAAATCTCTTGACCTAAGCTTAGAGCTTGATCAAGAGTGAGACTTTACTCTAGATGCGGAATTTGGTGAGCTAAATCTTTCCTAAGTATTTAAAGTTCCAAGTTGTGTTTGTTTAGATGCAAGTGCAATGAATAATCAAACAAAGGAAATAAAGAGTTTAGGGTTTAGAGAGATACGACACAGAGATTTATAGTGGTTCGGAGATGAAACTCCTAAGTCCACTTTGTTGCACGAAGCAACTGTTCTCTTCACTCAAGAACTTGAAGGTTATGGATCCTTCAAAAACCTAGTCGAGATCGAGCTTCACTCGCTTGGATCTGACGACAGACGCAGTGATTGCGGGTTCACTACTAAAACCTAACTGGACTGGAAGCTTCACTCGCTTCAGTCCGACGACAGGGAGATTGCGGGCTCTCCTTACAGCCTAGCTTCGATCGAGCTTCACTTAATGAAAGTGTAAGCTTGGATCTAGACTCTATGATTGAGGCTTCTACTATCGATGAAAGTAGAGACTTGGATCGGAACAACCTAACGACAAACACAAAAACCTAACGGACAGAACTTAGGGTTAGGGTTTTTGGTTTCTGGCGAACACACTAGTGAAGAACTCTTTACAACAAGTGCAAAGATGGCTAGATTTCTTCTTCTATGCTGAGATATGGAATGGGCTTAGAATTCTAGGTGTGAAGGTTGTGAAGACGAATTCCGATGAAACTGGAATTCGGAGAACACTTGAAAACAAAGACTCGATGAATGCTAGAAAGCTGGGAGTGTTTGTTTGCAGTAGGCGCTCGAACGCTCAAGTAGTGTTAAAGCGAATGAAGAAAAATCAAGCGAGGAATCCATCAACTCACTAACTTGGGACAGGCTTGAAGATGATGAAGAAATCAAGGATTTAAGTGAGCAGATTGTCCAATAGAAGGTTGAAGCTGCCCCCAAGACTCCTGAAGCGAGTGCAGGCCAAGCACCCATCCCGGTCGCTTCAGATGATGAGCCAAGCGACCAGAATGAAGATGAAGATGAAGCTGGTGGATCCAAGCGCGCGTGGCTCAAAGATCATTCACCAAGCCAAATTATTGGAGATCCATCCAAAGGTGTGGTAACCAGAAGCCAAGTATTTGGAGAAAGTGCTATGTTTAGTTGCTTTCTCTCAAATATTGAGCCAGCATGCGTGGAGGAAGCCCTAGCAGATTCAATTGGGTGATTGCCATGCAAGAAAAGCTGAACCAGTTCACCAGGAATGACGTATGGTAAATCGTAGATCGTCCCAAATTTCAGCATGTGATTGGCACCAAGTGGGTGTTCAAGAACAAGACGGACGAGGATCACAATGTCATGAGAAACAAGGCTCGACTCATCGCCAAAGGCTACTGCCAAGAGGAAGGAATCGACTTTGATGAGACCTTCGCCCCAGTGGCACGGCTTGAAGCGATCAGATTATTTCTTGCCTATGCAGCGGCTAAGAAATTCAAAGTTTATCAAATGGATGTCAAGAGCGCGTTTCTCAATGGCGAACTGAAGGAAGAAGTGTATGTGGAGCAGCCACCGGGTTTCGAGCAGGGAGATAAGGTGTATCGATTGAAGAAGGCCCTGTATGGACTGAAGCAGGCGCCTAGAGCATGGTATGATACCCTATCTCAATTCCTAGTGGATAATGGATTCCACAAAGGAAAGATAGATCGGACTCTCTTCACCATCAATTATGGAGAAGACATGCTATGGGTCCAAATCTACGTGGACGACATCATATTTGGGTCACCAAACCAGTCGCTTAGCGAAAAGTTTGGAAAGTTGATGAAGACCAAATATGAGATGTCTATGATTGGTTTGATGAGTTGCTTCTTAGGTCTTCAAGTGAAGCAACATGATGATGGAATCTTTATCAATCAAGCCAAGTACACTCGAGATATGCTTACCAAGTTCGGTGTTCAATATGCTAAAGCTGTGAAGATTCCTATGAACACCAACTGGAAGATGGAGCTAGACCTAGAAGGGAAGTCTGTGGATGCTACAGATTACCGTGCTTTGATCGGATCCCTTCTATATCTCACTGCAAGCAGGCCGGATACTGCATTTGCAGTCGGAGTCTGCGCTCGCTTCCAAAGCAATCCCAAGCACAGCCATCTTGAAGCTGCTAAGAGAATTCCTCGTTATTTGAAGGGCACTGTCAACATGGGGCTGTGGTATCCTGCTGAAGATAATCTAGAGCTCACGGGATACTCCGATGCTGACTATGGAGGTTGCCGAATTGATAGGACATCAACGTATGGCACTTGTCAGTTCTTGGGAAGCAAGCTTGTCTTTAGGTTTTCAAAGAAACAAACAAGTGTAGCTACTTCAACGACTGAAGCTGAATATATGGCTGCTGGAAGCTGCTGTTCTCAAATTCTATGGCTTCGTCAGCAGTTGAAGGCTTACAGAGTTGAAGCGAATGAAATTCCAATCTTCTGCGACAACAACAGTGCAATTTGTATTTTGCAGAATCCAGTGCTACATACCAGATGCAAGCACGTGGAGATCCGACATCACTTCATTCGTGATCATGTCGAAAAGAAAGATATTAAGCTTGAGAAAATCCATACCGATCTCCAACGAGCAGATATTCTCACCAAGCCTCTAGCTGAGTCTCGTTTCAATCAACTATGCATGGAATTAGGGTTACTAGACCCTGGTGAAGAATGCTAGGATCCAGGATGCACAAAGGAGTGGATGCTTACCTTTTAGCATCACTCGCTTTGGATCTTCACCAACTCAAGCGAGTCACTTCAAAATTCTACTCACTTGAAAAAGGAGAAATAAGGTGGAGATAGGTGGAGTATTGGAAGATGTTCCCTACCAGCTTATAGGAATTGTTAAGCCTTTGTGTTGGTCTCGGTTTGTAAGAGGAAAAACACGTAGAGGGGGGGGGGGGGGGGGGGTGAATACGTGTTTTGAAGTTTTTCAACTTCAAATTCCTCGAACTCAGAGTATAAAGTAAAGTGCTCGTCTGAACACCTAAGACCTAGCCGAGAGCTAGATCTAGAGTTTTCACAAATCTCTTGACCTAAGCTTAGAGCTTGATCAAGAGTGAGACTTTACTCTAGATGCGGAATTTGGTGAGCTAAATCTTTCCTAAGTATTTAAAGTTCCAAGTTGTGTTTGTTTAGATGCAAGTGCAATGAATAATCAAACAAAGGAAATAAAGAGTTTAGGGTTTAGAGAGATACGACACAGAGATTTATAGTGGTTCGGAGATGAAACTCCTAAGTCCACTTTGTTGCACGAAGCAACTGTTCTCTTCACTCAAGAACTTGAAGGTTATGGATCCTTCAAAAACCTAGTCGAGATCGAGCTTCACTCGCTTGGATCTGACGACAGACGCAGTGATTGCGGGTTCACTACTAAAACCTAACTGGACTGGAAGCTTCACTCGCTTCAGTCCGACGACAGGGAGATTGCAGGCTCTCCTTACAGCCTAGCTTCGATCGAGCTTCACTTAATGAAAGTGTAAGCTTGGATCTAGACTCTATGATTGAGGCTTCTACTATCGATGAAAGTAGAGACTTGGATCGGAACAACCTAACGACAAACACAAAAACCTAACGGACAGAACTTAGGGTTAGGGTTTTTGGTTTCTGGCGAACACACTAGTGAAGAACTCTTTACAACAAGTGCAAAGATGGCTAGATTTCTTCTTCTATGCTGAGATATGGAATGGGCTTAGAATTCTAGGTTTGAAGGTTGTGAAGACGAATTCCGATGAAACTGGAATTCGGAGAACACTTGAAAACAAAGACTCGATGAATGCTAGAAAGCTGGGAGTGTTTGTTTGCAGTAGGCGCTCGAATGCTCAAGTAGTGTTCTGCTTCTTCACGTCTTCAACCTTCACTATTTATAGGTGGAGGTTCGGCCGAGATCCGTTGCTTGGTAGGTGGCCTTGTCCCTCCTCCTCTAGACAGTACTTGCGCAGGCTGGCACCTTTTCAGAAGCCCAGATTTGGCATTTTGCCAAATATGGCTAACTTACAAACCTAACAGTAACTGGAGCGAGCCAGTACTGTTGAGATGCCCTTGTCGGCCTGGCAGTCAACTCCGCTGCTCCTCTCCTCATTTGACACGTGGTGATCTCGCAATTAATGCGGCGATCTTCAGTTGACTGGAGTTTGAAATAGGAGCGGGAATTGGGTTGTCGCTTTCTGGTAGGTAGTGGCTCTCTTTGCTTTGAAGTTGTAGCGTCCGCTTTGAGTTGAGTCGCTTCAAGGTCATTCTGTAGCGAGTCGCTTGGGAGGTGAAGTTCCCGAGTGACTGCTTTAGAAAATGTTGACCCGTGTTGACTCGCTTTGGCTTTTTACTGTAGCGCTCACTTCACTTCGCTTTGGTGGACTCGCTTCGATTCCACTGTAGCGCTCGCTTCGCTTCGCTATTCTTCGGCACGCTTCACTTCGGCTCGCTAGACTCGCTTCGCTTGAAAAACACACTCAAGTGAGTGGCCTTCACTTGGGATTTCTGCAGTCTAAAAACCTAAGCAAAATTTGAGCCATCCTAACAGTATAGGCTAAAAAAAAAATTTAACCTATTATCTACATCAAAATGGGTCGCTTGGGAATAGGACAGTTGGGGGTTTTGGGATCAATTCAAAACAATACTTCATTTCATAAAATGTCCCTTATTGGTTCCCCCTTAACATGTTTGTCCTTAACAATTCCCAACAATTTCCCCCTTTTTGATGATGCCAAAACCCAATGATTTTAGGCTAAAAGAAATAGCCTGCCTAACCGTGGAAGGAACTTCAAGCGACTGCTTCCTTTGCATGTTCGTTTGAAAATTTTCTTTTAAGTTCCTTTCCCTTTTTTTTTCGGTTAAACTTTTTGAGTTTTGTAGCAAAAGGATAAATCATTCACAAAGCTTGTAAATGACACAAGTTGACAGAAATTAAAGATGAGATATATGAACACAGTTCACAAAATATATCCAGCCTCGTCCTTGTCTTCCTTTTCCTCCTTTTTCTCTTTCTTCTCTTCTTCAATGACATATGCAGAGAGAACTTCACTTCCAAAGTTCCGACATTGTATATGCTCGGTCTTCTCCAGCTATACTCCAGTTTAAAGGCTTCATCCACTTCTTCGTTGATAATTCTGCAATCAGGAACACCTGTGTCGGGCTGGAATGGCATGGGAAAGTCCTTCACGGCAGGTACTTTGATAATTAGAGGTTTAGGCTCAGCAAGCTCTGCCAATGTGAAGATCTTCCGCCTCAACTTCTCGTTGTAGGCACAGAGAAAGTTATTGAGCGCATTTATCCTCGAGCACTCATCCTGTAGTGGCACTACTTCCCAGTAGTAGTAAGCTTTGATAAACTTCTCCTTGTAGAACAGCCACTGATCACGAAGATCTCTAGGAATGAAGTCCTCGATTTCTCGAGCATCTGGATGTTCATTCCTTCGCACAATAAGCTCCTCTTCTATCCTGCTCCATATTTCTTTCATGATCGCATTGAATTTTGCACTCAACTCAGTGCTCCACTTCGGAAGCTTCTCAATAAGTCGTTTGTGAATGTATCCTTGCTCTTCCTTGCGTGGGTAGCGACCAGAGTCAATCATTTCCTTCGTGGTAACATAGCAAGTGTCCATCCATGCTTGAGTTACACACGCCTCTGATTCTTCTGGCAAGAAGGGAATGAAAGCGCTTCGAGTGAGGGCGGACTGGATGAGTTTCACTTCATTGAAGTGTTCCTCAATCCGGCCGTCAATGATTTCAAGACGCTTGGCCTTGATCCTTCTCTCCTTCTCTTCCTCATTCTTCCTCTCTTCTTCTCTCTTCCTTCTCCTCTCCATCTTACCAGCTAGTGAAGCGACCGACTGTTTGATCTTTCGGCGCTTGGCCTCGGGATCATCCTCTCTCACTTCGGGTGCGGTCCGCTTCAATGTCTGTTTTGGTGCGGGGGGTGGAGGCATATCCTTCTTCTTCTCTGAGGCACTTGGAGGGATGACAGCTTGACTGGATGAAGTGGCTCCAGCAGTCGATGAAGTGAGTGCCAAAGTTGAAGCGGCCAAACTTGAAGCGGGCACTTGGACTTCAGTAAGAGCTTTTAGAGCTTTCTGATCAAACTGTTTTTCCAAGTCACGGGCGAGGGCCTCGTCAGCTACGATTTGTTGCTCCCTTTGTTCCCTGGTTAACAAAACAACAGGAGGGTGAGTAGCAATGGAAGAGCCAAGCAGCTTTCCCTCAACCGGCTTGCGGGGCTCTTCAGTGATTTTGTCCTTGCCCTTTCTCCTTGCAAGCTCAGCCCGAGCTTCATCATCCACCTCCTTCTCCTCTTCAACTCCTCCTACTCCACTACTTCCTCCTTCGATCCTTTCCACTCCACTACTTCCTCCAACTCCTCCTTGTATCTCCAGATTTTCAGTACTTCTTTTCACAACACTTTCCCCCTTTTTGGCATCATCACTGCCGGGGGTTGAAGCGATCACCTTTCCAGTTAGAGATTGGCGTAGCTCCTCAAATTTGTTGAAAACGGTGTGGAGCATCTTCTCGAGCGACTCGACGGATTTGAAGCGAGCGTCCAGCTCTGCTTCAATGTCTGCCCGGATTTTCTTTCGCTCTTCCTCGATAGTGTAATTGAGAAAGTCCTGGGAAGCTTCAAGTTCTGCCTTTGCAGTGGCTATGGCACTCTCTTGGCTGTTGAGCGTCACACGAAGTTGAGCAGCTTCGACAATTTTGACAGCAAACTCACTGGCCTTCTTCTGAGCTTGGTCAATTTGAATGGCCAGTTCAGCTTGCTTCAGATCTGTGGCTCTAGCACTCTTCCTTCTGCTCTCGAGCTCTTTTTTCTCTATTTCACGCTCTAGTTTGAGAACTTTCAATTCCTGTTCTCGCGTGTCGAGGGCCTTCTTAGTTCTGGTCAGTTCGCTTCCCTTCATTACCAGATTTGCATCCTTCTTTTCCACTTTTTCTTTCAGCATTTTCACCTCCTCTTCCAATTTCTTCATTTCTTCTCCAACTTTCACCAGTTTGGCATTGATTTCCCTCAAGCGACTCCTTTCCGCTTCAAGCGAGTGCTTGAGTTCAGTGATATTCTTTTCCTGGTCTCCCACCAGCTTTACCTTCTCCTCCAAAGCTTTCTCCTTCTCCTCCAACAGTTTCCCTTTTTCCTCCACTTTTCCCTCCAATTCTCCGCTTTTCTTGTCAAAATCTTCTCGAAGACTCTTGACCTCCAATACCTTCTTGTTCAACTCCTCATCCTTCTTGGAGATCCCACTTTGAAGATTTGAGATCTCCACTTCCTTCACTTCCACCTCCTCTGCATGATTTCTCATCAGGCGCTGCTCGTGGATGGTCGGCACTCGCTCAGGGACTGAAGCGTCTGGATAGGTACGCTTCACTTTGGCATCCAATTTGTCCCAAAAGCTGGTCCCATCTAGGAATGCGTGAAAACCATTCTCTCCAATGAAGTCCAGCAGCTGTGCCTCCATCCGAATAAGTTCTTCCTCTTTAAAGGCCTTTAGGAGGTTGAAGACCTTGTAATATTCAGTTCCGCGGTAGGTGATGTAGGTGAGAAAGTCGACGGTTTTGGTGAAAAACTCATCAGACATCGGCACAGAGGAGTAGCGAGTGGAGATTGTCTCTGCAGCCTGCTCTCTATCTTTGACATATCGTTCTAGAGCCTTCATTTCTGCAGAGACCGTGGGAATTTGGAATGTTGGAACAATATTTGTGCCGGTAGTTTGGGCGGTATCGGCTGTAGCTGCCGATGAGGAAGGGGATTTCGGTGATTTGGATGGTTTCAGTGGCTGGTTGCTGGGTTTGGGTTGGTTGGAATATGGTGAATGCAGCAGTAGGATCTGTGCTGAGAAGTGGGATTGGGGTTAGTTGGAAAGAAGAAGCTGATTCTTCTTCGTGTGGAGAGAGGGGGGGTTTTTGAGTTTGATGTTGGGCTGAAGATGAGGCTTGGGGTTCTGGTGGTGGTTGAATTTGGGTTTGGATCGGGGGTGTCTGTGTTTGAGGTGGGGGAGTTTGAATTTTGGTGGGTGATGGCTGGGGTTGGGTTACTTCGGTCTCCTCAAGCGGCTGCTCCTCAGCCTCGCTTGATTTGACCAGTGAAGCGACTCGCTTCAGTTTCTTCGCTCGCTTCGGCGTAGCTCGCTTCCCGGATGAAGCGGCTCGCTTGGTTTGGATCACATCAACTTGCCTTTCGGCAACTGGTGCAGCAGCGGGCACTTCAACATTATGAAGTCCCAGATCGATTGGGATTTTCTCTGACTTCCACAAGTCGTAGAAAACTGTGTTCTTCTTGTATTCGCTGGTGTCTGTCCATACTTTGTCAGGGAAGATTTTCTCCAGTGCGAAGGAGATCCTGGAGAAAAACTTCAACTTTCCTTTACGAAGGATTTTGTTATTGCTACCCTTCACAAACTTAAAATCCTGGGCAAGCTCATGGATCTGGTTGCAAAACCAGCCATGCCAGTTGAACTTCGTGCCTGTAAGGCTGTCGACAATGACGGTGGTGGCAAAGAGCTTGCTCTCGGAAAGCTGGCCCAAATTCCCGACGTAGCACGCGACGCACTTAGAAAAGAGCTCGCAGATGTGATTGAATGGGGCCTTAAGATCTGATCTTATGCTGGCTTCCTTGAAGTTGGGCTCTGCTCCTTGGATGGCAAATCGAGCGTATTCAACACCGGCCGATAACTCCAACTCCAAGAGTGATTTCGCTCCTACTTCCGGCAGGTTGAATTTTCCGGCGATTGCGCTCAAGCTTACCTCCACAGGCTCTCCGCTCCTCGGGTCGGAGAATTTTGATGAGGTTTCTCCTTCCCTGAGATTCAGTAGAATCTCGGCAACTGCTTTGCCCAAAATCCTTGTTGGCACAGAAGTGAAAATTTTCCACAAGCCGGCCGTGGTCACGGCCTTGTGGAAAAATCCTTCCTCATCGACAACTATTGGGTTGAGATGGGGCTCAACGTTGATGAAGTCGTCGATGTCGGTCAGAAATTCCTCCATCGTCTGAGCCTTTTGCTTCTTTCCCATGGTTGATTTTAGAGAGATTTGATCGGAGATTTAAGGACGAACAGGGGTTGAGACTCGTGAGTTGCAGTAGTTTGCAGATCTTACACGAGAATGGCAAATAAAGAGAGTTGTGAAAGGTTTTACAGTTCTGCAACGATGTCCTTATATAGAGTTAGGGTTCGGTTGATGTGGCAGGGGCAAGACAGTAATATCGCCGAGGATCTTGTTTGTATACGGCGGCCAACGGCGAAGTGATTGACGTGTCCGGCGTAATCACAGTAAAAAGTGAACCGTCAAGTTGACTTGGCGCTCCACGTGGCCTGCTGTGATTCGTCTCTTTATACGACATTAGATCCAACGGCTATAAATCAGGGACTGTTTAGATTCGATGGTTGGATCTTGTCCGTCTTTTCCCGCTTCGAATTCAAAGTGCATTGCACGCGCCCGTTATTTTCGGCTGTACATGAACCTGCATTTAATGCAAAGTAAAAAGTAAAATTTGCACTCGAGTGCAGACAGCTCATACTCGCTTCGTACCCGCTCGCTTGAGTTTGGCCGCTTGGATTTTACTCGCTTGAGAGGTACTCGCATGGAGTGACTGTTCTGCACTCGCTTGCGATGGCTAGCTTGGAGTGACGTAGCACTCACTTGGCCATCTGAAGCGACTGGAAAAAGAAATGAAATTTCTTTGACATTATTTAAAATGTTTCTGACTTACATACTTCGAGGATAAACAAGAATGTTTTCCTCTTTGTATTTGTGTCAGATTCATTCATATTTTCCACGTAGTAAGTGAAGGTTTCTAGCACACTTCACATTACTTGGTGTACTTGAATTGAAACACTTACCAGTCAATCTCACTTCGTAGGAGATTGATACCACTTATTGAAGTCACTTTGTGGATTTGACACCACTTGTTGAATCCACTTGATGGATCAGACTTCGAGCTTGGACTTCATGGCATTCATCTCTTCCATCTTCCTCTAAGAATTAAAGACTCCTCCATCGAAGGAATGAGGGGGAGAATGAATAATGTACACAAGCTTGCTACAACCCAGAGGGGAGCTTCACGTAAGTGTACTTATTCACGATGAATAGGAGATTAGTACAAGTCCTTATCTCAGGGCGGAATAGGACAGGATGACAATGAGAATGCTCTGACAAGACAATCTCGTATTTTACGCAAAGACATGTCACCAGTTATGCAACCTTTTCAAGTAAAAGGTAACTCTTCAAGCTTCCTCCTACGAACTACAGCATGAATTTGCAGTCGACTCGCTTGACCCAGACTAGGGTTAATTGAAGCGATGCAAAATTCAAGGTGGGGGAGGAATGGATAGACATCCGGCAGCTCAACTCAATGAAGAGTGAGTAAAGAATGAATATTTATCCACGATGAAGAAGATGAGAGGACTTGCTCCTCTTAAGTGGAAAGATGGGAAGAGGACGCAAGGTCTAGGTGCCAGCCCTGCCTAAGCTTTCACCATTTTTACGTGGGAAGGCCCGATACAAGACCCCACAACTGTTACTAGAAACGGCACTTGCGAGTGTTTATACCCACTCGCTAGGAATCCTAGGCTAGGTAGCAGCTTTCCTTGCTCGCTTTGGAAGTAGCTTGCTCCGAGAGCAAACAATAGTTCCCCCTTAACCAATGGCTTAACAATTCCTGTAAGCGGGTAGGGAACGTCTTCCAACACTCCACCTTTCTCCACCTTATTTCTCCTTCTTCAAGCGAGTGGAATCTTGAAGTGACTCGCTTGAGTTGGTGAAGATCCGAAGCGAGTGACGCTCAAAGGACAAGCGACCACTCCTGGATCTAGTACTCTTCACCAGGGTCTAGCAACCCTAATTCCATGCATAGCTGATTGAAACGAGACTCAGCTAGAGGCTTGGTGAGGATATCTGCTCGCTGGAGATCGGTATGGATTTTCTCGAGCTTGATATCCTTCTTCTCGACATGATCACGAATGAAGTGATGTCGGATTTCCACGTGCTTGCATCTGGTGTGAAGCACTGGATTCTGCGAGATGCATATCGCACAGTTGTTGTCGCAGAATATTGGGATCTCATTAGCTTCAACTCTGTAGTCCTTCAACTGCTGACGAAGCCATAGAATTTGAGAACAGCAGCTTCCAGCGGCCATATATTTGGCTTCCGTTGTTGAAGTAGCTACACTAGTTTGCTTCTTCGAGAACCATGAGATCAGCTTGCTTCCCAAGAACTGACACGTGCCCGACGTTGATTTCCTATCAACACGGCATCCTCCATAGTCAGCATCGGAATATCCAGTGAGCTCAAAATTATCTTCAGCTGGATACCGCAGCCCCATATTGACAGTTCCCTTCAAATATCGAAGAATTCTTTTGGCAGCATCTAGATGGCTGTGCTTGGGATTGCTTTGGAAGCGAGCACATACTCCAACTGCAAAAGCTATATCTGGCCTGCTTGCAGTGAGATATAGAAGGGATCCGATTAAGGATCGGTAGTCTGTAGCATCCACAGACTTCCCATCTAGGTCTGGCTCCATCTTCCAGTTCGTGTTCATTGGAATCTTCACAGCTTTGGCATGCTGAACACCGAACTTGGCAAGCATATCTCGAGTGTACTTGGCTTGATTGATGAAGATTCCATCATTCTGCTGCTTCACTTGAAGACCTAGAAAGTAGCTCATCAAGCCAATCATGGACATCTCATATTTGGTCTTCATAAGCTCTCCAAACTTCTCGCTAAGCGACTGGATTGGTGACCCAAATATGATGTCGTCTACATAGATCTGGACCCCTAGCATGTCTTCTCCATGATTGATGGTGAAGAGAGTCCGATCTATCTTTCCTTTGTGGAATCCATTATCCACTAGGAATTGGGATAGGGTATCATACCAAGCTCTGGGAGCTTGCTTCAACCAGTATAGGGCTTTGTTCAATCGATAAACCTTATCTCCCTGCTCGAAACCCGGTGGCTGCTCCACATATACTTCTTCCTTCAATTCACCATTGAGAAACGCGCTCTTGACATCCATCTGATAAACTTTGAATTTATTGGCCGCTGCATAGGCTAGAAATAACCTGATCGCTTCGAGCCTAGCCACTGGAGCGAAGGTCTCATCAAAGTCGATTCCTTCCTCTTGGCAGTAGCCCTTAGCGACGAGCCGCGCCTTGTTCCTCACAACGTTGTGGTCCTCGTCCGTCTTGTTTTTGAACACCCACTTGGTGCCAATAACATGCTGGAATTTGGGACGATCCACGAGGTACCATACGTCATTCCTGGTGAACTGATTCAGCTCATCTTGTATGGCGATCACCCAATTGGAATCAGCTAGGGCTTCCTCCACGCTTGATGGCTCAATGTTTGAGAGAAAGCAACTGAACATGGCACTTTCTCCAAACACTTGACTTCTGGTTACTACACCCTTGGATGGATCTCCGATGATCTGCCTTGGTGAGTTATCCTTGAGCCACGCTCGCTTGGATCCACTAGCTTCATCTTCATCTTCTTCCTGGTCGCTTGCTTCTCCTTCTAAAGCGACTGGAATGGGTGCTTGGCCAGCACTCGCTTCAGGAATCTTGGGGGCAGCTTCAACTTTTCCTTGGACAATCTACTCACTTGAATCCTTGATTTCCTCATCATCTTCAAGCATGTCCCAAGTCAGTGAGTTGATGGGTTCCTCGCTTGACTTTCCTTCTTTTGATTGAACTTGTTCCTGTGGAAGACTCAAAGAAGATTCATCAAATATGACATGGGGTGATTCCTCCACAATTAGGGTTTTATAATTGAATACCCTGTAAGCTTTGCTTGATGTAGAATATCCTAAGAATATTCCTTCATCAGCTTTGCTTTCAAAGGCTTTCAATTGTGACTTCCCATTATCATGGATCAAGACCCTACAACCAAAAATATGGAAATAAGATATGTTAGGAATTCTCCCTGTCCATATTTCATATGGTGTCTTGTCATGCCGTTTATTGAGAAGCGTCCGATTCTGCGTGTAGCATGATGTATTGGCAGCTTCAGCCCAATATTTCATCGGAAGCTTCGAGTCAGCAATCATGGTTCGAACGGCTTCTTTGATGATTTTGTTCCTTCTTTCATCAACTCCGTTTTGCTGAGGTGTGCGTGCTGCGGATGTATGATGTGCAATACCATGCTCCGTGCAGTAAGCTTCAATGGTAGAGTTTAGAAACTCAGTGCCTTTGTCGGAGCGGATGGTGGCAATCGCTTGGTTCTTCTCCACAACTAGTCGCTTGAGCAGTTTTGGAAGCTTGGCCAGTGTCTCCTTCTTGCTAAAGAGAAATACGACCCAAGTGTAGCGAGAGAAGTCGTCGACTACAACTAGAGTGTATTTTCTTCCATTCACACTCACTGGAGTGACTGGTCCAACAAATCCATGTGAAGCAGCTCGAGCACTAGCTTGGATGAAGCTTCTTAAAGACTGGCGAAGTGCTTCTTCGTCTGCTTCCCTCGTTGGCATGGTGAGCATGGATGATCTTTGACAAAGACTTCATTTGTTATGCCATGCACCAAACCTTTACGAGCTATGCGATTGATAGTCTTGAAGTTGAGATGGTTCAAGCGTCGGTGCCATAGCCATCCCATTTCTGTAGCACTCCTTGCGACTAAGCACGTATCTTCCTTGCAGCTTTCCATTGTGCTATGTAGACATTCCTTTGTCTAATTCCAGTGAGCACAATCTGGGAGGAGAGTTTGTTCTTCACAATGCACTTGTTGGAGATAAACTCCACCTTGTATCCCTTGTCACATAATTGTGACCGCCAGGCCGACAAGGATGCCGCAACAGTATTGGGTGTTCCAGTTGCTGTTAAAATTGGCTCTTAGCCATTTTCAGCAAAGAGACAAATCGACACGTCAGAAAAGCTGCTGGCCAGGGCGAAAATTGTCGAGAGGAGGAGGGACAAATCCACCAACCATCAAACGGCTCTTGCCCATCCCTCCGTCTATAAATAGTTAAGGTCGAAGATGGAGAAGAGTAGAACACTACTTGAGCAAACAACGCCTACTGCAAACAAACACTCACAACCTTCGAGCAAATCTTCGAGTCTTTGTTTAAGTGTTCTCCGAGCTTCAGTTTCATCGAAGCTCGTCTTCACAACCTTCACACTCCATATATCTAAGCCTACTTCATAAATCCGAGCTTAGAGAAGAACTCTACCCATCTTTGTATTCATTGTAAAGAGTTCTTCATTTAGAGTGTCGTCAAAACCAAAAACCCTAACCCTAGTTCTGTCTAGTTAGGTTTTTGTGTTCGTCGAAAGGTTGTTATGTTGTAAGATCCAAGACTTTACTTTCATCGATAGTAGAAGCTCGATTGTGTGAAGCTCGATCTTAGCTAGGTTTGTGTGGAAAACCCAAAATCTCCCAGTTGTTATGTCGGATCCAAGCGAGTGAAGCTCGATCCAGTCTTGGTTTTTGAGGAACCCGTAATCCTCAAGATTCTTGAGTGAAGAGAATCTGTTGCTGCGTGCAACAAAGTGGACGTAGGTGTTTTATCACTGAACCACTATAAACCTTGGTGTCGTATCTCTTTACCCTAAGCTTTCCACTGTTTATTGCTTTGATTAATCATATTGCACAAACATCGTAAACAAACCTAAAATGAAGTTTTATATACTTAGGAAAGAATAGCTCACTAAAATCCGCATTGCAAGTAAGCCTCACTTTAGATCAAGCATTCACTTAGGTCTAGAAGTAAAGCTTCCACTGTAGATTTAGCTTGAAGCTAGGTCATAAGTAATTGAAGCGAGCGCTTTACCTGTTACTCTGAGATAAGGGCAAAAGAAGTTGAAAAACTTCTACACACGTATTCATCCCCCCCCCCCCCCCTCTACGTGTGTATCCCCTATCAAACCGGGACCAACAAGTGGTATCAGAGCAGGGGTTTTTTCGAGCCACTGCTTTGCATACCTGAAGCGAGTCCCCTCTCGCTTCACGTTGTCTCACTGAACCGATCCTTTTTTCCTAAGTGCATAAAAACCCTCACTCACGCATATTGCATTGCTACTGACGGTTCATCATGTCTACGTATAGTGCATCGAATCTTCCGCAGTTCTCCATTGAAGGCTATGAGACATGGAGTTTCCGTGTCGAAAGTTTTCTATGCTCCATCCACGACAGAATGTGGGAAGTCATAGAAGAAGGGCCGATCAAGATCAAGAAGGCCATCTCAGTGAACATTCCAGCTGCAGAAGGCTGAGAAGCTCATGTCAGACAAGACTACGTGGATAAGGCGAAAGAAGACTACTCTTCTAATGATTTCAAGATCGCCAACTTAGATTGCATAGCACGCCATACAATGCAGAGCACTGTATCAGACGCTTATCTCCCCAGGATTAGGAAGTGCACAACTGCGAAGGAGATGTGGGAAACCCTAGTCCTAATCTCCCAAGGTACTGACAAAATCAAGGAGAATAAGCTTGCGGTGCTGATGAGAGAGTTCGAGAGCCTCACAATGAAGTCTGGAGAAACAATTGACGCATTCGAGCTATGTGTCACCAACATCATTGCCACTCTCATCTCTCTTGGCAAGGAATTCACTGACAAAGAAGTAAATCTCAAGATTGTTCGTGCCCTCACACGGAAATGGCAGACAATGAAGGAGTTGTATTTGGCAACGAAGGATTTATCGAAGCTCTCACCAGAGATACTATTCTCCGAGCTTAAGGCTCACGAATTCGATCTCAATCAAATGAGCCTGGACGATGAAGACGAAGGTCCTACGTCATCAAAAGGAGTCGCTTTCAAAGCTGCAGAAACCCCAAGCGACCAGACGATTGCCAAAATGACAAGCGAGGAACTGGAAGAGCACTGCACATTCTTGTCAAAGAATTTCAACAAGATGAACTCGCGAGTGGGAAAATACAAGAGATTCTACAAGCAATACAAAGGAAAGAGCACTGATGCTCGAGACAGAAAAGGAAAGCGAGAAGAGACAACAAAGCCGATCTCAAGGGATATGATGGAAGTGGAGTGATACCACTGCCACAAGATGGGCCACTACAAATCGGACTGCCCAAAACTGAGTGCCAAGGAATGTGAAGAATTGAAGGCTAGGAGAGAAGCTCCCCGGCGAGCGCTGGTAGAAAGCGAGCCGCTAGACAATCCAAGCGAGGAAGTGCCAAGCTACTCAGACGCTTTCACAGATCCAAATTCAAGCGAAGGAGAGGATTTGGGGCTCATGGCGCTCACCGATGAAGATACAGGAGCGGTATTCTACTATCCTCCTATCAATTCAATTACATTGGCACACGAACACGAAGAGGAAGTGCATTCCTCGACATGGAGTGAGCTGCTTGATAAACTCCACAAACTATCAAGCACTCACGAAGTATTGAAACAAGCTATGTTTGATACCGAGAGAGAGAACCGAAAGCTAGCCACTGAACTTGATGAAGTCAAAATTAATTTAAGGGCTATGACTAGTAAGTTCGAGGACCTCTTTGCTAGGCATAAAAGCTTGGAAGGAAGGTATGAAACCCAATCCAAACTAGTAACCAACTTGAACAAAGCCTCATTCGCTAGGCAGGCACTAGAAGACTCGCTTCTACCTTTTGGTAGAAAAGGAGGTCTTGGATATGAGGGTAGACCTTCCAAGCCTACTGTCTTTGTTGGTGCTTCTAACACAACACCATCAGTCTCTTTGGATAAGCCCACTGCTTCCAAAGCGACCACTAACAAAGACAAGGGCAAAGCGTTTGAGAACCCTAAGAAGAAACCCATGAAGATGTCTAAATCTTTAAGCGAAGAATCTAAGGGTAAGCCTAGTTCAACAATCCCTAGCACTCAAAATGTTAAAGCTTACCAATCAAAAGATAAAGGGAAGACTGTTGAAGCTTCTAAGCCTCAAACCAAGAAACTAGAGACAAAGGATCTTCCTCTCAAGAAGAGAAGTAATGTCAATGTGTCACGTGAGTCGGATTGGAGATGGTCCAACCGTTCTTACGTTGAGGGGGAAGTGTTTGAAGCGACCAAGAGGAAGCTTCAAACCCCAAAGGTTTCTCAAGCGAGTCATGGTCAAAACCCTAAGATGACCGCTCAGAAGAAACCAAGCGAGACGCTTGCCAAGACTAGAAACCCTAATTCAGTCTCCAAGCCTACGGCTAATCCAAAGCGAGTCGCTTCAGGATATAAGCAAAAGGCAAGAGCATGGGTTGGTCTCAAGCGAGTAGCTACCCCTCATGTACACACTGCTGCACTTGTGAAGCTGCATTCAAGCAGAGTTCACAGTTTAGAAAGGCCGAGAAACCCAAAGCACAAGCTAACCCTCAAAAGAGAGTAAAGCAAATGTGGGTACCTAAGGTGACTAACCTGCAAGGACCCAAACTGATTTGGGTACCAAAATTGGCTTAATTGCAGGTGAGCGTCGTGGATCCCATGCCCAGTGAAGGTCAACCAATATGGTACTTGGACAGTGGATGTTCAAGACACATGACGGGCATGAATGCTCTACTTCAAGAGTACACAGAGAAGAAGGGTCCACATGTAACCTTTGGTGACAACTCTCGAGGAACCACCAAGGGATACGGCGTACTGAAGATAGGAAAGCTCATAATTGAAGAACTTTCCTATGTGGAAGGACTAAAGCACAACTTGCTATCCATTTCACAGTTTTGTGATAAAGGATACAAGGTGGAGTTCATCTCCAACAAGTACGTTGTGAAGAGCAAACTCACATCCTAGATTGCGCTCACTGGATTACGAAGAAGAAATGTCTACTTAGCGCAATGGGAGAGCTGCAAAGAAGAAACGTGCTTGGTCGCTAGAAGTGCAACGGAAATAGGCTGGCTTTGGCACCGACGCTTAAGCCATCTCAATTTCAAGACGATCAATCGCTTAGCTCGTAAGGGTTTAGTGAAGGGCATACCTAATGAGGTCTTCATCAAAGATCACACTTGCTCACCATGCCAACGAGGGAAGCAGACGAAGAAGCACTTCGCCAGCTTAGAAGAAGCATCTTCCAAGCGAGTGTTGGAGCTACTACACATGGATTTGTTTGGGTCAGTCGATCACTCCCGTGAGCATCAATGGAAGAAAATACACTCTCGTTGTAGTCGATGACTTCTCTCGCTACACTTGGGTTGTATTTCTCTTTAGCAAAGAGGAGAATCTGTCCAAACTGCCTCAGTTACTCAAGTGCCTGACTAAAGCTTTTTCTAGCCTAGCAATAATATCGAACAAGGTAAGTCCGAATGTCGAACCACAAGGAGTGAAATGGCAATAGCAAATCAAGTAGTCTATATTGTCTCCATTATACTATCTAAGCACATAATCATGATTTGGTTTGTTTTCTAAACTAGGCAAAGAGTAAAGTGGAATGTAAACTCAACAATGTAAAGTAGACAAGACAAGTAGGATGCAAATGCAGAATATCAATAGTAAAAGGCATGGATCCAAGTGATTTCCAATATGATGATGATGAAGGTCTTAGAATATAGATGCTTCAAGCCAATTTAATCCACCTTGGATGGTTTCTTATATCAAATATGCTAACCTACCTTACTAGGGTGATTAACAAGTAGATCAATAGAGCAATAAATACTTTCTAAGCCTTTAAATACTCTATCAACTCCAAATAGCTCAAATTAGTCTAAGATAACCTACCAACTCTCATCCAACCCATCTAATTCTTTCTAGGAACTATATGAGATGAAATCAAGTGATATGGGTATGGATTGATGCCAAGTGCTATGAAAGGAAGCTTACTAGGCATTCCCTCAAACACCTTAGATGCACTCCTAGTGATCAATTATTCATGCATTCAAATTAAAGTCCCAATCCATAGGCAATCCAAGAGGAAGGTAGATCAACATCCTAGAATCTAATACCTATCATCTACATCAAATTATCCATCACTTGGAGCCATATACAAGCTTAGCTAGCCATAGATCTAGCAATTAAACCATCAAAAGTAAGAGAAAACATAATAGAAATAACAAGGAAATGAAAAGGAATAGAAATTCTTCAATAATCTTCAATCTCCAAGCTTGATCATCCACAAATATTTGGAAATACCAAAGTAGAAAGAGGGAAAATAGCTAGGGTTCTAAGAGAAAATGCCAAAGTGTTGTTAGATGCCAAATAAGGAAAATAACTAGCTATTTATAGTTTTCCCACCAATTGGGGTCAAATTGCAAATAACAGAAACTTAAGTTGAGAAGGTAGGGTAAAATCTGTAATTTCTGGAAAGTTGAATAGAGGTTTGACTTGTGCATTTTCGGTTGACTAGTGCATTTTCCGCCCACATTTCACAGTTTGCGCGCTCTCACGGTTTTGGCTCGTTCTCTCTCGTCCGGCATCGGAAAATTAATCCGCAAAGTGCTAAGGCTTCCTCTTTCGATGCTCTTCGATATAGGATAAGTCAAACGTGCCCAAAAAATTGCCGCAACACCTGAAATCAGCACGGAAACCGAGAGAAAACGCAAAACATATAGAAAATGCATAAATTGTAAAAACCTATCATCTCCTATTCATTTAAGCACATTTCTCAACCAAAACACGCATCAAGATGCACTCTAAAGCATGCTAAATATGTGGTTATCAAACTCCCCCAAACTTAAGCCATTGCTCGTCCCGGCAATGGAACGAACAATCAAAGAACATAAGCACATAGGGGCATGCTAATCAAGATCCTCGATGCCTCAAAGCTCACTCAATAAAGCATTTTCAAACATGGAACTCCCAAGGTGCATTAAACAATCCACAACCACACAACACTCTCAACCAAGAAATCAATCACCCAAGCATAATGAAACTCCAAACCTCTCTAAGTGTAAGTGTATCGCTCTTTCTCTCAAGTGTATGGTAGGAAGTTTACACTCATCGAACTCATGCATGCATCGCTCTTACCATAAGCTTGCCCTAAATCTCAAGATCTCCATCGCTTGATTGTGCACTCGAACTAAGATCAATTAGGTCTTTTATTTAGGCTTGTAATGTGGGGACATTGGTTTAGGTAGGGACTTTTAGGCTAAGTGACTAAGATATCTCCTAAGTACTTTCACCTTCTCTTTTCCACTCTAAGTGTGAATTTCTCCACCTTCCACCTTCACCATGTCACCTCTTTACACTCTTTAACACCCAAGCTTGATTGAAGCTTCTCAAATATTCATGAATAACTCCTTTATGCTCTCATTCACAACTAACTTTATTCAAACTTTTCTTCTTTTTTTTTTTTCTTTTTTTTTTTTTTTTCATCATTTATTTTTCACTTCCTTTTTTTTTTCTATGAGAATTCCATTCTCATCTCTTTCATTTTTTTTTTCACTAGAGCTCATAGGAGTATTCTCATCTTAAAACGACTTCTTCAATCAAACTACTCAAACCTCGTTTTCTCACTTACTTCACAACCTCTCAATAGATTCCCTTAACCAACCTTCACCCCCTTTCATCCGGTTTAGCAACAAAGGCTTAAAAGGCTCAAGAGGGACCACAAAGTTAACATTTTATTTGGTTAGTGTTTAGGGAATAATGAGGCTAACAAGCGAGGGCATAAAATCATTTCTAAGTTCTAGTGGCACATATAGCAACCTCGATCGAGATTAAAGGCAAGTTCTAGGAGATAACAATGCACTACATGGCAAACTCACAAGAAAGAAAAAGTAACGTTATTAATGCAACGTTTTGGCTCAAACCTCACACGCTTTTGTTTAGAGTTCATGTGCCTAAGATCAATCATTCCTAGTTAATCATGTTATGCAATCATTTCATACTCAACACACACATGAGAAATCCCAAAAATATGATGCATTTTCCGCTCAAATCATCATCGACATCTCTCTTGAAAGCAAAGGAGCGATAACCACAATATCTAACCATGTGAACAAGAAGCACTACAACTCAAGTGATGCTTTTAAAATGAAATTCGAAATAATTTGCACCTACGCAATTAAACACCCTTATAAAGCATGAAAACATCACTTGAATTATTTGCACACACCAAATCAACTCATCCTTCAATACACACAAATTCCACCACCAATTCACTCCAAACAAAACATAAAAAATTTAAAACAAACAAAGAAAGAAATGCAATAAAAATAACTTGAAGAAATATGAAAAAGTAACTTGAATATCTTATCCCATCCCCCTCCCCCAAACTTATTTTTGAAAATAAAATCAAAAATAAGGTTGGAGGGACGAATATACATAAGATATTTAAGTTACTACTCACAAATGTCCAAGCTATTGAGGTGAGGAATGATTCCCATGTCCATGTGATGAGCCTCAAGACGGACCCCTCAATCGCAATTTCTCATTCGATGGCCAATCCCCCGTCTCCTCCTTGATACTCCCCCTTTCGTCACCCCACAAATCTTCATCCGCTTTACTATAGGCAACAAAATCACAAGGAATGTTAAAAACCCCACTATTTTTGCACAAAAAATAGAAGAAAAGAGGGTGAGAGGGGAAATTATTCATTTAAAAATTGTAAAATATTTTTTAAAATTTTTTCAGAATTTTTAGAATTTTTTTTTAAATTTTTAGAATATGTTTAAATTTGTTCATTTTTATTTCATTTTTTTTTTGTTAATAACGGCCCGGCCCGTCAAACCCGGCCCAGATCTGGCCTGAATCAGGCCCAGACATAGATCTGGGCCCGAATTGAGCCCAGCCGCCACTGCCGGAACAGGAGCTCTCGCCGGAAACTGCAGCTGCTCTCCGCGACGCCGGCCGTTGCTGCTACGGCTTAGCCGATCCAGTCGCTGCTCGTCCGGCTGCCGGAACGGGCAGGAGGTCCCCGACGCGTCGCCGGCGAGCAGGAGATGATGCACAGCCGGCTGCTGCTCCTCTCATCGCCGGAGTCGCGCCATCTACTCGCCATGGCAGCTACTGCCGCTGGATTTCGCGCCGCCGTCGTGAGTAGGAGGAGCTCAGATCTGGCCGCCCGTCGTCGTCTGCATCTCGGAGAGGTAGGTGCCCACGCGTCGCCGGAATCGCGACGGGACCTCCTGCTACTGCTGCCGTTGGGAGCTGCTGGAAGTGAAGTCTCCGCCGGCGACCCGCAGCTCGCCGTTTTGTTCACCGTCTCGAGGCAGAAGCCGCCCGGCGACCCAGCAGCTCGCCGTTTTGGTCGCTGTCTCGAGGCAGAAGCCGCTCGGCGACCCAGCAGCTCGCCGTTTTGGTCGCCGTCTCGAGGCAGCTCGCCGTTTTGGTCGCCGTCTGAACAGGGCAGCTGCACGTCGCCTGCTCGCGCCGGAATGCTGCCGGGGTCTGCTGCTGCCGGAATGCTGCTGCTCGGATTGCTGCTGCTCGGAATTTCCAATTCACGACGAGTCCCCTGCGAAGAGGAAGACGAGCACTGTTCAAAATAATTTTTTTATTTTTTATTTTTTTATTTTTTTTATTTATTTAATTATCTATATTATACTATGAACTTAATTCCTAAATTCAAACTAATTTTCATGAACATAAGTTTCCCTCTTTTTTTCTTTTTTTTAACAAAATTAAACAACTCACCTATTTTAAGCTATATATCTATAGTACTTAGAAAAAATAGAAAATAAAAATTAAATCGAAATGAAATAACAAAGAATAAACGAAAATAAACGCGCTAAAAAAGGATACGTGTTAGGGTGCCTCCTAACGAGCGCTTTGTTTAACGTCGCTAGCTCGACGATACCTCTAGGGATGTCAAAAAAGCCCGAGCCCGACGGGCCGATCCGATTAGCCCGAAAAAAATAGTGGGTTAGGGCCAAAAAATAGGGGGAAAAAATGAGATGTCATTCTAGAATAGTTGAAATTAATATATGTCAGAAATATAAAAACACACAAATTTTGTCAACTATCCTCTTAAAATTTTTTTTTTGGACCAAAATGCCCTCTTACTTTCCCTCCATCACAAACCTGAAAATTTGAGGGAGGGTTTGAATACACTGTTGTAGTCAGTTTAATCGACGGTTCCCCCTCCCCCCCCACGACTCCCCCCACCCACCCCCCCCCCCCCAATGCCTCGAATAACCCCCACAACTGGCACAAGTAACCTCTCCTCTCCCCTCATCTCCCATTTCCATTCGAATCATTCCCTCTCCTCTCCTCTCTTTCTGCTTTCTGCATCTTCTTCACTCTCCCACGCCGCCGCCGCCGTGACGCCGTCCCGTCTCTCTCCACTCCCTCACGCCGCCGCCGCCTTCGAGTTTGTTCTCCACTCCCCTCACGCCGCCTTCCCGTCTTTTCTCTCCACTCCCCCACACCGCCGCCGCGGTCCGGTCTATTTTTCACTCCCCAAGCCGCAGCGACAAAACATAAAATGGCGTCCACAGATTCTGAGTACGTGCGTGAGGATACCCCACGAAGTTACTCCGACGCCGCGATTGACGACTACGCCTCAAACGAGGCTAGCGGCTCGGCGGAGGAAAGCAGCGGTGGTTCCGTTTCCGGCAACGACAGGGCAGAAAACCCTAACAACGAGCTCGAGGTAGGTATTTTTTTTGTTTTTTTTTTTAGGTTTCAGATGGATTTTTGCTCCGATTTGTCCCAATATTTGTTCTTGGGTTGATTTGTAGTGGATTTGTACCAATATTTTTGTTCTCAGATTTGTCATTTGGTCTATTTGTACTGGATTTTGGTCCGATTTGTATAGAAATTTTCGTACTGGGTCTATATTGTACTGGGATCTGTACGATTGGTTCTAATGTAACTTATAGTACCATTGGTTGTTATGGATCTTCACTTTGGCGCGTTGCGCGTTGTTGTTTATTTGTTTGTTGTTGGTTATGTGGGGCCCACATTATTGAAAGGCGTCATCTGGTACTGCTAGTACCATTACTGCTATTAGTACCATGTTTTGTGAGCTTGAGGTATTTTGTTTGAGGTATTTTGTTTGCTAAACACGGCTGCTTCTTCATGTTATACCAGGTGCAGTGGAACTACGTCAGGCCCGACCTCATCGATGTACCTCATAAGGTCATGATGAGTGGCAAAGAGAATCTGATCGGAACCATCCGGAAGAAGCTACTCAGATGCAGTCTTGCCGTTTCAACGGCCTTGGAAAATTCTGCGCTCGGGGTGTACATGAGGTACCCCGACACGATCGTTAAATCTGGGAAATGTATTCATTACATTATCTCCAGAGAGGTCAGAGGGACGCCCGATCCAGACCCCACTGCTGTATTTTACCAGGTCGGGGACGAGGACGACATAGTGAGGTTTTCGAGGGTGGAATTCGCCCTCATGACCGGGCTGAGGTTTGGAGGCAGCTCCTTCGACCCATACAAGCCCGCTGTAACACCTCACTCGTCCCTCTACGCCCGTATCTTTGGAAAGGTGCCTCAGACGCCGAACCAAGTCTGGACGAAATTCAAGGACGTGAAGTTTCTTCCCGATGATGGGGATGTTTTGAAATTATGCAAGGTTTTGTTGGCAGTTTTTATTGTTTTGGGATTGGATCCCAGTAATTCAAAGGTACCAGAATGGGTCTGGTTGCTGGTTGAGAACAGGAAGCAATGGGAGGAGTTCCCGTGGGGAAGCATGTCGTACCAGGTCCTGCTTAGGCAGCTGACCCATGTTCGACGGCATTTGATGAAGGGCGGCGAGGGGGAGTCATACCATTTGCAGGGGAACTCCCTTGCATTCCTGTCTTGGATATACTCTGCCTTTCCCGCTCTTGGGGAGCACATCGGTATGATACGGAAAGCGGATGCTCTGCCACGTGGGGCGAGGTTCCGTTTTCAGAAATCATGGAGCGATGTCGCCATGACCCACATCAACCAGGTATATATTTGTACATCTTACCATTGTTAATTCAGTTTTTGATACAACTCATGTAATTTGTTATTTGCAGGTCCACGGAGTTTTGGAGCCAACGCTCCTCGAGATGACTCAAAAGTTCTGGAAGAGCATCGAGCCCGCTGATGCATTCTTCGAGCTTATCTACGATCCCAGCTTCGAAAGAAAGAGAGAGAAGGAGGAAAGAGAGAGAAGGCCAGCAGATGCGGCAGCAGGAACCAGTACAGAAACTGGTGAAACATCTCGGAAGCGCATGGTAGAGGAGACGGCTGATGAGGTTGTTAAGAAGATGAAAACAGAGTTGTTTGGAGGAGTGGATATGTTTGAGGCGTTTGCAGCATTCCTCAAGGAAAGGTACAACAAAGATCCGACCGCAACGGGAGACGGGGGAGAGGCTGGAACATCGGTAAGAAGAATGTATTTTGTTTTGTGAAAATGTTTAGAACTGTCAGTACTAATAGGGTTGATAGTACTAATAGTACTATCTGTGTGTAACGGTACTAACATATTTTGATTTCCACTGACAGGGACAGGGGCCTGAAGATGCACACATACGATCCCCCATCCGCCCTCACGAGGATAGCCCTCCACCACAATCTCCTCCCCAGCACCGGCAAGAGGACAGCCCCATACGATCCCCCCTCCGATACTTTCATGAGGAAAGCCCTCCACCACAATCTCCTCCCCAGCCCCAGCAAGAGGACAGCCCCACACGATCCCCCCGCCGCGATGTTCATGAGGAAAGCCCTCCTCTTCAGCCCCAGCGCGAAAGCAGCCCAACCCCCCCCCGAGTCCACGGCCATTATCTCTTCCCATGGCCCGCCTCCGGGTCGCCCAGTGAGGAGAAAATTTCCCTCGGCGGTTTGTAGAAGTCCATTCCGGACTCAAGAGGTGCGGGGCAAGAATTTTGCTCACTTCATGACCATGGACGACCCTCCAGAGTAATACATGTCTCGTATTTTTCATCTAAATGTAAAATATGATTATAGTTTTCAATTACCAAGCTAATTAGCTTTCCTTTGATGAATATTAGGAGAAATGTTGGTCTGCCCTTCACAGTCAAGAAGTCGTACTTTGTGGAGATAAAGGCCATGACGACAATGCTTGGGTTTGAGCATGTCGAGCCATTCGTGGCAATTCTGGCCAAGTCTCCCCGTTCGGCTTACTTAAAGAAGGCCAACCCAAGGAACGTGGTCATGGGCTCGACCTTCATGGTAAACATTGTATAATATTCCACTATATGTATATTTTGTCATCTTTTCCAACTTTAAAAGTTTAAAATTGCGTCAATTAATGCAGACTGCTGTGGATGAGGTGTGGGCTAAACTGCATGGGAACCGGAAAGAGCCTGAGGGTTGGGTTCCTGATGCTGACGAGGAGGAGATTGTGCCCGATGAGGAGCTTGATCGACTGGCAATGTTCGCGGAAGGTCTGATGCCTGAATGGGGAGGGCTGAAGAAGTGGGTTGATGCGCATAAGGTACTATTGTGTATATTTGTTCCTTTAGTACCAACTTTTATTGGTACAACATGATACTAATTTGTTCCTTTAGTACTATCTGTTAATTGTTTATTCATGTATTTGTCCAGCTGATCTTGATGTGTCACTTCTCCGCGCATTGGGCTGTGTGCGTGCTTCACATGAGGGAGGGCAGGATGGTATTGTGGGACACAAATCAAGCGAAGTTTACTGACCATATTGAAGCGCTCAGACTGCAGGTATTCAGACCATTGGGCCGCATATTTCCCCAGCTGCTCAAGTACATCAACTACAACGAGGGTAAGTCCATTCGGTTCACCGAGTGGAAGCTGGAGTTCGAACCAATGGGCCCTAACCGGATTATTCAGGATGACAGCTGCAGTTGTGGCCCATTGGCACTCAAGGTCATGGAGAACCGGCTTTGCGACAAGCGTGATTTTCCCATGGACCATGATGCTATTGAAAGCTGGCGGACGCACATAGCCCAAACGATCTACGAATACAGCACGGATGGAAGTACTCTGCAGTTCTAAAGGCGGGGAGGAATTTGTTTAAACAAAATTATCATTTGATGTGGGATGTACCAAACACACTATTTTATCTTTTTTTTGTGCTGCTTTTATAAGTTATTATCGGTAGTTGGCTTGGTGCCAGTAACATTTTTAGTACTAATTCAGGTATGTCAGTATGTGAATGGCAGTAGGTAGGGACCAAGATAATTTTGGCCCCTGCTATGTATTTATTTATGCTATGTAATCATGCCGTGTATTTATGATGTGCCATTAGTACAAGGTTTAGTAACACTTATAGTAACATTAGAACATACATGAACAATATTGTTATGAAAGACAAGATAACCATTACACCATAAAATGGAAGACAATATTAACACTACTGAAAGACAATATTGTTATGGAAGACAATATTGTTATGAAAGACAATATTGTTTCAGTGTACTACTGAAACAAACATTAACACTAGCACCATAAGAGAAACAGTACTACTAGAACTAACAGAGACGATAGTACCAAACTATAGTACGTACTATTGACACCTTAGTAACATGTTTACCAACAGACGATTGAGTCAAAATGCATGAAGATTAACATGAACGGCTACACTTAAATAAACACACATGAGTTAAGATAGGTTCACACGTCATGGTTTCCACCACATCAGCGGAGAGGATCCAGGGCTCGAGGGCTGAGCAGGCTCCTTGGGTATATACTTGCCTCCTCTGCCGGGCAACTTTGGCGGGCGTGTGTTCGTAAACTCAGTGGATATCCGACTTACTGTTGCTCCGCTGTCGTGGAAGAGTCGGCGACGGGGCAGGATCGGCGGTGATGTAACCTCATCAGACGCTTCTCCATCATCTTTGTTGACATTTTCGGACTCCGATATTTCAACGATGCTGATGGATTTCGTCTCCGTCTTAACGTATTCGAAACCAAATAAGACGACCATCTTGTCATACAAGGGCTCTCCTTCACGGTAGTAAGCTTCAGTCATGGGCTTGGCCTGGAGGTATGGACATTTAATAGAGCATAAACATAAAGCCCCACACCATTGTTAATGAAATGTGTATAACATACCTTAAAAGCAAACTTCCACACAGCGTCGGTAGTGAAGATATAGTTTTGAGAACGATCCCAAGACACACCATCGACGGAAAGCAACCATCTAAACGTATCGTACCGACGTCTCAAGAGAGTGAACTTTGAGTATGCATCATCCCACAAGAGCTTTAGGCCGTACGTAGCGTTTAATTTGTCTTTCACGAGTACTAGAGCTTCACCCGGTAGGTCATTCCCCAACTGGGGAGACCCTCCCAAAGCGCCTATGAGGGTATCAATGAAGGCTTGATCGAGCTCCTTGTTCCATGGTTTACGGTAGAACCACTCTTTCTGTGAGGATACATTTTCGAAGCACATTTTTGTAACCAACAAAATGGGATTAAGTGCATAGGGCGAGAAGGGAGAAGTGTTCATGTAATATGGGATGCATGTTGCCCCTTACATAAATTAAATTAAATGCATGTTGCAAATTGTAAAAATATCAACTGCAAAATTAGTACGATTCCCCCATATAAACACGCAAAATTATGGGTCAATATTCCTTGAGAGATGGATGGAACTCGTGCATGCAAAAAGCTGGGAATGAGTAAGTTGAATAAGACAAAACACTAGATCTTATTACTATTCATAGAGATATTATACTATTTTCACAGTTGTAGTCTATAGTGCCAACTAAAGTTGTCATAAAAAAGGTGGGAAATGAGTAAGTTGTATAGGACAAAACACCTAATTTTCGGCATTTCCTTGTTTCTTTTACTTTAAATAGGCGTTCGTCTCTATCTTCAACAGTGACTCCGATTGTGAATGGAAAATACCCAAATGCCCTTACATATTTATTAAACTGAATTGAATCAAGGCTCATTTCATTTCTCCAGCCACCCTCTCCCTCTCCTCTCCCTCTCCCTATCGCCATCGCAACGAAAAGGAGAACTCCCATGACGAGCTCTGCATCCGATACTGATTCTGGTGACATCAAGTATCCTGACTCTGATGAAGGAAATCCCTTTGAGTTTTCTACGGAATGCCTTTCCGGTGTCCTTCCGTACTTTGAGGTTGAACTTGTGAAAACACATGTTGCAAAGAGATACAGATTGGTAATGCTCTCTAACCCGATCTTGATTTTATGAAATATTTTCATGGTTTTTTATGCTGGAATGTGCTGTGATGATGCAGCTGATTCCCCGCACGGCTATAAGGTTGTTGCCGGCCGTTGATGTTGCTGTTACATTGCGCCACGGGCTAAAAGAATGGAAGGGCATTTACCATGGAAGCTACAAACGTCCTGTCATCAGCAAGAGCGCGTGGCAGCCGTTCGTCGACGACAACCAGCTCAAGGCCGGGGATATTTGCACATTCGAGCTTGAGAAGCTCGGTGACAGCTGCGGCGTGGGGCTGAAGGTGTTGTTGTTGAAGGGCATTTTCGACACTCCGGCAGAAAGGCTTGCTTAGAAAATGGAGGGCACCAGTGAAGATCACGCAATACTTATTGATTAAGCTGATGTTGTGGATTAAAACTAACTTTATGTATATTCTATCTATTCCCTGCATGTGTATGTCCTAAAACACAGTTATATCCCATATGTTTATGTACATTCACGAACAATTTCTCTCATTCCTCAGCTACATCAAGCTCTTCCATGCAACTTCTGGTACTACCAAATAATCACTAGTACCAACGCCTATACTAATAGTACTTAGAGGGGTACCAAGAGTTCCAAAAGAAGGCACATTTTGGGATATAACTACGAATTTTGATAACTTACACGTGGCAGCCTCTTAGAAGAGAATAATACATACGAAAGGTAGCCATTAATATTCCACTAAGCAACTGATTAACCAAAAGTAACCTTAATCAAAACAGTTAAAATCAAAACTAAAAGCCCTAGTTTCTTCATCGCATTCCACTTCTTTTGTGCTTCGACCTGAACTGTAACCTCAAATTCAGCCTTAAGAGCTTCCAACTCCTGCTCTGTCAACCTCAGTTTCTCGATTAACGATTTCTCAACTTGTCGTGCTTGATGAATTTCTTCACCGTACTCGAGAGTCTGTAAGTTCATGCGGCTTTGGCAATTGTTTCGGCAAAAGCTGGTAGGTTCAGGCAAATCCACCCATTGGAAGAAGTCGCAATCATCCCACTGCATTGCATAAAAGAGGAATTTAAAAAATAAAAAAATTCAAAAAACCCTAATCCCCAAATACAGGGTGCGTGCGTTGCATACCTTCCTCAATGGACAGCAGAAAAATCTACGCCCAGGGTTTTCTTCCGTGTGAGAGGTTAGAGTATCAGCAGCCACTCCGTGCACGCAACTTGGAGGGGTTGGAGGGGAGGTCCAGCTAGGTGGCCCGCCAGAGGAAGAGGAGCTCGAGGACGACATTCTTTCAATTTTGAAGAAGAACCCTAAATTGTAGTATAAATGGGCCTTGTGTTCTTTAAATATAATATGGACCAGAAAACGACGTCGTTTGTTTTAGTGGTTGACCAGAAAACGACGTCGTTGTATAAACAATCTATAGTATAGCTGAAGGAACAGTGTATTTGTTGTAACAGATGGAACGTAGGTAATGTTGGTACATAATATACATTACTATTGGTACTACCAAAGAGCAATTAGTATCAACGATGACACTAACCAGTACATATAGTTCCAGCTAATAGTACACATGATGATACTAATAGTACTAAATGTTACAACAAACACAAACAGTTTGAAAAATCTGACATCATATGGAAATAGTAAAAGAAATGCTTCTACTACTGATACTACTATGGCCTTATGGATTAATCCCCTGCATACATTTCGGACGTGTATGACCAGCCTCTCCGCAAACACTGCATCGCTTCGGTTTCCGACGCTTAGGTAACCCCTGATTGGCTGAAGCTGAGGCTGAAGCTTCCTCGATCGTAAGATGTACTGTGGCAGTGCAAGTGCTTCTATAATGTCCCCTTGCAAAACATCGAGAACAGGTTACTGTGCGTGAGGCCTGAGAGCCAGCAGTCATACGACTAACACGTCGCCGGCCGGCCTGGCTTGGATTCTTAGGGGCATTGACAATCCTCGAACTAACCTCCTCGGGCACAATCCAATCATCGGGCATAGGAATCGGCATCACTTCTCCAGCATATATTTCACGTAATGAGTCAGTGCTGTAGACACGACTAACGTATGCATCGGCATTCTGCTTCGTTCGGCTACACATAGTAGAAAGTGATAATCCACCATAAATAGAGAAGTAATGTCACTGTACTATGTATAATATTTCCAACTATACCGAAATAATCATAATTGTTTGAAAATAAAATACCGTATGGCTGCCGCGGCGTGAGAGCATGGAATAAGGTCCATGTTAAATATCAGACAAGTGCACTCCTTGCTCTGAATGTCGACGACGTGATGCGTGATTCCATTTGATACCTTGAACTTGGTTGGAGAAATGTCCTCAACAACCATTTTGCGAGCCAGTTCATTCGCTCGTGTCAATCTAGCTTCTGCGTATGCAGTTACCTCTTCAGTTCTAGCCATGGCCTCAGCACGACGCTCGGTAAACCAATGTCCGATCATAGTGCGGACACACTCGAATAGAGTACATACGGGGAGCATCCTCGCCCACACAAGCCGACTGTTCAAGCATTCGGCAGCATTAGAAGTTGAGAATCGATATCGTCGAACAGGGCATTTGGAACGAGCCCACTTAACAGGATCAACATCCATTAACTTATCGTGTGCACCGGGTGAAAAATCTTTTAGGTTTTGCATGCGCGCCACAAAGTCACTTACCCTATATGCATCGGCAGCTTGTTTGAACATTTCAATCGCATGACTCCCCCATCTTCTGAGATTGCCTCGTAAATGGTATGTGCATAGGGCGTGGGGTATGCCTGGGTATACAATATCCAGAGCATTCTGGATACTGATATGTTGGTCAGAAACAATCAACATGTCTTCAGGGCGCCCAAAAGTGCGCCGCAACCGTTGAAAAAACCAGGTCCATGATGCATCAGATTCCTTATCTCCCAACCCAAATGCTAAGGGTACAACCTGTTCGTTGGCATCCTTCGTAGCAGCGACGAACATAACACCCTTGTATTTCCCCTTTAAATGCGTTCCGTCGACAACAATAACCGGACGACAGGCCTTGAAGGCTCTAATGCATGCAGCAACAGCCATGTAGCAGTACATAAAAGTACCATCAGTAGCATCGGTCAACAAATCAACAACGGAACCAGGGTTTGCCTGCTCTAACATATATAAATATTTCGGAAGCATCTGAAATGACTTGCTTGACTCACCATAAGTCAAAGTCAGGGCTTGATTCCTTGCTGCCAAAGCGAGAGGGTATTTTATTTGCACACCGAATAACCGTTGTACTTGCGCCATCATGTCCCTTGGCCTAAGCACAACGCCGTCTACCATCAAATTAGGGACAAAGTATTCAGCTAAAACTTTAGAATATACCGTCGGCTCATTATGATATCTGAGGTCTTTCTCGCATGTGTGCGTCACCCATTCATCAATAATCCAAGCTTTTCCCATAGCTGTCGCTTTTAGTACGAATGAACACGTATCCGCATGATGCTTGCACACAACATGATAGTACTCTTTGGAGGAGCGCCTAGTAACAAACCCAAACTGGTTTACAAGATGATACAAACCACATGATGCTATCAAACTGGCTTTATTGGTGAAAATGGAATCCTTTTCAAGTGTGCTCATTCTGCAATCATCAATCAATGAGGATCGACCTCCTCCAAAATCTTCCACGGGAACTGAGGCATGGAAAGAGGTGCCCGGAATAGTCCATTGTCGAACAATAGAACTGTTTTCTCTTAAAGTCTGATTCAGGTCCGGGAGGGATGAAACAGAGCGTTCTTGACTTTGATTACTCCCAACCTCATCAGTTTCATCATGAGAATCAGTCTCATGCTCATTCTCGTGCTCATCATCCACATCTTCAAATACTTCATGCTCATCCTCATCCTCAACCTCAACCTCAACATCTTGCTCAATCTCTCGATGGAGTAACCCGGTGTCCTCCTCATCGTTAAGATCGTCATGTAACCTGTCTGAATTTCTCATCGACAAGTTCCTTTTTCTTGATGGAGTTGGAACTGGAGTTGTAGCCACCCGGTTTTGCCGCAACACTAGACTTATTAATTCCGAATCAGCAGGAACCGATGTTGTAGTTATGTACAACACGGGAGCCGAGTCTGATGCCATTACAAAGGCCAACTCATAATCATCAGTGATCTTCATTCTAACCTTTTGGTTAGTTTTTGGGGAGATAACCAGTGCATCTATCTCATACAAGTAGCGAGCCTTCGGCTTCTTCAAACGCATTTCAATCTTGCTTAACAAATTTTTATAATTCATATCAAACTCGCGCATAGGAATGAGCTCTGTTCGGCCGCCGTTATACTCGTCGGTGTCATCCCAGTCACCTCCGTGGACAATGGTCATCGAACGCTGGCTCATCTGCATAATGGAACACATTTAGCATACATATATCTAATGGTACTAATAGTTACTTCGGTACCAACGAGTTACTATACTGGACATACAGGTTTGAAACTTCAAGTAAATAAGGGTTTGAAACAAGTAATTCATCAATTCAGCAGCTATTGAGGAATTATTCATGGAAGTAAAATGCTCCAGGCATATTAGTTACCTTGAATCAATGCAAATCTCGATTAGATAATCAAGGGCGACACAAACTGAGATGAAATCTATTTTCCGGCGACTGTATGAGCTTCCGGCAGCGGCGCAAGGATGGAGTAAGTACTTCGGCGACGATTTGGACTTCCGGCGAAAAGTTTTTGGACTTCCGGCGCCGGTCTGACCTACCGGCGACGACGCACGGACTGAAGAGAGGTCGAATTGAGCTTGGAGAGAGGTTGAAGAGTGGTCGAATTGAGCTTGGACAGAGGTTGTGGAAGCCGAAATAATGAAGAGAGAGGTGTGGCTGAGCTGAAAATGGGAGAGGAGGGAAAAATTTGGGGGGGTGGTTCGTCGGGGGTGGGGGGGGGGGGGGTGGTTCGTCCGGGGGGGGGGGGGGGGTGGGGGGTGGTTCGTGGGGGGGGTGGAGGGGGTGGGGGGCGAGCTGAAAATGGGAGAGGAGGGAAAAAATCCGTTCAAAGAAGGTCGAAAGGGGGGGGGGGGGGGGGGGGGGAAACAGCTGTGGGGAAGTGAAAAAAGTAGGTCAAAAATTCAACTTAGTAAGGGTATTTTGGTCCAAAAATATTACTTTTGACAAAATTTGTGTGGTTTTATAATTCTGACATATATTAATTTTTGCTATTGTGGAATGACATTTTACACAATTTCCACCAAAAAATAATAGCCCGAAAGTAAAAAAGCCCGATAGGGCTGGACCGAAAAAAGCCCGAGCCCGATAGGGCTGGCCCGAAAGCCCGGTGGGTTGGCCCGGTGGGTTACCATAAATTATGAATTTATAACATATTTCATTCCTCTACTTATAAATTTGATAAATTAGGTTGTGTTTTTAATTATTATTGAGTATTTTTAATTTGTTTTAATAAAAATATAACCTTCATTTTAAATTCTATACGTTTTTTACTTCGCCGCTTGGTGAAAAATAAAATAAAGATTGACATTCGGAAATATTTTTGTTAAATTCACAATATTTAATAATTTATTTTTTTTTTTATACAAGTATGTGCTAAAATAATAATTATTTTTTTATTTATACGATGTCAATTTTATTTTTTATAAACTTAATGGCCCGGTGGGCTAGCCCGAAACCCGGTGGGTTAGGGTTAGGGTCAAAAAATAATAGCCCGAAAGAAAAAAAAGCCCGACTAACCCGATCCGAAAAGCCCGCAACCCGATAGGGCTAGCCCGAAACCCGGTGGGTTGGCCCGTTTGACATCCCTAGATACCTCAATGGAGCTCATGGTACGTCAAACGAATCCTTGCCTCGAAATTTGACGTCTCCACATTCGTCGTGAAATGGATCTCCTATCTCCCAAGGAGGCTTTGCTTCATTCATCCTTGTACCTCCTCCATGAAACGGATACACAAGGTTGACCCGAGACTCGACCCCGATCTTGTAGCCCTTCTCTTCACTCGGGATTGACAATTTAAACTCAACTTCCGGCTTATGAAACATCGTCTCATCTCCATTAGCTCGAAAAGTGAGGCTTTCATTACACAATTCCCCTAAAGCTCGGCTTATAAGTATGGAAGACAAACCAAGGATCAAAGGATCACCGTCATCCATTTCCTCCTTCCTTTCGTCTACATCCTCAAATTCACAACTTCTTTATGAGGGGTAACACCCCCAAACTTAGCTTGCTCCTCATCATCGTCTTTCTCGACGTTCAACTCAAAAGAAATTGCCACATCTTTCATGCTATTCTCTTTCGTCTCAAGCAAATCGACACTTCCTAGAGAGTCCTTAGGAATTAGAGTATAAGAAATACCTTCATCCTTAGAGCTCCAATCTTGGAGTGGATTCTCTTCGGTGTTGTTCGGGAATAAATCATGCTCATGTTGAGAAGACGAGAGAATTTGTGGGTCGATAGGAGACGAAGACTCTTGAGACTCCATAAGAGCTAGGGCGCTCAAAAGTTCAGCACAAGCCTCATCGAGCTCGGAGTATGCGGAGTCTTTGAATTCCAAACGATCATCTCTTTGAGATGGTGATACAACCCCTATGACATTGCACTCCTCAAAGTCATGATCCTTTGATTTCTTCATTGCATCATAGATCGAGATAATGAGGGTTTCATTGTTGACTCGAAAGGTGAGATTCCCTTCATGCACATCAATCAAGGCTCTCCTGGTTGCCAAAAACGGTCTCCCAAGAATGAGAGGCATCTCTTTGTCTTCCAGTATATCAAGAACAACAAAATCCACCGGGAATATGAAGGATTCTACCTTCACTAGCACATCTTCAACAATTCCTTGTGCATAAGTGATCGAACGGTCCACCATTTGTAGACAAACCGGAGTGGGACGAAGATTACCAATATTGAGCCTCTTGAAGATAGACAAAGGCATCAAATTAATCGAAGCTCCAAGATCACAAAGAACATTACCAAATTTTTGACCTCCAACAAAGCAAGGAATGGTAAACGATCCCGGATCCTTTTGCTTGAGAGGTAGCTTTCGTTGGAGAACCGCACTACACTCTTCACTCATATTGATGGTTTCAAGCAAATCAAACTTCCTTTTGTTAGAAACGGCATCCTTCAAGAATTTCACATACCCGGGCATATCTCTCAATGCATCCAACAAAGGAATATTAACTTGCACCTTGCTAATCATGGCCAAGAACCTCTTCATCTTCTCATCCATCTTGGGCTTTGGTAGACGATGGGGGAAAGGTGCCTTGGTGATGACATCCTTTGTAGGTAAAGGAACTTCTACCACATCATTTCTCTTAAGAAACTCCCTCTCAAGAATAGGATTTCTCACTTCCTTCTTCTTTGTCTCAACCACGTGGTCTTCCTCTTCATATGGCGAATCCTCAACAAATGGCTCTTCATCGACATTCACAACTTTCTCTTCGCTTCCATATGCTCTTCCACTTCTTGTAAAGATAGCACTACAATTCTTCTTGGGATTCACCTCCGTATTGCTAGGGTATTGCCCTTGCTTGTGTTGAGAAGCAACATGGTTAGCTATTTGGCTCATTTGACCCTCAAGCATCTTGTTATGCTTGTCCATGGAAGAAACCGTGTTCTCCAAGGTGGTGACCTTTTGCCCCGTTTGAGCAATGAAAGTGCTTTGTTGAGCGGCCATTTGTTGGATGATGCTTTCCAACCCCGGTTGAGGAGGCTTCTTCTCTTCAACAACTTGATGTGGAACACCAAATCCGGGAGGATAAGATTGAGGAGCATTGATAGCATTTTGCGGATTTCCATAGGAGAGGTTTGGATGATTATTGAAGGTAGGATTTCCATAATTTCTTTGAAAATTACCTTGATTCCAACGGTTAATGTACTTCACCTCCTCCTCATTTAAGACCTGATCATTCTTATATTTCTCGATGGCTCTTATCTCCATCATGTCTTTTTGGCCATTCTCATAATCACTCTTTAGAGTAGTGATTAGTGAGGTCAATTCATCATATGTCTCATCCGATAGAGAGGCAACCCTCTTTGTGGAAGAAGTCCGTTCCCATAGGCCATTGGTAGGCATGAGCGGCCATCTCCTCAATTATCCTCAATGCTTCCTTGGCATGCTTGTTCAACAAACAACCCCCCGCGGTGGCATCAACTACACTTCTTGTGTGAGAAGTGAGTCCACTATAGAAGTGAGTTACTTGTTGATCTTCACTCAAACCATGTTGAGGACATTTCCAGATGAGCTCTCTATACCTTTCCCAAGCTTCAAATAAGGTCTCATCCCCATGTTGAGAGAAATGAGAAATCTCCGAAATCATCTTGTGAGCCTTTGAGGGAGGGAAGTACTTTGATAAGAAGGCTTTGCAAAGATCTTGCCAAGTGTGAATCTCCGACTTATTCAATCCTTTGTACCAATCTTTGGCTCTATCCCTCAAGGTGAAACCAAACATCCTTAGTCGAATGGCATCACAAGGGACACCATTTAGCTTAACGGTGTCACATATCTCCAAGAAAGAAGTAAGATGTGCATTTGGATCCTCTAGGGGACTTCCTCCAAATTGAGCATTCATCACCATTTGAATCAAGCCGGTCTTCAACTCGAAATTGTTGGCATTGATAGTGCCCCACTCTCCTCCTTGATATTGATCCGTTGGAGCTTGATACATAAAGTTGATAGGAGGTGGTGGCACCTCATTAGCCTTCCTCTTTTGCTCATCAATTTCTATTTGCATTTCTTCCATCCTTTTCATAATAGCCTCCATATTCGGGTTTTGATCACCCATTTCTTGTTCTTCTCTAGAATTCCTCCTTCTATGCCTTCTCTCAAATTCCAAGACAAGTGTCTCTACAAGTCTCCCCTTGGACCTTGTGAGCATGTACCTTCAAAACAAAAGGAAAGAGAAAATTAAAAACAAGCTTAGATTAGTAACAAGTGACTAAACAAACTATTGAAATGTCTATCTAATCACTCCCCGGCAACGGCGCCAAAAATTGACTAAAGCTATTTCTAGCCTAGCAATAATACCGAACTAGCTAGTAGTCCGAGTCGAACCACAAGGAGTGAATATGGCAATACCTAGCAATAATACCGAACTAGCTAGTAGTCCGAGTCGAACCACAAGGAGTGAATATGGCAATAGCAAATCAAGTAGTTCACGTAGTCCCTATCATACTATCTAAGCACACATTCATGGTTTGGTTTTTTACTTAACTAGGCAAAGAGTAAACTCAACAATGTAAAGTAAACAATACTAGTAAAAATGCAAATATGAAGAATCAACAATATTAAAAGGCATGGATCCAAGTGATTTCCAATATGATGATGATGAAGGTCTTAGAATCTAGATGCTTCAAGCCAATTTAATCCACCTTGGATGGTTTCTTATATCAAATATGCTAACCTACCTTACTAGGGTGATTAACAAGTAGATCAATAGAGCAATAAATGCTTTCTAAGCCTTTAAATACTTTATCATCTCCAAATAGCTCAAATTAGTCTAAGATAACCTACCAACTCTCATCCAACCCAACTTATTCTTTGTAGGAACTATATGAGATGAAATCAAGTGATATGGGTATGGATTGATGCCAAGTGCTATGAAAGGAAGCTTACTAGGCATTCCCTTAAACACCTTAGATGCACTCCTAGTGATCAATTATTCATGCATTCAAATTAAAGTCCCAATCCATAGGCAATCCAAGAGGATGGTAGATCAACATCCTAGAATCTAATACCTATCATCTACATCAAATTATCCATCACTGGAGCCATATACAAGCTTAGCTAGCCATAGATCTAGCAATTAAACCATCAAAAGTAAGAGAAAACATAATAGAAATAACAAGGAAATGAAAAGGAATAGAAATTCTTCAATAATCTTCAATCTCCAAGCTTGATCATCCACAAATATTTGAAAATACCAATGTAGAAAGAGAAAAAATAGCTAGAGTTCTAAGAGAAAATGCCAAAGTGAATTATAAGTGTTGTTAGATGCCAAATAAGGAAAATAACTAGCTATTTATAGTTTTCCCACCAATTGGGGTCAAATTGCAAATAACAGAAACATAAGTTGAGAAGGTGGGGTAAAATCTGTAATTTCTGAAAAGTTGAATAGAGGTTTGACTTGTGCATTTTCGGTTGACTAGTGCATTTTCCGCCCACATTTCACAGTTTGCGCGCTCTCACGGTTTTGGCTCGTTCTCTCTCGTCCGACATCGAAAAATTAATCCGTAAAGTGCTACGGCTTCCTCTTTCGATCCTCTTTGACATAGGATAAGTCAAACGTGCCCAAAAAATTGCCGCAACACCTGAAATCAGCACGGAAACCGAGAGAAAATGCAAAGCATATAGAAAATGCATAAATTGTAAAAACCTATCATCTCCTATTCATTTAAGCACATTTCTCAACCAAAACACGCATCGAGACGCACTCTAAAGCATGCTAAATATGTGGTTATCAGCGCCTCGCTGTGGAGAAGAACCAAGCGATCGCTACAATTCGCTCCGACAAAGGCACAAAAATTCTGAATTCTACAATTGAAGCATACTGCACGGAGCATAGGATAGCACACCAAACGTCTGCAGCTCGTACACCTCATCAGAATGGAGTTGCTGAACGAAGGAATCGAATCATCAAAGAAGCTGTTCGCACAATGATTTCAGATTCGAAGCTTCCGATGAAGAATTGGGCTGAAGCAGCCAACACCGCATGCTACACTCAGAATCGGACGCTTCTGAACAAACGCTTCGACAAAACACCATATGAAATATGGACAGGGAGAATTCCTAACATATCTTATTTCCATATTTTTGGTTGTAGGGTCTTCATTCACAACAATGGGAAGTCACAGTTGAAAGCTTTAGAAAGCAAAGCGGATGAAGGAATATTCTTAGGATATTCTACATCTAGCAAAGCTTATAGAGTATTCAACTGTAAAACCCTAATTGTGGAGGAATCACCCCATGTCGTATTTGATGAATCTCCTTTGAGTATTCTACAGGAACAGGTTCAAGCGAATGACAATACTTCAAGCGAGGAGCCCATCAACCCATTGACGTGGGATATGCTTGAAGACGAGGAAGAAGTTAAAGATTCAAGTGATCAAATTGCTCAAGAGAAGGTTGAAGCTGCCCCCAAAATCAATGAAGTGACTGCAGGCCAAGCACCCGCTTCGGTCGCTTCAGATGAAGAAGGAAGCGACCCGCTTGAATAAGAAGCAGAAGCTGGAGGACCCAAGCGAGCGTGGCTCAAAGATCATTCACCTAGCCATATCATTGGAGATCTATCCAAAGGTATGGTAACTTGAAGCCAAGTGATTGGAGAAAGTGCTATGTTCAGTTGTTTTCTATCCAATATCGAGCCATCAAGCGTGGAGGAAGCCCTAGCAGATTCAAATTGGGTGATTGCCATGCAAGAAGAGCTGAATCAATTCATCAGAAATGACGTATGGTATCTTGTGGATCGTCCTAATTTCAGCATGTGATTGGCACCAAGTGGGTGTTCAAGAATAAGACGGACGAGGACCACAACGTCGTGAGAAACATTGGTCGACTCGTCGCCAAGGGCTACTGCCAAGAGAAAGGGATCGATTTCGATGAGAACTTCGCTCCAGTGGCAAGGCTTGAAGCTATTAGACTATTTCTTGCCTATGCAGCGACTAAGAAATTCAAGGTCTATCAAATGGATGTCAAGAGCGCGTTTCTCAATGGAGAGCTCAAGGAAGAAGTGTATGTGGAACAGCCACCGGGTTTCGAGCAAGGAGATAAAGTATATCGATTAAAGAAGGCCCTGTATGGATTGAAGCAGGCGCCTAGAGCGTGGTATGATACGCTATCTCAATTCCTAGTGGATAATGGATTCCGCAAAGGAAAGATAGATCGGACTCTCTTCACCAGTAATGATGGGGAAGACATGCTATGGGTCCAGATCTACGTCAATGACATTATATTTGGTTCACCAAACCAGTCGCTTAGCGAGAAGTTTGGAGAGCTTATGAAAACCAAATATGAGATGTCAATGATAGGCTTGATGAGTTGCTTCCTAGGTCTTCAAGTGAAGCAGCAAGATGATGGGATTTTCATCAATCAAGCGAAGTATACTCGAGATATGCTTGCCAAGTTTGGTGTTCAGCATGCTAAAGCTGTGAAGATTCCGATGAACACCAACTGGAAGATGGAGCCGGACCTAGAAGGGAAGTCTGTGGATGCTACAAACTACCGAGCTTCGATCGGATCCCTTCTCTATCTCACTGCAAGCAGGCCGGATATTGCGTTTGCAGTAATCCCAAGCTTAGCCACTTTGAAACTGCCAAGCGAATCCTTCGCTATCTCAAAGGCACCGTCAATATGGGGCTATGGTATCCTGCTGAAGATAATCTGGAGCTCACAGGATATTCCGATGCTGACTATGGAGGATGCCGAATTGATAGGAAATCAACTTCGGGCACGTGTCAGTTCTTGGGAAGCAAGCTTGTCTCGTGGTTCTCGAAGAAGCAGACAAGCGTAACAACTTCAACGACTGAAGCCGATGTTGGGTATTGTTAAGGACAAAATGTTAAGGGGGAACTCATATGGGACACTTCGAAGTAAGTGAAGTATTTGTTTTGATTTGATCCCAAAACCCCAAGTGTTCTATTCCCAAGCGACCCAATTTGATGTAGAAAATAGGTTAGAAATTTTCTAAGCCTATACTGTTAGGACGGCTCTATTTATGCTTAGTTTTTTAGACTGAAGGCCACTCGCTTGAGTGTGCTTCCCAATCGAAGCGAGTCTACCCAGCCGGAGTAAAGCGTGCCGAAGAATAGCGTAGCGAAGCGAGCGCAACAGTAGATTCAAAGCGAGTCTGCCCAAGCGAGGCGAAGCGAGCGCTACAATAACAAGCCAAAGCGAGTTAACGTGGGTCAACGAATACTAAAGCAGATACTCGGGAAAATTTAATTTTCCAAAGTACTCGCTACAGTATGACTCTGAAGCGACTCACTTCAAGAGGACGCTACATTTCTAAAGCGAAGCGAGCCCCTACCTAACAGAAAGCGACAGCTTGACTCCCGCTCATATTTTGAACTCCAGTCAACTGGAGATCGTCGCATTAATTGCGAGATCTCCACGTGTCGAATGAGGAGAGGAGCAACGGAGTTGACTGCTAGGCCGACAAGGGCGCCGCAACAGTACTGACTCACTCCAGTTACTGTTAGGTTTGTAAGTTAGCCATATTTGGCAAAATGCCAAATCTGGGCGTCTGAAAAGGTGCCAGCCTGCTTGTTGGTCCCGGTTTGTTATAGGAAAAATACGTAGAGGGGGGGGGGGGGGGTGAATACGTATTTTGAAGTTTTTCAACTTCAAATCCTTAACTCTGAGTATGAAGTAAAGTGCTCTTTTAAAATACTAAGACCTAGCCGAAAGCTAGATCTGAAGTAATCACGATTCTCTTGACCTAAGCTTAGAGCTTGATCAAGAGTGAGACTTTACTCTTTGTGCGGAATTCGGTGAGCTAAATCTTTCCTAAGTATTTAAAATTTCCAAGTTATGTTTGTTTAGATGCACGTACAATGAATAATCAAACAAGGAAAAATAAAGAGTTTAGGGTTAGAGAGATACGACACGAGATTTATAGCGGTTCGGAGATGAAACTCCTACGTCCACTTTGTTGCACAAGGCAAGCGTTCTCTTCACTCAAGAACTTGAAGATTACGGGCTCTTCAAAAGTCTGGTCGAGATCGAGCTTCACTCGCTTGGATCTGACAGAAGCTGGGTGATTCCGGGTTCACGCCAAAAACCTAAACTGGACTGGAAGCTTCACTCGCTTCAGTCTGACGACAGGGAGATTGCGGGCTCTCCATACAGCCTAGCTTCGATCGAGCTTTACACAAATGATGTAAGTGCAAGCTTGGATCTAGTCTCTATGATCGAGACTTCTACAATCGATGAAAGTAGGGCCTTGGATCGAAACTACCTAACGACGTCAAACACAAAAACCTAACGAACAGAACTTGGGTTAGGGTTTTTGGTTTACAACGACAAACTATGAAGAACTCTTTACAGTAGATGCAAAGATGGCTAGAGTTCTTCTTCTAAGCTTGGATATGGAATGGGCTTAGACTCTAAGTGTGAAGGTTGTGAAGACGAGTCCCGATGAGACTGGAACTCGGAGAACACTTGAAAACAAAGACTCGAAGTTTGCTCTAAGGCTGGGAGTGTTTGTTTGCAGTAGGCGCTCGAATGCTCAGGAAGTGTTCTACTTCTCTTCGTCTTCATCCTTCACTATTTATAGGCAGAGGGATGCCGAGATCAGTTGTTTGGTTGGTGGCTTTGTCCCTCCTCCTCTCGATAGTACTTGCACAGGCTGGCTGCTTTTCAGATGTGCAGTTTTGGCTCTTTGCCGAAATTGGCTAAGTTCCAATCTTAATAGTAACTGGAGCAAGCCAGTACTGTTGCGGCGCCCTTGTCGGCCTGGCAGTCAACTCCGCTGCTCCTCTCCGCAATCGACACGTGGAGATCTCGTAATTAATGCGACGATCTTCAGTTTGACTGGAGTTCAAAATCGGAGTGGGAATTGGGCTGTCGCTATCTGGTAGGTAGTGGCTCGCTTTTCTTTGAAGTTGTAGCGTCTGCTTTGATCGAGTCGCTTCGGGTCATACTTGAAGCGTCTACTTTGGAAAATAAAGTTTCCGAGTAATGCTTAAGTAGATTTTGACTCGCTTTGACTTTCGCTGTAGCGCTCGCTACGCTTCACTATACTTCGGCACGCTTCACTTTCGCTCGCTAGACTCGCTTCGCTTGGAAAACACACTCAAGCGAGTGGCCTTCACTTGAATTTTCTGTGGTCTAAATTCTAAGCAAAATAAAGCCATCCTAACAGAGTAGGCTTAGAAAAATTTCTAATCCTATTATCTACATAAAAAATGGGTCACTTGGGAACAGAACGCTTGGGGGTTTTGGGATCAAATCAAAACAATAAAATGTCCCTTATAGGTTCCCCCTTAACAAGTTTGTTCTTAACAATTCCCAACAATTTCTTCCTTTTTGATGATGCCAAAACCCAGAACAAACTTTTTAGACTAAGAGATTTAGCCTACCTAACCGTGGAAGGAACTTCAAGTGACTGCTTCCTTTGCATGTTCGTTTGAATTTTTTTTTTTTTTTTGAGTTCCTTTCCCCCTTTTTTTTTTTTCGGTTAAGATGTTTGAGTTTTGTAGCATAAGATAAATCATTCACAAAGCTAGTAAATGACACAAGAGAGACAGAAATTAAAATGGGATAGATTGAACAGTAGTTCACAAAATATGAAGCTTGAAATTCAAAGATTTCCTGCAGCTTCATCCTTCTCTTCCTCCACTTTCTCTGTCACCTCTTCTTCCTTCTCCTTCTCCTCTGCCTCCAAATTCTTCTTTATCATCTCCTCTGGAACAACGTATGCATGGAGAACTTTCACTTCCAAGGTTCCTAGGTTGTATGCGCTTGGTCTCCTCCATGTTTCCTCTAACTTGAAGGCTTCATCAATCTCTGCATCTATGATGCGACGATCTGGAACGCTTGTGCCGGGCAGGAAGGGCATAGGGAAGTCCTTCGAAGTTGGCACTTTGATGATTAGAGGCATGCGCTTTGCAAGCTCTGCAAGGGTGAAGACCTTCTGCCTGAATTTTTCATCGTAGGTACTCAGGAAGTTGTTGAGCTCGTTGATCCTCGAGCATTCATTCTGCAGTGGCACTACCTCCCAGTAGTAGTATGCCTTGATGAATTTCTCCTTGTAGTATAGCCACCGCTCAAGTAGATCGTCGGGGATGAACTGCTCGATTTCTCGGGCATCAGGATGCTCATTCCTGCGCACAACCAACTCCTCTTCTGATCGACTGGATAGCTCAGTCATGGTAGCTTTGAACTTCGCACTTAGCTCAGTGCTCCATTTCGGCAGCATCTCGATCAATCACCTGCGGATGAATTGTTGTTCTTCTCTGCGCGGGTAGCGACCGGAGTCGATCATCTCCTTCGTGGTCTCATAGCAAGCGTCCATCCAAGCTTGCTTCATACACGCTTCAGATTCTTCAGGCAGAAATGGGATGAAGACGCTTCGATTAAGGGCGGACTGGATGAGTCTCACTTCATTGAAGTGTTCCTCAATCCGACCTTCAATAATTTGCATACGCCTTGCGTTGATTCTTTTCTCCTTCTCCACTTCCTCCTTTCTCTTTTCTCCTTGCTTCCTTCTCCTCTCCACCTGACCAGCTCGTGAAGCGACTGCCTGCTTGATCTTTTGGCGCTTGGCCTCGGGATCATCTTCTCTCGCTTCGGGGGCAGTCCGCTTCAAAGCTTGTTTCGGTGCTGGTGGTGGAGGCATTTCTTCCTTCTTCTTCTCTACTTCTTTAGGAGGGATGACTGCTGAGGCACTTGGAGTAATGGCTTTACTGGATGAAGTGGCTCCTGCAGTTGATGAAGTGGCTCCTGCAGTATCAGAAATTAGTGCAAGGGTTGAAGCGGCCAGAGGTGAAGCGGGCGCTTGGAATTCGGCAAGCGCTTGGAATTCGGCAAGGGTCTTCAGCTCAAACTGCTTCTCCAAGTCACGAGCTAGGGCCTCGTCTGCTCGGATTTGCTCCTCCCTTTGTTCCTTGGTTAACACAGTAACCGATGGGTGAGTTGCAATGGAAGAGGCAAGCAATTTCCCTTCGATCGGCCTGCGAGGCTCTTCTGTAATTTTATCTTTGCCCAATTTCCTCGCACGCTCGGCGCGAGCTTCATCCTCTTCCTCCTCTTCAGCACCTCCAACTCCACTGCTTCCTCCTTCCAACATTCTCTCCACTTCAACACCACTACTTCCTACTCCTCCGTCTCCACCTTCCTTCTCTAGACCTTCCCCCTTTTTGGCATCATCACTGCCGGGGGTTGGGGCGATTGTTTTTCCAGTTATGGATTGGCGAAGCTCCTCGAATTTGTTAAAAACAGCGTGGAGCATCATTTCGGTCCGTGTCGCAAAGACATGTTCTTTGGACAGTACTAACTCCGCCGTTTTCACTGAGATCTCTTCTAGCAGGTATTCACACTGCTTCTCTCTTTCTCTGACAGAGGCCATCAGCCTCTCAAGCGATTCCACATTCCTGAAGCGAGCGGCAAGCTCCGCTTCGATCTCAGCACAGATTTCCTTGCGCTCCTCTTGCATTTGTAGATTGAGGAAATCCTGGGACGCTTTGAGTTCTGCAGATGCAGTGGCGATAGCACTCTCTTGGCTATTAAGCGTCACACGAAGTTGAGCAGCTTCGATGATCTTGTAGGCAAATTCACTGGCTTTTCCCTTGGCTTCATCGACTTGAATTGCCAGCTCAGCTTGCTTCAAATCGGTAGCTCTAGCACTTTTCCTCCTGCTCTCGAGCTCTTTCGAGTTTATCTCATGCTCGAGCTTCAGATCCTTCGTCTCTTGTTTAAGCTTGCCAAGAGCTGTCTTGGTCCTTGTCAGCTCACTTCCCTTCATCACTAGATCCCCATCTTTCTTCTCTACCTCCTCCTTCAATCTTTTCACTTCCTCCTCCAACTTCTTCTTTTCTTTGCCAACTTCCACCAGCTTGGCGTTGATGTCCCTCAAGCGACTCCTTTCCGCATCAAGCGAGTCCTTGAGTTCACCAATTTTTATTTCCTGGTCTCCGACCAGCTTCACCTGTCCCTCCAGTGCCTTCTCCTTTTCCTCCAATAACTTCTCCTTCTCCTCAATCTTTCCCTCCAGCTCACCCCTTTTCTTGTCAAAATCTGCACGGAGATTATTGACTTCTTCAATTTTCTTCTCCATCCCCACCTCCTTCCTGGTGATCTCACTTTGCAAGCTTGAGATCTCCGCATCTTTCACCTCCACCTCCTCAGCGTGCTCTCTTATCAAACTTCGCTCATGAATGGTGGGCACGCGCTCAGGAACTGAAGCATCTGGATAGGCACTATCCCAGAAGCTGGTTCCAGTGAGGAATGCATGGAAGCCATTCTCGCCGATGAAATCCAGCAGCTTTCCCTCCATTTGAATAAGATCTTCCTCCTTGAATGCCTTTAGGAGCCTGAAGACCTTGTAATATTCGGTGCCGCGGTAGGTGATGTACGTGAGAAAATCGACGGTCTTGGTGAAGAACTCGTCGGACATCGGCACGGAGGAATAGCGGTCCTTGATGGTCTCTGCAGCCTGCTCTCTGTCTCTCGCATATCTTTCGAGAGCTTCGACTTCTGCAGGGACCTTGGATATTTGGAATTGTGGGATGATGGTGCCGGTTGTTTGGGCGGTATCGGCTGTAGCTGCCGATGAGGAAGGGGATTGAGTTGGTGATGAGGTTTGGGTTTCGGAGATTTGGATGGGATCTGTGGCTGGCTGGGGGGTTTGGATAGGTTGGAATATGGTGAATGCAGCTGTTGGATCTGTACTGAGAAGAGGCATTTTGGGTAAGTGGAATGAAGAACTTGATTCTTCTTCATGTGGAGAGAGGGGGGATTTCTGGGTATGTGGTTGGGCTGATGATGAGGCTTGGGGTTCAGGTGGTTGGGTTTGAGTTTGTGTTTGTGGTGGGGGAGTCTGGATTTTGATGGGTGAAGGCTGGGGTTGGGTTTCTTCAGTCTCCTCAAGCGGCTGCTCCTCAGCCTCGCTTGACTTGACTAATGAAGCGACCAACTTCAATTTCTTCCTGGCTCGCTTCAGCGCAGCCCGCTTCCCAGATGAAGCGGCTCGCTTTGTTTAACTCGCTTCAGCTTGCCTTTCGGCAACTGGTACTGCTACGGGTACTTCAATCTCGAGAAGTCCCAAATCAATCGGAATTTTGTTTGTCCTCCACCGGTCATGGAACACTGTGAGCTTGTTGTAGACGGCGACGTCAGATTCTGGCCATACTTTGTCGGGATACCGTTCCTCCAGTGCGACGGAGAGTCTGGAGAAAAATTTCAGCTTCCCCTTGCGGAGAATCTGATCGGTGCTTCCTTTCACGAACATGAAATCATCAGCAGCTTCGAGAATCTGGTTGAGAAACCAACCATTCTAGTTGAATTTGGTTCCGGTGAGGCTGTCTACGATGATGGTGGTGGCGAATAACTTTGTTTCAGACAGCGTACCCAAAGTTCCGACGTAGCATGCGACGCACTTCGAAAAGAGCTCGCAGACGTGGTTGAAAGGAGCCTTCAGATCTGAACGGATACTGGCCTCCTTGTAGTTGGGCACTGCTTTCTCGGTGGCAAACCGAGCATATTCATCTCAGGCTGAAAATCCCAACTCCAACAAGGAGTTTCCTCCTTCCTTTGGCAGGTCGAATACGTCGATGAGGTTGCTCAGGTCCACCTCCACCGGCTCTCCGGTCTGTGGATCGGTGAAAGACGAAGAGTTCCGTTCTTTCCTCAGATTTAGAAGGAGCTTGGCCACAGCCTTGGCCAAGACCTTCGTCGGCACCGCCGTCACGAACTTCCATAAGCCGGCCATGATCACGGCTTTAACGAAGAATCCATCTTACTCAATGACGATCGGGTTGAGATGAGGCTCGACGTTGATATGCTTATCGACCTCTGTGAAAAATTTCTCCATCGTCTCAGTGTTCTGCTTCTTTCCCATGGTATGAAATTTGAGAGATTTTGAACGGAGATTTAAAGACGAAAAACTGGGAAATTTGAGACTCGTGAGTTGTAGAGATTTTAAGTTCTTGCACAAGAATGGTAAAAATAGAGAGTTGTGAAAGTTTTCTCAGTCTGCAACGACGTCGTTAAATAGAGGTAGGGCTCGGCTGACGTTGCAGGGGCAAGACAGTAAAATCGCCGAAGATCCTGTTTCTATACGGCGGCCAACGGCGAAGTGATAAACGTGTCCGGCGTCATCACAGTAAAAAGTGAACCACCAACTTGCTCGGCGTCTCCACGTGGCCTGCTGTGATTCGTCACTTTACACGGCGTCAGATCCAACGGCTATAAATCGGGGACTGTTTGGATTCGATGGTTGGATCTCGTCCGTCTTTTCCCGCTTCGAATTCAAAGTGCAGTGCACGCGCCCGTTATTTTCGGCTGTACGTGAACCTGCATTAAATGCAAAGCAAAAGGTAAAATTGCACTCGAGTGCAGACAGCTCATACTCGCTTCGTACCCGCTCGCTTCGAGTTGGGCCGCTTGGCTTTTACTCGCTTGAGAAGTACTCGCTTGAGTGACTGTTCTACACTCGCTTGCGATGGCTCGCTTGGAGTGACGTAGCACTCGCTTGGCCATCTGAAGGGACTGGAAAAGAAATGAAATTTCTTTTGACATTATTTAAAATGTTTCTAACTTACATACTTCGAGGATAAACAAGAATGTTTTCCTCTTTGTATTTGTGTCAGATTCATTTCATACACATAGTAAGTGAAGGATTCTAGCATGCTTCAGCTCACTTAGTGTACTTAAAATTGAACCACTTACCAGTCAATCTCACTTCGTAGGAGATTGATACCACTATTGAAGTCACCATTTGTTGAATTCTTTTGATGGATCTGACTTCAAGCTTGATGATACCACCTGTTGTATACTACATCTTCTTGGCATTCATCTTCATGGCATTCATCTTCCTCTACGAGTTAGAGAGTCCTCCATCGAAGTGAATGGGGGAGAGAATGAATATAGTACACAAGCTTACTACTATCCAGAGGGGAGCTTCACGTAAGTGTACATATTCACGACGAATGGGGGATGAGTACAAGTTCTTATCTCAGAGCAGAATAGGACAGGATGACAATGAGAATGCTCTGACAAGACAATCTCGTATTTTACGCAAAGACATGTCACCAGTCATGCAACCTTTTCAAGTAAAAGGTAACTCTTCAAGCTTCCTCCTTTAAGCTACAGAATGAATTTGCAATCGACTCGCTTGACCCAGAATAGGGTTAATTGAAGCGATGCAAAATTCAAAGTGGGGGAGGAATGGATAGACATTCGGCAGCTCAACTCAATGAAGAGTGAGTAAAGAATGAATATTTATCCACGATGAAAGAGATGAGAGGACTTGCTCCTCTTCGGCGGAAAGATGGCAAGAGGACACAAGGTCTAGGTGCCAGCCCTGCCTAAGCTTTCACCATTTTTACGTGGGAAGGCCCGATACAAGACCCCACAACCGTTACTAGAAACGGCACTTGCGAGAGTTTATACCCACTCGCTAGGAATCCTAGGCTAGGTAGCAGCTTTCCTTGCTCGCTTTGGAAGTAGCTTGCTCCGAGAGCAAACAAAAGTCCCCCCTTAACCAATGGCTTAACAATTCCTGTAAGCGGGTAGGGAACGTCTTCCAACACTCCACATTTCTCCACCTTATTTCTCCTTCTTCAAGCGAGTGGAATTTTGAAGTGACACGCTTGAGTTGGTGAAGATCTGAAGCGAGTGACGCTCAAAGAACAAGCGACCTCTCCTTCGTGCATCCTGGATCTAGCACTCTTCACCAGGGTCTAGCAACCCTAATTCCATGCATAGCTGATTGAAACGAGACTCAGCTAGAGGCTTGGTGAGGATATCTGCTCGCTGGAGATCGGTATGGATTTTCTCGAGCTTGATATCCTTCTTCTCGACATGATCACGAATGAAGTGATGTCGCATTTCCACGTGCTTGCATCTGGTGTGAAGCACTGGATTTTGCGAGATGCAGATCGCACTGTTGTTGTCGCAGAATATTGGAATTTCATTTGCTTCAACTCTGTAGTCCTTCAACTACTGACGAAGCCATAGAATTTAAGAACAACAGCTTCCAGCGGCCATATATTCGGCTTCAGTCGTTGAAGTAGCTACACTCGTCTGCTTCTTCGAAAACCATGAGATCAGCTTGCTTCCCAAGAACTGACAAGTGCCCGAAGTTGATTTCCTATCAATTCGACACCCTCCATAGTTAGCATCTGAGTATCCAGTGAGCTCCAAATTGTCCTCCGTTGGATACCACAGCCCCATGTTGACAGTGCCCTTCAAATATCGAAGAATTCTTTTGGCAACTTTAAGATGGCTGTGCTTGGGATTGCTTTGGAAGCGAGCACATACTGCAACTGCAAAAGCTATATCCGGCCTACTTGCAGTGAGATATAGAAGGGATCCGATCAAAGCTCGATAGTCTGTAGCATCCACAGACTTCCCATCTCAGTCTGGCTCCATCTTCCAGTTCGTGTTCATTGGGATCTTCACAGCTTTGGCATGCTGAACACCGAACTTGGCAAGCATATCTCTTGTATACTTAGCTTGATTGATGAAGATTCCATCATCCTGCTGCTTCACTTGAAGACCTAGAAAGCAGCTCATCAAGCCAATCATTGACATCTCATATTTGGTCTTCATAAGCTTTCCAAACTTCTCGCTAAGTGACTGGTTTGGCGACCCAAATATGATGTCATCCACATAGATCTGTACCCACAGCATATCTTCTCCATGATTGATGGTGAATAGGGTTCGATATATCTTTCCTTTGTGGAAACCATTATCCACTAGGAATTGAGAAAGGGTATCATACCAAGCTCTGGGTGCTTACTTCAATCCTTATAGGGCTTTTTTCAATTGATACACCTTATCTCCCTGCTCGAAACCCGGTGGCTGCTCCACATACACTTCTTCCTTCAATTCACCATTGAGAAACGCGCTCTTGACATCCATCTGATAGACTTTGAATTTCTTGGCCGCTGCATAGGCTAGAAATAGTCTGATCGCTTCAAGCCGTGCCACTGGAGCGAAGGTCTCATCGAAATCGATTCCTTCCTCTTGGTAGTAACCTTTTGCAACGAAACGCGCCTTGTTCCTCACAACGTTGTGGTCCTCGTCCGTCTTATTCTTGAACACCCACTTGGTGCCAATAACATGCAGAAATTTGGAACGATCCACGAGGTACCATACGTCGTTCCTGGTGAACTGATTCAGCTCTTCTTGCATGGCGATCACCCAATTGGAATCAGCTAGGGCTTCCTCCACGCATGACGGCTCAATATTTAAGAGAAAGCAACTGAACATGGCACTTTCTACAAACACTTGACTTCTGGTCACTACAACCTTGGATGGATCTCCAATGATTTGACTCGGTGAGTGATCCTTGAGCCATGCATGCTTGGATCCGCCAGCTTCGTCTTCATCTTCTTCCTGGTCACTCGCTTCACCTTCTGAAGCGACTGGATTGGGTGCTTGGCCTGCACTCGCTTCAGGAATCTTGGGTGCAGGTTCATCTTTTCCTTGGACAATCTGCTCGCTTCAGTCCTTGACTTCTTCATCATCCTCAAGCATGTCCCAAGTTAATGAATTGATGGGTTCCTCGCTTGTCTTTCCTTCCTTAGATTGAACCTGTTCCTGTGGAAGACTCAAAGAAGATTCATCAAATACGACATGGGGTGATTCTTCCACAATTAGGGTTTTACAATTGAACACCCTGTAAGCTTTGCTTGATGTAGAATATCCTAAGAATATTCCTTCATCAGCTTTGCTTTCAAAGGCTTTCAATTGTGACTTCCCATTATCATCAATAAAGACCCTACAACCAAAAATATGAAAATAAGATATGTTAGGAATTCTCCCTGTCCATATTTCATGTGGTGTCTTGTCGTGCCGCTTGCAGAGAAGCGTCCGGTTCTGTGTGTAGCATGCTGTATTGGCAGCTTCAGCCCAATACTTCATCGGAAGCTTCGAGTCTGCAATCATGGTTCGAACAGCTTCTTTGATGATCCGATTTCTTCTTTCAGCAACTCCGTTCTGCTGAAAAGGTGCCAGCCTGCGTGTTGGTCCCGGTTTGTTATAGGAAAAATACGTAGAGGGGGGGGGGGGGGGTGAATACGTATTTTGAAGTTTTTCAACTTCAACTCCTTAACTCAGAGTATGAAGTAAAGTGCTCTTTTGAAATACTAAGACCTAGTCGAAAGCTAGATCTGAAGTAATCACGATTCTCTTGACCTAAGCTTAGAGCTTGATCAAGAGTAAGACTTTACTCTTTGTGCGGAATTCGGTGTGCTAAATCTTTCCTAAGTATTTAAAATTTCCATGTTATGTTTGTTAAGATGCACGTGTAATGAATAATCAAACAAGGAAAAATAAAGAGTTTAGGGTTAGAGAGATACGACACGAGATTTATAGTGGTTCGGAGATGAAACTCCTACGCCCACTTTGTTGCACAAGGCAACAGTTCTCTTCACTCAAGAACTTGAAGATTACGGGCTCTTCAAAAGCCTGGTCGAGATCGAGCTTCACTCGCTTGGATCTGACAGACGCTGGGTGATTCCGGGTTCACACCAAAAACCTAAACTGGACAGGAAGATTCACTCGCTTCAGTCCGACGACAGGGAGATTGCGGGCTCTCCTTACAGCCTAGCTTCGATCGAGCTTTACACAAATGATGTAAGTGCAAGCTTGGATCTAGACTCTACGATCGAGGCTTCTACAATCGATGAAAGTAGGGCCTTGGATCGAAACAACCTAACGACGTCAAACACAAAAACCTAACGAACAGAACTTCGGTTAGGGTTTTAGGTTTACAACGACACACTATGAAGAACTCTTTACAGTAGATGCAAAGATGGCTAGAGTTCTTCTTCTAAGCTTGGATATGGAATAGGCTTAGACTCTAAGTGTGAAGGCTGTGAAGACGAGTCCCAATGAGACTGGAACTCGGAGAACACTTGGAAACAAAGACTCAAAGTTTGCTCTAAGGCTGGGAGTGTTTGTTTGCAGTAGGCGCTCGAATGCTCAGGAAGTGTTCTACTTCTCTTCGTCTTCATCCTTCACTATTTATAGGCGGAGGGATGCCGAGATCAGTTGTTTGGTTGGTGGCTTTGTCCCTCCTCCTCTCGACAGTACTTGCACAGGCTGGCTGCTTTTCAGACGCGCAGTTTTGGCTCTTTGCAGAAATTGGCTAAGTTCCAATCTTAACAGTAACTGGAGCGAGCCAGTACTGTTGCGGCGCCCTTGTCGGCCTGGCAGTCAACTCCGCTGCTCCTCTCCTTGATCGACACGTGGAGATACGCAATTAATTGCGTTGATCTCCTCTTGACTAGAGTTTGAACTCGACGTTCAAATTGGAGTGGGAATTGTGATGTCGCTTTCTGTTAGGTAGGGACTCGCTTCGCTTTAGAATAGTAGCGTCCGCTTCAAGTGAGTCGCTTCAGGGTCATAGTGTAGCGGGAGATCTCGTAATTAATGCGACGATCTTCAGTTTGACTGGAATTCAAAATCGGAGCGGGAATTGGGCTGTCGCTATCTGGTAGGTAGTGGCTCGCTTTGCTTTGAAGTTGTAGCGTCTGTTTTGATCGAGTCGCTTCGGGTCATACTTGAAGCGTCTACTTTGGAAAATAATGTTTCCGAGTAATGCTTAAGTAGATTTTGACTCGCTTTGACTTTCGCTGTAGCGCTCGCTTCGCTTCGCTTTGGTGGACTCGCTTTGATTCCATTGTAGCGCTCGCTACGCTTCACTATACTTCGGCACGCTTCACTTTCGCTCGCTAGACTCGCTTCGCTTGGAAAACACACTCAAGCAAGTGGCCTTCACTTGAATTTTCTGCGGTCTAAATTCTAAGCAAAATAAAGCCATCCTAACAGAGTAGGCTTAGAAAAATTTCTAATCCTATTATCTACATCAAAAATGGGTCACTTGGGAACAGAACGCTTGGGGGTTTTGGGATCAAATCAAAACAATAAAATGTCCCTTATAGGTTCCCCCAAAACAAGTTTGTTCTTAACAATTCCCAACACTGCGCATGTACTGTCGAGAGGAGGAGGGACAAGGCCACCTACCAAGCAACGGATCTCGGCCAAACCTCCGCCTATAAATAGTGAAGGATGAAGACGAAGAGAAGTAGAACACTACTTGAGCATTGAGCGCCTACTGCAAACAAACACTCCCAGCTTTTTAGCAATTCATCGAGTCTTTGTTTCCAAGTGTTCTCCGAGTTCCAGCCTCATCGGAACTCGTCTTCGCAACCTTCACACTGAGATTTCTAAGCCCATTCCATATCCAAGCTTAGAAGAAGAGTTCTACCCATCTTTGCATTCATTGTAAAGAACTCCTCATTAGTGTGTCTTTGTCGAAACGGAAAACCCTAATCCTAAAAGTTCAGTTTAGGTTTTGTGTGTTCGTCGTTAGGTTGTGTTCGATCCAAGGCTCTACCTTCATCGATAGTAGAAGCCTCGATCATAGAGTCTAGATCCAAGCTTACACTTTCATTAAGTGAAGCTCGATCGAAACTAGGTTGTAATGAGAACCCGTAATCTCCCTGTCATCGGACTGAAGCGAGTGAAGCTTCCAGTCTAGGTTAGGTTTTTGGTGTGAACCCGGAATCACCCAGTGTTTGTCAGATCCAAGCAAGTGAAGCTCGATCTCGACATAGGTTTTTGAAGAACCCGTAATCTTCAAGTTCTTGAGTGAAGAGAACGAGTTTCTTAGTGCAACAAAGTGGACGTAGGGTTTCATCTCCGAACCACTATAAATCCTTGTGTCGTATCTCTAACCCTAATCTCTCTATTTACTTGCTGTTTGATTATTCATTGCACTAGCATCTAAACAAACACAAACTGAGATTTCAAATACTTAGGAAATATTTAGCTCACCGAAATTCCGCATATAGAGTAAAGTCTCACTTTTGATCAAGCTTTAAGCTTAGGTCAAGAGATTTGCTAACTCTGTAGATCTAGCTCTCGGCTAGGTCTTAGTGATTGAAGCGAGCACTTTACTTAATACTCTGAGTTTGAGGAAAAGAAGTTGAAAAACTTCAAAACACGTATTCACCCCCCCCCCCCCTACGTGTTTTTCCTCTTACAAACCGGGACCAACAAGTGGTATCAGAGCAGCGGTTCATTCGAGCCTCTGCTTTGCATACCTGAAGCGAGTTCCCTCTCGCTTCACGTTGTCTCACTGAACCGGATCCAATTTTCCTAAGTGCATAAAACCCTCACCCACGCATGCTGCATTACTACTGATAGTTTGCTATGTCTACATACAGTGCATCGAATCTTCCACAGTTCTCTATCGAAGGATACGAGACATGGAGCTTTCGAGTCGAGAGCTTCCTCTGCTCCATCCATGACCGGATGTGGGAAGTTATCGAGGAAGGAGCGATCGAGCTTAAGAAAGCTATCTCTGTAGATGTTCCTGCTGCTGAAGGCCGTCCTGCTCACGTCAGACAGACCTATGTCGAGAAGGACAAGGACAAATACACTCCTAACGACTTCAAGATCGCCAACCTTGACAAAATCGCACGCCATACGATGCAGAGCACCAAGCCAAATTATTGGAGATCCATCCAAAGGTGTGGTAACCAGAAGCCAAGTATTTGGAGAAAGTGCTATGTTTAGTTGCTTTCTCTCAAATATTGTGCCAGCATGCGTGGAGGAAGCCCTAGCAGATTCCAATTGGGTGATTGCCATGCAAGAGGAGCTGAACCAGTTCACCAGGAATGACGTATGGTAAATCGTAGATCGTCCCAAATTTCAGCATGTGATTGGCACCAAGTGGGTGTTCAAGAACAAGACGGACGAGGATCACAATGTCATGAGAAACAAGGCTCGACTCATCGCCAAAGGCTACTGCCAAGAGGAAGGAATCGACTTTGATGAGACCTTCGCCCCAGTGGCACGGCTTGAAGCGATCAGATTATTTCTTGCCTATGCAGCGGCTAAGAAATTCAAAGTTTATCAAATGGATGTCAAGAGCGCGTTTCTCAATGGCGAACTGAAGGAAGAAGTGTATGTGGAGCAGCCACCGGGTTTCGAGCAGGGAGATAAGGTGTATCGATTGAAGAAGGCCCTGTATGGACTGAAGCAGGCGCCTAGAGCATGGTATGATACCCTATCTCAATTCCTAGTGGATAATGGATTCCACAAAGGAAAGATAGATCGGACTCTCTTCACCATCAATTATGGAGAAGACATGCTATGGGTCCAAATCTACGTGGACGACATCATATTTGGGTCACCAAACCAGTCGCTTAGCGAAAAGTTTGGAGAGTTGATGAAGACCAAATATGAGATGTCTATGATTGGTTTGATGAGTTGCTTCTTAGGTCTTCAAGTGAAGCAACATGATGATGGAATCTTTATCAATCAAGCCAAGTACACTCGAGATATGCTTACCAAGTTCGGTGTTCAATATGCTAAAGCTGTGAAGATTCCTATGAACACCAACTGGAAGATGGAGCCAGACCTAGAAGGGAAGTCTGTGGATGCTACAGATTACCGTGCTTTGATCGGATCCCTTCTATATCTCACTGCAAGCAGGCCGGATATTGCATTTGCAGTCGGAGTCTGCGCTCGCTTCCAAAGCAATCCCAAGCACAGCCATCTTGAAGCTGCTAAGAGAATTCCTCGTTATTTGAAGGGCACTGTCAACATGGGGCTGTGGTATCCTGCTGAAGATAATCTAGAGCTCACGGGATACTCCGATGCTGACTATGGAGGTTGCCGAATTGATAGGACATGAACGTATGGCACTTGTCAGTTCTTGGGAAGCAAGCTTGTCTTTAGGTTTTCAAAGAAACAAACAAGTGTAGCTACTTCAACGACTGAAGCTGAATATATGGCTGCTGGAAGCTGCTGTTCTCAAATTCTATGGCTTCGTCAGCAGTTGAAGGCTTACAGAGTTGAAGCGAATGAAATTCCAATCTTCTGCGACAACAACAGTGCAATTTGTATTTCGCAGAATCCAGTGCTACATACCAGATGCAAGCACGTGGAGATCCGACATCACTTCATTCGTGATCATGTCGAAAAGAAAGATATTAAGCTTGAGAAAATCCATACCGATCTCCAACGAGCAGATATTCTCACCAAGCCTCTAGCTGAGTCTCGTTTCAATCAACTATGCACAGAATTAGGGTTACTAGACCCTGGTGAAGAATGCTAGGATCCAGGATGCACAAAGGAGTGGATGCTTACCTTTTAGCATCACTCGCTTTGGATCTTCACCAACTCAAGCGAGTCACTTCAAAATTCTACTCACTTGAAAAAGGAGAAATAAGGTGGAGATAGGTGGAGTATTGGAAGATGTTCCCTACCAGCTTATAGGAATTGTTAAGCCTTTGTGTTGGTCTCGGTTTGTAAGAGGAAAAACACGTAGAGGGGGGGGGGGGGGGGGGGGTGAATACGTGTTTTGAAGTTTTTCAACTTCAAATTCCTCGAACTCAGAGTATAAAGTAAAGTGCTCGTCTGAACAACTAAGACCTAGCCGAGAGCTAGATCTAGAGTTTTCACAAATCTCTTGACCTAAGCTTAGAGCTTGATCAAGAGTGAGACTTTACTCTAGATGCGGAATTTGGTGAGCTAAATCTTTCCTAAGTATTTAAAGTTCCAAGTTGTGTTTGTTTAGATGCAAGTGCAATGAATAATCAAACAAAGGAAATAAAGAGTTTAGGGTTTAGAGAGATACGACACAGAGATTTATAGTGGTTCGGAGATGAAACTCCTAAGTCCACTTTGTTGCACGAAGCAACTGTTCTCTTCACTCAAGAACTTGAAGGTTATGGATCCTTCAAAAACCTAGTCGAGATCGAGCTTCACTCGCTTGGATCTGACGACAGACGCAGTGATTGCGGGTTCACTACTAAAACCTAACTGGACTGGAAGCTTCACTCGCTTCAGTCCGACGACAGGGAGATTGCGGGCTCTCCTTACAGCCTAGCTTCGATCGAGCTTCACTTAATGAAAGTGTAAGCTTGGATCTAGACTCTATGATTGAGGCTTCTACTATCGATGAAAGTAGAGACTTGGATCGGAACAACCTAACGACAAACACAAAAACCTAACGGACAGAACTTAGGGTTAGGGTTTTTGGTTTCTGGCGAACACACTAGTGAAGAACTCTTTACAACAAGTGCAAAGATGGCTAGATTTCTTCTTCTATGCTGAGATATGGAATGGGCTTAGAATTCTAGGTGTGAAGGTTGTGAAGACGAATTCCGATGAAACTGGAATTCGGAGAACACTTGAAAACAAAGACTCGATGAATGCTAGAAAGCTGGGAGTGTTTGTTTGCAGTAGGCGCTCGAACGCTCAAGTAGTGTTAAAGCGAATGAAGAAAAATCAAGCGAGGAATCCATCAACTCACTAACTTGGGACATGCTTGAAGATGATGAAGAAATCAAGGATTTAAGTGAGCAGATTGTCCAATAGAAGGTTGAAGCTGCCCCCAAGACTCCTGAAGCGAGTGCAGGCCAAGCACCCATCCAGGTCGCTTCAGATGATGAGCCAAGGACCAGAATGAAGATGAAGATGAAGCTGGTGGATCCAAGCGTGCGTGGCTCAAAGATCATTCACCAAGCCAAATTATTGGAGATCCATCCAAAGGTGTGGTAACCAGAAGCCAAGTATTTGGAGAAAGTGCTATGTTTAGTTGCTTTCTCTCAAATATTGAGCCAGCATGCGTGGAGGAAGCCCTAGCAGATTCAATTGGGTGATTGCCATGCAAGAAAAGCTGAACCAGTTCACCAGGAATGACGTATGGTAAATCGTAGATCGTCCCAAATTTCAGCATGTGATTGGCACCAAGTGGGTGTTCAAGAACAAGACGGACGAGGATCACAATGTCATGAGAAACAAGGCTCGACTCATCGCCAAAGGCTACTGCCAAGAGGAAGGAATCGACTTTGATGAGACCTTCGCCCCAGTGGCACGGCTTGAAGCGATCAGATTATTTCTTGCCTATGCAGCGGCTAAGAAATTCAAAGTTTATCAAATGGATGTCAAGAGCGCGTTTCTCAATGGCGAAATGAAGGAAGAAGTGTATGTGGAGCAGCCACCGGGTTTCGAGCAGGGAGATAAGGTGTATCGATTGAAGAAGGCCCTGTATGGACTGAAGCAGGCGCCTAGAGCATGGTATGATACCCTATCTCAATTCCTAGTGGATAAAGGATTACACAAAGGAAAGATAGATCGGACTCTCTTCACCATCAATTATGGAGAAGACATGCTATGGGTCCAAATCTACGTGGACGACATCATATTTGGGTCACCAAACCAGTCGCTTAGCGAAAAGTTTGGAGAGTTGATGAAGACCAAATATGAGATGTCTATGATTGGTTTGATGAGTTGCTTCTTAGGTCTTCAAGTGAAGCAACATGATGATGGAATCTTTATCAATCAAGCCAAGTACACTCGAGATATGCTTACCAAGTTCGGTGTTCAATATGCTAAAGCTGTGAAGATTCCTATGAACACCAACTGGAAGATGGAGCCAGACCTAGAAGGGAAGTCTGTGGATGCTACAGATTACCGTGCTTTGATCGGATCCCTTCTATATCTCACTGCAAGCAGGCCGGATATTGCATTTGCAGTCGGAGTCTGCGCTCGCTTCCAAAGCAATCCCAAGCACAGCCATCTTGAAGCTGCTAAGAGAATTCCTCGTTATTTGAAGGGCACTGTCAACATGGGGCTGTGGTATCCTGCTGAAGATAATCTAGAGCTCACGGGATACTCCGATGCTGACTATGGAGGTTGCCGAATTGATAGGACATCAACGTATGGCACTTGTCAGTTCTTGGGAAGCAAGCTTGTCTTTAGGTTTTCAAAGAAACAAACAAGTGTAGCTACTTCAACGACTGAAGCTGAATATATGGCTGCTGGAAGCTGCTGTTCTCAAATTCTATGGCTTCGTCAGCAGTTGAAGGCTTACAGAGTTGAAGCGAATGAAATTCCAATCTTCTGCGACAACAACAGTGCAATTTGTATTTCGCAGAATCCAGTGCTACATACCAGATGCAAGCACGTGGAGATCCGACATCACTTCATTCGTGATCATGTCGAAAAGAAAGATATTAAGCTTGAGAAAATCCATACCGATCTCCAACGAGCAGATATTCTCACCAAGCCTCTAGCTGAGTCTCGTTTCAATCAACTATGCATGGAATTAGGGTTACTAGACCCTGGTGAAGAATGCTAGGATCCAGGATGCACAAAGGAGTGGATGCTTACCTTTTAGCATCACTCGCTTTGGATCTTCACCAACTCAAGCGAGTCACTTCAAAATTCTACTCACTTGAAAAAGGAGAAATAAGGTGGAGATAGGTGGAGTATTGGAAGATGTTCCCTACCAGCTTATAGGAATTGTTAAGCCTTTGTGTTGGTCTCGGTTTGTAAGAGGAAAAACACGTAGAGGGGGGGGGGGGGGGGGGGGGTGAATACGTGTTTTGAAGTTTTTCAACTTCAAATTCCTCGAACTCAGAGTATAAAGTAAAGTGCTCGTCTGAACAACTAAGACCTAGCCGAGAGCTAGATCTAGAGTTTTCACAAATCTCTTGACCTAAGCTTAGAGCTTGATCAAGAGTGAGACTTTACTCTAGATGCGGAATTTGGTGAGCTAAATCTTTCCTAAGTATTTAAAGTTCCAAGTTGTGTTTGTTTAGATGCAAGTGCAATGAATAATCAAACAAAGGAAATAAAGAGTTTAGGGTTTAGAGAGATACGACACAGAGATTTATAGTGGTTCGGAGATGAAACTCCTAAGTCCACTTTGTTGCACGAAGCAACTGTTCTCTTCACTCAAGAACTTGAAGGTTATGGATCCTTCAAAAACCTAGTCGAGATCGAGCTTCACTCGCTTGGATCTGACGACAGACGCAGTGATTGCGGGTTCACTACTAAAACCTAACTGGACTGGAAGCTTCACTCGCTTCAGTCCGACGACAGGGAGATTGCGGGCTCTCCTTACAGCCTAGCTTCGATCGAGCTTCACTTAATGAAAGTGTAAGCTTGGATCTAGACTCTATGATTGAGGCTTCTACTATCGATGAAAGTAGAGACTTGGATCGGAACAACCTAACGACAAACACAAAAACCTAACGGACAGAACTTAGGGTTAGGGTTTTTGGTTTCATGCGAACACACTAGTGAAGAACTCTTTACAACAAGTGCAAAGATGGCTAGATTTCTTCTTCTATGCTGAGATATGGAATGGGCTTAGAATTCTAGGTGTGAAGGTTGTGAAGACGAATTCCGATGAAACTGGAATTCGGAGAACACTTGAAAACAAAGACTCGAAGAATGCTAGAAAGCTGGGAGTGTTTGTTTGCAGTAGGCGCTCGAACGCTCAAGTAGTGTTAAAGCGAATGATGAAAAATCAAGCGAGGAATCCATCAACTCACTAACTTGGGACATGCTTGAAGATGATGAAGAAATCAAGGATTTAAGTGAGCAGATTGTCCAATAGAAGGTTGAAGCTGCCCCCAAGACTCCTGAAGCGAGTGCAGGCCAAGCACCCATCCCGGTCGCTTCAGATGATGAGCCAAGTGACCAGAATGAAGATGAAGATGAAGCTGGTGGATCCAAGCGCGCGTGGCTCAAAGATCATTCACCAAGCCAAATTATTGGAGATCCATCCAAAGGTGTGGTAACCAGAAGCCAAGTATTTGGAGAAAGTGCTATGTTTAGTTGCTTTCTCTCAAATATTGAGCCAGCATGCGTGGAGGAAGCCCTTGCAGATTCAATTGGGTGATTGCCATGCAAGAAAAGCTGAACCAGTTCACCAGGAATGACGTATGGTAAATCGTAGATCGTCCCAAATTTCAGCATGTGATTGGCACCAAGTGGGTGTTCAAGAACAAGACGGACGAGGATCACAATGTCATGAGAAACAAGGCTCGACTCATCGCCGAAGGCTACTGCCAAGAGGAAGGAATCGACTTTGATGAGACCTTCGCCCCAGTGGCACGGCTTGAAGCGATCAGATTATTTCTTGCCTATGCAGCGGCTAAGAAATTCAAAGTTTATCAAATGGATGTCAAGAGCGCGTTTCTCAATGGCGAACTGAAGGAAGAAGTGTATGTGGAGCAGCCACCGGGTTTAGAGCAGGGAGATAAGGTGTATCGATTGAAGAAGGCCCTGTATGGACTGAAGCAGGCGCCTAGAGCATGGTATGATACCCTATCTCAATTCCTAGTGGATAATGGATTCCACAAAGGAAAGATAGATCGGACTCTCTTCACCATCAATTATGGAGAAGACATGCTATGGGTCCAAATCTACGTGGACGACATCATATTTGGGTCACCAAACCAGTCGCTTAGCGAAAAGTTTGGAGAGTTGATGAAGACCAAATATGAGATGTCTATGATTGGTTTGATGAGTTGCTTCTTAGGTCTTCAAGTGAAGCAACATGATGATGGAATCTTTATCAATCAAGCCAAGTACACTCGAGATATGCTTACCAAGTTCGGTGTTCAATATGCTAAAGCTGTGAAGATTCCTATGAACACCAACTGGAAGATGGAGCTAGACCTAGAAGGGAAGTCTGTGGATGCTACAGATTACCGTGCTTTGATCGGATCCCTTCTATATCTCACTGCAAGCAGGCCGGATATTGCATTTGCAGTCGGAGTCTGCGCTCGCTTCCAAAGCAATCCCAAGCACAGCCATCTTGAAGCTGCTAAGAGAATTCCTCGTTATTTGAAGGGCACTGTCAACATGGGGCTGTGGTATCCTGCTGAAGATAATCTAGAGCTCACGGGATACTCCGATGCTGACTATGGAGGTTGCCGAATTGATAGGACATCAACGTATGGCACTTGTCAGTTCTTGGGAAGCAAGCTTGTCTTTAGGTTTTCAAAGAAACAAACAAGTGTAGCTACTTCAACGACTGAAGCTGAATATATGGCTGCTGGAAGCTGCTGTTCTCAAATTCTATGGCTTCGTCAGCAGTTGAAGGCTTACAGAGTTGAAGCGAATGAAATTCCAATCTTCTGCGACAACAACAGTGCAATTTGTATTTCGCAGAATCCAGTGCTACATACCAGATGCAAGCACGTGGAGATCCGACATCACTTCATTCGTGATCATGTCGAAAAGAAAGATATTAAGCTTGAGAAAATCCATACCGATCTCCAACGAGCAGATATTCTCACCAAGCCTCTAGCTGAGTCTCGTTTCAATCAACTATGCATGGAATTAGGGTTACTAGACCCTGGTGAAGAATGCTAGGATCCAGGATGCACAAAGGAGTGGATGCTTACCTTTTAGCATCACTCGCTTTGGATCTTCACCAACTCAAGCGAGTCACTTCAAAATTCTACTCACTTGAAAAAGGAGAAATAAGGTGGAGATAGGTGGAGTATTGGAAGATGTTCCCTACCAGCTTATAGGAATTGTTAAGCCTTTGTGTTGGTCTCGGTTTGTAAGAGGAAAAACACGTAGAGGGGGGGGGGGGGGGGGGTGAATACGTGTTTTGAAGTTTTTCAACTTCAAATTCCTCGAACTCAGAGTATAAAGTAAAGTGCTCGTCTGAACAACTAAGACCTAGCCGAGAGCTAGATCTAGAGTTTTCACAAATCTCTTGACCTAAGCTTAGAGCTTGATCAAGAGTGAGACTTTACTCTAGATGCGGAATTTGGTGAGCTAAATCTTTCCTAAGTATTTAAAGTTCCAAGTTGTGTTTGTTTAGATGCAAGTGCAATGAATAATCAAACAAAGGAAATAAAGAGTTTAGGGTTTAGAGAGATACGACACAGAGATTTATAGTGGTTCGGAGATGAAACTCCTAAGTCCACTTTGTTGCACGAAGCAACTGTTCTCTTCACTCAAGAACTTGAAGGTTATGGATCCTTCAAAAACCTAGTCGAGATCGAGCTTCACTCGCTTGGATCTGACGACAGACGCAGTGATTGCGGGTTCACTACTAAAACCTAACTGGACTGGAAGCTTCACTCGCTTCAGTCCGACGACAGGGAGATTGCGGGCTCTCCTTACAGCCTAGCTTCGATCGAGCTTCACTTAATGAAAGTGTAAGCTTGGATCTAGACTCTATGATTGAGGCTTCTACTATCGATGAAAGTAGAGACTTGGATCGGAACAACCTAACGACAAACACAAAAACCTAACGGACAGAACTTAGGGTTAGGGTTTTTGGTTTCTGGCGAACACACTAGTGAAGAACTCTTTACAACAAGTGCAAAGATGGCTAGATTTCTTCTTCTATGCTGAGATATGGAATGGGCTTAGAATTCTAGGTTTGAAGGTTGTGAAGACGAATTCCGATGAAACTGGAATTCGGAGAACACTTGAAAACAAAGACTCGATGAATGCTAGAAAGCTGGGAGTGTTTGTTTGCAGTAGGCGCTCGAATGCTCAAGTAGTGTTCTGCTTCTTCACGTCTTCAACCTTCACTATTTATAGGTGGAGGTTCGGCCGAGATCCGTTGCTTGGTAGGTGGCCTTGTCCCTCCTCCTCTCGACAGTACTTGCGCAGGCTGGCACCTTTTCAGAAGCCCAGATTTGGCATTTTGCCAAATATGGCTAACTTACAAACCTAACAGTAACTGGAGCGAGCCAGTACTGTTGAGATGCCCTTGTCGGCCTGGCAGTCAACTCCGCTGCTCCTCTCCTCATTTGACACGTGGTGATCTCGCAATTAATGCGGCGATCTTCAGTTGACTGGAGTTTGAAATAGGAGCGGGAATTGGGTTGTCGCTTTCTGGTAGGTAGTGGCTCTCTTTGCTTTGAAGTTGTAGCGTCCGCTTTGAGTTGAGTCGCTTCAAGGTCATTCTGTAGCGAGTCGCTTGGGAGGTGAAGTTCCCGAGTGACTGCTTTAGAAAATGTTGACCCGTGTTGACTCGCTTTGGCTTTTTACTGTAGCGCTCACTTCACTTCGCTTTGGTGGACTCGCTTCGATTCCACTGTAGCGCTCGCTTCGCTTCGCTATTCTTCGGCACGCTTCACTTCGGCTCGCTAGACTCGCTTCGCTTGAAAAACACACTCAAGTGAGTGGCCTTCACTTGGGATTTCTGCAGTCTAAAAACCTAAGCAAAATTTGAGCCATCCTAACAGTATAGGCTAAAAAAAAATTTTAACCTATTATCTACATCAAAATGGGTCGCTTGGGAATAGGACAGTTGGGGGTTTTGGGATCAATTCAAAACAATACTTCATTTCATAAAATGTCCCTTATTGGTTCCCCCTTAACATGTTTGTCCTTAACAATTCCCAACAATTTCCCCCTTTTTGATGATGCCAAAACCCAATGATTTTAGGCTAAAAGAAATAGCCTGCCTAACCGTGGAAGGAACTTCAAGCGACTGCTTCCTTTGCATGTTCGTTTGAAAATTTTCTTTTAAGTTCTTTTCCCTTTTTTTTTCGGTTAAACTTTTTGAGTTTTGTAGCAAAAGGATAAATCATTCACAAAGCTTGTAAATGACACAAGTTGACAGAAATTAAAGATGAGATATATGAACACAGTTCACAAAATATATCCAGCCTCGTCCTTGTCTTCCTTTTCCTCCTTTTTCTCTTTCTTCTCTTCTTCAATGACATATGCAGAGAGAACTTCACTTCCAAAGTTCCGACATTGTATATGCTCGGTCTTCTCCAGCTATACTCCAGTTTAAAGGCTTCATCCACTTCTTCGTTGATAATTCTGCAATCAGGAACACCTGTGTCGGGCTGGAATGGCATGGGAAAGTCCTTCACGGCAGGTACTTTGATAATTAGAGGTTTAGGCTCAGCAAGCTCTGCCAATGTGAAGATCTTCCGCCTCAACTTCTCGTTGTAGGCACAGAGAAAGTTATTGAGCGCATTTATCCTCGAGCACTCATCCTGTAGTGGCACTACTTCCCAGTAGTAGTAAGCTTTGATAAACTTCTCCTTGTAGAACAGCCACTGATCACGAAGATCTCTAGGAATGAAGTCCTCGATTTCTCGAGCATCTGGATGTTCATTCCTTCGCACAATAAGCTCCTCTTCTATCCTGCTCCACATTTCTTTCATGATCGCATTGAATTTTGCACTCAACTCAGTGCTCCACTTCGGAAGCTTCTCAATAAGCCGTTTGTGAATGTATCCTTGCTCTTCCTTGCGTGGGTAGCAACCAGAGTCAATCATTTCCTTCGTGGTAACATAGCAAGTGTCCATCCATGCTTGAGTTACACACGCCTCTGATTCTTCTGGCAAGAAGGGAATGAAAGCGCTTCGAGTGAGGGCAGACTGGATGAGTTTCACTTCATTGAAGTGTTCCTCAATCCGGCCGTCAATGATTTCAAGACGCTTGGCCTTGATCCTTCTCTCCTTCTCTTCCTCATTCTTCCTCTCTTCTTCTCTCTTCCTTCTCCTCTCCATCTTACCAGCTAGTGAAGCGACCGACTGTTTGATCTTTCGGCGCTTGGCCTCGGGATCATCCTCTCTCACTTCGGGTGCGGTCCGCTTCAATGTCTGTTTTGGTACGGGGGGTGGAGGCATATCCTTCTTCTTCTCTGAGGCACTTGGAGGGATGACAGCTTGACTGGATGAAGTGGCTCCAGCAGTCGATGAAGTGAGTGCCAAAGTTGAAGCGGCCAAAGTTGAAGCGGGCACTTGGACTTCAGTAAGAGCTTTTAGAGCTTTCTGATCAAACTGTTTTTCCAAGTCGCGGGCGAGGGCCTCGTCAGCTACGATTTGTTGCTCCCTTTGTTCCCTGGTTAACAAAACAACAGGAGGGTGAGTAGCAATGGAAGAGCCAAGCAGCTTTCCCTCAACCGGCTTGCGGGGCTCTTCAGTGATTTTGTCCTTGCCCTTTCTCCTTGCAAGCTCAGCCCGAGCTTCATCATCCACCTCCTTCTCCTCTTCAACTCCTCCTACTCCACTACTTCCTCCTTCGATCCTTTCCACTCCACTACTTCCTCCAACTCCTCCTTGTATCTCCAGATTTTCAGTACTTCTTTTCACAACACTTTCCCCCCTTTTGGCATCATCACTGCCGGGGGTTGAAGCGATCACCTTTCCAGTTAGAGATTGGCGTAGCTCCTCAAATTTGTTGAAAACGGTGTGGAGCATCTTCTCGAGCGACTCGACGGATTTGAAGCGAGCGTCCAGCTCTGCTTCAATGTCTGCCCGGATTTTCTTTCGCTCTTCCTCGATAGTGTAATTGAGAAAGTCCTGGGAAGCTTCAAGTTCTGCCTTTGCAGTGGCTATGGCACTCTCTTGGCTGTTGAGCGTCACACGAAGTTGAGCAGCTTCGACAATTTTGACAGCAAACTCACTGGCCTTCTTCTGAGCTTGGTCAATTTGAATGGCCAGTTCAGCTTGCTTCAGATCTGTGGCTCTAGCACTCTTCCTTCTGCTCTCGAGCTCTTTTTTCTCTATTTCACGCTCTAGTTTGAGAACTTTCAATTCCTGTTCTCGCGTGTCGAGGGCCTTCTTAGTTCTGGTCAGTTCGCTTCCCTTCATTACCAGATTTGCATCCTTCTTTTCCACTTTTTCTTTCAGCATTTTCACCTCCTCTTCCAATTTCTTCATTTCTTCTCCAACTTTCACCAGTTTGGCATTGATTTCCCTCAAGCGACTCCTTTCCGCTTCAAGCGAGTGCTTGAGTTCAGTGATATTCTTTTCCTGGTCTCCCACCAGCTTTACCTTCTCCTCCAAAGCTTTCTCCTTCTCCTCCAACAGTTTCCCTTTTTCCTCCACTTCTCCCTCCAATTCTCCGCTTTTCTTGTCAAAATCTTCTCGAAGACTCTTGACCTCCAATACCTTCTTGTTCAACTCCTCATCCTTCTTGGAGATCCCACTTTGAAGATTTGAGATCTCCACTTCCTTCACTTCCACCTCCTCTGCATGATTTCTCATCAGGCGCTGCTCGTGGATGGTCAGCACTCGCTCAGGGACTGAAGCGTCTGGATAGGTACGCTTCACTTTGGCATCCAATTTGTCCCAAAAGCTGGTCCCATCTAGGAATGCGTGAAAACCATTCTGTTGGTCCCGGTTTGCTATAGGAAAAATACGTAGAGGGGGGGGGGGGGGGGGTGAATACGTATTTTGAAGTTTTTCAACTTCAAATCCTTAACTCAGAGTATAAAGTAAAGTGCTCTTTGGAAATACTAAGACCTAGCCAAGGGCTAGATCTAAAGCAATCACGAATCTCTTGACCTAAGCTTAGAGCTTGATCAAGAGTGAGACTTTACTCTTTGTGCGGAATTTGGTGAGCTATAATCTTTCCTAAGTAATTGAAAATCCAAGTTAAGTTTGTTTATATGCACGTGCAATGGATAATCGAATACTGTAAAGAGATTAAGGTAAGAGAGATACGACACGAAGATTTATAGTGGTTCAGAGATAACGCTCCTACGTCCACTTTGTTGCACGACGGCAACTGTTCTCTTTACTCAAGAACTTGAAGGTTACGGGTCCTTCAAAAACCTGGTCGAGATCGGGCTTCACTTGCCTGGATCAAACGACTGACGTAGTGATTGCGGGTTCACTACACAAACCTAACAAAGACTGGAAGCTTCACTTGCTTCAGTCGAACAGACAGGGAGATTGCGGGCTCTCCTTACAGCCTAGCTTCGATCGAGCTTTACACAAACGATGTAAGTGTAAGCTTGGATCTCAACTCTACGATCGAGGCTTCTTCAATCGATGAAAGAAGGGCCTTAGATCTGAACAACCTAACGACGACACTCAAAAACCTAACAGACAGAGTTTAGGGTTTTTGGTTGACGAAACACACTATGAAGAGCTCTTTACAATAAGTGCAAAGATGGCTAGAGCTCTTCTTCTAAGCTTGGATATGGAATGGGCTTAGACTCTAAGTGTGAAGGTTGTGAAGACGAGTTCCGATGAACTGGAAACTCGGAGAACACTGGAAAACAAAGACTCGAAGATTTGCACGAAGGCTTGGGAGTGTTTGTTTACTGTATGCGCTCGAATGCTCAAGTAGTGTTCTACTTCTTCACGTTGTGATCCTTCACTATTTATAGGCGGAGGGTTGGCTGAGATCCGTTGCTTGGTTGGTGGCCTTGTCCCTCCTCCTCTCGACAGTACTTGCACAGGCTGGCTACTTTTCAGATGCGCAGTTTTGGATTTTTGCCGGAAATGGCTAAGTTCCAATTTCAACAGTAACTGGAGCGACCCAGTACTGTTACGGCGCCTTGTCGGCCTGGCAGTCAACTCCTCTGCTCTTCTTTTGAGTCAACACGTGGAGATCTCGTAATAAATGCGAAGATCTCCAGTTGACTGGAGTTCAAATTCGGAGCGGGAATTTGTGTTGTCGCTTTCTGGTAGGTAGTGGCTCGCTTCGCTTTGAAGTTGTAGCGGCCGCTCTGAAGTGAGTCGCTTCACAGTCATATTTGTAGTGAGTCACTTGTGAAATAAATTTCCCGTGACGCTACTTAATTAAGTGTTGACTCGCGTTGACTCGCTTCGGCTTTTCTTTGTAGCGCACGCTTCGCTTCGCTTTAGTGGGTTCACTTGATTCCACTGTAGCGCTCGCTTCGCTTTAGTGGGTTCACTTGATTCCACTGTAGCGCTCGCTTCGCTTTGCTTCGCTTTGAACTGTAGCGCTCGCTTCGCTTCGCTTTGGACTGTAGCACTCGCTTCGCTTCGCTTTGGCAGACTCACTTTGAATCTACTGTAGCGATCGCTTCGCTTCGCTATTCTTCGGCACGCTTCACTTCGATTTGCTTGACCCGCTTCGCTTTGGAAAACACACTCAAGTAAGTGGCCTTCACTTGAACCTTTGAAGCCTAATCTATGCAAAATAAAAGAGCCTGTTGGGAATTGTTAAGAACGAATATGTTAAGGGGGAACTTATAAGGGATATCTTAGTGTTTTGATTTGATCCCAAAACCCCAAAGCGTTCTGTTCCCAAGCGACCCATTTTGATATAGTTGATAAGTTAGAATTTTTCTAAAAAGCCTACTCTGTTAGGATGGCTCTTTTATTTTGCTTAGATGAGGCTTCAAAATTTCAAGTGAAGGCCACTCACTTGAGTGTGTTTTTCAAAGCGAAGCGGGTCAAGCAAACTGAAGTGAAGCGTGTCGAAGAACTGTGAAGCGAAGCGATCGCTACAGTAGATTCGAAGTGAGTCTGCCAAAGCGAAGCGAAGCGAGCGCTACAGTTCAAAGCCAAAGCGAAGCGAAGCAAGCGCTACAGTGAAAAGTCAAAGCTAGTCAACTCTAGTCAACTATTTCCAAAGCAGTCACTAGGGAAAGTTAATTCCCGAAGCGGCTCACTACAGAATGACTGCGAAGTGACTCAACTAAAGCGGACGCTACAACTTCAAAGCGAAGCGAGCCACTACCTACCAGAAAGCGACAGCACAAATTCCCGCTCCGAATTTGAACTCCAGTCAACTGGAGATCTTCGCATTTATTACGAGATCTCCACTTGTCGACTCAAGAGAGGAGCAGAGGAGTTGACTGCCAGGCCGACAAGGCGCCGCTACAGTACTGGCTCGCTCCAGTTACTGTTGAAATTGGAATTTAGCCATTTCCGGCAAAAGTCCAAATCTGCGCGTCTGAAAAGCATCCAGCCTGTGCAAGTACTGTCGAGAGGAGGAGGGACAAGGCCACCAACCAAGCAACGGATCTCAGCCAACCCTCCGCCTATAAATAGTGAAGGATGAAGACGTGAAGAAGAAGAACACTACCTGCGCATACGAGCCTACTGCAAACAAACACTCCCATGCCTTAGAGCATTCTTCGAGTTTTTGTTTCAAGCGTTCTCCGAGTTTCCAGTTCATCGAAACTCGTCTTCACAACCTTCACACTTAGATTCTAAGCCCACTTCATATATCCGAAGCTTAGAAGAAGAACTCTAGCCAATCTTTGCATCTACTGTAAAGAGTTCTTCATAGTGTGTCGTCAACCAAAAACCCTATACTTGTCTGTTAGGTTTTTGAGTGTTGTCGTTAGGTTGTTTCGATCCAAGGCTCTTCTTTCATCGATTGAAGAAGCCTCGATCACAGAGTTGAGATCCAAGCTTACACTTACACCGTTTGTGTAAAGCTCGATCGAAGCTAGGCTGTAAGGAGAGCCCGAAATCTCCCTGTTGTTCGGACAGAAGCGAGTGAAGCTTCGTGTCCAGTTTAGGTCTTAGTAGTGAACCCGTAATCACTGCACTATTTGTCAGATCCAGGCAAGTGAAGCCCGATCTTGATCAGGTTTTTGAAGGACCCGTAACCTTCAAGTTCTTGAGTGAAGAGAACAGTTGCCGTCGTGCAACAAAGTGGACGTAGGAGCGTTATCTCCGAACCACTATAAATCTTCGTGTCGTATCTCTCTAACCCTAAACTCTTTACTTTGTTTATCCATTGCACGTGCATCTAAACAAACTTAATCTGGAAATTTCAAATACTTAGGAAAGATTTTAGCTCACCAAATTCCGCATACACGAGTAAAGACTCTGATACGATCCTTGATGACCGAATGGTACGCACGCGGAAGAAACGAAACTAACTAACGAATGGAGATCCCAATACGTCAATGGTCTAAACCCTCCTAAGTACTATAGATAAACCGAAGTCTCTATAACCCAAAGAAACGGTCGCCAAGCCACACGGGGACGATGAATGACACACAACGAGGTTTGATTGACTCGCTGATTCGCCGGATAATGAATTCGTCTTGGAATAATCAAGAGGAATTCGAAAACTCTCAAGAGAGAATAACTCACAATAATATTAATGATCAAAAGCTCCCTAATTTTCGTCCACAAAGACCCCCTTATATAGAGAGGCAAATAAAACCCTCTAAACCTAATCTAACTAGGAAATAACTGACCCAAAGTCATTGGCATGGCCCAACCCATTAACCAACATGATAAAAACCCAAAAACAAGTCTTTTAAGGCCCAAAAACGTGGCCTGAACCAAAACATACGAAAATTAAAACTAAAATAAAGTCTTCAATCTTCATCCCATATCATCTATAATTCTGGGCCTCCGGGCTTCGAACCATGACTTACGGGCTCCATCATTCCCCTCCTCTTGAAGAGGATTTGTCCTCAAATCCTGGCCGCCTCCTCCGTCAAAAGGAAAGAAATTATGCTTCTTCTTCGTCTCAACGAACAGCATGGACTCCAACTCTTTCTTCCCCTCCAACTCAATTTGATGTTCACTTCTTTTAATTGATAATATGCCATGTCATGTATCTTTAGAAGAAACATCATTGTATGCCTGCACAAATGTATAAGTAAAAGGAAATAGACAATCAAGAGACGAAACATTGCCATTGTTCCACTTTGCCTCCATGGACTTCTTCTCCTCATTCACGATCCACTCCAAAGCACTACTCTGATCAAGTAGAGATTCATGCATCAATCCATTCTCGTTTGTCTCTACTTTCTCTTCCTTGGACTTCACCATCTCCACCTCCTTTGACAGTTGCATTTGATCATCCTCATCCACTTGTGTTGGAGTAAGAGAAACAAACGACACTTTATCCTCGACATGAATGATGTCCTCTTGCGGCTTTCCATCATACTCTTTATTCTGCACACTCCGAGCAATATCACCGAATAAACCAAGTGGTCCAGGAGGTGCTTCGATTTCTTCTACCTCCTCATTCAGTTCTTCCACATCATCTCGAACCGGAGTGAACGTACTCTTAGCATCTGACCTTGGCTTCACAAATGGACGTATGTACTCCTTCGGCTCCTCTTCTTTCTCCCAAAAACTTCTCTTCAAATATGAAATACTAGTAGCTTGGGACTGTCTCCAACCATTCTGACTCTCACGATAGTAATGGGTAGGTGCAAAATGCTTCCTCATTACTGCCTTCATCTCTTTCCAAGTCATGATTGGCTCCACTCCTTTCCTTCTTCTACTCTTAGCCAATCGATCCCACCAAGTTAGAGCATAGTCCGATAACAACCTGGATGCCAAGTTCACCTTCTTGAACTCAGAATAGTTATGATGATAAAAAGCTATATCCATATTTCTCTCCCATTGAAGATACAACTCTGGATCATATTTCCCTTGAAAGTAGGTAATGTCCACATCTTCGTCCTCACCAAGATGACCACGTTGGTTGTATTGTCGGACTTTTTCTTTGTAATGACCTCCACTCTTCGAACAAATTAACACCGACTCAGACCTCATCTCCTCGCCCCATTGTTTCACCATCGCCTCTATCATGGATTTCGTTTGTGAATCAAGCTCTTCATCCGACATACCTGCAAAAGGTTAGTAAAATAGGATCCTCACAACCTCACAAGCACTCGTGTATCACTCAAAGATAATTCACTCAACACTCGTGTATCACTCAATATGATGGCTTTTACCCTCTAATAATCTCACCTCTCTTGCCTTTTTCCACTCAATCCTCTCTTAAGAAGCTCAAATTCCCTTAATCTACCACAGAAATCACTATTAACGAACCAAGAGTACTGAAATTAGGAAGGAAGGATGATCGGACTAAGAAAACCCTAAACCGAGACACGAAAAAAGACACGAAAATTTTACCGAAAACTTCGGCGGACGATTTGACCCTTTAAACGACCTTTTTTTGCAAAAATATTGGACCGATTCCGACGAAGTCGGAACCACCGTATAGATCTTTTCGAGAGCTTTCCGAAAAGGTATTATGGAGCAAAATCGGAGTTCGTATGCAAAAGTTATGGCCGTTTTAGTGCTGGCCGACGAAAAACACGAGAAAAAGACGAAAACACACCGAAACGAATATATAACTGATATCCCAATGAAGAAACACGTAATAATCAACTCAGAACACACAGTGACACACTAGGGCTTCGAATATATCCTTTTTTTTTTTTTTTTTTTTTCGAAACTTTTTTTTTTTTTTTGATCGAAACTTTTGCCCCTAATATGTCACGACAACGTGTAGAAGACTCACCTAAAACGTGTTATATAATATAAGGTATGGGATTTATATTCTGAGTATGTTTCCTAATCTTATAAGGAAAGAAATCTTCTACTCCTTAATGACCAAGAAATCAACTTTGACTAGGTATCAAAACGAATCTGAATACTTGACACGAAAGAAAAGCTACAAAGAACGATTTTGACTCTATGAACAGATACGAAATTTTTTTTTTTTTTTTTTTTGACACAGCACGACTCAAACGAACGAAGAACAGAACAAGACACGAAGAGACGACTCGAAAACAAGACACGAACAGGAAGCAACAAAGAGACGAAATTCAAGACGAAAGGGACGATAGAACCTGGATGACGTAAGCCTGGCTCTGGTGCCAAATGATACGATCCTTGATGACCGAATGGTACGCACGCGGAAGAAACGAAACTAACTAACGAATGGAGATCCCAATACGTCAATGGTCTAAACCCTCCTAAGTACTATAGATAAACCGAAGTCTCTATAACCCAAAGAAACGGTCGCCAAGCCACACGGGGACGATGAATGACACACAACGAGGTTTGATTGACTCGCTGATTCGCCGGATAATGAATTCGTCTTGGAATAATCAAGAGGAATTCGAAAACTCTCAAGAGAGAATAACTCACAATAATATTAATGATCAAAAGCTCCCTAATTTTCGTCCACAAAGACCCCCTTATATAGAGAGGCAAATAAAACCCTCTAAACCTAATCTAACTAGGAAATAACTGACCCAAAGTCATTGGCATGGCCCAACCCATTAACCAACATGATAAAAACCCAAAAACAAGTCTTTTAAGGCCCAAAAACGTGGCCTGAACCAAAACATACGAAAATTAAAACTAAAATAAAGTCTTCAATCTTCATCCCATATCATCTATAATTCTGGGCCTCCGGGCTTCGAACCATGACTTACGGGCTCCATCAGACTCCCTCTTGATCAAGTGTTCACTTCGGTCAAGCAGGCTAGCTACATACTGGAGATCTAGCTTCAGCTAGGTCTTAAGTTTCAAGTGAGCTCTTTACTTGTCACTCTGAGTTAAGGGATTTGAAGTTGAAAAACTTCAAAATACGTATTCACCCCCCCCTCTACGTATTTTCCCATTAACAAATCGGGACCAACAAGTGGTATCAGAGCAGCGGTTCTTTCGAGCCTCTGCTTTGCATACCTGAAGCGGGTCCCCACTCGCTTCACGTTGTCTCACTGAACCGGATCCTATTTTCCTAAGTGCATCAAAACCTCACCCACACATATTGCATTTACTGCTGATAGTTTGCTATGTCTACATACAGTGCATCAAATCTTCCACAGTTCTCGATCGAAGGATACGAGATATGGAGTTTCCGTGTCGAAAGCTTTCTATGCTCAATCCACGACCGGATGTGGGAAGTCATTGAAGACGGACCAATTGAGATCAAGAAAGCCATATCTGTGGATGTTCCAGCCGCTGAGGGTCGTCCAGCCCACGTTCGACAACAGTACGTAGAGAAGGATAAGGATGAGTATACTCCAAATGACTTCAAAGTTGCCAACCTCGACAAGATTGCACGCCACACGATGCAGAGCACCGTGTCAGACGCCTATCTACCACGAATAAGGAAATGTGCAACGGCAAAGGAAATGTGGGAAACCCTAGCCCTCATTTCTCAAGGCACAGACAAGATCAAAGAAAACAAGCTAGCCGTACAGATGCGGGAGTTTGAAAATCTGGTGATGAAGTCAGGAGAGTCCATCGACGCCTTCGAGCTGAGAGTTACCAACATCACTGCAACTCTCAACTCGCTTGGGAAGGAACTCACAGACAAGGAAGTAAACCTGAAAATAGTCCGTGCTCTCACAAGGAAGTGGCAGACTATGAAGGAGCTATATCTAGCCACCAAGGATCTAACGAAGCTCACGCCAGAAGTGCTGTTCTCAGAGCTCAAAGCTCACGAGTTTGATCTGAATCGAATGAGCCTCGACGAAGAGGATGAAGCGCCCACTACGTCAAAAGGAGTAGCTTTCAAAGCTGCCGAAGGGCCAAGCGAGCAGTCGCTAGCCAAGATGACAAGGGAAGAGTTGGAAGAACACATTGCGTTCTTATCCAAGAACTTCAACAAGATGAACTCTCGAGTGGGCAAGTACAAAAGATTCTACAAGCAGTACAAGGGGAGGAGCACTGATGCTCGAGAAGGAAAGGGAAAGAGAGAAGAGACGACCAAGCCGATCCCGCGAGACATGATGGATGTGGAGTGCTATCACTGCCACAAAATGGGCCACTACAAAACCGATTGCCCAAAGCTAAGTGCCAAAGAAAGCGAAGAATTGAAGGCCAAGAGGGATGCTCCAAGGCGAGCGCTCGTAGCAAGTGAAGTGCCGGTCGCTACAACTGAAGATCCACCAAGCGACTCAGATGCATTCACAGATCCAAACTCCAGTGATGGTGAAGATCTTGGATTTATGGCGCTCACCGACGAAGAAACAGGAGAGGTATTCTTCTATCCTTCAATCACTTCAATTACACTAGCACACACTGTCAATGAGGAAGAACAATCCTCTTCATGGAGTGAGTTGTTTGACAAACACCAAAAATTGTCAAGCGACCACAAAGTGGTAAAACAAGCTCTGTCTCAAAGCGAGAAGGAGAACCGAAAGCTAGCCCGTGAGCTTGACGAAGTCAAACTTAATTTAAGGGCTATGACTAGTAAGTTCGAGGATCTCTTCGCTAGACATCAAAGCTTGGAGGGAAGGTATGAAACCCAGTCCACTCTAGTTGCCAACTTGAACAAAGCATCATATGCTAGGCAAGCACTAGAGGGCTCGCTTCTGCCTTTTGGTAGGAAAGCTGGCCTTGGATATGAGGGTGGACCTCCCAAGCCGACTGTCTTTGTTGGTGCATCTCACACTACACCATCAGTCACTTTGGTATTGCCCACTGCATCCAAAGCGACCACTAACAAAGATAAAGGCAAAATGGCTGAGAACCCTAAAAGGAAGCCTATGAAGATGTCTATATCTTTAAGGGTAGATCCTAAGGGCAAGCAAAGTTCAACAGTCCCTAGCACTCAACATGCTAAGTCTTACCAATCCAAGGGTAAAGGGAAAACTGTTGAAGCTTCTAAGTCTCAAGCCAAGACACGAGAGACAAGGGATCTACCTCCTAAAAAGAGGAGTAATGTCTATGTGTCACGTTATCCGGACTGGAGATGGTCCAACCGGACTAACATTGAGGGGGAAGATTTTGAAGCTTCCACTGGGTCGCTTCAGATTCCCAGGGTTTCTCAAGCGAGTCAGGGTCGAAACCCTAGTTGGACTGCTTCAAGGAAACCAAGCGGGCCGCTTCGACAGACTAGAAATCCTAAGTCAGTCTCTAAACCCAAAGCTAATCCAAAGCGAGTCGCTTCAGGATATAAGCAAAATGGGAAGAGCGTAGGTAGGTCTGAAGCGAGCCGCTACCCCTCTTGCACACACTGTTGCACGTGTGAAGCTACTTCAAGGCAGTACACCAAGTTTTCGAAGGTCGAGAAGCCCAAGACACAAACTTCATCTCAAAAGAGAGTGAAGCAAGTGTGGGTACCTAAGGGAACTAACCTGCAAGGACCCAAACTGATTTGGGTACCAAAATCTGTCTAATTGCAGGTGAGCGCCGTGGATCCCATGCCAAGTGAGGGTCATCAAGTATGGTACTTGGACAGTGGATATTCAAGACACATGACTGGCATGAAAGCTCTACTTCACAACTATATAGAGAAGAAGGGTCCACACGTAACCTTTGGTGACAACTCTCGAGGAAGCACCAGGGGATACGGCGCACTGAAAATTGGAAAGCTCACAATTGAAGAAGTCTCCTATGTGGAAGGACTCAAGCACAACCTGTTATCCATTTCACAGTTCTGTGATAAGGGGTACAGGGTGGAGTTCATCTCTAACAAGTGCATTGTGAAAAGCAAACTCACGTCCCAGATTGCGCTCACTGGAATCAGGCAGAGGAACGTCTACATAGCACAATGGGACAGCTGCAAAGAGGAAACTTGCCTAGTTGCAAGGAGTGCTACAGAAATTGGATGGCTATGGCACAGACGCTTGAATCACCTTAATTTCAAAGCTATCAATCGCTTAGCTCGAAAGGGTCTGGTGCAAGGCATACCAAATGAAGTCTTCATCAAAGACCATCCATGCTCACCATGCCAACAAGGGAAGCAGACAAAGAAGCACTTCGCCAGTCTCGAAGAAGCCTCATCAAAACGAGTGCTCGGGCTGCTTCACATGGATCTGTTTGGTCCAATTACTCCAGTTAGCGTAAATGGAAGGAAGTACACTCTAGTCGTAGTTGACGACTTCTCTCGCTACACTTGGGTTGTATTTCTCTTCAGCAAGAAGGAGACACTGACCAAACTGCCACAACTACTCAAGCGATTGACTGTGGAGAAGAATCAAGCAATTGTGACCATCCGCTCCGACAAAGGGACAGAGTTCTTGAACTCAACAATTGAAGCGTACTGCACGGAGCATGGCATAGCACATCAAACTTCTTCAGCACGCACTCCTCAGCAGAATGGAGTTGCTGAAAGAAGAAATCGAATCATCAAAGAAGCCGTTCGCACCATGATTGCTGACTCGAAGCTTCCGATGAAGTATTGGGCTGAAGCTGCCAACACGGCGTGCTACACACAGAATCGGACGCTTCTCAACAAACGGCACGACAAAACACCATATGAAATATGGACAGGGAGAATTCCTAACATATCTTATTTCCATATTTTTGGTTGTAGGGTCTTCATTCACAACAATGGGAAGTCACAGTTGAAAGCCTTTGAAAGCAAAGCTGATGAAGGAGTATTTTTAGGATACTCAACATCTAGCAAAGCTTACAGAGTGTTCAACTGTAAAACCCTAATTGTGGAGGAATCACCCCATGTCGTATTTGATGAATCCTCTTTAAGTCTTCCACAGGAACAGACTCAAGCGAATGAAAAGGATCAAAGCAAGGAACCCTCAAATCAACTCACTTGGGACGTGCTCGATGAAGATGATGAAATCAAGGACTCAAGCGAGCAGAATCCTAAAGGAGAAGTTGAAGCTGCCCCCAAGATTCTTGAAGCTAGTGCAGGCCAAGCACCCAATCCTGTCGCTTCAGATGGTGAAGCGAGCAACAAGGAAGAAGATGAAGATGAAGCTGGCGGATCCAAGCGAGCGTGGCTCAAAGATCACTCACCAAGTCAAATCATTGGAGATCCATCCAAGGGTGTAGTGACTAGAAGTCAAGTGTTTGGAGAAAGTGCCATGTTCAGTTGCTTTCTCTCAAACATTGAGCCCTCAAGCGTGGAGGAAGCCCTAGCCGACTCTAACTGGGTGATCGCCATGCAAGAAGAGCTGAATCAGTTCACCAGGAACGACGTATGGTACCTCGTGGATCGTCCCAAGTTTCAGCATGTTATTGGCACCAAATGGGTGTTCAAGAACAAGACGGACGAGGACCACAACGTAGTGAGGAACAAGGCGCGACTAGTTGCCAAAGGCTACTGCCAAGAGGAAGGAATCGACTTTGACGAGACCTTCGCTCCAGTGGCACGTCTTGAAGCGATCCGATTATTTCTAGCCTATGCAGCGGCCAAGAAATTCAAAGTGTACCAAATGGATGTGAAGAGCGCGTTCCTCAACGGCGAATTGAAGGAAGAAGTGTATGTGGAGCAGCCACCGGGTTTTGAGCAGGGAGATAAAGTGTATCGCTTGAAGAAAGCCCTATATGGGTTGAAGCAAGCTCCCAGAGCTTGGTATGATACTGTTGGGAATTGTTAAGGACTAAATTGTTAAGGGGGAACTACATGGGACATTTGATAAATAAAGTCATTTGTTTTGATTAGATCCCAAAACCCCAAGCGTCCTTTTCCCAAGCGACCCATTTTGATGTAGTTAATAGGTTAGAATTTTTCTAAGCCTACACTGTTAGGATGGCTCTTTTATTTTGCTTAGATTAGGCTTCAAAAGTTCAAGTGAAGGCCACTCGCTTGAGTGTGTTTTCCAAAGCGAAGCAAGTCAAGCAAGCTGAAGTGAAGCGTGCCGAAGAATAGTGAAGCGAAGCGAGCGCTACAGTTCAAAGCAAAGCGAAGCGAAGCGAGCGCTACAGTGGAATCAAGTGAACCCACTAAAGCGAAGCGAAGCGTGCGCTACAAAGAAAAGCCGAAGCGAGTCAACACGAGTCAACACTTAATTTAGTAGTGTCACGGGAAATTTATTCCCAAGTGACTCACTACAAATTTGACTGTGAAGCGACTCACTTCAGAGCGGCCACTACAACTTCAAAGCGAAGCGAGCCACTACCTACCAGAAAGCGACATCACAAATTCCCGCTCCGAATTTGAATTCCAGTCAACTGGAGATCTCCGCATTAATTACGAGATCTCCACGTGTCGAAAGCGGAGAGGAGCAGAGGAGTTGACTGCCAGGCCGACAAAGACGCCGCAACAGTACTGGCTCGCTCCAGTTACTGTTAAACTTGGAACTTAGCCATTTTCGGCAAAAGTCCAAATCTGCGCGTCTGCAAAAGCTACTGCCTGCGCAAGTACTGTCGAGAGGAGGAGGGACAAGGCCACCAACCAAGCAACGGATCTTAGCCAACCCTCCGCCTATAAATAGTGAAGGATGAAGACGAAGAGAAGCAGAACACTACTTGCGCATACGAGCCTACTGCAAACAAACACTCCCAGCCTTCGAGCAAATCTTCGAGTTTTTGTTTCAAGTGTTCTCCGAGTTTCCAGTCCATCGGAACTCGTCTTCACAGCCTTCACACTTAGATTCTAAGCCCATTCTATATCCAAGCTTAGAAGAAGAACTCTAGCCAATCTTTGCATTCACTGTAAAGAGTTCTTCATAGTGTGTTTCGTCAACCAAAAACCCTAAACTACGTCTGTTAGGTTTTGAGTGTTGTCATTAGGTTGTTCAGATCTAAGGCCCTTCTTTCATCGATTGAAGAAGCCTCGATCGTAGAGTTGAGATCCAAGCTTACACTTACATCGTTTGTGTAAAGCTCGATCGAAGCTAGGCTGTGAGGAGAGCCCGTAATCTCCCTGTCTGTCTGACTGAAGCGAGTGAAGCTTCCAGTCTTTGTTAGGTTTGTGTAGTGAACCCGCAATCACTACGTCTGTCGTTTGATCTAGGCGAGTGAAGCCCGATCCCGACCAGGTTTTTGAAGGACCCGTAACCTTCAAGTTCTTGAGTGAAAAGAACAGTTGCCGTCGTGCAACAAAGTGGACGTAGGAGCGTTATCTCCGAACCACTATAAATCTCTGTGTCATATCTCTCTTACCTTAATCTCTTTACAGTATTCGATTATCCATTGCACGTGCATATAAACAAACTTAACTTGGATTTTCAATTACTTAGGAAAGATTATAGCTCACCAAATTCCGCACAAAGAGTAAAGTCTCACTCTTGATCAAGCTCTAAGCTTAGGTCAAGAGATTCGTGATTGCTTTCGATCTAGCCCACGGCTAGGTCTTAGTATTTACAAAGAGCACTTTACTTTATACTCTGAGTTAAGGAATTGAAGTTGAAAAACTTCAAAATACGTATTCACCCCCTCCCCCTCCCTCTACGTATTTTTCCTATAGCAAACCGGGACCAACAAGTGGTATCAGAGCAGCGGTTCTTTCGAGCCTCTGCTTTGCATATCCGAAGTGAGTCCCCACTCACTTCACGTTGTCTCACTGAACCGGATCCTATTTTCCTAAGTGCATCAAAACCTCACCCACGCATATTGCATTTACTGCTGATAGTTTGCTATGTCTACATACAGTGCATCAAATCTTCCACAGTTCTCGATCGAAGGATACGAGATATGGAGCTTCCGAGTCGAGAGCTTCCTATGCTCAATCCACGACCAGATGTGGGAAGTTATTGAAGACGGACCAATCGAAATCAAGAAAGCCATATCTGTTGAGGTTCCAGCCGCTGAAGGTCGTCCAGCCCATGTTCGACAACAGTACGTAGAGAAGGATAAGGACGAGTATACTCCGAATGACTTCAAAGTTTCCAACCTCGACAAGATTGCACGTCACACGATGCAGAGCACCGTGTCGGACGCCTATCTACCACGGATAAGGAAATGTGCAACGGCAAAGGAAATGTGGGAAACCCTAGCCCTCATTTCTCAAGGAACAGACAAAATCAAGGAAAACAAGCTCGCCGTTCAGATGCGGGAGTTTGAAAATCTGGTGATGAAGTCAGGAGAATCCATCGACGCCTTCGAGCTGAGAGTTACCAACATTACTGCAACTCTCAACTCGCTTGGGAAGGAACTCACAGACAAGGAAGTAAATCTGAAAATAGTCCGTGCTCTCACAAGGAAGTGGCAGACCATGAAGGAGCTATATCTAGCTACCAAGGATCTAACGAAGCTCACACCAGAAGTGCTGTTCTCCGAGCTCAAAGCTCACGAGTTTGATCTGAATCGAATGAGCCTCGACGACGAGGATGAAGCGCCCACTACGTCAAAAGGAGTAGCATTCAAAGCTGCCGAAGGGCCAAGCGAGCAGTCGCTAGCCAAGATGACGAGAGAAGAATTGGAAGAACACATTGCATTCTTATCCAAGAACTTCAACAAGATGAACTCTCGAGTGGGCAAGTATAAAAGATTCTACAAGCAGTACAAAGGGAGGAGCACTGATGCTCGAGAAGGAAAAGGAAAGAGAGAAGAGACGACAAAGCCGATCCTGAGAGACATGATGGAAGTGGAATGTTACCATTGCCACAAGATGGGCCACTACAAATCCGATTGCCCAAAGCTAAGTGCCAAAGAGCGCGAAGAATTGAAGGCCAAGAGGGATGCCCCAAGGCGAGCGCTCGTAGCGAGTGAAGTGCCGGTCGCTACAACTGAAGATCCACCAAGCAACTCAGATGCATTCACCGATCCAAACTCCAGTGATGGTGAGGATCTTGGATTTATGGCGCTCACCGATGAAGAAACAGGAGAGGTATTCTTCTATCCTTCAATCACTTCAATTACACTAGCACACACTGTCAATGAGGAAGAGCAATCCTCTACATGGAGTTAGTTGTTTGACAAGCACCAAAAATTGTCAAGCGACCACGAAGTGGTAAAACAAGCTCTGTCTCGAAGCGAGAAGGAGAACCGAAAGCTAGCCCGTGAGCTTGACCAAGTCAAACTTAATTTAAGGGCTATGACTAGTAAGTTCGAGGATCTCTTCGCTAGACATCAAAGCTTGGAGGGAAGGTATGAAACCCAATCCACTCTAGTCGCCAACTTAAATAAAGCATCATACGCTAGACAGGCACTAGAGAGTTCTCTTCTACCTTTTGGTAGAAAGGGAGGACTTGGATATGAGGGTGGACCTTCCAAGCCAAATGTCTTTGTTGGTGCTTCAAACACAACACCATCAGTCACTTTGGAATTGCCCACTGCATCCAAAGCGACCACCAACAAAGACAAAGGCAAAATGGCTGAGAGCCCTAAAAGGAAGCCAATGAAGATGTCTATATCTTTAAGGGCAGATCCGAAGGGCAAGCAAAATTCAACAATCCCTAGCACTCAACATGCTAAGTCTTACCAATCCAAGGGTAAAGGGAGAACTGTTGAAGCTTCTAAGTCTCAAGCCAAGACACGAGAGACAAAGGATCTCCCTTTCAAGAAAAGGAGTAATGTCTATGTGTCACGTTATCCGGACTGGAGATGGTCCAACCGGACTAACGTTGAGGGGGAAGAATTCGAAGCACCAAAGAGGCCGCTTCGAACTTCCAAGGTTACTCAAGCGAGTCGGGGTCAAAACCCTAGTTGGACCGCTTCGAAGAAACCAAGCGAGCCGCTTCGACAGACTAGAAAACCTAAGTTAGTCTCTAAACCCAGAGCTAATCCGAAGCGAGTCGCTTCAGGATATAAGCAAAATGGGAAGAGCGTAGGTAGGTCTGAAGCGAGCCGCTACCCCTCTTGCACACACTGTTGCACGTGTGAAGCTGCTTCTAGGCAGTACACCAAGTTTTCGAAGGTCGAGAAGCCCAAGACACAAGCTTCATCTCAAAAGAGAGTGAAGCAAGTGTGGGTACCTAAGGGAACTAACCTGCAAGGACCCAAACTGATTTGGGTACCAAAATCTGTCTAATTGCAGGTGAGCGCCGTGGATCCCATGCCAAGTGAGGGTCAACTAGTTTGGTACTTGGACAGTGGATGTTCAAGACACATGACCGGCATGAAAGCTCTACTTCACAACTACATAGAGAAGAAGGGTCCACACGTAACCTTTGGTGACAACTCTCGAGGAAGCACCAGGGGATACGGCGCACTGAAAATTGGAAAGCTCACAATTGAAGAAGTCTCCTATGTGGAAGGACTCAAGCACAACCTGTTATCTATTTCACAGTTTTGTGATAAAGGGTACAGGGTGGAGTTCATCTCCAACAAGTGCATTGTGAAGAGCAAACTCACATCCCAGATTGTGCTCACTGGAGTTAGACAAAGGAATGTCTACATAGCACAATGGGACAGCTGCAAGGAGGAAACTTGTCTAGTTGCAAGAAGTGCTACAGAAATTGGATGGCTATGGCACAGACGCTTGAACCACCTCAATTTCAAAGCTATCAATCGCTTTGCTCGAAAACGTTTGGTGCAAGGCATACCGAATGAAGTCTTCATCAAAGACCATCCATGCTCACCATGCCAACGAGGGAAGCAGACGAAGAAGCACTTCGCCAGTCTCGAAGAAGCCTCATCAAAGCGAGTGCTCGAGCTGCTTCACATAGATCTGTTTGGTCCAGTTACTCCAGTTAGTGTAAATGGAAGGAAGTACACTCTAGTTGTAGTCGACGATTTCTCTCGCTACACATGGGTTGTATTTCTATTCAGCAAGAAGGAGACACTGACCAAACTGCCACAACTGCTCAAGCGATTGGCGGTGGAAAAGAATCAAGCTATAGTGACCATTCGCTCCGACAAAGGCACAGAGTTCCTGAACTCTACAATTGAAGCGTACTGCACGGAGCATGGCATAGCACATCAAACTTCTTCAGCACGCACTCCTCAGCAGAATGGAGTTGCTGAAAGAAGGAATCGAATCATCAAAGAAGCCGTTCGCACCATGATTGCTGACTCAAAGCTTCCGATGAAGTATTGGGCTGAAGCTGCCAACACGGCATGCTACACACAGAATCGGACGCTTCTCAACAAACGGCACGACAAAACACCATATGAAATATGGACAGGGAGAATTCCTAACATATCTTATTTCCATATTTTTGGTTGTAGGGTCTTCATTCACAACAATGGGAAGTCACAGTTGAAAGCCTTTGAAAGCAAAGCTGATGAAGGAGTATTCTTAGGATACTCTACATCTAGCAAAGCCTACAGAGTATTCAACTGTAAAACCCTAATTGTGGAGGAATCACCCCATGTCGTATTTGATGAATCTTCTTTAAGTCTTCCACAGGAACAGGCCCAAGCGAATGAAAAGGATCAAAGCAAGGAACCCTCAAATCAACTCACTTGGGACGTGCTTGATGAAGATGATGAGATCAAGGACTCAAGCGAGCAGGATCCCAAAGGAGAAGTCGAAGCTGCCCCCAAAATTCCTGAAGCTAGTGCAGGCCAAGCACCCAATCCAGTCGCTTCAGACGGTGAAGCGAGCGACAAGGAAGCGGATGAAGATGAAGCTGGCGGATCAAAGCGAGCGTGGCTCAAGGATCACTCACCTAGCCAAATCATTGGAGATCCATCCAAGGGTGTAGTGACCAGAAGTCAAGTGTTTGGAGAAAGTGCCATGTTCAGTTGCTTTCTCTCAAACATTGAGCCATCAAGCGTGGAGGAAGCCCTAGCCGATTCTAACTGGGTGATCGCCATGCAAGAAGAGCTGAATCAGTTCACCAGGAACGACGTATGGTACCTCGTGGATCGTCCCAAGTTTCAGCATGTTATTGGCACCAAGTGGGTGTTCAAGAACAAGACGGACGAGGACCACAACGTAGTGAGGAACAAGGCGCGACTAGTTGCCAAAGGCTACTGCCAAGAGGAAGGAATCGACTTTGACGAGACCTTCGCTCCAGTGGCACGTCTTGAAGCGATCCGTTTATTTCTAGCCTATGCAGCGGCTAAGAAATTCAAAGTGTACCAAATGGATGTGAAGAGCGCATTCCTCAACGGTGAACTCAAGGAAGAAGTGTATGTGGAGCAGCCACCGGGTTTCGAGCAGGGAGATAAAGTGTATCGCTTGAAGAAAGCCCTGTATGGGTTGAAGCAAGCTCCCAGAGCTTGGTATGATACATTATCTCAATTCCTAGTGGAAAATGGATTCCAAAAGGGAAAGATAGATCGGACTCTCTTCACCATCAACCATGGAGATGATATGCTATGGGTCCAGATCTACGTGGATGACATCATATTTGGGTCACCAAACCAGTCGCTTAGCGAGAAGTTTGGAGAGCTAATGAAGACCAAGTATGAGATGTCAATGATTGGCTTGATGAGCTGCTTTCTAGGTCTTCAAGTGAAGCAGCAGGATAATGGAATTTTCATCAACCAGGCCAAGTACACTCGAGATATGCTTGCCAAGTTTGGTGTTCAACATGCTAAAGCTGTGAAGATTCCTATGAATACCAACTGGAAGATGGAGCCAGACGAAGGAGGAAAATCTGTAGATCCTACAGATTATCGTGCCCTAATCGGGTCACTTCTCTATCTCACTGCAAGCAGGCCAGATATTGCTTTTGCAGTCGGAGTCTGCGCTCGCTTCCAAAGCAATCCCAAACACAGCCATCTTGAAGCTGCCAAAAGGATTCTTCGATATTTGAAGGGCACTGTCAATATGGGGCTGTGGTATCCAGCAGAAGACAATTTGGAGCTAACTGGATATTCCGATGCTGACTATGGAGGTTGCCGAGTTGATAGGAAATCAACGTCGGGCACATGTCAGTTCTTGGGAAGCAAGCTAATCTCGTGGTTCTCAAAGAAGCAAACAAGTGTAGCCACTTCAACAACTGAAGCTGAGTACATGGCCGCAGGAAGCTGCTGTTCTCAAATCCTATGGCTTCGTCAACAATTGAAGGACTTCAAAGTTGAAGCGAATGAAATTCCGATCTTCTGCGACAACAACAGTGCCATATGTATCTCGCAGAATCCAGTGCTTCACACCAGGTGCAAGCATGTGGAAATTCGACATCACTTCATTCGTGATCATGTCGAGAAAAAGGATATCAAGCTCGAGAAAATTCATACCGATCTCCAGCGAGCAGATATCCTCACCAAGCCTCTAGCTGAGTCTCGTTTAAACCAGCTATGCATGGAATTAGGGTTATTAGACCCTGGTGAAGAATGCTAGTTCCAGGATGCACGAAGGAGTGTTCGCTTGTTCTCTTGTGCGTCACTCGCTTCGTATCTTCACCAACTCAAGCGAGCCACTTCAAAACTCACTCGCTTGAAGAAAATGAAGTTAGGTGGAGAAAGGTGGAGTATTGGAAGAATTTCCCTACCAACTTATTGGAATTGTTAAGTATATGGTTAAGGGGGAACTAATGCTTCTCTCGGAGCAAGCTACTTCCAAAGCAAGCAAGAATGCTGCAATCTTGAACTCTGCATTGCTTCAATTTGCCCTAGCTTGGGTCAAAGCGAACCGACTGCAGATTCATTCTTTAGAATGTAGGAAAGCTTGAAGGTTTACCTTTTTATACAAAAGGTTGCAGGGCTGGTGACATGCTTCTGCGTAAAATACGAGATTGTCTTGTCAGAGCATTCTCATTGTCATCCTGTCCATTTCTGCTCTGAGATAAGGACTTGTACACATCCCCCATTCGTCGTGAATAAGTACACTTACGTGATGCTCCCTTCGGGTTGCAGTAAGCTTGTGTACTTTATTCATTTTCTCCCTCATTCACTTCGATGGAGGACTCTCTAATTCGTAGAGGAAGATGAATGCCATGAAGATGAATGCCATGAAGATGAATGCCATGAAGATCTAACTCAACGTGTAGCATTCAACATGTGGTATCTAATTCAAGTGAAGTCTTCAATTTGTGGTATCAATCTCCTACGAAGTGAGATTGACTGGTAAGTGTTTCAATTTTAAGTACACCAAGTGAGCCGAAGCGTGCTAGAAACCTTCACTCACTACGTGGAAAATATGAAATGAATCTGACACAAATACAAAGAGGAAAACACTCTTGTTTATCCTCGAAGTATGTAAGTCAGAAACATTTTAAATTAAGCAAAGAAATTCAATTTCTTATTCCAGTCGCTTCAGATGGCCAAGCGAGTGCTTCGTCACTCAAAGCTAGCCATCGCAAGCGAGTGCAGAACAGTCACTCAAGCGAATGCCTCTCAAGCGAGTCAAGCCATAGCGGCCCAACTCGAAGCGAGCGGGCACGAAGCGAGTATGAGCTGTCTGCACTCGAGTGCAATTTTACTTTCTGCTGTGCATTTAATGCAGGTGCCGGAACGACGGAAATAACGGGCGCGTGTTCACACGCTTGAATTTGAAGCGGGAAAAGACGGAGAAGATCCAGCCGTCGAATCTCAACAGGCCCCAATCTGGAGCCGTTCGATCAAAGCCGTATACGACAAGCCAACCAAAGAAGGCCACGTGTTGACGCCGAGCAAGTGGCGGTTCACTTTTACTGTGATGACGCCGGACACGTCAGATCCATCACCGCACGTCCGCCGCCTACCTACAGGATTTTCGGCGTTACCGTCCTACCCCTGCCACGTCAGCCATAACCTAATTCTATATATATGGGACGAGGCAGAACTGCAAACCTTTCACAGCCTTCTAAATTTGCCATTCTCGTGTTAGATCTGCAATTACTCTGCAACTCACGAGTCTCAACCCTTCCTACTTCATTGTTAAAATTTTCTTCAAGTTCTTTCAAAATCCACCATGGGAAAGAAAAAGAATACTGTGACAATGGAGGAGTTCATGACAAATGTTGGCGAGCACATCAACATCGAGCCCCATCTCGACCCTATTGTCGTCGAAGTAAATGGTTTCTTCCGTAGAGCTGTGACCACGGCCGGTCTATGGAAGTTCATAACGTTAGTGCCGACGAAGATTCTGGCGAAAGCCATTGGAGAGATTCTGCTGAATCTGAGGAAGGATCAAAATACTTCCTCATTCACTAATCCACAAACCAGGAAGCCGGTGGAGGTTGATATGAGTAAACTCATCGAGGTGTTCGATCTGCCAAGAGAAGGAGGAGATTCTCTGCTAGATCTAGGTCTTTCGGCCGGAGTGCAGTATGGCCGATTTGCAGTCGCTGGAGCAGATCCGAACTTCAAGGAGGCCAACATTCGCAAAAGTCTGAAGGAACCGTTCAATCTCATCTGCGAACTCTTTACGAAGAGCATTGCATGCTATGTTGGTTCCCTTGACACGCTATCAGAGACGAAGCTGATCGGCACCACCATGATCATCGACAGCCTCACTGGAATGAAATTCAACTGGCACGGGTGGCTTCTCAAGCAAATCCACGAAGCTGCTGACGATTTTGCATTCGTACCAGGAACTCCAGATAAGATTCTGCGCAAAGGAAAATTGAAATTCTTCTCAAGGCTGTCTGTCGCACTGGAAATGAAGTATCCAGAGATGATATGGCCAGAATCTGACACGATCATGTACAACAAGCACACCATCTTCTACGACAAGTGGAAGAAAACAAAAATCCCAATGGATCAGGGACTTCTAGTTGTAGAAGTGCCCGCAGCAAGGCAAGTTGTGAATGAACAAGCTGAAGCGTCCCAAGCAAAGCAAGCCGCTTCATCCGTGAAGCAAGTGGCTGCAAAGCAAGGGAAGAAGAAAGTGAAGCAAGACACTTCACCTGTCCAAGAAAGCGAGGCTGTAGAGAAGCCGCTTGAGGACACTGAAGTTAACAAATCTCAATCCTTACCTACTGAAACTTCCCATATCCCTGAGCACACCCCAACCATGCATGAAAAGAAGCTAATGAGGGATCACGCAGAGGAGATGGAGGTTAAGAACGCAGAGATCGTAAGTTTACAAGACGAGATCACCAAAAAGAAGATGGAGTTGAAGGAGAAGGAGAAAGTGTTGGAGGCACAAGTGAATCTGGTGAATGATCTCAAGGACTCTCGTGACGCAGAAAGGAGCCGCTTGAGAGTGGTGAATACCAAACTGGTCACAGTTGGTAAAGAGAAGGAGACGCTGGAAAAAGGAGGTGAAGGAGCTGAAAAAGAAACTGGAGAATAAGGAGGGAGAGTTGATGATGAAAGAAAGCGAACTCCTCAGTACCAAGAAGACTCTTGACTTACTTCGATCCCAATTGAAGAAAGTCAAAGAGGAGAGTGCCATTGACAAGAGAGAGCTTGAAAGTCTAAGGAAAAATGTTGGATTGTCGGAAAAGCAAGTCTTCGCGTCTCGGACGGAAGAGATGTTTCATGTTGTACTTGACAAGATTGAGGTACTTCACAAGTCTCTTACTGGAAAGACAAGCGTCCCAACCCCTGGTTTTGATGATGCCAAAAAGGGGGAAGGGATGGTACTGAAAAATGTCAATCTGTTGGAACCACAAGGTGGAGGAATTGGAGCTGTTGAAGTAGAGAGATTGTTGAAGGAGAGTAGTGGTGCTGGAGAAGAGGAGAGAGAGGCGAAGTCTGCAAAGAAAGGCAAAGAAAAGCTCACTAAGCCTGAAGAACCCCGCAAGCCACTTGGAGATAAAGTGCTTGCCTCTTCCATTGCTCGACATCCTCCAGTCACTGTGCTAACAAAGGAGGAAAGGCGGAAGCTAGCGGAGGCAAGCGAGACTATGGCTTGGGAGAGCGAGCGCCAGTTTAACTTGAAAACTCTTGCAGGTACTTCAAGCTCTCAAGCGCCCACTTCAGACGAAGCACCCACTTCATCTCCCCCATCATCAATAGTGAAGCGAACAGATCCAGAAACTGAGAGAGATGATTCAGCGACCAAGCGCCAAAAAGTTGAGAAGACAGTTGTTCCAAGGGCAGAGAAGGAAAAGAGGACAAGGACAAAACGACTGCAAGTCATTGACGAACGAATTGAGAAAAATTTCAATGAAATGAAAGTCATCCAGTCCGTTTTGGTCAGAAGTATCTTTGTTCCAATCACGCCAGAAGAATCCGATGCATGCCTAGATCAGGCTATGATCGACACTTGTCACAAGACTGCGAAAGAAATGATTGACTCTGGCCGCTACCCTCTCAGAGAAGAACGCAATTACATTCGCAAGCAACTCAACAAGAAGCTTCCTTTCTGGAGCGGCGAGTCAGGAAAGAAGTTCAAAACAATCATAGCACAGATGTCCAGCCGGTCGGAGGAGGAGTTGGCTGTACGCAGAAATGAGCACCCTGATGCCCGTGAGATTGAGCAGTTCATTCCTGACGAACTACTCGAGCAATGGCTATACTACAAGGAGAAGTTTATCAAAGCTTACTACTATTGGGAGGTAGTGCCATTGCAGACTGAATGCTCAAGGGTCACTGCGCTCAACAACTTCCTTAGTATCTATGATGAGAAATTTAGGCAAGAAGTCTTCGCTCTTGCACAGCTTGGAGAGCCTACACCATTAATCATCAAGGTACCAGCCAAGAAGGAATTCATCATGCCATTCCTACCTGGCACCAGTATCCTCAATCGCAACATCATCGACGCTGAGGTGGATGAAGCCTTCCATTTGGAAGAGACTTGGAGGAGGCCAAGTATCCACAGTGTTGAGTCGATGGAAGCAAGGGTTTTCAGTGCATACACCATACCCGAAGATATGATTGCAAAGGATTTGGAGGCAGATGTAGAAGAGGAGGAGAAGGAGGAAGAAGGGAAGTGACAAGAGAAGGGAAGGAGGATGAAGCTACAGGAAACCTTCGAGTTTCAAGCATCTGAACATATCTTGTGTGAACTTCTTGTTCATTTATCCCACCTTTATTTCTGTCTCTTCTGTGTCATTTACTCGCTTTGTGAATGACTTTATATTTTCTGCTACAAACTCATTAATTTAACCGAAAAAAAAGGGGGAAGGAACTTAAAAGAAAGTTACAAACGAAACTGCAAAGGAAGCAGTCGCTTGGAGTTCCCTTCACGGTTAGATAGACTAGATTTATTTTTATCTAAGTCGTATGGGTTTTGGCATCATCAAAAAGGGGGAAATTGTTGGGAATTGTTAAGGACTAAATTGTTAAGGGGGAACTACATGGGACATTTGATAAATAAAGTCATTTGTTTTGATTAGATCCCAAAACCCCAAGCGTCCTTTTCCCAAGCGACCCATTTTGATGTAGTTAATAGGTTAGAATTTTTCTAAGCCTACACAGTTAGGATGGCTCTTTTATTTTGCTTAGATTAGGCTTCAAAAGTTCAAGTGAAGGCCACTCGCTTGAGTGTGTTTTCCAAAGCGAAGCAAGTCAAGCAAGCTGAAGTGAAGCGTGCCGAAGAATAGTGAAGCGAAGCGAGCGCTACAGTTCAAAGCAAAGCGAAGCGAAGCGAGCGCTACAGTGGAATCAAGTGAACCCACTAAAGCGAAGCGAAGCGTGCGCTACAAAGAAAAGCCGAAGCGAGTCAACACGAGTCAACACTTAATTTAGTAGTGTCACGGGAAATTTATTCCCAAGTGACTCACTACAAATTTGACTGTGAAGCGACTCACTTCAGAGCGGCCACTACAACTTCAAAGCGAAGCGAGCCACTACCTACCAGAAAGCGACAGCACAAATTCCCGCTCCGAATTTGAATTCCAGTCAACTGGAGATCTCCGCATTAATTACGAGATCTCCACGTGTCGAAAGCGGAGAGGAGCAGAGGAGTTGACTGCCAGGCCGACAAAGACGCCGCAACAGTACTGGCTCGCTCCAGTTACTGTTAAACTTGGAACTTAGCCATTTTCGGCAAAAGTCCAAATCTGTGCGTCTGCAAAAGCTACTGCCTGCGCAAGTACTGTCGAGAGGAGGAGGGACAAGGCCACCAACCAAGCAACGGATCTTAGCCAACCCTCCGCCTATAAATAGTGAAGGATGAAGACGAAGAGAAGCAGAACACTACTTGCGCATACGAGCCTACTGCAAACAAACACTCCCAGCCTTCGAGCAAATCTTCGAGTTTTTGTTTCAAGTGTTCTCCGAGTTTCCAGTCCATCGGAACTCGTCTTCACAGCCTTCACACTTAGATTCTAAGCCCATTCTATATCCAAGCTTAGAAGAAGAACTCTAGCCAATCTTTGCATTCACTGTAAAGAGTTCTTCATAGTGTGTTTCGTCAACCAAAAACCCTAAACTACGTCTGTTAGGTTTTGAGTGTTGTCATTAGGTTGTTCAGATCTAAGGCCCTTCTTTCATCGATTGAAGAAGCCTCGATCGTAGAGTTGAGATCCAAGCTTACACTTACATCGTTTGTGTAAAGCTCGATCGAAGCTAGGCTGTGAGGAGAGCCCGTAATCTCCCTGTCTGTCTGACTGAAGCGAGTGAAGCTTCCAGTCTTTGTTAGGTTTGTGTAGTGAACCCGCAATCACTACGTCTGTCGTTTGATCTAGGCGAGTGAAGCCCGATCCCGACCAGGTTTTTGAAGGACCCGTAACCTTCAAGTTCTTGAGTGAAAAGAACAGTTGCCGTCGTGCAACAAAGTGGACGTAGGAGCGTTATCTCCGAACCACTATAAATCTCTGTGTCATATCTCTCTTACCTTAATCTCTTTACAGTATTCGATTATCCATTGCACGTGCATATAAACAAACTTAACTTGGATTTTCAATTACTTAGGAAAGATTATAGCTCACCAAATTCCGCACAAAGAGTAAAGTCTCACTCTTGATCAAGCTCTAAGCTTAGGTCAAGAGATTCGTGATTGCTTTCGATCTAGCCCACGGCTAGGTCTTAGTATTTTCAAAGAGCACTTTACTTTATACTCTGAGTTAAGGAATTGAAGTTGAAAAACTTCAAAATACGTATTCACCCCCCCCCCCCCCCCCCCTCTACGTATTTTTCCTATAGCAAACCGGGACCAACAGATACACTATCTCAATTCCTAGTGGAGAATGGCTTCCACAAAGGGAAAATAGATCGGACTCTCTTCACCATCAACCATGGAGAAGATATGCTATGGGTCCAGATCTACGTGGACGACATCATATTTGGGTCACCAAACCAGTCGCTCAGCGAGAAGTTTGGAGAGCTAATGAAGACCAAGTATGAGATGTCGATGATTGGCTTGATGAGCTGCTTTCTTGGTCTTCAAGTGAAGCAGCAGGATAATGGAATTTTCATAAACCAAGCCAAGTACACTAGAGATATGCTTGCCAAGTTTGGTGTTCAACATGCTAAAGCTGTGAAGATCCCAATGAATACCAACTGGAAGATGGAGCCAGATGAAGGAGGAAAATCTGTAAATCCTACAGATTATCGTGCCCTAATTGGGTCACTACTCTATCTCACTGCAAGCAGGCCAGATATTGCTTTTGCAGTCGGAGTCTGCGCTCGCTTCCAAAGCAACCCCAAGCACAGCCATCTTGAAGCTGCCAAGAGAATTCTTCGATATTTGAAGGGCACTGTCAATATGGGGCTGTGGTATCCAGCAGAGGACAATTTGGAGCTCACTGGATATTCCGACGCTGACTATGGAGGGTGCAGAGTTGATAGGAAATCAATGTCTGGCACGTGTCAGTTCTTGGGAAGCAAGCTGATCTCGTGGTTCTCAAAGAAGCAAACCAGTGTAGCCACTTCAACAACTGAAGCTGAATATATGGCCGCAGGAAGCTGCTGTTCTCAAATTCTATGGCTTCGTCAACAGTTGAAGGACTACAAAGTTGAAGCGAATGAAATTCCAATCTTCTGCGACAACAACAGTGCCATATGTATTTCGCAGAATCCAGTGCTTCACACCAGGTGCAAGCATGTGGAAATTCGACATCATTTCATTCGAGATCATGTCGAGAAGAAGGATATCAAGCTCGAGAAAATTCATACCGATCTCCAGCGAGCAGATATCCTCACCAAGCCTCTAGCTGAGTCTCGATTCAACCAGCTATGCATGGAATTAGGGTTATTAGACCCTGGTGAAGACTGCTAGTTCCAGGATGCACGAAGGAGTGTTCGCTTGTTCTCTTGTGCGTCACTCGCTTCGGATCTTCACCAACTCAAGCGAGTCACTTCAAATTCCACTCGCTTGAAGAATATGAAGTTAGGTGGAGAAAGGTGGAGTATTGGAAGAAGTTCCCTACCAACTTATTGGAATTGTTAAGTATATGGTTAAGGGGGAACTAATGCTTACTCTCGGAGCAAGCTACTTCCAAAGCGAGCAAAGAATGCTGCTATCTTGAATTCTGCATCACTTCAACTTACCCTAGCTTGGGTCAAAGCGAGCCGATTGCAGATTCATTCTCTAGAATGTAGGAAAGCTTGAAGGTTTACCTTTTTATACAAAAGGTTGCAGGGCTGGTGACATGCTTCTGCGTAAAATACGAGATTGTCTTGTCAGAGCATTCTCATTGTCATCCTGTCCATTTCTGCTCTGAGATAAGGACTTGTACTCATCCCCCATTCGTCGTGAATAAGTACACTTACGTGATGCTCCCTTCGGGTTGAAGTAAGCTTGTGTACTATATTCATTTCCTCCCTCATTCACTTCGATGGAGGACTCTCTAATTCGTAGAGGAAGATGAATGCCATGAAGATGAATGCCATGAAGATCTAACTCAACGTGTAGCATTCAACATGTGGTATCTATTTCAAGTGAAGTCTTCAATTTGTGGTATCAATCTCCTACGAAGTGAGATTGACTGGTAAGTGTTTCAATTTTAAGTACACTAAGTGAGCCGAAGCGTGCTAGAAACCTTCACTCACTACGTGGAAAATATAAAGTGAATCTGACACAAATACAAAGAGGAAAACATTCTTGTTTATCCTCGAAGTATGTAAGTCAGAAACATTTTAAATTAAGCAAAGAAATTCAATTTCTTATTCCAGTCGCTTCAGATGGCCAAGCGAGTGCTTCGTCACTCAAAGCTAGCCATCGCAAGCGAGTGCAGAACAGTCACTCAAGCGAATGCCTCTCAAGCGAGTCAAGCCGTAGCGGCTCAACTCGAAGCGAGCGGGCATGAAGCGAGTATGAGCTGTCTGCACTCGAGTGCAATTTTACTTTCTGCTGTGCATTTAATGCAGGTGCAGGAAAGACGGAAATAACGGGCGCGTGTTCACACGTTTGAATTTGAAGCGGGAAATGGAGGAGAAAATCCAGCCGTCGAATCTTAACAGCCCCCAATCTGGAGCCGTTCGATCAACGCCGTATACGACAAGCCAACCATAGAAGGCCACGTGGCAACACCGAGCAAGTGGCGGTTCACTTTTACTGTGGTGACGCCGGACACGTCAGATCCATCACCGCACGTCCGCCGCCTACCTACAGGATTTTCGGCGTTATTACCGTCCTACCCCTGCCACGACAGCCATAACCTAATTCTATATATATGGGTCGAGGCAGAACTGCAGAAATTTTCACAGCCCTCTAAATTTGCCATTCTCGTGCTAGATCTGCAATTGCTCTGCAACTCACGAGTCTCAACCCTTTCTACTTCATTGTTAAAATTTTCTTCAAGTTCTTTCAAAATCCACCATGGGCAAAAAGAAGAATACAGAGACAATGGAGCAGTTCATGACTAATGTTGGCGAGCACATCAATGTCGAGCCCCATCTCGACCCTATCGTCGTCGAAGTAAATGGTTTCTTCCGTAGAGCCGTGACCACGGCCGGTCTATGGAAGTTCATAACGTTGGTGCCAACGAAGATTCTGGCAACGGCAGTGGGAGAAATCCTACTGAATTTGAGGAAGGATCAAAATACTTCCTCATTCACTGATCCACAAACCAGCAAGCCGGTGGAGGTGGATATGAGTGAACTTATCGGAGTGTTCGATCTGCAGAGAGAAGGAGGAGACTCACTGTTAGATCTGGGTCTTTCGGCCGGGGTGCAGTATATTCCATTTGCAACCGCCAGAGCTGATCCGAACTTCAAGGAAGCCAACATTCGCAAAAGCTTGAAGAACCCGTTCAATCTCATCTGCGAACTCTTTACGAAGAGCATCGCATGCTATGTTGGATCCCTCGATACGCTGTCGGAGACGAAACTGATCGGAACCGCCATGATCGTCGACAGTCTCGCCGGAACGAAGTTTAACTGGCACGGGTGGTTTCTCAAGCAAATTCATGAGGCTGCTGACGACTTCGCGTTCGTTCCAGGAACAACGAATAAGATTCTTCGGAAAGGAAAATTGAAATTCTTTTCAAGACTGTCTGTTGCACTGGAGATGAAGTTTCCAGAGATGATATGGCCGGACTCTGACACGATCATATACAACAAGCAGACCATCTTCTACGATTCGTGGAGAAAAACGAAGATTCTGATGGATCTGGGACTTATCGAGGTGGAAGTGCCCATTGCTAGACCAGTTGCCGAAAGGCAAGCTGAAGAAGGCCAAGCGAGGCAGGTCGCTTCACTTCACCCGTGAAGCGAGCCAGGTCCAAGCGAGGCAAAAAGATGAAGCGAGTCGCTTCAATCGTTCAAGAAAGCGAGGCGGTGGAGGAGCCGCTTGAGAACGTCGAAGTAACTCAAACCCAGCCTTCACCAACCAAAGCCCAATCCCCACAACTCCAAATCACCCAAATACCTGAACCCCAATCTTCATCAACCCAACAACCACCAAAACAGATAACCCCCCTCTCTCCCCGTGAAGAAGAATCAGCATCTTCTTTCCACATTCCCACTGTTCCATTCCTCAGCACAGATGAAGCTGCTGCCTACACTATATTTACCCCACTTCAATCCCAGCCGATACAACCACCACCCACCGAAACCATTCAACCACCACCCACTGAAGCCATCCAAATTTCCGAAACCCAAGAAACCTCATCACCTACCCAATCCCTCTCGACATCGGCAGCTACAGCCGATACCGCCCAAACCGTAGGAGAACTTCCCATCATCCCTCAATTCAAAACCCCCGCTCTCACCGAACACAAGCGGGCTCTCGAACGCTATGTTCGAGACAGAGAGCAAGCCGCGGAGACAATCAACCTTCGCTACAATCTTCGCTCCGCAAGTGTTGAATGGAGTGACACATTTTACACCAACGTAGTAGACTTTCTAACGTACATTACGTACCGAGGAACGGAATACTACAAGATCTTCAAGCTCCTCAAAGCTTTCACAGAGGAGGAGTTGATCCAGATGGAAGCCAAACTGCTCAATTTTATCGGCGAAAATGGCTTCCATGCCTTCCTTGAAGGGACCAGCTTCTGGGAGAAGCTGGATGCCAAGGTGAAGGAATCATATCCACTCGCCACAGTTCCGAAGCGAGTGCCCTCATCCTATGAGAGGAAGCTTATCCGGGAGTATAAGGAGGAGATGGAGATGAAGGATGCTGAGATTGCTAGTCTCCAAAGCGAGATTACAAAGAAGAGCGATGAATTGGAGAGGAAGGCATGGGAGGTCATTAGTCTTAGAGAAGACTTTGACAAGAAAAAGAAGGAATTGGAGGGAAAGGTGGAGGAGAAGGAGAGGCTTCTGGAAGAGAAAGAGAAGGCGCTGGAGGCGCAGGTGAAGCTTGTGGAAGATAACACCAAAACAATCACCGAACTCAAGGGCTTGCTTGAGGCAGAAAGAAGCCGCTTGAGGGAGGTTAATGCCAGATTAATCGCCCTGGTCAAAGAGAAGAAGGTGTTGGAGAAGGAGGTGAAGGAGCTGAAGGAAAAGGTGGAGAATAGGGAAGGAGAGTTAGTGATGAAGGGAAGCGAGCTTCTCAATACCAAAAAGGCTCTTGACTCACTTCGAACTGAGTTGAAGGGAGTCAAGGATGAGAGTGCAATTGACAAGAGAGAACTGGAGAGTCTGAGGAGCAGTGCACAGGCTCTTGACTTGAAGAATGCTGAACTGTCAATCCTACTGCAGAAAGTCAAGAGACTGAAAGAAACTCTCACTGTTAGGATCACTGCAGATGCCGAATTTCACAACTCTCTCAATCGGAGGGAAAGGAGGCTTGCAGTGATGAAGGCAGAACTTGAAGCTTCCAAGGAACACTTGGAACTCACACTTCAAGAAGAAACCAAGAAGATCACCAAAGCTGTAGAAGCGGAGCTGGAGGCTCGCTTCAGAGAGGTGGAGCCATTAGGGAATATGATGGCGTCTGTTGTTGAGAGAGAGAGGCAGTGCGAATATCTGCTCGAAGAGATATCTATCAAGACTGCTGAATTAGTGGCGCCATCCATGGATAAAACCCAGCAGATGCTTCAGACTGTCCTCAACACAGTCAATTCACTACATCAATCCCTCTCCGGAAAATCTATCATCCTAACCCCTGGCAGTGATGATGCCAAAAAGGGGGAAGGGCAAGTAGAGCAAGGTGAAGCTGGAGGTTCAGGAGGAAGGAGAGTTGGTGTGGAGTTGATACTGGAGGGAGGAAGTGGTGCCGGTGAAAAGGAGGGTGTGGATGAAGCGAGGTCTCTGGGCAAGACAAAACTCACGGAGGAGGAGTTATTGAAACAACTTGAAAAGCCCAGTAGGCCGCTTCAAGAAAAAGTGCTGAGTGCTTCTATTGCACGACATCCTCCAGTGACTGTAATAACGAAGGAGGAAAAGAGGGTGCAGGTGGAGAAGGATGCTGCCTTGGCGTGGGAGATGGAGCAGGTGTTTAAACTAACCAAAAATTCTATTGGTGCAGGTGCTTCATCTAGTTCCCAAGTGGCCGCTACTCCCAAAGCGCCCACTTCAGACGCCGCGCCAACTTCGACAGCCGCACTCACTACGACCACTGCTGCACTCACTTCGTCAGCAGTCGTCCCTCCAAGTGCTGCCAAGAAGGACATGCCACCTCCCCCACCACCGAAGCAGTCATTGAAGCGAGCTGCTCCAGATTCCAAGCAAGATGACCCCGAGGCCAAGCGCCAAAAGGCCATGCAAGCAGCTGCTTCAAAAACTGGAAGGGAGGAGAGAACAAGGAAAGAAAGAGAAGAGGGAAGGAGCGAAGACGAGAGGAAGAAGAGTCATGCCAGGCGACTCCAAGTGATTGACGCACGGATCGAGGAGCATTTCAGTGAAGTATTGCTTATTCAATCCTCGTTGGTCCGAAGCGCGTTCATTCCCTTCATGCCAGATGAGTCCGAAGCATGTGAAGCTCAAGCCATATTTGATGCATGCGACGTGACTACAAAGGAGATGGTTGAGTCTGGTCGATATCCTCGCAAGGATGAACAAGATTACATTCGCAAACGACTCAATGCGAAGCGTCCGTCGTGGAACAGCGAGTCGGGAGCAAAATTCAAGAAGGTCATGGCTCAACTATCAAGCAGGACAGAAGAGGAGTTGGCCAAGCGAAGGATTGATCACCCAGATGCTAGGGAAATTGAAGAATTCATTCCGAGGGATCTGCGCGATCTGTGGCTTGACTACAAGAACCTGTTTATCAAAGCTTACTACTTTTGGGAGGTAGTGCCACTTCAGGATCGTTGCTCTCGAATGAGTGCTCTCAGCAACTTCCTTTGCACATATGACGAGAAGATGCGGAGGAAGATCTTCACCACAGCTGAACTGGCTCAGCCCAAGCCCTTGGTTGTCAAGATTCCTGCTATAAAAGAATTCCCCATGCCTTATCATCCAGGAACTGATATTCCAGACAGAGGAATAATTGATGAGGAAGTGACTGAAGCCTTCAGGCTGGAGAGTGCTTGGAGAAATCCTAGTGTCCACACAGTAGACTCTATGGAATCAAGAGTTCTATCAGCTTACGTGGATACTGCTGCTGAAGAAGAAAAGAAGAAGGAGGAAGAAGAAAAGGAGAAGGAGAAGGAGGATGAAGCTGCAGGAAACCTTTGAGTTTCAAGCTTCTGAACATATTTTTTTTTGTGAACTGCCTTGTTCATCTATCTCACTTTTATTTCTGTCTCTTCTGTGTCATTTACTCGCTTTGTGAATGACTTTACATTTTTGCTACAAACTCATTAATTTAACCGAAAAAAAAGGAAAGGAACTTAAAAGAAAATTACAAACGAAACTGCAAAGGAAGCAGTCGCTTGGAGTTCCCTTCACGGTTAGATAGACTAGGTTTAATTTTATCCAAGTCGTATGGGTTTTGGCATCATCAAAAAGGGGGAAATTGTTGGGAATTGTTAAGAACGAATATGTTAAGGGGGAACTTATAAGGGATATCTTAGTGTTTTGATTTGATCCCAAAACCCCAAAGCGTTCTGTTCCCAAGCGACCCATTTTGATATAGTTGATAAGTTAGAATTTTTCTAAAAAGCCTACTCTGTTAGGATGGCTCTTTTATTTTGCTTAGATTAGGCTTCAAAATTTCAAGTGAAGGCCACTCACTTGAGTGTGTTTTTCAAAGCGAAGCGGGTCAAGCAAACTGAAGTGAAGCGTGTCGAAGAATTGTGAAGCGAAGCGATCGCTACAGTAGATTCGAAGTGAGTCTGCCAAAGCGAAGCGAAGCGAGCGCTACAGTTCAAAGCCAAAGCGAAGCGAAGCAAGCGCTACAGTGAAAAGTCAAAGCTAGTCAACTCTAGTCAACTATTTCCAAAGCAGTCACTAGGGAAAGTTAATTCCCGAAGCGGCTCACTACAGAATGACTGCGAAGTGACTCAACTAAAGCGGACGCTACAACTTCAAAGCGAAGCGAGCCACTACCTACCAGAAAGCGACAGCACAAATTCCTGCTCCGAATTTGAACTCCAGTCAACTGGAGATCTTCGCATTTATTACGAGATCTCCACGTGTCGACTCAAGAGAGGAGCAGAGGAGTTGACTGCCAGGCCGACAAGGCGCCGCTACAGTACTGGCTCGCTCCAGTTACTGTTGAAATTGGAATTTAGCCATTTCCGGCAAAAGTCCAAATCTGCGCGTCTGAAAAGCATCCAGCCTGTGCAAGTACTGTCGAGAGGAGGAGGGACAAGGCCACCAACCAAGCAACGGATCTCAGCCAACCCTCCGCCTATAAATAGTGAAGGATGAAGACGTGAAGAAGAAGAACACTACCTGCGCATACGAGCCTACTGCAAACAAACACTCCCAAGCCTTAGAGCAATCTTCGAGTTTTTGTTTCAAGTGTTCTCCGAGTTTCCAGTTCATCGAAACTCGTCTTCACAACCTTCACACTTAGATTCTAAGCCCACTTCATATATCCGAAGCTTAGAAGAAGAACTGTAGCCAATCTTTGCATCTACTGTAAAGAGTTCTTCATAGTGTGTCGTCAACCAAAAACCCTATACTTGTCTGTTAGGTTTTTGAGTGTTGTCTTAGGTTGTTTCGATCCAAGGCTCTTCTTTCATCGATTGAAGAAGCCTCGATCATAGAGTTGAGATCCAAGCTTACACTTACACCGTTTGTGTAAAGCTCGATCGAAGCTAGGCTGTAAGGAGAGCCCGGAATTTCCCTGTTGTTCGGACAGAAGCGAGTGAAGCTTCGTGTCCAGTTTAGGTCTTAGTAGTGAACCCGTAATCACTGCACTATTTCTCAGATCCAGGCAAGTGAAGCCCGATCTTGATCAGGTTTTTGAAGGACCCGTAACCTTCAAGTTCTTGAGTGAAGAGAACAGTTGCCGTCGTGCAACAAAGTGGACGTAGGAGCGTTATCTCCGAACCACTATAAATCTTCGTGTCGTATCTCTCTAACCCTAAACTCTTTACTTTGTTTATCCATTGCACGTGCACTGTAATGCACGGATTCTCTAAAAAACTCCCTATTGCAGTATCGGATACGCCTGGGGTGCGGGTGCGCGTCGGATTCGCATGGGATACGTATCCGATACGCCACTTGGCGTATCCTGAAAAAAAAAAAAAAAAAAAAAAGGGGGATACGCGAATCGGGTGCGTCGGATACGCGAATCGGGTGCGTCGGATACGCGAATCGGGTGCTTTTAGGGTTATTTTTGTAATAATTTTATTTTTTTGGGGTTTTTTGTAATTATTTTTATATACAATGCCTAAAATTTAAACAATTAATAGAATTATTGTAATATTTAAATTATGGGGTTTAATCGAAGATTTCATTTTAAGGGATATTTACAATATACTTTTCTATTTATACTTTTTATTTTTATAAATAAGTGTCATATATATTATAAAATATAAATATATACACGTATCCTTCACGAATCGTATCCTAACTTTTTTAAAAATCCGTATCCCCGTATCCGAATCGTATCGCCCCCGCACCCGTATCCCCGCACCCATGCAACATAGCACGTGCATCTAAACAAACTTAATCTGGAAATTTCAAATACTTAGGAAAGATTTTAGCTCACCAAATTCCGCATACACGAGTAAAGACTCCCTCTTGATCAAGTGTTCACTTCGGTCAAGCAGGCTAGCTACGTACTGGAGATCTAGCTTCAGCTAGGTCTTAAGTTTCAAGTGAGCTCTTTACTTGTCACTCTGAGTTAAGGGATTTGAAGTTGAAAAACTTCAAAATACGTATTCACCCCCCCCCCCCCACTACGTATTTTCCCATTAACAAATCGGGACCAACAGAGCCATCCTAACAGAGTAGGCTTTTTAGAAAAATTCTAACTTATCAACTACATCAAAATGGGTCACTTGAGAACAGAACGCTTTGGGGTTTTGGGATCAGATCAAAACACTAAAATATCCCTTATAGGTTCCCCCTTAACATATTCGTTCTTAACAATTCCCAACAATTTCCCCCTTTTTGATGATGCCAAAACCCATACGACTTAGATAAAAATAAAACTAGTCTATCTAACCGTGAAGGGAACTCCAAGCGACTGCTTCCTTTGCAGTTTCGTTTGTAATTTTCTTTTAAGTTCCTTCCCTTTTTTTTTCGGTTAAATTAATGAGTTTGTAGCAAAAATGTAAAGTCATTCACAAAGCGAGTAAATTACACAGAGGAGACAGGAATTGAAATTAGATAGATGAACAAGGCAGTTCACAAAAAGATATGTTCAGAAGCTTGAAACTCAAAGGTTTCCTGCAGCTTCATCCTCCTTCTCCTTCTCCTTCCCTTCTTCCTCCTTCTTCTCTTCTTCAATAGCAGCAGTATCCACGTAAGCTGATAGAACTCTTGATTCCATAGAGTCTACTGTGTGGATACTAGGTCTTCTCCATGCACTTTCCAGCCTGAAGGCTTCAGTTACTTCCTCATCAATTATTCCTCTGTTAGGAACGTCCGTGCCTGGATGATAAGGCATGGGGAATTCCTTTAAAGCTGGTACCTTGACAACAATTGGCTTGGGCTCTGCTTGTTCAGCCATTGTAAAGATTTTGCGGCGCAATCTGTCGTCATAGGTGGCAAGGAAGTTGTTGAGAGCACTTATTCGAGAACACTCATTTTGCAGCGGCACTACCTCCCAGAAATAATAGGCTTTGATGAATAGGTCTTTGTAGTACAACCACAACTCGAGCAGATCTTTCGGAATGAAATCCTCGATTTCCCTTCCGTCCAGGTGCTCATCCCTCCGTTTGGCCAACTCCTCCTCTGACCTGCTTGACAGTTGAGCCATAGTCTTTTTGAATTTTGCTCCCGACTCGCTGTTCCACGATGGACGCTTCGCATTGAGTCGTTTGCGAATGTAATCTTGCTCCTCCTTGAGAGAATATCGACCAGACTCAACCATCTCCTTTGTAGTCACGTCGCATGCATCAATTATGGCTTGAGCTTCACATGCTTCGGACTCTTCTGGCATAAGAGGGATGAAGGCGCTGCGCACTAATGAAGACTGGATGAGTAACACTTCACTGAAGTGTTCCTCGATCCGTGCGTCGATCACTTGGAGTCGCCTTTCATTACTCCTCTTCTTCCTCTCGCCTTTGCTCCTTCCCTCTTCTCTTTCCTTCCTCTTTCTCTCTTCTCTTCCAGCTTTTGAAGCGACTGCTTGCTTGACCTTTTGGCGCTTGGCCTCGGGGTCATCTTGCTTAGAATCTGGAGCAGCTCGCTTCAATGACTGCTTCGGTGGTGGGGGAGGTGGCATGTCCTTCTTCGTAGCGGCACTAGAGGGGACGACTGCGGATGAAGCGAGTGCGGCAGTTGGAGCTAGTGCGGCTGTTGAAGCTGGCGCGGCGGCTGATGCGGGTGCTTTGGGTAAAGCAGCCGCTTTGGAACTAGACGAAGCACCTGCACCAACAGAAAGTTTTGTTAGTTGCTCCATCTCCCACGCCATGGCAGCATCCTTCTCCACCTGCCTCCGCTTTTCCTCCTTTGTCAACACGGTCACTGGAGGGTGTTTTGCAATTGAAGCGGCAAGCACCTTCTCCTGAAGCGGCCTGCTGGGCTCTTCAAGATTTTTTAATAACTCCTCCTCCGTGAGCTTCGTCTTGCCAAGAGCCCTCGCCTCATCTACTACCTCCTTCACACCTCCATCACTACTGCCTCCCTCCAACATTCTTTCAATTCCAATTCTACTTCCCCCTAAACCTCCAACTCCTCTGCCGTGAAGCTGTCCTTCCCTTCCTAGCTTCACTTGACCTTCCCTCATTTGTCCTTCCCCCTTTTTGGCATCATCACTGCCAGGGGTTAGGATGATAGACTTTCCAGAAAAGGATTGTTGAAGAGAGTTGACTGTATTGAAGATAGCTTGAAGCATCTGCTGGGTTTTATCCATGGAGGGCGCCACTAGTTCAACAGTCTTGATGCTTATCTCTTCAAGCAGATATTTGCACTGCCTTTCTCTCTCAACAACCGACGCCATCATACTCTCTAATGGCTCTACCTCTCTGAAGCGAGCCTCCAGCTCCGCTTCGACGGCTTTGGTGATTTTCTTTGTTTCTTCTTGAAGAGTGAGTTCCAAGTGATCCTTGGAAGCTTCAAGTTCTGCCTTCATCACGGCAAGTCTCCTCTCCCTCCGATTGACAGAGTTGTGAAATTCGGCATCTGCGGTGATCCTTACAGTGAGAGTCTCTTTCAGTCTTTTGACTTTCTCCAGTAGAGTGGATAATTCAGCATTTTTCAAGTCAAGTGCTTGCGCACCTCTTCTTAGACTCTCAAGTTCTCTCTTGTCAACAGCACTGTCTTCTTTGACTTCCCTCAACTCAGTTCGAAGTGAGTCAAGAGCCTTTTTGGTGTTGAGGAGCTCGCTTCCCTTCATCACTAACTCTCCTTCCCTATTCTCCACCTTCTCCTTCAGCTCCTTCACTTCCTTCTCTAACACCTTCTTCTCTTTGACTAGAGAGATTAATTTGGCATTAACCTCCCTCAAGCGGCTTCTTTCTGCCTCAAGCAAGCCCTTGAGTTCGGTGATGGTTTTGGAGTTGTCATCCACTAGCTTCACCTGCGCCTCCAGCGCCTTCTCTTTCTCCTCTAGAAGCCTCTCCTTCTCCTCCACCTTTCCCTCCAATTCCCTTTTCTTCCTGTCAAAGTCTTCTCTAAGACTGATGACCTCCCCCGCCTTTCTCTCCATCTCTTCACTCTTCTTCGTAATCTTGCTTTGGAGACTAGCAATCTCAGCATCTTTCAACTCCACCTCCTCCCTATGCTCTCTGATCAGCTTCCTTTCATGAGAGGAGGGCACTCGCTTCGGAACTGTAGCGAGTGGATATGATTCCTTCACCTTTGCATCCAGCTTCTCCCAGAAGCTGGTCCCTTCAAGGAAGGCATGGAAGCCATTTTCGCCTATGAAGTTGAGTGTTTTGGCCTCCATTTGAATCAGTTCCTCTTCAGGGAAGGCTTTGAGGAGTCTGAAAATCTTGTAGTACTCCGTTCCTCGGTACGTGATGTACGTCAGAAAGTCGACTACTTTAGTGTAGAACACGTCGCTCCATGCAACGCTCGCGGAGCTAAGATTGTAGCGAAGATTGATAGTTTCAGCGGCTTGCTCTCTGTCTAGAACATAGCGTTCGAGAGCCCGCTTGTGTACGGTGAGGGCAGGGGTTATGAATTGAGGAATGATGGGTTGTTCTCCTACAGTTTGGGCGGTATCAGCTGTAGCTGCCGATGTCGAGAGGGATTGGGTAGGTGATGAGGTTTCTTGGGTTTCGGAAATCTGGATGGCTTCAGTGGGTGGTGGTTGGATAGTTTTGGTGGGTGGTGGTTGTATCGGCTGGGATTGAAGTGGGGTGAATGAAGTGTAGGCAGCGGCTTCATCTGTGCTGAGGAATGGAACAGTGGGAATGTGAAAAGAAGATGCTGACTCTTCTTCATGGGGAGAGAGGGGGGTTATTTGTTTTAGTGGTTGTTGGGTTGAAGAAGATTGAGGTTCTGGTATTTGGGTGATGTGGGTTTGGATTTGGAGTGGGGGTGATTTGGCTTTGATAGGTAAAGGCTGGGGTTGAGTCGCTTCAATGTCCTCAAGCGGCTTCTCCACTGCCTCGCTTTCTTGGACAAGTAAATCGACTCGCTTTGTCTTCTTGCCTCGCTTCGGCACGGCTCGCTTCCCGGGTGAAGCGACCGGCCTCACTTGGCTCACTTCGGCTTGCCTTTCGGCAACCGGTCTTGCTACGGGCACTTCAATTTCCAGAAGTCCTAGATCCATTAAAATCTTGGTTTTCCTCCACGAATCGTAGAAGATTGTCTGCTTGTTGTATATGGTCGTGTCGGAATCCGGCCATATTTTCTCTGGAAACTTCATCTCCAGTGCGACAGACAGTCTTGAAAAGAATTTCAATTTTCCCTTGTGAAGAATCTTATTCGCAGTTCCTGGAACGAACGCGAAATCTTCAGCAGCCTCGTAGATTTGCTTGAGGAAACACCCGTGCCAGTTAAACTTCGTTCCGGCGAGACTGTCGACGATCATGGCGGTCCCGATCAGTTTCGTCTCCGACAGCGTATCGAGGGATCCAACATAGCATGCGATGCTCTTCGTAAAGAGTTCGCAGATGAGATTAAAAGGGTTCTTCAAACTTTTGCGAATGTTAGCTTCCTTGAAATTCGGATCTACTCCGGCGGCTGCAAATCGACCATACTGCACCCCGGCTGAAAGACCTAAATCTAACAGTGAGTCTCCTCCTTCTCTCGGCAGATCGAACACACTGATCAAATCGTTCAAGTCTACCTCCACTGGCTTCTTGGACTTAGGATCTGTAAATGATGAAGTATTTTGATCCTTCTTCAAGTTTAGTAAGATTTCTGCCACTGCTTTCGCCAGAATCTTCGTCGGCATCAACGTTATAAACTTCCATAGACCGGCCGTGGTCACGGCTCTACGGAAGAAACCATTTCTTTCGATGACGATAGGGTCGAGATGGGGCTCGACGTTGATGTGCTCGCCAACATTTGTCATGAACTGCTCCATTGTCTCTATATTCTTCTTCTTTCCCATGGTGATTTTAGAGAGATTTGAGCAGAATTTAGAAAAGAAAGGGTTGAGACTCGTGAGTTGCAGAAAAATTGCAGATCTAGCACGAGAATGGCAATTTTAGAAGGCTGTGAAAGTTTCTGCAGTTCTGCCTCGTCCATATATATAGAGTTAGGTTTTGGCTGACGTGGCAGGGGTAGGACGGTAATAACGCCGAAAATCCTGTAGGTAGGCGGCGGACGTGCGGTGATGGATCTGACGTGTCCGGCGTCACCACAGTAAAAGTGAACCGCCACTTGCTCGGCGTCGCCACGTGGCCTTCTATGGTTGGCTTGTCGTATACGGCGTTAATCGAACGGCTCCAGATTGGGGGCTGTTGAGATTCGACGGCTGTATTTTCTCCGCCGTTTCCCGCTTCAAATTTGAAGTGAGAACCACGCGCCCGTTATTTTCGCCGTTCCTGTACCTGCATTAAATGCACAGCAGAAAGTAAAATTGCACTCGAGTGCAGACAGCTCATACTCGCTTCATGCCCGCTCGCTTCGAGTTGGGCCGCTACGCCTTGACTCGCTTGAGAGGCATTCGCTTGAGTGACTGTTCCGCACTCGCTTGCGATGGCTAGCTTTGAGTGACGAAGCACTCGCTTGGCCATCTGAAGCGACTGGAATAAGAAATTGAATTTCTTTGCTTAATTTTAAAATGTTTCTGACTTACATACTTCGAGGATAAACAAAAATGTTTTCCTCTTTGTATTTGTGTAAGATTCACTTTATATTTTCCACGTAGTGAGTGAAGGTTTCTAGCACGCTTCGGCTCACTTAGTGTACTTAAAATTGAAACGCTTACCAGTCAATCTCACTTCGTAGGAGATTGATACCACAAATTGAAGACTTCATGTTGAGTTAGATCTTCACTTAGCTTGTTGAATGCTACACGTTGAATTAGATCTTCATGGCATTCATCTTCATGGCATTCATCTTCCTCTACGAATTAGAGAATCCTCCATCGAAGTGAATGAGGGAGAAAATGAATAAAGTACACAAGCTACTACAACCCGAAGGGAGCATCACGTAAGTGTACTTATTCACGACGAATGGGGGATGAGTACAAGTCCTTATCTCAGAGCAGAAATGGACAGGATGACAATGAGAATGCTCTGACAAGACAATCTCGTATTTTATGCAGAAGCATGTCACCAGCCCTGCAACCTTTTGTATAAAAAGGTAAACCTTCAAGCTTTCCTACATTCTAGAGAATGAATCTGCAGACGGCTCGCTTTGACCCAAGCTAGGGCAAATTGAAGCGAAGCAGGATTCAAGATAGCAGCATTCTTAGCTCGCTTTGGAAGTAGCTTGCTCCGAGAGTAAGCATTAGTTCCCCCTTAACCATGTACTTAACAATTCCAATAAGTTGGTAGGGAACTTCTTCCAATACTCCACCTATCTCCACCTAACTTCATTTTCTTCAAGCGAGTGAGATTTGAAGTGGCTCGCTTGCGTTGGTGAAGATACGAAGCGAGTGACGCACAAGAGAACAAGCGAACACTCCTTCGTGCATCCTGGAACTAGCATTCTTCACCAGGGTCTAATAACCCTAATTCCATGCATAGCTGATTGAATCGAGACTCAGCTAGAGGCTTCGTGAGGATATCTGCTCGCTGGAGATCGGTATGGATTTTCTCAAGCTTGATATCCTTCTTCTCGACATGATCACGAATGAAATGATGTCAAATTTCCACATGCTTGCACCTGGTGTGAAGCACTAGATTCTGCGAGATACATATGGCACTGTTGTTGTCACAGAAGATCGGAATTTCATTCGCTTCAACTTTGTAGTCCTTCAACTGCTGACGAAGCCATAGGATTTGAGAACAGCAGCTTCCAGCGGCCATGTACTCAGCTTCAGTTGTTGAAGTGGCTACGCTTGTTTGCTTCTTTGAGAACCACGAGATTAGCTTGCTTCCCAAGAACTGACATGTGCCCGAAGTTGACTTCCTATCGACTCGGCAACCTCCATAGTCAGCATCGGAATATCCAGTGAGCTCCAAATTGTCCTCCGCTGGATACCACAGACCCATGTTGATAGTGCCCTTCAAATATCGAAGAATCCTTTTGGCAGCTTCAAGATGGTTGTGTTTGGGATTGCTTTGGAAGCGAGCGCACACTCCGACTGCAAAGGCGATATCTGGCCGGCTTGCAGTGAGATAGAGTAGTGACCCAATTAGGGCACGATAATCTGTAGGATCTACAGATTTTCCTCCTTCATCTGGCTCCATCTTCCAGTTGGTATTCATAGGAATCTTCACAGGTTTAGCATGTTGAACACCAAACTTGGCAAGCATATCTCTAGTGTACTTCGCTTGGTTGATGAAAATTCCATTATCCTACTGCTTCACTTGAAGACCTAGAAAGCAGCTCATCAAGCCAATCATCGACATCTCATACTTGGTCTTCATCAACTCTCCAAACTTCTCGCTAAGCGACTGGTTTGGCGATCCAAATATGATGTCATCCACATAGATCTGAACCCATAGCATCTCATTTCCATGATTGATGGTGAAGAGGGTTCGATCTATCTTTCCTTTTTGAAATCCATTATCCACTAGGAATTGAGATAGTGTATCGTACCAAGCTCTGGGAGCTTGCTTCAACCCATACAGGGCTTTCTTCAAGCGATACACTTTATCTCCCTGCTCAAAACCCGGTGGCTACTCCACATACACTTCTTCATTGAGTTCACCATTGAGGAATGCGCTCTTCACATCCATTTGATAGACCTTGAACTTCTTGGCTGCTGCATAGGCTAGAAACAATCTGATAGCTTCAAGCCGTGCCACTGGAGCGAAGGTCTCGTCAAAGTCGATTCCTTCCTCTTGGCAGTAGCCTTTGGCAACGAGTCGCGCCTTGTTCCTCACTACGTTGTGGTCCTCGTCCGTCTTGTTCTTGAACACCCACTTGGTGCCAATAACATGCTGGAACTTGGGACGATCCACGAGGTACCATACGTCATTTCTAGTGAACTGGTTCAGCTCTTCTTGCATGGCTATCACCCAGTTGGAGTTGGCTAGGGCTTCCTCCACGCTTGATGGCTCAATGTTTGAGAGAAAGCAACTGAACATGGCACTTTCTCCAAACACTTGACTTCTGGTCACTACACCCTTGGATGGATCTCCAATGATTTGGCTAGGTGAGTGATCTTTGAGCCATGCACGCTTGGATCCGCCAGCTTCATCTTCATCTGCTTCCTTGTCGCTCGCTTCACCATCTGAAGCGACTGGATTGGGTGCTTTGCCAGCACTAGCTTCAGGAATCTTGGGGGCAGCTTCGACTTCTCCTTTGGGATCCTGCTCGCTTGAGTCCTTGATCTCATCATCTTCATCAAGCATGTCCCAAGTGAGTTGATTTGAGGGTTCCTTGCTTTGATCTTTTTCATTCGCTTGAGCCTGTTCCTGTGGAAGACTTAAAGAAGATTCATCAAATACGACATGGGGTGATTCCTCCACAATTAGGGTTTTACAGTTGAATACTCTGTAGGCTTTGCTAGATGTAGAGTATCCTAAGAATACTCCTTCATCAGCTTTGCTTTCAAAGGCTTTCAACTGCGACTTCCCATTGTTGTGAATGAAGACCATACAACCAAAAATATGGAAATAAGATATGTTAGGAATTCTCCCTGTCCATATTTCATATGGAGTTTTGTCGTGCCGTTTGTTGAGAAGCGTCCGATTCTGTGTGTAGCACGCCGTGTTGGCAGCTTCAGCCCAATACTTCATCGGAAGCTTCGAGTCAGCAATCATGGTGCGAACGGCTTCTTTGATGATTCGATTTCTTCTTTCAGCAACTCCATTCTGCTGAGGAGTGCGTGCTGAAGAAGTTTGATGTGCTATGCCATGCTCCGTGCAGTACGCTTCAATTGTAGAGTTCAAGAACTCTGTGCCTTTGTCGGAGCGAATGGTCACGATAGCTTGATTCTTTTCCACCGCCAATCGCTTGAGTAGTTGTGGCAGTTTGGTCAGTGTCTCCTTCTTGCTGAACAGGAATACAACCCAAGTGTAGCGAGAGAAGTCGTCAACTACAACTAGAGTGTACTTCCTTCCATTTACGCTAACTGGAGTAACTGGACCAAACAGATCCATGTGAAGCAGCTCGAGCACTCGCTTTGATGATGCTTCTTCGAGACTGGCGAAGTGCTTCTTCGTCTGCTTCCCTCGTTGGCATGGTGAGCATGGATTGTCTTTGATGAAGACTTCATTCGGTATGCCTTGCACCAAACCTTTCCGAGCTAAGCGATTGATAGCTTTGAAATTGAGGTGGTTCAAGCGTCTGTGCCATAGCCATCCAATTTCTGTAGCACTTCTTGCAACTAGACAAGTTTCCTCTTTGCAGCTGTCCCATTGTGCTATGTAGACGTTCCTTTGCCTAATTCCAGTGAGCACAATCTGAGACGTGAGTTTGCTCATCACAATGCACTTGTTGGAGATGAACTCCACCCTGTACCCTTTATCACAAAATTGTGAAATGGACAACAGGTTGTGCTTGAGTCCTTCCACATAGGAGACTTCTTCAATTGTGAGCTTTCCAATTTTCAATGCGCCGTATCCCCTGGTGCTTCCTCGAGAGTTGTCACCAAAGGTTACGTGTGGACCCTTCTTCTCTATGTAGTTGTGAAGTAGAGCTTTCATGCCGGTCATATGTCTTGAACATCCACTGTCCAAGTACCATACTTGTTGACCCTCACTTGGCATAGGATCCACGGTGCTCACCTGCAATTAGACAGATTTTGGTACCCAAATCAGTTTGGGTCCTTGCAGGTTAGTTCCCTTAGGTACCCACACTTGCTTCATTCTCTTTTGAGATGAAGCTTGTGTCTTGGGCTTCTCGACCTTCGAAAACTTGGTGTACTGCCTAGAAGCAGCTTCACACGTGCAACAGTGTGTGCAAGAGGGGTAGCGGCTCGCTTCAGTCCTACCTATGCTCTTCCCACTTTGCTTATATCCTGAAGCGACTCGCTTAGGATTAGCTTTGGGTTTAGAGACTAACTTAGGATTTCTAGTCTGTTGAAGCGGCTCGCTTGGTTTCCTCGAAGCGGTCCAACTAGGGTTTTGACCCTGACTCGCTTTTGTAACCTTGGGAGTTCGAAGCGGCCTCTTTGGTGCATCGAATTCTTCCCCCTCAACGTTAGTCCGGTTGGACCATCTCCAGTCCGGATAACGTGACACATAGACATTACTCCTCTTTTTAGGAGGTAGATCCTTTGTCTCTCGTGTCTTGGCTTGAGACTTAGAAGCTTCAACAGTTCTCCCTTTACCCTTGGATTGGTAAGACTTAGCATGTTGAGTGCTAGGGATTGTTGAACTTTGCTTGCCCTTAGGATCTGCCCTTAAAGATATAGACATCTTCATTGGCTTCCTTTTAGGGTTCTCAACCACTTTGCCTTTATCCTTGTTGGTGGTCGCTTTGGATGCAGTGGGCAATTCCAAAGTGACTGATGGTGTAGTGTGTGATGCACCAACAAAGACAGTCGGCTTGGGAGGTCCACCCTCATATCCAAGGCCAGCTTTCCTACCAAAAGGCATAAGCGAGCCCTCTAGTGCCTGCCTAGCATATGATGCTTTGTTCAAGTTGGCAACTAGAGTGGACTGGGTTTCATACCTACCCTCCAAGCTTTGATGTCTAGCGAAGAGATCCTCGAACTTACTAATCATAGCCCTTAAATTAAGTTTGACTTCGTCAAGCTCACGGGCTAGCTTTCGGTTCTCCTTCTCACTTTGAGACAGAGCTTGTTTTACCACTTCGTGGTCGCTTGACAATTTTTGGTGCTTTTCAAACAATTCACTCCATGTAGAGGATTGTTCTTCCTCATTGACAGTGTGTGCTAGTGTAATTGAAGTGATTGAAGGATAAAAGAATACCTCTCCTGTTTCTTCATCGGTGAGCGCCATAAATCCAAGATCCTCACCATCACTGGAGTTTGGATCTGTGAATGCATCTGAGTCGCTTGGTGGATCTTCAGTTGTAGCGACCGGCACTTCACTCGCTACGAGAGCTCGCCTTGGAGCATCCCTCTTGGCCTTCAATTCTTCGCGCTCTTTGGCACTTAGCTTTGGGCAATCGGATTTGTAGTGGCCCATCTTGTGGCAGTGGTAACACTCCACTTCCATCATGTCGCGCGGGATCGGCTTTGTCGTCTCTTCTCTCTTTCCTTTTCCTTCTCGAGCATCAGTGCTCCTCCCTTTGTACTGCTTGTAGAATCTTTTGTACTTGCCCACTCGAGAGTTCATCTTGTTGAAGTTCTTGGATAAGAACGCAATGTGTTCTTCCAATTCTTCTCTCGTCATCTTGGCTAGCGACTGCTCGCTTGGCCCTTCGGCAGCTTTGAATGCTACTCCTTTTGACGTAGTGGGCGCTTCATCCTCGTCGTCGAGGCTCATTCGATTCAGATCAAACTCGTGAGCTTTGAGCTCGGAGAACAGCACTTCTGGCGTGAGCTTCGTTAGATCCTTGGTTGCTAGATATAGCTCCTTCATGGTCTGCCACTTCCTTGTGAGAGCACGGACTATTTTCAGGTTTACTTCCTTGTCTGTGAGTTCCTTCCCAAGCGAGTTGAGAGTTGCAGTAATGTTGGTAACTCTCAGCTCGAAGGCGTCGATGGACTCTCCTGACTTCATCACCAGATTTTCAAACTCCCGCATCTGAACGGCGAGCTTGTTCTCCTTGATTTTGTCTGTGCCTTGAGAAATGAGGGCAGGGTTTCCCACATTTCCTTTGCCGTTGCACATTTCCTTATTCGTGGTAGATAGGCGTCCGACACGGTGCTCTGCATCGTGTGGCGTGCAATCTTGTCGAGGTTGGCAACATTGAAGTCATTTGGAGTATACTCATCCTTATCCTTCTCCACGTACTGTTGTCGAACGTGGGCTGGACGACCTTCAGCGGCTGGAACCTCCACAAATATGGCTTTCTTGATTTCGATTGGTCCGTCCTCAATGACTTCCCACATCCGGTCGTGGATTGAGCATAGGAAGCTCTCGACTCGGAAACTCCATATCTCATATCCTTCGATCGAGAACTGTGGAAGATTTGATGCACTGTATGTAGACATAGCAAACTGTCAGCAGTAAATGCAATATGCGTGGGTGAGGTTTTGATGCACTTAGGAAAATAGGATCCGGTTCAGTGAGACAACGTGAAGCGAGTGGGGACTCGCTTCGGATATGCAAAGCAGAGGCTCGAAAGAACCGCTGCTCTGATACCACTTGTTGGTCCCGGTTTGCTATAGGAAAAATACTTAGAGGGGGGGGGGGGAGGGTGAATACGTATTTTGAAGTTTTTCAACTTCAAATCCTTAACTCAGAGTATAAAGTAAATTGCTCTTTGGAAATACTAAGACCTAGCCAAGGGCTAGATCTAAAGCAATCACGAATCTCTTGACCTAAGCTTAGAGCTTGATCAAGAGTGAGACTTTACTCTTTGTGCGGAATTTGGTGAGCTATAATCTTTCCTAAGTAATTGAAAATCCAAGTTAAGTTTGTTTATATGCACGTGCAATGGATAATCGAATACTGTAAAGAGATTAAGGTAAGAGAGATACGACACGAAGATTTATAGTGGTTCGGAGATAACGCTCCTACGTCCACTTTGTTGCACGACGACAACTGTTCTCTTTACTCGAGAACTTGAAGGTTACGGGTCCTTCAAAAACCTGGTCGAGATCGGGCTTCACTTGCCTGGATCAAATGACTGACGTAGTGATTGCGGGTTCACTACACAAACCTAACAAAGACTGGAAGCTTCACTTGCTTCAGTCGAACAGACAGGGAGATTGCGGGCTCTCCTTACAGCCTAGCTTCGATCGAGCTTTACACAAACGATGTAAGTGTAAGCTTGGATCTCAACTCTACGATCGAGGGTTCATCAATCGATGAAAGAAGGGCCTTAGATCTGAACAACCTAACGACGACACTCAAAAACCTAACAGACAGAGTTTAGGGTTTTTGGTTGACGAAACACACTATGAAGAGCTCTTTACAATAAGTGCAAAGATGGCTAGAGCTCTTCTTCTAAGCTTGGATATGGAATGGGCTTAGACTCTAAGTGTGAAGGTTGTGAAGACGAGTTCCGATGAACTGGAAACTCGGAGAACACTGGAAAACAAAGACTCGAAGATTTGCACGAAGGCTTGGGAGTGTTTGTTTACTGTATGCGCTCGAATGCTCAAGTAGTGTTCTACTTCTTCACGTTGTGATCCTTCACTATTTATAGGCGGAGGGTTGGCTGAGATCCGTTGCTTGGTTGGTGGCCTTGTCCCTCCTCCTCTCGACAGTACTTGCACAGGCTGTCTACTTTTTAGATGCGCAGTTTTGGATTTTTGCCGGAAATGGCTAAGTTCCAATTTCAACAGTAACTGGAGCGACCCAGTACTGTTACGGCGCCTTGTCGGCCTGGCAGTCAACTCCTCTGCTCCTCTCTTGAGTCGACACGTGGAGATCTCGTAATAAATGCGAAGATCTCCAGTTGACTGGAGTTCAAATTCGGAGCGGGTATTTGTGCTGTCGCTTTCTGGTAGGTAGTGGCTCGCTTCGCTTTGAAGTTGTAGCGGCCGCTCTGAAGTGAGTCGCTACACAGTCATATTTGTAGTGAGTCACTTGAGAAATAAATTTCCCGTGACGCTACTTAATTAAGTGTTGACTCGCGTTGACTCGCTTCGGCTTTTCTTTGTAGCGCACGCTTCGCTTCGCTTTAGTGGGTTCACTTGATTCCACTGTAGCGCTCGCTTCGCTTTAGTGGGTTCACTTGATTCCACTGTAGCGCTCGCTTCGCTTTGCTTCGCTTTGAACTGTAGCGCTCGCTTCGCTTCGCTTTGGACTGTAGCGCTCGCTTCGCTTCGCTTTGGACTGTAGCACTCGCTTCGCTTCACTTTGGCAGACTCACTTTGAATCTACTGTAGCGATCGCTTCGCTTCGCTATTCTTCGGCACGCTTCACTTCGATTTGCTTGACCCGCTTCGCTTTGGAAAACACACTCAAGTAAGTGGCCTTCACTTGAACTTTTGAAGCCTAATCTAAGCAAAATAAAAGAGCCATCCTAACAGAGTAGGCTTTTTAGAAAAATTCTAACTTATCAACTACATCAAAATGGGTCACTTGAGAACAGAACGCTTAGGGGTTTTGGGATCAGATCAAAACACTAAAATATCCCTTATAGGTTCCCCCTTAACATATTCGTTCTTAACAATTCCCAACACATTCTCTCCAATGAAGTCCAGGCAGCTGTGCCTCCATCCGAATAAGTTCTTCCTCTTTAAAGGCCTTTAGGAGGTCGAAGACCTTGTAATATTCAGTTCCGCGGTAGGTGATGTAGGTGAGAAAGTCGACGGTTTTGGTGAAAAACTCGTCAGACATCGGCACAGAGGAGTAGCGAGTGGAGATTGTCTCTGCAGCCTGCTCTCTATCTTTGACATATCGTTCTAGAGCCTTCATTTCTGCAGAGACCGTGGGAACTTGGAATGTTGGAACAATATTTGTGCCGGTAGTTTGGGCGGTATCGGCTGTAGCTGCCGATGAGGAAGGGGATTGGGTTGATGATGAGGCTTGAGAGGTTTCGGTGATTTGGATGGTTTCAGTGGCTGGTTGCTGGGTTTGGGTTGGTTGGAATATGGTGAATGCAGCAGTAGGATCTGTGCTGAGAAGTGGGATTGGGGGTAGTTGGAAAGAAGAAGCTGATTCTTCTTCGTGTGGAGAGAGGGGGGGTTTTTGAGTTTGATGTTGGGCTGAAGATGAAGCTTGGGGTTCTGGTGGTGGTTGAATTTGGGTTTGGATCGGGGGAGCCTGTGTTTGAGGTGGGGGAGTTTGAATTTTGGTGGGTGATGGCTGGGGTTGGGTTACTTCGGTCTCCTCAAGCGGCTGCTCCTCAGCCTCGCTTGATTTGACCAGTGAAGCGACTCGCTTCAGTTTCTTCGCTCGCTTCGGCGTAGCTCGCTTCCCGGATGAAGCGGCTCGCTTGGTTTGGATCACATCAACTTGCCTTTCGGCAACTGGTGCAGCAGCGGGCACTTCAACATTATGAAGTCCCAGATCGATTGGGATTTTCTCTGACTTCCACAAGTCGTAGAAAACTGTGTTCTTCTTGTATTCGCTGGTGTCTGTCCATACTTTGTCAGGGAAGATTTTCTCCAGTGCGAAGGAGATCCTGGAGAAAAACTTCAACTTTCCTTTGCGAAGGATTTTGTTATTGCTACCCTTCACAAACTTAAAATCCTGGGCAAGCTCATGGATCTGGTTGCAAAACCAGCCATGCCAGTTGAACTTCGTGCCTGTAAGGCTGTCGACAATGACGGTGGTGGCAAAGAGCTTGCTCTCGGAAAGCTGGCCCAAATTCCCGACGTAGCACGCGACGCACTTAGAAAAGAGCTCGCAGATGTGATTGAGTGGGGCTTTAAGATCTGATCTTATGCTGGCTTCCTTGAAGTTGGGCTCTGCTCCTTGGATGGCAAATCGAGCGTATTCAACACCGGCCGATAACTCCAACTCCAAGAGTGATTTCGCTCCTACTTCCGGCAGGTTGAATTTTCCGGCGATTGCGCTCAAGCTTACCTCCACAGGCTCTCCGCTCCTTGGGTCGGAGAATTTTGATGAGGTTTCTCCTTCCCTGAGATTCAGTAGAATCTCGGCAACTGCTTTGCCCAAAATCCTTGTTGGCACAGAAGTGAAAATTTTCCACAAGCCGGCCGTGGTTACGGCCTTGTGGAAAAATCCTTCCTCATCGACAACTATTGGGTTGAGATGGGGCTCAACGTTGATGAAGTCGTCGATGTCGGTCAGAAATTCCTCCATCGTCTGAGCCTTTTGCTTCTTTCCCATGGTAGATTTTAGAGAGATTTGATCGGAGATTTAAGGACGAACAGGGGTTGAGACTCGTGAGTTGTAGTAGTTTGCAGATCTTACACGAGAATGGTAAATATAGAGAGTTGTGAAAGGTTTTACAGTTCTGCAACAACGTCCTTATATAGAGTTAGGGTTCGGTTGATGTGGCAGGGGCAAGACAGTAATATCGCCGAGGATCCTGTTTGTATACGGCGGCCAACGGCGAAGTGATTGACGTGTCCGGCGTCATCACAGTAAAAAGTGAACCGTCAAGTTGACTTGGCGCTCCACGTGGCCTGCTGTGATTCGTCTCTTTATACGACATTAGATCCAACGGCTATAAATCAGGGACTGTTTAGATTCGATGGTTGGATCTTGTCCGTCTTTTCCCGCTTCGAATTCAAAGTGCATTGCACGCGCCCGTTATTTTCGGCTGTACGTGAACCTGCATTTAATGCAAAGTAAAAAGTAAAATTTACACTCGAGTGCAGACAGCTCATACTCGCTTCGTACCCGCTCGCTTGAGTTTGGCCGCTTGGCTTTTACTCGCTTGAGAGGTACTCGCATGGAGTGACTGTTCTGCACTCGCTTGCGATGGCTAGCTTGGAGTGACGTAGCACTCGCTTGGCCATCTGAAGCGACTGGAAAAAGAAATGAAATTTCTTTGACATTATTTAAAATGTTTCTGACTTACATACTTCGAGAGTAAACAAGAATGTTTTCCACTTTGTATTTGTGTCAGATTCATTCATATTTTCCACGTAGTAAGTGAAGGTTTCTAGCACACTTCACATTACTTAGTGTACTTGAATTGAAACACTTACCAGTCAATCTCACTTCGTAGGAGATTGATACCACTTATTGAAGTCACTTTGTGGATTTGGACACCACTTGTTGAATCCACTTGATGGATCAGACTTCGAGCTTGGACTTCATGGCATTCATCTCTTCCATCTTCCTCTATGAATTAAAGACTCCTCCATCGAAGGAATGAGGGGGAGAATGAATAATGTACACAAGCTTACTACAACCCAGAGGGGAGCTTCACGTAAGTGTACTTATTCACGATGAATGGGAGATGAGTACAAGTCTTATCTCAGGGCGGAATAGGACAGGATGACAATGAGAATGCTCTGACAAGACAATCTCGTATTTTACGCAAAGACATGTCACCAGTTATGCAACCTTTTCAAGTAAAAGGTAACTCTTCAAGCTTCCTCCTACGAACTACAGCATGAATTTGCAGTCGACTCGCTTGACCCAGACTAGGGTTAATTGAAGCGATGCAAAATTCAAGGTGGGGGAGGAATGGATAGACATCCGGCAGCTCAACTCAATGAAGAGTGAGTAAAGAATGAATATTTATCCACGATGAAGAAGATGAGAGGACTTGCTCCTCTTCAGCGGAAAGATGGGAAGAGGACGCAAGGTCTAGGTGCCAGCCCTGCCTAAGCTTTCACCATTTTTACGTGGGAAGGCCCGATACAAGACCCCACAACTGTTACTAGAAACGGCACTTGCGAGTGTTTATACCCACTCGCTAGGAATCCTAGGCTAGGTAGCAGCTTTCCTTGCTCGCTTTGGAAGTAGCTTGCTCCGAGAGCAAACAATAGTTCCCCCTTAACCAATGGCTTAACAATTCCTGTAAGCGGGTAGGGAACGTCTTCCAACACTCCACCTTTCTCCACCTTATTTCTCCTTCTTCAAGCGAGTGGAATTTTGAAGTGACTCGCTTGAGTTGGTGAAGATCCGAAGCGAGTGACGCTCAAAGGACAAGCGACCACTCCTTCGTGCATCCTGGATCTAGTACTCTTCACCAGGGTCTAGCAACCCTAATTCCATGCGTAGCTGATTGAAACGAGACTCAGCTAGAGGCTTGGTGAGGATATCTGCTCGCTGGAGATCGGTATGGATTTTCTCGAGCTTGATATCCTTCTTCTCGACATGATCACGAATGAAGTGATGTCGGATTTCCACGTGCTTGCATCTGGTGTGAAGCACTGGATTCTGCGAGATGCATATCGCACTGTTGTTGTCGCAGAATATTGGGATCTCATTAGCTTCAACTCTGTAGTCCTTCAACTGCTGACGAAGCCATAGAATTTGAGAACAGCAGCTTCCAGCGGCCATATATTCGGCTTCCGTTGTTGAAGTAGCTACACTAGTTTGCTTCTTCGAGAACCATGAGATCAGCTTGCTTCCCAAGAACTGACACGTGCCCGACGTTGATTTCCTATCAACACGGCATCCTCCATAGTCAGCATCGGAATATCCAGTGAGCTCAAAATTATCTTCAGCTGGATACCACAGCCCCATATTGACAGTGCCCTTCAAATACTGAAGAATTCTTTTGGCAGCATCTAGATGGCTGTGCTTGGGATTGCTTTGGAAGCGAGCACATACTCCAACTGCAAAAGCTATATCTGGCCTGCTTGCAGTGAGATATAGAAGGGATCCGATTAAGGATCGGTAGTCTGTAGCATCCACAGACTTCCCATCTAGGTCTGGCTCCATCTTCCAGTTCGTGTTCATTGGAATCTTCACAGCTTTGGCATGCTGAACACCGAACTTGGCAAGCATATCTCGAGTGTACTTGGCTTGATTGATGAAGATTCCATCATTCTGCTGCTTCACTTGAAGACCTAGAAAGTAGCTCATCAAGCCAATCATGGACATCTCATATTTGGTCTTCATAAGCTCTCCAAACTTATCGCTAAGCGACTGGATTGGTGACCCAAATATGATGTCGTCTACATAGATCTGGACCCCTAGCATGTCTGCTCCATGATTGATGGTGAAGAGAGTCCGATCTATCTTTCCTTTGTGGAATCCATTATCCACTAGGAATTGGGATAGGGTATCATACCAAGCTCTGGGAGCTTGCTTCAACCCGTATAGGGCTTTCTTCAATCGATACACCTTATCTCCCTGCTCGAAACCCGGTGGCTGCTCCACATATACTTCTTCCTTCAATTCTCCATTGAGAAATGCGCTCTTGACATCCATCTGATAAACTTTGAATTTCTTGGCCGCTGCATAGGCTAGAAATAACCTGATCGCTTCGAGCCTAGCCACTGGAGCGAAGGTCTCATCAAAGTCGATTCCTTCCTCTTGGCAGTAGCCCTTAGCGACGAGCCGCGCCTTGTTCTTCACAACGTTGTGGTCCTCGTCCGTCTTGTTTTTGAACACCCACTTGGTGCCAATAACATGCTGGAATTTGGGACGATCCACGAGGTACCATACGTCATTCCTGGTGAACTGATTCAGCTCCTCTTGTATGGCGATCACCCAATTGGAATCAGCTAGGGCTTCCTCCACGCTTGATGGCTCAATGTTTGAGAGAAAGCAACTGAACATGGCACTTTCTCCAAACACTTGACTTCTGGTTACTACACCCTTGGATGGATCTCCGATGATCTGCTTTGGTGAGTTATCCTTAAGCCACGCTCGCTTGGATCCACTAGCTTCATCTTCATCTTCTTCCTGGTCGCTTGCTTCTCCTTCTGAAGCGACTGGAATGGGTGCTTGGCCAGCACTCGCTTCAGGAATCTTGGGGGCAGCTTCAACTTTTCCTTGGACAATCTACTCACTTGAATCCTTGATTTCCTCATCATCTTCAAGCATGCCCCAAGTCAGTGAGTTGATGGGTTCCTCGCTTGACTTTCCTCCTTTTGATTGAACATGTTCCTGTGGAAGACTCAAAGAAGATTCATCAAATATGACATGGGGTGATTCCTCCACAATTAGGGTTTTACAATTGAATACCCTGTAAGCTTTGCTTGATGTAGAATATCCTAAGAATATTCCTTCATCAGCTTTGCTTTCAAAGGCTTTCAATTGTGACTTCCCATTATCATGGATGAAGACCCTACAACCAAAAATATGGAAATGAGATATGTTAGGAATTCTCCCTGTCCATATTTCATATGGTGTCTTGTCATGCCGTTTATTGAGAAGCGTCCGATTCTGCGTGTAGCATGATGTATTGGCAGCTTCAGCCCAATATTTCATCGGAAGCTTCGAGTCAGCAATCATGGTTCGAACGGCTTCTTTGATGATTTTGTTCCTCTTTCAGCAACTCCGTTTTGCTGAGGTGTGCGTGCTGCGGATGTATGATGTGCAATACCATGCTCCGTGCAGTAAGCTTCAATGGTAGAGTTTAGAAACTCAGTGCCTTTGTCGGAGCGGATGGTGGCAATCGCTTGGTTCTTCTCCACAACTAGTCGCTTGAGCAGTTTTGGAAGCTTGGCCAATGTCTCCTTCTTGCTAAAGAGAAATACGACCCAAGTGTAGCGAGAGAAGTCGTCGACTACAACTAGAGTGTATTTTCTTCCATTCACACTCACTTGAGTGACTGGTCCAACAAATCCATGTGAAGCAGCTCGAGCACTCGCTTGGATGAAGCTTCTTAAAGACTGGCGAAGTGCTTCTTCGTCTGCTTCCCTCGTTGGCATGGTGAGCATGGATGATCTTTGACAAAGACTTCATTTGGTATGCCATGCACCAAACCGTTACGAGCTATGCGATTGATAGTCTTGAAGTTGAGATGGTTCAAGCGTCGGTGCCATAGTCATCCCATTTCTGTAGCACTCCTTGCGACTAAGCACGTATCTTCCTTGCAGCTTTCCCATTGTGCTATGTAGACATTCCTTTGTCTAATTCCAGTGAGCACAATCTGGGAGGAGAGTTTGTTCTTCACAATGCACTTGTTGGAGATAAACTCCACCTTGTATCCCTTGTCACATAATTGTGAGATGGATAGCAAGTTGTGCTTCAGTCCTTCCACATAGGAGACTTCTTCAATCTTGATCTTCCCGATCTTCAGTGCACCGTATCCTTTAGTGCTTCCTCGAGAGTTGTCACCAAAGGTTACGTGTGGACCCTTCTTCTCAACATAGGCTTGAAGTAGAGCTTTCATGCCAGTCATATGTCTTGAACATCCACTGTCCAAGTACCAGATTTGTTGACCTTCACTCTGCATGAGGTCGATGGCGCTCACCTGCATTTAGACAGATTTTGGTACCCAAATCAGTTTGGGTCCTTGCAGGTTAGTTCCCTTAGGTACCCACACTTGCTTCACTTTCTTTTGAAAGGTAGCTTGTGTCTTGGGTTTCTCGACCTTTGAAAACTGTGAGTTCTGCCTTGAAGCAGCTTCACACGTGCAGCAGTGTGTGCAGGAGGGGTAGCGGCTCGCTTGAGGCATACCTATGCTCTTCCCACTTGCTTGTATCCTGAAGTGACTCGCTTCGGATTAGCTACAGGCTTAGAGACTGACTTAGGGTTTACAGTCTTTCGAAGCGACTCGCTTGGTTTCTTCGAAGCGGTCAAACTAGGGTTTTGACCCCGACTCGCTTGAGAAACCTTTGGAATCTGAAGCGACCTCTTGGGTGCTTCAAGTTCTTCCCCCTCAACGTTAGTCCGGTTGGACCATCTCCAGTCCGGATAACGTGACACATAGACATTACTCCTTTTCTTGAAAGGGAGATCATTTGTCTCTGGTGTCTTGGTCTGAGACTTAGAAGCTACAACTGATTTCCCTTTAGCTTTGGATTGGTAAGATTTAGCATTGTGACTGCTAGGGATAGTTGATCTTTGCTTTCCCTTAGATTCTGCCCTTGAAGATATAGACATCTTCATTGGCTTCTTCTTAGGGTTCTCAGCCACTTGGCCTTTATCTTTGTTAGTGGTTACTTTGGAGGCAGTGGGCACATCCAAAGGAACTGATGGTGTCGTGTTTGAGGCACCAACAAAGACAGTCGGCTTGGAAGGTCCACCCTCATATCCGAGTCCTCCCTTCCTTCCAAAAGGTAGAAGTGAGTCTCTAGTGCTTGCCTTGCATATGAGGCTTTGTTTAAGTTGGCCACTAGATTGGATTGGGTTTCATACCTTCCTTCCAAGCTTTGATGTCTAGCGAAGAGATCCTCGAACTTACTAGTCATAGCTCTTAAGTTAAGTTTGACTTGGTCAAGCTCAGTGGCTAGCCTTCGGTTCTCCATCTCGCTTTGAGACAAAGCTTGTTTCAACATGTTGTGGTCACTTGACAGTTTGAGGTGTTTGTCAAGCAACTCACTCCATGTCGAGGAATTAACTTCCTCATTATCAGTGTGTGCTAGTGTAACTGAAGTGATTGAAGGGTAGAAGAATACCTCCCTAGTGTCTTCATCGGTGAGCGCCATGAGTCCCAGATCCTCTCCCTCACTTGAGTTAGGATCTGTAAATGCATCGGAGTCGCTTTATAGATCTTCAGTTGAAGCGACCGGCATTTCACTCGCTACGAGCGCTCGCCTGGGAGCATCTCTCTTTGCCTTCAGTTCCTCACGTTCTTTGGCACTTAGCTTCGGGCAGTCAGATTTGTAGTGGCCCATCTTGTGGTTGTGGTAGCATTCCACTTCCATCATGTCCCTTGAGATCGGCTTGGTCGTCTCTTCTCTCTTTCCTTTGCTTTCACGAGCATCAGTGCTCCTTCCCTTGTACTGCTTGTAGAATCTTTTGTATTTGCCCACATGCGAGTTCATCTTGTTGAAGTTCTTGGATAAGAACGCAACATGCTCTTCCAGCTCTTCTCTCGACATCTTAGCTAGCGACTGGTCGCTTGGCCCTTTAGCAGCTTTGAAAGCGACCCCTTTCGATGTCGTGGGAGCTTCATCCTCATCATCGAGGCTCATCCGATTCAGGTTGAATTCATGGGCTTTGAGCTCGGAGAACAGGATCTCCGGCGTGAGCTTCGACAGATCCTTGGTAGCTAGGTACAGCTCCTTCATTGTCTGCCACTTCCTCGTGAGAGCTCGAACAATCTTCAGATTCACCTCCTTGTCTGTGAGTTCCTTCCCAAGTGAGTTGAGAGTAGCAATGATGTTGGTGACTCTCAGCTCGAAGGCGTCGATGGACTCTCCTGGCTTCATTATCAGACTTTCAAACTCCCGCATTTGTACGGCGAGCTTGTTCTCTTTGATCTTGTCCGTTCCTTGAGAAATGAGGGCTAGGGTTTCCCACATTTCTTTTGTCGTCGCACACTTCCTGATTATTGGAAGGTAGGCATCCGATACAGTGCTCTGCATCGTGTGGCGTGCCATCTTGTCAAGGTTGGCGATCTTGAAGTCGTTAGCATTGTATTCGTCTGTGTCCTTCTCGACATACTCTTGTCTAACATGAGCTTCACGCCCTTCAGCGGCTGGAACGTTCACAGATATGGCTTTCTTAATCTCGATTGGTCCGTCCTCTATCACTTCCCACATCCGGTCGTGGATGGAGCAGAGGAAGCTCTCGACTCGAAAACACCATGTCTCATATCCTTCGATAGAGAACTGTGGAAGATTTGATGCACTGTATGTAGACATAGAAAACTATCAGCTGTAAATGTAGTATGCGTGGGTGATGGTTTTATGCACTTAGGAAAAAGGATTCGGTTCAGTGAGACAACGTGAAACGAGTGGGGACTCGCTTCGGATATGCAAAGCAGAGGCTCGAAAGAACCGCTGCTCTGATACCACTTGTTGGTCCCGGTTTGTAAGAGGAAAAACACGTAGAGGGAGGGGGGGGGGGTGAATACGTGTTTTGAAGTTTTTCAACTTCAAATTCCTCGAACTCAGAGTATAAAGTAAAGTGCTCGTTTGAACAACTAAAACCTAGCCGAGAGCTAGATCTAGAGTTTTCACAAATCTCTTGACCTAAGCTTAGAGCTTGATCAAAAGTGAGACTTTACTCTAGATGCGGAATTTGGTGAGCTAAATCTTTCCTAAGTATTTAAAGTTCCCAGTTGTGTTTGTTTAGATGCAAGTGCAATGAATAATCAAACAAAGGAAATAAAGAGTTTAGGGTTTAGAGAGATAAGACACAGAGATTTATGGTGGTTTGGAGATGAAACTCCTACGTCCACTTTGTTGCATGAAGCAACTGTTCTCTTCACTCAAGAACTTGAAGGTTACGGGTCCTTCAAAAACCTAGTCTAGATCGAGCTTCACTCGCTTGGATCTGACGACAGACGCAGTGATTGCGGGTTCACTACTAAAACCTAACTAGACTGGAAGCTTCACTCGCTTCAGTCCGACGACAGGGAGATTTCGGGCTCTCCTTACAGCCTAACTTCGATCGAGCTTCACTTAATGAAAGTGTAAGCTTGGATCTAGACTCTATGATCGAGGCTTCTAGTAGCGATGAAAGTAGAGCCTTGGATCGGAACAACCTAACGACGAACACAAAAACCTAACGGACAGAACTTAGGGTTAGGGTTTTTGGTTTCTGGCGAACACACTAGTGAAGAACTCTTTACAACAAGTGCAAAGATGGCTAGATTTCTTCTTCTAAGCTGAGATATGGAATGGGCTTAGAATTCTAGGTGTGAAGGTTGTGAAGACGAATTCCGATGAAACTGGAATTCAGAGAACACTTGAAAACAAAGACTCGATGAATGCTAGAAAGCTGGGAGTGTTTGTTTGCAGTAGGCGCTCGAATGCTCAAGTAGTGTTTGCTTCTTCACGTCTTCAACCTTCACTATTTATAGGTGGAGCTTCGGCCGAGATCCGTTGCTTGGTAGGTGGCCTTGTCCCTCCTCCTCTCGACAGTACTTGCGCAGGCTGGCACCTTTTCAGAAGCCCAGATTTGGCATTTTGCCAAATATGGCTAACTTACAAACCTAACAGTAACTGGAGCGAGCCAGTACTGTTGCGGCGTCCTTGTCGGCCTGGCAGTCAACTCCGCTGCTCCTCTCCTCATTCGACACGTGGAGATCTCGCAATTAATGCGGCGATCTTCAGCTGACTGGAGTTTGAAATAGAAGCGGGAATTGGGCTGTCGCTTTCTGGTAGGTAGTGGCTCTCTTTGCTTTGAAGTTGTAGCGTCTGCTTTGAGTTGAGTCGCTTCAAGGTCATTCTGTAGCGAGTCGCTTGGGAGGTGAAGATCACGAGTGACTGCTTTAGAAAATGTTGACCCGTGTTGACTCGCTTTGGCTTTTTACTGTAGCGCTCGCTTCGCTTCGCTTTGGTGGACTCGCTTCGATTCCACTGTAGCGCTTGCTTCGCTTCGCTATTCTTCGGCACGCTTCACTTCGGCTCGGTAGACTCGCTTCGCTTGAAAAACACACTCAAGTGAGTGGTCTTCACTTGGGATTTCTGCAGTCTAAAAACCTAAGCAAAATTTGAGCCATCCTAATAGTATAGGCTAAAAAAAATTTCTAACCTATTATCTACATCAAAATGGGTCGCTTGGGAATAGGACACTTGGGGGTTTTGGGATCAAATCAAAACAATACTTCATTTCTTAAAATGTCCCTTATTGGTTCCCCCTTAACATGTTTGTCCTTAACAATTCCCAACACTTTGGTTAAGGGGGAACTATTGATTGCTCTCGGAGAAATCTACTTCCAAAGCGAGCAAGAAAAGCTGCTACCTTGAATTCTGCATCGCTTCAACTAACCCTAATTTGGGTCAAGCGAGTCGATTGCAAATTCATTCTGAAGTCTGTTGGAGTAAGCTTGAAGGGTTACCTTTTTCTTCAAAAGGTTGCAGGGCTGGTGACATGCCTCTGCGTAAAAACGAGATTGGCTTGTCAGAGCATTCTCATTGTCATCCTGTCCTATTCTGCTCTGAGATAAGGACTTGTACTCATCTCCCATTCGTCGTGAATAAGTACACTTACGTGAAGCTCCCTTCGGGTTGTAGTAAGCTTGTGTACTATATTCATTCTTCCCCCCATTCACTTCGATGGAGGAGTCTCTAGTTCGTAGAGGAAGATGGAAGAGATGAATGCCATGAAGACCAAGCCTGAAGTAAAGCTTAACAAGTGGTGTCTAATACTACAAAGTGGTATCAATCTCGTACGAAGTGAGATTGACTGGTAAGTGTTTCAATTTAAAGTACACTAAGTAATGTGAAGCGTGCTAGAAACCTTCACTTACTACGTGGAAAATATAAATGAACCTGACACAAATACAAAGAGGAAAACATTCTTGTTTATCCTCGAAGTATGTAAGTCAGAAACATTTTAAATAATGTCAAAGAAATTTCATTTCTTATTCCAGTCGCTTCAGATGGCCAAGCGAGTGCTACGACACTCAAAGCTAGCCATCGCAAGCGAGTGCAGAACAATCACTCCAAGCGAGTACTTCGCAAGCGAGTAAAAGCCAAGCGGCTAAACTCGAAGCGAGCGGGTACGAAGCGAGTACGAGCTGTCTGCACTCGAGTGCAAATTTTACTTTTTTTTTGCATTAAATGTAGGTGCACGTACAATGACGAAAATCCGGGCGCGTGCACTTCAATTTGAATTCGAAGCGGGAAAGTCGGAGAAGATTTGGCCATCAAATCTGAACAGTTCTCGATCCCCAGCCGCTAGATCGACGCCGGTTGAAGAGGCGACTCACAGACAGCCACGTGGAGCGCCAAGTCAACTTGACGGCTCACTTTTACTGTGATGACGCCGGACACATCAGATCAATCGCCGCTTTCCGCCGTATAAAACAGGGGCCCCCGAAGAAATTACCAGCATGCCCCTACCACGTCAGCAAAACCCTAACTCTATATAAGGAAGAAGGAGCAGACTGCAGAAACTTTCATCACTCTCAAAATTAGCCATTCTCGTGCAAGTTTTTCTGCATCTCTACAAATCACGAGTCTAAACCCTCACCCTTTTTCCTTATATCTCCGTTCAAAACTCACTAAAATCTACCATGGGAAAGAAGCAGAAAAATCAGACGATACAACAATTTTTGGCCGGAATCGACAATCATATCAACGTCGAGCCCCATCTCGACCCGAAAGTTGTTGATGGACAAGGATTTTTCCGCAGGGCTGTGACCACGGCAGGCCGGTGGAAATTCGTCACGGCGAAGCCGCAGAAGATTCTGGGCAAAGCCGTAGCCGAGATTCTACTAAATCTAAGGCAAGGAGAAACCTCATCAACATTCATCGAACCGGAGAACGGTGAACAAGTGGAGGTGTTCTTAAGTGCTATCGCCGGAGCTTTTGATTTACCGGAAGAAGGAGTGAACTCATTACTGGAGTTAGGATTGTCCGTTGGAGTTAAATACGGACGTTTCGCCATCGAAGATGCAGAGGAGGACATAAAGCTAGCCAGCATCAGATCGGACTTGAAATCTCCGTTCAGTCACACTGCGAGCTTTTCTCAAAATCTATTGCCTGTTACGTCGGAAATCTGGGTCAACTTTCCGACATCAAGCTGTTCGCCACCACCGTCATTGTCGACAGCTTGAAGGGCACGGAGTTTAATTGGCATGGATGGTTCTTCAACCAAATCCATGAAGTTGCCCAGGACATCAAGTTTGTGAAGCGCAGCAATGACAAGATCCTTCGCAAAGGGAAGCTCAAGTTGTTCTCTAGGATATCTTTCGCACTGGAGAAGTTATTTCCTAACAAGCAATGGAAAGACACCTCAGATTACAAGAAAAACACAGTTTTCTACGACATTTGGAAGAAAGATAAAATTCCAATTGATTTGGGACTTCGAAATGTTGAAGTGCCCGTAGCTGCACTAGTCGCCGAAAGGTGAAGTGAGGAAAAGAAATCCAAGCGACCCGCTTCACCAGCGAAGCGAGGAGGCGCGAAGCGAGCTGGGTCAAAGCGACCTAAGAAAGTGAAAGACATAGCCGATCTGTTTGAAGCGAGCGAGGCTGAGAAGCAGCCGCTCGAGGAAGTTGAAGTGATCTAACCCCAACCTTCACCTGCCAAAAGCCAACCACACCCACTTCAAACACAACCACCACCAGAACCCCAAGCCTCCTCCACAGCTCAACCCCAAATCCAGAAATCTCCTCACTCTTTACACGAAGAAGAGTCCTCATCTTCTTTACAACTACCCAAAATCCCATTACTCAGCACAGATCCTGTTGCTGCTTTCACCCTCTTTCAACCATCCCAGCAAACTCAACCAGAAGCCACCCAAGCCACCCACACAGAAACCACACAAGCTTCAACATCTAACTCCCCAACCGAATCGGCAAAAACAGCCGACACCGCCCAAACCACCGATATTGACCTTGCCTTCATCCCACCACCAATCAAACCCCCTCCGTCTGTAGAAGAACTAGCTCTAACCCGCTACTTGAGGGATAGAGATCTAGCTGCGGAGACTATCACCAACCGCTACCCCTCGGTGGAGATGTCCGACGACTTCTTCACCAATGCCGTCGATTTCCTCACGTACATCGTGTACCGAGGGACAGAGTACTATAAGATCTTCAACCTCAGGAAAGCCTTTTCAGAGGAAGTACTCGAAGAGAGGGAGGCGAAGCTGCTCGACTTCATAGGCGTGGATGGATTCCACGTCTTCATCAATGAAGTCAATTACTGGGAGAAACTGGAAGCAAAGGTCAAGAAGACGTATCCAGACGCCGTCATCCCAGAGCGAGTGCCATCTGTGCACGAGCGGAATTGGTGCAGGAGCACAAGATGGATTTGCAGGCAAAGGAGGATGAGATTGCAAATCTGCAGAGTGAGATCTCCAAGAAGTCAGAGGAGTTGGACAGGAAGGTTGTGGAAGTCACTAATCTGCGTGCAGATTTTGACAAGGCTAAGGCAGAGTTGGAAAGGAAGGTGAAGGAGAAGGAGAAGGCATTGGAGGAGAAGGTGAAGCTGGCGGGAGACCAGGAGAAAATCATCACTGAGCTCAAGTAGTCGCTTGAGGCTGAGAGGAACAGGTTGAAGGGCATGACTGTCAAGTTGGTAGATGTGGAGAAGGAGAAGACCACACTAGTTGCCAACCACAAGGAAGAAGTAGAAAAGATCTCCAGTTATACTGAAAATATGAGGAGGGTAGTGGAGGATAAGGTTGGAGAAGTAGTCAAAATGAAGTGTGACATGGCTCGAGCAGCAATTCAGATAGCTGCTCAAGCAAAACAGATTGATTCAGTCAACCTAAAGAAGACAGAACTGGCTAACCAAATTGACCAAGCACAGAAGAAGGCCAGTGAGTTTGCAGCCAGGATTGCCGAAGCTGCTCAAGTTCGTGTGATGCTCAACAGCCAAGAAAGGGCTATTGCCTCTGCAATGGCAGAACTTGAAGCATCCCAGAACTTTCTCAATCTCACACTGCAGGAGGAGCGCAAGCAAATCCGTGCAGACATTGAAGCTGAATTGAACTCTCGCTTCAAAGCGGTGGAGCCGCTTGAGAGGTTGATGGCTTCAGTCATTGAGAGGGAGAAGCAGTGCAAGTACCTGCTTGCGGAAATTTCTGTGAAAACGATAGAGATAGTGCTGTCTGAAGAACATGTCTTCGCGACGCGAGCAGAGAAGATGCTTCACGCCGTCTTCAACAAGTTCGAGGAACTACGCCAATCCATCAGCGAAAAGGTGTTTACAACCACCCCTGGCAGTCTTGATGATGCCAAAAAGGGGGAAATCAAGGAAAAATCAACTGATGAAGCAAGGAGGGATGGAGGAGAAGGAGAGAATGTTGGAGCTGTGGAGAGGATCGAAGCTGGAAGCTTGATCCCAGAGGGAAGTGCAGTAGGAGAAGTGAGTGGAGCTCTGGAAGATCAGGAGGACGATGAAGCTCGGGCCGAGCTAGCCAGAAGGAAGGGCAAGGACAAGCTACAAGAGGAGCCCCGAAAGCCAACAGCTGGGAAGCTGCTAGCTTCATCTATGGCTGCTCATCCTGTCATCGTTGCTCCATTGACAAAGGAACAGAGAGAGAGGCAGATCGCGGAGGATGAGGCTCTTGCCCGTGCCATGGAAAAGGAGTTTGAACTTCTGCAGAAAGCATTGATTGAAAGCTTACAGACAGGTGCTTCAGGCACATCTTCGCAAGCGCCCGCTTCAGCTGCAGCCCCCGCTCCAACACTGGCTCTCGCTTCGACTACTGTTGAAGCCGCTTCCGCCAGTCAAGCAGTCACTCCCTCTATTCAAACTCAAAAGAAGGACATGCCATCTCCTGTGCCGAAAGCCCCTCAGAAGCGAACCACACCGGAGTCCAGAGAAGAAGATCCGGCGGCTAAGCGCCAAAGGGTGATCGCTGCTAAGGTCGGTCGCATGGAAAGAAGAAGGAGGAGAGGAGAGGAGAAGAGGAGTGAAGCGGAGAGGGAAAAGCAGGCAAAGGCAAGGAGATTGAAGAAGGTCGAGGAGAGGACTGAGGAACACTTCAATGAAGTGAGACTCATCCAGTCCGCCATCGCTCGTAGCCCGTTCATCCCCTTCACGCCAGAAGAATGGGACGCATGCCAAACTCAGGCATTAATCGACGCGTGCAATATCACGCACAAAGAGATGATCGATTCAGGACGCTATCATGGTGATGGGCCCAACTTCATCCGCGAGCAGTTGAATGCGAAGCTGCCTCAGTTCAACATAGAGATCAATGCGAAATTCAAGAAGGTCATGAAAAAGCTGACAAGCCGAACTGAAGAAGAACTGATTGAGCGCAGAAACATCCATCCAGATGCTAGAGAAATTGAACAATTCATTCCCGATGATCTTCTTGATCAATGGTTGTTCTACAAAGATAAATTCATCAAGGTCTACTACTACTGGGAAGTAGTGCCATGGCAAGACAACTGCTCGAGGATGGATGCCCTCAACAACTTCCTCTGTGTCTACAATGAGAACCTGCGGCAAAAAATTTTCACTCTGGCAGAGGTACCTGAGCCTAAATCACTCATAATCAAAGTGCCCGCGGTGAAGGATTTTCCCATGCCGTTCCAACCAGGCACCAGTGTTCCCTACAGGAGGATAATTGACGAGGAGGTGGATGAAGCGCTTAGACTGGAAGGTGGATGGAGACCTAACCAGTACAATCTCATGACCATGGAAGCAAAAGTCCTTTCTGCCTATGTTATTGAAGAGGAGAAAGAGGAGGATAAGGAGAAGGAAGAAGAGGAGAACAAGGAAGGAGCAGATCCTTAGTTTCACATCTATATTTTGTGAACTGCTTGTTCATATCTATCCTATTTACTTTCTGTTTGAATTGTGTCATTTACATGCTTTGTGAATGATTTAACTATGCTACAAAACTCAAACAATTTAACCAAAAAAAGGGAAGGAACTTAAAAGAAAAATTTCAATCAAGCATGCAAAGAAAGCAATCGCTTGAAGTTCTTTCCACGGTTAAAAAAAAAAAAGGCTAATTCTCTTTAGTCTAAAGTCATTGGGTTTTGGCATCATCAAAAAGGGGGAAATTGTTGGGAATTGTCAAGGACAAAATGTTAAGGGGGAACTCATATGGGAGACTTCGATGTGAGTGAAGTATTTGTTTTGATTTGATCCCAAAACCCCAAGTGTTCTATTCCCAAGCGGCCCAATTTGATGTAGAAAATAGGTTAGAAAATTTTCTAAGCCTTTACTGTTAGGATGGCTCTATTTATGCTTAGGTTTTTAGACTGAAGGCCACTCGTTTGAGTGTGCTTCCCAATCGAAGCGAGTCTACCCAGCCGAAGTGAAGCGTGCCGAAGAATAGCGTAGCGAAGCGAGCGCAACAGTAGATTCAAAGCTAGTCTGCCCAAGCGAGGCGAAGCAAGCGCTACAGTAACAAGCCAAAGCGAGTCAACGTGGGTCAACGAATACTAAAGCAGATACTCGGGAAAATTTTATTTTCCAAAGTACTCGCTACTGTATGACTCTGAAGCGACTCACTTCAAGAGGACGCTACATTTCTAAACCGAAGCGAGCCCCTACCTAACAGAAAGCGACAGCTTGACTCCCGCTCATATTTTGAACTCCAGTCAACTAGAGATCGTCGCATTAATTGCGAGATCTCCACGTGTCGAATGAGGAGAGGAGCAGCGGAGTTGACTGCCAGGCCGACAAGGGCGCCGCAACAGTACTGGCTCGCTCCAGTTACTGTTAGGTTTGTAAGTTAGCCATATTTGGCAAAATGGCTAATCTGGGTGTCTGAAAAGGTGCCAGCCTGCGCAAGTACTGTCGAGAGGAGGAGGGACAAGGCCACCTACCAAGCAACGGATCTCGGCTAAACCTCCGCCTATAAATAGTGAAGGATGAAGACAAAGAGAAGTAGAACACTACTTGAGCATTCAGCACCTACTGCAAACAAACACTCCTAGCTTTTTAGCAATTCATCGAGTCTTTGTTTCCAAGTGTTCTCCGAGTTCCAGCCTCATCGGAACTCGTCTTCACAAGCTTCCCACTGAGATTTCTAAGCCCATTCCATATCCAAGCTTAGAAGAAGAGTTCTACCCATCTTTGCATTCATTGTAAAGAACTCTTCATTAGTGTGTCTCTGTCGAAACAGAAAACCCTAACCCTAAAAGTTCAGTTTAGGTTTTGTGTGTTCGTCATTAGGTTTTGTTCGATCCAAGGCTCTACCTTCATCGATAGTAGAAGCCTCGATCATAGAGTCTAGATCCAAGCTTACACTTTCATTAAGTGATGCTCGATCGAAACTAGGTTGTAAGGAGAACCCGTAATCTCCCTGTCGTCAGACTGAAGCGAGTGAAGCTTCCAGTCTAGGTTAGGTTTTTGGTGTGAACCCGAAATCACCTAGTGTTCGTCATATCCAATCAAGTGAAGCTCGATCTCGACATAGGTTTTTGAAGAACCCGTAATCTTCAAGTTCTTGAGTGAAGAGAACGAGTTGCTTAGTGATAGGGACTAATATCAGTTTTCCCTCGTGTAAGTAAATCTGAATGTTGGAGAAAATCAACCTCTCTAAACCTTAAGAGTGTCACCCCTAAATAAGAATGAGTATTAAAAAACATCTTCTGATAAGAGAGGAATACCAACTTCACTAATAAGGTCCTGGCACCTAATTTAACTCATGCCAAGGCTTGCATAGGAGCCAGTCTGCGCAGAAGCCATCTTGATCCTATCAGGTTTTCCCCAAAACCTAAGGATCTGCCTAAACATGAGATCGGCGTGAGTCTAGTCCTCTTAGTGTGAGGACCACGACATTAATGGCAAGAAAGAATACTGTCTTTATGGGAATTCCATTTCTACCCTCGACATACCTATAAATATTAAACGAACTCATCTATCACATTCATTCACTCTCTTACGAACAAACATGCTCCTTAGCGTACTGTTCCATCCAATTCCATATTCTCTCTCTCTCACGAGCTCCTCCGAGCTCAGGCCAGCCAAGGCGGACAAGACCTTCTTCCGGGAAGCCGTAGTTCGCTTTCACATCCACCTGCTCCTCTCAACACCGGGAAGAGTCTCTTTCCTACGTATACTGCCTTGAACTTAAGGTAAAACCCTCATCATTTGAGAAGGAATGAGGTTTGGGCCGGGGAGTTCCCCATTCCTAACCTCCCTCTCTCCCTTGTCTCTGTCTTGCGTTATCAGTTTGTATGGGTGCAAAACCCCCATGAATCTTGATAGTTCATGGCTAAATACGCCTTTTATCCTTTACTTATAGCTCAACTATTATTTGTCGTTGCTGTGCGCCTCTTGCCTTATACAAAATACTCGGCTATGGCTTTTCTATACGCATGGATCTCTTGCTCTTCACTGTTTTAACTCTTTACCCATGAATGCTATTTGCAAAACATGATGAATAATCTCTTAAATTGTTGTAGATCTTTGACCCGGATCTATCAACTGGCGCCGTCTGTGGGAAATTCTTGAGTTAAGATGTTGATTTCCCCTGTTTTTTATGCAAAATTCTAGCTCGCTGTTGTAATGCTGCTTGCGATTTCTCTATATTACGTCCTTATGTGGAGAATGTGAGGAAATCTGATGTTACATTGATTGGGAATGCCCTGTTTGTGATATAGCTAGCGAAAACTCAGATGGGTATGCTGTTGTTTAACATTTGCTAAGCTCTCCTCGGTTACGAGCTGTTGAGTGTGATATGATCTTAGGATTATGCTCCCTTTGAAACGGAAATTGTGATAAACACCTTGATTGAAAGGGAACTTGTGTTTGAGAGGCTATTCTCCTCTCCTTAAATGTGAATTAAGCATTGATATCTGTAAGTACTGTCAAAACCCGTGGGTTCAAAGGGCCAATCCCCTGTTTATCTTCGAAGTTCTAGTTGATTCTGATGATTTGCGCATAAACTTGCCTTTTCATTTGCCCTTCCGCGATGATCACCTAGAATGATGATTATCTAATCAAGGGAATGTGTATTGAATGCGAGATTTATGTTATTTCGGGAAAATTTTAGTATGTATACCATGAACCTGTTTCAGCTATATTGCTTGTAATTCATGAATCCAGCGATTAGAAGCAATCTCAAGGCCTCATCTCTTTCATGACATGAATTGTGATGGCTAATCTGTTGTTGTTTTGTCAAAAACTTAAGGTTTTGAGGGATCCAGAGGAAAGACGGGTCACAAACTGCAGCAATATCAAAATACATTCACCTCACCTTGTGTACTTGGTGAGCATACAATTCTGTCTGTTATATGCTCAATATGAAATCCATCTATAAGTTGCAAAGGACTGGTGATTACAAAATAAGCATCCCCACTAAAGCTAGTCGAATGCTCCTGAATTGCCATGACCCCAAAACCCATGAAGTAATAAAAACATTAAAGAAAACGGAGAGCCGAAAGATGCTAAGGTTACCCCATTCATGTTGATGAAGGGAACCCGCATCTGGAAGCAGAACCTCCTCTCAGAAGCCCTGTTTAACAGGCAACTCCCTCGTAAGCCCCGAATAACGGGCAGAACCTCCTCTCAGAAGCCCTGTTTAACAGGCAACTCCCTCGTAAGCCCCGAATAACGGGCAGAACCTCCTCTCAGAAGCCCTGTTTAACAGGCAACTCCCTCGTAAGCCCCGAATAACGGGCAGAACCTCCTCTCAGAAGCCCTGTCTAACAGGCAACTCCCTCGTAAGTCCCGAATAACGGGCAGAACCCTCAGAAGCCCTACACAGTAGGCAACATCATCGTAAGCCCCATATAATGGGCAGAACCCTTCATAAGCCCTATTTAATAGGCAATCCTCCTCAAAAAGCCTTGTTTAACAGGCAATATCATCGTAAGCCCCATATAATGGGCAGAACACTTTATAAGATCTACTTAATAGGCAACCCTTTCACGAAGCCCTATCTAATAGGCACCTCTTTTGTAAGCCCCATTCAATGGGCAGAACCTTCTACAAATCCCTATCCAATAGGCGACTCCTTTGCAAGCCCCTTGCAATGGGCAGAACTTTTCCCAAGCCTTACTCAGTAGGCAACATCCTCCTAAACTTCATACAATAGACAAAATTCCTTATAAGTCTCATTAAATGGGCAGTGCACCCCTAAGCCTTGCTCTAAAGGCGACATTTTTGTATATCGCTCCTATAAGTTTTACCCATTGCATTCCAGTGGGTAAAATCCCACCTAAATCCCGCTTTACAAGTGGTATTCTCAAAAACTCTATTTGATAAACAATACCTTTATAAACCTCTAAGGAGGATATTGCTTTCATAAGCTTAACCTGATAATCAGCGCTTCTGCAAGCTTTATAAAATGGACCAAGTTCTCGTGGGCTCGGTTCGATAAGTAATGTTCTTAGGAATCCCGCATAAGGGACACCATTCTCACAATCCTTGGCTAACATGGAATATCTTAACAAGAAAGTCCTATAAAATAGGTGCTAATGATAAAAAGGGCCTATACGGCCGAGGCATATCATATTAAGCTTAATAAAATAAGATGCCACACAAACTCTTAATAACCTCTTCTTCTAATTAGATCCCTCCCAGAGGCCTCATCAGGAAAGCTTTAGGAAGGCAAACAACCTAGCAAAATAGATTTCGTAAAGACAGATGTCACTGACATCAGCTCCATGAAGGCGAAAGCCATCCTTGAAAAACCTTATGCTAAGTAAACCACGCTTGTTGAAGCCGCTTTGAATGGTTAACGATTGCAACAGGATTTGCTAAATCAGCAGTGGGTCATAACTAAATCTCATATGATCAGATGCCTCATGTCAAGAGGAGGGAACAGTGTCAAAACCCTTTGTCATAATCAAATTCCTATCTTTAAATCATTACTTACCTTCATCATATATTGGCAAGGGCCACCCCCTTCCAAGAATCTTATAACAAATAAGCTATACTTGTCAAAGCCGTTGTAAGTAATGCTCAAATGCAAGAAGTTTGCCAACAGCGAATTACATACATCTCAAGCCTCTTTCCAAAGAGCTTACGGAGTTGATTCCCTAAAACACTCTCAATTCTTTGCAGAATCTTGTAAGGATGACGGTTAATTCAGAAGCTCGTCTGGAAAGGACAGGTGACAAGGTCTCCGATCCTCTTAAGGAACCAGGGCCTGGCAATACTGCGCCAAGAATATCCTTCGGACTTGGGGATAACAAGGCTATTATTCATCAACACAATGACGCTCTTGTGGTAACAGCTGAAATAGAAGGGTACCAAGTGCGGAGAATTTTTATAGACACCGGGACCCCTATCAATGTGATCCTCATGAGTTGTCTTAATCAAATGCCCCAAAGAAAGCTTTTGAAACCCGCCGAGGTGCCCCTCCAAGGATTCTCGCAGAAGCCTGTTATGACAGTCGGGTCAGTGGATCTTACACTCACTCTAGGAGAAGGACATATTAAAACATCAAGAGTGACCACCTTCTGGGTGGTCGACCAGGAGTCATCTTATAATGTTATTCTAGGAAGAGCTGCTCTGAACTCTTTCCAAATAATCGTATCCACCTATCACCTGATGATGAAATTCCCTGTGGGGGATCAAGTAGGATGGATATCAGGGAATCATATGACTTCAAGAAACTGCTATGTTCAATCCGTTAAAATTGGAGAGGCCAAAAAATGGGATGTCCCAGAACCTGTAGCCCCTCAACACAAGCCAGAAAAGGGAGAGGGCAAGATCAAAGAGGCCGACACTGTCAAAGAAGGGCAGAGCCTAATGGTCCCCGCAGAGGAACTGATAGAGATAGAATTGATCCCAGATCGGAAGGGATTCACCACAAAAATTGGCACTCAGATGCCTCCGGACATATCAGAACAACTAATAAGGTGTCTGCGGAGGAATGCAGATATCTTTGCTTTCGGGTCATCTGACCTGGTGGGGGTAGATGCAACCGTGGCATTACATTGTCTGAATGTAGATCCCTCGGTGAAGCCGGTAAAACAAAAGTTAAAGCAATTCGGCCCTGAGAAAGATAAAATCATCAAGGAGGAGGTCGCCAAATTATTGGAGGCTAAACACATCAGGGAAATACAATTCCCGGAATGGCTATCCAACGCAGTAATGGTGGCTAAGGGAAACACAGGCACATGGAGGATGTGTTTTTACTTCAGAGACTTAAATAAAGCCTGCCCAAAAGATCATTACCCTCTGCCTAGGATTTATCAATTAGTAGATTCCACGTCAGGTTGCGAACTGCTATCCATGATGGACGCATATCAAGGTTAACATCAAGTAAAAATGAATCCATCAGATGTCCCGAAAGCTGCATTTGGCGTCTGTACAGGGACATTTGGTTTTCAAAGCATATCCTTTGGCTTGAAAAACGCGGGGGCTACTTACCAAAGAATGATGGATAAAATCTTCAAAAGCCAAATAGGCAGGAATATGGAAGTATATGTTGATGATATACTAGCCAAAAGCGTGTATGCTCAGAATCACATACAAGATCTGGAAGAAGTGTTCGCTGTAGCCAGATTATATCATCTTAAGCTGAACACAGCTAAATGCTCATTCGGCGTACAGGCTGGGAAATTCTTAGGGTACATGGTTACTCCCAGAGGGATTGAAGTAAATCAAGCCAAAGTACAAGCAGTATTAGATATGACACCTCCTTGAAATATTAGAGAAATCCAAAGGCTCAATGGGCGAATTACAGCTTTCAGTCGCATTATTTCCCGATCGGCAGATAAAAGTCTCCCCTTTTTCAAAATATTGAGGAAGGGCAGTAGATTCTAATGGACTAATGAGTGCCAAAAGGCCTTTGAAGAACTAAAAGGGCATCTGGCAGAACTACCCTTGCTCACTAAGCCGGTACCACAGGAAGTTCTATATCTGTATATAGCTATGGGAGAAGAATCCATCAGCTCAGTACTTCTGAGAGAGGAAAAGTTGGTGCAGAAGCCTATCTACTATACAAGCAAGATGATACAAGGAACAGAAATACGGTATCCTAGTATCGAAAAGGCTGTCTTAGCAGTAATGGTAATGGCTAGAAAACTGAGACCCTACTTTCTATCACACAAAGTGATAGTCAGGACGAATGAGCCATTGAAGCAAGTACTGGGTAAGCCCGATTTGTCGGGAAGATTTCTTAAATGGGCCATAGAGCTGAGTGAGTATGACGTAGATTTCGAGCCGAGAGTGGCTATCAAGGCCCAAGCTCTGGCCGATTTCCTACAAGAAGGGGAATTCCAATGGTGGAAAGCCTATGTGGATGGCTCCGTTACTAGAGATGGTGCAGGGGTGGGGATCTTCATCCAGGACCCCCAAAACCACACCTATAAATTTGCTATCAAGTTAAACTATCATGTCTCCAATAATGAGGCAGAATATGAGGCTCTGATCAGATGCCTAGATTTGCTGCGAACCATGGGCGCTGCCCATGTAATGGTTCATTCAGATTCCTAATTAGTAATGCATCAGGTCCTAGGGACTTGTGAAAAGCGAGAAGAGAAAATGGTGGCATATGCAAAAATTGTGGATGAATTGATGGGGCATTTTGCCAAAGCTGAGGTGATCCATATCCCTCGGGAAGAAAATATTGAAGCCGACAAACTGGCTCGAATAGCCAGCGCGGCTGAAGGAACCTGGACAGATGAAATTGTTCTGTGCAACGCAGATGCCAAGTTAGTCAAAGTCGAAATGCAGGCCATCGAAATAATGGAACATTGGAGAACTCCAATCATCCGAGCCTTAAAAGAGCTTCCTGGAGAACCAGAAGCAGTAACCTCAGCCAGTGGAGGAAGATTGCCCCGTGCATTCAAACCTAAATTCTGCCTAATAGGAGATAAACTGTACAAAAGGGCGTTCACACATCCTTACCTCAAGTGCCTATCAGAGCCCGAGGGAGAATATGCACTGCGAGAAATACATGAAGGCGCTGCAGGAGCATACAATGGATTTAAAGATTTGGTCAGGAAGCTACTCAGGGCTGGGTTCTTCTGGCCTACAATGGAAAAAGACGCTAAAAACCTAGTTAAAAGGTGTGATAGTTGTCAAAGAAATGGGAGACTCATCCACAAGCCTGCTGAGGAACTAGGGGCCATGATGGCACCCTGTCCCTTTGATAAATGGGGAATTGATATAGTGGGAAAATTCCCCACAGCTACAGGAGGAAGACTATTCTTAATTGTAGCAGTAGACTACTTTACCAAATGGGTTGAGGCCGAAGCCGTAGTAAAAATCACGGAACATGTGATAAAGAAGTTCATATGGAGGAATATATGTTGCCGATATGGAATCCCAAGGATACAGGTCGCTGACAATGGGGCTCAGTTCACGGGATCCATGGTACGAGCTTGGTGCAAAGAAATTGGCATCGAGCAAAGGTTTGTAGCTGTGGCTCATCCCTAGGCTAATGGGCAAGTCGAAGTCACAAACAGGACCATCGTAAGTGGTATCAAGGCCAGGTTAGAAAAAGCTAAAGGAAACTGGGCTGATTAATTAGATTCGGTGCTATGGGCATATCGCACCAGTCCTACAACAGCCACAGGAGAAGCTCCATTTAACTTAGTTTATGGGGCGACAGCGGTAACGCCGGTAGAGGCAGAGCTCAAGTCATCAAGGATAGTGGCTTATGATGAAAATCAAAATTCATCCTTGATGAGGGAGAACCTAGACATGGTCGAGGAGATCAGGAGCAAAGCTCTTCAGAAGGCAGAAAGATACAAGCAGCAGGTGCGGGATGCATATAACAAAAAAGTGCAGATCCGAAGGTTCTGCAAGGGAGACCTAGTCTTAAAAAGGGCAGATGCTCTCAAGCCCATGGGAAAGCTAGACGCAAATTGGGAAGGACCTTACCTGGTAAGGGAGGTATTAAAAGGAGGAGCCTATGAACTTCAAGATGAAGAAGGAAGGGTGTTACCTCGGCCCTGGAATGTTAACAACCTAAAGAAATATTATGCCTAGTATGAAATCAGGCACTAAATGAGTTATGATTCACTCGATTTCTCATAACCCACTTGGAGGGGGAGTAGGGGGATACCCCCCATATCCCATTATCTTAAAATGCTTTTCATGATTTATTATCTTAAAACATCAGATCCTATGCGTTAAGCAGTTGTTAAAGAAAGCATAAAAGGAATAAAGGTAAACTCAAGCCTCTGGGTAAAAGAAGACTAGAGAAACTTCAAAGACTGGAAGTAGGAGGATAATACCTCAGTAAAGCTTAAGAGAAACCATTCTTAATCGGGGCACAGCATCTGGAGAGGCTCATATCCTACTATTCCAAAATATTACATGCATAAGAAAGCAGAACATCCAACAAACAGCAAGGCATACAGTCTATTATATTCACAGCAGAAAAGGCACAAAATGAGCCTCCAAGTCTTGAAGCGTCTATCCCAGCAAAAAACATAAAAAAGAAAGTCAATACACAAGCACCAAAATACGACGAAGTTAAGCTAAGGCAGAAGAGCACGAGCTAGATGACGGGGTTGCAGAACCTCGGGGGAAGGAATGGGAATCACTGTAGTTGCTGTCCTCTCCTGTAGTTGAACCTTTAAAAAAAAAAAAAAAAAAAAAAAAAAAAAAAGAAGCAAGCACATACATGTTAATCAGCTCAAAATCGCACCAAGGAAGGTAGAATAAAACCAATATAGTCAAAGGATTATATGGCTTACCCTCGTCTGTCCTTTGTCTTTCATTCCCCCCTTGAGGGATCTGACTAGCTGAGGGTTCAACTACCTCTTTAGCCTCATTTGCCCTCTCCGTCTTCTTAATCTCCTCAATAGAGAGCAGTTCGGCCATCAGGGTAATCATACGACCATTGCGGACAAGGTCATGAATAATGGCATCCCCTGGCAAGAGAAATCCACCTATCAAGGGGGCGAGAATGGCTTCGCACTTTGCTTCCTCCGATAAATACCCATCATACATCTCGTATTGAACAAAGAGATTCTTTAGCCGTTGGAGATAAGCTTTCATATTAGGAAAATCCTCAAATTCCAGGAAATCCATCTCCCTCCTAGTTAGAAATCTGAGTAGATAGAATCGAAGAGAGTCGGAGATGTCTTCCGAGTATGCCAGGTCACAGATTTTTCGACGAAGAGAGTCAAGCGACATGTCTGAACAACAAAACATAAATGGCATAAGCTAAAAAATAATTCACACATCTGGCGAAAAGGGGAAGAAGGATTTTTCTCCCTCTGGTTATAATAACAAGAGCGTTAGTCGATAAAAGGATTACCCATTTGGTTTTGACAGATCTAAAAGAATAGAAATGGCGGCCTTACCGAAGAAGGAATTCGCAGAAGGAGTGAAAAGATTTCTCTCTTCGCCCTTCCTCTCTTGATGATATGGTGACAGGATGGTAGAAAGAAAAGGGGGAGAAAGAAATTTTATATCTCTGCTCCCTTGGAAAACTAAACGTCGCTCTACTTTTGCGTAGGACAAGACTTGAGTGACGTCATCAAAAGAAATAATGAATATTAAATAAGAAGAGGAAAGGAGACATTATCGTCTCCAGCCAAAGCATTAAATCAGAAGCTTGCCAAATACGCTTCTGAACCTGGGGGGAGCAGCTGATAGGGACTAATATCAGTTTTCCCTCGTGTAAGTAAATCTGAATGCTGGAGAAAATAAATTTCTCTAAACCTTAAGAGTGTCACCCCTAAATAAGAATGAGTATTAAATAACATCTTATGATAAGAGAGGAATACCAACTTCACTAATAAGGTCCTGGCGCCTAATTTAACTCATGCCAAGGCTTCTGCATAGGAGCCAGTTTGCGCAGAAGCCATCTTAATCCGATCAGGTTTTCCCCAAAACCTAAGGATCTGCCTAAACATGAGATCGGCGCGAGTCTAGTCCTCTTAGTGTGAGGACCACGGCATTAATGGCAAGAAAGAATACTGTCTTTATGGGAATTCCATTTCTACCCTCGACATACTTATAAATATTAAACGAACTCATCTATCACATTCATTCACTCTCTTACGAACAAACACGCTCCTTAGCGTACTGTTCCATTCAATTCCATATTCTCTCTCTCTCTCTCTCTCTCTCTCTCTCTCTCTCTCTCTCTCTCTCTCTCTCTCTCTCTCTCTCTCTCTCTCACGAGCTCCTCCGAGCTCAGGCCAGCCGAGGCTGACAAGACCTTCTTCCGGGAAGCCGTAGTCCGCTTTCACATCCACCTGCTCCTCTCAACACCGGGAAGAGTCTCTTTCCTACGTATACTGCCTTGAACTTAAGGTAAAACCCTCATCATTTGAGAAGGAATGAGGTTTGACGGAGTTCCCCATTCCTAACCTCCCTCTCTCCCTTGTCTCTGTCTTGCGTTATCAGTTTGTATGGGTGCAAAACCCCATGAATCTAGCTTGCTAGTTCATGGCTAAATACGCCTTTTATCCTTTACTTATAGCTCAACTATTATTCGTCGTTGCTGTGCGCCTCTTGCCTTATACAAAATACTCGGCTATGGCTTTTCTATACGCATGGATCTCTTGCTCTTCATTGTTTTAACGCTTTACCCATGAATGCTATTTGCAAAACATGATGAATAATCTCTTAAATTGTTGTGGATCTTTGACCCGGATCTATCACTTAGTGCTAAAAAGTGGACGTAGGAGTTTCATCTCCGAACCACTATAAATCCTTGTGTCGTATCTCTAACCCTAATGTCTCTATTTACTTGCTGTTTGATTATTCATTGCACTAGCATCTAAACAAACACAAACTGAGATTTCAAATACTTAGGAAATATTTAGCTCACCGAAATTCCGCATATAGAGTAAAGTCTCACTCTTGATCAAGCTTTAAGCTTAGGTCAAGAGATTTGCTAACACTGTAGATCTAGCTCTCGGCTAGGTCTTAGTGACTGAAGCGAGCACTTTACTTAATACTCTGAGTTTGAGGAAAAGAAGTTGAAAAACTTCAAAACACGTATTCACCCCCCCCCCCCCCCCCCCCTCTATGTGTTTTTCCTCTTACAAACCAGGACCAAGGGCATACATGGCTGCTGGAAGCTGCTGTTCTCAAATCTTATGGCTTCGTCAGCAATTGAAGGATTATCGAGTTGAAGCGAATGAAGTTCCAATCTTCTGTGACAACAACAGTGCTATCTGTATCTCGCAGAATCCAGTGCTTCACACCAGGTGCAAGCACGTGGAGATTCGACATCATTTTATTCGTGATCATGTCGAGAAGAAGGATATCAAGCTCGAGGAAATCCATACCGATCTCCAGCGAGCAGATATCCTCACCAAGCCTCTAGCTGAGTCTCGCTTCAACCAGCTATGCATGGAATTAGGGTTACTAGGCCCTGGTGAAAAGTGTTAGTTCCAGGATGCACAAGGGAGTGGAAGCTTGCCGTCAAGCGTCCCTCGCCTTGGATCTTCACCAATTCAAGCGAGTTGCTTCAAATTTCACTCGCTTGAAGAAGGAGAAATAAGGTGGAGAAAGGTGGAGTGTTGGAAGACGTTCCCTACCAACTAACAGGATTGTTAAGGCTATGGTTAAGGGGGAACTATCGATTGCTCTCGGAGTGAACTACTTCCAAAGCGAGCAAGGAAAGCTGCTACCTAGCCTAGGATTCCTAGCAAGTGGGTATAAACACTTGCAAGTACCTTTTCTAGTAAAGGTTGTGGGGTCTTGTATCGGGCCTTCCCACGTAAAAACGGTGAAAGCTTAGGCAGGGCTGGCACCTAGACCTTGCGTCCTCTTCCCATCTTTCCGCCGAAGAGGAGCATGTCTTCTCATCTCCTTCGTCGTGGATAATCACTCTCTTATTACTCACTCTTAACGGAGTCGAGCTGCCGAGTGCTTATTCATTCATCCCCCACTCTGAATAATGCATCGCTTCAATTTTCCCTCTTTTGGATCAAGCGAGCCGAATGTTTATTCATTCTGTAGATCTTAAGTGGAGAGCTTGAAGGGTTCCCTTTACTTCTAAAGGTTGCATGACTGGTGACATGTCTTTGCGTAAAAATCGAGAATAGCTTGTCAGAGCTTCTCATTGTCATCCTGTCCTATTCCGACCTGAGATAAGGACTTGTACTCATCTCCCATTCATCGTGAATAGCACTCAAGTGAGTATCCCTTCGGGTTGAAGAAAGCTTAAGTGTATTATTCATTCTCTCCCCCATTCACTTCGATGGAGGACTCTCTAATTCGTAGAGGAAGATGGAAGAGATGAATGCTAAGAAGATCAAGCTTAAAAAGGTCTACATACGTGGTATCAATCTCCTACGAAGCGAGATTGACTGGTAAGTGTTTCAATACAAGTACACTATGCAAAGTGGAGCGTGCTAGAAACCTTTACTTGCTATGTGGAAAATATAAAATGAATCTGACACAAATACAAAGAGGAAAACATTCTTGTTTATCCTCGAAGTATGTTAGTCATAAACATTTTAAAATTAAGTCAAAGAAATTTCAATTTCTTAAACCAGTCGCTTCAGATGGTCAAGCGAGTGCTTTGTTACTCCAAGCGAGCCATCGCAAGCGAGTGTGGAACAGTCACGCCAAACGAGTACTTCGCAAGCGAGAAAAAGCCAAGTGGCCACACTCAAGCGAGCAAGTACGAAGCGACCCTTATGAGCTGTACACACTCGAGTGCAAACTTTACTTTTACTTTGCATTAAATGCAGATGCGGTACAGGACCTAGAATCCGGGCGCGTGGTGCACACTTCAAATTTGAAGCGTCAAATTCGCGTGAGATCCAACCGTCGAATCGCAACAGTCCTCAAATCTCAACCGTTGGATTAACACCATTCGAGAAAGCGAATCACGGGAGGCCAAGTGGAGTGCCAACTCACTTTGACGGCTCACTTTTTACTATGGTGACGCCGGACACGTCAGTCACATCGCCGATAGCCGCCACCTTCACAGAACTATCGGGGAAATTACCGCGCCTCCCTCGCCACGTCAGCACTGAACCCTAAACCTATATAAGAGGATTGAATTATCTGCAAAAACTTTATCACCCCCCCTATATTTGCCATTCTTGTGAAAGTATTTCTGCATCTTCTGCAAATTTCACAAGTCTCAAACCTTTAAATTCATACCAAATCTCACTCAAATCGTCAACATGGTGAAGAAAACTGCAAATCAAACTTTCGAGCAGTTTATGACCACCGTTGAAGATAACATCAACGTCGAGCCCCATCTCGCCGAAGCCATGGTGGAGAAGAAAGGCTTCTTTCGCAGGGCCGTGACCAAGGCCGAACTGTGGAACCTCGTCACCGCAAAACCAACAGAAGTCCTAGCCCAGTCTGTTGCTGAATTCCTATTAAATCTAAATGAAGGACAGACTGTATCGGCCATTACAGATCCAGAGGATGGAGAACTAGCAGAAGTGGATCTGGCCGATGTTGCAGAGATTTTCAAGCTTCCGAGAGAAGGAGTTGATGCTCTCTCAAAGCTGGAGCTATCGGTAGAGGTCGAATACGCTAGATTCGCCACCGATAAGAATGCTGAATGGAAGGTTAAGGGAAGTAACATACGGACTGACCTGGAAAAGCCCTTCAATTACATTTGCGAGTTGTACACCAAGTCAGTGGTGTGCAACATCGGAACCCTAAGGCAACTTTCCTATTCAAAAATTTTCGCCGTCAGCACCATCGTCGACAGTCTCACTGGCACAAAGTTCAACTGGCATGATTGGTTTATCAACAAAATACAGGAAGCTGCCAAAGACTTTGTGTACCAGATAGGAAGCATCACTACAATTGTGCGCCAAGGAAAGCTGAAGTTCTTCGGGAAGCTTTCCTACGCACTGAAGGAGATGTTCCCAGGACGGAAGTGGCCGGGAATAAAGGAGTACAAGAAGGGGAGCGTATTCCTCGACATTTACAAATCCAACAACAAGGTCGTGATCGACAAAGGTATTCTACAGAAGGACGTGCTTCCATCCGTGCCAATCGCAGAAAAGCAAGGGAAGAAAAAGTCCAAGCGAGCCGCTTCACCTGTGAAGCGAGCGGCTCCCAAGCGACAGAAGGTGAAGCCAGTCGCTTCCATTATTGAGGCAAGCGAGGAGGAGGAGCAACCGCTAGAGGAAACTCAAAAAGTAGACCAATCCATCCCCCAAGCCTCACCCACTCAACACCAAATTCCCCAACCTTCAACCTTTCAACCCTAAGTCCAAGAACCTCAAGAACCACAAACTTCCACAACAACCCAACCACAAACTCAAGCTCTCGAAACCGAAGCCTTTGAACATTCACCATACGAGGATGTATCTACAAACACTCTCCCAGATATGCCCCTACTCAACCCCGACCCAGCCGCAGCATTCGCTACATATCAACCTACCCAAGCTACCCAAGCCTTAACTCCCAACTCTCCCACTGACACCGTTGACACCACCGACACGGCCGACACTGAAATCACTATCCCAATACCTACTAAACCCCCACCCCCAACCGCTGAGGAAAGAGCCCTACGACGCTACACAGCTAATAGGGATCTAGCCGCCGAGGAACTACAGAACCGCTACCCAAACATCCAATTGACTGAAGCTTCCGTAATCAAGCCACCGATTTTCTAACATATATAACCTACCGTGGAATAGAGTACTATAAAATCTTCGCCCTCCGCCACGTTTTCTCAAAAAATACTCTTGCGGTAAAGGAGGCGGAAATGCTCCAGTTCATAGGAGTAGATGGCTTCAACGCCTTCATCAACAAAGAAAAATACCTGGAGCTGCTTGACGCCAAAGTGAAGCGTGCGTGTCCCGACGCAGAGCTCCCAGAGCGAATGCCCTCTGCTCACGAGCAGAAACTAATCAAGCAGCATGAGGCTGTGCTGCTGATAAAAGAGCAAGAGATTGCTAATCTCCAAGATGAGATAACCAAGAAATCGAAGGAGGTGGAGGAGAAGAGTCTGAAGGTTGAGAGTCTGCGTAGAGACTTCGACAAAGAGAAATCCGAGTTTATGAGGAAGCTCGAGGAGGAATCCAAGCACTTGAAGGAGGCCAAGCAAGCACTTGAGGACGAAAGGAGCAGGCTAAAAGAGTTCACTTCAAAACTTGTTGCTTTGGAAGGACAAGTAGCAGCCGAGCAGAAAGAGAAGGAATCGATGAAAGAGAAGTACAATGAAAATCTCGACAAGGCTACAAGCTCTGTGAAGAAGTTGGAGAATTATGTCTTAGAAAAAGAAGGAGAGCTTGTGAAGATGGGAAGCGAGCTCAATCGCGTAAAACTTGACGTTTAAACCGTGAGACAGAAATCAAGATTCTCAAAAGCAAGCTTGATGAAGCAAACTGCGAGCTTGAAAGTCGTCGAAGGGGAGCTCACGCTTTTGACTTGAAGCATGCCGAGCTGATCGCTACAATGGCGAGAGCGAGCAAGGATACTGAAAGTCTAGCATTGAAAATGGGTGTTGTTGCCCAGATTCACACAAAGCTTAGCGAGCAAGAGAGGAGACTGAATGCTCGAGAAGCCGAACTCGATGCAGTTAAAACTCACTTTGATCTTGTCTTGCAAGATGAAAAGAGAAAGATGAGAGCTGAAATTGAAGCGGAGCTGGACGCTCGCTTCAGAGCAGTGGAGCCCCTGGAGGATGTGATGGCTGAAGTTGCCCGAAGAAAAGATTTAGTTATTGAGCGTGAAAAACAATGCAAGCATTTACTACATGAAATCTCCATCAAAACTGTGGAGATTGTCCTAGTGAAGGAGGAAACGTTTGAAAAACGTGCCGAGGGAATGCTTCATGTAGTTTTCAATGAATTTTCCTCCCTTCGCCAAGCTGTCACCGGGAAAGCCCTTGTTCCAGTTCCCTCTGGCAATGATGATGCCAAAAAGGGGGAAGGGGAAGGTAAAGGAAGAGAGATTGTAGATTTTGAGGAAGCTGCATACAGGGGGGAAGGAAATGTTGAAGAGGATGTGGAGCAAGCGCGAGTGGAGGAAGCGCGCAGAAAAGGGAAGCAAGTTGTTGTGTATGAAGAGCCGCGGAAGCCTCATTCGGAGAAGCTGCTATCGTCATCACTTGCAGCTCATCCCGCTTCAGCCGCTCATGTTGAACAGCAGATTGCTGATGATGCAGCAATTGCTCTGGCCCTGCAGATGGAGCATGATTTTGGATTAAGTGGGAAGGAAGTGACTGAAATACCCATGGTCAAACCGCTTCAAGCTATGCCTTCACAAGCTGGCGCTTCATCTTCAGCTACTCAAGCGCCCACTCCGGCTCTTACACTCGCTACTCCCTCTGCTACCGCTCCTGCATCAAAGAAAACTACCTCACCTCCAGCACCGAAGAAGTCAATGCCACCACCATCTTCAGCACCAAAGCGAACCGCTCCAATGGATAACGAGTTGGATCCCACGGCTAAGCGCCAGAAGATCCAACAGTCCATCACCGCAAAATCCAGCCGATTGGAGCAGAAGAAAAAGGGTGAAGGAGAGAAAAGGTGGAAAGATGCTAGAGAAGAAAAGCTCAGAATCGCTTGAGTGAAGAAAGTGGAAGAGCGAGCCGCCAACCTATGGGAAGAAGTGAAGCTCATTCAATCTTGCCTCGTCCGAAGCACCTTCGTTCCATTCACTCCCGAGGAATCTGAAGCGTGCGCTACTCAGGCTGACATCGATGCGTGCAGAGTCACAATCAAGGAGATGATTGACTCCCGCCACTACACTGAGGATGAGTACGACATAATTCGCAAATGCATCAACCTCAGGCTTCCCAAGTTCAACTCCGAGATGGGTGATAAGTTTAATAAAAAGATGAAGGAGTTGTCGGAGAGGTCTAAAGAGGAAATTGAAGAGAGGAGAGCTCAACATCCAGACGCTTGCGAGATTGAGAAGTTCATTTCAGATGACCTGATGAATGAGTGGAATGAGGGCAAGGACAAATTCATAAAAACATATTACTTCTGGCAAGTTGTGCCACTCCAAGAGGATTGCTCCAAACTTGATGCACTGAATAACTTCATGTGCTTGTGCTATGAGGAGCTGCGCAGGAAGATCTTTATACAGGCGGAGCTCGCGGAGCCCAAGAAGAAGATCATCATTGTGCCAAAGAAGAAGTAGTTCCCCATGCCACTCATGCCAAATTCAAGCGTACCAAACAGAAGACTCATCGAAGCAGAGGTGGATGAAGCGTTGCTGATGGATAACTCTCATAGAGTGAGCAAAGAAAATATCAAGACGATGGAGGTAAAGGTCGTATCTGGTTACTTCATCAAGGAAGATTCGGAGAAGCCCACTGAAGAATCTTAAAACTTCATATATATTTTGTGACCTGCTTGAACAATCTATCAATCTCTACTTTCTTGTCAAGCGAGTCTCATTCATTTGCGTTATGAGTTTTTATCCTTCATGCTACAAACTCACAATCTTAACCGAAAAAAAAGGGGAAAGTGTTGGGAATTGTTAAGAACAAAGTGTTAAGGGGGAACTCCTATGGGACACTTCGAAGTGAGTCAAATGGTTGTTTTGATTTGATCCCAAAACCCCAAATGTTCTATTCCCAAGCGACCCATTTTCGGTGTAGAAAATAGTTTACAAATTTTTCTAAGCCTGTACTGTTAGGATGGCTTCATTTTGCTTTAGTCTCTTAAGTTTTAGACTGCAGAGAAGTCCAAGTGAAGACCACTCGCTCGAGTGTGTTTTCCAAGCGAAGCGAGTCTAACGAGTCGAAGTGAAGCGTGCCGAACCAAAGCGAAGCGAAGCGAGCGCTACAGTGGAATCGAAGCGAGTCCACCAAAGCGAAGCGTAGCGAGCGCTACAGTGAAAAGCCGAAGCGAGTCAACGTGGGTCAACTTCTACTAAAGCAGTCACTTCGGGAACTCACTTCCCAAGTACTCGCTACAGTATGACCCCGAAGCAACTTGATTCGAAGCGGACGCTACTAGACTGAAGCGAAGCAATTCACTACCTACCAGAAAGCGACAGCACAATTCCCGCTCCGATTTTGAACTCCAATCAACTGGAGATCTCCGCATTAATTACGATATATCCACGTGTCAATTGCGGAGAGGAGCAGAGGAGTTGACTGCCAGGCCGACAGGGCGCCGCTACAGTACTAGCTCGCTCCAGTTACTGTTAGTTTTGTAACTTAGCCATTTTCGGCAAAGAGACAAACTGCGCTTCTGCAAAAGCATCCAGCCTGTGCAAGTACTGTCGAGAGGAGGAGGGACAAAGCCACCAACCAAGCAACGGATCTCGGCCATCCCTCCGCCTATAAATAGTGCAGGATGAAGACGAAGAGAAGTAGAACACTTCCTGAGCATTCGAGCGCCTACTGCAAACAAACACTCCCAGCCTTAGAGCAATCTTCGAGTCTTTGTTTACAAGTGTTCTCCGAGTTCCAGTCTCATCGGAACTCGTCTTCGCAACCTTCACACATAGAGTCTAAGCCCATTCCATATCCAAGCTTAGAAGAAGAGTTCTAGCCATCTTTGCATTTATTGTAAAGAGCTCTTCATAGTGTGTCGTCGTAAACCAAAAACCCTAATCTGTTCGTTAGGTTTTTGTGTTCGTCGTCGTTAGGTTGTTCCGATCCAAGGCCCTACTTTCATTGATTGTAGAAGCCTCGATCATAGAGTCTAGATCCAAGCTTGCACTTACATTGTTTGTGTGAAGCTCGATCGAAACTAGGCTGTAAGGAGAGCCCGCAATCTCCCTGTCGTCGGACTGAAGCGAGTGAAGCTTCCAGTCCAGTTTAGGTTTTTGGTGTGAACCCGGAAACACCCAGCGTCTGTCAGATCCAAGCAAGTGAAGCTCGATCTTGACAAGGCTTTTGAAGAACCCGTAATCTTCAAGTTCTTGAGTGAAGAGAACAGTTGCCGAGTGCAACAAGTGGACGTAGGAGCTTTATCTCCGAACCACTATAAATCTCGTGTCGTATCTCCCTAACCCTAAACTCTATTTCCTTGTTTGTTTATTCACTGCATCTGCATCTAAACAAACATAACTTGGAAATTTTTAATTACTTAGGAAAGATTTAGCTCACCGAATTCCGCACTAAAGAGTAAAGTCTCACTCTTGATCAAGCTCTAAGCTTAGGTCAAGAGATTCGTGATTGCTTTAGATCTAGCTCTCGACTAGGTCTTAGTATTTCAAAGAGCACTTTACTTCATACTCTGAGTTAAGGATTTGAAGTTGAAAAACTTCAAAATACGTATTCACCCCCCCCCCCCCCCCTCTCTACGTATTTTTCCTATAACAAACTGGGACCAACAAGTGGTATTAGAGCAGCGGTTCTTTCGAGCCTCTGCTTTACATATCCGAAGCGAGTCCCCACTCGCTTCACGTTGTCTCACTGAACCGGAACCTATCTTTCTAAGTGCATCAAAACCTCACTCACGCATACTGCATATATTACTGACTGTTTGCCATGTCTACATACATTGCTTCTAGTCTTCCACAGTTTTCCATTGAAGGCTATGAGATCTGGAGCTTCCGAGTTGAGAGCTTCCTATGCTCCATCCATGACCGGATGTGGGAGGTCATCGAAGGTGGACCAATCGAAATCAGGAAAGTTGTCTCTGAGAACGTCCCAGCTGCCGAAGTCGGGCTGCCTATGTTCGACAATGGTACGTAGAGACGGACAAAGATGAATACACTCCAAATGACTTCAAAGTCGCCAACCTCAACAAGATCACATGCCACACGATGCAGAGCACCGTGTCGGGCGCCTATCTACCACGGATAAGGAAGTGCGCAACGGCGAAAGAAATGTGGGAAACCCTAGCCCTCATTTCTCAAGGCACAGACAAAATCAAAGAAAACAAGCTTGTTGTTCAGATGCGGGAGTTTGAAAGCCAAGTGATGAAGCCAGGAGAGTCCATCGATGCCTTCGAGCTGAGAGTTACCGACATCACTTGGGAAGGAACTCACAGACAAGGAAGTGAACCTGAAGATTGTTCGTGCTCTCACAAGGAAGTGGCAGACAATGAAGGAGCTGTACCTAGCTACCAAGGATCTATCGAAGCTCACACCAGAGATTCTATTCTCTGAACTCAAAGCTCATGAATTCGATCTGAATCGAATGAACCTAGACGATGAGGATGAAGCTCCCACGACATCAAAAGGTGTAGATTTCAAAGCTGCTGAAGGGCCAAGCGAGCAGTCGCTAGCCAAGATGACGAGGGAAGAGCTCGAAGAACATGTTGCGTTCTTATCCAAGAACTTCAACAAAATGAACTCTCGAGTGGGCAAATACAAAAGATTCTACAAGCAGTACAAGGGAAGGAGCACTGATGCTCGAGAAGGAAAAGGGAAGAGAGAAGAGACGATCAAGCCGATCTCAAGGGACATGATGGAAGTGGAATGCTACCACTGCCACAAGATGAGCCACTACAAATCCGACTGTCCGAAGCTGAGTGCAAAGGAGCGAGAGGTACTGAGAGCAAAGAGGAATGCTCCGAGGCGAGCACTCGTAGCGAGTGAAATGCCGGTCACTTTAACTGAAGATCCCTCAAGCGACTCGGATGCATTCACAGATCCCAACTCCAGTGATGGAGAGGATCTTGGACTCATGGCACTCACCGACGAGGAAACCGGAGAGGTATTCATCTATCCCTCACCAAGCTCAATTACATTCGCACACACTCACCAAGAGGAAGCTAATTCTTTGACATGGAGTGAGTTACTTGACAAGCACCTCAAATTGTCAAGAGACCACGAAGTGTTGAAACAAGCTTTGTCTCAAAGCGAGAAGGAGAACCGAAAGCTAGCCACTGAGCTTGACCAAGTCAAACTTAACTTAAGGGCTATGACTAGTAAGTTCGAGGATCTCTTCGCTAGACATCAGAGCTTGGAAGGAAGGTATGAAACCCAATCCGCTCTAGTTGCCAACCTAAACAAAGCTTCATACGCTAGGCAAGCACTAGATAGATCGCTTCTACCTTTTGGTAGAAAGGGAGGACTCGGATATGAGGGTGGACCTTCCAAGCCGACTGTCTTTGTTGGTGCTTCAAACACGACACCATCAGTCACTTTGGAAATGCCCACTGCATCCAAAGCGACCACCAACAAGGATAAAGGCCAAATGGCTGAGAACCCTAAGAAGAAGCCAGTGAAGATGTTTATATCTTCAAGGGCATAAACTATGGGCAAGCAAAGACCAACTGTCCCTAGCACTAACAATGTTAAATCTTACCAATCCAAAGGTAAAGGGAAAATAGTTGTCGCTTCTAAGTCTCAGACCAAGACACCAGAGAAAAAGGATCTCCCTTTCAAGAAAAAGAGTAATGTCTATGTGTCACGTTATCCGGACTGGAGATGGTCCAACCGGACTAACGCCGAGGGGGAAGACCTTGAAGCACCAAAGAGGTCGCTTCAGATTCCCAAGGTTACTCAAGCAAGTCGGGGTCAAAACCCTAGTTGGACCGCTTCGAAGAAACCAAGCGAGCTGCTTCGACAGACAGTAAATCCTAAGTCAGTCTCTAAGCCTGTAGCTAATCCGAAGCGAGTCGCTTCAGGATACAAGCTAGCGGGTAAGAGCATAGGTAAGCCTCAAGTGAGCCGCTACCCCTCTTGCACACACTGCTGCACGTGTGAAGCTGCTTCAAGGCAGAAGTCACAGTTTTCAAAGGTCGAGAAGCCCAAGACACAAGCTACCTTTCAAAAGAAAGTGAAGCAAGTGTGGGTACCTAAGGGAGCTAACCTGCAAGGACCCAAACTGATTTGGGTACCAAAATCTGTCTAATTGCAGGTGAGCGCCGTGGATCCCATGCCAAGTGAGGGTCAACAAATCTGGTACTTGGACAGTGGATGTTCAAGACACATGACCAGCATGAGAGCTCTACTTCATGACTACACAGAGAAGAAGGGTCCACACGTTACTTTTGGTGATAACTCTCGAGGAAGCACCAAAGGGTACGGCGCACTGAAAGTTGGAAAGCTCACAATAGAAGAAATCTCCTATGTGGAAGGACTTAAGCACAACTTGCTATCCATTTCACAATTCTGTGATAAAGGATACAAGGTGGAATTCATTTCCAACAAGTGCATTGTGAAGAGCAAACTCACGTCCCAGATTGTGCTGACTGGAATTAGACAAAGGAACGTCTACATTGCACAATGGGACAGCTGCAAAGAGGTGACGTGCTTAGTTGCAAGAAGAGCTACTGAGATAGGATGGCTATGGCATCGACGCTTGAACCATCTCAACTTCAAAGCAATCAATCGATTAGCTCGAAAAGGCCTGGTGCAAGGCATACCAAATGAAGTCTTTATCAAAGACCATCCATGCTCACCATGCCAACGAGGGAAGCAGACGAAGAAGCACTTCGCAAGTCTTGAAGAAGCTTCATCCAAGCGAGTGCTCAAGCTGCTTCATATGGATCTGTTTGGTCCAGTCACTCCAGTTAGTGTGAATAGAAGGAAGTACACTCTAGTTGTAGTCGATGACTTCTCTCGCTACACTTGGGTTGTATTTCTCTTCAGCAAGAAGGAGACACTGACCAAGCTACCACAACTGCTCAAGCGATTGGCTGTGGAGAAGAATCAAGCAATTGTCACCATCCGCTCCGACAAAGGCACAGAGTTCCTGAACTCTACCATTGAAGCTTACTGCACGGAGCATGGCATAGCACATCAGACTTCCTCAGCACGCACACCTCAGCAGAATTGAGTTGCTGAAAGAAGGAACAGAATAATCAAAGAAGCCGTTCGTACTATGATTGCTGACTCGAAGCTTCCGATGAAGTATTGGGCTGAAGCTGCCAATACGGCATGCTACACACGAAAACCGGATGCTTCTTTGCAAACGGCACGACAAAACACCATATGAAATATGGACAGGGAGAATTCCTAACATATCTTATTTCCATATCTTTGGTTGTAGGGTCTTCATCCATGATAATGGAAAGTCACAATTGAAAGCCTTTGAAAGCAAAGCTGATGAAAGAATATTCTTAAGATATTCTACATCAAGCAAAGCCTACAGGGTATTCAATTGTAAAGCCCTAATTGTGGAGGAATCACCCCATGTCGTATTTGATGAATCTTCTTTAAGTCTTCCACAGGAACAGGTTCAATCTAAGGAAGGAAAGTCAAGCGAGGAACCCATCAATTCATTAACTTGGGACATGCTTGAGGATGATGATGAAGTCAAGGACTCAAGCGAGCAGATTGTCCAAAGAAAAGATGAAGCTGCCCCCAAGATTCCTAAAGCGAGTGCAGGCCAAGCACCCAATCCGGTCGCTTCAGAAGGCGAAGCGAGCGACCAGGAAGAAGATGAAGACGAAGCTGGCGGATCCAAGCGTGCATGGCTCAAGAATCACTCACCAAGTCAAATCATTGGAGATCCATCCAAGGGTGTAGTGACCAGAAGTCAAGTGTTTGGAGAAAGTGCCATGTTCAGTTGCTTTCTCTCAAACATTGAGCCGTCATGCGTGGAAGAAGCCCTAGCTGATTCCAACTGGGTGATCGCCATGCAAGAAGAGCTGAATCAGTTCACCGGGAACGACGTATGGTACCTCGTGGATCGTCCCAAATTCCAGCATGTGATTGGCACCAATTGGGTGTTCAAGAACAAGACGGACGAGGACCACAACGTTGTGAGGAACAAGACGCGTCTCGTCGCTAAGGGCTACTGCCAAGAGGAAGGAATCGATTTTGATGAGACCTTCACTCCAGTGGCACGGCTTGAAGCAATCAGACTATTTTTAGCCTATGCAGCGGCCAAGAAATTCAAAGTCTATCAGATGGATGTGAAGAGCGCATTTCTCAACGGTGAGTTGAAGAAAGAAGTGTATGTGGAGCAGCCAACGGGTTTCGAGCAGGGAAATAAAGTGTATCGATTGAAGAAAGCCCTATATGGATTGAAGCAAGCTCCCAGAGCTTGGTACGATACCCTTTCTCAATTCCTAGTGGATAATGGATTCCACAAAGGAAAGATAGATCAAACCTTATTCACCATCAATCATGGAGATGATATGCTATGGGTTCAGATCTATGTTGACGACATCATATTTGGGTCACCAAACCAGTCGCTCAGCGGAGAGCTTATGAAGACCACATATGAGATGTCAATGATTGGCTTGATGAGCTGCTTTCTAGGTCTTCAAGTAAAGCAACAGGATGATGGAATCTTCATCAATCAAGCTAAGTATACTCGAGATATGCTTGCCAAGTTCGGTGTTCAGCATGCCAAAGCTGTGAAGATCCCGATGAACACGAACTGAAAGATGGAGCCAGACATAGATGGGAATGTGGATGCTACAGACTACCGAGCTTTGATCGGATCCCTTCTATATCTCACTGCAAGTAGGCCGGATATTGCTTTTGCAGTTGGAGTATGTGCTCGCTTCCAAAGCAATCCCAAGCACAGCCATCTTGAAGCTGCCAAAAGAATTCTTCGATATTTGAAGGGCACTGTCAATATGGGGCTGTGGTATCCAAAGGAGGACAATTTGGAGCTCACTGGATATTCAGATGCTGACTATGGAGGGTGCCGAATTGATAGGAAATCAACTTCGGGCACTTGTCTGTTCTTGGGAAGCAAGCTGATCTCATGGTTTTCGAAGAAGCAGACGAGTGTAGCTACTTCAACGACTGAAGCCGAATATATGGCCGCTGGAAGCTGTTGCTCTCAAATTATATGGCTTCGTTAGCAGTTGAAGGACTACAATGTTGAAGCAAATAAAATTCCAATATTCTGCGACAACAACAGTGCGATCTGCATCTCGCCAAATCCAGTGCTTCACACCAGATGCAAGCACGTGGAAATCCGACATCACTTTATTCGTGATCATGTCGAGAAGAAGGATATCAAGCTCGAGAAAATTCATACCAATCTCCAGCGAGCAGATATCCTCACCAAGCCTCTAGCTGAATCTCGTTTCAATCAGCTATGCATGGAATTAGGGTTGCTAGACCCTGGTGAAGAGTGCTAGATCCAGGATGCACGAAGGAGTGTTCGCTTGTTTCTTTGAGCGCCACTCGCTTCGGATCTTCACCAACTCAAGCGAGTCACTTCAAAATTCCACTCGCTTGAAGAAGGAGAAATAAGGTGGAGAAAGGTGGAGTGTTGGAAGATGTTCCCTACCCGCTTACAGGAATTGTTAAGCCATTGGTTAAGGGGGAACTATTGGTTGCTCTCGGAGAAAGCTACTTCCAAAGCGAGCAAGGAAAGCTGCTACCTAGCCTAAGATTCCTAGTGAGTGGGTATAAACACTCGCAAGTGCCGTTTCTAGTAACGATTGTGGGGTCTTGTATAGGGCCTTCCCACATAAAAATGGTGAAAGCTTAGGCAGGGCTGGCACCTAGACCTTGTGTCCTCTTCCCATCTTTCCGCCGAAGAGGAGCAAGTCTTCTCATCTCCTTCATCGTGGATAAATGTCCATTCTTTACTCACTCTTCATTGAGTTGAGCTGCCGGATGTCTATCCATTCCTCCCCCACTTTGAATTTTGCATCGCTTCAATTTGCCCTAGCTTGGGTCAAAGCGAGTCGATTGCAAGTTCATTCTGTAGCTTGTAGGAGGAAGCTTGAAGGGTTACCTTTTTCTTCAAAAGGTTGCAGGGCTGGTGACATGCTTCTGTGTAAAATACGAGATTGTCTTGTCAGAGCATTCTCATTGTCATCCTGTCCATTTCTGCTCTGAGATAAGGACTTGTACTCATCCCCCATTCGTCGTGAATATGTACACTTACGTGAAGCTCCCCTCTGGGTTGTAGTAAGCTTGTGTACCATATTCATTCTCTCCCCCATTCACTTCGATGGAGGACTCTCTAATTCGTAGAGGAAGATGAATGCCATGAAGGTGAATGCCAAGAAGATGAAGTATCCAACAAGTGGAGTGGTACTCAACAGGTGGTATCAACAAGCTTCAAAGCAATATCAACAAGTGAATTCATCAAGTGCTATCCAAATCCATATAAATGAAGTCTTCAATTAGTGGTATCAATCTCCTACGAAGTGAGATTGACTGGTAAGAGTTTCAATTTTAAGTACACTAAGTGAGCTGAAGCGTGCTAGAAACCTTCACTTACTATGTGGAAAATATGAAATGAATCTGACACAAATACAAAGAGGAAAACATTCTTGTTTATCTTCGAAGTATGTATGTCAGAAACATTTTAAATAAAGAAAAGAAATTTCATTTCTTATTCCAGTCGCTACAAATGACGAAGCGAGTGCCATGTCACTCAAGCAAGTCATCGAGCAGTCACGCCAAGCGAGTACTTCGCAAGCGAGTAGGAGCCAAGCGGTTACTCTCGTAGCGAGCGGGTACGAAGCGAAGCGTATGAGCTGTCAGCACTCGAGTGCAAAATTTCACTTTTTACTTTAGCATTTAATGCAGCGGCGCGTAGAAAGAGGAATGACAGGCGCGTGCACGTCAAGCCGAGAAAAGCGGGAAAATCGCCCTCAATCCAGCCGTCGAATCTGAACAGTTTCTAAATCTCAACCGCTGGATCGACGCCTATTGGAGAGACAAATCATAGGCTGCCGCGTGGCAATGCCAAGTCAAGTTGGCGGTTCACTTTTCCAGTGATGACGCCGGACACATCAGATCCATCACCGAGGGTCCGCCGCCTGCGCACAGGACTCTAGAGGATATTACTGTCTTGCCCCTGCCACGTCAGCCGAACCCTAGTTCTATATATATGCTACGACGCAGACCTGCAGAAAAATTCACAACTTTCTAAAATTGCCATTCTCGTGCTATATCTGCACCTCTGCAATTCACGAGTCTCAAACCCCTCAAAATCTTAAACTCTTCTCAAATCTCTTCACAAATAAATCATCATGGGCAAGAAGGAGAAAACCGAAACGATGGAGGACTTCCTGAATACCCTCAATGACACATCTTTATTAAACCACATCTTGATGAAGATGTGGTGATGGAAAACGGTTTCTTCCGCAGGGCTGTGACCACGGCCGGCCTGTGGAAGTTCGTGACGGCGAAGCCACAGTGGATTCTGGCCAAGGCCGTCGCCGAGATTCTCCTGAATCTTAAAGAAGGAGAAGAAACGTCAACCTTCACCGATCCACAGAAAGGGAAACATGTGACGATCGAGTTAAGCAGAATAGCCCGTGTGTTCGATTTGCCGATGGTCGGACCAGTTTCTTTGACAGAACTTGGAATGTCAACTCAAGTGGAGTATGCTCGGTTTGCCAAAAGGAGAGGCGTGAAGTTTGGGAATCCAAAGCTGAGCAACATCAGGAATGATTTAGCGGCTCCGTTCAACTTGATCTGCGAGTTGTACACGAAGTCTGTACTCTGTGGAGTTGGATCGTTGAGCCAACTGTCAGACACCAAGATCTACGCCACCTCTGTCATAGTTGACAGCTTGACAGGGACAAGCTTCAACTGGCACCGCTGGTTCATTAACCAGATTCATGAAGTTGCGGCGGATTTCAAGTACGAGGAGGGAAGTACCAGAAGTACGAGGAGGGAAGTATCAGTGAAATCGTTCACAAAGGGAAATTAAAGTTTTTCTCCAGAATCTCCTACGCCCTGGAGACACTGTTCGAAAACATGAGGTGGACAGGCAAGAAGGATACGGCACCATACACAAAGAACACCATTTATTTTGATCCATGGAAAACTGAGAAGCTCCCAATGGATCGGGATTACATCAATGTGATAGTCCTCCCTTCCGCTCCAGTCGCTGAATCTTGTAGCGAGGCGGAAGAAGAAGTCCAAGCTCTTTCACCATCGAAGCGAGCTCCGAGGAAAGCAAGGTCAAGGCGACCGCAGAGACTGAGAAGTGTCACCACCATAATCGAAACGAGCGAGGCTGAGGAGCAGCCGCTCGAGAAGCAAGTTGAAGAACAACCTCCCCAACCCTCACCAGAAAAAGAGCTACCCCAGCCTTCACCATCCAAAGTCCAAACTCAAACCCAGCCACCACCGGAACTCCAAACGTCAACCACCGCCATTCCAACCACTCAAATCCCAACCTCACCACAGGAATCATCATCATCCTTCCAGATTCCTAACATTCCATTCCTAGGCACGGATCTTACCGATGCCTTCAAACTCTACAACATTCCACCCATTCCTCAAACAGAAACCACTCAACCCCAATCCACCCAACCCGAAGCTACTGAAGCTTCCACCCCCAGCTCTCCATCTTCATCAGCTGAAACTGCTGATACCGCCGAAACTGCCAAAACAATCGACACCAACCCCACCATCATCCCAGGAACTCCCCAATCTCCGACTGAGGAAGAGAAAATCCTTGAACGGTATGTTAAGGATCGAGAGCAAGCGGCCGAGCTTATCCGCGATCGCTACCCCTCCATGGAGATGTCAGAGAGCTTCTTCACCAGCGCTGTAGATTTCCTCAGAAGAAGATTATGGAAACACTTACTCGAAATCTCACTTCTCAGATTCCATTAGAAAATGAAGGTAGTCACTTTTCGCACTATATAAAACGTATTAGCTCCTCGTTCTTGCTGCCATGTACATCACGTACAGAGGAACAGAGTACTACAAAATCATCAACCTGCGCAAGGCAATGAAGGAGGAAGTGATCGAGGCCAAGGAAATAGAGGTTCTCATGTTTGTCGGAGTTGATGGATTCCACACTTTCATCAATGAGGCCAACTACTGGGATGTGCTCGATGCAAGGGTGAAGAAGGAGTACCCTGATGCACCCATCCCAGAACGTGTGCCCTCACAATATGAACTCCAATTGATGAAGGAACATGAAGCTGAGGTGGAGGTGAAGAAGGTGGTGATCTCTAATCTGCAGAGTGAGATCACCAAAAAGGATGCGGAATTAACAACGAAGGTGTTAGAGGTCAATAATCTGCGTGCAGACTGGAGAAAATTGTTGAGGAGAAGGAGAGTTTGCTAGTGGAGAAGGAGAATTTGTTGGGAGAGAAGGGGAAGCGAGCAGAAGAGTCGGAGAAGGATGCTCAAGAGTCCAAGCAATTGCTTGAGGCTGAGCGAAGCAGGCTGAGGGAAGTAAATGCCAAGCTTGGGGCATTGGAGGGTGAGAAGAAGGAATTGAGGAGGAAGTTGGAGAAAGAGAGGAAGGATCTAGAGAAGAAGAAGGGAGAGGAAATCAAGCTCAGTAGTGAGCTGACCAGGGAAAAACTGAAAATTCACGGCCTTGAGAAGGAGGTTCAGGTGCTCAACAGCAAGCTTGATGAAGCGAATGCTGAGTTGAAGAGCCGGAGGAAAGCAGGCATTGATGTGGCTCTCAAGCAAGCTCAGCTTGCTGTCGAAATCAACAAGGCACAGAAGAAGGCCAGAGAATTTGCTATCCGAATGGTCGGAGCTGCTCAAGTCTACGTGACGCTAAAGCAAAAACAGAACGCAATTGCTACTGCTCAAGCTGAATTGGAGGCGTCGCAGAAATTCTTCAACCTCAAACTGCAGGAAGAGCGCAAGCTAATCCGTGCAGATATAGAAGCTGAGCTGGACGCTCGCTTCAGAGAAGTTGAGCCGTTGGAGAATTTGATGTTGTCGGTAAAGGAAAGGGAGAAGCAATGCAACTACCTACTCGACGAGATCTCTGTGAAAACGGCAGAGCTTGTCCTTTCCCAGGAGAATGTATTTGCAGCACGAGCAGAGAAGGTGTTTCATGATGTGCTGAGCAAACTGACAGTCATCCACCAATCCATCAGCGGAACGGTGATATCAACGACCCCCGGCAGTCTTGATGATGCTAAAAAGGGGGAAAACATGCAAAGATTAACCATTGAATCTGGAGAACTAGGAGGGTCGAGCAGTGGAGGAAGAAGGATCGAAGCAAGAGGCTTGATCGAAGGGGAAACTGGAGTTGAAGGAAGTAGTGCAGTGGAGGAAGTGGTCGATGAAGCTAGAGCTGAGCTAGCTAGAATAAAGGGCAAAGAGAAAGTAACGAAGGAGCCCCGCATGCCGTTGATCGGAAAACTTCTAGGCTCCTCAATCGCCACTCACCCCGTTGTTGCTCCTTTAACCAAGGAACAGAGGGAGCTACAGATTGCGGAAGATGAGGCCCTGGCCCGCTCTTTGGAGATAGAATTCGAGCTCAAAAGAGCTGCCACTCAAGCAGGTGCATCTTCGCAAGCGCTCGCTTCGGCCTCTGCCCCTGCTTCAACACTGGCACTTACTTCAGTTTCTGCTGGAACCATTCCAGTCAGTGAAGCTGCCATTCAGATGCCACCACCGCCACCTCCCGCTCCAAAAGCGTCTTTGAAGCGGACAACGCCTGAAACAAGGGAAGATGATCCTGCTGCCAAACGTCAAAAGATGCAGAAGGTGATCACAGAGAAGGCTAGTCGCTTCGAAAAGAGACAGAAGAAGAAGGAAGAAAAGAAGAGGAGGAAGGAGAAGGATGAGGAAATAAAGGCGAGGAGGCTGAGAAAGTTGGATGAACGGATCGAGTCTCTCTGGAATGAAGAAAGGCTCATCCAATCCGCCATCACGCGCAGTGCCTTAATTCCTCACACGCCTGAAGAATCTGAAGCCGTCCAACTCCAAGCCTGGATTGAAACTGGCAAAGTCACCCTGAAAGAGATGATAGATTCCGGTCGCTACCCACCCGAAGACCATGACTTTATCCGGAAGTGAGTGAATGATATAAGTCCCAAGTGGAGCAGTGACGCCAGTGCTCAATTCAACTCTATCATGAAAGAATTGAAGAGTAGGACGGAGGAGGAGCTGGCAACGTGAAGAGATCATCATCCTGACTCAAGACAGATCGAGGACTTCATTCCGAGAGACCTTCTCGACACTTGGCTGTATCTGAAGGACAAATTCATTAAGGCGTACTACTGGTGGCAGGTAGTGCCTTACCAAGACGAGTGCTCGCGGATGGAAGCTCTCAACAACTTCCTGCGTCATTACAATGAAAGATTGCGGCGGAAGATTTTTACTCTGGCAGAGGAAGCAAAGTCCCTACCTCTCATCGTCAAAGTGCCAGCAGTAAAGGAATTTCCCATGCCCCTTCTACAAGATATTCCTAATAGGAGGGTAATTGACGCAGAAGTGGATGAAGCTCTTAGGTTGGAACGGAAGTGGAGAGAAAACCAATTCAACATCAGAACGATGGAGCCAAATGTCATGTCTGCTTACTTCATGAAGGAGGAGAAGAAGGAGGAGAAGAAGGATGATAAGAAGGATGGGAAGAAGGAGGAGGAGAGAGAGAAGACGGAAAAACCGGAAGAGGCTGCAGGAAACCTTTGAGTTTCAAGTCTCTTATTTTGTGAACTGATGTTCATATATTCCAATCTTATTTTCTGTCTATATTGTGTCATTTACTTGCTTTGTGAATGACTTTATCCTTTTGACTACAAAACTCAATCAATTTAACCGGAAAAAAAGGGTAAAGGAACTTAAAAGAAAAATTCAAACAAAGCCTGCAAAGGAAGCAGTCGCTTGAAGTTCCTTCCAAGGTTAGAAAGGCTAGATTTCTAAAATCTTAGTCATTGGGTTTTGGCATCATCAAAAAGGGGGAAATTGTTGGGAATTGTTAAGAACAAAGTGTTAAGGGGGAACTCTTATGGGACACTTCGAAGTGAGTCAAATGGTTATTTTGATTTGATCCCAAAACCCCAAATGTTCTATTCCCAAGCGACCCATTTTTGGTGTAGAAAATAGATTACAAATTTTTCTAAGCCTATACTGTTAGGATGGCTTCATTTTGCTTTAGTCTCTTAAGTTTTAGACTGCAGAAAAGTCCAAGTGAAGGCCACTCGCTCGAGTGTGTTTTCCAAGCGAAGCGAGTCTAACGAGTCGAAGTGAAGCGTGCCGAACCAAAGCGAAGCGAAGCGAGCGCTACAGTGGAATCGAAGCGAGTCCACCAAAGCGAAGCGTAGCGAGCGCTACAGTGAAAAGCCGAAGAGAGTCAACGCGGGTCAACTTCTACTAAAGCAGTCACTTCGGGAACTCACTTCCCAAGTACTCGCTACAGTATGACCCCAAAGCGACTTGATTCGAAGCGGACGCTACTAGACTGAAGCGAAGCGAGTCACTACCTACCAGAAAGCGACAACATAATTCCCGCTCCGATTTTGAACTCCAGTCAACTGGAGATCTCTGCATTAATTACGAGATCTCCACATGTCAATTGCGGAGAGGAGCAGAGGAGTTGACTGCCAGGCCGACAGGGCGCCGCTACAGTACTGGCTCGCTCCAGTTACTGTTAGTTTTGTAACTTAGCCATTTTCGGCAAAGAGACAAACTGCACTCCTGCAAAAGCATCCAGCCTGTGCAAGTACTGTCGAGAGGAGGAGGGACAAAGCCACCAACCAAGAAGCGGATCTCGGCCATCCCTCCGCCTATAAATATTGAAGGATGAAGACGAAGAGAAGTAGAACACTTCCTGAGCATTCGAGCGCCTACTGCAAACAAACACTCCCAGCCTTAGAGCAATCTTCGAGTCTTTGTTTCCAAGTGTTCTCCGAGTTCCAGTCTCATCGGAACTCGTCTTCGCAACCTTCACACATAGAGTCTAAGCCCATTCCATATCCTAGCTTAGAAGAAGAGTTCTAGCCATCTTTGCATTTATTGTAAAGAGCTCTTCATAGTGTGTCGTCGTAAATCAAAAACCCTAATCTGTTCATTAGGTTTTTGTGTTCGTCGTTGTTAGGTTGTTCCGATCCAAGGCCCTACTTTCATCGATTGTAGAAGCCTCGATCATAGTGTCTAGATCCAAGCTTGCACTTACATCGTTTGTGTGAAGCTCGATCGAAACTAGGCTGTAAGGAGAGCCCGCAATCTCCCTGTCGTCGGACTGAAGCGAGTGAAGCTTCCAGTCCAGTTTAGGTTTTTGGTGTGAACCCGGAATCACCCAGCGTCTGTCAGTTCGGATCACTTACAATACATGGCTCTACGAAGGTGGGTTAGGAAAGTTTTCAATATGATTCTTTTCCTCTATTTCTTCGATGAGAAATGCGAGTCTGTTTTGTCCACTTTCTCCATCCCCCTCTATCAAAATGATAAAAAAGGAATTTCTTATTCTTATTCCCGTGTTTGCCAACGAGCCTTTCAAACTAGTACTTTTTGTAATCGACGCGAGGTAGCTAATCATACATGTAGAGAATCTTTGATCCAAGCAAGTGAAACTCGATCTTGACCAGGCTTTTGAAGAGCCCGTAATCTTCATGTTCTTGAGTGAAGAGAACAGTTGCCGAGTGCAACAAGTGGACGTAGGAGCTTTATCTCCGAACCACTATAAATCTCGTGTCGTATCTCTCTAACCCTAAACTCTATTTCCTTGTTTGATTATTCACTGCATCTGCATCTAAACAAACATAACTTGGAAATTTTTAATTACTTAGGAAAGATTTAGCTCACCGAATTCCGCACTAAAGAGTAAAGTCTCACTCTTGATCAAGCTCTAAGCTTAGGTCAAGAGATTCGTGATTGCTTTAGATCTAGCTCTCGACTAGGTCTTAGTATTTCAAAGAGCACTTTACTTCATGCTCTGAGTTAAGGATTTGAAGTTGAAAAACTTCAAAATACGTATTCAACCCCCCTCCCCCCCTACGTATTTTTCCTATAACAAACCGGGACCAACAGAAAGGAACTTAAAAAAAATGAACAAGTCTGCAAAGGAAGCAGTCGCTTGAAGTTCTTTTCACGATTAAAGAAGTTGAGTTTTGGCATCATCAAAAAGGGAGAAATTCTTTGGAATTGTTAAGGATCATATGTTAAGGGGGAACCTAATGGGACGCTTTGAAATTAATATATATATATATATATATATATATATATATATATATATATATATATATATATATATATATATATATATATATGTTTTGATTCAATCCCAAAACCCTCTATATATCCTATTCCCAAGCGACACTATTTTGATGTAGATAGGTTAGAATTTTTCTAAGCCTATTATGTTAGGAAGGCTTGTCTTTATGCTTTAGACGCTTAGGTTTTAGACTGCAGGATTTCCAAGCGAAGGCCACTCACTTGAGAGTGTTTTTGAAGTGAAGCGAGTCTACCGAAGCGAAGCGAAGCGTGCCGAAGTGTAGCGAGGCGAAGCGAAGCAGACGCTACAGTAGAACCAAAGCGAGTCTGCTGAAGCGAAGCGAAGCGAGCACTACAGTGAAAGTCAAAGCGAGTCAACGATTACTAACGCGGATGCTTAGAAAATCTATTTCGAAGCAAACGCTACAGTATGACTTAAAAGCGACTCGATTCAAAGCGGACGCTCCAAATCTGAAGCGAAGTGAGCGTCTACCTAACAGAAAGCGACAGCTCAATTCCTGCTCCAATTTACACTTCGAGTTCAAACTTCAGTCAAGTGCAGATCGACGCATTAATTACGTATCTCCACGTGTCGATTGAAGAATGGAGCAACGGAGTTGACCGCCAGGCCGACAAGGACGCCGCAACCGTACTGGGCGCTCCAGTTGCTGTTAAAATTGGCTCTTAGCCATTTTCGGCAAAGAGACAAATCGACGCGTCTGAAAAGCTGTTGGCCAGGGCGAGTACTATCGAGAGGAGGAGGGACAAAGCCACCAACCATCAAACGGCTCTTGCCCATCCCTCTGCCTAAAAATAGTGAAGGTCGAAGACGGAGAAGAGTAGAACACTACTTGAGCAAACAGCGCCTGCTGCAAACAAACGCTCACATCCTTCGAGCAAATCTTCGAGTCTTTGTTTAAGTGTTCTCCGAGCTTCAGTTTCATCGAAGCTCGTCTTCACAACCTTCACACTCCATAGATCTAAGCCTACTTCATAAATCCGAGTTTAGAGAAGAACTTTACCCATCTTTGCATTCATTGTAAAGAGTTCTTCATTTAGACTGTTCAAAACCAAAAACCCTAACCCTAGTTCTGTCTAGTTAGGTTTTTGTGTTCGTCGAAAGGTTGTTGTGTTGTAAGATCCAAGACTCTACTTTCAACGATAGTAGAAGTCTCGATGTTAGAGTATAGATCCGAGCTAGCACAATCCTCGATTGTGTGAAGCTCGATCTTAGCTAGGTTTGTGTGGAGAACCCGAAATCTCCCAGTTGTTGTGTCGGATCCAAGTGAGTGAAACTCGATCCAGTCTTGGTTTTTGAGGAACCCGTAATCCTCAAGATTCTTGAGTGAAGAGAATTTGTTGCTGCGTGCAACAAAGTGGACGTAGGTGTTTTATCACTGAACCACTATAAACCTCGGTGTCGTATCTCTTTACCCTAAGCTTTCCACTGTTTATTACTTTGATTAATCATATTGCACAAGCATCGTAGACAAACCTAAAATGAAGTTTTAAATACTTAGGAAAGAATAGCTCACTAAATTCCGCATTGCAAGTAAGCCTCACTTTAGATCAAGCATTCGCTAAGGTCTAGAAGTAAAGCTTCCACTGTAGATTTAGCTTGAAGCTAGGTCTTAAGTAATTGAAGCGAGCACTTTACCTGTTACTCTGAGATAAGGGCAAAAGAAGTTGAAAAACATCTACACACGTATTCACCCCCCCCCCCCCCCCCCCCCCCCCCTCTACGTGTGTATCCCCTATCAAACCGGGACCAACAGGGCCTGAGGGGTCATTCCAATCCCTGGCATCAGCTCCTCAACAGCCTTCTTTGCCATGAACTGCACGTAGAGTTGAAGAGCTTGCTCTTTGATCAACCTACACTCATCTTCTTCAGCCTTCCTCAAATAGAACTCGGAATTATTTTCATCACCATCCTCCTCCTCCATATAAGAATTGTCGAAGACCTGATGATTGAGGGACTAGAAGAATATTTTAGACCCACCTGGCTGCTCACCGCCTTGCTGAAGATCAGCCTCGTTAGTTTCAACAAGCTCCTTATGAGAGAGAGGTTGTTGTTCTTTTTCAACAACAGCAATAGATGGTTGTGCTTGTGTTGAAGGTAGAGGGACTTCCAAAGAAGGGGCGGTCGAGCTAACAACTACAACATCAACCTTCTGCCTTTTTGAGGTCATTTCCTCAATATCTTTCTCCTTTTTCTTCGCTGCCTCTCCACTAGCTTCTCCTTGCCCTTGGCGGAGGATAATCCTGAACGTTTCTTGGGTTAGGGAAATGCAGCATGTTCCCCCTTGGCTATGGAACGGGGGTCCTTCCATTTTGGGTTGGATCGACCCATAGCCTCAAGGAACGGCCTGATCCACAGATCAGAGGTTATGAGAGAATTCTTGTTAATACCCAGCGACATTGAGAACTGTCACGGGTCTGACGGGAGTTTAATTGTCTCATTGAAGGCAACTGCATCAGTCCATCAACACGCTTGTCAACAAACTGGAAGATCAGCGGGATCTTTGAGCAGAAGTTGATCTTCCTCTGCACAGTCAGCTCCATGTTGCCCTCGCCATCAAACGATGTCTTCACCTTCTTGGCTTCCATATTCATTCCAGTAACCAACAGCCTTGCCCAGTTGAGCTCGAGGTTGTGGTAGACAGCGACCATGATTTTGAACTTCTTGTGGGTCAGCTTGTCGTTGGTCCCTTTCTGAGAGAGAAGGACCTTGTGGATGACGTCAAAAAGCAAACAAAACTCAGGTTTGAGTCGAGTCCGTTGCATTCCCTTGAGCTCGTACTTCACAGCCTGCTTCTCCAATGCTGGAAGTGTCATGATTTGGAATGTATCCTCCAAGAGCTTTGAACTCATGTCGGGATAAGTGTTGTCGTCGGAATCTTCCAAATCGTAGGTCGACTTTACGGCCTCCAAAAGGTTGAACTCTGGGTCAGCGATGGCGTCGTCAAAGTGACAGACAAAGATAGAATCGAGAACATCCTTCTCGGCTTCATTCCAGTAGGCATAAATGCACAAACTTGTCGGGGCAAAAACTTCAGAGGCTTCTTTGTGATAATCCGGTGGAAGGGGCCGCATCTATTCATCATTGCGAATACATCATCTAGGTCGGAGTGGCCTAGATTATCATAAACGAAGTATGGTTCTTGAACAACAAACGCTCCGTAATGATCCTTGGCTTCGCTCCATTTGATGGTGGTTTCTTGGCCGGAAGTAGAGGTTTGTTCATCGACGGAAGCATCGATGACCATTTTTCTTGCAATAGGAAACTTAGGGTTAGAGTGTTTTTGAAAAACTTGCAGAGAAATTGTGAAAATGGCGGATGAAGAATTAGATAATGACAAATTAAAAATGATGCAGTTCTCTATTTATAAGCACAAGGGAACGACCTTGATCAATTTGATCCAACAGACAAGATTAATCCTTGGTGTCGTCAGCCATTTGATTCAAAATGCGAAATGACAGCGCGCGCCTTTTCGAGGCGTGTGGAAGGTGAACTGTCATGCGTGAGCGAGTGGACACGATAGTCCATGCCCAGTCGCGGCTTTTGCCTTCCCACGTCCAGTCCGGACATTAATGCTCCTCGATTTTTGTAGTAAAAACCCCAAAAAGGAAGTTTTCATTCACAAAAAGAGTAATCATTGTGCTGACATTATTTTCTATCTGCATTGTTTAGCCATTAAAGGAAGTAATCGAAATAAATAATAAAATGCATGGCTCAATAAATACAGATAATTTGAAATAAATGAAATAGAGGGAATAAAGTGTAAATAAGTGGACAGTGAGTGATACATCTCGCTTCTTTAACTTCCCCCTTGAGTGAGCAAGGTTGTTGTAGCCAAGGTTGTGCATCGGCTCCTACAATAACCTCTGACTCATGTTTAACCAGGTTGTTAGCTGCTAATAACAGCTTGTTGTAATGCTGGTCAGGCACTCACACAGCTTGACGACTATGCATCAACCTTCTGACTAATGTTCAGCATACCTAGCTTGCCACACAACATCTTGAAGTGCTCTTCTTGTAGAAGTTTTGTCAAGATGTCAGCTCGTTGTATGTCAGAGTGTATCTTCTCCACAATCACATTCTTCTTTTCAACATAATCACGTATAAAATGATGTCTCACTTCAACGTGCTTGCACCGATTGTGAAGAATAGGATTTTGTGTGATTGCTATAGCACTTGAGCTATCACAGAAGATAGGCACTTCTTTTACAATGGCCTCATAGTCCTTGAGATGTTGTTTTAGCCAAAGAATCTGTGCACAGCAGCTTCCGGCGGCCATATACTCGGCCTACGTTGTTGATGTTGCTACGGAAGTCTGTTTCTTTGTTAACCAAGAGATCATCTTGTTCCCTAGAAATTGACAAGTACCTGATGTTAACTTCCGATCTAGCTTGCATCCAGCGTAATCAGAATCTGAGTAGCCTGTTAGTTCTAAGTTATCATCACGAGGGTACCACAATCCTAGATTTGCAGTCCCTTTGACATAACGAAGAATCTTCTTGGCTGCTTCCATGTGTGATTCCTTTTGATTAGCTTGATAGTGAGCACAAACACCAACTGCAAAAGTAATGACAGGTCGACTAACAGTTAGATAAAGTATAGAACCAATATTACCCCTATACTGAGTTATGTTGGCTGGGTTTCCTTCCAGGTCTTGATCAATCTTCCCATTCGCAAGCATTGGAACTTTGACAGGCTTGCTGTCTTGAACTCCAAATTTTGCAATCAAATCGTGAGTGTACTTTTTTTGGCTAATGAAGATTCCTTTACTTGACTGCTTCACCTGTAGACCTAGGAAGAAATTCATTTCTCCCATCATAGACATTTTATATTTTTCTTTCATGAGATTCCCAAATTTCTCACATAACTTGGGAAATTTAGACCTAAAATAGTATCATTAACATAAATCTGTACTAAAAGGATATGGTCATTCACTTTGGTAGCTGATTGGTGTGTAAATGTTAGGATTTTCGTAATGTTTTTGAGTCCGTTTTCGTTATGTTTTCGTGTCTTTGTGTGTGTTTATGGCTATGATTTGTTTGTTTTGAGTTTTTGGGACTTGTAGGTGATTATGGATGAAAAGGAGCGGAAATGGGACGAAAAAGGAGAAAAGGCGATGTTCGGACGTCGGAGGGCAGTTTGGAGGTCTGGACGCCGTCCAACCTGATCTGGACACCGTCCAGAATCACGCCCAGAAGGAAGCTGGACGCCGTCCAGCGTATTGAGCAAAATCATGCAGAATGGACTTCTGGACGCCGTCCAACTCCGGCGGCCAGGCTGTTATTTCCTTATTTATCTAGGTTTTTACCTAGTATATATATTACATCCTTGTACAAGAATCGTAGACATCTTTTATCATATTTTAGCTTTAGTTTCCAGCACTTAAACACTTTAGATTAGTTTTACTTTGTTCGGATCCGGATTCTTAGTTCGTGCAATTCAATTCAAGTTTTTCATTTACTTCGCGTTCTTCGTTCTTCGTTTAATTCTCGTAAGTTATTTATTGCTTTCGTTTACTTGCTTTAATTGCTTTACTTAGTTTTAGATTCGATTTCGTAATTGCTTCTTCTAATTTCCTTAGTTTAATTTCGTTCTTTCGATTTCTAGTTTAAAGTTTAGATTCGTTTTTCTAGTTTCGATTCTCTAGTTTTTCAAAGCTTTCAAAGTTAGATTAATTTTCCTTTAAATTTCCAGATTTCATTCATCATGTCTAGAATAGTTTATGCTTTCTTCGTTGCTTTCTTTATCGCTTTCTTTTCGATTCTTGCCTAGGTAATTTAATTGCTTTCTTCTAGTTTAATTCTTAGATTTATTTCTTGAGTTCTAGATTAGTTATTTACTTGCTTTTATTTATTGCTTTGATTTATTTTATTTGCCTAGGATTTAAAACAAAAACCCCAAAATATTCTTTACTTGCTTTTTTAGTTTTAGGTTTACTACATAATTAATTGCCCTGTTAAGTTTTCCTTGAGATTCGATACTTTGGTTTTACTTGCTAGTGCTACGATAGGATTTCGTTCTATTGCGAACACTTTTTAGTGAAACAAATTTTGGCGCCGTGGTGGATAGTTCGGCCGGAGGCAACATAGCGGTCAATACAGCTGACGATTTGACGGATATTTTCGAGACGCTCGCTGCGAGTTCTCAACAAAAATCAGCTAGACCGAGGAAAGTGGAGGCGAGTGCAGTTTCGATGAGCCCCGATTTGAAGAAGCAAATTGCCGACATGTATAGGGATCTCGAGAATTTGAAGATTAAGCAAAGTGCACCAGCCCCGAAGGAGGAAGAGAGGAAGCCAGATCAATGCGAGATTTGTGGAGAGCTTGGACACATCAAGGAGGTGGGCCACAACATGGGGGAGTTTCCATACGAAAGAGGAGCCGAGGTGTACGCCGCTCAAGGATACCCGCCTCAAGGACCTCAAGGATATCAAGGGGGATACAATGAACGTTTCCAAAACCCAAGGCCGACACAAGGGCAAGGTAATCCTCCTACCTATCCCAATAGGCGCCCTCCACCATATAATAACCCCTATCCTCCTCCACCAAATCCCTACTACTCTCAACCTCCACCATATTACCCACCTCCACAATATCCTCCCAATCCATATTATCCACCACCTCCATACTACCCCCCTCAATCTACTCCTACACCACCCCCGACATATCCAAATGCTCGTCCCCAAGGACCTCCACAAAAGCCTCCCGTCGATGAGAACCTCTCTACATTCCTTCATGAGGCTAAATTGGCTCGTGAGGCTCAAGATGCTAACATTAAGAGGCTCGAGATGGCCATTGGCCAAATTTCTGGATCCACGCACTTGATGCAACAACCGGGGTGAATTCCGAGTCAAGGGATTCAACCACAACAAGACAACGAGGCGCAAGCTCCATATCCCCCGTACGTTCCTCCTTTTCCACCTCATCAAGCTCAAGCAGTTACGGTGTAGCGAAGCGGAAGACAGGTGGACAACGGTGTTAATATGCCACCTCAAGGGCATTCAAGTGATAGATGGAACCCGAGCAAGCATTGGAGCGACGGCAAAAATCGGGCAGTCCAAGGTTCTAGACGGCGTCCAACTTCGGGTTGGACGGCGTCCAACTCTGGACGGCCGTCCACCCCTTCTGGACGGGCAACCCATGCGCAATCTCAAAATCATACAGAATCAGGATCTGGACGGCGTCCAGATCCAAGTTGGACGGCGTCCAACCCCGAAATCTTGAATCCAACAGAATCAGGATCTGGACGGCGTCCAGATTCGGGTTGGGCGGCGTCCAACCCTGACAAGCAGCGCACGGAGCCCAAGGAGCCCGAGAAGGAGTCCCCACCTCTACACAAGACTTCCAACCCTTATGTTCCTCCCATTCCTTATCCAAGTCATGAGAAGAACAAGAAGCGGGATCAACAATTCATGGATCTTTACAAGCTTCTTTCGAAGGTGGACGTGAACTTGCCTCTTCTTGATGTTATTCGCAACGTGCCACCGTTCGTGAGGTTCGTGAAGGAGCTGACATCGAGGAAGAAGCCGTTCGATGAGATGGAGACAATTGCGGTATCGGAGGTGGCGACATCAATTATGCAACACCCTCTTCCACCTAAGCAACGAGATCCAGGTTCTTTTGTTATCACTATCTCTTTAGGTAATGGTAAGGAAGCATGTGGTATGCTAGATTTAGGTGCCGGTATTAATCTTATGCCTTATTCTATCTTTAAGCAATTAGAGTTAGGAGAACTTAAACCCACTCGCATGAGCCTTCAATTGGCGGATAGGTCTATTAGGTACCCTAGAGGTATTATTGAGGATATTCTTGTTCGCGTAGGGGGTTTGATTGTTCCCGTTGATTTTGTGGTTTTAGAGATAGGTGAGGTACAAGAAAATGGTATTGAGCACACACTTTTGCTAGGTCGTCCTTTCATGGCTACTACTAATACCTTGATTGATGTGAAGAATGGTGTGATTAAGATGTCCGTTTTAGGAGAGGATGTTTCGTTTTCTATGCATAAGAGTCGACCTATGTCATCGGTCAATTTAATTAATAATTGTTCTTTCATCGATAAGGTTGATGCCTTGGCCGAGTGCTCTTTTGTGCAGGATTTTGACACCGAGGAGGTGTGTTGGGGATCCGGAGATCAAATGGAATGGGAGCGAATGGAGAGAGACATCGGGATCAAACTCCCGTTTCCCCCTCAAGACCCCGAGCCCGGCTCGAAGATTCCGGAGCCATTGGAGTTGAAAGAGCTGCCATCGCATTTGAAATATGTGTTTTTAGAGGGAGGAAATCAAAAACCCGTAATCATCTCTTCTTCTTTGTCTCTTGCAGAGGAAGGAGCTTTGGTGGGCATACTCAAGGAGAACAAGCTCGCTTTTGGATGGAGCTTGGCGGATATTCGAGGAATTAGCCCGGCCACGTGCATGCACCGCATCAATCTCGAAGAAGGCGCTCGCCCCAAACGAGATGGACAACGAAGGCTCAATCCAATGCTCATGGAAGTGTGCGCAAGGAGATTTACAAGCTATTGGCGGAGGGTATTATCTATGCCATCGCCGATAGCGAGTGGGTTAGCCCGGTGCACGTCGTTCCAAAGAAGGGAGGAATCACGGTGTCGAAGAACGAGAAGGACGAGTTGGTCGCCTCGCGCCCGGTTACCGGTTGGAGGATGTGCATCGATTATAGGAAGCTTAATGCTTCCACCAAAAAGGACCACTTTCCTCTCCCTTTTATTGATCAAATGCTTGATAAGTTAGCCGGGCAGGAATTTTATTGTTTTCTAGATGGCTTGTCAGGTTACTACCAAATTGCGATAGCTCCGGAGGACCAAGCAAAGACGGCCTTCACAAGCACTTTTGGGACCTATGCTTATAGGAGAATGCCATTTGGCCTCTGCAACGCGCCGGGTACGTTCCAAAGATGCATGATGTCTATTTTTTCGGAATTTATCGGTGACTTTGTTGAGATTTTCATGGATGATTTTTCTATTTTTGGGTCGTCTTTTCATGATTGCTTGATGAAAATAGAGAGAGTCTTTAAGAGATGCATTGAGAGTGGTCTTACTTTGAGTTGGGAAAAGAGTCATTTTATGGTTAGAAGTGGAATTGTTTTAGGCCATGTAGTCTCGAGTAAGGGTATAGAGGTCGACAAAGCGAAAGTGGAGGTAATTGAAAAATTGCCACCACCTAGTGATGTCAAAGGTATTAGGAGTTTCCTTGGTCATGCGGGCTTTTATAGACGATTTATTAAGGATTTTTCTAAAATTAGCCAACCTCTTTGTCGTTTGCTTGCTCAAGATGTGCCTTTCCACTTTGATGATTCTTGTATGCATGCTTTTCTCACCTTGAAGGAAAAACTTATCTCTGCCCCCGTTGTAGTTGGACCCGATTGGTCATTGTCTTTTGAAATTATGTGTGATGCTTCTAATAATGCCGTAGGGGTTGTTTTGGGTCAAAGAGTCGATAAGATGCTTCGTGTAATTTACTATGCTAGTTTAACTCTTAATCCGGCTCAAGTAAATTACACCACCACCGAACAAGAGATGCTTGCCGTTGTTTTTGCCTTAGATAAATTTAGATCTTACATCATAGGGTCTAAGGTGATTATTTATAGTGATCATGGTGCTTGATAGGGACTAATATCAGCCCTTCCTGTATAAGTAAACTTGAACGTTGAGGAGAATCCACATTCCTTAAACCTTAAGAGTATTACCCCCAAATGGGAATAAATAATACCTTATGATAAGAGGAGAGTACCAACGTTGCCAATAAGGGTCAGATGCTTTAGCTTACGGTAAGGCTTCTGCACAGAAGCTAATCTACGCAGAAGCCGTCTTGATCCTATGAGGTTCTTATCAGAACCTAGGAATCTGTTTAAACATGTAATTGGTGTGACTCTAGTCTTCCTAGTATGAGGACCACAGCATTAATGGCGAAAATAAAAGAATATTGTTTTTATGGAAATCCCTTTCCAGTCCTCCCTTTATATGAATATTCATTCTCTATATGCCTATAAATATTAAGTGAACACACACTTCATCATCATTATCACAACACACGCGCTGTGCGTACTATTCCATTCATTCTATACATTCTGCCCCGAGCTCCTTCGAGCTCAAGCAGTTGAAGCTTTCCGAGGCCTTCTCCCGGGAAGCTTCACTCGCGGTCATCGCCATTTTTCTCCTTCTCGTCGTCGGGAAGAATCGTTCTCTTGCACATTATCTAAAACCTAAGGTATAACCCTCATCGCCATGGGAGGAAGAAGCTCAGCAAAGCTTTACGCTCTCGGTTTCTTTCTCCTCCCATTTCCTCTCCTTATTTTCTACTTGAATGAGTCCTAAACTCCATGAATGTGACTGATTTATGGCCAGAAGCGCCTTTCATTTAAGCGCATAACTCAATCGTTACTTGCTATCTTTATGCGAACATTGTTGTGTATGAAATCTGTATGAAATGCCTAGTTATGGCCGATAAAACCATATGAATCTCTTGTTCTTTACTGCTTCAACGCTTTACCCATGAATGCTCTTTGCAAATACCATAAATCATCCAATAATTGTTGTGGATCTCAAGCCCGGATCTATCAATTGGCGCCATCTGTGGGAAATTTTGAGTCTAAGATGTCGATTTCCCCTGTTTTTTATGCAGAATTCCAGCTCGCTGTTATAATGTTGTTTGCGATTTCCCTTCATTGTGTTCTTATGCAAAAATATGAGGAAATCTGATGTGATGTTGATTGGGAATGCCATGTTCGTTGTTTAATCTGCAAAAACTGTAAATGTACATACCACTGCTTGATACTTGTCAAAGCTTTCCATGGCTATGAGCTGTTAAATGTGATGTGGTCTTATGATTATGCTCCCTTTGAGGCGAAATTGTGATAAACACCTTGGTTGAAAGGGGACTTGTGTTTGAGAGGCTTATTTTCTCTCCTTAAATGTGAATTAAGGGTTGATATCTATAAATACTGTCAAAACCCATGGGTTCAAAGGGCCAATCCCCTGTTTATCTTCGAAGTCCTAGTTGATTCTGATGATATGCTCATAAACTTGCCCTGCCGCGATGATCACTTAGAATGATGGCTGTCTAATCAAGGGAATGTATATCGAATGCGAGATTTATGTTATCCCTGGAAAATGTTAGTATGTATGCCATGAATTTGTTTTAGCTACATTGCTTGTAATTCATGAATCCAGTGATTAGAAGCGATCTCAAGGCCTCATCTCTTTCATAACATGAATTGTGATGGCTAATCTGTTGTTGTTTTGTCAAAAACCTAAGGTTTTGAGGGATCCGGAGGAAAGACGGGTCATTAATTCCAGCAGTCCGAAATACATTCGCTTCACCTTGCGTACTTGGTGAGCATCCAATTCTGTCTATTATATACTCAATATGAAATCCATCTATAAGTTGCAAAAGACTGGTGATTACAAAAGCATCCCTACTAAAGCTAGTCGAATGCTCCTGAATTTTCATGACACCAAAACCCATGAAGTAATAAAAACATTAAAGAAAATGGAGAGCCGAAAGATGCTAAGGTTACCCCATTCCTATTAATGAAGGGAGCCCGCATCTGGAAGCAGAACCTCCTCTTAGAAGCCCTGTTTAACAGGCAACCCCCTCGTAAGCCCCGAATAACGGGCAAAACCTCCTCTCAGAAGCCCTGTTTAACAGGCAACCCCCTCGTAAGCCCCGAATAACGGGCAGAACCTCCTCTCAGAAGCCCTGTCTAACAGGCAACCCCCTCGTAAGCCCCGAATAACGGGCAGAACCTCCTCTCAGAAGCCCTGTTTAACAGGCAACTCCCTCGTAAGCCCCGAATAACGGGCAGAGCCCTCAGAAGCCCTACACAGTAGGCAACATCATCGTAAGCCCCGAATAACGGGCAAAATTCTCATAAGCCCTATTTAACAGGCAACTCCCTCGTAAGCCCCGAATAAAGGGCAGAGCCCTCAGAAGCCCTACACAATAGGCAACATCATCGTAAGCCCCATATAATGGGCAGAATCCTTCGTAAGCCCTTTTTAATAGGCAACCCTCCTCGAAAAGCCCTGTTTAGCAGGCAATATTATCCTAAGCCCCATGTAATGGGTAGAACACTTTATAAACCCTATCTGATAGACACTTCTTTCGTAAGCCCCACTCCATGGGCAGAACCTTCTACAAAACCCTATCCAATAGGTGACTCCTTCGCAAGTCCCTTGCAACGGGCAGAACTTTCCTCAAGCCTTACTCAGTAGGTGACATCCTCCCAAACCTCACACAATAGATAAAATTCCTTATGAGTCTCATTAAATGGGCGGTGTACCCATAAGCCTAGCTCTAAAGGCGACATTTTTGCATATCGCTCCTGTAAGTTTTCCCCATTGCACTCCAGTGGGTAAAATCCTGTTTAGATCCCGCTTTACAAGTGGTACTCTCACAAATTTTATTTGATAAGCAATACCTTTATAAACCTACAAGGAGGATACTGCCCTCGTAAGCTCAACTTGATAGTTGGCGCTTCTGCAAGCTTTATAAAATGGACCAGGTTCTCGTAGGCTTGGTTCAATATGTAATGTGCTTAGGGACCCCGCATAAGGGACACCATTCTCACAATCCCTGGCTAACGGGAAATATCTTAACAAGAAAATCCTATAAAATAGGTGCTAGTGATAAAAAGGGCTTATACAGCCGAAGCGTGTCATATTAAGCTTAATAAAATAAGATGCCACACAAGCTTCTCAAAATCCCTCCCTTCATGATCAGATCCCTTCCAGGAGTTGCATAAAGAGAGTTCTGGGAAAACAAACGCCTTAACAAAGTAGGTCCTGTAAAAGCAGGTGTCACCGACCTCAGTTTCATTCGGGCGAAAGCCATCCTTGAAAAGCCTTATATTAAGTAAACCACGCCTGCTAAAGCCACTTATATGGTTGACGGTTATAAAAGGATCTGCTAAACTGGCAGTATATTACTACTAAACCTCACACGATCAGATGCCTCATATCAAGAGGAAGAAACTGTATTAAAACTCTTTATCATAACCTGATTCCTATCTTCGAATCGTTGTTTACCTTCATCATATACTGGCGAGGGCCACCCCCCTTCCAAGAATTTTATAAAAAGTAAGCTATACTTACTGAAGCTATCATAAATAACACTCAAATGCAGGAAATCTGCCAATAGCAAATTGCATGCATCCCAAACTCCCTTTCAGAAGCTTACGGGATTAGTTCTCTAAAACACCCTCATTTCTTTGCAGAAGCTTGTAAGAATGATGGTTGGTCCAGATGTTCATCTGCAAAGGACAAATGACAGGGTCTCCAATCCTCTCAAGGAATCAGGACCTGACAATACTACTCCCAGAATATCCTTCGGACTGGGGGATAACAAGGCCATCATGCATCGACACAATGACGCCCTTGTAGTAACAACTGAAATAGAAGGGTACCAAGTGCGGAGAATTTTCATAGACACTGGGACTCCTGTCAACGTGATCCTCATGAGTTGTCTTAATCAAATGCCTCAGAAAAAGCTCCTGAAACCCGCCAGGGTGTCCCTCCAAGGCTTCTCGCAGAAGCCTGTTATGACAGTCGGATCAGTGGATCTTGCGCTCACCTTGGGAGAGGGACATATCAAAACATCAAAAGTGACTACCTTCTGGGTGGTCGACAAGGAGTCATCTTATAACGTTATTCTAGGAAGAGCTGCTCTGAACTCTTTCCAAATAATTATATCCACCTATCACTTGATGATAAATTCCCTGTGGGGGATCAAGTAGGATGGGTACCAGGGAATCAAACGACCTCCAGAAACTGCTACGTTCAATCCGTTAAAGCAGGAGAGGCCAAAAAATGGGTTGTCCCAGAACCTGTAGCCCCTCGACTCAAACTAGAAAAAGAAAAGGGCAAGATCAAAGAGGCTGATACCATTAAAGAAGGACAGAACCTAATGATCCCCGCAGAGGAACTGATAGAAATAGAATTGATCCCAGATCGGAAGGGTTTCATCACAAGAATTGGCACTCAGATGCCTCAGGACATATCAGAACAACTGGTAAAGTGCCTGCGGAAGAACGCAGATATCTTTGCTTTCGGATCATCTGACTTGGTGGGGGTGGATGCAACCGTGGCACTACACTGCCTAAATGTAGACCCCTCAGTGAAGCCGGTAAAACAAAAATTAAGGAAATTTGGGCCTGAGAAAGATAAAATCATCAGGGAGGAGGTCGCCAAATTATTGGAGGCTAAACACATCAGGGAAATACAATTCCCGGAATTGCTATCCAACGCAGTAATGGTGGCTAAGGGAAATACAGGCACCTGGAGGATGTGTATTGACTTCAGAGACTTAAATAAAGCCTGCCCAAAAGATCATTACCCTCTGCCTAGGATCGATCAATTAGTAGATTCCACGTCAGGTTGCGAACTGCTATCCATGATGGACGCATATCAAGGCTACCATCAAGTAAAAATGAATCCATCAGATGTCCCAAAAGCTGCATTTGGAGTTTGTGCAGGGACATTTGGTTTTCAAAGCATGCCATTTGGCTTGAAAAATGCGGGGGCTACCTATCAAAGAATGATGGATAAGATCTTCAAAAGCCAAATAGGCAGAAATATGGAAGTATATGTTGATGATATACTAGCCAAGAGCGCGCATGCTCAGAATCACATACAAGATCTGGAAGAAGTGTTTGCTGTAGCCAGATTATACCATCTTAAGCTGAACCCAGCTAAATGCTCATTCGGCGTGCAAGCTGGGAAGTTCCTAGGATACATGGTCACGCCTAGAGGGATTGAAGTAAATCGAGCCAAAGTACAAGCAGTATTGGATATGGCACCCCCTCGAAATATTCAAGAAATCCAAAGGCTTAATGGGCGAATTACAGCGCTCAGTCGCTTCATTTCTCGATTAGCAGATAAAAGTCTCCCCTTTTTCAAGATATTGAGGAAGGGTAGTAGATTTGAATGGACCAGCGAGTGCCAAAAGGCCTTTGAAGAACTAAAAGGGCATCTGGCAGAACTACCTTTGCTCACTAAGCAACTACCACAGGAAATTCTATATCTATATATAGCTGTGGGAGAAGAATCCATCAGCTCAGTACTCCTGAGAGAGGAAAAGTCGGTGCAGAAGCCTATCTACTATACAAGCAAGATGATACAGGGAGCAGAGATACGATATCCTAGTATCGAAAAGGCTGCCTTAGCAGTAATGGTAACGGCCACAAAACTGAGGCCCTACTTTCTATCACACAAAGTGATAGTCAGGACGAATGAGCCGTTGAAGCAGGTACTAGGTAATCCCGATTTGTCGGGAAGATTAGTTAAATGGGCCATAGAGCTGAGTGAGTACAACGTAGACTTCGAGCCGAGAGTGGCCATCAAGGCCCAAGCTCTAGCCGATTTCTTGCAAGAAACCGCCAGAGGAGAAGAAGAGGAATTCCAATGGTGGAAAGCCTATGTGGATGGTTCTGTCACTAGAGACGGTGCAGGGGTAGGGATCTTCATCCAGGACCCCAAAAACCACATCTATATATTTGCTATCAAGTTAAACTATCATGTCTCCAATAATGAGGCAGAATATGAGGCTCTGATTAGATGCCTGGATTTGCTACGAACCATGGGCGCCGCCCATATAATGGTCCATTCAGATTTCCAATTAGTAACGCATCAGGTTCTAGGGACCTGTGAAAAGCGAGAAGAGAGGATGGTGGCGTATGCCAAAGTTGTGTATGAATTAATGGGGCGTTTTGCCAAAGCTGAGGTGATCCAGATCCCTCGGGAAGAAAATATGGAAGCCGACAAACTGGCCCGAATAGCCAGCGCAGTGGAAGGAACTTGGATGGATGAAATTGTCCTGTGCAACGCAGATGCCAAGTTAGTCAAAGCCGAAATGCAGGCCATCGAAATAATGGAAGATTGGAGAACCCCAATCATCCAAGCCTTAAAGGAGCTTCCTGGAGAACCAGAAGCTGTAACTCCGGCCAATGGAGGAGGATTGCCCCGTGCATTTAAAGCTAAATTCTGCTTAATAGGAGACAAACTATACAAAAGGGCGTTCAAACATCCTTACCTCAAGTGCTTATCTGAGCCTGAGGGAGAATATGCGCTGCGAGAAATACATGAAGGCGCTGCAGGAGCTCACACCGGGTTTAAAGATCTGGACAGGAAGCTACTCAGAGCTGGGTTCTTCTGGCCCACAATGGAAAAAGACACTAAAAACCTAGTTAAAAGGTGTGATAGCTGTCAAAGAAATGGGAGGCTCATCCACAAGCCCGCTGAAGAACTAGGGGTCATGATGGCACCTTGTCCCTTTGATAAATGGGGAATTGATATAGTGGGGAAATTCCCCACAGGTACGGGAGGAAGAGTATTCTTAATTGTAGCTGTGGATTACTTTACCAAATGGGTTGAAGCTGAAGTCGTAGTAAAAATCACGGAACAAGTGATAAAAAAGTTCATATGGAGGAATATATGCTGCCGATATGGAATCCCAAGGATACTGGTCGCTGATAATGGTGCTCAGTTCACGGGATTCATGGTACGAGCTCGGTGCAAAGAAATTGGCATCGAGCAAAGGTTTGTAGCCGTGGCTCATCCCCAGGCTAATGGGCAAGTCGAAGTCACAAACAGGACCATTGTAAGTGGCATCAAGGCCAGGTTAGAAAAGGCTAAAGGAAACTGGGCTGATGAATTAGATTCGGTGCTATGGGCATATCGCACCAGTCCTAAAACAGCCACGGGAGAAGCTCCATTTAACTTAGTTTATGGGGCAACAACGGTAACGCCGGTAGAGGCAGAGCTCAAGTCATTAAGGATAATGGCTTACGATGAAAGTCAGAATTCCTCCCTGATGAGGGAGAACCTAGACATGATCGAAGAGCTTAGGATCAAAGCTCTTCAGAAGGCAGAAAGATACAAACAGCAGGTGCGAGACGCATATAACAAGAAAGTGCAGATCTGAAGGTTCTGCAAAGGGGACTTAGTCCTAAAAAGGGCAGATGCTCTCAAGCCCATGGGAAAGCTAGATGCAAATTGGGAAGGACCCTACTTGGTAAAAGAAGTATTGAAAGGAGGAGCCTATGAATTACAAGATGAAGAAGGAAGGGTGTTACCCCGACCCTGGAATGTTAATAATCTAAAGAAATATTATGCTTAGAGGGAAATCGTCCACTAAATGAGTTACGATTCACTCGATCTCTCATAACCCACCTGGGGAGGGGGGGGGGGATACCCCTCATACCCCATTATCTACCCCATTATCTTAAAATGCTTTCCCCCATTATCTTAAAATGCTTTCCTCCATTATCTTAAAATGCTTTCCATGATTTATCATCTTAAAAACGTCAGGTCCTATGCGTTAGGCAACTATTAAAAGAAAGCATAAGAGGAGTAAAGATAAACTCAAGCCTCTGAGTAAAGGAAGATTAGAGAAGGTTCAAAGACTGGAAGTATGAGGATAATGCCTCAATAAAGATTAAGAGAAACCATTCTTAATCAGGACACAGCATCTGAGGAAGCTCATATCCTACTATTCCAAAATATTACATGCAAAACATCCAATATACAACAAGGTATATAGTCTATTCTTGTCACAGCAAAAAAAGGCACAAAATGAGCCTCTAAGCCTTGAAGTGTATATCCCAGCAAAAAACATAAAAAAGTCACTACACAAGCACCAAAATACGACGTAATTAAGCCAAGGCAGAAGAGCACGAGCTAGATGACAGGGTTGCAGAACCTCGGGGAAATCGCACCAGGGAAGGCGGAATAAAACCAATATAATCAAAGGACTATGTGGCTTACCCTCGTCTGCCCGCTGCCTTTCGTTCCCTCCTTGAGGGATCTGGTTCGCTGAGGGTTCAACTACCTCTTCAGCCTCATTTGCCATCTCCGCCTTCTTAACTTCCTCAATAGAAAGCAATTCGGTCATCAAGGTAGTCATACGACCATTGCGGACAGGGTCATGAACAATGGCATCCCCTGGCGAGAGAAATCCACCTATCAAGGGGGCGAGAATGGCTTCGCACTTCGCTTCCTCCGATAAATACCCATCATACATCTCGTATTGAACAAAGAGATTCTTTAGCCGTTGGAGATAAGCTTTCATATTAGGAAAATCCTTGAATTCCAGGAAATCTATCTCCCTCCTAGTTAGAAATCTGAGTAGGTGGAATCGAAGAGAGTCGGATATGTCTTCCGAGTATGCCAGTTCACAGATTTTCCGACGAAGAGAGTCGAGCGACATGTCTGAACAGCAAAATGTAAATGGCGTAAACTAAAAATAACCCAAGAATCTGGTAAAAAGGAGAAGAAGGGTTTTTCCTCCCTTTTGATTACAATAATAAAGGCGTCAATCGACAAAAAGATCATCTGCTCGGTTCTGACGAACCAAAAGAATAATGGCAATCTTACCGAATAAGAAATTCGCAGAAGAAACGAGGAGATTTCTCTTCTTCTATGGGCGATATTTGGAGAAGATAGTGGAAAGACAAAGGAAGAGAGAAATTTTATATCTCTGTTTTTTTGGAAAACTTAACGCCGCTCTGCTTTCCCGTAAGACAAGACTCGAGTGACGTCGTCAAAAGAAATAATGAATAATAAAAAATTAGAAAAGGAAAGGAGGCACTATCATCTCCGGCCAAAGCATTAAATCAGAAGCTTATCAAATACGCTTCTGGACCTAGGGGGGGAGTAGCTGATAGGGACTAATATCAGCCCTTCCTGTTTAAGTAAACATGAAAGTTTAGGAGAATCCACATTCCTTAAACCTTAAGAGTATTACCCCCAAATGGGAATAAATAATACCTTATGATAAGAGGAGAGTACCAACGTTGCCAATAAGGGTCAAATGCTTTAGCTTATGGTAAGGCTTCTGCACAGAAGCTAATCTACGCAGAAGTCGTCTTGATCCTATGAGGTTCTTATCAGAACCTAGGAATCTGTTTAAACATGTAATTGGTGTGACTTTAGTCTTCCTAGTATGAGGACCACAGCATTAATGGCGAAAATAAAAGAATATTTTTTTTATGGAAATCCCTTTCCAGTCCTCCCTTTATATGAATATTCATTCTCTATATGCCTATAAATATTAAGTGAACACACACTTTATCATCATAATCACAACTCACGCGTTGTGCGTACTATTCCATTCATTCTATACATTCTGCCCCGAGCTCCTTCGAGCTCAAGCAGTTGAAGCTTTCTTAGGCCTTCTCCAGGGAAGCTTCACTCGCGGTCATCGCCATTTTTCTCCTTCTCGTCGTCGGGAAGAATCGTTCTCTTGCACATTATCTCAAACCTAAGGTATAACCCTCATTGCCATGGGAGGAAGAAGCTCAGCAAAGCTTTACGCTCTCGGTTTCTTTCTCCTCCCATTTCCTCTCCTTATTTTCTACTTGAATGAGTCCTAAACTCCATGAATGTGACTGATTTATGGCCAGAAGCGCCTTTCATTTAAGCGCATAACTCAATCGTTACTTGCTATCTTTATGCGAACATTGTTGTGTATGAAATCTGTATGAAATGCCTAGTTATGGCCGATAAAACCATATGAATCTCTTGTTCTTTACTGCTTCAACGCTTTACCCATGAATGCTCTTTGCAAATACCATAAATCATCCTATAATTGTTGTGGATCTCAAGCCCGGATCTATCAATGCTCTTAAACATCTTTTGACTAAAGCCCAAGCAAAACCTAGGTTGATTAGATGGGTCTTATTATTGCAAGAATTTGATATTGAGATTCGTGATAGAAAAGGTAGTGATAATCTTGTGGCCGACCACCTCTCTTGTCTCGATTCACCTCCCCCTTATGCTTCTCTTGATGATATTTGTGATTCTTTTCCTTTTGAGAATGTTAATGAAGTGGATGTTACTCCTTGGTTTGCCGATATTGCTAATTACTTGGCCGATAAGGACACTAAACCCGTCCTTAACGCTCAAGAAGAGAAAAGGTTTCTTCGTTTGTGTAGGCAATACTATTGGGAGGACCCTCACTTATTCAAGCTTGGGAAGGACGAGGTGATTCGAAGATGTGTTCCCGACCACGAGCCGAGGTGTTGCGACATTGTCACGAGGAACCGAGTGGAGGCCATTTTGGTGGGCAAAAGACTGCACATAAGGTACTTCAAAGTGGGCTATATTGGCCCACTCTTTTTAAGGATGCCCAAGCCTTCTACCTTTCTTGTGATCGTTGTCAACGTGTTGGCTCGATTAGTCGATGCAATGAGATGCCTTTGAATCCTATCTTGGTGGTTGAGGTATTTGATGTGTGGGGAATTGATTTTATGGGTCCTTTTCCCAAGTCTCATGGATTTGAGTATATTTTGCTTGCCGTCGATTACGTGTCTAAGTGGGTAGAAGCCATACCCACGAAGACATGTGACTCTCACGTTGTCTTGAAGTTTGTGCAGGAAAATATTTTGTGTAGGTTTGGTTTTCCCTCGTGTGATCATTAGTGATGGGGGAAAGCATTTTTGCAATAAATTGTTCGCCAAGCTCATGAAGAAGAACGCCATCACTCACAAGGTGGCGACTCCTTATCATCCACAAACTTCGGGACAAGCGGAGACGAGCAATCGACAAATCAAAGGGATCCTCGAGAAGACGGTGAAACCATCAAGGAAGGATTGGGCCGACAAGTTGAACGACGCTCTTTGGGCATATCGCACGGCTTACAAAGGCGTGCTTGGGATGAGTCCCTATAGGCTCGTCTATGGTAAGTCGTGCCATTTGCCCGTTGAGATCGAGTTCAAGGCATATTGGGCTCTCAAGCGCATCAACTTCGACCTCGATGATGCTCACGATCGGAGAATTTTGCAAATGGAGGAGCTTTGACGAGCTGAGGAACGAAGCCTACGATAATGCCAAGATCTACAAGGACAAGGTGAAACGTCTACATGATATACGCATAGCCTACAAGGAGTTCAAACCCAGAATGAAGGTACTTCTCTTTCACTCTCGTCTTCGTTTATTTTCGGGTAAGCTTAAGTCTAGATGGGGAGGTCCATACACGGTGGTGCAAGTTTTCCCCCATGGTGCGGTAGAGATCAAGAACGAGGATTCGGGATACATCTTCTCGGTCAACGGGCAACGATTGAAGCCGTACATCGAAGGGTCGACGTTGCCTCAAACGGTGGGAGACGATTCTCATCTCCGACCCCTCACTTTCCGAATGAGTTTTTTGGTACGTCAAGCTAATGACGTTAAACGAGCGCTTGGTGGGAGGCAACCCACCTAAAAAAAAATATATATATATAAATATGTAGTTTAGGTTTCATTTTTCTTGTTATTTTCGTGTTTTCGTGTTTTCTTTTTTTGGATTTTCGTGCAGGGAGTAATACACATGGATTGGCGTGAAGAGAGGTCGAGACGAGGACGAAAAGTCGAAATCGAAATTTTTGGTCAGATTCAACTTTTGGACGCCGTCCAACATGGTTCTGGACACCGTCCAAAAAGGCCTGCCCCAGCTCAGTTTAAAGTGTTGGACGCCGTCCAACTTATTCTGGACGCCGTCCAACCCTGAACAGGATCCCCAATTCTCTTCAAACTCAAATTGTGCAAACTTATCCTATTTCTCCCTTTCCTCCTCTCTCACGACGCTCTCTCTCTCTCTCAATTGCAATTTCAGCCAACCCCCTTCTGCCGTCGAATTCCCTGCCGCCGTCGCCAGTTTCGCCGCCGACCGTCAAGACACCGCCGCCGCCAGATTTGCTGCTGCCGCCGCCCAGATTTGCTGCTCCGCCGCCGCTCGTGCTGTTGCTGTTCGCCAGTCGCCACCAATAGCCCTTCTCTGCCGTTCAACGCCGTCGCCGTTACAGCCGCCACCGCCACCAATTCCCGTCCAGCGAGCCACCCAGATTTCATGTTGAACGCCGTCCAACCTACCTTTGATGCCGTCCAGAATCCCGTTCTGTCCCGGCGCAGTTCGTTCCCGTTTTCACCCGTTCTCATCCCGGATTCATTCTCCAGCCTTCCCACTTCAACCATGGCACGTGGTAATGCGTTCAACAATGCTCGGATCAACCGTCTCGAGGCCGATCAACCCACCGGAGCCACACCGCAGCAACTAGGTATACTCCGAGGCGTTCCATTTCCCACTGAACGGATCGCCACTACCCACCTTTATCTTCGTTTACGTGATTTTGATATTAGGCCTCCTAGGCATTATCGTATGAATTTTCTTCGTAATTTGCCGGTGTGGAATACACTTAGAGGGTATTTGAATTGTTTAGGATTGTCTACTTTGGTTTCGATTGAGTGGGATGGCCATACTAGCCTTTGTTTGGAGATGTGCTGTAGTTTTAGGCTGGAGTTGAATGAGGGAGGGGAGTTATGCATGTTTTGTACTTTTAATGGTGAATTGGTAAAAATCACTAGGGATGTTATGAATGAGGTTTTTGGATTCCATAATGGTGATGAGTTGGTTGAATTCGTGCCTTCAAACTTTGATGTGGCTGCTGCTTGGTATGAACTGTCGGGGGTAGCGAATTATAAGACTTCGGGTTCCCGAGTGCATTTATTCGTGATGATGCTTTAGTTATCCTTCACCGTTTCTTGTCTGGCATGATTAATGCTAAGAAGGAACACAGTAAAGTTAATGCTGTTGAGATTTATTTGCTTACTTGTGCTCGAGATGGTGTTCGTGTTGGTTTGGCCCCTTTTATTTGGGCTCAGTTGGCTAACGTGCAAAACAAGAGGGGTGCACAACCTACTTTGAGTTACATTGCCACATGTCTAGCTCGCCACTTCGGAGTAGACGTTGCACAGTGTGAAGGGCTAGCCCCGAGCAAGGAGATTACCCCTTCCGACTTCATCAAGGCCCATCTCATGATTTCTCCGACCGAATTCGTCCCTGTGCAAGAGCGCCCCTCGGTGAAAGCTCATTACAGAATTCTTAGGCAACGAGGGATTATACACGAGGAGGAGCAAGCCCACGAGGCCGAAGGTGATGATGAAGAGGGAGGTGGTGATGAAGACGAGCAGCAAGAGCAGCAAGAAGAGCAGCCAGAGGAGCACCAAGAGGTCCCGGCCGATGACGACCTCCTAGCTCACCACTTCCATCGCCACGATCGTGTTCGAGGCCGTCGAGCCATGGAGGCCGAGACTCCCCCGTATTGGGCTGAGTTTCGAGACGTTTTTACACACTTTCAACAAGGTGTGTTCGATCGTTTTGAAACATTGACTACCCACATGACGGGCTTGTCTACCCAAGTGTCGGGCTTGGATAAGAGGGTGTCGAACATTGAGCGTCACTTGATTCGGTACACCGACTTCTCGATTGGCTCTACCTCAGCTCCTCCAAACCCAAATGATCCCCTTTATTGGTCTCCGCACGATCCCCGATGGAATGACCCATGGTTCGGAGGTCCTTACAACTAATCATAGCCATGTTTGTGTCTTTTATTTTTGTTTGAGTCTTTTATTGTTTTCTCTTTATTTTTTTCGATTTTACGCTTTGGTATTTTTGTTTTGTGTTTGTTTTGTAGGTGATACTTGGAGTCTCTCGAGATTTTGGGTATTTGTGTTCGTCATATTGTGATAAGTTCTCTTTATCCCTTTCCTTTTTATTTTCTCGCAATGGGGACATTGCTTGATTTTAAGTGTGTGTGTGTGTGTGTGTGTGTGGGGGGGGGGGGGGGGGGGGGGGGGGGGGGGGGTCTTTGAACTTTTGGCATGTACTTTTTAATTTTGTTGAGTCTTAGGAGTTAATTGAGTCTAATGAACATGTGATGATAGTATTGTGGATTTGGCCGATGATAGAAAATTTTTGTTGATATTTGAAAAAAAAAATCATGATCTTTATTATGCATGGAACCTTGGCGAAGCGACGCATTTTATTCATTGAATTTGAAGTATGCTATGATGTCGGGAACTAGTTAGTTTGAACCCGTGAGAATTGAGCTATTTGTGCATATTTATGCCTATTCTTTGATTGAGTGATCATGCATGCTTCGTTGTTTCTAGAACTTGCCTTGCTTCTCCATCAAGACCTTAGTATATTTACGAATTAGGAGATGATCATAGGCCATCTTTCTTTAGCCACATGATCCCTATACACTAACCTTGTTCATAAACCTTTGTTTACCCCTTTTGAGCCTTTGTTAGCCGTTCTTTGTAAAACCGGATGATAGGAGGTTTGGATGGTTATGGGTATCCTTAGTATTTGTTGTTGGTGATATGGAAGGAGTTGAATAGAAAAATTTGGTTGTGGTGAAGAAGGAGGAGAAAGGATTTAGATGCTTGATTTATGTAGTTAGCTATCCCTATGAGCTTAGAAAAAAAAAAAAAAAATAGAGCCTTTGTTCAACATTAGAAAGAACGTTTATTAGTGGAGCTCTAGAGAAAAAAAAAAAAAAAAAAAAAAAAAAAAAAGAGAGAAAAGAAAGAGAGAATAAGAATATAAGCATAAGGGGATAGTTAGCTCTGATTTATATAGTTGATATTTTAGCATCTTTGAGTTTGTATTTGGTATGTTGGATGGTAGAAGATGGAGTAAAAATCCATACTTTGGTTGGAGTTGAAAAGAGGTTGATGATTTAGATTTATTTGAGTCACTTAGCCTATACTTTCCCTACCTTAACCAATGTCCCTACATTACAAGCTTATATAAAGACCTTTTTGATCCTAATTTGTAAGTATTACATTTGGTGGAGATGTTGAGATTGAAGGCAAGCCTATGGTAAACATGTTGCATTGCATTGATATTGAGTGAACCCTATGATGTGCATTATCTTATACATCTTTTCTTTGAGAGAGTTGAGTGTTCACTTTCATATATAAAAGTTCACATGTTGGAGAGTGTTCTTTGATGGATTAGCATATTTTGAATTAGTTGAGTAGATTGTGTTGATTGATGCTAAGGTTGTGTGCATAGTTTTGATCATGATCATGAGAGCTTGTTTTCGAAAAGTTTTGAGGCCTATATAGTTCACAATACTTGAGTCTATTGTTTATTTCGTTTTTGTATTGCTTGAGGACAAACAAAGGTCTAAGTGTGGGGGATTTTGATTGGTGTGTAAATGTTAGGATTTTCGTAATGTTTTTGAGTCCGTTTTCGTTATGTTTTCGTGTATTTGTGTGTGTTTATGGCTATGATTTGTTTGTTTGGAGTTTTTGGGACTTGTAGGTGATTATGGATAAAAAGGAGCGGAAACAGGACGAAAAAGGAGAAAAGGCGATGCTCAGACGTCGGAGGGCAGTTTGGAGGTTTGGACGCCGTCCAACCTGATCTGGACACCGTCCAGAATCACGCCCAGAAGGAAGCTAGACACCGTCCAGCGTATTGAGCAAAATCATGCAGAATGGACTTCTGGACGCCGTCCAACTTGTGCTGGACGCCGTCCAACTCCGGCGGCCAGGCTATTATTTCCTTATTTATCTAGGTTTTTACCTAGTATATATATTACATCCTTGTACACGAATCTTAGACATCTTTTATCATATTTTAGCTTTAGTTTCCAGCACTTAAACACTTTAGATTAGTTTTACTTTGTTCGGATCCGGATTCTTAGTTCGTGCAATTCAATTCAAGTTTTTCTTTTACTTCGCGTTCTTCGTTCTTCGTTTAATTCTCATAAGTTATTTATTGCTTTCGTTTACTTGCTTTAATTGCTTTACTTAGTTTTAGATTCGATTTCGTAATTGCTTCTTTTAATTTCCTTAGTTTAATTTCGTTCTTTCGATTTCTAGTTTAAAGTTTAGAATCGTTTTTCTAGTTTCGATTCTCTAGTTTTTCAAAGCTTTCAAAGTTAGATTAATTTTCCTTTAAATTTCCAGATTTCATTCATCATATCTAGAGTAGTTTATGCTTTCTTCCTTGCTTTCTTTATTGCTTTCTTTTCGATTCTCGCCTAGGTAGATTTATTGCTTTCCTTTAGTTTAATTCTTAGATTTATTTCTTGCGTTCTAGATTAGTTATTTACTTGCTTTTATTTATTGCTTTGATTTATTTTATTTGCCTAGGATTTAAAACAAAAAACCCCAAAATATTCTTTACTTGCTTTCTTAGTTTTAGGTTTACTACATAATTAATTGCCCTGTTAAGTTTTCCTTGAGATTCGATACTTTGGTTTTACTTGCTAGTGCTACGATAGGATTTCGTTCTATTGCGAACACTTTTTAGTGAAACAGTAGTGAAGAGTGTATTGTCAACAGAACCACGTTTGAAGCCGGATTCGATGAGAAAGTTGGAAAGCGTAAGCTCATGGAGCTTGTTTAAGTCCATACACGGCCTTGTGTAGGCGATAGACCTTGCTGGAATCACCTTCTTCAAACCCAGGTGGTTGTTCCACGTAGACTTCTTCTTTAAGAATTCCATTTAGGAACGCGCTCTTTACATCCATCTGGTTTACTGTTGGGAATTGTTATGGACCAATTTGTTAAGGGGGAACTCTGAGGGATACTTGATAAACGAAGCCATTTGTTTTTGATTGGATCCCAAAACCCCAAGTGTCCAGCTCCCAAGCGACCCATTTTGATGTAGTTAATAGGTTAGAATTTTTCTAAGCCTAAATCTGTTAGGATGGCTTTATTTTGCTTAGCTTTAGACTACAGGAATTCAAGTGAAGGCCACTCGCTTGAGTGTGTTCTTCCAAAGCGAAGCGAGTCTAGCAAACCGAAGTGAAGCGTGCCGAAACCAGCGAAGCGAAGCGAGCGCTACAGTGGAGTCAAAGTGAAGCCACCAAAGCGAAGCAAAGCGAACGCTACAAAGAAAAGCAGAAGCGAGTCAACGCGGGTCAACACTTATTAAAGCGGTCACTACGAAACTTCGTTTCGAAAGCGACCCGCTACAGTATGATCCTGAAGCGACTCACTTCAGAGCGGACGCTACAACTTAAAGCAAAGCAAGCCACTACCTACCAGAAAGCGACAGCACAACTCCCGCCCATATTTTGAACTCCAGTCAACAGGAGATCGTAGCATTAATTACGAGATCTCCACGTGTCGAAAGCGGAGTGGAGCGGTAGAGTTGACTGCCAGGCCGACAAAGGCGCTGTAACAGTACTGGCTCGCTCCAGTTACTGTTAAGTTTGTAACTTAGCCATTTTCGGCAAAGAGACAAACTGGGCACCTGCAAAAGCTACTGCCTGCGCAAGTACTGTCGAGAGGAGGAGGGACAAGGCCACCAACCAAACAACGGATCTCAGCCATCCCTCCGCCTATAAATAGTGAAGGATGAAGACGAAGAAAAGAGAGAACACTACTTGAGCATTCGAGCGCATACAGCAAACAAACACTCCCCAGCTTTCTAGCAATCTTCGAGTCTTTGTTTTCAAGTGTTCTCCGAGTTTCCAGTTCATCGGAACTCGTCTTCACAACCTTCACACATAGATTCTAAGCCCACTTCATATATCCGAAGCTTAGAAGAAGAACTCTAGCCAATCTTTGCATCTACTGTAAAGAGTTCTTCATAGTGTGTCGTCAACCAAAAACCCTATACTTGTCTGTTAGGTTTTTGAGTGTTGTCGTTAGGTTGTTTCGATCCAAGGCTCTTCTTTCATCGATTGAAGAAGCCTCGATCATAGAGTTGAGATCCAAGCTTACACTTACACCGTTTGTGTAAAGCTCGATCGAAGCTAGGCTGTAAGGAGAGCCCGGAATCTCCCTGTTGTTCGGACAGAAACGAGTCAAGTTTCGTGTCCAGTTTAGGTCTTAGTAGTGAACCCGTAATCACTGCGTTGTTCGTCAGATCCAGGCGAGTGAAGCCCGATCTCGACCAGGTTTTTGAAGGACCCGTAACCTTCAAGTTCTTGAGTGAAAAGAACGGTTGCCGTCGTGCAACAAAGTGGACGTAGGAGCGTTATCTCCGAACCACTATAAATCATCGTGTCGTATCTCTCTAACCCTAAACTCTTTACTTTGTTTATCCATTGCACTTGCATCTAAACAACTTAATCTGGATATTTTAATTACTTAGGAAAAGATTTTAGCTCACCAAATTCCGCATACACGAGTAAGGACTCCCTCTTGATCAAGTGTTCACTTCGGTCAAGCAGGCAAGCTACGTACTGTAGATCTAGTTTCAGCTAGGTCTTAAGTTTTTAAGCGAGCTCTTTACTTGTTACTCTGAGTTAAGGGATTTGAAGTTGAAAAACTTCAAAATACGTATTCACCCCCCCCCCCCCCCCCTCTACGTATTTTTCCTATTAACAAACCGGGACCAACATTTACTTTGAATTGTTGATGAGTTGCATAGGCTAGGAACAACCTTATTGCTTCCAGTCTTGCCACGGGGGGCAAATGTCTCATCAAAGTCGATTCCTTCTTGTTGACAATAGCCTTTAGCAACCAAACGAACTTTGTTTATGACAACTTCACCAGATTCATCTCTCTTGATTATTAACACCCATTTGACTCCAATAACACCTTGGTGATGAGGTCGATCTACTAGAGACCATACTTCATTACGCTTGAATTTATTTAGCTCTTCTTGCATAGCTTGAATCCAATCAGCGTCTTGAAGTGCTTCATTTGCATCTTCGGGTTCAATGAGAGACAAGTAGCAGCTTAGTAGAGCACTTTCTCCATGCATCCTTCTTGTTCAGACTCCTTGGTTTGGGTTCCCAACAATGAGCTCTTATGGGTGATCGTCCACCCAGCGTCTTCTTTGAGTTTGTTCTTCTTCAGATAGAACTGGCTCGTGTTCTGCAGTGGGTTCCTCAAACTCTGGATGACTGGAAGGTTGTGGCGTGAAAGGATTGAGCTGCTCCATTTGTTGTTCGAGATCAATAACAGCCTCAGTTTGAGAAACTGAGTTAGAGAGATCAGCTTGGTTATTCCCAGTTGATATATTGCAGCTTGATGTAGGAACATCACTTGCATCACTTCCCCCTTGCTGTGTGACCTTAGGATCAGATTGATCCTCTTTCACTTTGATCAGCTGGACTCAAGATTAACAGATCTTCTATAAGGTCGTTCTTTGATCTGGTAGACTCAGCTTCTTTACCTGTTTTTGTGTGTCTCTGTACAAGCAGGTATTTTCATCAAAAACAACATGAGGTGTTACTTCCACAGAGAGAGTTCTTTTGTTAAAGACTTTAAAGGCTTTGCTGGTCTCTAAGTATCCTAAAAATACTTCTGGATCTGCCTTGCTTTCAAGGTCCTTAATTGAGACTTCCCGTTGTTGTGGATGTACACAAGCACCCAAAAGTTTTAAAATATTTTAAACCTAGTGAGCTTGTTGTTCCACAACTCATATGGTGTCTTCCCATGTTGGTTGTGATGGCCGATCTGTTCTGAGTATAGCAGGATGTGTTAACAGCCTCTGCCCAGAACTTCATGGGAAGTTTAGTTTCTTCAAGCATAGAGCAACTGCTTCCTTCAGAGAGCGATTTCTCCTCTCAACAACTCCGTTCTGTTGAGTAGTAAGTTTGATGATGAATCCCATTCTTTGTGCAGTATTTTTTGATCATGGCATTTAGAAATTTTGTGCCTCAATTTGATCGAATGGAGATGATGGATTTCTCCTTTTGATTGCACAGCCTACTAAGCAACGCTGGTAGCCTCTCCAGAGTTTCCTTCTTTTTGAACAAGAAAATAACCCACATAAATCTAGAATAATCATCTATAACTACGAGAGCGTATTTTCTACCATTTATACTCAGAGGACTGACTGGACCAAAGAGATCCACATGGAGAAGCTCCAATATTCGATTTGAAGCTTGTGCTGCTACGCTGGGAAAGGAGGCTCTTGTTTGCTTCCCAACTTGACTTGCACTGTAGATGTGATCTTTATCGAATATATGGTCAGGTAGATCATTGACCAGTTTGTTACGTGCCAGCTTGTTAATGGCCTTGAAGTTTAAGTGACTCAGCCTCTTGTGCCACAGCCAACTAGCTTCCGTGTTGGCTTTAGTTACCAGGCAGGTCTCTTTTTCATTAGCCCATTGGACTATGTACAGCTTGTCCTACATGATCCCAGTAAGGAGGGTTTCTCCTTCCTCATTCTTTACAAGGCACTTGTTAGTAGTAAATTCTACTCATTTACCACTCGAGTAGAACTGAGAGACTGAAAATAGGTTATGATTAAGACCTTCAACAAATGAGACATTATGGACAGTGGTTTTACAACATTTAGATCTCCATAGCCTCTTGTCTTTCCCTTGGAGCTACCTCCAAAAGTAACTTGAGGTCCGTCTCGCTCGGAGTAGTTTGACAGTAGTTTTTGCACGTCATGTGCTTTGAGCATGCATCCGCTATCAATGATCCAGACAGCTCCTCGAGCTGCTTGGCTCCTTCGCAAAGCATTTCCCACATGTAATTAAGTAAGCTTAGTGATAACCACATATTTAGCATGCTTTAGAGTGCGTCTCGATGTGTGTTTTGGTTAAGATATGTGCTTTAATGAATAGGAAATGATAGGTTTTTTACAATTTATTCATTTTCAATATGCTTTGCGTTTTCTCTCGGTTTCCGTGCTAATTTCAGGTGCTGTGGAAATTTTCTGGGCAAGTTTGACTTATCCTATGTCGAAGAGGATCAAGAGAGGAAGCCGTAGCAGTTTGCGGATTAATTTTCCGATACCGAACGAGAGAGAACGAGCCAAAACCGTGAGAGCGCGCAAACTGTGAAATGTGGGCGGAAATGCACAAGTCAACCGAAAATGCACAAGTCAAACTTCTATTCAACTTTCCAGAAATTACAAATTTTACCCCACCTTCTCAACTCAAGTTTCTAGTATTTGCAATTTGACCCCAATTTGTGGGAAAACTATAAATAGCTAGTTATTTTCCTTATTTGGTATCTAACAACACTTGTAATTCACTTTGGCACTTTCTCTTAGAACCCTAGCTATTTCCCTCTTTCTACTTTGGTATTTCCAAATATTTGTGGATGATCAAGCTTGGATATTGAAGATTTGTGGAGCATTTCAATTCCTTTTCATTTCCTTGTTATTTCTATTATGTTTTCTCTTACTTTTGATGGTTTAATTGCTAGATCTATGGCTAGCTAAGCTTGCTTATGGCTCCAAGTGATGGATAATTTGATGTAGATGATAGGTGTTAGATTCTAGGATGTTGATCTACCTTCCTCTTGGATTGCCTATGGATTGGGACTTTAATTTGTATGCATGAATAATTGATCACTAGGAGTGCATCTAAGGTGTTTGAGGGAATGCCTAGTAAGCTTCCTTTCATAGCACTTGACATCAATCCATACCCATATCACTTGATTTCATCTCATATAGTTCCTAGAAAGAATTATATGGGTTGGATGAGAGTTGGTAGGTTTTCTTAGACTAATTTGAGCTATTTGGAGTTGATAGGGTATTTAAAGGCTTAGAAAGCATTTATTGCTCTATTGATCTACTTGTTAATCACCCAAGTAAGGTAGGTTAGCATATTTGATATAAGAAACCATCCAAGGTGGATTAAATTGGCTTGAAGCATCTATATTCTAAGACCTTCATCATCATCATATTGGAAATCACTTGGATCCATGCCTTTTACTATTGATATTCTACATTCGCATTCTACTTGCCTTGTTTACTTTACTTTGTTGAGTTTATATTCCACTTTACTCTTTGTCTAGCTTAGTAAAAAACCAAACCATGAATGTGTGCTTAGATAGTATGAAAGGGACTACGTGAACTACTTGATTTGCTATTGCCATATTCACTCCTTGTGGTTCGACTCGGACTACTAGCTAGTTCGGTATTATTGCTAGGCTAGAAATAGCTTAGTCACTTAGCAACCCATTTGAGGTTGGGTGTTACACCGGTAGCAGTCACAGTGGCGGGATGGCCATGGGTACCCAGACTTTGGTAACAGGCTTGCTTCTATCCGAGGTTGTGGAAGAGGCAGTCTATTTCTTTGAGCTGGGTTTGGAGACCTTCTTCTCCTTTGCTTTATGAGAGCTGTTGAAGTGAGGTTGATAGTATGGCTCCTCATTATATGCAGGCTGATACTGCCAATTTTGATGATAAGCATGTTGTGGGCAATAGTAACAGCCTTGAGGTTTAGCAGGATAGTAAAACTGTGGGTAGAAAGGCCTTTGATAATCTGCCTCTCTAGTCCTTCCTGAGTGATCAACCTGTTGTTTCTTGGGGATGGGCTTGTACTCCTTTCTCTTTTGATGAATGAGCCCTTCCTTCTTCTTTTCAGCAGGTTGATCCTTCTTTCGCAAGTCGGTCTTTTGATGTTGCTTTAAAAGAACGGCCTGTGGTTGGTGAGCTGGATCCTCAGATGCACAATCTTTTCTGGAAGAACCTTGCGATTCTGCTCATCCTCCTTCACCTTGGCTTGTGTTTCTTTTCAGTGGCTCTTTCATAGCCTAGTCCCGTTTTGTTTCTTGCACTTCTCTGCATGGCCTGCACTTCTTGCAGCTTCTTTCCACAATTCTTCAGTTGACTAAGAGTCATTTGCAGTTTTTGTTCCCTAGAGACTAGAAGCTCATGTCGAGCTACTAAGTCAGCGAGTTTGGAGGTGAGGCCGTGGATTTCAGTATCCTTTGTTTTTAGAGACTCATTTTTCTCGAGTTCTCTAGCCTTCAACTCCTTTTCCCGTGAAGTCAATTCGTCAACCTTTGACTTCAGGGTTTCTATCTCCCTTTCCTTTTCAGCATCATAGGGAGTAAACCTTTCTTCCAAAGCAATTTTGAGTTTTTCGTTTTGATCCATCAGTTGTGCATTATCCTCGACAACCTCTTTGAATAACACAGCTAGCTCAGCATATTCCTTCATCTGTTCTTTGATCTTTTCCCAAGACTCCGCCTCGGATAGATCTTCTTCCTCATCTACACAACCACTGTTAGAGAAAGAAATTTTAACAATTTGAGGAACTACCTTTGTTGCTTCAGATGTCGAGGTTGTTCCTAATAGATCACCAACGAAGCTTTCATCTTCGTCTTCATCTTCAGAAGCTATGTATCCTTCATCATCGCTCGTTGAGCTATCAGAGAGATGAGCCTCTTGAGTTGCTTCTTCAGCTAGCAAGGCAGCTCGTTGTTCTTTAAGCTTCTTGTCTCACTTAGCACGAAGCTCTTCTCGCTCTGCCTTGGTTAGGTAAGGACAATCTGTCTTGTAATGACCTGGCCTACCACAACCAAAACAAGCACCCTCGGATGTGTTAGTATAGTTAAATTTTGAGGGTTTTGCCTCGCTCTTTTTCCTAGAGCGATCATCAGCTCGGTCTGAGAAGTTTCTTTTGTTGTCTTGGTAAAGCCTCTTGTATTTAGAGACCTTTCCAAGTTTTTCATTACTTCTTGAGCACATGGCTACATCAATAGCCAGTTGGTCAATTTTCTTGACCAAAGCCTTATCATGGGAAGAGGCTGATGTTTCTTTTGTATCATCTGCCTTAAAAGCAGCATCTTTTTCTTTCTTATCATCAACCTTCTTTGATGATTGAGGTTGTGATGATCATTGAATAAGAATCATCTCATATTCATTTCCAATTAGAATATTGAAAAGTTCTTCAGTAGAGAGATTGTTAAAATCGGATCGAGAGGGAAGTAGAGCTGAGTATACATGCCAATTGGCAGGTAAAGCTCTTGTTACTTTCAAGTTTTTCTCGCGTTGAGAATATTTGTTTGATTTTAGCGCTTCTACCTCAAGAACAATCTCAGTAAATCGATTTTTCATCGATTTAATATTTTCACCATGCAACATTTCAAAATCATCAAACTTGTTGCATGCAAATGAGAGTTTGTTTTCTTTAATCTCTTCATAACCCAGGCTGATAGTCTTGAGGGTTTCCCACATCTCTTTAGATGTTTCGAGATTTCTAATTTTCGCAAGGTAGATACCCTTGACAGTGCTAGAGATGAGGCCTTTGGCAAAATTATCAAGAGCAGCCTCTTTCCTCTCTTCAATAGTATAATCACGAGGGTTTTTAAGTTTTTTTTATAACCATCTTTACCAGGTGAAGTTCCCGTAATTTTAACATCATCGTCATAGATGGGTTAAGGTCCTTCTTCAATGACCTTCCACATGAGGATGTGATGTGCTTGAAGGCACATCCTAATTCAAAAACTCCAGTCCTCAAAGCCTTGGATCGAAAAATCCCCAATCCTCACAAACTCTTATCAGTGAAGACTCCATGATAGTTTGAAGAAATGAATGAATGAATGAAAAAGGATTTTGCTCGGATCGGTCCTAATTGACCAAAAACTTTGAAAAAGCTTTTAGTATGCAATGCAGATGTCAAAAGAAACACTGCTCTGATACCACTTGTTGGTCCCAGAAAGAGTTAACTGGTGTATGGGAGGGAGGGGGGGGGGGGGGGGAATACACCAATAGCCAACCGTTTTTTATTTTCATAAACAAACTGTCGTAGGAACGGGCTGGTCAGGCAGTCCTTTACAGAGAGAGGCAGATTGATCTATCAAGCTCGTTGTGATCAACAAGCTTGATCTATCAAACTGTCAAGTGCAAAATGTGGTGGTGAGGTTGTGCTATTGAACTCTTTAAATGTAAAACCTTTACAACCTTATAATGGGAGGTTGTTGTATGATATATGATGAAAGAACAGTATGCAACAGTAAGATAGAATAAAGCAATAGAGAACACAAGGACTTTTACGTGGTTCGGAGGTAACTCTCCTACTTCCACGGTAGATCAAGCTAGATCTACAAATCCCTTTTTCTTTTGGATTCTACTTATCTCTTGTTTATACTGACTAAGTATCAGTTTCGTACAGCATACAACTTTCGGGTTTAATACCGAATAACAATCTTCAATCTTAACTTATCTAGCTCTAGTCTAAATATGAGAGAGTGTATACAATAAGCTTGGAGCAGCAGTGAACGGTACAAGCTTGAGAGGTACAACAATGGTGAAATTCTCGATCTTCAACACTTGGGAAAACTCTTGGAATTTCGAGTGTTGATTTGAATGATCGATGAGAGAGAATTTCTGCAACAATCTGGCTCGTATAATCTTGATTTTCCAATGAGTTGCACCATTGTAAATGAAGGCTTTATATAGGCATAGTTTTGAAAACTAGCCGTTGAAGTCCCTACATAACTAGCCGTTGCAGAATCACTGACGTGGCGCTAGCCATTGCAGCCTTAACTCAGCACTTCATGTGGGACTGTCAAGCTGTCAAATGATGTGGTAGCTTATGTGGCGGATTGATCTACAGAGGTAGATCAACAGCCTGAGGTAGCATCAGCAGCTGGGTGTTTGAACTTGAGATCTTGCTGAGGTACCTGCTAAGATAAGATAACAACAAGCTCGCTGAACTCTTTAATTAGAGAGGCCGTTAAAGAGAACAGCCTGATCCTCTTAAGAGAACAGACTTAAGATACAAAAGAGTGAGCATCTCTATCCTAGCTGGATAGAACGGCCTGTTGTCTTACTAAATAATAAATGTGTGCCTAAGTGTGGTTTTGAGAAACATCATCAAAACAACTGCAGAGGGTTCCCAACAAACTTAATTGTTGAATATATAATTAATGTTTGAGAGACTATTTAAACTCAACGTGAGCATGCTTAATTGTTGTATAATCTATTTATATCGCACCATATATTGTCTTCTCACTTATATCTTTTCTCGTCAAGGATGTTGATCGCACTATTTTCTACCACACAAAATAGGTATAGTTTAAAGAAGTACGAGTATCGTATCCACAGGGATTGATGTATCGAAACCACACACAATACCTCTACTTTAGAACTAAACTGATGTCTAGGCAATTAGAAATTTAGGAATGTGGTATTTATAACTAGGCAAATAAATAAAAGGACTCAATTAATCAAATAAGGAAATAAACAAATAAGGAAACAATTAAACAAATAAAGTATCTAACAAGTAAGCAAATAATCAAACAAGGGAAAAAAAAACAAATAAGAAAAAGTGTTGATTCTAGAGAAGCCTACCTAATCAAATATATGCAAGCAATTGATGAATACAATTAACCAATTTAATCCAATCTAGATGTGATACACGAAAATAACCTAACACTCCGGCTAAGGCAGTATAGATCGTCACCTAATAAGATCCTAATCTCCTTCCGGACTCATAGATATCAAATCAAGTGCAAAATAGAACAAGTATCAATGATATAATCAACTAAGTTCAATCACGACACTCAAATCGATTATATATAGACATATGATAATTCAACTTCGATCAAGACAATCAAACTATCATACCATGTATTCATGAGATCTATTATGCAATTATCCTATCACGGCATAAACACATAATTATGCATACATAATCAATGGCCAGTTAATCATGCATGAGAATAAGCACCATGAAACATGCACCTAGATTAGAAGGCTAATTGTAGACAAAAACACTCACATAAATTCAATTAGGCATTCAATCCCTAAAATCAACTAAATGAAATTAGCTCGACATAATTAAAAGAAAGGTAGAAGGAAGAATAAACATAATTAAAAGCATAAATAAAAGAGAAAGAGATAGAAAAACTCTTGAATCTTGAATAGATCTTCAATCTTCAATTGTCTTCATACATAAAATAAATCTAGATCTAAAGTATAAAAGTGTAGAGAAAAACTAATCTAAAAATGAGAGATTCCAAGACTCAAAAGTAAAAACTTAAAACTTGGATACAATGATGAGTTTTGGGGTATTTATAAGGTAGGGGATCATAATTGTTACCTAAGTGGGCAAGGATTAGGTTAAGGAAATAAAAACTTCCCAAATTTAGGATTTCCGTGTGTTTGACTCGGCCAATGACTCGGCCGAGTGCTTGGCCGAGTAGGTTCAGCAGTAGCTTCACTCGGCCACTGACTCGGCCGAGTGGGTGTCCGAGTGGATTTACCGGTTTGCGCACCTTTCTTGTTTCGGCCGTATCTTTCTCGTACGAACTCCGAATTGACCTCCGTTTTCGCCTACACGCTCCTATCAAACTCCTCTTCAATGCTATGCTTCCATAATTCCAGAATAAGTCTTCAATAACATCGTGAGAAGTCAGAACTTTGGGATCAATACTTCCTTATCTTCCTTGGTTTCGTCGTCTCTTGTCTTACCTTGGGTTTTCTCGAATCAAAAGCCCTAAAAACACTCAAAACAACCCAAAAGCGTAATCTAGCTCGAAATAACATAATTAATACAAAACATAAGCTAAACTATCAAAATAAGACAAGAAAACGATAATATAACACTTAGATAATAGGGTAAAAATACACCCTATCAGATGTCAAACCATTAGCATGATCATTCTTATTATCAAGTGGTTTTTAAGTCCTAATGAAGAATAATCTACATATAATTGTAATTAGATCAATAGGGAGGTACACAAATATAGATATGATGGAGTTACAAAACAAGAATTAACAAACAAATTTTGCAATAAAAAATATGATTGTATTTACAAATACAGTAACTACGAAGTAATTCTTCATCATAAAAATACAAAACACATTTCCAAAGTATTGAGGACAATAAAACATCCTTCCAATATTATTCTCATGCTTAAAACTCTAAAACTAAGTCTTTAGTCGGGCATTCTTGTTTTCACAAGCATGTCTATTTCCAGCAATACTCCACCTTCCTATAAAATATAATAGTAATTTGAAACCCACACTCGCAAACAACTCAAAAAATATAATGAAGTACTTACTCAAATTTTTTACATTATGATGCGGAAGGGGAAGGGTGGAAGTTATGAAGTTCAAAAAAGCTTTCATATCTGACTGCATCTTTTACATATTTGACTGAATTTTGAGCATAGTTTCAGCCAGTTCATTCACCTTTTTCATTACATCCCTCAAGGTATATATTGGATCTAGATGATCGGGAGCCTGAAGGTGGTCAACAACATCAGATTCTTCAAGACGAGACCTCTTCACTAGCCTCTGCACTTCTTTAGCTGGAATATGCTAAATCTACATACTCCATCAATTTTTTCTACGATTCCCATCCTTTGGAGGCTATCAAAATTTAGTGGCATGATATCATGAGCTTTACGTAAAGGGTGAGTTTTCAAATCAAACAACTTAAGATGGATGGCAAGGTGAGCTATGACAGAACCAAAGATCAAGCCTTCGTTCCATTCTGTTATTTTCTTGATTTGGTCCCCCAACCAATACCCTAGATTCAGGTTTACACCATTATCCATAGCTCAAATGAAAATTAACTCAACCTTTGAACATGTTGCAGATCCTGATTTTCTACCAAGAAAAGTAAATTAAAATAACTATTGGGAACCCTCTACAGTTATTTTGATGATGTTTTTCAAAACCACACTTAGGCATTGCACGACATGATATTATATTCATCTATTCTAATTGAGTTTGTTCTCCTTAAAGAATGAGGCCGTTGTCCATAACAGCCTCACTTATTAAAGGTCAACTAACTCTCCATTATTCATGCTTTGCAGGTTCTTCGGCCAGGCTCTTCAAGCTCAATCACCTAGTTGCCGAAGACAGGCTGTTGATCTGTTCTTATGGATCAACCTCCCTTCACATAGCTGCCACTTCTGTTGCCAGCTGTCTGGACCCACTCGAAGTGCCGAGTCACCACTGCAATGGCTCTATGCCACGTCAGCTGTTCTAACGGCTATATTTTGCAGGACTCGCAACGGCTAGTTTTTGAACTACGCCTATATAAAGCCTTGGTCAACAATGGTTCAAGTAGGGGAAACTCATTAATCTTACAAGCTGAATCGTTGCAAGAAATTCTCTCAAAGTTCACATCCATTCAACACTCGAAAATCCTAGAGCTTTCCCAAGTGTTGAAAATAGAGAATTTCACCATTGTTATACCTCAAGCTTGTTGAGTTTACTGCTGCATCAAGCTTCCTGTATTCTCTCTTTCATATATTTAGTGATAAGCTAGTATAGTTGAGATTGTATGCTGATATTCGATTGTAAATCGAAAAGATTGTATGTTGTTGATCGCACTATTTTCTACCACACAAAATAGGTATAGTAAAAGGAAAGCACGAGTATCGTATCCATAGGGATTGACAAGTCGAAAACGCACACAATACCTTTACTCTAGAACTAAACTGATGTCTAAGCAATTAAAAGTGTAGAGAATTGTGGTATTTATAAACTAGACAAATAAATAAAGAACTCAATTAAATCAAATAAGGAAATAAATAAGCAAGACAAATAACTAATTAAATAAAATAACTTAGCAAGCAAGCAATTAAACAAATAAGGTAAGAAAACAATTAAGGAAAAGTGTTGATTCTAGGGAAGCCTACCTAATCAAATATATGCAAGTAATTATTGCACACAAATAACCAATTTAATCCAATCTAGATGTGATACAACAAAAATAACCTACACCCCTGATTAAAGCAATGCAAGTCGTCACCTAACAAGATCCTAATATCCTCTCGAATTATAGGAATCAAATCAAGTGCAAAACAGAACAAGTATCAATGATATAATCAATAAGGTTCAATTATGACACCTAAATCAACTATATGCAAATATATGATAATTCAATCATCAACTAAGAAAATCAAATCACCATACCATGTATTCATGAAATCTATTATGCAATTATCCAATTAAGGCATAAAAAAATAACTACGCATACATAATTAGTGGCCAATTAATCATGCATGAGAATAAGCACCATGAAACATGCACCTAGATTGGAAGGCTAATTGTAAACAAGAACACTCACATAAATTCAATTAGGCATTCAATCCCTAAAATCAACTAAGGAATTTAGTTAGACATAATTAAAGTAAACATAAACGCAATATATTGAAAGAACATAATTAAAAAGTAGAGTAAGAAAAACTTGGAATTAAATCTTGAATACGCGAAGAACTTCGAAACTTGAATCTTCAATAAAATTGAATAAAACTCCAATGTTGAACAAATTTAAAAACTAAAGAGTGCTAATGAGAATTCTAGGGTTCACAATGCTAAGCCTAAGGTATTTATAGAGTAGAAATTTACAAGGAAACATAAGTGTACAAGGAATCAAAATAAGTTGAAAAAGCCCGCGAATTAAACACGGCCCGTGTCCCGACTCGGATGACTCACTCGGCCATGCACTCGGACGATGACTCGGCCGAGTGGGTGAGAGAATGCTGACTCGGCCGAGTGATTGCAACAGTAGGCTGACTCGGCCTATGACTCGGCCGAGTGGTTGCCTGAGTCAACTCCTTGAAATTCATTCTTCGACTCTTCGACTCTCCGTTTCTTGGCTTTCTCGATCCTCATTTCAACTTGGGTTATTTTCACACGAAAAGTACCTAAAACACGACAAAATACCCAAAGCGTAATATAGTTCGAAAGGATATAAAACGATACAAAACACGAACTAAATCACGAAACGAGACCTAAAAACGACTCCTAAACACTTATAAAAACAAGTAAATTTCTAGTCTATCAGTTGTATGAAACTGATACTCAGTCAGTATAAACAAGAGAGAAGTAGAATCCAAAAGTAAAGGGATTCGTAGATCTAGCTTGATCTACCGTGGAAGTAGGATAGTTACATCCGAACCACGTAAAAATACTCTGTGTTCTCTACTCTCTCTAATCGCTTTCTTAGTTGATAAACTGCTCATTCATTCATAGCATACAACAGCCTCTCTACAAAGGTTGTAAAAGATTTTACATCAAGAGTTATCTAGCTCAACCTATCCACCACATTCATTCTTCGACTCTTCGACTCTCCGTTTCTTGGCTTTCTCGATCCTCATTTCAACTTGGGTTATTTTCACACGAAAAGTACCTAAAACACGACAAAATACCCAAAGCGTAATATAGTTCGAAAGGATATAAAACGATACAAAACACGAACTAAATCACGAAACGAGACCTAAAAACGACTCCTAAACACTTATAAAAACAAGTAAATTTCTAGTCTATCAGTTGTATGAAACTGATACTCAGTCAGTATAAACAAGAGAGAAGTAGAATCCAAAAGTAAAGGGATTCGTAGATCTAGCTTGATCTACCGTGGAAGTAGGATAGTTACATCCGAACCACGTAAAAATACTCTGTGTTCTCTACTCTCTCTAATCGCTTTCTTAGTTGATAAACTGCTCATTCATTCATAGCATACAACAGCCTCTCTACAAAGGTTGTAAAAGATTTTACATCAAGAGTTATCTAGCTCAACCTATCCACCACATTCCGCACTTTGACAGTTTGATAGATCAAGCTTGTTCATCAATACAAGCTTGATAGATCAACCTGTCTCACTCTGTAAAGGACTGCTTGACCAGCTAGTTCCTCAAAAAGACAGTATGTTTTCTAAATCGAAAAACGGTTGGCTATTGGTGTATTTCCCCCCCCCCCCCCCCCCCCCCTACACCAATTAACTCTTTCTGGGACCAACAAGAGGTATCAGAGCAGTGGTTCTTTTGACCGCTGCTTTGCATACTAAAAACTCTTTCAAGTTTTTGGTCAATTAGAACCGATCCTTAGTAAAATCTTTTTTATTCATTTCATATCATAATCATGGAATCCTCATTGATACGAGTGTGTGAGGACTTCTCAGTCCAAGGCTATGAGGACTGGAGCTTTCTGATAGGGATACATATCAGCCTCACTTGTAATGCACTTTCTTGCCTTTATTTTGATTATTCCTCCTATAATGATTAAAAGAGATTGATTTAGCAAAGAGCAGATCCTGGATGCCGCGGGATCTGCTCAACTGCTATAGTTTGGGTTAAGACCCATGTGCAGAAGCTAGTGCTTGCAGAAGCAACCTTAGCCATAATATGCTCCTGCTAATATCCAGGGATCTGCAGGGGTGCGCAATCGGCGTGACCCTAGTCTTCTTAGAGTGAGGACCATAATATTAATGACAAAGGGAATTTGTCCTTATAGAAATTCCCCTTTTATCCCTTCCATACAAGAAGGATCCACCTCTTCACCCTCCTCATGCCTATAAATACTAAGTGAACGCACATTTCGAGGACATCATCACTTTTTACGAACAACACGCTCCTTAGCGTACTGTTCCATTCAATTCAATACTCTCTCTCTCACGAGCTCCTCCGAGCTCAGGCAAGCCAAGGCAGACAAGACCTTCTTCCGGGAAGCCGTAGTTCATTTCTACATCCATCTACGCTTCTCAACACCGGGAAGAGTCTCTTTCTTACGTATACTACCTTGAACTTAAGGTAAAACCCTCATCACTTGAGGAGGAATGAAGCTTAACGGAGCTCCACACTTCTAGCTTCTCTCTTCCCCTTGTCTCTTTTCTGTGTTATCTGCTTGTATGAGTGCAAAACCCCATGAATCTTGCTAGTTTATGGATAAATACGCTTTTTATCCTTTACATATAGCTCATCTATTACTTGCCGTTGCTATACACATCTCGCCCTGTACAAAATGCCCGGCTGTGGCTTTTCTATACGCATGAATCTCTTGCTCTTTACTGTTTTAATGCTTTACCCATGAACGCTTCTTGCAAAACATGATGAATAATCTCTTAAATTGTTGTGGATCTCTATCCCGGATCTATCAAGTGGCGCCGTCTGTGGGAAATTCTTGAGTTAAGATGTTGATTTCCCCTGTTTTTTATGCAAAATTCCAGCTCGTTGTTATAATGTTTTTTGTGATTTCCCTTTATTATGTCCTTATGTGGAGAATATGAGGAAATCTGATGTTATATTGATTGGGAATGCTTTGTTTGTTGTTTAATCTGCAAAAACTGCAAATGTGCATACCACTGCTTGATACTTGCCAAAGCTTTCCGCAGCTATGAGCTGTTGAGTGTGATGTGATCTTATGATTATGCTCCCTTTGAGGCGAAAATTGTGATAAACACCTTGATTTAAAGGGGACTTGTGTTTGAGAGGCTGATCTTCTCTCCTTGAATGTGAATTAAGCATGGATATCTGTAAGTACTGTCAAAACCCATGGGTTCAAAGGGCCAATCCCCTGTTTATCTTCGAAGTTCTAGTTGATTCTGATGATATGCGCATAAACTTGCCCTGTCATTTGCCCTGCCACGATGATCACCTAGAATGATGGCTATCTAATCAAGGGAATGTGTATTGAATGCGAGATTTATGTTATTCCTGGAAAATTTTAGTATGTATGCCATGAATTTGTTTTAGCTACATTGCTTGTAATTCATGAATCCAGTGATTAGAAACAATCTCAAGGCCTCACCTCTTTCATGACATGAATTGTGATGGCTAATCTGTTGTTGTTTTGTCAAAAACTTAAGGTTGTGAGGGATCCGGAGGAAAGACGGGTCACAAACTACAGCAATCTCAAAATACATTCGATTCACCTCGTGTACTTGGTGAGCATACAATTCTGTCTATTATATGCTCAATATGAAATCCATCTATAAGTTGCAAAGGACTGGTGATTACAAAATAAGCATCCCTACTAAAGCTAGTCGAATGCTCCTGAATTGCCATGACCCCAAAACCCATGAAGTAATAAAAACATTAAAGAAAATGGAGAGCCAAAAGATGCTAAGGTTACCCCATTCACGTTGATGAAGGGAGCCCGCATCTGGAAGCAGAACCTCCTCTCAGAAGCCCTGTTTAACAGGCAACTCCCTCGTAAGCCCCGAATAACGGGCAGAACCTCCTTTCAGAAGCCCTGTCTAACAGGCAGCTCTCTCATAAGCCCCGTATAACGGGCAGAACCCCCAAAAAGCCCTACATAGTAGGCCATGCCATCATAAGCCCTATTCAATAGACAGCTTTCTCAAAAAGCCCTACACAGTAGGCAACATCATCGTAAGCCCCATACAATGGGCAGAACCCTTCATAAGCCCTATTTAATAGGCAATCCTCTCAAAAAGCCCTGTTTGACAGGCAATATCATCGTAAGCCCCATATAATGGGCAGAACACTTTATAAGCCCTATTTAATAGGCAACTCCCCCTCAAAGCCCTATCTAATAGGCGCCTCTTTCGCAAGCCCCAGTCAATGGGCAGAACCTTCTACAAAGCCCTGTTTACTAGGCAACTCCTTCGCAAGCCCCGTGCAGTGGGCAGAACTTTTCTTAAGTCCTACTCAGTTGGCAGCATCCTCATAAGCCTCATATGATAGACAAAATTCCTTATAAGTCCCATTGAATGGACAGTGCACTCCTAAGCCTTGCTCTAAAGAGCAGCATGCCTGTATCGCTCCCACAAGCTTTACCCGTTGCATTCCGGTAGGCAAAATCTCACCTAAATCCCGCCTCATAGGTGGTATTCTCGAAAAACTCTGTTTCATAGACAATGCCTTTATGAACCTCTAAGGAGGATATTGCTTCCATAAGCCCAATCTGACGAGTAGCGCCTCTGTAAGCTTTACAAAATAGACCAAGTTCTCGTAAGCTCGATTCGATAAATAATGTTTTCATAAATCCCACATAGGGGATATCACTCTCAATATCCTTGGCAAACAGGGAATATCTTATAATAAGGTCCTATGAAATGGGGGCTAACCATAAGAAGAGCCTATGTGGCCGAAGCATTTCTTATTAAGCTTAATAAAATAAGATGCCGCACAAATTCTTAATAACCTCTTCTTCTAATCAGATCCCTCCCAGAGGCCTCATAAGGAAAGCCTTAGGAAAACAAACAACATAACAAAATAGATTTTGTAATGACAAATGTCACCGACCTCAGCTTCATCCCGGTGAAAGCCATCTTTAAAAAGCCTTACATTAGGTAAAACACACTTGTTAAGGCCACCTTAGATGATGGGCGGTTATAAAAGGATCTGCTAAATCAGCAGTATATCACGACTAAATCTCACATGATCAGATGCCTCATGTCAAGAGGAGGAAACTATGTCAAAGTCCTTTATCATAATTAGATTCCTATCTTCAAATCGTTACTTACCTTCATCATGTACTGACAAGGGCCACTCCCTTCCAAAAAATCTTATAACAAATAAGCTATACTTGTCAAAGCCATCATAAGTAATGCTCAAATGCAAGAAGTTTGCCAACAGCAAATTACATACATCTCAAGCCTCTTTCCAAGGAGCTTACGGAGTTGATTCCCTAAAACGTTCTCAATTCTTTGCAGAATCTTGTAAGGATGACGGTTAATTCAGAAGCTCGTCTGGAAAGGACAGGTGACAAGGTCTCCGATCCTCCTAAGGAACCAGGGCCTGGCAATACTGCGCCAAGAATATCCTTCGGACTTGGGGATAACAAGGCTATTATACATCAACACAATGACGCTCTTGTGGTAACAGCTGAAATAGAAGGGTACCAAGTGCGGAGAATTTTTATAGACACCGGGACCCCTATCAATGTGATCCTCATGAGTTGTCTTAATCAAATGCCCCAAAGGAAGCTTCTGAAACCCGCCAAGGTGCCCCTCCAAGGCTTCTCGCAGAAGCCTGTCATGACAGTCGGGTCAGTGGATCTTGCACTCACTCTGGGAGAAGGACATATTAAAACATCGAAAGTGACTACCTTCTGGGTGGTCGATCAGGAGTCATCTTATAACGCTATTCTAGGAAGAGTTGCCCTGAACTCTTTCCAAATAATTGTATCCACCTATCACTTGATGATGAAATTCCCTGTGGGGGATCAAATAGGATGGATATCAGGGAATCAAATGACCTCAAGAAACTGCTATGTTCAATCCGTTAAAATGGGAGTGGCCAAGAAATAGGTTGTCCCAGAACCTGTAGCCCCTCGACACAAGCCAGAAAGGGAAGAGGGCAAGATCAAAGAGGCCGATACTGTCAAAGAAGGGCAGAGCCTAACGGTCCCCGCAGAGGAACTGATAGAAATAGAATTGATCCCATATCAGAAAGGATTCACCACAAGAATCGGCACTCAGATGCCTTAGGACATATCAGAACAACTAATAAGGTGCCTGCGGAAGAACGCAGATATCTTTGCTTTCGGGTCATCTGACCTGGTGGGGGTGGATGCGACCGTGGCATTACACTGTCTGAATGTAGACCCCTCGGTGAAGCTGGTAAAACAAAAGTTGAGGCAATTTGGCCCTGAGAAAGATAAAATCATCAGGGAAGAGGTCGCCAAATTATTGGAGGCTAAGCACATCAGGGAAATACAATTCCCGGAATGGCTATCCAATGCAGTAATGGTGGCTAAGGGAAATATAGGCACCTGGAGGATGTGTATTGTCTTCAGAGACTCAAATAAAGCTTGCCCAAAAGATCATTACCCTCTGCCTAGGATCGATCAATTAGTAGATTCCACGTCAGGTTGCGAACTGCTATCCATGATGGACGCATATCAAGGTTACCATCAAGTAAAAATGAATCCATCAGATGTCCCAAAAGGTGCATTTGGAGTTTGTGCAGGGACATTTGGTTTTCAAAGCATGCCCTTTGGCTTGAAAAACGCGGGGGCTACTTATCAGAGAATGATGGATAAAATCTTCAAAAGCCAAATAGGCAGAAATATGGAAGTATATGTTGATGATATACTAGCCAAGAGCGTGTATGCTCAGAATCACATACAAGATCTGGAAGAAGTGTTTGCTGTAGCCAGATTATACCATCTTAAGCTGAACCCAGCTAAGTGCTCATTCGGAGTGCAAGCTGGGATGTTTCTAGGATACATGGTTACTCCCAGAGGGATTGAAGTAAATCAAGCCAAAGTGCAGGCAGTATTAGATATGACACCTCCTCGAAATATTCGAGAAATCCAAAGGCTCAATGGGCGAATTACAGCGCTCAGTCGTTTCATTTCCCGATCAGCAGATAAAAGTCTCTCCTTTTTCAAAATATTGAGGAAGGGTAGCAGATTTGAATGGACTAACGAGTGCCAGAAGGCCTTTGAAGAATTAAAAGAGCATCTGGCAGAATTACCTTTGCTCACTAAGCCGCTACCGCAGGAAATTCTATATCCATATATAGATGTGGGAGAAGAATCCATCAGTTCAGTACTCCTGAGGGAGGAGAAGTTGGTGCAGAAGCCTATCTACTATACAAGCAAGATGATACAGGGAGCGGAGATACGGTATCCCAGTATCGAAAAGGCTGCTTTTGCAGTAATGGTCACGGCTAGAAAACTGAGACCCTACTTTCTATCACACAAAGTGATAGTCAGGACGAATGAGCCATTGAAGCAAGTACTGGGTATGTCCGATTTGTCGGGAAGATTAGTTAAATGGGCCATAGAGCTGAGTGAGTATGACGTAGATTTCGAGCCAAGAGTGGCTATTAAGGCCCAAGCTCTGGCCGATTTCCTGCAAGAAACCACCAGAGGAGAAGAAGAGGAATTCCAGTGGTGGAAAGCCTATGTGGATGGCTCCGTTACTAAAGACGGTGCAGGAGTAGGGACCTTCATCCAGGACCCCAAAAGCCACATCTATAAATTTGCTATCAAATTAAACTATCATGTCTCCAATAATGAGGCAGAGTATGAGGCTCTGGTCAGATGCCTAGACTTGCTGTGAACCATGGGCGCTGCCCATGTAATGGTTCATTCAGATTCCCAATTAGTGACGCATCAAGTCCTAGGGACTTGTGAAAAGCGAGAAGAGAGAATGGTGGCATATGCACAAATTGTGAATGAATTAATGGGGCATTTTGCCAAGGCTGAGGTGGTCCAGATCCCTCGGGAAGAAAATATTGAAGCCGACAAACTGGCTCGAATAGCCAGCGCGGCAGAAGAAACCTGGACGGATGAAATTGTGCTGTGCAACGCAGATGCCAAGTTAGTCAAAGACGAAATGCAGGCTATTGAAATAATGGAAGATTGGAGAACTCCAATCATCCGAGCCTTAAAGGAGCTTCCTGGAGAACCAGGAGCTGTAACTCCAGCCAGTGGAGGAAGATTGCCCCGCGCATTCAAAACTAAATTCTGCCTAATAGGAGATAAACTGTACAAAAGGGCGTTCACACATCCTTACCTCAAGTACCTGTCAGAGCCTGAGGGAGAATATGCGCTGCGAGAAATACATGAAGGTGCTACAGGGGCACACACGGGATTTAAAGATCTGGTCAGGAAGCTACTCAGGACTGGGTTCTTCTGGACTACAATGGAAAAAGACGCTAAAAACCTAGTTAAAAGGTGCGATAGCTGTCAAAGAAATGGGAGGCTCATTCACAAGCCTGCTGAAGAACTAGGGGCCATGATGGCACCCTGTCCCTTTGATAAATGGGGAATCGATATAGTGGGAAAATTCCCCACAGCTACGGGAGGAAGAGTATTCTTAATCGTAGTTGTAGACTACTTAACCAAATGGGTGGAGGCCGAGGCCATAGTAAAAATCACGGAACAGGTGATAAAGAAGTTCATATGGAGAAATATATGTTGCCGATATGGAATCCCAAGGGTACTGGTCGCTGACAATGGTGCCCAGTTCACGGGATCCATGGTACGAGCTTGGTGCAAAGAAATTGGCATCGAACAGAGGTTTGTAGCTGTGGCTCATCCCCAGGATAATGGGCAAGTCGAAGTCACAAACAGGACCATCGTAAGTGGCATCAAGGCCGGGCTAGAAAAAGCCAAAGGAAACTGGGCTGATGAATTAGATTCGGTGTTGTGGGCATATCGCACCAGTCCTAAAACAGCCACAGGTGAAGCTCCATTTAACTTAGTTTATGGAGCGACAGCGGTAACACCGGTGGAGGCAGAGCTCAAGTCATTAAGGATAATGGCTTATGACGAAAATCAGAATTCCTCCCTGATGAGGGAGAACCTAGACATGGTCGAAGAGCTTAGGAGCAAAGCTCTTCAGAAGGCAGAAAGATACAAGCAGTAGGTGCGGGATGCATATAACAAAAAAGTGCAGATCCGAAGGTTCTGCAAAGGAGACCTAGTCCTAAAAAGAGCAGATGCTCTCAAGCCCATGGGAAAGCTAGACGCAAATTGGGAAGGACCTTACCTGGTAAGGGAGGTATTAAAAGGAGGAGCCTATGAACTTCAAGATGAAAAGGGAAGGGTGCGACCTCGGCCCTGGAATGTTAACAACCTAAAGAAATACTATGTTTAGTATGGAATCATGCACTAAACGAGTTATGATTCACTCGATCTCTCATAACCCACTTGGGGGAGGGGGGGAAGTAGGGGGAATACCCTCCATATCCCATTATCTTAAAATTCTTTCCATATTTTACTATCTTAAAACGTTAGATCCTATGCGTTAAGCAACTGTTAAAGAAAGCATAATTTATTACAGTTAGCCTAAAGGCATAAAGGTAAACTCAAGCCCCTGGGTAAAAGAAAACTAGAGAAAGTTCAAAGACTGGAAGTATGGGGATAATACCTTAGTAGAGCTTAAAGAGAAACTATTCTTAATCAGGGAACAGCATCTGAAGAAGCTCATATCCTACTATTCCAAAATATTACATGCATAAGAAAGGAGAACATCCAATAAGCAGCAAGGCATACAGTCTATTCTGACTACGACAGAAAGGGCACAAAGTGAGCCTCCAAGTCTTGAAATGTACATCCCAGCAAAAAAACATCAAAAAAGAAAGTCACTACACAAGCACCAAAATACGATGTAATTAAGCTAAGGAAGAAGAGCATGAGCTAGATGACGGGGTCGCAGAACCTCGGGGGAAGGAATGGGAATCGCTGTAATCGCTATCCCCTCCTGTAGTTGAACCTTTTTTAAAATTAAAAAAAAAAAAAAAAAAAAAGCACATACATATTAATCAGTTCAAAATTGCACCAAGGAAGAATAAGACCAATATAGCCAAAGGATTATGTGGCTTACCCTCATCTATCCTCTTTCTTTTGTTCCCTCCTCGAGGGATCTGACTAGTTGAGGGTTCAACTACCTCCCTAGCCTCATCTGCCATCTCCGTTTTTTCAACTTTTTCAATCCGAAGCAGTTCGGCCATTAGAGTAGGGAGGTGGGTGTAAACTCCCAAATTGGCGGCTCCAGCCTCCAGTGATAAATACCCCCCAGGCAAGGATAGCAGGACAAACTCGCACTTCTCCTTCTCTGATAAGCGACCGTCATACATTTCATATTGTGTGAAAAGATTCTTAAATCGCCTGAGATACGCCTTCATATCTGGAAAGTCGTATAGATCCACGAAATCCATTTCTTGCCGAGTTAAAAAACCAAGCAGACGGCTCCAAAGCAAATCAGGGGTATCCTCAGCCTGAGCCAATTTGCAAATCTTACGGCGAACAAAATCGATGGACATGACTGAACTAATAGAACAAAGCAAAAGGGTTTCTAAGAACCAATGCCCTCCTACACGATTCGTGAAAAAATATGAAAGCAATAGTTACATGAAAGAAAATACCTGTTCGTCTGAGAAAGGCGGATTCTACTATGAAAAAGGGGAAGCGGAAAGAGCAAAATGGGGCTTCTTTCTTTTTCTTTCCTAACTAAGCGAAAGAGAAAAGTGAAGAGGAGAATGAGGGAAGCATAACGTTGTTTCTTGAGAAATAGATCATTTCTCCCCCTTCTTGGAGACGCCAAAAGGCAATGATAAGAAAGGGAGCCATCACGCTCGTCGTGTCTTGGAAAATTAACCGCCGCATTACCTTTTTATGACATGCCTTTTGTGATGTCATTTAAAATCATTACTATTGATGCTAGTATTGGACAGAAGCTTATGCTGGACGGTTCTGGTCTTGAGGGGGGAGTAGCTGATAGGGATACATATCAGCCTCACTTGTAATGCACTTTCTTGCCTTTATTTGGATTATTCCTCCTATAATGATTAAAAGAGATTGATTTAGCAAAGAGCAGATCCTGGATGCCTCGGGATCTGCTCAACTGCTATAGTTTGGGTTAAGACCCATGTGCAGAAGCTAGTGCTTGCAGAAGCAACCTTAGCCATAATATGCTCCTGCTAATATCCAGGGATCTGCAGGGGTGCGCAATCGGCGTGACCCTAGTCTTCTTAGAGTGAGGACCACAATATTAATGACAAAGGGAATTTGTCCTTATAGAAATTCCCCTTTTATCCCTTCCATACAAGAAGGATCCACATCTTCACCCTCCTCACGCCTATAAATACTAAGTGAACGCACATTTCGAGGACATCATCACTTTTTACGAACAACACGCTCCTTAGCGTACTATTCCATTCAATTCAATACTCTCTCTCTCACGAGCTCCTCCGAGCTCAGGCAAGCCAAGGCGGACAAGACCTTCTTCCGGGAAGCCGTAGTTCGTTTCTACATCCATCTACTCTTCTCAACACCGGGAAGAGTCTCTTTCTTACGTATACTACCTTGAACTTAAGGTAAAACCCTGATCACTTGAGGAGGAATGAAGCTTAACGGAGCTCCACACTTCTAGCTTCTCTCTTCCCCTTGTCTCTTTTCTGTGTTATCTGCTTGTATGAGTGCAAAACCCCATGAATCTTGCTAGTTTATGGCTAAATACGCTTTTTATACCTATAGCTCATCTATTACTTGCCGTTGCTATACACATCTCGCCCTGTACAAAATGCCCGGCTGTGGTTTTCTATACGCATGAATCTCTTGCTCTTTACTCTTTTAATGCTTTACCCATGAACGCTTCTTGCAAAACATAATGAATAATCTCTTAAATTGTTGTGGATCTCTAACCCGGATCTATCACTTTCGTATTAGGATGTGCCTACAAGCACATCATATTCTCATGTGGAAGGTCATTGAGGAAGGACCTTCTCCTATCTATGAAGATAAAGTTGAAATTACTGGGACTTCACCTGGTGAAGCTGGTTATAAACAAAAACTCAAAAATCCCCATGATTACACCACTGAAGAGAGAAAAGAGGCTGGGCTTGATAATTTTTCCAAAGGCCTTATCTCTAGCACTGTGAAGGGTATCTACCTTTCAAAAATCTGAAATCTCGAAACATCAAAAGAGATGTGGGATACTCTCAAGGCTATAAGCCTGGGATCTGAAGAGATCAAAGAGAACAAGCTCTCAATCACTTGCAGCAAATTTGATGACTTCAAAATGTTGCAAAATGAAAATATTGAATCGATGAAAACTCGATTCACTGAAATTGTTCTCGATGTAGAGGCATTGAAATCAAACAAATATTCTCAACGTAAGAAGAATTTGAAAGTTACAAGAGCTTTACCTGCCAATTGGCATGTATACTCAGCCCTACTTCCATCTCAATTTGATTTTAACACTCTCTCCACAAAAGAACTTTTCGATATTCTAATCGGAAATGAATATGAGATGATTTGTATTCATGGATCATCACAGCCTCAATCATCCAAAAAGGCTGATGAAAAGAAAGAGAAAGATGCTGCCTTCAAGGCAGATGAGAATAAAGAAACATCCGCCTCACCCATTGATGAGGCTTTGGTCAAGAAAATTGACCAACTAGCTATTGATGTAGCCATGTTCTCAAAAAGCAATGAAAAGCTTCTTGGTAAAGTCTCAAAATACAAGAGACTCTACCGAGATAACAAACGAAGTTACTCAAATCGAAATGATGATCGCTCTGGAAAGAAGAGCGACGCAAAGCCCTCTAAATTCAATTCGACTAATACACCAGAGGGTGCTTGTTTTGGTTGTGGTAGGCCAGGTCATTATAAAACAGATTGCCCTAACCTAACTGTTTCACTAAAAAGTGTTCGCAATAGAACGAAATCCTATCGTATCACAAGCAAGTAAAACCTAAGTATCGAATCTCAAGGAAAACTTAACAGGGCAAATAATTTATGTAGTAAAAAAAACCTAAACTAAGAAGGCAATTAAAAGATATTTTTGGGGTTTTGTTTTAAAATCCTAGGCAAGAAAATAAATCAAAGCAATAAATAAAAGCAACTAAATAACTAATCTAGAACGCAAGAAATAAATCTAAGAATTAAACTAAAGGAAAGCAATAAATCTACCTAGGCGAGAATCGAAAAGAAAGCAATAAAGGAAGCATCAAAGAAAGCATAAACTACCTTAGACATGATGAATAAAATCTGGAAATTAAAAAGCAAATAAATCTAACTATGAAGGCTTTGAAAAACGAGAGAATTGAAATCGAAAGAAAGCGAATCTAAACCAGAACTTGAAAATAGAATGAACGAAATTAAACTAAGGAAATTAAACGAAGCAATTAAGAAATCGAATCTAGAACGAAAGAAAGCAAATAAAGCAAATAAACGAAAGCAATAAAATAACTTACGAAATTTAGACGAAGAACGAAGAACGCAAAATAAAAGGAAGTCTTGAATTAAAAATTGCAACTACGAAGAATTCGGATCCGAACAAAGCAAAACTAAACTAGAGTATTTGAATGCTGAAAACTAAAGCTAAATAATGATAAAAGTTTATAAAAGTTGATACCAATTCGTCCTAAAGTACTAGTATATATATTAGGAAGAAAACCTAGTTATATAAGGAAAAAAAATCCTGAACGCGGACTTCTGGCCGATCGTCCAGATCCCTAAGGACATCTGGCCGATCGGCCAGATCAGATACTGGTGAACCTCGAACATAGGCACTTGGCCGATCGTCCAGAAGCTAAGCTGGACTTGGTGTTGGGGTTGTTGTATACCTAAAGCAAAACCGGTTGTTTTAGTGGTTACGACACCGGTCCACTGTTAACAATCCCTATCTGGAAGAATATGTATAAGCAAGAATAAAGCCCATTATCTCATGTTTTAGACCACGTGTCGATCTGAGTTCGGAGAGGATCACGAAGGTCGTTGATAATGATGAGATATAAACAATTCACAGTCGAGATAGCTTGGGCTGAGCTATCGGTCTTGACTGCAGCTTAATGGTAGTGATGAGTCCTAATCACTAATTATGCTGGTACGGTGGAACGTATTGAAGGATCAACAGAGATGATGCTCTTCTGATACTGACCCTATATCAGAGGTGATATAGGTGAAGAGCTATGGATCTCAGGCTCTAGCTCGATCTTAACCTTGGTAAACTATTAGATGTATATGTATTCTTCGATGTTACTTTGATTTACGAAGACATGAACTTCTCGTTAGTTCATCTTAATCATGTCGTACTTTGGGTAACACGAAGATGCATAGTATGTCTAATAAGTGTTATCAATAAGCCGTGTCCTGTGTGAGTGCAGGCTGACGATATCCCCTCAAGGGAGTTCACAATGTTTATTATACCAAGTCATGCATGCTGATTAAGTTCAGGTATAATAATGAGGAGTGAACGGGTACTACCTGAGGAATAGATGTTAACAATTAGGAGCAGTCATGGTAGCTCTAAATTGGTTAACGGATATGGAAGGTCTTAAACACGGGGGTCGAACTATACAAAATACCTACCCAATCTACATAATTGGGACAGAGCGGTGATTCAGCTATAACACTTTAGTGGAGTGCGTTATAGTTCTAATGAGATACATGTTCAGGGGTGGACATGGAAATATCGAATTAGATAAGGCCCAACTCTGTCTGGTATCCGATCCCTAGGATGGCCCAAACAGACCTAAGGAATCGATCTAAACAGTATTATTGAGTATGGGCTCAATAATTGGACTCAGGCCCAGTATATGATATATATTGGATTTATATCCTTTGAATGGATATTAAATATAATTAATTTAGATTTATATCTTGTTGGATAAGATTAAATCTAATTAGTTATTATTTAGTTATTCAAGGATAAGATTAAATCTAATAAGATAAGATTTATTTAATTAAATCTTGTGGGGATAAATATCATATAAATAGATATATTTTGTATATATTTATTTATTTATTCTTCTACTGGAATTAGGATTAAATTCTACTGGTTAGAATTAATTCCGGATATTCAGTTGCATAACTGAACAGATTAATTCCTTATTGATTCCGTATTAATAAAGGAATAAGATTTGTAAGTTATGGAAAGAATAAATATGGGATATGGCATTAATATGGTTGGAGATAAATAAGGAATCATATCTCCTTATTTATGAACCATATATATATACTCTCAAGTCTCACATAAAACCCTAGTTGTCATAATCTGACCTAGCCGTCTACACACCAGAATTCTCTCTACGAGAATTGGCGTGAAACCCGGTGAGAGAGAGTGCCGCCTGGTTCTGAGTGTGGAGGAGATCGAGGTTCCAGTGATCTCGAGACGTCCACCAAGTCTCGGATTTCAAGGTGTGGGATCACATCCTAGAAGATCAGAACCGTAGATCGATCAGACACGACTCGGATTCCTCGTTTCCATAATCGTAAGGTATGTACTCGAGCTTTTGTATGACATTATGTGCACGATCGACTCAACACAACCGAACCAAGATCTGGGGGTCGGGGCGGCTTTCAAGCAGCCGTTCCAACAAGTGGTATCAGAGCCCGAGGTTTTTGGATCGGCTCTGTGTTGAGTCGAATTTAATGTTCATGCATTCGAGTAATCATGATTATGTGTGCATGCTGCTGTCCGGGAATTATGTGCGTTGTTTTATTCGTTTCGATTTATCGTTGTTCGTTTGTTTTGAATCGGCGAGATAATAAGGTGCCGATTAGAATAGGATTCGTTTTTCTTGTATTTTTTCGATTTTCGTATTGTATTATTGCTGTAAATCGGAGAATTGCTGAGGAACGAGGTCCGAGGAACGAACAAGAGACGAGAGGGATGACGGCCGCTGGAGGCGGCGCGTCGAACGCGCGACGGCGGCGGCGTAATCTGCCGCGATTTGCGCGGCTGCCCCCCTCGTCGTTTCACGGCGACTGAACCCTAGGGTTCATCCTAGGGTTCAGGCGAAGCCGGAACGAGGGCTGGCGGCGGCAGAATCGGCGGCGGACGGCGGCGATGGCTGGTGCAGCGCAGCGGCTGAAAACCCTAACGGGTTTTCGGGCCTGCCGGCGCTGCTCAGGCTCGAACCGTGGCTGACCGGGCGTCCAGCGCACGGCTCGACGTCGAACCAGGGCCGAGGCGGCACCAGACCGGCGGTGGAGGCGCGGCAGCGGCTGCGGCGGCGAGTTTCAGCAGCGGCGGCCTGAACCCTAGCGGGTTCTTGGCCCGCACGCTGCTGGGCTCAAGCCCGCGGCTCGACGATGGTTTGACGGCGGCGGGTGGCGCGGACGATGGCGGACAGGAGGCTGGTGGTCGGGGACCATCGGCGGCGGCGGCTGTGGCGTGATCGCACGGCAGCGGCGGCGGCTGGGTTTTTCCCCTGCGCGCGCGCTGCTGCCGGATCGTGCCGCGGCTACCCGGGCTCGAACCCAGCACCTCCGGTGGTGCTGGGACGCCGGCGAGCTCAGTGGGAGCGTCCGGTGGCATGCCAGCCACCGGCGGTGGCTCGCGGCGGCGGCGCTGCTTCGTGCAGCGGACACGGCGAAGGCGACGGCGTTTTCGGCGACGGTGACGAGCAGTGGCTCGGGCTGGGTCGCAACGGACGCACCCAGCCCGAATCCAGCCACGTCAGGCTTGTCATGGAGCCGAAACGGGGTCCCCGGCACGCACCGCGGCGGCGCGTGTGTTACACGCGTGGCTCGGCGGCGGCGCGTGGCCGGATTTCGAACGACGGGCTGCACGTTTTTACAACGTTCGGCCCATCACGTTGACAACGGCTAGGGTTTTCCGAAACCTAGGCATGATCGTCGACGGCTAGGGTTTTTGTACCCTAGTTCGTTCGAAATTAACTCGCTTTCCGTTTTTGGTAATTAGGGTTTTCCGCACCCTAATTATTTCGAGCACTTGCTAATTTTGGAAGGTGGACTTGAAGATCGGGATGGGCTTCCAAAATCGAAGATTAAAGACCGAAGCTTGTTTCGGGTTTTTTATTTTAATTAAATGTAATAGATAGGGCTTTCTATTCCCGGTCGGCAGCCTATTTATTTTTGTTTTAATTATTATGCATGCTATGGATGAATTTAAATTACGCGATGAATATGATCAGCATGTTTTGCATGTTATAGTTGCTTTTCATTGTTTGCGTAATAGAAATAACATGCATAGGGGTCATAGCATGTCGGTTTTAATGATTTCAATGCGAGCATGTTTTGTTACTTGCGCTTAGAAATCATGTGATAGGACTTAATTGTCTATGTGCTACGTATTGTCACACAAACCCATAAAAAGACTAAGCGGTATAAGTAATCGATTATTGGTTAATTGATTTAAAGGACCTCCATATTTGGTTTAAAAATGAAATAATTAGCATTCGCGTTGACGATGAGTCTTCCTCCCTATAGGAGATGCTGGTTATGGATTTCATTGGTTTAGACTTCAATAAGATAATTTGATTTAAAATGAAATAATTAGTGTTCGCGTTGACAATGAGTCTTCCTCCCTATAGGAGACACTGATTATGGTTCATTGGTTAAATTCAAAATTGATAATATGGAAAAATGATTTTATAAAGGTAATTCCTCCTTAACAGGTGGGTTACTCTTAATAGAATTAATTTTTCGGAATATTAAAATATGGTTGTAGCTTAGCTGCTTATTGATGAATCCTCCTATAGAGGTCACTTCTCGAATTAGCAGGGTCCTGAGGCACGGGTTATTATTTCTTTGTTTCACTATGGTCCGTGTGATGGGATAAGAAATAAAATAGACTGCGGTCATGGTCGATAATTTTATGGATAGCATCCACCTATAGTGGACTATTTATAAATAGTATCGGGCTACTCGTTTGTTGGTTCAATGTTATTATTGGGTTTATAACATTGATAACATAAATTATTTGCGCTTATAAGTTGTTTACTTGTTATTTATTTCAGATATGTCTATTGATTCTATTCGCACGAAGATTTGTCGTTTAGCTTATTCCGATGGTGTTCCGGACTCCTTTCGATTTCGACTACTCGGTTTCCTGGCACGTAAAGAGATAGGTTTCTTGAGGTATGAGGATTCCCCTGATTTCCCTAACCTGAAGAGATTTCTCATGAGGTTTAAAAACCTTGTACGGATGTACGTGTTCTATGATGGTGTTAGTATGTCGGGAAAGACTGTTTGCGAGCTTCTACTTGCATGTTTTCCGACTTGGTTCCTGGCCCTCAGAGAAGCAGTCGTCCCGACCCACATCGTTCACGAGGACCCAATGGCTCTCATTGCGGAGTTACTCGTGGTAGATGCGGAGAGGATTGATATATTGCGGACTTCTTATGAGGCGGAGAGGAAGTTCTGGGATCGTCCTATTAGGAATGTTGATGTCAATCAACGTTTTACGGCCCGGGACAATGAGTCCATCATTGATGAGTACCTCCAGTCACTGAGGATTGATGATCTTGATCATGACGGACTCGTTCACGATGTGAATGAGCTGATCTTTGATCAATCCATTGATGAAGTGGGCGATTCCGAGTCTGTAAGTCTCGTTCACGACGTGAATGAGCTGAGCTCTGATCAGCCTACTGAGGAAGTGAGTGATGCCAGGAAGGAGAGACCTCCAATCATAAAGGTCTATCAGAGGAGGAACAAGAAGTTAAAGGTAGATGGAGGTATGTCAGACTCTTGTAACATTAAAAACCAAATTATACTAGTTTAGTCCTCACGGACGGATTTAACTAGTGGATACTAATTGTGGTTTGTTGCAATCTTTGTAGGTTCGACTACAAGGAACGAGTAGGACGACTTCAAGTTCTTGAGCTCGACAAGCAACATTCAGTTGATGCAGTTGTCTAGCAGACTTGGAGATTTCTATCTTACGTTTTATCTTAGTTTTTGGATACTAGATTCTGGTTTATTACTCTTTTACCACATTTGGTTGCCTTGTTTTGGCAGGATACTTATGTTTTACATATTAATGGATGATTACTTTCTTACATTGTATTAAAGATTTATTTCTTTAATACTGGTTGTTTTGATATATCATTCGTAGTGGGAGTAATAACTGTGAATTTTGAAGGATATTCCAAAATGTGTTATGATAAATGTGGTACTTCTTGTTCAGAATTGTCTCTTAGCAAAATACTACGTCACTATGTCTAAATCTATTTCCTTTCCTTATTTGAAATGAAGTGATTAGCATTTATGTTGATCATAGATTTCATTGTGATTTATCATGAATTGATTAGCATTCGCGCTAAGATTGCGTTTTCCCTTCCCACGGAAATGCTAATTGTAAGTTTCATTGGTTAAATCTGTTCGGAAATAAGGATAGTTTGCACACGAAGTGTCGCAATTTTGATGTTAGATTTAGCAATTAGTTGGACAAGTAGTTATTTTTCAAGGAAAGACAAGTATTTATTCTTGATTAACGTCCAAGAATAAAAGGAAATTATGGATTGGAACATCATAAGGCCGGAAGTACAAGACAGATAACCAAAAGGATCTGCACAAGATTATTTAAGAATCCTTGTCACAGTGGGAGTATTTTCGGGTGTGTCTCGAAAATTGTGAATTGTTCATCAAGAAATCTAGTTTCTTGGACAATGAACAGACCAAGTTGACTGGTAAAGGATAAGTTAGATGAAGATGGTTGCTTTTCATTGATTAGTCTATGAGTTTAACACTCGAAAGACTTGCAAGTTGTATGCTCATAATAGTTGAGGACATACATGAGCGAACATGGATGTAGTTTGAGAAAAGGGAAGAATTTTCTCAACAGTTCTATGTTTCGGGACAAACACTTTGAAATGTGTAGTTCAATGATTAAAGCATTCATTTGTCGAAAAACACATATAAGTCCTTTCATGAAATGTGTTGACAAATGGTATATTTTTCATCTACAAAAGACGTTGAAATGGTTGTCTTGTACATTGTGTGATAATATTACTAGCACTTGAACAAGGTGTGAAAGTATTATCTGACACAATAAGTGGTGATTATCCGAACAGTTTAGAATGAAGGTTAGGAGTAATGTTAGATATATCCTACAGTCGGATAGTATAACGTTATTCAAGTACTCTTCATAGACTACTGTTGTGGCAAAGCTTGCAATACACCTGCGTGTTGCATAAGGAGCCAAATGTATGTTAGTGCTGTGTGCATGGTAACGGATATAGTCCATCATGTTTATGGACACGGATAATCGAATGGTAGCTAGAAAAACGACATCATTGGCCTTTTACTATGGATTCACGTAAGAAGCAGAATTGTCTTGAAGATTCTCACGCAGTGAAATGCTGAGAGGGAGCTAGATAATTCAGGGCTTGGCTTCGTGAATTGGCAGTAAATCTCAATTTGTTAGAATTCTTACACCCCCTGGAGAATTCTAAGTGCAGTAACAAATTTTCTGAGATTTGGAAATGCCGGTAACAACATAGTGAGTACCATTACTAAGGCGATATCGTGGAGGAAATAGAAACACTAGAGGAATGTACGATGACGGTTCCTTCACTAAGTGCACCATGTCAGGTATACTGTAGCACGTGGCTGACATGTCTTAGTGAGCCTCCCACGGCAATATACACTAAAAGGGTAAAATCTTTAAGTATAAGTGGGAGAAGAAGTGTATGATGGTTGTTAACGATTGCGATTGTTAACATTGTACATGGATGAAGTCATATGGTTTCCTGTAGACGCGTTGGTATACTAAAAGGTTTTACTTTAGTATAAGTGGGAGATTGTTGGGGTTGTTGTATACCTAAAGCAAAACCGGTTGTTTTAGTGGTTACGACACCGGTCCACTGTTAACAATCCCTATCTGGAAGAATATGTATAAGCAAGAATAAAGCCCATTATCTCATGTTTTAGACCACGTGTCGATCTGAGTTCGGAGAGGATCACGAAGGTCGTTGATAATGATGAGATATAAACAATTCACAGTCGAGATAGCTTGGGCTGAGCTATCGGTCTTGACTGCAGCTTAATGGTAGTGATGAGTCCTAATCACTAATTATGCTGGTACGGTGGAACGTATTGAAGGATCAACAGAGATGATGCTCTTCTGATACTGACCCTATATCAGAGGTGATATAGGTGAAGAGCTATGGATCTCAGGCTCTAGCTCGATCTTAACCTTGGTAAACTATTAGATGTATATGTATTCTTCGATGTTACTTTGATTTACGAAGACATGAACTTCTCGTTAGTTCATCTTAATCATGTCGTACTTTGGGTAACACGAAGATGCATAGTATGTCTAATAAGTGTTATCAATAAGCCGTGTCCTGTGTGAGTGCAGGCTGACGATATCCCCTCAAGGGAGTTCACAATGTTTATTATACCAAGTCATGCATGCTGATTAAGTTCAGGTATAATAATGAGGAGTGAACGGGTACTACCTGAGGAATAGATGTTAACAATTAGGAGCAGTCATGGTAGCTCTAAATTGGTTAACGGATATGGAAGGTCTTAAACACGGGGGTCGAACTATACAAAATACCTACCCAATCTACATAATTGGGACAGAGCGGTGATTCAGCTATAACACTTTAGTGGAGTGCGTTATAGTTCTAATGAGATACATGTTCAGGGGTGGACATGGAAATATCGAATTAGATAAGGCCCAACTCTGTCTGGTATCCGATCCCTAGGATGGCCCAAACAGACCTAAGGAATCGATCTAAACAGTATTATTGAGTATGGGCTCAATAATTGGACTCAGGCCCAGTATATGATATATATTGGATTTATATCCTTTGAATGGATATTAAATATAATTAATTTAGATTTATATCTTGTTGGATAAGATTAAATCTAATTAGTTATTATTTAGTTATTCAAGGATAAGATTAAATCTAATAAGATAAGATTTATTTAATTAAATCTTGTGGGGATAAATATCATATAAATAGATATATTTTGTATATATTTATTTATTTATTCTTCTACTGGAATTAGGATTAAATTCTACTGGTTAGAATTAATTCCGGATATTCAGTTGCATAACTGAACAGATTAATTCCTTATTGATTCCGTATTAATAAAGGAATAAGATTTGTAAGTTATGGAAAGAATAAATATGGGATATGGCATTAATATGGTTGGAGATAAATAAGGAATCATATCTCCTTATTTATGAACCATATATATATACTCTCAAGTCTCACATAAAACCCTAGTTGTCATAATCTGACCTAGCCGTCTACACACCAGAATTCTCTCTACGAGAATTGGCGTGAAACCCGGTGAGAGAGAGTGCCGCCTGGTTCTGAGTGTGGAGGAGATCGAGGTTCCAGTGATCTCGAGACGTCCACCAAGTCTCGGATTTCAAGGTGTGGGATCACATCCTAGAAGATCAGAACCGTAGATCGATCAGACACGACTCGGATTCCTCGTTTCCATAATCGTAAGGTATGTACTCGAGCTTTTGTATGACATTATGTGCACGATCGACTCAACACAACCGAACCAAGATCTGGGGGTCGGGGCGGCTTTCAAGCAGCCGTTCCAACACTTGGCCGATCGGCCAAACTCTAAACTGGTCCATCTCCATTCTTTCTTCATTCCATGCTCTTTTCGTCCCGTTTTCCTTCAATTCTTCACCTATTACTCCTACGATAACCAAATCTCCAAACAACCAAATCATAGCCAAAAGACACACTAAAAGACACGAAAACACAATGAAAACGGACACGAAAATATATGAAAAACCTAACATCTAAACACCAATCAAAATCCCCCACACTTAGACCTTTGCTTGTTCTCAAGCAATATAATCACACAACTTAGATTCAACTCAAACAATTCAAATCATAGAACTTTTAATCACCGGAATCAACAAGCAACGAACGAAATTACCTTAATCACAAGTTACGAACAATCATCATCAACGAACTATGCGGCTTATAAATCAATCCAAGTAAGAGGAAAAGCAATGATACACACATCTCACAAATATCTAAAATCACCACAACTTAGACGTCTAGCCTACTTCCCCTTTTATTCAACTCAACATAAATATAACTCTCTCTCTCTCTCTCTCTTTTTTTTTTTTTTTTTTTTTTTTTTTTTTTTAACGTGTGAACATTTTTGGCACATAATTCACTAGGTTTAATCATCGATGAGTCACATCGAGCCTCCTAGTGCGGTTTCCCGTACTCATTGTCAAGAGGAGTAGAATGCCTACGAACACTTTTTTCTAACATACACGAGTATCATTTAGGACATAGTTCATGAAATTTAATCATTCGAGGGTCTCTCGAAGCCTTTTCATGTGGTTTCCCATGCTCATTACTCTAGTATTTTCATACGTTACAAGTAAGAGGAGCAACAATCTAGATTTATCAACTCTTTATCACATATAAATAATTTTTTATTTTTATTTTTTATAAGGGGAAAGTAAACTAGCAATCCAAAGTTGCAACAATCTAGATTTATCACTCAACCAAAAATCATAAATCATTTTCCTCAAAACTCAAATCAATTCGTGCCCCACAATTCATCGAATCATAATATATCACAACTCAAGATTAAACCAATTTAACTCATGCTCAAATCAATTCAAACAGCTAAATACTCCATCATCAAATCATTCGAATCAATCCTAAGTCACATGCTTATATAGCTCGAACACCAACAAATTTCTAAGTGGGGAAATCATCAAGACTCGATCATAACTAGACTCGATCAAACAAAACAATAGACTTGATCAAACAACTCAAAACACAAGATAAAAGCGAACACATCATGTCAAAAGTTTCAAAGACACCCCCCCCCCCCCCCCCCCCCCAACACTTAAAATCAAGCAATGTCCCCATTGCGAGAAAATAAAAAGGAAAGGGATAGAAGGAACTTATCGCATGATGATGACCAACTACTCAAAATCTCGAAAGACTCCAAGTAGTACCTACAAAACAAACACAAAACAAAACACCAAAGCATAAAAGTGCACAAAATAACAAAAACGAAAGACACAAAACAAAAATGAAAAGACACAAAACAAAAGGCTATTAGTTGAAAGGACCTCGGAAATGTGGATCTTGCCAACGGGGGTCAAGAGGAGACCAATAGCGAGGATCGTTCGGGTCCGGTGGAGCGGAGGTAGAACCAATCGAAAAATTGGTGTATCGAATCAAGTGGCTCTCAATGTGAGACACCCTCCTATCCAACCCCGTCACTTGGGTCGACAAATCATCGAACCGATTAAACACATTCTGTTGGAATTGTGTAAAATCGGATCTAAAGTTGGCCCAATAGGGAGGAACCTCGGCCTCCATAGCCTGACGGGCCCGAACACGATCACTGCGGGTGTAGTAGTGAACTAAACGCTCATTATCGTCCGGAATGTGTTGTTGCTCCGCCTCTTCTCCATCCTCATCCTCATCTTATTCATCGGCATCTTCTCCTTCATGTTCGTTGTCCTCCTCTTCATCTCCTTCCTCATCGTTGAGGGCTCTGAAAGAGTTCGTGCTCTAACAACGGTAACCACAGTGACTAGCACTGTGACAACCAATGTTGTAAACACTTACGCAGCGGAATAAAAACGAATGCAAAGACACAATGACACGAGGATTACTTTTTAGCAAGATATTTTACAATATCTTGCCGAGCCTCAAGGCTAAAAACAATCCACTAAATGTGAACAAACAATTTACAAGTCGAGGTTAAAGGCAAATCAAAAACTCTAATCTAAACTAGAGGCGACTAAAGCAACCTTTTGAGAAAGGATAAACAAGTGAATAAGATTCTATCACTAAAAACTCGGTAGATGAAGGTGTTCTACTCGAGTTGGACTCTTCTCTATTTATATATCTCCAAATCTTGATGAGCAAGAATATTCCCACGATCTTCTCAACCAACTTCTTCACGTCGTCTTCACGCAATTCTCCCCCTTTCTTCTCACTGGATAAACCGTTCTTCAACTGAATATCCGTACTCCTCAAGAATCGCTAACGAACTGGGACTTGGTCAAATGTTCTCACCATTGTGACCACCACTGTAACCTGCATTGTGGAGACAGAAGAAAGACAAAATATAATAAGGAATTTACACGTGGAGCAAATTCCAACAAGCTCCCCCTTTTTGTCTTTCTTCACAAAACACAACCCATCCCTGTTCAAGATAGAAAATTAACCCATGCAACATAAAGCACAAAAACTACATGCTTCATGAATTCAAACAAGGAAGAAAAACATTGCATCAAAAATCCATCAAGATAGCATAGCATTAACCATAAACTATCAAAAAGCAGCAATATCCAAAAACATCCACAGCAAGAAAACAGAAAGTAAATTGTTTGTTCCCATCCACATAGAAATTAAATTGTTTTAATCATCCTGCAACCAAAGAGTAAAATCAAGCAGCAGCATCACTGGAACCGGCTTCATCCTCATCCGCCTCTTCTTCCTCCTCCATGTCTTCGTCTCCCCCTTCATCTGGATTCTCCCCTCCTTCTTGACCATAGCAGTAGCGATGGCTAGGCTCAGCACCATCACTATCTCCCCATTTTTGTGAAGAGAAGACAGAAAAGATGACCTTCCTGTTCGCCTTTGCTTTTTGGAGCTGATCCTCGAGAGAAGCAATTAGTGTATCCATATACACCAACTGTGATCCTGTATGCTCCAGCATGCTACCTGCAAATTGACATACAGTAGGAGAATCTGTAGACTGGTCAGATGAAGCACCAATAGGGTAGATTCCATCCCAAGGAAGATCCTCGTAATGATCTGAGCAGAGTAGACTAGCATGAAGACTCCACAAGAACTTCTTGGAAGTGAAGGAGTCGGACTCTGTAGGCTTGAGGTTCTGCTTCTTCAGCATCTCAAAGATCAATGAGGGATACGGCAGATAGGATCTTGACTTCCTCTCAGCATGGCTAGCAATCTCATCAAAGATGATTTTTCCCAAGTCAAACTGGATCCCCATCCCAATCTTGTACAAAATCTCCATCTGTTGAATGGACACACCAGTGTTGTTGGATGTAGGAAGCCAGTTGAACGTCATTATCTTGTGCAGCACAACAAAGAGGGAAGTGAGATGAACAGCCCTGCAGTCGTGATGTTGGCTCACACCAGAGCCTTTCCACTATTTCTCCTTATCCCTGGTCAGCAGTCTTGCCATCACTGGAACATTGACACTCACAACAGTGTCCACACAGTCTTTCCTCCCCAAAAATTTGTTGATTTTGTGAGGAGTAATGTGAAACATTTTCCCCCTAACATACACCTTCCCAAAACTCTTAGATGACACATCAGAGAAAGACTTGGTAAGATTGGCATAAAACTGCTTTACCACATCACTCACAAATGGACCAGCATATGTACAAGCTCTAAGTAGACCAGCATGATCAAGAAACTTTCCTAGATTGTACACTCTAGGTTATCCACATCCACACTCCTATCCAAAGCAAAACATCTATCCTTGAACCACCCCCATCTCTTTAAAGCAGCTTCAGAGTAAAACTCAGTACACACTCCCCTAGACTCATCAGACTCCCCCTCACTATGCTCAGACTCATCCCCCGAAGAAGTTCTATTCGAAGAGGTACTTACAGTGAGTTTGGGGGGCTTCCGGGCAGAACGAGCCACAGATTCAATCTTCCTCTTCTGCACCGAGAGAGGATGAGGAGGCGGCTTCGACGCCAAGTGAGGTACGGTCTCCTGGGATGGAGAGAAAGTTGCATCATCAGCATCGGAGGATTCCAGGTTGATGGTCACCGGAGGGCCACCATCCCCTTTCCCAAACTTGGATCGAAGACGGTTTGAACGGCGATTCGGGGGAGACTGGATTTTGCGAGCAACCTGCTTCCATCGCATCTTCCTCTCCTTGACTGGCTCCTCCTTGGGTTTCTCTTCACTGGTGTTCCCCTCCGATTGGAAAAGAATGTTGAAGGACAAATCTGTCCCCGATTCGGAACCCTCCAGATTAGGGTTGGGAATTTGGGGCTGCTGAACAGACGAACCCACCTCCATGGTCTTAGGCATTTGAACTTCCAGAGAGATCGGAGCAGTAGTCACCATCGTCGTTGACACATTGAGATCCATCGGGGCAGTGCAGGCTGGTACCTCCGACGGGACAGAGATTCCCGAGTTCGGAGATGTATCCATGGGAGTGGCTTCACTGATGCGAGACGACTGCGGTCCAAGGGGAAAGACCTGGGTAATCGGCTGCGGAGTGTAGAATAGATTGGTCGGAATAGGAGTAGTGAGGGAGAGTGTAGGGTTTGGTTGTGGCGGTGGTAGGATATTTGGAACGGGCGGAGTGATTGAGGGCGCTGGTTCGGAGTCAAACTCAGCAAGTAACTGAGAAAGCAACTCCGGCTGGTCGTGAAACATAGTTTCCAACCGGCGGCGAGCATTTTCAGTGAGCATGGTGATGGGTTAGAGGGAGAAGATGATGGCGGCGATTGGAAAAAAATGACTTACTGAAGAAGAACAGTTCAGAGAGGAAAAGATAATGATAGGACTGAAGAAGATGAAGAGACGCAAGGTTTAAATGCACTGTCAGATCAACAGAAAAGAGAAATTATTGGGCCAATCCGAGATATGAGGAGATAGCATGCAGATTACGTGAATCTCGGACCCGAATTTTAAACTATATCCCCACAGAAAACGAGATATATCCAAAAACAGAAAAACAATCAAGGGATGATACCACACCCCAAAAAGGTCAGTTGCACGGCTCCGTATCATAAAGTACGAACACTATATCTGGCATTTTTTTTTTTTTTTTTTTTTTTTTTGAAGAGACTGCTTATCCTGAGACACTTATAGAGAATCTTTGAAACTCGTTGTGCTCTTGGTTATACAGCTCTTTTTATTAAGTGCCAGATATAAATCGTTGGTGGCATAAAGCCGGATACAGAGCCAGCAACAAAGACCACAACATTTAGAGTGAGCACATACCGAGAGAGCTTCGCAATTTGGAAAATCTTTCGTAATCAAGGGGTTTTGTTAAAACATCAGCAATCTGAGACTCAGTATTTACATACGTTACCTCCAAAATTTTACCTTCCACAAGATCTCGGATGAAATGGTATCGGGTATCAATGTGTTTGGTTCTACCGAACTGGACAGGGTTCTTTGTGATGTTGATGGCACTTTTGTTATCACATAGGACAGAGATGCCCTCCCCCTTCAAGACCATAGTCATCAAGCATCCGTTTCAGCCACAACAGTTGGGTACAACAACTTCCAGCCGCAACATACTCCGCCTCTAAGCTTGACAACGTGACACAGTTTTGTTTCCTACTGTGCCATGAGATGAGGTTGTTTCCAAGATAGCAACATCCACCACTCGTACTGCGTCTTCCATCGACATCACCTCCCCAGTCTGAGTCTGTGAATCCTACCAGTTTCAGATTCGTATCCTTTGAGAACCAAAGTCCCAACTCCACTATGCCTGCCACATATCGGATGATCCTCTTAACAGCTTTCATATGTGACTCTCGTGGACTTGATTGGTACCTAGCACACAAACAGACACTAAACATTATGTCAGGACGACTTGCTGCAAGGTATAATAAGCTTCCTATCATGGATCTATAGAGAGTAGGATCCACTTCAACTCCAGCCTCATCTTTGGACAGCTTGTCCGATGATCCCATTGGTGTTTTCATGGGTTTTGCATCCTCTAATCCGAACTTCTTGATAAGACTCCTCGCATATTTGGATTGTGAGATAAACATCCCATCCTTCATTTGTTTGATCTGGAGTCCAAGAAAGTAGTTCAACTCTCCTACCATGCTCATCTGGAAAGAGCTGGACATGTCTGTGATAAATGAGGTCAACATTGTGTCACTGGTTGAGCCAAACACAATGTCGTCCACATAAATCTGTGCAATCATCAGCTGGCGTCCCTCTCGTTTGACGAATAGCGTCTTATCAGCCTGACCCCTGCAAAACTTGTGCTGAAGCAAGAAGTCAGTAAGACAACTATACCAAGCTCGAGGAGCTTGTTTTAAACCATACAAAGCTTTATGCAATCTATAAACATGGTTAGGTAGAGTGGGATCAGAAAATCCTTTTGGCTGTTCTACAAAGGCTTCCTCTTCCAAGACACCATTAAGGAAGGCTGCTTTTACGTCCATCTGATGCAGTTTGATCCCCAAGAGACATGCAATGCTGATGAGGAGTCTTATGGACTCAATCCTTGCTACAGGGGCAAACGTTTCGTCGTAGTCAATTCCTTCGACCTGCGTATACCCTTGTGCCACGAGCCTTGCCTTGTTCCGAATGATGTTTTCGTACTCATCGGTCTTGTTCTTGAAGATCCACTTTGTCCCAATGACATTGATCTTAGGTGGCCGTGGTACGAGTGTCCACACTTTGTTCCTCTCGAACTCCGCGAGCTCCTCTTGCATTGCTTGGACCCAAAATTCGTCCTTCAGTGCTTCTTACACATTTTTGGGCTCTATTTTTGACAGGAAAGACACAACGCCTACACAAATAGAAGACATACAAACCATGTTAAGCATGTCACGATAGTTAGATATAGTCTTTGAACGTGTAGTGACTCCTTCTTCGATATTCCCAATAACTTCAGTGAGAGGATGTCTCTTTGAGATGTGACTCGGTGGATCCCTCTTCTTTCCGTCATGTAGAACTGTGTTTTGAGGTGTCTCAGGTTCTGGTGTAGATTCCACAGTAGAAACCTCTGTGTCATCCACAGTGTCGTCCGCATGACTGGCTTTTGTTCCTTCTTTCTCCTTTTGACTAGGAACTTCTTGCTTCGTGTTCTCTGGTATTTGCATTTGTTCTGGGCTTTCAGGAACATGAACATAACCCTCAACATTGTCTTCTTCAAGTTTTCCTGCAATGTTGGTTAGATCATCGAAAACCACATTCACACTTTCTTGGATGGTCTTAGTCCGAAGATTAAACACCCTGAAAGCATGACTGTTCACTGAGTAACCTACAAACACAGCTTTGTCACTTCGAGAGTCAAACTTAGTAAGATATTCCCTATCATTTAACACATGACAGATGCAACCAAAGACATGGAAATACTTAACATTGGGCTTCCTATTGCGCAAAAGTTCATAAGACGTGCTAGTAGTTCCAACTCTAAGATTAACCCTATTAGAAATGTGACAAGCAGTGTTTAAGGCTTCGGCCCAGAAACTTTTGGCTAATCTACTAGAACATAACATCACCCTAGCAGCATCCTGAAATATTCTATTCTTCCGTTCGGCTATCCCATTCTGCTGTGGTGTCTTAGGCGCAGAAAACTCTTGTATGATCCCTTTTTCTGCACAGAACTTAGAGAAGTTTTGATTCTCAAATTCCTTACCATGATCAGATCTAATGCGAGCAATTGTAGAATTAAAGGAATGTTCAATCCTAGTGCATAGATCTTTAAAGAACACAAAAGTTTCTGACTTATCCTTAAGAAACCTTACCCATGTATACCTTGAGAAGTCATCAACAATGACAAAGGTATACCTTTTACCTCCAAGACTGGCCACTTCAACAGGACCCATCAAGTCCATATGAAGCAACTCCAAAGGTCTGGCCGTTGTGAAGGGTCTTTCCACTGTGGTCACCACTGGGTGTGAAACTCTTGTCTGCTTGCCCTTCTGACAGCCACCACACACCACATTTGGGTCAACCAAGAACTTAGGTAGTCCTCGAACAGCATCCAGTTTCTGCAATCGTAGTAGATTCTGAAAATTTGTATGTCCCAGCTTCTGGTGCCACAGTACTGTCTCATCCACAGCGCTGAGAAGGCAGTTGTTTCCACTGATGAGATAGCAATTGTTGGGTGACCTCTTTCCAGACATGATAAGGGCACCATCAGCTGAGAAGACTTCACACGTGTCCTTGTTGAACTTGACATGAAGATTCTCATCACAGAGCTGGCTAATGCTCACCAAGTTTGCCACCAATCCTGAAACAAAACTCACATTTTTCAGTTTTGGAAACCCAGAAACATTTAGTGTCCCAATACCTGAGATTTTCCCTTTTGCACCACTTCCATAGGTGACAACTCCTCCATCTATAGGTTTAAAATCCTCAAGGTACTTGCGCTATCCTGTCATGTGACGGGAACATGCGCTATCAAAGTACCATGCTCCCCGAGCTTGATGCAGCAAAGACAATGTTGCACACTGTCTTGGGAACATACACCATCTTCCCTTTACCTCCTGTCTTAACTCCATCTTGTGCCTCTGTCTTGGACAACTCTTGGCACTTTGCCTTCCACTCAGCACAGTACGGTCGAATGTGTCCTGGTTTCTGACAGTGGTGGCACATGTACGTCCTCTTCTTCTTTGGCTTTTGTTTCTCCTTCTTTGGGTTTTCCTGAAAATCAGATTTTGATCTAACAAAGGGTTTCCCGTTTGTTGACACGATGTTAGAACGAGACTTATTTTTATCATAACCCAAACCAGATGTACCCGTATATGGTATAGAAAGAATTTCATCTAATTTAGACGAGCCAGTGTTTAACTTACGAAAAGTCTCTTCTGCGAGATCAACTTTGTTGGACTGTTTTGCCAACTCATCCTCATTCCGAGTGAGCATAGCCTCGAAAGCAGTGAGACTTGCTTTGAGCTCTTGATTCTCCATGGTTAGGGCCTTGTTGATCTTGCACTGGGCTCCAAGCTTCTCCAGAAGCTCATCATATGAAGCTTTAAGCTCGATCAGAACATTGATGGGATCATTCTCTTCCTCTGGCTTGGGCTCCTCATCAACTGTACTAGTGAAACAAAACAGATTAGAGTAATCGTCAGTTGGTGAACAGACAATAGCAGTAAGAGCAGAAGCATCTTGAATCTGTTCAGTTTCTTCGGACGGTGTCTCCTCATCATCACTCAGGGAGAGAAAGTTGACTTCCTTGCCATACTTCCTGAATGTGTTGGCACATTCATTAGCATAGTGGCCAAAACCTCGGCATTCATGACACTGGACTTTGGAATAGTCACGAGGTCCATTCTGGTACTGAGGATTTGATCGTCTGGGCACTCCACTTGATGGTCCAGCATTGGTCAGCTCCTTGATCACCACAGAGCTTCCCTTTCTTGGAGCATTGCCTGCAAAGTTCCTACCACTGCCTTGGAGTCTGTTCGGATTGAAGTTCTTCAGCAAGTTGTTAACCTTCCTCACCAGTAGAGCAACTTCCTCATCTTCATGTTCAGGAGAGTCTTCTTCTGAGGGAAAGGCCTTCGGTGGGGTGTACTCACTGTTGGACGGAGCAGTGAATGCAATGGTCTTCTTGTCAGAGAAATGCTCCGATTCTGCCATGTCCATCTCATACATCTTGAGATCATTCATGACGGCAGAGAACTCCAAGACACCCACGTCCTTCATGGTGGTAATCGCCGTCACTTTCTGGTGAAACTTTGACGTGAGAGTGCGAAGAACCTTCGAGACCAGTCTTTTGTTGGGAATGGCTTCGCCCAGATCCTGACATTCGTTGGAAATGTCCAGGATTTTGTTGCAGTAGTCTCCAACCGACTCGTCAGCCCTCATGCGCAGGTTCTCAAACTTAGTTGTGAGAATCCTCACCCTTGTGTCCTTCACAGCAGTGTCTCCTTGGCAGTGCAACTCCAGAATGTCCCATGCCTCCTTGGCAGACTCACAGTTTTTGATGAGCTTGAACATAGCTACATCAACAGAGGAGAAGATTGCGTTGAGCGCTTTGTCGTTGAATGTGGCTGCCTCATTCTCCTCCTTTGTCCATTCGGCTGCGGGTTTCCGAACGGCATCCCCTTCAGTATCCTTAGATTTTGGATGAGACCAACCATTTAGGACATAGGCCCAGGCCCTAGCATCAATTGATTTGATGTAGTGCCGGATCCTAACTTTCCAAAAAGAGTAATTCAGACCATCTAGAACAGGAGGTTTATTTAGGACGGGATTGGTAAGATCCATTGTGTCTAGCACTCAAGGATCAACACTTAGTATATCAAGTGTCGGCTCTTGATGCCAATTGAAAGAGTTCGTGCTCTAACAACGGTAACCACAATGACTAGCACTGTGACAACCAATGTTGTAAACACTTACGCAGCGGAATAAAAACGAATGCAAAGACACAATGACACGAGGATTACTTTTTAGCAAGATATTTTACAATATCTTGCCGAGCCTCAAGGCTAAAAACAATCCACTAAACGTGAACAAACAATTTACAAGTCGAGGTTAAAGGCAAATCAAAAACTCTAATCTAAACTAGAGGAACTCGACTAAAGCAACCTTTTGAGAAAGGATAAACAAGTGAATAAGATTCTATCACTAAAAACTCGGTAGATGAAGGTGTTCTACTCGAGTTGGACTCTTCTCTATTTATAGATCTCCAAATCTTGATGAGCAAGAATATTCCCACGATCTTCTCAACCAACTTCTTCACGTCGTCTTCACGCAATTCTCCCCCTTTCTTCTCACTGGATAAACCGTTCTTCAACTGAATATCCGTACTCCTCAAGAATCGCTAACGAACTGGGACTTGGTCAAATGTTCTCACCATTGTGACCACCACTGTAACCTGCATTGTGGAGACAGAAGAAAGACAAAATATAATAAGGAATTTACACGTGGAGCAAATTCCAACAGGCTCTCTGAATGCGGCGTGGATTAGCATGATAAGCACGAACCGAAGCCCAGTCCTCGACTCGAGTAAACTCGGTCAGACTCTTCATCAAGTGGGCGTTAATCAACTCGGTGGAATTCATCTCCACGCTTTGCACCAATCCTTCAGCTTCCAAAATATCCACTTCAAAATGACGACCTAGAGCCGTCAGAACATAGCCGAGTGTGGGATGAGCGCCTCTCTTCGATTGCACATTAGCGAGTTGTGTCCAAATGAAAGGAGTCAAGCACACCTTCCTGTTAAACCTAGCACACCACAACAAATAGGCCTCCATGCTAGTTACCTTACTGACCTCCTTTTCACCGGAGATCATGTTAGATATAAAGTGATGGAGGATGATCAAAGCATCATCGCGTAAAAATGCACTAGAAACACCCGAAGTTTTGAAATTATTCACACCCGACAACTGCAACCAACCCTCATCAACATTAAAATCCGAAGGCACACAATCAGAAATAGTAGAATTAGCACGAAAACCAAACACCAATTTCATCGTCTCCTTAGAAATCTCACACAGAACACCACGAAAAGTACATAACATAACAGGCTCACCATCACGTCGAGATAATCGAAAACTACAACACATCTCCATACATAAACAATCATGAGCCTCCCATTCCCTAGACATGCATTGCATCAATCCTAAACGAAGAGCATACTCTCTAATAGTAGGAAAACAAGGCAAACATCTCAAGAAATCCATATTATAATGCCTAGGGGGACGTATAGCAAGACCATTCAACCGAAGGTAAAGGTTCGTAGTTTCATACCTATCAGTCTCAAAAGGCACATGTTCGTGACGGCCATACTCTTGTTCGTTGTCGCCCGGTGTATGTCGAGTGAGATTTCGTTTATAGGTAGGCGGCATGGTGGTGGTGTGAGGGAATTGACAAGAACGGCATGCGAAACGAGACACGAACGACGAAGATGAAGATTGGGCAGCCTTCAATCTAGCAGATCGGCCAGGTTCTCCTAGAAATCTGGCCGGTCGTCCAACTGGTCTTCTGGCCGGTCGCGGAGTTTTGGCCGAGCGCGGTGGTGCGACGGCGACGGCGGTTGCTGAACGAGGAACGACGGCGATGGCGGCAAGCTGCGACGGCGGCTGACGAGTCGGAGGCTGCTACGGCGACTCTGGCGGCGGAGGGCGGTGGTGCGAACTACGTCGGCGTTGGCGGTTGACGGCGGCGGACGGCTGGCTGACGGCAACGGTGTTGGTGCGGCTGAAGGTGGTGGTGCGGCTGGTTGGACGAGCTGTGAAAGAGAACGAGAGATAAGAGAAGAGAGGGATAGATAGGTTAAATAAAGCAATTAATGGGCCAAAAATTGAGGTTGACTAGGTAAGAAGTGGGGCCCATCGGTTTGGTCGATCGTCCAGATTTCCTAAGGAATCTGGCCGATCGGCCAAAATGGATACTGGTCAGGACTTGGTTGCACTGCTTTGGACGATCGTCCAGAATTCCTTGGGGATCTGGCCGATCGGCCAAACTAGAAGGTGAGTGCCCGACGCCAATTCCTGCAAAAACACTAAAACTAACACGAAAAATCAAATAATAACAAGAAATACTACTAAAAATAAAAATTTAAATTTAAATAATTTTTTTTTTTTACGTGGGTTGCCTCCCACCAAGCGCTCGTTTATCGTCATTAGCTTGACGTACCAAATACTCAAGAGGAGAGTGGGGGGTCGGAGATGAGAATCGTCTCCACCGTGTGAGGAAATGTCGTTCCTTCAATGTACAGCTTCAATCGTTGCCCGTTGACCGAGAAAATGTATCCCGAATCCTCGTTCTTGATCTCTACCACACCATGAGGAAAAACTTGTACCACCGTGTATTGACCTCCCCACCTAGACTTAAGCTTACCCGGAAATAATCGAAGACGAGAGTGAAAGAGAATTACCTTCATTCCGGGTTTGAACTCCTTGTGGGCTATGCGTCTATCATGTAGATGCTTCACCTTGTCCTTGTAGATCTTGGCATTGTCGTAGGCTTCGTTCCTTAGCTCGTCGAGCTCCTCCATTTGCAAAATCCTCCGATCATGAGCATCGTTGAGGTTGAAATTGATGCGCTTGAGGGCCCAATACGCCATGAACTCTATCTCAACGAGCAAATGACACGACTTACCATAGACGAGCCTATAGGGACTCATCCCAAGCACGCCTTTGTAAGCCGTGCGATATGCCCAAAGAGCATCGTTCAATTTGTCGGCCCAATCCTTCCTTGATGGTTTCACCGTCTTCTCAAGGATCCCTTTGATTTGTCGATTGCTCGTCTCCGCTTGTCCCGAGGTTTTTGGATGATAAGGAGTCGCCACCTTGTGAGTGATGGCGTTCTTCTTCATGAGCTTGGCCAACAATTTGTTGCAAAAATGTTTTCCCCCATCACTAATGATCACACGAGGGAAACCAAACCTACACAAAATATTTTCCTGCACAAACTTCAAGACAATTTGAGAGTCACATGTCTTCGTGGGTATAGCTTCTACCCACTTAGACACGTAATCGATGGCAAGCAAGATATATTCGAATCCATGAGACTTGGGAAAAGGACCCATAAAATCAATTCCCCACACATCAAATACCTCGACCACCAAAATAGGATTTAAAGGCATCTCATTGCGTCGACTAATCGAGCTGACGCGTTGACAACGATCACAAGAAAGATAGAAGGCTTGGGCATCTTTAAAAAGAGTGGGCCAGTATAGCCCACTTTGAAGTACCTTATGTGCAGTCTTTTTCCCACCAAAATGGCCTCCACTCGGTTCCTCGTGACAATGTCGCAACACCTCGGCTTGCTCATGGTCGGGGACGCACCTTCGAATCACCTCGTCCTTCCCAAGCTTGAATAAGTGAGGGTCCTCCCAATAGTATTGCCTACACAAACAAAGAAACCTTTTCTCTTCTTGAGCGTTAAGGACGGGTTTAGTGTCCTTATCGACCAAGTAATTAGCAATATCGGCAAACCAAGGAGTAACATCCACTTCATTAACATTCTCAAAGGGAAAGGAATCACAAATATCATCAAGAGAAGCATAAGGGGGAGGTGAATCGAGACGAGAGAGATGGTCGGCCACAAGATTATCACTACCTTTTCTATCACGAATTTCAATATCAAATTCTTGCAATAGTAAGACCCATCTAATCAACCTAGGTTTTGCTTGGGCTTTAGTCAAAACATGTTTAAGAGCACCATGATCACTATAAATAATCACCTTAGACCCTATGATGTAAGATCTAAATTTATCTAAGGCAAAAACAACAGCAATCATCTCTTGTTCGGTGGTGGTGTAATTCACTTGAGCAGGATTAAGAGTTAAACTAGCATAGTAAATCACACGAAGCACCTTATCGACTCTTTGACCCAAAACAGCCCCTACGACATTATTCGAAGCATCACACATAATTTCAAAAGGCAATGACCAATCAGGACCAACTACAACGGGAGCAGAGATGAGTTTTTCTTTCAAAGTGAGAAAAGCATGCATACAAGAATTATCAAAGTGGAAAGGCACATCTTGAGCAAATAAACGGCAAAGAGGTTGGCTAATTTTAGAAAAATCCTTAATAAATCGTCTATAAAAGCCCGCATGACCAAGGAAACTCCTAATACCTTTGAGATCACTAGGTGGTGGTAACTTTTCAATCACCTCCACTTTCGTTTTGTCGACCTCTATACCCTTACTCGAGACTACATGACCTAATACAATACCACTTTTAACCATAAAATGACTCTTTTCCCAACTCAAAGTAAGACCATTCTCAATGCATCTCTTAAGAACTCTCTCTATTTTCATCAAGCAATCATGAAAAGACGACCCAAAAACAGAAAAATCATCCATAAAAATCTCTACAAAATCACCTATAAATTCCGAGAAAATAGACATCATGCATCTTTGGAACGTACCCGGTGCATTGCAGAGACCAAATGGCATCCTCCTATAAGTGTAGGTCCCAAAAGGGCTTGTAAAGGCCGTCTTTGCTTGATCCTCCGGAGCTATCGCAATTTGATAGTAACCTGACATGCCATCAAGAAAACAATAAAATTCCCGCCCAGCTAACTTATCAAGCATTTGATCAATAAAAGGGAGAGGAAAGTGGTCTTTTTTGGTGCAAGCGTTGAGCTTCCTATAATCGATGTACATCCTCCAACCGGTAACCGGGCGCGAGGCGACCAACTGATCCTTCTCGTTCTTCGACACCGTAATTCCTCCCTTCTTTGGAACGACGTGCACGGGGCTAACCCACTCACTATCGGCGATGGCATAAATAATGCCCTCCGCCAATAGCTTGTAGATTTCCTTGTGCACGACCTCCATGAGCATTGGATTGAGCCTCCTTTGTCCATCTCATTTGGGGCGAGCGTCTTCTTCGAGATTGATGCGATGCATGCAAGTGGCCGGGCTAATCCCTCGAATATCCGCCAAGCTCCATCCAAAAGCGAGCTTGTTCTCCTTGAGTATGCCCACCAATGCTCCTTCCTCTGCAAGAGACAAAGAAGAAAAAATAATTAAGGGTTTTTGATTGCCTTCCTCTAAAAATACATATTTCAAATGCGAAGGAAGCTCTTTCAACTCCAACGGCTCCGGAAATTTCGAGCCGGGTTCGGGATCTTGAGGTGGAAACGGAAGCTTGATTCCAATATCCCTCTCCATTTGCTCCCATTCCATTTGATCTCCGGATCCCCAACATACTTCCTCGGTGTCAAAATCCTGCACAAAAGAACACTCGGCCAAGGCATCAACCTTATCGATGAAAGAACAATTATCAATTAAATTGACCGATGACATAGGCCGACTCTAAGAAAATGAGATATCCTCACCCAACACTGACATCTTAATCACACCACTCTTCACATCAATCAAAGTATTAGTAGTAGCCATAATAGGACGACCTAGCAAAAGTGTGTGCTCAATACCATTCTCTTGTACCTCACCTATCTCTAAAACAACGAAATCAATGGGCACAATCAAACCTCCCACACGGACAAGAATATCCTCAATAATACCTCTAGGGTACCTAATAGACCTATCCGCCAATTGAAGGCTCATGCGAGTGGGTTTAAGCTCTCCTAACTCTAATTGCTTAAAGATAGAATAAGGTATAAAATTAATACCGGCACCTAAATCTAACATACCACATGCTTCCTTACCATTACCTAAAGAGATAGTGATAACGAAAGAACCTGGATCTCGTTGCTTAGGTGGAAGAGGGTGTTGCATAATCGATGTCGCCACCTCCGATACCGCTATCGTCTCCATCTCATCGAACGGCTTCTTCCTTGATGTCAACTCCTTCACGAACCTCACGAACGGTGGCACGTTGCGATTAACATCAAGAAGAGGCAAGTTCACATCTACCTTTGAAAGAAGCTTGTAGAGATCCATGAATTGTTGATCACGCTTCTTGTTCTTCACACGACTTGGATAAGGAATGGGAGGAACATAAGGATTGGACGTCTTGTGGAGAGGTTGGGCTTCCTTCTCGGGCTCTTCGGACTCTGTGTGCTGCTCGCCGGACTTGGACGATCGTCCAGAGTCAGGGTGACCTGGCCGATCGTCTAGATTGGAAGCTGAGTTCTCGCGTGAGTTGGGGGATCTGGCCGATCGTCCAGATTCTGGCCGGTCGTCCAGATTTCCTCCTGTACGAAGTTGAACATCCTGCGTTTTGGCCGATCGGCCAGATTCTGCCTGACCGTCCAGATTGGAGACTGGACGGGTGTGTTGGCCAAGGGGTGCCGCCGGCGTTCTCGGTCCATTCCAACGAGGGCTCTGGCCCCATCTATCTCCCATGCGGCCTTGAGGTGGCATCGTCACTCCATTATCCACGTGCCTCCCGCTCCGCAACACCGAGACTGCTTGGGCTTGATGTGGTGAAAAAGGAGGAACATATGGAGGGTATGGTGCTTGTACCTCGTTAGCTTGTTGTGGTTGAATTCCTTGGCTCGGAATTCGCCCCGGTTGTTGCATCAAGTGCATGGAGCCAGAAATTTGGCCTATGGCCGTCTCGAGCCTCTTAATGTTAGCATCTAGAGCCTCTCGAGCCAATTTAGCCTCATGTAGGAATGTGGAGAGACTCTCATCGACGGGAAGCTTTTGTGGAGGCTAGGTCCTTGAGGACGAGAATTTGGGTATGGTGGTGGTGGTGTAGGAGTAGGTTGAGGGGGGTAGTATGGAGGTGGTGGATAATATAGATTGGGAGGATATTGTGGAGGTGGGTAATATGGTGGTGGTTGAGAGTAGTAGGGATTTGATGGAGGATAAGGGTTATTATATGGTGGATGGCGCCTATTAGGATAGGTAGGAGGATTACCTTGCCCTTGTGTCGGCCTTGGGTTTTGGAAACGTCCATTGTATCCCCCTTGATACCCTTGAGGTGGAGGCACTTGAGGTGGATATCCTTGAGCGGCGTACACCTCGGCTCCTCCTTCGTATGGAAACTCCCCCGTGTTGTGGCACACCTCCTTGATGTGTCCAAGCTCTTCACAAATCTCGCATTGGTCCGGCTTCCTATCTTCAACCTTCGGGGCCGGTGCACTTTGCTTCATCTTCAAGTTCTCGAGATCCCTACACATGTCGGCAATTTGCTTCTTCATATCGGGGCTCATCGAAATTGCACTCGCCTCCACTTTCCTTGGCCTAGCTGATTTTTGTTGAGAACTCGCAGCGAGCGTCTCAAAAATATTCTTCATATCATCAGCTGTCTTGACCGCTATGTTGCCTCCGGCCGAACTATCCACCATGAACTGACAAGTTTGATTGAGGGCGTCGTAGAAATATTGCCAAAGCAGCTCTGGTGCCATTTGATGATGAGGGCATTGTTGAAGTAGCTCTTGGAACCTCTCCCATGCTTCGTGAAACGGCTCATCTTTGTCTTGGGAAAAGTTCATGATCTTCGACCACACCTCTTGAGTCTTGCGGTTCGGATAGTACTTGAGCATGAATTTCTCACACACCGCACTCCAAGTGGTGAGAGAGCTGGCCGGGAGCGCCAAATACCACGACTTTGCTCAATCCTTGAGGGTGTACGGGAAGCACTTCATCTTCAAGTTGTCCTCCGTGAGACCCGCGAGTGGGAAAGATTGCACCACCGTGCAATACTCTCGAATAAATGTCAATGGATCCTCGTTGGGCAGCCCTAGGTAGGATGGGAGCAACGCCAAGTGGTGAGGTTTAAGCTCATGATTCCTGACCGCTTCCGTCAGGAAAATCGCCGAAGTGGTGGCTGTAAATGTAGGGCGAGCGAAATCACCCATAAATCGTTGATTCGCCATTTCTTCGGGCTCTGCAAACAACAAGACTAAAGAAAAGTCTTGGGAATCAATCTCCTCCTTCTCCTTAGCGGCTAAAATCGCTTTCCTTCGGTTGATGTTGTCGAAGTAGGGCGCTAAATTCCTTTGAAGACTTCGGCGACCATGCATAAACAACACTCAACAAAAGGGTTAAACGCACCGAGTGGGAGAAACAAGAAATCGAATAAACACAAATTAAAATAAAACAAATAAAAATACTACACAATTAAACGCCTAAAGTTTTCCCCGGCAACGACGCCAAAATTTGTTTCACTAAAAAGTGTTCGCAATAGGACAAAATCTTATCGAAGAACTAGCAAGTAAAACCTAAGCATCGAATCTCAAGGAAAACTTAACAGGGCAAATAATTTATGTAGTAAAAACAACCTAAACTAAGAAAGCAATTAAAAGATATTTTTGGGGTTTTGTTTTAAAATCCTAGGCAAGAAAATAAATCAAAGCAATAAATAAAAGCAAGTAAATAACTAGTCTAGAACGCAAGAAATAAATCTAAGAATTAAACTAAAGGAGAGCAATAAATCTACCTAGGCAAGAATCGAAAAGAAAGCAATAAAGGAAGCATCAAAGAAAGCATAAACTACCTTAGACATGATGAATAAAATCTGGAAATTAAAAAGCAAATAAATCTAACTATGAAGGCTTTGAAAAATGAGAGAATTGAAATCGAAAGAAAACGAATCTAAACTAGAACTTGAAAATCGAATGAACGAAATTAAACTAAGGAAATTAAATGAAGCAATTAAGAAATCGAATCTAGAACGAAAGAAAGCAAATAAAGCAAATAAACGAAAGCAATAAAATAACTTACAAAATTTAGACGAAGAACGAAGAACGAAAAATAAAAGGAAGTCTTGAATTAAATTGCAACTACGAAGAATTCGGATCCGAACAAAGCAAAACTGAACTAGAGTATTTGAATGCTGAAAACTAAAGCTAAATAATGATAAAGGTTGATAAAAGATGATACCAATTCGTCCCAAAGTACTAGTATATATATTAGGAAGAAAACCTAGTTATATAAGGAAACAAAATCCTGAACGCGGACTTCTGGCCGATCGTCCAGATCCCTAAGGACATCTGGCCGATTGGCCAGATCAGATACTGGTGAACCTCGAACATAGGCACTTGGCCGATCGTCCAGAAGCTAAGCTGGACTTGGCCGATCGGCCGAACTCTAAACCGGTCCATCTCGATTCTTTCTTCATTCCATGCTCTTTTCGTCCCGTTTTCCTTCAATTCTTCACCTATTACTCCTACGATAACCAAATCTCCAAACAACCAAATCATAGCCAAAAGACACACTAAAAGACACGAAAACACAATGAAAACGGACACGAAAACATACGAGAAACCTAACATCTAAACACCAATCACTAACCAAGGCAGAAAGAGAAGAACTTCGTGCTAAGCGAGACAAGAAGCTCAAAGAACAACGAGCTGCTCTGCTAGCTGAAGAAGCCACACAAGAAGCTCATCTCTCTGACAGCTCAACAAGCGATGATGAGGGATATATTGCTTCTGAAGATGAGGACAAAGAAGAAAGCTTCGTAGGAGACTCATCTGAAACAACCTCAAAAATTGAATCATCAAAGGTAATTCCTCAAACTGTTCAATTATCTTTTTCTGACAATGAAAATGCAGATGAGAAAGAAGATCTATCCGAGGCAGTGTCTTGGGAAAGGATCAAAGAACAGATGAAGGAATATGCTGAACTAGCTGAGCTATTTGAGGAGGTCATTAAGGATAATGCAGAGCTCATAGCTCAAAATGGAAAATTCAAGACTGCTCTAGAAGAGAGATTTGCTCCCTACGATGCTGAAAAGGAAAGGGAGATAGAATATCTGAAGTCGAAGATAGATATTCTAAATCTAAAAGAGAAGGAATTGGAGGACAAAGAGCTTGAGAAGAATGAAGCTCTAAAATCAAAAGATGCTGAGATACACAGTCTCACCTCCAAGCTTGCAGATTTAGTGGTTCGACATGAATCACTGGTTATCAAGGAACAGAAGCTGCATATCACATTGAGCCAGCTAAAGAAGAGTGGAAAGAAGCTGCAAGAAGTGCAGGCAATGCAGAGAAGTTCAAAGAACAAAAGTGGTCTGGGATATACTGGACCTACTGGAAAAGGCCCCGTAAGCAACAAAGTGATCTTCACAAAGCCACATATGAAGGTACCTGATCAGGATCACAAGTTGATTCCAGATAAAATGGTGAGCTTGAAGAATCTTTCAAGTCAACCACAGGTCGTTCTTCTGAAGAATCACAAAGGCAACCAGCTGGGAGACAAGAAGATTAAAGGAGCTCCACAATTCAAGAGGGAGATTCCTAAAAACAATCCAGCTGATCACCAGGGAGGTACCAGGAAGAAAAAACATCAGAAGGTCTTTCATCCACAATACAACCATCACATCAGATCACAAGGATGCGTGTGCTATCCACAGTCTGCATATCATCAACAGTGGCATCATCAATCCTTCTACTATAATGAGCCGTACTTCCAATCTTAGTATAGCCGCACTCATCGGGCCAAGAAGAGCAAAAGAGCCACCAGACCCAGCACAAAGAAACGAACTGCCGCTTCCACTCCCTCGGATAGAAGCAAGCCCGTGCTCAAAGTCTGGATGCCCAAGGCTGTTCAGTCCACAACAACAGCAACAGACGTAGCACCCAATCTCAAGTGGGTTGCTAAGCTCAATTAATTGCAGGTAGAAAAGGCTCTACGAAGGAGCCAAGCAGCTCGAGGAGCTGTATGGATCATTGACAGCAGATGCTCCAAGCACATGACGTGTGACAAGATGCTGCTGTCAAACTACCTTGAGCGAGATGGACCTCAAGTTACTTTTGGAGGAAGCTCCAAAGGAAAAACAAAAGGATATGGAGATTTGATTGTTGGTAAAACTACTATCCATAATGTTTCTTTTGTTGAAGGTCTTAATCACAATCTATTTTTAGTCTCTCAGTTCTGCTCGAGTGGTAAACGAGTAGAATTTACTACTAACAAGTGCCTTGTGAAAAATGAGGAAGGAGAAACCTCCTTACCGGAGTCATGCAGGATAAATTGTATATAGTCCAATGGGCTAATGAAAAGGAAACCTGCTTAGTGACAAAGGCCAATTCAGAAGCTAGTTGGCTGTGGCACAAGAGACTGAGCCATCTAAATTTCAAAGCTATCAACAAGCTGGCACGCAACAAACTGGTCAACGATCTCCCTGATCAGATATTCGACAAAGACCATGTATGCAATGCATGCCAAGCTGGGAAGCAAACAAGAGCCTCCTATCCCAACATAAGCTCTCAAGCCTCAAGTCGAATATTGGTAATTCTCCACATGGATCTCTTTGGACCAGTCACTCCCCTGAGTATTAACGGTAGAAAATATGCTCTCGTAGTTATAGATGATTATTCTAGATTTACATGGGTTATTTTCTTATTCAAGAAAAAGGAGACTTTGGAGAAGTTGTCGGCGTTGCTCAACAAGCTATGCAATCAAAAAGAAAAATCTATCATATCCATCCGATCTGATAGGGGAACAGAATTTCTCAATTCAATGATCGAGGATTACTGCACGAAGAATGGAATCCATCATCAAACATCAGCAGCAAGAACCCCTCAACAGAACGGAGTTGTTGAAAGGACGAATCGCTCCTTGAAAGAAGCAGCTCGTTCTATGCTAGAAGAAACCAAGCTCTCTATGAAATTCTGGGCAGAAGCTGTCAACACAGCCTGCTATACCCTGAATCGATCAATTATCACTACCAGACATGGGAAAACTCCATACGAGCTGTGGAACAACAAGCTCCCCAGGTTAAAGTATTTTAAAGCTGTTGGGTGCTTGTGTTACATTCACAATAATGGGATATCTCAGTTAAAGACTTTTGAAAGCAAGGCAGATCCAGGAGTATTTTTAGGATACTCGGAGATCAGCAAGACTTTTCGAGTCTATATTAAAAGAACCCTCACTGTGGCGGTAACACCTCATGTTGTGTTTGATGAATCCACTTGTTTGTACAGAGACACAAATACAGGAAAAGAGGATGAGCTCAACAGATCAAAGAACGATCTCATAGAAGACCTGTTGATCTGGAGCCCAACCGATCAAAATGAAGAGGATCAACCTGATCCTAAGGTCACACAGCAAGGGGGAAGTGATGCAAGTGATGTTCCTACATCAAGCTGTAATACATCAGCTGGAAATAATCAAGTTGATCCCTCTAACTCAGTTTCACAAACTGAGGCTGTTGTCGATCTGGAAAAACAAATGGAGCAGCTCAATCCTTTCAATCAAAGATTGGAAACCACCTCTCATCCAGAGTTTGAGGAACCCGCTGCAGAACAAGAGCCCGTCATATCCCAAGAGGAACAAACTCGAAGAAGACGCTGGGTGGATGATCACCCACAGGAGCTCATTGTTGGGAACCCAAACCAAGGAGTGAGAACAAGAAGGATGCATGGAGAAAGTGCCCTTCTAAGCTGTTATCTCTCTCTCATTGAGCCAAAAGATGCAAATGAAGCCCTACAAGACGCTGATTGGATTCAGGCCATGCAAGAGGAGCTAAATGAATTCAAAAGAAATGAAGTTTGGTCTCTAGTAGATCGACCTCATCACCAAGGCGTTATTGGAGTTAAATGGGTGTTCAAAAATAAGAGAGATGAATCTGGAGAAGTTGTCAGAAACAAAGCTCGTTTAGTTGCTAAAGGCTACTGTCAACAAGAAGGAATTGATTTCGATGATACGTTTGCCCCAGTTGCAAGATTGGAAGCAATCAGACTGTTTCTTGCTTATGCAGCTCACCAACAATTCAAAGTCTACCAGATGGATGTAAAGAGCGCATTCTTAAATGGAATTCTAGAAGAAGAAGTCTATGTCGAGCAACCACCTGGATTTGAAGAAGGTGATTCCAGCAAGGTCTATCGCCTACACAAGGCCGTGTATGGACTCAAACAAGCTCCACGAGCTTGGTATGAGACGCTGTCAACCTTTCTCATAGAATCTGGATTAAAGCGCGGCTCAGTTGACAAGACTCTCTTCACTATCAAAGTTAATGATAATATCCTTTTAGTTCAAATTTATGTTGATGACATTATTTTTGGATCTAAATCTCCCAAGCTTTGTGAAAATTTTGGTAACCTCATGAAGGACAAATACAAAATGTCCATGATGAGGGAAATGAATTTCTTTCTAGGATTGCAGGTGATGCAGTCAGATGAAGGAATCTTCATTAGTCAAACCAAATACACTCATGATTTGATTACAAAATTTGGAATTCAAGACAGCAAGCCTGTCAAGATTCCTATGCTAGCAAATGGGAAGATTGATCAAGATCTTGAAGGAAAACCTGCCAACATAACACAATACAGGGGTATTATTGGCTCTTTATTATATCTAACTGCTAGTAGACCTGATATTACTTTTGCAGTTGGTGTTTGTGCTCACTATCAAGCTAATCCAAAGGAATCCCACATGGAAGCAGCCAAAAAGATTCTTCGTTATGTTAAAGGAACTGCCAATCTTGGATTATGGTATCCTAGAGATGATAACTTAGAACTAACTAGCTACTAAGATTCTGATTATGCTGGATGCAAGCTAGATCGGAAGTCAACGTCAGGTACTTGTCAATTTCTAAGGAACAAGCTGATATCTTGGTTCTCAAAGAAACAGACATCAGTAGCAACATCAACAACAGAGGCAGAATATATGGCAGCTGGTAGTTGTTGTGCTCGAATTCTCTGGCTGAAGCAACAGCTCAAGGACTATGAGGTCATGGTCAAAGAAGTACCTATCTTCTGTGACAGTTCAAGTGCTATTGCTATCACCCAGAATCCAATTCTTCACTCTCGTAGCAAGCATGTTGAAGTGAGACATCACTTCATACGTGATCATGTTGAAAAGAAGAATGTTATTGTGGAAAAGATCCACACAGATATTCAACGAGCTGACATATTGACAAAGCCCTTGCAAGAAGAGCGCTTCAAAATGCTATGTGTCAAGCTCGGTATGTTGAACTGCAGCCAGTCTGGAGACATGGCTCCCTCAACTACCTGATCAGAACAACAACCTGCCAGCAACACGAGCTGGTCTACACGACCTGTGTAGAAGGCCGTTGTAAGAAATTACAACTACCTTGCTCACTTAAGGGGGAAGTAAAGGCAGTGAGTTGTATCACTCACTGTCTCTTCATTTATTTAAATTTCCCTTAGAGCATTTATTTCAATTATTGGTATTTAATATGTTTTGCATGTTAATGTTTATTCCTCATATATCCAAACACTACAATTGGAGAAGATATTGTCAGAAGCAATGATTACCCTTTTTGTGTAACAAAACTTCCTTTTTGGGGTTTTATGCTTCGACAATTGAGACGCATTTATGTGAGGACTGGACGTGAGACACGAAAAGTCGCGATTGGGCATTAACTGTCGTGCCCCTCTACACACGCGCGACTCTTCGCCTCCCACGCGCCTCGAAAAGATGCAAGTTGTCAAATCGCCACTTTTTAAAAGTGGATGACGACACATCTTCTTCATCTCGGCCGTTCGATCAAGATGATCAAGGCCGTTCCTCACTCTCTATAAATAGGGACGCCTCCATCCCTTTCATTAACAAAATCTCTACTTTTGCCATTTCATTGTCAAAATACTCTCTGTGTTATCACTATTCACCAAACCCTAACTCCATTTTTCTTCACTCTCTTACAAAGAAAATGGCCACCGACGAGCAAACCTCCAGCTCCGGCCAAGAGGTTTCTTTCAAATGGAAAAACGCCAAGAAATTTTACAAGTCTCTCATTGTGCAGGAACCATTCTTTGTCTACAACAATATGGGCCATTCCGGCCTTGACGGTATATTTGCGAGGATGCAAAGATCCGGTCCCTTCCACCGCATCATCACCAGGGTTCCAGCGAAGATCCTGCCGCTACAAACCCTAGCTTTCTAAGCCTTCTGGCGTGAGGACGAGAAGGACACTCTCGACGATATTTTCATTCGAGCCTCCGACGACGTTATCGCCGACGATTCCTTCAACCTGCTCGAGGCTGTATTGAAGACGTACGATCTGGAGGATTCTGGCAAGGACATTTTTCCCGACATGTCCTCCCAGCTTATTGAGGAGTCATTCCAAGCTATGACTCTTCCGGCGATTGAAAAGCAGGTCGTGTCCTATGACATGATGGGGATGCAACGAACTCGGCTAAAACCTGAGTTTCGTTTGCTATTTGATGTCATCCACAAGGTCTTGCTCTCTCAAAAGGGGACGAATGACAAGATGACCCACGACAAGTTCAAGATCTTGATTGCTGTTTACCACAACCTCCCAGTGAATTGGGGGAGGCTGTTGGTCCTTGGAATGAAAGGAGAAGCAGCAATGGTCAAGACCTCCGTGGATAGGGACAGTGACACCCTGCTGACCATCAAGAGGAAGTTTAACTTCTGTCTGAAGATCTCGCTGATCTTCCAGTCCGTTGTAGAACGAGCTGAGTGGGAAGTCGTTGTCCCATTCAACGAATCCATAAAACTCCCGTCGAATCAGCGACAGTTCAATATGTCGCTGGGTATTAATGAAGCATCCCTCATAACCTCTGATCTCGTGATCAGACCGTTCCTAGTGGCCATGGTGAAGTCTAACCCGGAATGGGAGGACTCTCGTTTCCTAGCCAAGTGGGAACCTGCTGTCCCTCCCCAGGCCAAGAAAACTTCAGGATCTTCTTCCACCCAGGGCAAGGAGAAGCTGGTGGAGAAAAGCAAGAAGCGGGGAAGGACGACCGCCGAGGAAAGGCCTTCGAAGAAACAACAGCCCGTTGCTGCTATTGTAAGCTCGACCCCTTCAGCCAAAGCAGTGTGTTCATCTTCTGCTGCTGGGGATGAGCAACAGCCTTCCTCCACAGAACAACAACCTCTCTCCCCGGGGCATCAGCTTGTCTCCCCTGAGCATCAGCCTGTCTACCAGAGAAGTGAGTCAATTCCCACAGAGGTTGTTCCCAGTGAGGTTGTTTCCACCGAGGCAGATCTTGTTGCGCCTCGAGATGGACTATACCATTTCAACCCTCCCATCACTCATCAAGTGTTTGACGACACTTCCATCCAGGTTGTTGTCAGTGATGATGATGATGATGATGATGATGATTCTGCCAGCCTTTATTTGAAGAATGCTATGGAAGATGCTCGTAGACTATCAAAGGAGCAAGCTCTCCAGCTCTACGATGACATGGGATTCGCGGCAAAGAAGGTCGTTGATGAATTGTTGCCCGGGGTCAGATCGGCTCCCGTGGCGTTTCGGATGGCCACTCGCCTTCGCCTGTTTTTGGATATCAAGGATGCTGACTATCATGTGATACAGTCCTTGTTCGTGCTGAAGGATCTTGATCAGCTCAAGGCGGAGGAGGCCCTTCTCAAAGATGAGTTTCATTACTCATCTATTCCGGAAGCTCGTGAAAACTTCCGCAAGCTCGTCCTTACCTCCATGAAGGTAGAAGCCAAGTGCCTGGGTGTGGACTTGAAGCCGCTCTACCTAGAAGAAGCTGAGTTTTACAATTCAACTGTCCCGGAAAATGAGAATGGACTGAGTCCGATCAGGCAAGAGGTCGTGACCCCAGCCCGTTCTGCCATCAACGTGGACATTCTGTTCCATGATGATGAAGAAGAAAAGGAGGAGGACAAGGAAGAAAATTTGCAGACCTTCCTTTCTACTCACCAGCTGAGGTATCTGATCTCAAAAAGGATAAAGACGGAGCTAGATGGTGTCAACACCCGTTTATCCAATGTTGAGAAACGGCTGGATTCGAGAATTGGCCAGTTGGAGGACAAACTGACCAAGTCCGTGGATGATGTTCTTTCCACCCTCAAAACCACGGACGAAAGGCTGTCAAAGGAAGTGAGCGAAGTCACTTCCAAGGCCGTTGATGCAGCTAAGGAACTTGCAGAAGCTGCCGTCTCCAAGGAGATTGGAAATTTCACCCAGGTCCATCTTAAAGATCATGTCAAGCCCTTTCTTGGTTCGTTGCTAAAGGATGAAGATGTGGCCACCAGCACCGATCTCCGTACTGCTAACAGGCTGATAAAAGAGGTGGAGGACAAGCTGTCGAGTCTCAATACCCTCATAACCACCTCTACATCTGCTGCAAATCAAAGGGAAACAGCTGTTAGTGGAGACATGTCAGCTCTTTACTCTTCTCGAGAGACCCTCACTTCCCAGGTCGAAGCCCTCCAGGCTGAAGTAAAGAATCTAACTGGCGTCATCATAGCCCTTTCTGATGATGTCAAAAAGGGGGAAGGTAAGAAGGAGAAGAAAGCTGAGAAAAAGCAGAAGAAGAAGAAGAAGAAGAAGAAGAAGGAAAAGAAGAAGTCTAGGGAAGGTTCTTCTACCGAAAGGCCGTCTCAGTCTCCCTCACTTGCCGATCAGACTGATAAAGGAGTGTCTGTTCAGCAAGGTGGTTCCTCGTTAGGCACAGCAGAAGAAGCTCGCCGTATCACAGAGGCTGTACTAATGGGTGCAAATGCAGATCAGGTCGTTGATCCAAATGTTCAAAGGAGAATTCAAGCTGAGAAAAAGGCTGAACGTTTGAAGCTTGATGCTGCCAAGGCCAATGCCCTGAGGAAGATGAAGGAAGATGAGAATCGGGCTTCCCTAGCCCAGGCGGAAGTGGACCGTGTCATGAGGCAGAAGCAGGCTAACCTCACCCAGCTCAACAAAAAGTATCTGAAGAGGAAGGCACAGGCTGCTATTGAAGGAAGAGACTGGCTTGGCCCAGACCTTCAGCCTCAATGGGAAGAGCTCACCAGTTCATTCATACTGCTGCACTAGTGGATTCAACTCCCTCCATACGATCATGAGAGTCATGGCGAGGCCTTTAATCTTTTTATAAGACATTTTAGGGATCGTGCTCTTGTCAAGAGAGTCGTGAAACTAGCTAGTGAAGCAGGCATTGGTCTTCCCGTCCCTGCAAAAGAATCCTTCCGCTGCCCACTTCTATCTGATGGAAATACAGTGGATTACACTGCCATCAATGAGGGAGTTCGTTCATCCGCTCTGAACTTCGACATTCCTCCCTCAGACCCTCGCTTCAAACAGTAGAAGACGGAATCTACGCAAGTATGGGACTGACGCCCAGAAGAGAAGAAGCCCTATCAGCTGCTGGATCATCTATGTAGCTGATTATTAACTTTTATATTATGACCAAGCTTGTAATTGTACATCTTCATCATCCAGCTAGTCATAAATAAAAGTTATATTTTCTGTGCCCAAAATGACAAACTCTCTTTGTCTAGGCTTTATAAACTGCTTTACAGTTTTATTATCAAACTGCCTAACATGATCCAATCAAACTGGTTTAACAATCTTATTAAAACAGGTATTTTATCTTATTAGGATCTTTGTAAAGTGTTAGGTTTTGACATCATCAAAAAGGGGGAAATTGTTGGGAACCCTCTGCAGTTATTTTGATGATGTTTTTCAAAACCACACTTAGGCATTGCACGGCATGATATTATATTCATCTATTCTAATTGAGTTTGTTCTCCTTAAAGAATGAGGCCGTTTGTAATAGCAGCAGTTTTATTTAGTGAGTAAATAAAATTTCGGCATTATATTAAATATTTAGAGTGTTATTACTATTATTAGTATAACAAATATTAAAAATACTACTATTAGTAGTGCTATAAGTGGTAATTAAAAATTTCCCAAATAGAAGTCGGGACTATTTAAAGAAAGTCCCCGATAAAATACACAACGATTAATTAATATTATTATTCAAGGGGCCGAGGCCCACTTAAAGCCTGAAGGCCCATTCCAAGATATTTTACACGGATCATTCGGCCCAATAAGAGAAGCCACGTTGAATGAATTTAAGCAATAAAGGATAAAGGCCCAATAAAACGAACGGGTTAACTTTTTATTATAAAGGATCGAGGCCCACTTCATGATTAAATGCACGATTATATTCAACCAAAAAAGAAGCCCGTTTCGGATTAGAAGACCGTCAACAATAATTTAAAAGGGGCCCAAGACCAACATCCCAAGCCCATGGTATTTCCATGTATGTATGTATATATATATATATATATATATATATATATATATATATATATATATATATATAATAAGAATAAATAAAAAGAAAAAAGAAAAGAAAAGAAAAAAAAGGGAAGAAGCGGCAGATTGGCTCAATACAACAGGCGCCCATATTATTCCCACACAATCTGGATATTTCTTTATAGCTAGATACATCTTAAAATTGTAGAATTACACAAGCAATTACATGTGAACTCCCATCATCATTACAAAGGCATTGAGAGTTAAAAGAAGACAGCCTAGCCGCCCACCTCCAAATCTTTTCTTAGTTTCACACTCCACCATCCTCCCTTGCAATGCTTGAAGCCCAAGACTCCTCTAACAAGAGTAACCATTTTCCCTACATAGCACACACACACATCAATCGATCAACATTCATACAAGTAGAGAGAGAGAGAGAGAGAGAGAAAGAGAGGGAGCCGATTTCCAGCAAGAGAGTCGCCGGAAAACAGCCGCCGGCAGCCCTCTTTTCGAGCATGAACACACCGACGGTAAACCTCTCACCCCCACTCTTCCCCTAGCATGATTATCAAGGCCCTAATGCTTAGAAGTTAAACCTACACTCTAGGTTTCAAGTTACCATCGGTGGAGAGAAGGAACGAGAGGAAGGGAGTAACGAAGAAAAGGGGACAGCCACCATTTTAGCTCAAGAAACCAGTTATTCAACCTCTAAGATCCAAGTAAGATTCCCTCACTATTTTCTCTAAGTACTAGGGACCCCAAACATGATTTCCTTTCTTCAAGAAACTCAAGAACATAGTTAAAACCATAGGAATTGAAGCATGAGAAGTATAGCCATTACTTAGAAGCAATGCATGTTGTTTTGAAAGCTCAAAATCAGTTTCGAAACATGATTAAAACACATGGAACCTCTTCTAACAAGCCTAGACACCACTCAAAGCATGATAGACATAACCAAGGCCTCAATAACCAAAGCATGAAAACATAGATTAATCAAATTAGCAATGCATGTACACTTGAAGCTCAAATATCAGTTTAGACCTTGTTTAAAACCTCACACAATCTTGAACTAACGAGCTTCAATCATGAGACAAGATAAGTTAACATATTGAGCATTCACTCCAACCAAAAGAACCAATAACAAAGTATGAATTTCCACTTTAGAACGGCTCAAAGAATGAACTTAGAGGCTGTCCTATTTGGTGAGAAGCCCCAAGACATGTTATGAGATAGTTAAGTCCTAAAGGACGAAGTATAAACAACGTAGCAATCTCATATGAACAATGCATGTATATGAACCTCAAAAACCAGATTTATGCCTCTTTCTTAGTCCAAAAATTCAGTCCATTAAACAAGAATCATGAAATTTCGGTTTTAGCAAGCCTAAGCATAAATCCCTATACTCCCTAATCAAACCATTCAACTCCAACATGGATGCTAATGCAAGCATTCATAGAATCTGGAAATCACCAATAACCAATCTCTAAATGCCTCCTAACCAACGAATTTAAACCATAATCGAACCAAACATAAAGACGGGGGAGGAGACTTAGGAAAACGAACGTCGTCGGCGCACCGACGGAGACAGCAAGGCTGCCCGGAATCGGATGGAGACCGGGAGTGAACGGAGACGACACCGGACACCCAACGACCCCCGTACACTACCAGGAGGACTGCTACGGTCTACGGTGGGCTCGACGGTGCCCCTGCAGCACCCGGAGTCGCCCGAGACACCTGCAAGACAAGGAAAAAGAGAGAGGTTAGAAGGGGAGGGAAAGGAGAAGGAGGAACGCCGGCGACGGCATCACTGCCGGCGCCGGGAAACAGGACAGAGAGAGAGAGAGATGGAGGTAACAGGTCCGAGAGGCGGGACGAGCCCTAGCCACAAGGGCTTGGGCCTCGATGAAAGAGAGCAGGTCGCGGCCAGAAACGGCGACGAGGAGGAGGACAATGGCAGGCGGGCAGAACGCCGACGGCAACAGAGGCGCGGCGGCGGCTGGCGCGACAACAGCAAATGGCGCGGCGGCGATGCGATTGGCAGAGACGAGTGGCGCTGCTGGGTAAAATCGAGAGGGGGAGGGATGATAGTCGACGACGGAGCACCTCCGGCCGACGCCGGCGGAAAAAGGAAACTGCGGCGGTGACGAGGCTGAGGAAGGCGACGGCGACGGAGAATTTGCAGAGAGAGAGATTTCCGAGAGAGAGTCGGCGAGAAGAGGGGAGAAAAGAGAGAGAGAGAGATCGCGAATTAGAGAGAGAGTGATCTGGGTTAATTACCAAGTATAAGAACCGGGCCGGATCAGATTGTTAGCCGAGCCTCATAAACAGACGGGTCGAGATTAATTAAGGGTCGGGCCGGAAATTATTTTCAGTCGGGCCGAGCAAGCTGCTGGGCCGAGAAATTGTTCATGGACCGGGTTAATTATTTAAATGGGCCGAGATAAAATACTTAATGGACCGATAACAAATTTAACGAATCGGGCCAACCAATTGGGCCGATTAATTAATCTAACGGGCCAATAATGTACTTAACGAATCGGGCCAACCGATTGGGCCAATTAAATTATTCAATAAGCCGGGCCAACCGATTGGACCGGATTTTTAATTCATGATGGGCCAAAAAATATGTAACAATGTAACCAATAATTAAATAGAGGCCAATATCAAGTTAAGAAGCGAAAATCAAATGTAACGACCCTTCGGGTTTAAGGTAAATAGATTCCCAAACTTAAGTAAATTGGGCTTAAAACCCTAACACTCCTAAAGGGCCTATGATAATTATTAATGTTGATTTAATCAACCAAGTTCAAATATAATAACCATATAAGTGTAGACCACTTACAACACGTAATCACGAAGCCCTAATAACTACTAAGTCAAGCATCCTGATAGATCCGGGTTGGAGATCCACAACAATTTAGGGTATTATTTGTAATGTTTTGTAAAGAGCATTCATGAATGAAGCGTTAAAGCAGTAAAGAGCAAGAGATCCATGCGCGTAGAGAGCCATAAGTGAGCATTTTATACAGAGCATGATTCGCGTAGTGATGACAAATAACAGTTGAGCTATGAGTAGGGCGTAAAAGGCATATCTAGCCATAAACTAGCGAGATTCATGGAGTTTTGCACTCAAATAAGCAGATATCGAAGAAATGAGGTAGGAAAAAGAGAGAAACGAGGAGTGCAGGGCTCCGTTGAGCCTCATTCCCCTTTAGGTGATGAGGGTTTTACCTTAAGCTCAAGGTAGTATGTGAGAGAGAGATTCTTCCCGGCGTCGAGAAGAACGGATGAAGGTGAAAAAGAACTGCAGCTTCCCGGAAGAAGACTTCGAGCGCCTTGACTGCTCGAGCCCAGAGGAGCTCGTAAGAGAGAGTATGGAATTGAATGGAACAGTACGCCAGGAAGCGTGTTGTTCGTAGAGAGTGATTGTGTGATGATGTGTGCGTTCGCGTAGTATTTATAGGTGTAAGGAGGGTGAAAAGTGAGCATCCGTATGAAGGAAGGACAAAAAAGGAATTCCAACGGAGGCAAAGTATCCTCCGTCATGAATGCAATGGTCCTCACTCTATAGTACATAGAGTCACGCGGACCGTATGTTACGCAGAACCTCGAGCTTCTGCTAAACACTTATGGGATCTGGTCAGATCCTTCTATCTTTGCAGATGCCTGCAGATCCCGCATGGCTTATGGGAGAAGTTAGAACCTCACAGCTTCTTACATGGCATATGATTCTTGATTGTATTGAGCGTCTGGTGCCCATAAAATCTCTTTGATATTATGCTGTTACGCGGAATAGCCTCTATCGATCATCATTTAAAAGTAATACTTATCCCCATTAATGGCGTTGTTGATGCTAGTTCCGTCTAGGATTTATTATTCCTTTCATAGAGGTAAGGTTCCCACCTCTATTGTGACATCTGACACATCAGTTTCCCTAGGAACTGTAGTCTAAGGTTAAGGAAAGTATATTCCTCATTAATCTTGGGTTATTTAGGGAGTATGGCTGATATTAATCCCTATCACATCCTACGATTTTTATCAAGGCTAAAAGACTATAAGACATGAGAATTAATCGAGTAATCGATTTTAAAATGCTAACCAAGAAACCCTTAAATAAGAGATCATGACCTCGATAGGAAGTAAACCTTCGCATAGATCGATAGTTTATCGATTTTACTTCAAGACTCTTATGTTACGTTCTTTGAACAAGGTTAGGCGAAGGGAAGGGCCGAGACTAGGACGGCGCTCAGATCTAATAAGTCAATCATGGAGGGCTATCGAGGTGGGCTTTCTTACACGAAAAAGTTTATTTATGCTAAAATTCTTTTAGTTAAAAAGAATTGTCATGCCATAAAATGTTTTGTTTTGTATGATGTCTATCTTTGAATGGGCTTCGGCCAAATGTTACCAGGACGAATTCGGGCCTTTCGGGGTCGCTCCTCGATGGGTTAAGTGCACTTGATAACCATGAGCCGACGCAAGCCGGCCGGTTAGGTATCCGGGAGTGTGGCCAACCTCTCCAGATACACCTTCACAACTCAGATATGACAGATTACACCAGGAAACTTAGCCTGCGTAGACACATTTTATAAACTAAAAATGTTTTAGTGATCATAGGTCTTTTCCGACAACCCCTATGTTTCACTTACTTGAATGGCTGGCAGTTAAAATGTTTTGGCATGTGTCCACTGAGTACTTTAAAGTACTCAGCCATGTACATATTTCCCATGTGCAGGTTAAGCAGGATGAAGTGAAAGTGCCGGAAGGAGCTTTTGTCGAGCATAGAAAGTGTTGAAGTCTCTTGGTGGTGTATGTCTCCATACATGCATCTCACGTTCTTCCGCTGTGGTCTTTAAGTAGTTAGATTGAGTTCCATTTTGTTTATCTTTACTACACATTGGTTTCTCCTTAGACATCGCTTCTACTGCGTCATGTAAACGCTTCCGCATATTTCATGTAAAACGCTTCCGTTGATGAACAATATATTCCTCCATTCATTCTCGACGAATGATGGAGAGTTTGAATGTAATCTAATGTCGTGTTGTCACATCGGTCCATCTCATGTCGTTCATTTATTTTATCTTGTTTTCCCTTTTCTTTAGTCGCGACCTCGCTTGGCTAGTTTTAGCAAAGGCGGGTCGTGACACCGTTGTCCATAACAGCCTCACTTATTAAAGGTCAACTAGCTCTCCATTATTCATGCTTTGCAGGTTCTTCGGCCAGGCTCTTCAAGCTCAATCACCTAGCTGCCGAAGACAGGCTGTTGATCTGTTCTTATGGATCAACCTCCCTTCACATAGCTGCCACCTCTGTTGCCAGCTGTCTGGACCCACTCGAAGTGCCGAGTCACCACTGCAACGGCTCTATGCCACGTCAGCTGTTCTAACGGTTATATTTTGCAGGACTCACAACGGCTAGTTTTTGAACTACGCCTATATAAAGCCTTCGTCAACAATGGTTCAAGTACGGGAAACTCATTAATCTTACAAGCCAAATCGCTGCAAGAAATTCTCTCAAAGTTCACATCCATTCAACACTCGAAAATCCTAGAGCTTTCCCAAGTGTTGAAGATAGAGAATTTCACCATTGTTATACCTCAAGCTTGTTGCGTTTACTGCTGCATCAAGCTTCCTGTACTCTCTCTCTCATATATTTTAGTGATAAGCTAGTATAGTTGAGATTGTATGCTGATATTCGATTGTAAATCGAAAAGATTGTATGTTGTATAAAACTGATACTCAGTCAGTATAAACAAGAGAGAAGTAGAATCCAAAAGTAAAGGGATTCGTAGATCTAGCTTGATCTACCGTGGAAGTAGGATAGTTACATCCGAACCACGTAAAAATACTATGTGTTCTCTACTCTCTCTAATCGCTTTCTTAGTTGATAAACTGCTCATTCATTCATAGCATACAACAGCCTCTCTACAAAGGCTGTAAAAGATTTTACATCAAGAGTTATCTAGCTCAACCTATCCACCACATTCCGCACTTTGACAGTTTGATAGATCAAGCTTGTTCATCAATACAAGCTTGATAGATCAACATGTCTCACTCTGTAAAGGACTGCCTGACCAGCTAGTTCCTCAAAAAGACAGTTTGTTTTCTAAATCAAGAAACGATTGGCTATTGGTGTATCCCCCCCCCCCCCCCCCCCCCCCCCCCCCAAATACACCAATTAACTCTTTCTGGGACCAACAATAACCACTGAATATATTGCCACTCAGGTTTTTTCAGCAAGGTACTTGATGATTGACTAGGATCATAACGAGATGTATCAACTGACATGTCATGCCAAACATCATAACCAGAAAAGTCCCAATAGCAGAGTTTTGAATTAATATACCATTATGCATAAACATCATCTTTCGTTATAAAACCTAAATCCAAGTTAAACTCATTGATAATTGATGAAAATTCGTGTCCCATTAATCGATACCTAATTATATCACCTGTGCTAATTTCAAACTGCTCAGAATCAGCAAACTCAAAGGTGGTGTAGAACTCCCTGACCAATTCAGTGTAAGCGGGACAATTAATATAAAAAAAAAATGTTTCCATCTTCTTTGATATACTAAATCCTCAACTTCTTTCCTAATCCCGAGAGTTTGTAATGTCTGAATATCAATACTTATATCTTGAAGGATTGGACGCTCACAAACCTCAACGTACCTATCACGCAGGTATTTAGTCGAAAATGGGCATGATTCTCTTGTACTCGATTCGGATGGACAAAGGCGATCCAACCTTTTGCGAGGGACTTTGTAGGAAACTTGGGATTCCTTCTCCGTATAGGAGTGGCGAGCATTGTTAATAATTGCTTCTAGTGTGATCCTTGATAGTTTTTTGCTTTTAGGGCCACGAGCATTTTTTGTTCGAGCCATTATCTACAAGCAACAACAAAGGGACTTAAATATCTATAATTATCTCTGCACAAACACACACATAATGACAAACATTTAGTCACGTCTCCAACTATAGCAAAAGCAAAAACAAACTTGGACCATATAATATAAAACATGTTCCGTCGACTTAAATTATTGGCTAGCATGAAAGTTCCATATTGATAGATCCGGGATGAAGATCCACAACAATTTAAGAGATTATTCATCACGTTTTAAAAGGAGCATTCATGGATAAAGCGTCATAGCAGTAAAGAGCAAGAGATTCGTACATTCGAAGAGCTATAATCATGTATTTTGTGTAGAATATGGTTTGCGCAGAAAACGTCGAATAGTAATTGAGCATTATAACTAGATAAGAGGTGTATTAAGGCACATTTGGCTATGAACTAGTAGAATCCATGGAGTATAACACTTATTCAAGTAAACGATGAAGAAACGAAGCAACGGGAAGAAGAGAGAAGTGAGGAGCACGAAGCTCTGTTCGGCCTCATTCCCTATGGAGAATGAGGGTTTTACCTTAGGCTCAAGGCAGTAAGTGAAAGAGGCTCTTCTCGGTGTAGAGGAAGAGGGATGGAAATGACGGCGAGTGACGATTCCCGGCAAGAGGCTTCGGAAGCCATGACTGCTCGAGCTCAAAGGAACTTGTGGAGCAGGTTGTAAGTGAATGAAACAGTACTCAAGAGTGCATGTTTTTTATGGAGAGTTCCGTTGTGATTATGATGAGGTATGTGATATTTATAGATGCAAGGAGGATGAAAAAGTGAGCATTCGTGTGAAGGAAGGACAGAAAAGGAATTCTCATAGGAGTAAGATTCCCTCCGTCATGAATGCAGTGGTCCTCACTCTAAGAGTACGTAGAGTCATGCGAATGGCGTGTTACACAGATCCCAGGGATCTGACAGATGCCTATGGGAACCAGTCAAATCCTCTGACCTATGACTGATGTCAATAAATCCCATGTGGCTTCTGAGAGGAGATAAGACTTCTAGCTTCTGCGCGGGACGCGCCTTATATTCGTATTGAGCATCTGAAACCTTTAAGAACCCATAGAACTTCTGGTAATATGCTACCATATGCTTGTAAGAAGAGTGATCTTCCTAGTGAATCGATCTATTGGGATAACGAGGCTGATACTTGGCCCCTATCATATCTGATGTGCAATTTTCCTTGGAAACGATATCCTAAGACATGAAAAAATGTGTTTCCTCATTAATTTGAGTTATTTATGGAGTATGGCTGATATTAGTCCCTATCAGCTACTCCCCCCCAGGTCCAGAAGTACCAGTATGAGGGCTTCTGACGAGTATATATATATTTTATTATTTATTTTTCGTAGATACCGAGTTGCATAGGAAATTGAAACGGCGGTTATCCTCTCAAGAATAATGTTGGACCTATTTCCTCTGCTCATCATTACTCCTTCCCCTAGAGTAGGGGAACATGGGATTATTTAAAAGGCGTTCTGAAATACGTATTATTATTACTCTGTCTCATTTGCAGGCGAAAAGGCGCTTTGCTTTTTCTAAAACGACGTGGGACGATAAATAGGGAACTACTTCCCTCTTCCCTTTTAACTTCTGCATTTCTCTCTCTCTGCATTGTGCTTTGGAAAGAGGAGGGCGATATTTCGAACCGTCGGCTGTCCCCAACGATTGCTACGACGACCACCTTATTGCCGTCTTCTTTCAGGTACAGCATTACCTTTTTACTTTCCTATGTTCTTGCACAAGCTTGCTTTTAAATCCCTTAGGGTTAGGGCAACTTTTGTTGTTTCCCCTGTTCTCGTTTTGTATATTTGAAAGAATATCGCTAGCTCCAATTTTCCTGGACTGTGAAATTGATCGCCATTTGAATCGTAGTTGATGCTCTATCCTTAGAACTATCGATTAGTTAGGACATTCTTAGAAATTGGACTTATTCATGTTTATCTGAGATTCCACTCTTTTACTTTCCCTTATCGATGGTTGTTTCTTTTCTGTAGCCATGGACACTGCAAAGCTGAATATGAAGCAGAAGATCCATGAAAAGCTGCTGAAGAGAATCGAACAAGCGGGAAACAGCGATCCTAACCTGGTTCTGTCAGGAGGAGATACACCTTCTCTGGTGCCTACAGAGCCTGACAGCCCTAAAGCTTCTCAGGAAATTCTCCGAGAGGTAGAGACTGCAAGACCTCGGCTGAAGCCTTTCTATCCACACTTGGTTGCTTCCAACCGGCCAATTTCGTCTTCTCCCATTCTTATTGATGTGGATGCTGGTACCTCCACCTTGGTTACCCTAGAGCCTCACTCTTCCTCCCTAAAAAGGAAAAGTGATTCTCCCTCTTCCCCAATCAGGAAGAAAGGTAAAATGTTGGAAAATCCCCCTTCTGCCCAAGCGCTGAGCCTGGAACACCTGAAGGAGCACCTTTCCCAGTCTGAGAAGAGTAGAGAGCAACTCCAAGTTGAGGTCCGTCAACTTCGATGCCTCCTGCGGGGTAAAGAGGAGCATTGTTCCATCATCGAACAGAATGCACTTTCCCTTTCTGAGCGAGTAAAGGAACTTGAGGGAGCTTTGAAAGCCTCATCAGATAAAGTGGAGCTATTACAGGAAATCCACGCAGCGAAAGTGGGACAATTAACGCTTACTCATGAGCGGGAGCTAGCACGAGCCCAAGGTTCCTCTTTTACTGAAGGAAAGAGGGCAGGGTTAAATCAGGGCATTTCTTCTGGGATTAAGGACTGTAGGTCCAATCTATTGATGACCCCTCATGGTCAAGCTTTCCTAGATTCTTTGATTAAACGTCTGCCAGAAGCTTATCTCCGATCTCAGGATTTCTGGCTTCGGATGTTCGACCCCCTTACCAAGTGGACGGTCTCTGCCATCCATGAATGTTGTCAACAGCTAGGTGTTCCTGATCGTGCGGCCACCATCAATGTAGGGCCCATAGTAAGGATGTTTGACACGGAGCCTGATTCTCTTCGGAAGAATCGTCTCGCTTCTCCTAAGGAGCCTTGGTTTATGCCCGTGCTAAGAGAAGCATCTCAAATCCTCCGCCAGCCTGCTGGAGTCTTGGCAGATCTCCCTCCTTGGGATGCTCCTTTGTTTCCTCTTTGCCCTCATAATACTATGGTTATGAGATCGATACGAAAAGATTTTGATCAGGTATTTCCCTTCTTTTCTCTTTTTCTTTCTTTTTTTTTTTTTTTTTTTTTTTTTTTTTAGTGTTTATTTGCTTATTATGAAATTTTCTTATTCTATTAGGAACTAAGAGAGACAAAAGCTTCGAGCCCATCTGCCAGCGAGGAAGGTGCCTCCTTACTACCCACTTCTAAAGAGGCGAAGGATGGTTCTAACGATGGGCGTGCTTTACAAGTTCTCGCGCACTCTCCCAAGGGTGGCTGTTTCACCAAAAAGTGTTCGCAATAGCCGAAATCTATCGTAGCACTAGCAAGTAAAACCTAAGTATCGAATCTCAAGGAAAACTTAACAGGGCAAATAATCGTGTAGCAAAAATCTAATCTAAGAAAGCAAGTAAAGAATATTTTGGGGTTTTTGTTTTTAAATCCTAGATAAGAAAGTAAAATAAAGCAATAAATAAAAGCAAGTAAATACTAATCTAAGAACAAGAAATAAATCTAAGAATTAAACTAAAGAAAAACGATTAATCTACCTAGGCAAGAATCGAAAAGAAAGCAATAAAGGAAGCAACAAAGGAATCGAAAGCAAAGAAAGAAGCATAAATAAATCTAGACATGGTGAATTGAAATCTGGAAATTAAAAGCAAATTAATCTAACTTGAAAACTTTGAAAAACGAAAGAGAATTGAAAGCAAGAAAACGAATCTAAACTTTAAACTTGAAATCGAAAGAACGAAATTAAACTAAGGAATTTAAACGGAGCAATTAAGAAAACGAATCTAAAACGAAAGCAAGCAATTAAAACGAATAAACGAAAGCAATAAAAGAACTTACGAAAATTGAGACGAAGAACGAAGAACTTGAATTAAATAAACGTCTTGAATTAAATTGCAATAAACGAAGAACGAATCCGGATCCGAACAATAGAAAGCTAAACTAAAGTATTTGAATCTGAAAACTAAAGCTAAACAATGATAAAAGGTGTTACAAATTCGTGTACAAGGATGATATATATATACTATGTAAAAACCTAGATAAATAAGGAAAGGATAGCTGGCCGGAGCCTTGGACGGTCGTCCAACGTACGTTGGACGCTCGTCCAACGTCGCACTCGCTCGCTTCTTCAATTTCTACTCTGGACGCTCGTCCAGAGCATCAGCGCACTTGTCCAGAGTACTCTGGACGGTCATCCAGAGCCTTGGACGATCGTCCAGCGTCGTGCTCGTTCCAAACTTGATATTTCCTCAATTCTTCGCCTTTTTTGAGCCGTTTCCTTCCGTTTCTTCCACCTAACGATCCTACACGAACCAAACTCCAAACAACCAAATCATAGCAAAATACAAACGAAAGAGATGCAAAACATAATGAAACGGACTTGAAAACACTACGAAAATCCTAACATTTACACACCAATCAGTGGCCCCTCTACCTCATCCGCTTTAGCTGCTATCGAGGAATGGTCTTCTTCCTCCCATTCATCGAGCTCATAGGATTTAGCTTCTGCTCCAGATTCCTCTCTTTAATTTTGTTGCTTTGGATAGGATTTTTTTAAACAATTTACTTTTTGGGTATTTTGTGGTGGGGTGCTCATTTATGACCCTGAAATCGTGCTGATGGAGCACAAACAATATTACTTCTTTTCTACTTCTGGCTGGGTGCTTTTTGAGGCCCCGCTTTTGATATGCTTTCACTACCTCTTATCAATTTAGGATGTTATCCTTCTATTTATATAACTTCTTGTCTTGTTTTTATTTACCCTGTTCTTCTTGCTAAAGCATCTAGAAGTAATAGAATGCAAGCTAGAGGTATTTTTTCCTTTTTAAATAATGGAGTATGCATAAGGAGATGCGCTAAAAGCATTTTAAGATAATGGGATAAGGGTATCCCCTACTCCCCCCCCCCCCCCCCCCCCCCCCCAAGTGAGGTGTAAGGGACTGAATGAATTACGCCTCATTTGAAGGCTAAACATTTACAAAATAACTATCTCAAAGGTAAAGAGGCATGGTCCAAGGTTTCCACACATCAACCAATCATAAGATAAGAATTTAAAAGGCAGATGTTTCACTAAAAAGTGTTCGCAATAGAACGAAATCCTATCGTAGCACTAGCAAGTAAAACCCAATGTCGAATCTCGAAGGAAAACTTTGCAGGGCAATTAATTATGTAGTAAAACCTAATCTAGCCTAAAACTAAGAAAGCAAGTAAAGAAGATTTTTGGGGTTTTTGTTTTAAATCCTAGGCAAATAAAATAAATCAAAGCAATAAATAAAAGCAAGTAAATAACTAATCTAGAACTCAAGAAATAAATCTAAGTATTAAACTAAATAAAACGATTAATCTACCTAGGCAAGAATCGAAAAGAAAGCAATAAAGAAAGCAACGAAGAAAGCATAAACTACTCTAGACATGATGAATGAAATCTGAAAATTTAAAGGAAAATAAATCTAACTTTAAAAGCTTTAAAAACGAGAGAATTGAAAGCAAAGAAAAACGAATCTAAACTAGAACTTGAAATCGAACGAACGAAATTAAACTAAGGAAATTAAACGAAGCAATTAAGAAAACGAATCTAAAACTAAGTAAAGCAATTAAAACAAGTAAACGAAAGCAATAAATAACTTACGAGAATTAAACGAAGAACGAAGAACGCAAAGTAAAAGAAAAGTCTTGAATTGAATTGCACGAACAAAGAATCCGGATCCGAACAAAGTAAAACTAATCTAAAGTGTTTAAGTGCTGAAAACTAAAGCTAAAATATGCTAAAAGGTGATACAAATTAGTCCCAAAGTACTAGTATATATATTAGGAGGAAAACCTAATTATATAAGGAAACTAACAGCTGGCGTCGGACTTTTGGCCGATCGGCCAGAATTGTGAAGGACTTGGCCAATCGGCCAGATCAGATACTGATGAGCCTCGAGTCGTAGGCACTTTGGCCGATCGTCCAGATGCATTGCTGGACTTGGCCGATCGGCCAAACTCGGCACTGACCCCTCACGATTCTTCCTTCTCTTCGTGCACTTTTCGTCCCGTTTTCTCCCAATTTCTCAACTTTTGCTCCTACAATAACCAAAGTTCCAAACAAACGAATCATAGCCAAAAGACACACTAAAAGACACGAAACACAATGAAAACGAACACGAAAACACAACGAAAAACCTAACAACTAAACACCAATCAAAATCCCCTACACTTAGACCTTTGCTTGTCCTCAAGCAATATAAACATACAACTTAGATTCAATCCAAACAATTCAAATCATAGAGCATTTAATCATCGGAATCGACAAAATCAAACGAGGTCACTTTAATCCCAAGTTACGATCAATCATCATCAACGAACTATGTGGCTTATAAATCAACCCAAGCAAGAGGAAAAGCAATGATACACACATCTCACAAATATCTAGATCACCACAACTTTAGACGTCTAGCCTACTTCCCCTTTTATTCAACACATAAACAAATCTCTTTTTTTTTTTTTAACACGTAAACGTTTTTGGCACATAATTCACTAGGTTTAATCATCGATGGGTCACATCGAGCATCCTAGTGCGGTTCCCCGTACTCATTGTCAAGAGGAGTAGAGTACCTACGAACACTTTATTCACACATATACGAGTATCATCTAGGACATAGTTCATGAAATTTAATCATTCGAGGGTCTCTCGAAGCCTTTTCATGTGGTTTCCCATGCTCATTACTCTAGTATTTTCATACGTTACAAGTAAGAGGAGCAGAATCCTATCAACTCTTTTTCATAACAAAGCACATTTTTTTATACATATAGGGAAGTGAGCTAAGATCAAATATATGTCAACTATTCAATGCAATTCACTCATAATCCGAATAAAAAACTTTTCACCTCATATCACGAAACAAGACAACATGCCCCACGACTATTCACAAACGATCACGCTATTGCAAGTCAACTTCAGAGCTATCCTAGTTTCAACAATCTAAGTTCGACAACTCCAATATCACGTCGTCATGTCATTCGAACTCAAAGGAACCACGTTAAGAAAGTTCACTCAATTACAAACAACTTCCTAAAGTGGAGATAACAAAAACAAAACACAAAATCAACTAACATATCAAATTGATAATTTTCAAACACCCCCCACTTAAGATCATGCAATGTCCCCATTGTAGGAAAATAAATAAGAAGGAAAAAGAAAACTTATCGCTTTTGATGACACAACTTGGCACAAAAATCGAGACCTCGATTGATCCCAACTGTGGCAACCTACAAAACAAAGACACAAAAATAAAAGAATTAGAATAAAGAGAAAAGATTTTTTTTCCTTTTTTTTTTACGTGGGTTGCCTCCCACCAAACGCTCGTTTAACGTCATTATCTTGACTAGAAAATTCTCATCCAAAATCAGTTGCAACAAGCAAAGTCTTTAACCATCCATAGGTCAAGAGAAAATTCTTCCATCTTTTGTGCCATTGCTTCGAGCTCTCGTCTTCTTCCTCCTTCACGGTTAAGAGCGCCTTCTTCCTATTGATGCCGTCTATGTGAGGTGTCAACTTCCTTTAGAGACTTCGACGACCTAGCATACACAACACTCAACAAACGAATCAAACGCACCGAGTGGAAGAGAAAAGAAATCGAACCAGAAAGCAATTAAATAAAAAAAAAATAAAAATACTACACAATTAAATAGCCTAAAGTTTTCCCCGGCAACGGCGCCTAAATTTGTTTCACTAAAAAGTGTTCGCAATAGAACGAAATCCTATCGTAGCACTAGCAAGTAAAAACCCAATGTCGAATCTCGAAGGAAAACTTTGCAGGGCAAATAATCGTGTAGCAAAACGACCTAATCTAGCCTAAAAATAAGAAAGCAAGTAAAAATAATTTGGTTTGGTTTTGTTTTAATCCTAGGCAAGAAAGTAAATAAGCAATAAATCGAAAGCAAGTAAATAAATCTAATCTAGAAAGCAATGAAATAAATCCAAACTAATTACACTAGAGAAATTAAGCGAAAGCAATTAAACTACCTAGGCATGGAATTGAAAAGAAAGCAATAACGAAAGCAACGAAGAAAACGAATCTGGACATAATAATTAAATCTGAAAATTAAGCAAATAAATCTAACTATGAAAACTTGAAATCGAAGGAATTGAAAACTAAGAAAAACGAATCTAAACTATAAACATAAAAACTGAACCAGTGAAATTAAACTAAGGAAATTAAACGAGACAATTAAGAAATTGAATCTAGAATGAAAACAAGCAATTAAAAACAAGTAAACGAAAGCAAAAAAATAACTTACGAAATTTAGACGAAGAACGAAGAACGAAGAACTTGAATTAAATAAAGAAGTATTGAATTAAATTGCAACTACGAAGAATTCGGATCCGAACAAAGCAAAACTAAACTAAAGTATTTGAATGCTAAACTAGAGCTAAAACTAAGGTAAAAGTTCATACAAATTCGTCCCAAAGTACTAGTATTTATAATAGGAAGAAAACCTAATTATATAAGGAAACAAAATCCTGGACGCGGACATCTGGCCGATCGGCCAGATTTGTGAAGGACTTGGCCGATCGTCCAGATCAAGCACTGGACGATTGCGCGCGACTCTCTTGTTTCGGCCGTATCTTCCTCATCCGAACTCCAAATTGACATCCGTTTTCGCCTATATGCTCCTATCGAACCCCTATTCAATATAATGCTTTACATCCAAAATTAATCTTCAATAAAATCATGAGAGGTTAGAACTCGAGGTCAATGATTGCTCAACAACCTTTCTTCTCGTTTTCATCTCGTTTCCGCCCTTTTCATCCTACAAGTACCAAAAACTTCAAACAAACAAATCATAGCCAAAGACAAACGAAAAGACACGAAACACAATGAAAACGAACACGAAAACACAACGAAAAACCTAACAACTAAACACCAATCAACAGATAAGGGGTTGTAACCCATCATTCTTCCCTTATTGAAGACAACTCCTAATTTTCCCTGCACGTTTCGAGGGTTATACCTTTTTCTTTGTTTGCCGTCTCCTCGACATTTTCTTGACCCTGCATTCCTATTTCACTTTTGACTTTCGCCATTGCCTGGGCTATCAAAGCCTTCCATTGCCCCTTTACAATTGGGGCATGGCACATGCTTGCTGCCTTAGCTTCAAGTCCTTTACTTTCACTGATCTACTGGAGCGACTGCTTCTCTAAATCTTTGGATGGTGGAGACTCTTCCAAAGGATTAGTGTTGGTGATCAGCAAGTGCTCCATTGGAGTGAAAATATTTTGATTTTCTTCTGCCGGGGTCAAGGCTTTGAGCCTCTTTTCTTCAGGTTTCATTTCATCTTCATCACCAACGGGTTCTGCCATTGACCTTTTCTTGGCCTCCCCCTCTTGCACCGATTGAATATAGCATTTTTGAGAGACTCCCTGGTCTCCCGATGCCTATCCCACCTGATTCCCCACAGGGAATTTCATCATCAGGTGATAAGTGGAAACCACTGCCTGAAATGGGTTTAGGGCGGTTCTTCCTAGAATAATATTGTAAGCAGATGGCTGCCGCACTACCAGAAAGGTGACTGGCTTTGACACCTGCATACGTCCTTCGCCCAGGGTGAGCATCAAGTCGATTGATCCCAGGGACATTATAGGGTCTCCTGAGAAACCATGCAGAGCTGTGGCTACGCCACTCAAAGGCTTCTGTAGACTCATTTGATTGAAGCAGCTTTCAAATATAACGTTAACTGCGGCCCCCGTATCCACAAAGACCCTTTGACTTGATATCTTTCTACCTCCACTATGATGACCAAGACATCGTCATGTGGATGAGTTACTTTCTGATTATCCTCAGGTCCAAATGAAATTTCTGGTGGGGGTAGGCCTTTTTCGACCTTCCAGACCCCATGTCTTTCTTGCATATGTAGCTCTCTGGCAGATGCTTTTCGACTTCTGTTGGAATCACCTATGGTTGGCCCACCATAAATCATTTTGATAACGCCTTTAGGCTCTAGCCCTTGACCATCATCTGGCGATTTTTCAGGAGCTTCTTTGCGCCTTTTGTTCTGTTCTGTCTCTCTTTTGACATATTCCAAGAGTTCTCCTTCTTGGATTAGTTTCTCAATAGCAATCCTCATATTCCTGCAGTCATTGGTCATGTGACCAAAATCATTATGAAATTTGCAAAACCATTCAGAAGGCGAATTCCTTGGTGGCTACCTATGTCCAGCAGGGATCTGGACCCCTGGTTTTTTCATAACCACTTCTAGCAAGTCAACAGGTTGCTTGATGAGTGGCGTAAAAGATCTCAGAAATCTTTCATTTTTGTCAGTTTTCTTGGCATCTGGGGCGGGTCTTTTCCTTTCTTCAGGCTTCTTTTCCCTTTGGGAAGCTAATTCGGCCCTCTTGCTGCTTAGGGCTTCTTCCATATGGATATATTTTTGAACCCTTGTCAATAGCTCTTCAAAAGAGGTGGCTTCTTTTTTTGATGAGAGAAGCAAAGAATTGCCCTGGCTTCAAGCCATCTACACAGGCATGTACTTTCAGCTTTGGTTCTATTCCTGGTATTTCCAAGACAGCCTCATTGAAGCGTGTTGTGTAGTCTCTCAAACTCTCATTAGCGCCTTGCTTAATGGTTGTCAGATACAGTGAATTTCTGGTAGTTCGTTTAGCACTGACAAACTGTTGGAGAAAAACCTCCCTCAGATCCATGAAGGAATGGATAGAAGCTTTCGGCAATTGCTTGAACCAATGTTGAGCAGTCCCTGACAGGGTTGTGAGGAATACTCGGCACTTGACGCCCTCTGAATATTGATGGAGGAGGCATAAGCTCTCGAATTTCATTAAATGTTCTTCAGGATCTCCCTTCCCTTGGTATTCACACGAGATTGTTTTGAAGTTGCTGGGAACGGGGATCAGTTTGAATGTCCACAGAGAATGGACTATTCTCATCAATGTACAAGGGGAAAAACTCTGACTTGTTTCCATTACCCTAGTTATTGGGAAAGTGTTTGTGATTCTCTTTCTCATTTAGGTTGTGTACTTCTCTTTCACTTGCCCCTGTTTCCTTTGAGGCCCTTTCTGCAGCTTGATTTTGCTCCTTTAGCTTTTTTACTTCTTTTGCTAAGAGCTTCATCTGCTCTTGTTGCTGGGCATACTTCTTGGCCCATGTGTTATTGGTGTTCTCATTAGGGTTCCCTTCAATTTCTTCAGGTCCCTCTTCATCTGGGGATTCCCAATCAGTTGAAAATCCCTCCTCTGTTTCATTCATTATAGGAGGCAGCTTTGAAATCAGTTCCTGATTTGTGTTTGGATTTTTGGGCTTCTGCTTGTGTGCGGCAGGGGTGCTTTAGCTTCCTCCGCCCTCTTGGTTTTCACCTGGGGGATCTGGGATTCGGGAATTCGCTCCCAAGGTGTGAAGTCTTTTCTCGACAGCTCCTTCAACCACGCCTTCTATGGGCGTTTTCATTTGGAGGAGCATGGCTGGAGAGAACTGAGCCTCCATATTGACACTGGCTTATGTTACCGCAGTGCCTTTTCCTTTATTCCCCAGTAGGGAATTCGCTGGATTTCCCGTAGCTTAGCCAGCTTCTTTTGAAGCAGCATCTGAGGCAGTATTCATTTTTGCAGGGTTCTGCAAATATTCAAGGATATTTAGAATAATCAGCTCTAGATGCTTCCTTGAAGGGAGCTTAAAGTACGTATAATCTATGTTTAGTAAATTCTTTTATAATCATGAACTCTTCCAGGTAATTTTGATGAGCATTGCCTGTTTATTACAAGGCTTCTTAAAGGATGGCTTTTGCCAGTATATGATGAAGATAAGTGATGACTTATTGATAAGAAACTAATTATGGTGCAGGGCTTTTATATAGTTCCCTTTTTTATGGACCTCAATACGAGGCACCTGGCCGTGCAGAATTCAGTCGTGGGATACTGCTGGGTTAACAGATCCTTGAAAACCATTTATGGTAGCCCTAACAAGCGTTATTTAATATAGGGCTTTTTCAAGGGTGGCTTTTGCCTTTATTAGGTTGGGGGATGAGCAACACCCGCTCTTGCAAAACCCATTATTAGGGCCTCTATTCTCCTAGAGCATTTTTCATGAGGCTATTGAGAAAAATCTGGTCATGGTGAGAAGTTTTTTGGGTCTCATGTGGTCTCTTATTCTAAGAGATTCAATGCAAGATGTTTGGCCATGCCGGCCTTTTATGCATAGTGCCCACTATGAGAGCTTTTTATGCGGTGCTTATTTTGCAAAGCTTTTCTAGTGGGGTGTCCTCTGTTAGACAATGTTTAATGAGTATGGCGTCCCTTATGAGGGGGTCATGAGGATGCAGCCTTTTAAATAAAGCTTGCAAGAATGGTGCCTATTGAGTAAGACTTATGAAGGATTCCATCCATCACATGGGGCTTTAAAGAGCGTTGCCTATTAAATAAGGCTGATAAAAATATCAACCGCTAGATAGGGTGTGTGCAGGGTTCTGTCCCTTATATGGGATTTATGAAAATATCACCTATTAAATAGGATTTTTGAAAATGTTGCTTACTGAACCAGGCTTATAAAGGGTTTGTTTATTATATGGACTTAAGGGAGTATTTCCCATTATGCGGAGCTTTTAAAAGGTTCTGCCTTTTTCATGAGGCTTGTGTGGATGTTGCCTATTAAATAGGGCTTTTGAAAGGTTCTGCCCATTATATGGGGGTTACAAGGATTTTGCCTACTAAGTAGGGCTTTTGAAAGGTTCTGCCCATTATATGGGGCTTACGAGGATGTTGCCTACTAGGTAGGGCTTTTGAAAGGTTCTGTCCATTATATGGGGCTTACGAGGATTTTGCCTATTAGATAGGGCTTGATTAATGATGTTATGCCTATTTATAGGGCTTTTGAGGGTGTGCCTATTGGATAGGGCTTGTGCTGCCTATTAGATAGGGCTTACGAGAGATCTTGCCCATTATATGGGGCTTATGATAGTGCTGCCTATCAGATAGGGCTTATGCGGAGGTTGCCTTTAGACAGGGCTTCTGAGAGTATTACCTGTTAGACAGGGCTTCTGAGGGATGTTTGCCTGTTAGACAGGGCTTCTGAGGGATCTTTGCCTGTTAGACAGGGCTTCTGAGGGATCTGCCCATTATATGGGGCTTATGGGAGGTTCTGCTTTCAGATGCAGGGCCCCTTCATCAGAGTGAATGGGGTAACCTTGTCATCCTCAGCTCTCCGCTTTTTATTGTTTTTTATGTTGGGAACCCTCTGCAGTTTGATTTTGATGATGTTTATCAAAACCACACTTAGGCATATTTTTACTTTGTTTAGGGTCAAGGCCGATAGATCGACCTGCTACCTGTTAGTGCAGGTCGATGCTCTTTATGTTCTGATGCAAGTTCGATTCACAATGTAAGAGGAAGGTCGTTTATCGACCTGCCTCGATAGGATCGAGCTGGCTTTATCCGCCTGTCTATCGACCTCCCCTATCAAGCTTCCAGCTGGCATTGCCTTAGAAGATTTCAAGAGCTGGATTGTCAATCAAGGTCGATGCTCCGCCTTCATGGAGCGTCACGACCTGATCCTTGCCACGTCGAGTGCCAGCAAGGACGAATATTCCCAACGGCTAGAAGTGAGTCAGCATCCAACGGCTAGTGCCACGTCAGCCCGACTCCAACGGCTAGTTTTTCAAAACTGCCTATAAATACTTCAGCCATTTTCGGATTCAAGTACGGGAAACACATGCTATCAACGCCATATCTCTGCCCAAATCTCTCTCAAAGCTCAAATCCATTCAAGTGTTCGAAATCCGATTAGTTTCCCAAACACTTGACGAAGAGAGGTTTCCGAGTCCGAAAAACACCACAACGACGAAGCGTTCACTGCTGCTTGTCGATTGTTCAAACAACTTCTTCTCCGAACTTGTTCGAAGTTAGAAAGCTTGTTTTTATTTTCGCCATTATAGAGTTAGTCAAGCTCTGTAAAAGCGTAAGGTTGTTTGTACGGTTTAGTACGAAGGTTGTAAGGGTCACGACCCAAAACTCGTGTCTAGTTACTCTCAAGTTAGATTGTATCTAGAACTGATACTCAGTCAGTATAAATAAGAGAGGTGGATCCAAAAGAAAAGGGATTCTCAGGTCGAGTCGACCTGACGTGGACGTAGGAGGGTTTCTCCGAACCACGCTACATCGCGGTGTTTCTCTCTCTCTCTCTATTTATTGCACTTACATTTTATTATCTAACTAACGAGCATCAACCTGCATTACACGAATCAACCTGCCATCCATATTCAGCCTAAGATTTTTCAAAGAGTAATCAACCTCCACCAACTTCCGCATTAACAGTTTGATAAGTCAAGCTTGGTACCATACGAGCTTGATAGATCAAACTGCCTCTGATAAGGTCGACCTTGACAATCGACCTGCAGATTGACCTGAACTTTAAAAAGTCAAAAACGGTTGGTTAATTGGTGTATTCCCCCCCCCCCCATACACCAATTACTCTTTTCCGGGACCAACAAGTGGTATCAGAGCAGTGGTTCTTTTGACCGCTGCTTTGCATACTAAAAGTTCTTTTATTAAACTTTTGGTCATTTTGAACCGATCCTTAGAAAAATCTTTTTCATTCATTCATATCATATTATTTTGCTATGGAGGCTTCTCTTCTCAGGGTATGTGAAGACTTCTCCGTTCAAGGCTATGAAGATTGGAGCTTTCGAATCAAGATGTGTCTCAAGGCACATCACGTCCTTATGTGGGACATCATCGAGAACGGACCCTCCCCCATTTATGCTGCGAAGATTATCGTGGATGGAACAGCCCCCGGGGAGGCGACATACGAGAAAGTCCTTAAGAATCCTCGCGATTATACAACCGAGGAAAGGAAGGAGGCCGGTCTCGATGATTACGCAAAGGGACTCATCTCCAGCACCGTGAAGGGCGTCTACCTGGCCAAGATCAGAAATCTTGAAACGGCCAAAGAAATGTGGGACACCCTCCGGTCCATCAGCCTTGGCTCAGAAGAAATGAAGGAGAACAAGCTGTCTATGGCGTGCAGCAAGTTCGATGACTTCAAGATGGTTTCGGGAGAAACCATTGAAGCGATGAAAATTCGCTTCACCGAGATTGTTCTTGAAGTGGCTGCCATCAACCCATACAAATATACGCAGCGCGAGAAGAATCTCAAAGTGATACGTGCTCTCCCTGCAAATTGGCACGTATACGCCGCCATGCATCCAGCACGATCGGATTTCAACTCCCTCACCACAGAAGACCTTTTCGACATTCTTGTCGGAAATGAGTATGAGATGATCCGCATCCATGGATCAACCCAGCCTTCCACCAGCAAGAAGGCTGAGGAAAAGAACAAGGAAGTAGCCTTCAAGGCCGACTCAGCCTCAGCTGCTACCCCAAGTCCGATTGACGAATCCATCGTCAAGAAGTTCGAGAAGATGACTCTCGACTATGCTCTAGCCGCTAGGAGAAATGAGAAGCTCCTAGGGAAGGTTGTCAAATACAAGAAATTCTACCGTGACAACAAACGAAACTTCTCAAACCGCAACCACGACCGCCCTGACAAAAAGGGAGAAGGTAAACCCTCAACCTTCAATTCTTCTAACACACCCGAGGGTGGTTGCTTCAACTGTGGCAGGCCAGGTCACTACAAGACTGACTGCCCGGATCTTACCAAGGCCGAGAGAGACGAGCTCCGTGCAAAGCGCGATAAGAAGCTCAAAGATCAACGAGCTGCTATGATTGCCGAAGAAACAAAGGAAGCTCACCTCTCGGACAGCTCGTCAAGTGATGACGAAGGATACATCGCTTTCGATGAAAGTGATGATGAAGAATGCTTCGTTGGAGAGCATCAACAAAACAAGGGATCTTCAAAGGTAGATCTTCAACCCATTTCACTTTCTTTTTCTGACGATGATTGTGCAGAAGAAGGTGATGAAGACCTATCCGAGGCTGTGTCTTGGGAAGAAATCAAGAAACAGCTCGACGACTATGCCGATCTCGTGGATACACTCAAAGAGGTCGTTGAAGACAATGCTGAGCTATTGGATAAAAATGAAAAATACAAGCTAGCATTAGAAGAAAGATTCTCTCCCTACAATGAAGAAAAGGAAAGGGAGATCGAAGCCCTAAAGTCAAAGGTTGACGAATTGACTTTACGGGTCAAGGAGTTCGATACCAGGGAGCTCGAGAAGAACGAGTCCCTCAAGACCAAAAATGCCGAAATACACAGCCTTACCTCAAAGCTGGCTGACTTGGTAATTCGACACGAACTCCTCGTGAAAAAGGAAGAAAAACTTCAACTCACATTGAGTCAGTTGAAGAAAAGTGGAAAGAAGCTGGAAGAGGTCCAATCCATGCAACGCAATCCGCGCGATCACTCTGGGATTGGATTTAATGGAGAATCCAAGAAAAGCAAGAACAAAGACTGCGAGATCACGTTCGTGAAAGCGCAGCCTAAATCAAAGAATGTTCGGAAAACTAATCAAGCTCTCCCTGATAAGATGGTCAAGCTGAAGAATCCAGCTCGACAGCCCCAGGCCATCCTCATAAAGCAACGAAAGAAAGAACAGTCCGCTCCTCAAAAGAAGGAGAGTCGACCTGCCCAGCAACGTCGACCTGCCCCCTACCATCAAAATAAGGCTGTTCATCAAGGGCGATACCAAGGCCAGCACTATCAAAGGCCGTATCACCCTGAGTTCTTCCACCCGGATTATCAAGGATGCTACTGCCATTATCAACAATCAAATTTTCAAGACTGGCAGTATCAACCTGGGTTTTACGAAGAACAATATTATCAGCCTCGTCGCCCTCGCTCGAAGAAATCCAAGGCTCCCAAGTCCAAGACCGCCACTGTCTCGTCCTCAGCCTCGGATAGAAGCAAACCGGCGAAACAAATTTGGGTCCCCAAGGCCGTTCCCGCAACCGATGTAGCACCCAATCTCAAGTGGGTTGCTAAGTTTAACTAATTGCAGGTTGGGAAGGCTCAAAGAAGGAGCCAAGCAGCTCATGGAGCTGTATGGATCATTGATAGTGGATGCTCCAAGCACATGACGTGTGACAAAACGCCACTATCAAATTATCAAGAACGAGACGGGCCACTTGTAACCTTTGGAGGAAATTCTAAGGGATTTACGAGAGGCCAGGGCGATCTAAGAGTTGGTAAAACAACTATTTCTAACGTCTCTTATGTTGAAGGTCTTAATCATAACCTATTTTCTGTGTCTCAATTCTGCTCGAGTGGTAAACGAGTAGAATTCACTGCTAACAAATGTCTCATGAAAAATGAGGAAGGAGAAATACTTCTTACCGGGATTTTGCAGGATAGACTCTATATAGTTCAATGGACTGATTGGATAGAGACCTGCCTGGTCACAAAAGCTGATTCCGAGACAAGCTGGCTATGGCACAAGAGGTTGAGTCACTTAAACTTCAAGGCCATCAACAAGCTTGCACGCAACAAGCTGGTGAACGACCTGCCAGATCAAGTCTTCGATCGTGATCACATCTGCAGAGCATGTCAAGCTGGAAAGCAGACAAGATCATCATTTCCAAGCGTGACGGCTCATTCATCGAATCGAATTCTTGAGCTTCTCCATCTCGACCTCTTCGGTCCAGTCACTCCCTTGAGTATAAACGGTAGAAAATATGCTCTCGTTATTATAGATGATTATTCTAGATTTACGTGGGTTATTTTCATGTTCAAAAAGAAGGAGACATTGGAGAAGCTACCCGCGTTGCTGAGCAAGCTATGCAATCAAAAGGAGAAATCCATCATCTCCATTCGATCAGATCGAGGCACTGAATTTATCAATGCGATGATCGAAGAATATTGCACAAAGAGTGGGATTCATCATCAAACTTCAGCCGCACGTACACCTCAACAAAACGGCGTGGTGGAACGTCGTAACAGATCGCTGAAAGAAGCAGCTCGTACCATGTTGGATGAAACCAATCTTCCAAAGAAGTTTTGGGCAGAGGCCGTCAACACAGCCTGCTACACCCAAAACAGGTCGATCGTCACGACCCGACATGGAAAGACTCCATACGAGCTGTGGAACAACAAGCTCCCCAGGTTAAAGTATTTTAAAGCTTTTGGGTGTTTGTGTTACATTCATAACAATGGGAAATCCCAATTGAAAACTTTTGATAGCAAGGCTGATCCAGGAGTATTTTTAGGATACTCGGAGGTTAGCAAAGCTTATAGAGTTTTTAATAAGAAAACCCTAGTTGTGGAGGTAACACCTCATGTTGTATTTGATGAGTCTACTTGTCTGTACAGAGAGTCAAGTACAGGTTCAGATCAGCCCGCTGCTAACAGGCCGTCTAACTCCCCCATTGACGACCTGCTAGTATGGACTCCAAATGATTTGGAGGAAGAGGATCAATCTGATCCTAAGATCACACAGCAAGGGGGAAGTGATGCAAATGATAATACGAGCTGTAATACATCAGCCGGACTTAACCAGGCTGATCCCCCTCCCTCAGTCCCGAAGATTGATGCTGTTCACGACCTTACATCCCAAATTGAGTAGCTCGATAACACAATGGAGCAGCTCAACATCCAGGCCGAACAGCAGCCTGATCATCAGCCCGAGCAACAGCATGTGCCCACTGATCAACCTTCAACTCATCCGGAGTTTGACGAACCCATTAATGAGCCCGAGCCAATCATTTCAAATGAAGAAAGATCACGACGCAGACGATGGATCGATGATCATCCGAAAGAGCTCATTGTTGGGAACCCAAACCAAGGAGTGCGAACAAGAAGGACGATTGGTGAAAGCGCACTGCTAAGCTGCTATCTCTCTCGCATAGAACCCAAAGATGCCATTGAAGCTCTTCAAGATGCTGATTGGATTGAAGCTATGCAAGAAGAACTCAATGAATTCAAAAGAAATGAGGTATGGTCTCTAGTTGATCGTCCTTATCATCAGGGCGTCATTGGAGTCAAATGGGTTTACAAGAACAAGAGAGATGAATCTGGAGAAGTTGTCAGAAATAAAGCCCGATTGGTTGCAAAGGGTTACTGTCAACAAGAAGGAATCGACTATGATGAGACGTTTGCCCCCGTTGCAAGATTAGAAGCTATAAGGCTGTTTCTAGCTTATGCCGCTCATCAACGATTCAAAGTCTACCAGATGGACGTTAAAAGTGCGTTCCTCAATGGCGTTCTCGAAGAGGAAGTCTATGTGGAACAGCCTCCTGGATTCGAGGAGGGTGATTCAAGCAAAGTCTACAAACTGCACAAGGCCGTCTACGGTCTTAAGCAAGCTCCTCGAGCTTGGTATGAGACGCTGTCATCCTTTCTCATCGAATCAGGATTCAAGCGTGGTTCAGTCGACAAGACGCTATTCACTATCAAAGTGAATGAACATATCCTTTTAGTACAAATTTATGTTGATGATATCATTTTTGGATCTAAATCTCCCATTTTGTGTGAAAAATTTGGTAACCTCATGACCGAAAAATATAAAATGTCTATGATGGGGGAAATGAATTTCTTTCTAGGGTTGCAGGTAAAGCAGTCCGATGAAGGAATCTTCATTAGCCAAACAAAGTATGCACACGAGCTGGTCGACAAGTTTGGTGTCAAAGACAGCAAGCCTGTCAAAATACCAATGCTCTCTGGTGGGAAGATCGACCCGGATCCCCAAGGAAAACCTGCCAACATAACACAGTACAGGGGTATTATTGGTTCATTACTTTATTTAACTGCTAGTCGACCTGATATCACTTTTGCAGTTGGAGTGTGTGCTAGATTTCAAGCTAATCCGAAGGAATCTCACTTGGAAGCAGCAAAGAAAATTCTACGTTATATCAAAGGAACCACAAATTTAGGTCTTTGGTATCCTTGTGATGATAACTTGCAGCTTACAGGTTATTCAGATTCAGATCATGCTGGGTGCAAGCTCGATAGGAAATCTACATCGGGTACTTGCCATTTTCTCGGAAACAAGCTGATTTCTTGGTTTTCAAAGAAGCAAACTTCAGTAGCCACCTCCACCACAGAGGCCGAGTACATGGCCGCAGGAAGTTGTTGTGCACAAATCTTGTGGATCAAGCAACAACTTAAGGATTATGAAGTTGAAGTCAGTGAAGTGCCTATATTCTGCGACAGCTCGAGTGCCATCGCCATTACTCAGAATCCAGTTCTTCATTCAAGATGCAAGCACATGGATATTCGACATCACTTCATTCGTGATCACGTGGAAAAGAAGAACGTGGTTATTGAGAAGATAGACACTGACATTCAACGAGCTGATATTCTAACCAAACCCCTAGCCGAAGAAAGATTCAAAATGCTATGTGGAAAGCTAGGGTTATTAAATGTTGAGACTTCAGGCCGATCATAAGCCTCCAGGCCGTTTTCTCCTCATCAGCCTGCCACATCTTTCAAAAGCTTGTGTGGGACCAACTGGGACCAACAAGCAGGCCGTCTCTTTACAAACAGGCAGATATTAAGGGGGAACAGGCCATCACCTCTCAACAGGCCGTTACAATATGAACATGCCGTGTCTACCCACAGATCGTACCTGACAACAGGCCGTTACTATTTGAACAGGCCGTATCTACCTACAGGCCGTGTCCATCCTCAGGCCGTCGATTATTTAACGCATCGACCTGTATTCCTCAAATTAAGGGGGAACACTTAGTCAAAGTGATCCATCATTTGAGGGGGAACAAAGGCCGATGTCTGTATCCAGGGCGTTTGTTTCGCCAGGTCGATATCTTAAGTCCAGGCAGTTCTACCTTGCCATACCGATGTCATATGTCCAGGCCAATATCACAAATACAGGCCGTTCTTTTCGACAGACCGTTCTCCATCACCAGGCCGATATTATCAGACCGATATCAACCTGAATGCAACTGCATTTATGAAGGAAGAATCAAAAGGGCAGTGTCACCCTTTTGTCTTATAACTTCTTTAATACGCATTGAATTTTTCATTTATTAATGTTATTTATTTCTCAATGTGTTTCATTATTTAAGGGACTGCTAATTTGCAGAAAATGAGGAAAAAGGGAGTAATGATTACCATTTTTACAACACATCTAGTCAATTGTCAAGTTTTGACACGTTGACCGAGGCTACATTTAATTCCCTGCCATTTTTCTGTAAAAGTGCATATTTACGCACGTTCCAACCTCTTCACGCGCGGATGTGAAACGCTACACATTCCACGCGCCCACGATCGTGCGGTTGAGGGTTAATACTGCAACTTTAGCCTTTTCAAATTCGAACGATCTCAACCGTTCGAAAAATCTATATATGTCATGCAGTTTTCTCTCAAAAACTTTACTTACTCTTATCATCTTCATCTACTAAAACCTAATTTTCTCTGCAAAATTTTTAAACTGCCGCCGTCGTGATCATCGTTTCTCTGCTTCTTCACTCTCTGCATCGAATCACTCGCAGTGGTTTGTGTTCTTTTTACCATTTATGCTTTTAATTTCCTGTCAAGTTCTTCACTGTGTTTCTCTCGAAAAACGATTGGTTCTCTTTCTAATCTCTTTCGAAAATTTGCAGAAAACAACAATGGCAGCAAATATCTTACCCTCTGGTCGTAAAGAAATGCTGTGGTCGGAAATAGAAGAGTTCTTGACGGCTCGCATCAAGTTCGAGCCCTACATGGTGCGTGAAAACTTCGGTTTTCACGATCTCGACTCCATGTTCGCCATGGTGGAGAAGTGCCGTTCATTCCATCAGATCATCTCCACCCGGCCGGCGAAGAGTCTCCCCAGGCTTGTGGGTGCCTTCTTCTACAATTGGAATGAAGGAGATTCCGTATCCACCCACACCGTCTCTATTGGAACCACGAAGTCCGTGGCCACCATCAACGTTCTTGATGCTGTGAAAGCGGCCTTCGACATTGATGAGGAGGGAACAATGCAGCTCGCGGACATTTCTAGGGACCAACTGCAGCTGGTTGCAGATCGTGTCCTAATCGAGCAAAGGCAGTTCGTGCCAGTCGCATTCAAGAGGAACGAACTCCGCCCTAAATATCGCCTCTTGATGGACTTCGTGCAGAAGTGTTTTCTGGGGCTTCTCGGGAACTACGACCAGGTCACCCCTTTCAAATTCCAGATCTTGGCGGCCGTAGTGCTCGACCTGCCCGTCTGTTGGGCCAAATTGTTGGTCTCCCTGCTTTGGGATGAAGCCAGGATGATCATCTGCGAGACGGAGGGAGAGGCCGTTGTAAAAGTGTCTCTCCACAACGACAAGCCGCTTCGCCTAGGGACGAAGGTGACCTCCATCATCATCTCCCACTTCAAGCAGAGGACGTGGTCCAAAGATCCGGACTTCCCCCCTCTGTTTATTCCAAAGGATCTCCACCAGCTAGAGATGGCGATAGGGGTTTCAGCGCAGATCTATCACAACTCCTCTGACGATGTCAGGTTGCACATTGCCAAGACGGGCCATTCCAAAGTTGGTTGGAGGATCCCAGTTCGACCCCTTCAAAAGAAAAGGAAGGCCGATGTCGATCTGGTCCCCTCTCGCCCTGTCAAGAAGGGCCAGCCCGTGAAGAGGACTCCCCCTCGGAAGACGCAGTCGGCCTCCGGTGACCCTCCCAGGCCGATGCATAAAGTCCTTCCCGTGCAGCTCGATGAGCCTGCAGCTCGCACGGAGACTTCGCGCTCTCAAACGCGCTCTCCATCAGCCGAACGGACTCCGTCTCCAGTCCGTTCCGCTGGCGAGCCGTCCGCCTCGCAGCAACGCCCTGCATCCTCTCAGCAGGTCGTTGCCCCCTCTCCCCAGAAGCCTCCCCCAGTACAACGTGCTGGATCTGTTGAGATCCAGGATCTGACTGCTGATGAATCCCTGCCTTCCCCAGTTCGAGATGCACCTGTGGAGGAGGACGTCGTGCTGGAGGTCCAGCCGTTCGTTGAGCAGCCAATTTCTGCTGCTCACTCCCAGGTCGCTGCCAAGAAGGCGGAGGCCAGGCTGAAGGTCATCGACCTGATGCCGGGGATAGCCCAACTCCCCAAATCCCTCGACCTCGCCACTCGCCTCCAGTTCTACCTGGATTGTAAGTCGAGTTATTATTATGTTTTCGAGGCGCTGCTGCAGGTCATCACTCTCGACGACCTGAAGGTCGAGGAGCTGGCTCTTGAAGCGGAGTTCGGTTTCTACACCGTGGGGGATGCGGCCTCCAATTTTCGCCAGCTGGTGCTTCGCCGCATGAAGGTCGAAGCCAAAATTTTGGGCATCGACCTTCGCCCCCTATACGCGCACTCTCGCGCCCTGTACAACTCCGCCGCCGAAGCCGGAGACGAGTTTGATCGGATTCAAACTCCGGAGCAATCATCACCCAGGATTGAGGGTGATGATCAGCCTCTAGTTGCTGCTGCTCCGTCTCCAAGGGTCGATGTGGAGGCTGCGCTGGATGATATTTCTGCCAAGCTCGAGTCGATCATCACCAGCCTCCCAGAACAAATCAAGCAGGCCGTAGCTGAGGCCCGGGCCGACATAGTGAAAGATGCCAAAGCCCAGGCCGATGAAGTTGCCAGGGAGCGTGTCACTGATTTTGCAGTGAGACTTCTGAAAGAATATACTGACAAGCTCCTGCCGGGACAGCTTGAGGAGCTCAACATGGCGACCCGTGATCAGATCGCGGAGGTATTGGAGGATTTATCCAAGGTCGATGAGCGAGTAGACAACCTGAATTCTGCTATCTCAAACTCGGCATCGACATCCAATGACCAGATCAACGCCATCCACGGCACCATCTCCTCCCTTCTCAGTGGGCAAATGGAGTTGAAGGATGCTGTGATCAAGCTCCAGCAAGAGGATGCGACTCTTCTTTCCCTTATCAAGGCCCTGACTGATGATGTCGAAAAGGGGGAAGAAGAGAGAGTCGCCGCCGCGAAGAAAAAGAAGGCCCCGGCCCCAAAATCCAAGGCTCCTCCTTCTCAAAAGAAGCCCTCCCAGGCCGTTGCACCCAAGGCCGCTGCCTCTCATGCCGATCCTATCTCTCAGCTTGGTGCGGAGCAGGCTGCTGCCGCCAAAGCTCGATTGGCAGCCGAGGCCGATCTCATTTCCGCCATGGTGCTGGCTGGTGCTACGCCGGAGCAGGCTGCAAATCAAGAGGAGCAGCAGCGTTTCAAGGCCGAGCGACGAGCTGCTGAAGCTAGGAGGAAGAGAGAGTTGGACTGGATCAGCCAGTCCGCTCTTGTTCTGAATGCAGGAGGATCGCAGCAGGTCGTCGATTGGCTTGATGAATCTCAGAACAACCTGCTGCGGGAGCTCAATTCTTGCTTCATCCTGCTGCACTACTTCATCAAGGATCCCTCCCTGCCTGCCGATGCCGATGAAGCGTATGCAGCCTATATGCGCAAGTTTCCATACCAAAAATTCATTGGTGATCTACAGAAAAAGGCTGCAGAGGCTGGTGTGACGATAAGGGCCCCTGCTCAGCAATATTTTGCGCCCTTACGTCTTGGTGCTTCGGAGTATTTAGATTACTCTCGAATCGACCAGTACATCGCCCAAACTGCCATCGGCCTAGGCGTCAACGTATCGAATTCCGATCCCGACTATCGTCGTATCAGGGATGGAATCTACGCAAGCATGCAGACGTTGTCAAGGGAGCAGATCCAAGAAGAGCGCACAGCAGCCCGTGCCAAGATCCAGGCTATGTAGATGATTTTGTAATATTTTGTTTTTCATTTATGCTCTCAGCCCGATGTAAATTCTTCATGTATTCTGCTATCGAGCTTAATGAAACAAAATCATCTTTCGTCCTGATGACAATACCTCTTTGTCCAGGCATCTGCCTTACTGCTTTATTATGCTTTATTATCTGTTTCATTTAATTCCTTATCAATCTTCATAATTGAAAAATTAAGGGAAGCTCTGATACCATTCTTTCAGTGTTTCATCTTAGGAATTAATTGTAAAGTGTTTGGTTTCGACATCATCAAAAAGGGGGAAATTGTTGGGAACCCTCTGCAGTTTGATTTTGATGATGTTTATCAAAACCACACTTAGGCATATTTTTACTTTGTTTAGGGTCAAGGCCGATAGATCGACCTGCTACCTGTTAGTGCAGGTCGATGCTCTTTATGTTCTGATGCAAGTTCGATTCACAATGTAAGAGGAAGGTCGTTTATCGACCTGCCTCGATAGGATCGAGCTGGCTTTATCCGCCTGTCTATCGACCTCCCCTATCAAGCTTCCAGCTGGCATTGCCTTAGAAGATTTCAAGAGCTGGATTGTCAATCAAGGTCGATGCTCCGCCTTCATGGAGCGTCACGACCTGATCCTTGCCACGTCGAGTACCAGCAAGGACGAATATTCCCAACGGCTAGAAGTGAGTCAGCATCCAACGGCTAGTGCCACGTCAGCCCGACTCCAACGGCTAGTTTTTCAAAACTGCCTATAAATACTTCAGCCATTTTCGGATTCAAGTACGGGAAACACATGCTATCAACACCATATCTCTGCCCAAATCTCTCTCAAAGCTCAAATCCATTCAAGTGTTCGAAATCCGATTAGTTTCCCAAACACTTGACGAAGAGAGGTTTCCGAGTCCGAAAAACACCACAACGACGAAGCGTTCACTGCTGCTTGTCGATTGTTCAAACAACTTCTTCTCCGAACTTGTTCGAAGTTAGAAAGCTTGTTTTTATTTTCGCCATTATAGAGTTAGTCAAGCTCTGTAAAAGCGTAAGGTTGTTTGTACGGTTTAGTACGAAGGTTGTAAGGGTCACGACCCAAAACTCGTGTCTAGTTACTCTCAAGTTAGATTGTATCTAGAACTGATACTCAGTCAGTATAAATAAGAGAGGTGGATCCAAAAGAAAAGGGATTCTCAGGTCGAGTCGACCTGACGTGGACGTAGGAGGGTTTCTCCGAACCACGCTACATCGCGGTGTTTCTCTCTCTCTCTCTCTATTTATTGCACTTACATTTTATTATCTAACTAACGAGCATCAACCTGCATTACACGAATCAACCTGCCATCCATATTCAGCCTAAGATTTTTCAAAGAGTAATCAACCTCCACCAACTTCCGCATTAACAGTTTGATAAGTCAAGCTTGATACCATACGAGCTTGATAGATCAAACTGCCTCTGATAAGGTCGACCTTGACAATCGACCTGCAGATTGACCTGAACTTTAAAAAGTCAAAAACGGTTGGTTAATTGGTGTATTCCCCCCCCCCCCCCCCCCCCCCATACACCAATTACTCTTTTCCGGGACCAACATTTTATTAGGTGGATTTTTGATTCACAACAATGCAGGGGCATATATGAAGTACTTGAGAAATGAAGCTTCCTCTATATTTATTAATCCTTTATAGCCCACCAATAGATTTAGCATTTTGAGATAGCTATAGGAATTGTAGACTCACCAATTACGTAGGGTGAGCTGAGTGTGTTATGAAATTGCAGTAACTTTTGATCTGGCTTTCCTTCGGCTTCGGCGTGACCTTAAGATTTTAACAGATAGAACAGTTTAGTTATCACCGTTTATATTGTAAGGAAGACATGGCCTCGAAGTCACCTCCGATTCCTTTGTCCTTCTGTTGCAAGCGACACAACTACGATGAACTCATGATATCCATGCTCAGATTTCATAAGAATAGCATCAAACCGACATTCAACATCTATTTATTCTATTGTCCCTATTCTCAAGCATCTCTGGCAACAGGGGAAAAACAGATCAAATTCATAGACATATCACCACAATCAGCTAAGGCTCCGAAGCTATCGTGGAGGATAATGCTCCGCATTCAACAGTTTTCAACAGCATTTACAGGTGGAAAACTTAAATTCACATGTAAGGAAAGAAAAATCAATCTCTCAAATACGAGCTTCCTTTTGACAGGGTATCTATCACAATTATTATTAAAAATGAGAGCACAAGCTGAGAATCATGCTGTATTTTTCCAACAGGGGAACGTAATCTTGAAAATCATGTCACATTTTATAGTTTACAATCATGGAGATCTCAACAAGATTCAAGCAATAACATACGTATTTGGGCTTTCACCGATTGAACGATGAATACAGCACACCCATTCAGTCTAATATCCAGTTTTCACATATTTTACACATAAGAATGTTGTACGCAAAATCATCTGCAACAATGCAACAGTGCACTAGAGTTTCACATAAAACAGGGGAAATCAACATCTTAAACTCAATTTCCCACAGACAGCGCCAGTTGATAGATCCGGGTTGAAGATCCACAACAATTTAAGAGATTATTCATCACGTTTTGCAAGGAGCATTCATGGATAAAGCGTCATAGCAGTAAAGAGCAAGAGATTCGTACATTCGAAGAGCTATAATCATGTATTTTCTGTAGAATATGGTTTACGCAGAAAACGTCGAATAGTAATTGAGCTTTATAACTAGATAAGAGGTGTATTAAGGCACATTTGGCTATGAACTAGTAGAATCCATGGAGTATAACACTTATTCAAGTAAACGATGAAGAAACGAAGCAACGGGAAGAAGAGAGAAGTGAGGAGCACGAAGCTCTGTTCGGCCTCATTCCCTTTGGAGAATGAGGGTTTTACCTTAGGCTCAAGGCAGTAAGTGAAAGAGGCTCTTCTCGGTGTAGAGGAAGAGGGATGGAAATGACGGTGAGTGACGATTCCCGGCGAGAGGCTTCGGAAGCCTGGACTGCTCGAGCTCAAAAGGAACACGTGGAGCAGGGTGTAAGTGAATGAAACAGTACTCAAGAGTGCATGTTTTTTATGGAGAGTTCCGTTGTGATTATGATGAGGTATGTGATATTTATAGATGCAAGGAGGATGAAAAAGTGAGCATTCGTGTGAAGGAAGGACAGAAAAGGAATTCTCATAGGAGTAAGATTCCCTCCGTCATGAATGCAGTGGTCCTCACTCTAAGAGTACATAGAGTCATGCGAATGGCATGTTACACAGATCCTAGGGATCTGACAGATGCCTATGGGAACCAGTCAGATCCTCTGAACTATGACAGATGCCAATAAATCCCATGTGGCTTCTGAGAGGAGATAAGACTTCTAGCTTCTGCGCGGGACGCGCCTTATATTCGTATTGAGCATCTAAAACCTTTAAGAACCCATAGAACTTCTGGTAATATGCTACCATATGCTTGTAAGAAGAGTGATCTTCCTAGTGAATCGATCTATTGGGATAACGAGGCTGATACTTGGCCCCTATCATATCTGATGTGCAATTTTCCTTGGAAACGATATCCTAAGACATGAAAAAATGTATTTCCTCATTAATTTGAGTTATTTATGGAGTATGGCTGATATTAGTCCCTATCACATATCTTTGTAATTCTCTTATGTCCAGCAAAATTTGCTTAACAAAAAGTTTAACCTCAAATAGGGAACAATACAAGAAGCATCGGTAGCCTTGCTGACAATGGTAAAGTATCATTCAAGAGTTACGGCAAGCAGGACATATACTTTGCTAGGCAATATCAGTTCTATAACCCAAAAATGAAGAGAACAAATTTATTCCACTTGAAGATTACGGCTGCAAATTCTTATAATTTTCATTGTTTGATACAAAGAGATCAGAGATGGAAGCTATGGAAAGCTCAAAAAATGAACATTCCACAGGAATTTTCTTTGCAGTATTTACGTTTTTCAATTTTATAACATTCATATTGTCGTACACAATTGGGTTGACAAGTTTTTAGTGTGTTATTAAAGGTTGTGTTGAAGAAGAACAAAGGCAGGAGCTAATAACAGATGGGTAGTCAAATTTCAATGGTATTGTGAATTATGATTTTTATTTAGATTTATTCCTTATTTTATTGTTTTATTTTTTAGTATTTACAATTGAAAGTAATATTGGAGTTGTCGTGATTATTTTGGTGGCAGGATCGTTAAGACGAAAGGTGCGAGGCGTGACTAGAGGCCTATCAGTTCAAAAAATGGGGTTGGACAAAAAAACTCGACATCGTTATTCATCCTACAAAGAATCGGATCGTTGGTGAAAATGCTAAGGATTTCAAGATAGAAGGTTGTGTGACAATAAAACAATACTCACCTGTTGAACATGCTCACGGGAGAGACATTCCAGAGAATACCAAGACAAAGATGTGGTTTGTGTTGGTCCCGGTTTGTTATAGGAAAAATACGTAGAGGGAGGGGGGGGGGGGTGAATACGTATTTTTGAAGTTTTTCAACTTCAAATCCTTAACTCAGAGTATGAAGTAAAGTTCTCTTTGAAATACTAAGACCTAGCCGAGAGCTAGATCTAAAGTAATCACGTTTCTCTTAACCTAAGCTTAGAGCTTGATCAAGAGTGAGACTTTACTCTTTAGTGCGGAATTCGGTGAGCTAAAATCTTTCCTAAGTAATTAAAATTCCAAGTTATGTTTGTTTAGATGCAGATGCAGTGAATAATCAAACAAGGAATTAAAGAGTTAGGGTTAGAGAGATACGACACGAGATTTATAGTGGTTCGGAGATAAAGCTCCTACGTCCACTTGTTGCACTCGGCAACTGTTCTCTTCACTCAAGAACTTGAAGATTACGGCCTTACGGGCTCTTCAAAAGCCTGGTCAAGATCGAGCTTCACTCGCTTGGATCTGACAGACGCTGGGTGATTCTGGGTTCACACCAAAAACCTAAACTGGACTTGAAGCTTCACTCGCTTCAGTCCGACGACAGGGAGATTGCGGGCTCTCCTTACAGCCTAGCTTCGATCGAGCTTTACACAAACGATGTAAGTGCAAGCTTGGATCTAGACTCTATGATCGAGGCTTCTACAATCGATGAAAGTAGGGTCTTGGATCGAAACAACCTAACGACGACGAACACAAAAAACCTAACGAACAGATTAGGGTTTTTGGTTTACGACGACACACTATGAAGAACTCTTTACAGTAGATGCAAAGATGGCTAGAGTTCTTCTTCTAAGCTTGGATATGGAATGGGCTTAGAGACTCTAGGTGTGAAGGTTGCGAAGACGAGTTCCGATGAGACTGGAACTCGGAGAACACTTGGAAACAAAGACTCGAAGATTGCTCTAAGGCTGGGAGTATTTGTTTGCAGTAGGCGCTCGAATGCTCAGGAAGTGTTCTACTTCTCTTCATCTTCATCCTTCACTATTTATAGGCGGAGGGATGCCGAGATCCGTTGCTTGGTTGGTGGCTTTGTCCCTCCTCCTCTCGACAGTACTTGCACAGGCTGGATGCTTTTGCAGACGCGCAGTTTTGGCTCTTTGCCGGAAATAGCTAAGATCCAAACTTAACAGTAACTGGAGCGAGCCAGTACTGTTGCGGCGCCCTTGTCGGCCTGGCAGTCAACTCCGCTGCTCCTCTCCGCAATCGACACGTGGAGATCTCGTAATTAATGCGGAGATCTCTAGTTGACTGGAGTTCAAAATCGGAGCGGGAATTGTGTTGTCGCTATCTAGTAGGTAGTGGCTCGCTTCGCTTTGAAGTTGTAGCGTCCGCTTTGAGTTGAGTCACTTCGTAGTCTTTCTGTAGCGAGTCGCTTGGGAAGTAAAGTTCCCTAGTGACTGCCTTGGAAAATGTTGACTGGAGTTGACTCGCTTTGACTTTACACTGTAGCGCTCGCTTTGCTTCGCTTTGGCAGACTCGCTTTGAATCTACTGTAGCGCTTGCTTCGCTTCGCTACACTTCGGCACGCTTCACTTTGGCTCGCTAGACTCGCTTCGCTTGGAAAACACACTCAAGCGAGTGGCCTTCACTTGAATTTTTTGCGGTCTAAAATCTAAGCAAAATAAAGCCATCCTAACAGAGTAGGCTTAGAAAAATTTTCTAACCTATTATCTATATCAAAAATGGGTTGCTTGGGAACAGAACGCTTGGGGGTTTTGGGATCAAATCAAAACAATAAAATGTCCCTTATAGGTTCCCCCTTAACAAGTTTGTTCTTAACAATTCCCAACAATTTCCCCCTTTTTGATGATGCCAAAACCCAAAACAAATTTTTGACTAAGAGATTTAGCCTACCTAACCGTGGAAGGAACTTCAAGCGAATGCTTCCTTTGCATGTTCGTTTGAAATTTTTTCTTTTAAGTTCCTTTCCCCTTTTTTTTCGGTTAAGTTATTTGAGTTTTGTAGCATAACGATAAGATATCCACAAAGCTAGTAAATGACACAGGAGAGACAAAAATTAAAAATGGGATAGATGAATCAACAATTCACAAAACAAGAAGCTTGAAACTCAAGGGTTTCCTGCAGCTTCATTCTTCTCTTCCTTCTCCTCCTCTGTCACCTCCTCTACCTTATCCTTCTCCTTTGCCTCCAAGTCCTCCTTAATCATCTCTTCTGGAACGACATATGCATTAAGAACTCTTATTTCGAACGTTCCAACATTGTAGATGCTTGGCCTCCTCCAAGTTTCCTCTAGCTTGAAAGCTTCATCGATCTCTGCATCAATGATGCGTCGATCTGGAACACTTGTGCCTGGCAGAAAGGGCATGGGGAAGTCCTTCGAAGCTGGATTTGATGATTAGAGGCATGGTGTTGGGAATTGTTAAGAACAAAGTGTTAAGGGGGAACTCCTATGGGACACTCTGAAGTGAGCCAAATGGTTGTTTTGATTTGATCCCAAAACCCCAAGTGTTCTATTCCCAAGCGACCCATTTTGATGTAGTTAATACGTTAGAATTTTTCTAAGCCTACTCTGTTAGGATGGCTCTTTATTTTGCTTAGATTATAGGCTTCAAGAGTTCAAGTGAAGGCCACTCACTTGAGTGTGTTTTCTGAAGCGAAGCAAGTCTAGCAAGCCGAAGTGAAAGCGTGCCGAAGAATAGCGAAGCGAAGCGAGCGCTACAGTAGATTCAAAGCGAGTCTGCCAAAGCGAAGCAAAATGAGCGCTACAGTTCAAAGTCAAAGCGAGTCAACTCTTGTCAGCATTTTCCAAAGCAGTCACTAGGGACCTTATTTCCCAAAGCGACTCACTACAGAATGACTACGAAGTGACCCAACTAAAGCGGAAGCTACAACTTCAAAGCGAAGCGAGCCACTACCTACCAGAAAGCGACAGCACAATTCCCGCTCCAAATTTGAACTCCAGTCAACTGGAGATCTCCGCATTAATTACGAGATCTCCACGTGTCGAACGCGGAGAGGAGCAGCGGAGTTGACTGCCAGGCCGACAGGGCGCCGTAACAGTACTGGGTCGCTCCAGTTACTGTTGAAATTGGAACTTAGCCATTTCCGGCAAAAATCCAAAACTGCGCGTCTGAAAAGCAGCCAGCCTGTGCAAGTACTGTCGACAGGAGGAGGGACAAAGCCACCAACCAAGCAACGGATCTCGGCATCCCTCCGCCTATAAATAGAGAAGGTTGAAGACTAAGAGAAGTAGAACACTACTTGAGCATTCTAGCGCCCACAGCAAACAAACACTCCCAAGCCTTTGAGCAAATCTTCGAGTCTTTGTTTTCAAGTGTTCTCCGAGTTTCCAGTTCATCGGAACTCGTCTTCACAACCTTCACACTTAGAGTCTAAGCCCATTCTATATCCAAGCTTAGAAGAAGAACTCTAGCCATCTTTTGCATCTACTGTAAAAGAGTTCTTCATAGTGTGTCGTCGTAAACCAAAAACCCTAAATCTGTTGTTAGGTTTTTGAGTTCGTCGTCGTTAGGTTCTCTCGATCCAAGGCTCTACTTTCATTCGTAGAAGCCTCGATCATAGAGTTTAGATCCAAGCTTGCACCAACATCGTTTGTGTGATGCTCGATCGAAGCTAGGCTGTAAGGAGAGCCCGTAATCTCCCCATCTGTGTTTGACTGAAGCGAGTGAAGCTTCCAGTCTTGTCTAGGTTTGTGTAGTGAACCCACAATCACTACGTCTGTCGTTGGATCCAGGCGAGTGAAGCCCGATCTCGACCAGGTTTTTGAAGGACCCGTAACCTTCAAGTTCTTGAGTGAAGAGAACAGTTGCCGTGTGCAACAAAGTGGACGTAGGATCTTTATCTCCGAACCACTATAATCCCTGTGTCGTATCTCTCAACCCTAAACTATTTACTTTGATTATTCATTGCATGTGCATCTAAACAAGCTCAACTTGAATTTTTAATTACTTAGGAAAAGATAATAGCTCACCGAATTTCGCACAAGAGTAAAGTCTCACTCTTGATCAAGCTCTAAGCTTAGGTCAAGAGATTGCTGATTGCTCTAGATCTAGCTCTCGGCTAGGTCTCAGTATTTCTACGAGCACTTTACTTCATACTCTGAGTTAAGGAATTGAAGTTGAAAAACTTCAAAATATGTATTCACCCCCCCCCCCCCCCCCCCCCCTCTACGTATTTTTCCTATAACAAACCGGGACCAACAAGTGGTATAGAGCAGCGGTTCTTTCGAGCCTCTACTTTGCATATCCGAAGCGAGTCCCCACTCACTTCACGTTGTCTCACTGAACCGGATCCTATTTCCTAAGTGCATCAAAAACCTAACCCACGTATATTGCATTTACTGCTGATAGTTTGCTATGTCTACATATAGTGCATCCAGTCTTCCACAGTTCTCGATCGAAGGATACGAGACATGGAGTTTCCGAGTCGAGAGCTTCCTATGCTCCATCCATGACCGGATGTGGGAAGTTATAGAAGACGGACCAATCGAAATCAGGAAAGCCGTCTCTGAGAACGTCCCAGCTGCCGAAGGTCGGGCTACCTATGTTCGACAACGGTACGTAGAAAAGGACAAAGATGAGTACACTCGGAATGACTTCAAAGTTGACAACCTCGACAAGATCACACGACACACGATGCAGAGCACCGTGTCGGACGCCTATCTACCACGGATAAGGAAGTGCGCAACGGCGAAAGAAATGTGGGAAACCCTAGCCCTCATTTCTCAAGGCACAGACAAAATCAAAGAAAACAAGCTTGCCGTTCAGATGCGAGAGTTTGAAAGTCTTATAATGAAGCCAGGAGAGTCCATCGACGCCTTCGAGCTGAGAGTCACCAACATTATTGCAACTCTCAACTCACTTGGGAAGGAACTCACAGACAAGGAAGTCAACCTGAAGATTGTCCGAGCTCTCACGAGAAAGTGGCAGACAATGAAGGAGCTGTACCTAGCTACCAAAGATCTATCAAAGCTCACACCGGAGATTCTGTTCTCCGAACTCAAAGCTCATGAATTCGATCTGAATCGAATGAACCTTGACGAAGAGGATGAAGCTCCCACGACATCAAAGGGTGTAACTTTCAAAGCTGCTGAAGGGCCAAGTGACCAGTCGCTAGCCAAGATGATGAGGGAAGAGTTGGAAGAACATATTGCGTTCTTATCCAAGAACTTCAACAAAATGAACTCTCGAGTGGGCAAATACAAAAGATTCTACAAGCAGTACAAAGGTAGGAGCACTGATGCTCGAGAAGGAAAAGGGAAGAGAGAAGAGACGACCAAGCCGATCTCAAGGGACATGATGGAAGTGGAATGCTACCATTGCCACAAAATGGGCCACTACAAGTCCGATTGCCCGAAGCTGAGTGCAAAGGAGCGAGAGGAACTGAGAGCCAAGAGGGACGCTCCAAGGCGAGCGCTCGTAGCGAGTGAAATGCCGGTCGCTTCAACTGAAGAAGTCTCAAGCGACTCAGATGCATTCACAGATCCCAACTCCAGTGAGGGAGAGGATCTTGGACTCATGGCGCTCACCGACGAAGAAACAGGAGAGGTATTCATCTATCCCTCACCCAGTTCAATTACACTCGCACACACTCACCAAGAGGAAGCAAATTCCTCGACATGGAATGAGTTGCTTGACAAGCACATTAAATTGTCAAGTGACCACGAAGTGTTGAAACAAGCTTTGTCTCAAAACGAGAAGGAGAACCGAAAGCTAGCCACTGAGCTTTACCAAGTCAAACTTAATTTAAGGGCTATGGCTAGTAAGTTCGAGGATCTCTTTGCGAGACATCAAAGCTTGGAAGGAATGTATGAAACCCAGTCCGCTCTAGTTGCCAACTTGAACAAAGCTTCATATGCTAGGCAGGCACTAGAGAGCTCACTTCTACCTTTTGGTAGAAAGGGAGGACTCGGATATGAGGGTGGACCTTCCAAGCCAACTGTCTTGTTGGTGCTTCTCACACGACACCATCAGTCACTTTGGAAATGCCCACTGCATCCAAAGCGACCACCAACAAAGATAAAGGCCAAATGGCTGAGAACCCTAAGAAGAAGCCAATGAAGATGTCTATATCTTCAAGGGCAGAAACTATGGGTAAGCAAAGACCAACTGTTCCCAGCACTTACAATGCTAAAGCCTACCAATCCAAAGGTAAAGGGAAACCAGTTGTAGCTACTAAGTCTCAGGCCAAGACACAAGAGACAAAGGATCTCCCTTTTAAGAAAAGGAGTAATGTCTATGTGTCACGTTATCCGGACTGGAGATGGTCCAACCGGACTAACGTTGAGGGGGAAGAATTCGAAGCACCAAAGAGGCCGCTTCGAACTCCCAAGGTTACTCAAGCGAGTCGGGGTCAAAACCCTAGTTGGACCGCTTCGAGAAAACCTAGCGAGCCGCTTCGACAGACTGTAAAACCTAAGTCAGTCTCTGAGCCCGTAGCTAATCTGAAGCGAGCCGCTTCAGGATACAAGCCAAAGGGTAAGAGCATAGGTAAGCCTCAAGTGAGCCGCTACCCCTCTTGCACACACTGCTGCACGTGTGAAGCTTCCTTAAGGCAGAAGTCACAGTTTTCAAAGGTCGAGAAACCCAAAGCACAAGCTACCTTTCAAAAGAAAGTGAAGTAAGTGTGGGTACCTAAGCGAACTAACCTTCAAGAACCCAAACTGATTTGGGTACCAAAATCTGTCTAATTGCAGGTGAGCGCCGTGGATCCCATGCCAAGTGAGGGTCAACAAATCTGGTACTTGGACAGTGGATGTTCAAGACACATGACCGGCATGAGAGCTCTACTTCATGACTACATAGAGAAGAAGGGTCCACACGTCACTTTTGGTGATAACTCTCGAGGAAGCACCAAAGGGTACGGCGCACTGAAAGTTGGAAAGCTCACGATTGAAGAAGTCTCCTATGTGGAAGGACTCAAGCACAACTTGCTATCCATTTCACAATTTTGTGACAAAGGATACAAGGTGGAATTTATTTCCAACAAGTGCATTGTAAAGAGCAAGCTCACTGCCCAGATTGTGCTAACTGGAGTAAGACAAAGGAACGTCTATATAGCACAATGGGACAGCTGCAAAGAGGAAACGTGCTTAGTAGCAAGGAGTGCTACAGAAATAGGATGGCTATGGCACAGACGCTTGAACCATCTCAACTTCAAAGCCATAAACCGCTTAGCTCAAAAGGGTTTGGTGCAAGGCATACCAAATGAAGTCTTCATCAAAGACCATCCATGCTCACCATGCCAACGAGGGAAGCAGACGAAGAAGCACTTCGCCAGTCTCGAAGAAGCTTCATCAAAGCGAGTGCTCGAGCTGCTTCATATGGATCTATTTGGTCCAGTCACTCCAGTTAGTGTGAATGGAAGGAAGTACACTCTAGTTGTAGTCGACGACTTCTCTCGCTACACTTGGGTTGTATTTCTCTTCAGCAAGAAGGAGACACTGACCAAGCTGCCACAACTGCTCAAGCGATTGGCTGTGGAGAAGAATCAAGCGATTGTAACCATTCGCTCCGACAAAGGCACAGAGTTCCTGAACTCTACCATTGAAGCTTACTGCACGGAGCATGGCATAGCACATCAGACTTCCTCAGCACGCACACCTCAGCAGAATGGAGTTGCTGAAAGAAGGAATCAGATCATCAAAGAAGCCGTTCGAACCATGATTGCTGACTCGAAGCTTCCGATGAAGTATTGGGCTGAAGCTGCCAACACGGCATGCTACACGCAGAACCGGACGCTTCTCTGCAAACGGCACGACAAAACACCATATGAAATATGGATAGGGAGAATTCCTAACATATCTTATTTCCATATCTTTGGTTGTAGGGTCTTCATCCATGACAATGGGAAGTCGCAGTTCAAAGCCTTTGAAAGCAAAGCTGATGAAGGAATATTCTTAGGATATTCTACATCAAGCAAAGCTTATAGGGTGTTCAACTGTAAAACCCTAATCGTGGAGGAATCACCCCATGTCGTATTTGATGAGTCTTCTTTGAGTCTTCCATAGGAACAGGTTCAATCTAAAGAAGGAAAGACAAGCGAGGAACCCATCAATTCATTAACTTGGGACATGCTTGAGGATGATGAAGAAATCAAGGGCTCAAGCGAGCAGAATGTCCAAGGAAAAGATGAAGCTGCCCCCAAGATTCCTGAAGCGAGTGCAGGCCAAGCATCCAATCCAGTCGCTACAGAAGGTGAAGCGAGCGACCAAGAAGAAGATGAAGATGAAGCTGGCGGATCCAAGCGTGCATGGCTCAAGAATCACTCACCAAGTCAAATCATTGGAGATCCATCCAAGGGTGTAGTGACCAGAAGTCAAGTGTTTGGAGAAAGTGCCATGTTCAGTTGCTTTCTCTCAAACATTGAGCCGTCATGCGTGGAGGAAGCCCTAGCCGATTCAAATTGGGTGATCGCCATGCAGGAAGAGCTGAATCAGTTCACCAGAAACAACGTATGGTATCTCGTGGATCGTCCCAAATTTCAGCATGTGATTGGCACCAAGTGGGTGTTCAAGAACAAGACGGACGAGGACCACAACGTTGTGAGGAACAAGGCGCGTCTCGTCGCCAAGGGCTACTGCCAAGAGGAAGGAATCAATTTCGATGAGACCTTCGCTCCTGTGGCACGGCTTGAAGCGATCAGACTATTTCTAGCCTATGCAGCGGCCAAGAAATTCAAAGTTTATCAGATGGATGTGAAGAGCGCGTTCCTCAACGGTGAATTGAAGGAAGAAGTGTATGTGGAGCATGTTGGAACGGCTGCTTGAAAGCCGCCCCGACCCCCAGATCTTGGTTCGGTTGTGTTGAGTCGATCGTGCACATAATGTCATACAAAAGCTCGAGTACATACCTTACGATTATGGAAACGAGGAATCCGAGTCGTGTCTGATCGATCTACGGTTCTGATCTTCTAGGATGTGATCCCACACCTTGAAATCCGAGACTTGGTGGACGTCTCGAGATCACTGGAACCTCGATCTCTTCTCCTCAGACTCGGCCGACTCTCTCTCACTCGCCTAGGGTTCTGCGCCAATTCTCGTAGAGAATTCTGGTGGCTAGGTCAGAATGTGTGCTAGGGTTTTGTGTGAGACTTTGAGAGTATATATATATGGTTCATAAATAAGGAGATATGATTCCTTAATTATCTCCAACCATATTAATGCCATATCCCATATTTATTCCTTTCCATAACTTACAAATCTTATTCCTTAACTAATACGCAATTAATTAGGAATTAATCTGTTCCGTCATGCAACTGTATATCCGGAATTAATTCTAACAGATAGAATTTATTCTCATATCAGTAGAAGAATAAATAACTAAATATATACCAAATATATTTAGATATGATATTTATCCCCACAAGATTTAAATAAATAAATCTTATCTTATTAGATTTAATCTTATCCATATACATGGATATAAATCCAATATATATCATATACTGGGCCTGAGTCCAATTATTGAGCCCATACTCAATAATACTGTTTAGATCGATTCCTTAGGTCTGTTTGGGCCATCCTAGGGATCGGATACCAGACAGAGTTGGGCCTTATCTAATTCGATATTTCCATGTCCACCCCTGAACATGTATCTCATTAGAACTATGACGCACTCCACTAAAGTGTCATAGCTGAATCACCGCTCTGTCCCAATTATGTAGATTGGGTAGGTATTTTGTATAGTTCGACCCCCGTGTTTAAGACCTTCCATATCCGTTAACCAATTTAGAGCTACCATGACTGCTCCTAATTGTTAACATCTATTCCTCAGGTAGTACCCGTTCACTCCTCATTATTATACCTGAACTTAATCAGCATGCATGACTTGGTATAATAAACATTGTGAACTCCCTTGAGGGGATATCGTCAGCCTGCACTCACACAGGACACGGCTTTTTGATAACACTTATTAGACATACTATGCATCTTCGTGTTACCCAAAGTACGACATGATTAAGATGAACTAACGAGAAGTTCATATCATCGTAAATCAAAGTAACATCGAAGAATACATATACATCTAATAGTTTACCAAGGTTAAGATCGAGCTAGAGCCTGAGATCCATAGCTCTTCACCTATATCACCTCTGATATAGGGTCAGTATCAGAAGAGCATCATCTCTATTGATCCTTCAATACGTTCCACCGTACCAGCATAACAAGTGATTAGGACTCATCACTACCATTAAGCTGCAGTCTAGACCGATAGCTCAGCCCAAGCTATCTCGACTGTGAACTGTTTATATCTCATCATTATCAACGACCTTCGTGATCCTCTCCGAACTCAGATCGACACGTGGTCTAAAACATGAGATAATGGGCTTTATTCTTGCTTAAACATATTCTTCCAGATAGGGATTGTTAACAGTGGACCGGTGTCGTAACCACTAAAACAACCGGTTTTGCTTTAGGTATACAACAACCCCAACAATCTCCCACTTATACTAAAGTAAAACCTTTTAGTATACCAACGCGTCTACAGGAAACCATATGACTTCATCCATGTACAATGTTAACAATCGCAATCGTTAACAACCATCATACACTTCTTCTCCCACTTATACTTAAAGATTTTACCCTTTTAGTGTATATTGCCGTGGGAGGCTCACTAAGACATGTCAGCCACGTGCTACAGTATACCTGACATGGTGCACTTAGTGAAGGAACCGTCATCGTTCATTCCTCTAGTGTTTCTATTTCCTCCACGATATCGCCTTAGTAATGGTACTCACTATGTTGTTACCGGCATTTCCAAATCTCAGAAAATTTGTTACTGCACTTAGAATTCTCCAGGGGGTGTAAGAATTCTAACAAATTGAGATTACTGCCAATTCACGAAGCTAAGCCCTGAATTATCTAGCTCCCTCTCAGCATTTCACTGCGTGAGAATCTTCAAGAAAATTCCGCTTCTTACGTGAATCCATAGTTTAAGGTCAGTGATGTCGTTTTTCTAGCTACCATTCGATTATCCGTGTCCACAAACATGATGGACTATATCCGTTACCATGCACACAGCACTAACATACATTTGGCTCCTTATGCAACACGCAGGTGTATTGCAAGCTTTGCCACAACAGTAGTCTATGAAGAGTACTTGAATAACGTTATACTATCCGACTGTAGGATATATCTAACATTACTCCTAACCTTCATTCTAAACTGTTCGGATAATCACCACTTATTGTGTCAGATAATATTTTCACACCTTGTTCAAGTGCTAGTAATATTATCACACAATGTACAAGACAACCATTTCAACGTCCTTTGTAGATGAGAGATATACCATTTGTCAACACATTTCATGAACGGACTTATATGTGTTGTTCGACAAATGAATGCTTTAATCATTGAACCACACATTTCAAAGTGTTTGTCCCGAAACATAGAACTGTTGAGAAAATTCTTCCCTTTTCTCAAACTACATCCATGTTCGCTCATGTATGTCCTCAACTATTATGAGCATACAACTTGCAAGTCTTTCGAGTGTTAAACTCATAGACTAATCAATGATAAGCAACCATCTTCATCTAACTTATCCTTTACCAGTCAACTTTGTCTGTTCATTGTCCAAGAAACTAGATTTCTTGATGAACAATTCACAATTTTCGAGACACACCCGAAAATACTCCCACTGTGACAAGGATTCTTAAATAATCTTGTGCAGATCCTTTTGGTTATCTGTCTTGTACTTCCGGCCTTATGATGTTCCAATCCATAATTTCCTTTTATTCTTGGACGTTAATCAAGAATAAATACTTGTCTTTCCTTGAAAAATAACTACTTGTCCAACTAATTGCTAAATCTAACATCAAAATTGCGACACTTCGTGTGCAAACTATCCTTATTTCCGAACAGATTTAACCAATGAAACTTACAATTAGCATTTCCGTGGGAAGGGAAAACGCAATCTTAGCGCGAATGCTAATCAATTCATGATAAATCACAATGAAATCTATGATCAACATAAATGCTAATCACTTCATTTCAAATAAGGAAAGGAAATAGATTTAGACATAGTGACGTAGTATTTTGCTAAGAGACAATTCTGAACAAGAAGTACCACATTTATCATAACATATTTTGGACTATCCTTCAAAATTCACAGTTATTACTCCCACTACGAATGATATATCAAAACAACCAGTATTAAAGAAATAAATCTTTAATACAATGTAAGAAAGTAATCATCCATTAATATGTAAAACATAAGTATCCTGCCAAAACAAGGCAACTAAATGTAGTGTAAAAGTAATAATCCAGAATCTAGTATCCAAAAACTCTAGATAAAACGTAAGATAGAAATCTCCAAGTCTGCTAGACAACTGCATCAACTGAATGTTGCTTGTCGAGCTCAAGAACTTGAAGTCGTCCTACTCGTTCCTTGTAGTCGAACCTACAAAGATTGCAACAAACCACAATTAGTATCCACTAGTTAAATCCGTCCGTGAGGACTAAACTAGTATAATTTGGTTTTTAATGTTACAAGAGTCTGACATACCTCCATCTACCTTTAACTTCTTGTTCCTCCTCTGATAAACCTTTATTATCGGAGGTTTCTCCTTCCTGGCATCACTCACTTCCTCAGTAGGCTGATCAGAGCTCAGCTCATTCACGTCGTGAACGAGACTTACAGACTCGGAATCGCCCACTTCATGAATGGATTGATCAGAGATCAGCTCATTCACATCGTGAACGAGTCCGTCATGATCAAGATCATCAATCCTTAGTGACTGGAGGTACTCATCAATGATGGACTCATTGTCCCGGGCCGTAAAACGTTGATTGACATCAACATTCCTAATAGGACGACCCCAGAACTTCCTCTCCGCCTCATAAGAAGTCCGCAATATATCAATCCTCTCCGCATCTACCACGAGTAACTCCGCAATGAGAGCTATTGGGTCCTCGTGAACGATGTGGGTCGGGACAACCGCTTCTCTGAGGGCCAGGAACCAAGTCGGGAAACATGCAAGTAGAAGCTCGCAAACAGTCTTTCCCGACATAACACCACCATAGAACACGTACATCCGTACAAGGTTTTTAAACCTCATGAGAAATCTCTTTAGGTTAGGGAAATCAGGGGAATCCTCATACCTCAAGAAACCTATCTCTTTCCGTGCCAGGAAACCGAGTAGTCGAAATCGAAAGGAGTCCGGAACACCATCGGAATAAGCTAAACGACAAATCTTCGTGCGAATAGAAACAATAGACATATCTGAAATAAATAACAAGTAAACAACTTATAAGCGCAAATAATTTATGTTATCAATGTTAGAAACCCAATAATAACATTGAACCAACAAACGAGTAGCCCGATACTATTTACAAATAGTCCACTATAGGTGAATGCTATCCATAAAATTATCGACCATGACCGCAGTCTATTTTATTTCTTATCCCATCACACGGACCATAGTGAAACAAAGAAATAATAACCCGTGCCTCAGGACCCTGCTAAATTGAGAAGTGACCTCTATAGGAGGATTCATCATTAAGCAGCTAAGCTACAACCATATTTTAATATTCCGAAAAATTAATTCTATTAAGAGTAACCCACCTGTTAAGGAGGAATTACCTTTATAAAATCATTTTTCCATATTATCAATTTTGAATTTAACCAATGAACCATAATCAGTGTCTCCTATAGGGAGGAAGACTCATTGTCAACGCGAACACTAATTATTTCATTTTAAAATCAAATTATCCTTTTGAAGTCTAAACCAATGAATTCCATAATCAGCATCTCCTATAGGGAGGAAGACTCATCGTCAACGCGAATGCTAATTATTTCATTTTTAAACCAAATATGGAGGTCCTTTAAATCAATTAACAGATAATCGATTAATTATACCGCTTAGTCTTTTTAAGGGTTTGTGTGACAATCGTAGCACATAGACAATTAAGTCCTATCACATGATTTCTAAGCGCAAGTAATAAAACGTGCTCGCAATGAAATCATTAAAACGGACATGCTATGACCCCTATGCATGTTATTTCTATTACGCAAACAATGAAAAGCAACTATAACATGCAAAACATGCTAATCATACTCATCGCGTAATTTAAATCCATCCATAGCATGCATAATAATTAAAACGAAAATAAATAGGCTGCCGACCGGGAATGGAAAGCCCTATCTATTACATTTAATTAAAATAAAAACCCCGAAACAAGCTTCGGTCTTTAATCTTCGATTCTGGAAGCCTATCCCGATCTTCAAGTCCACCTTCCAAAACTAGCAAGTGCTCGAAAAATTAGGGTGCGGAAAACCCTAATTACCTAAAACGGAAAGCGATTTAATTTCGAAACGAACTAGGGTACGAAAACCCTAGCCGTCGACGATCATGCCTAGGTTTCGGAAAACCCTAGCCGTCGTCAACGTAATGGGCCGAACGTTGCAAAAACGTGCAGCCCATCGTTCGAAATTCGGCCACGCGCCGCCGCCGAGCCACGCGTGTAGCACACGCGCCGCCGCGGTGCGTGCCGGGGACCCCGTTTCGGCTCCACGACGAGCCTGACGTGGCTGGGTCCGGGCTGGGTGCGTCCGTTGCAGCCCAGCCCGAGCCACTGCTCGTCACCGTCGCCCAAACCGCCGTCGCCTTCGCCGTTAGCCGCTGCACAAAACAGCGCCGCCGCCGCGAGCCACCGCCGGTGGCTGGCATGCCACCGGTCGCTCCCACTGGCTCGCCGGCGTCCCCAGCACCACCGGAGGTGCTGGGTTCGAGCCTCAGCCGCCGTAGGGGCTTCCGGCAGCCGCGCGCGCGCTGGGTAAAACCCTAGCCGCCGCGGTGCCATCTGAACCCGCCACAGCAGCCGTCGCCGGTGGTCCCCGACCACCGGACCTCCTCCTGCCTCCGTCCGCGCCCACTGTCGCCGTCGAGCCACCTCCGGTCCGCGGTGGTTCGAGCCCAGAAGCGTGCGGGCCAAAACCCGTTAGGGTTTCGGCCGCCGCTGCTCCCACTCGCGTCCACCGCCGTCGCCGCGCCGCTGCTGGTCATCCGGCGCTGACTGGGCTCCGTCTCCGACGTCGAGCCGGGCGCTGGACCACCGGGCAGCCGTGGTTCAGGCCTACAGCAGCGCCGGCAGGCCCGAAAACCCGCTAGGGTTTTCAGCCGCCGCGCTGCACCAGCCGTCGCCGCCGTTCGCCGCCGATTCGGCCGCCGCCGCCACTCGTTCTGGCTTCGCCTGAACCCTAGGATGAACCCTAGGGTTCAGCCGCCGTGAACGACGAGGTGCAGCAGCGCCAAAACAGCCGCGAACTACGCTGCCGCCGTCGTGCGTCCGACGCGCCGCCGCCTGCGGCCGTCGTTCGTCTTTCGTCTCTTGTTCGTTCCTCGGACCTCGTTCCTCAGCAATTCTCCGATTTACAGCAATAATACAATACGAAAATCGAAAAAAATACAAGAAAAACGAATCCTATTCTAATCGGCACCTTATTATCTCGCCGATTCAAAAAAACAAACGAACAACGATAAATCGAAACGAATAAAACAACGCACATAATTCCGGACAGCAGCATGCACACATAATCATAATGACTCGAATGCATGAACATTAAATTCGACTCAACACAGAGCCGATCCAGAAACCTGGCTCTGATACCACTTGTTGGAACGGCTGCTTGAAAGCCGCCCCGACCCCCAGATCTTGGTTCGGTTGTGTTGAGTCGATCGTGCACATAATGTCATACAAAAGCTCGAGTACATACCTTACGATTATGGAAACGAGGAATCCGAGTCGTGTCTGATCGATCTACGGTTCTGATCTTCTAGGATGTGATCCCACACCTTGAAATCCGAGACTTGGTGGACGTCTCGAGATCACTGGAACCTCGATCTCTTCTCCTCAGACTCGGCCGACTCTCTCTCACTCGCCTAGGGTTCTGCGCCAATTCTCGTAGAGAATTCTGGTGGCTAGGTCAGAATGTGTGCTAGGGTTTTGTGTGAGACTTTGAGAGTATATATATATGGTTCATAAATAAGGAGATATGATTCCTTAATTATCTCCAACCATATTAATGCCATATCCCATATTTATTCCTTTCCATAACTTACAAATCTTATTCCTTAACTAATACGCAATTAATTAGGAATTAATCTGTTCCGTCATGCAACTGTATATCCGGAATTAATTCTAACAGATAGAATTTATTCTCATATCAGTAGAAGAATAAATAACTAAATATATACCAAATATATTTAGATATGATATTTATCCCCACAAGATTTAAATAAATAAATCTTATCTTATTAGATTTAATCTTATCCATATACATGGATATAAATCCAATATATATCATATACTGGGCCTGAGTCCAATTATTGAGCCCATACTCAATAATACTGTTTAGATCGATTCCTTAGGTCTGTTTGGGCCATCCTAGGGATCGGATACCAGACAGAGTTGGGCCTTATCTAATTCGATATTTCCATGTCCACCCCTGAACATGTATCTCATTAGAACTATGACGCACTCCACTAAAGTGTCATAGCTGAATCACCGCTCTGTCCCAATTATGTAGATTGGGTAGGTATTTTGTATAGTTCGACCCCCGTGTTTAAGACCTTCCATATCCGTTAACCAATTTAGAGCTACCATGACTGCTCCTAATTGTTAACATCTATTCCTCAGGTAGTACCCGTTCACTCCTCATTATTATACCTGAACTTAATCAGCATGCATGACTTGGTATAATAAACATTGTGAACTCCCTTGAGGGGATATCGTCAGCCTGCACTCACACAGGACACGGCTTTTTGATAACACTTATTAGACATACTATGCATCTTCGTGTTACCCAAAGTACGACATGATTAAGATGAACTAACGAGAAGTTCATATCATCGTAAATCAAAGTAACATCGAAGAATACATATACATCTAATAGTTTACCAAGGTTAAGATCGAGCTAGAGCCTGAGATCCATAGCTCTTCACCTATATCACCTCTGATATAGGGTCAGTATCAGAAGAGCATCATCTCTATTGATCCTTCAATACGTTCCACCGTACCAGCATAACAAGTGATTAGGACTCATCACTACCATTAAGCTGCAGTCTAGACCGATAGCTCAGCCCAAGCTATCTCGACTGTGAACTGTTTATATCTCATCATTATCAACGACCTTCGTGATCCTCTCCGAACTCAGATCGACACGTGGTCTAAAACATGAGATAATGGGCTTTATTCTTGCTTAAACATATTCTTCCAGATAGGGATTGTTAACAGTGGACCGGTGTCGTAACCACTAAAACAACCGGTTTTGCTTTAGGTATACAACAACCCCAACAGAGCAGCCACCGGGTTTCGAGCAAGGAGATAAGGTGTATCGATTGAAGAAAGCCCTATATGGATTGAAGCAAGCTCCAGAGCTTGGTATGATACCCTTTCTCAATTCCTAGTGGATAATGGATTCCACAAAGGAAGGATAGATCGAACCCTATTCACCATCAATCATGGAGATGATATGCTATGGGTTCAGATCTACTTAGACGACATTATATTTGGGTCACCAAACCAGTCGCTTAGCAAGAAGTTTGGAGAGCTTATAAGGACCAAATATGAGATGTCGATGATTGGCTTGATGAGCTGCTTTCTAGGTCTTCAAGTGAAGCAGCAGAATGATGGCATCTTCATCAATCAAGCTAAGTATACCCAAGATATGCTTGCCAAGTTCGGTGTTCAGCATGCCAAAGCTGTGAAGATTCCAATGAACACGAACTGGAAGATGGAGCCAGACATAGATGGGAAGTCTGTGGATGCTACAGACTACCGAGCCTTGATCGGATCCCTTCTATATCTCACCGCAAGTAGGCCGGATATAGCTTTTGCAGTTGGAGTCTGTGCTCGCTTCCAAAGCAATCCCAAGCACAGCCATCTTGAAGCTGCCAAGAGAATTCTTCGATATTTGAAGGGCACTGTCAATATGGGACTGTGGTATCCAACGGAGGATAATTTGGAGCTCACTGGATATTCAGATGCTGACTATGGAGGGTGCCGAATTGATAGGAAATCAACTTCGGGCACTTGTCAGTTCTTGGGAAGCAAGCTGATCTCATGGTTTTCAAAGAAACAGACGAGTGTAGCTACTTCAACAACTGAAGCCGAATATATGGCCGCTGGAAGCTGCTGTTCTCAAATTCTATGGCTTCGTCAGCAGTTGAAGGACTACAATGTTGAAGCGAATGAAATTCCTATATTCTGCGATAACAACAGCGCGATATGCATCTCTCAAAATCCAGTGCTTCACACTAGATGCAAGCACGTGGAAATCCGACATCACTTCATTCGTGATCATGTCGAGAAGAAGGATATCAAGCTCGAGAAAATTCATACCGATCTCCAGCGAGCAGATATCCTCACCAAGCCTCTAGCTGAGTCTCGTTTCAATCAGCTATGCATTGAATTAGGGTTGCTAGACCCTGGTGAAGAGTGCTAGATCCAGGATGTACGAAGGAGTGGTCGCTAGTTTTTTTGTAGCGTCACTCGCTTCGGATCTTCACCAACTCAAGCGAGCCACTTCAATATTCCACTAGCTTGAAGAAGGAGAAATAAGGTGGAGTAAGGTGGAGTATTGGAAGACGTTCCCTACCCGCTTACAGGAATTGTCAAGCCATTGGTTAAGGGGGAACTATTGTTTGCTCTCGGAGCAAGCTACTTCCAAAGCGAGCAAGGAAGCTGCTACCTAGCCTAGGATTCCTAGCGAGTGGGTATAAACACTCGCAAGTGCCGTTTCTAGTAACGGTTGTGGGGTCTTGTATCGGGCCTTCCCACGTAAAAATGGTGAAAGCTTAGGCAGGGCTGGCACCTAGACCTTGTGTCCTCTTCCCATCTTTCCGCCGAAGAGGAGCAAGTCTTCTCATCTCCTTCATCGTGGATAAATGTCCATTCCTTACTCACTCTTCATTGAGTTGAGCTGCCGGATATCTATCCATTCCTCCCCCACTTTGATTTGGCATCGCTTCAATTTGCCCCAGCTTGGGTCAAAGCGAGTCGATTGCAAGTTCATTCTATAGCTTATAGGAGGAAGCTTGAAGGTTTACCTTTTTCTACATAAGGTTGCAGGGCTGGTGGCATGCTTCTGCGTAAAATACGAGATTGTTTTGTCAGAGCATTCTGATTGTCATCCTGTCCATTTCTGCTCTGAGATAAGGACTTGTACTCATCCCCCATTCGTCGTGAATATGTACACTTACGTGAAACTCCCCTCTGGGTTGTAGTAAGCTTGTGTACTATATTCATTTTCTCCCCCATTCACTTCGATGGAGGACTCTCTAATTCGTAGAGGAAGATGAATGCCATGAAGATGAATGCCAAGAAGATGAAGTACTCTACAGGTAGTACCAACAAGCATCAAAGCAATATCAACAAGTGGATCAATCAAGTGCTATCCAAATCCTCAAAATGGAGTCTACAATAAGTGGTATCAATCTCCTACGAAGTGAGATTGACTGGTAAGCGTTTCAATTTTAAGTACACTAAGTGAACCGAAGCGTGCTAGAAACCTTCACTCACTATGTGGAAAATATGAAATGAATCTGACACAAATACAAAGAGGAAAACACTATTGTTTATCCTCGAAGTATGTAAGTCAGAAACATTTTAAATTATGTAAAGAAAATTCATTTCTTGTTCCAGTCGCTTTAGATGGCCAAGCGAGTGCTACGTCACTCCTAGCGAGCCATCGCAAGCGAGTGCAGAATAGTCACTCAAGCGAGTGCCTCTCAAGCGAGTCAAGGCCTAGCGAGCCAACTCGAAGCGAGCGGGTACGAAGCGAGTATGAGCTGTCTGCACTCTAGTGCAGTTTTACTTTCTGCCATGCATTAAATGCAGGTTCACGTACTGGCGAAAATAACGGGCGTGTGGTTCTCACTTCGAATTTGAAGCGGGAAAAGACGGAGAAGATCCAGCCGTCGAATCTTAACAGTCCCCAATCTGTAGCCGTTGGATCTGCGCCGTATAAGACAAACCAATCACAGAAGGCCACGTGGAGACGCCGAGCAAGTGGCGGTTCACTTTTACTATGATGACGCCGGACACATCAGATCCATCACCGCACGTCCGCCGCCTACCTACAGGATCTTCGCCGATTTTACTGCCCCTGCCACGTCAGCCAAGACCTAATTCTATATATATGGGACGTCGCTGAACTGCAGAACCTTTCACAGCCTTCAAAAATTGCCATTCTCGTGCTTAGATCTGCAACTTCTGCAACTCACGAGTCTCAACCTTTTCGTCGTTAAAACTCCGTTCAAAATCTCTCATTTTACACCATGGGAAAGAAGCAGAAGACTGAGACGATGGAGGAGTTTCTCACGGAAGTCGAAAAACACATCAACGTCGAGCCTCATCTCGACCCTGCCGTCGTAGAAGAGAACGGATTCTTCCGTAGAGCCGTGTGATATAGGTGAAATTTACCCTGTTTTAATAGCCAAAAAAGAGTCGATTTTGTGTCTCGATTGTGTGATATTGTCTATAGTTTATATGGTTTTTAGTATATGGGACAATATTATGCTTGTAGGTGTTTTTCTGTGTTTTCAGGCATAAATCGATGATAAAACCCCGAGATGAGAAAAGGCGTGAAGATCGAAGCTTGAAATTTAAGATTTGAGTTCGAGTGAAGGCCTCTCGATCGACCTCTCGATCGAGAGAGGTGTCGAGAGGTGCCTTCTGCCGCAGCTATCGATCGAGAGCAAAAGAAGATACCCTCTCGATCGACCTCTCGATCGAGAGGTCTGCCGAGAGGTGTCCAGCCGGATTTTTCTTCTTATTTAATTTGACTCCTTTTTGGTTTAGGTTTTCCTTATGTAAATTTCTCCTATATATACTCCTACTCTAGCATTGTAAACCTAATCTAGAATTCATAGCACTCTTTAGTTTTTCATAATTTTCTCTTTAAATTTCCAGCTTTTATTTTTGTTCAACATTGGAGCTTTATTCAAGTTTATTCAAGATTCAAGTTTCGAAGTTCTTCGTGTTCAAGATTCAATTCCAAGTTTTTCTTACTCTTACTTTTTAATTATGTTCTTCCAATTCTTTGTGTTCATGTCTACTTTAATTATGTCTAGCTAAATTCCTTAGTTGATTTTAGGGATTGAATGCCTAATTGAATTTATGTAAGTGTTCTTGTTTACAATTAGCCTTCCAATCTAGATGCGTGTTTCATGGTGCTTATTCTCATGCATAGTTAATTGGCCATTAATTGTGTATGCATAATTATGTGTTTATGCCTTGATAGGATAATTGCATAATCGATCTCATGAATGCATGATATGATAGTTTGATTTTCTTGATTGATAATTAAATTATTATATGTTCATATATAATCGATTTGGTGTCTTAGTTGAGCCTAGTTGATTATATTATTGGTACTTGTTCTATTTTGCACTTGATTCGATTCTTACAATTCGAAAGAATATTAGGATCTCGTTAGGTGACTACTTGCATTGCTTTAATTAGGGTGTAGGTTATTTTTGCATGTATCACATTTAGATTGGATTAAAGTGGTTAATTGTATTCATTAATTACTTGCATAAGTTTGATTAGGTAGGCTTCCCTAGAATCAACACTTTTCCTTAATTGTTCACTTTCCTTATTTACTTAATTGCTTGTGCCTTAAGTTGTTTTATTTGACTACTTATTTCTTTACTTGCTTATTTCCTTATATGATTACTTGAGTTCTTGTTATTATTTGCCTAGTATAAATACCACAGTCACTAAACCCTTAAAAGCCTAGACATCACATTAGTTCTTGAGTAGAGGTATTGTGTGCGTTTTCGGTTTATCAGTCCCTGTGGATACGATACTCGTGCTTCATTATATTACACCTATTTTGTGTGGTAGAAATAGTGCGATCAAATTTTGGCGCCGTTGCCGGGGACTGATTAGATTTCACATACATATTTTGAAATAGAATTAATAGGTGATTTAGGCGCTTTAATTTTCTGTTTTCGGTTTATTGATCTAACGTTTTTCTTTTCTTCTCTTTGGTTTTAGGTAGTGCATGACCACAAGGTCTAAAGGGATAAATCCTATTCCTATAGACTTGGAGTTAGAGCGCTCTCTTCGAGCATTGAGGCGAGGAAAGGAGGCAAGTAAGATCGATACACCACTCTCTTCACCACCCAATTCACCAAGGAGTTTCGATTCAATGGGGGATCAAGTGAGGAGGACTTTGAACGACCGCTACAAGCCGGTCGTTGATCAATTTCAGCAAGGAGGATGGGGGACAACCGAAGCCAACAACTACGAGTTCAAGACGTCCCTCATCAACATGGTGCAAAACAATCAATACGGAGGATCACCGGCAGAGGATCCGAACGCACACTTGAAGCAATTTCTGGACATATGTGCTACATACAAGGCCAATGGAGTGTCCTCGGATTACCTAAAGCTCAGCCTTTTCGTGTGGTCTCTCAAGGACGATGCTCGGGAGTGGTTAGATGGATTGGACAAGACGGAGGTCACTACTTGGGCTGACATGTGCACAAAGTTTCTCAACAAGTTCTTTCCACCCTCGAGGGCTCAAAAACTTATCAATGAGATCATACAGTTTCAACAATTCGAGGATGAGCACTTCTACGAGGCATGGGGGAGATTCAAGAAGCTACTACGAGCATGCCCAAATCATGGAATTACCAAGGAGGATCAAATCACGAACTTCTATCGTGGTTTGAACAAGTTGTGTAGGAAGGAGCTCGACTACGCTTCGAAGGCAGGATTTCTGAATAATGAGTATGATGTTGCTATGGATATCATTGAGCTGACCGTGAATTCGAGTTATGAGGAGGCTACTGACCGTCGTCTTGGAAGAAGGAGAGTTGCCAACATTGGGATCGATGCTTACGAGGACTTGATGGAGAAGTACACAAAAACAGCGAATGAGTTGGATTCTATCAAGAAAGGAGTACTTCGGTGCGATGCTATCATGGACGATCAAGCAAACCCAACCGAAGAGGAAGATGCCAATTTTGTGCAACAAGGGGGCAAGTGGCAACCGAATCAAGGAACCAAGTGGCAAGGAGGGCAAGGAGGACAAGGAGGTTCGAACTATCAAGGAGGGTACAAGAAACCATATGTTCCCAACAACCGAAATCATCCGAACTTTTCCTATGCCAATCCGAACAACGCCTTGCAACCACCTCCCGGCTTCCATGTTGAGAACGGAGTCATCCAAGAGCCCAAGAAGGAGATGTCTACCGACGATTTGATTCGTCAATATATGGCTCAATCGGAGATGAGGATGACACAACAAGATTCAAAGTTGAGGACGTTGGAGCTCACTCAAAGTACCTCAACTAACAACTTGGCGAGTAGCATCAATGCGTTGACCAAACAAATGCAAATGTTGGAGACGCAAATGAGTCAAATAGCCAACGCTCAAGGAGGAGTCCATAAGCCCGGCCAATTCCCAAGTAACACGGAGCAAAACCCGAAGAACAACCATCATGTTCATGCTATTGAGCTTCGGAGCGGCACTACGTACACCAATCCATCCTTGGAAGCTGAGAAGAAAGGAGTAGGGAACTTCAAGAATGTGGTGCTTGAGGAAACAAGGATCCAAGAGCCGAGGCGAGGGCCTATCGACACCTCTCTCAATCGAGAGGTCGATCGAGAGGTCCATACTGGAAGTCAGCATCCACCTCTCGACACCTCTCTCGATCGAGAGGAGGATCGAGAGGTCTACGACGAGGAGATTCAAATGGAACCTCTCGACACCTCTCTCGATCGAGAGGTCGATCGAGAGGTCAAAAACCGAGGTTAGAAGGGACCTCTCGACACCTCTCTCGATCGAGAGGTCGGTCGAGAGGCCCAGCAGCCGCACCAACTTCCGACTTACACTCCGAAGGCCCCCTTCCCGCAACGATTGACCAAGACGAAGCAAGACGAGAAGTATCAACGCTTCATGGAGATACTACAAAAGGTCAACATCAACATACCACTTCTCGATGCTCTCCGAGACATGCCCAACCACATGAAGTACATCAAGGATGCGGTTTCGGGGAAGAAGAAGTGGGGGAAGTTCGAGACGATCAATCTCACGGAGGAGTGCAGCGCGGTGATCCAAAGGAAGCTACCATTGAAGCAAAAGGATCCCGGAAGCTAGATTCACTTTGTCATGCAAGATTGGTGATCAAATCTTCCAAAATGTGCTATGTGATCTTGGTGCTAGCATAAATTTGATGCCTCTCCCTATATTCAACCGGCTCAAGATCGGGAAGATGAAGCCAACCACCATCTCTCTACTTATGGCGGACCGATCAGTTTCTTATCCAAGGGGGATAGTGGAAGACGTTCTAGTTCAAGTGCACAACCTCGTCTTTCCGGCAGATTTCGTAGTCTTGGACATGCCCGAGGACACAAATCAACCATTGATCTTGGGGCTGCCATTCTTAGCGACGGGGAGAGCATTGATCGATGTTCAAGATGGAGACCTCACATTTCGAGTCAACGGGGAGGAACTGAAAATTTCTATCTACGAAGCTATGAAGAGACTCGACGATCAACGTGAGGATATCTTCTCCATCGAGACATTGACACCACCTACTTCGGAGGAGGCACTTAACCATTGTATCTCGAATTCTCTCTATGCCTACGAGGAGTTGGATGAAGCTTGCGACGAGATTCTCGAGTATCTCAATCAGTTGGAGGCTAATCGACCATCGAGTCACCACAAGGAGGTTTCATATCTCGACATTAACAAGAAGGTGGATGAAAGATTTTTCGAAGAGGAAGAGAAGAAGGATGCAGCCCCTAAGGTGGAATTGAAGCCATTACCCGAGCACCTCAAGTACAAGTTCTTAGGAGACGAAGAGACGTACCTGATAGGGTGCATTTTTACCCTATCATCTAAGTGTTATATTATCGTTTTCTTGTCGTATTTTGATAGTTTAGCTCATGATTTATATTGTTTATGTTATTTCGAGCTAGATTACGCTTTTGGGTTGTTTTGAGTGTTTTTAGGGCTTTTATATCGAGAAAACCTAAGATAAGACAAGAGGCGATGAAACCAAGGAAGAGATGAAGTATTGATCCCAAGTTCTGACTTTTCACGATTTTGTAAAAGAGTTATTCTGGAAAAGTGAAAGCATAGCATTGAAAAGGGGTTCGATAGGAGCACGTAGGCGAAAACGGAGGTCAATTCGGAGTTCGGATGAGGAAGATACGACCGAAACAAGAAAGTTGCGCAGAACTCTCTCGACCCTCTCGACCACCCTCTCGATCGAGAGAGGTGTCGAGAGGTGCCTCCTGTTTTCCAGACGGGATTTTCTCTAAAAGGCTATTTTTGACTTTTTCTTGGTTTCCTTGTACAATTAGGTATTAGATGTAAACTTCTACCCTATAAATACCTCTAAACCTATCATTGTAAACAAGTTCCTCCACTCTCCTACATTCTTTAGATTAGTTTTTATTCTTTTCTCCATACTTTTATACTTTTAGATCTAGATTTATATTATGTATAAAGACAATTGAAGATTGAAGATTCAAGAGTTTTTCTATCTCTTTTTCTTTTATTTATGTTTTTCATTATGTTTATTCTTCCTTCTACCTTTCTTTTAATTATGTCTAACTAATTTTCTTTAGTTGATTTTAGGGATTGAATGCCTAATTGAATTTATGTGAGTGTTTTTGTTTACAATTAGCCTTCCAATCTAGATGCATGTTTCATGGTGCTTATTCTCATGCATAGTTAATTGGCCATTAATTGTGTATGCATAATTATGTGTTTATATGCCTTGATAGGATATTGCATAATAGATCTCATGAATACATGATATGATAGTTTGATTTGTCTTAGTTGATAATTGAATTATTATATGTTCATATATAATTGATTTGGTGTCTTAGTTGAACCTAGTTGATTATATTATTGATACTTGTTCTATTTTGCACTTAACTTGATATCTATGCGTCCGAAAGGATATTAGGATCATATTAGGTGACGACTTGCATTGCTTTCATCGGGGTGTAGGTTATTTTTCATGTATCACATTTAGATTGGATTAAATTGGTTAATTGTACTCATTAATTGCTTGCATATATTTGGTTAGGTAGGCTTCCCTAGAATCAACCTTGTTCCTTATTTGATTTATTTGTTTCCTTATTTGCTTATTTGCCTTATTTGTTTAATTGCTTATTTATTTGTTTACTTATTTGTGTTCTCTTTTATTTATTTTATTTATTTGCCTAGGATTAAAATACCACATTCTAATTTCTTATTTGCCTAGACATCAGTTTAATTCTAGAGTAGAGGTATTGTGTGTGGTTTCGGTATATCAATCCCTGTGGATACGATACTCGTACTTTCGTATACTATACCTATTTTGTGTGGTAGAAAATAGTGCGATCAGTACCCAGTGATCGTATCTTCTCATCTCACGGAGGCAAACACGGACAAGTTATTGAGGGTTCTAAGGGAGCACAAATCTGCAATTGGATGGACGATTGCCGACATCAAAGGTATTAGTCCTACGATTTGCATGCATAGGATCCTACTCGAGGAAGGTCATCGTCCAAGAGTCCAACCCCAAAGACGATTGAACCCAGCCATGCAAGAAGTTGTGAGGAAGGAGGTGCTGAAATTGCTTGATGCCGGCATGATCTATGCTATTTCGGATAGTGAATGGGTGAGCCCTACTCAAGTGGTGTCAAAGAAAGGAGGCATGGCGGTCATCAACGACGAGAAAGGAGAGCTGATTGCGACAAGGCTCGTCACGGGATGGCGAGTGTGCATTGATTATCGTCTTCTCAACGCGGCAACAAGGAAGGTTCACTTTCCCCTCCCGTTCGTAGATCAAATGCTCGATCGTCTAGCCGGCCATGAGTATTATTGCTTCCTCGACGGTTACTCCGGCTACAATCAAATCGCCATCGCTCCGGAGGACCAACACAAGACGGCATTCACATGCCCATATGGAGTTTTCGCTTATCGGAGGATGCCGTTCGGATTATGCAATGCACCGGACACTTTCCAACGGTGTATGATGGCCATTTTCCACGGATTGATCGAGAATATCATGGAGGTGTTTATGGATGATTTTTCAGTCTTTGGTTCTTCTTTTGACCAATGTTTGGATAATCTCGCCACGGTGCTTCAAAGGTGCGAAGAGACGAACCTCGTTCTCAATTGGGAGAAGTGCCACTTCATGGTTCAAGAAGGAGTTGTACTTGGTCACAAGGTGTCTTCATATGGATTGGAGGTAGATCGAGCCAAAGTTGTAGCCATCGAGAAGTTGCCACCACCAACCAATGTCAAATCGGTGAGAAGTTTCTTAGGACATGCCGGCTTCTATAGGAGATTCATCAAGGATTTCTCGAAGATCACGAAGCCGTTGTGTGGATTGCTCGAGAAAGATGTCAAGTTCGTATTCGATGATGAGTGCTTGGAAGCCTTCGAGACATTGAAGAAGGCGCTTATCTCTACCCCCGTCTTGGTGTCGCCGGATTGGAGTGCTCCGTTCGAGCTCATGTGCGATGCAAGCGATTGGGCGGTAGGAGCTGTTTTGGGACAGAAGAGGGATAAGCTTTTCCGAGTGATCTACTATGCTAGTAAGACGTTGGACTCGGCTCAAAGGAACTACACCACCACGGAGAAGGAGTTACTTGCTGTGGTCTACGCTTTCGACAAGTTTAGACCTTACTTGGTGGGATCTCACACGATTGTGCACACCGACCATGCCGCCATTCGCTATCTATTCAACAAGAAGGACTCGAAGCCAAGGTTAGTTCGCTGGATTTTGCTTCTTCAAGAGTTCGACATGGAGATCAAGGATAGGAAAGGATGCGAGAACGTGGTGGCCGACCATCTCTCGAGACTCGAGCAGCCCGTGGAAGGAGAGGATTCGAAAATTGAAATCAAGGAGAGCTTCCTCGATGAGCAGATTTTTCAGATGGACGATTTGATACCTTGGTTCGCCGACATCGTCAACTACTTGGTGATACATCATGTGCCCAAGGATCTATCGTCTCACCAAAAGAAGAAGTTCCTCCACGATTGTAAGTTCTATTATTGGGATGATCCATACTTGTACAGGAGGTGTGCCGATGGAGTGATAAGGCGATGTGTTCGACAATCGGAATGGAAGAAGATCATCGAAGATTGCCATAGCGCTCTGAATGGGGGACACTTTGCAGCGAATCGGACCGCCCTCAAGATCTTTCATAGTGGTTTATATTGGCCTTCGATCTACAAGGATTGCCACAAGTTCATCAAGTCATGTGATCGATGCCAAAGAATGGGGAATATCACGAAGAGGGACGAGATGCCGCAACGAACTATCATGGAAGTGGAGCTCTTCGATGTTTGGGGGATTGACTTCATGGGTCCTTTTCCCAAGTCTCAAGGGTTCTCCTACATTTTACTTGCGGTGGAGTATGTTTCTAGATGGGTCGAGGCCATTCCGACTACAACCAACGATTTGAAGGTGGTGATCAAATTCCTCCAGCGAAATATTTTGACTCGGTTTGGAACTCCGAGGGCTTTGCTTAGTGATGGGGGGAGCCACTTCAACAATCGTTGGTTAGGATCGCTTCTTGCGAAATATGGAGTCAAGCACAAGGTCACATCGCCCTACCACCCTCAAGCAAACGGTCAAGCCGAGTTAGCTAATCGTGAGATCAAGCAAATTTTGGAGAAGACCGTCACCAACAAGAAGGAGTGGGCGATGTACGTAGACGACGCACTTTGGGCCTATAGGACGGCTTTCAAGACGCCAATTGGGAGATCGCCATATCAATTGCTATTTGGCAAGTCTTGCCACTTACCAATGGAGTTGGAGCATAAAGCTTATTGGGCGACGAGAAGGATCAACTTCGAGTTCAAGGAAGCCATGGGCCAAAGATGTGACGACTTGTTGGAACTTGATGAATGGAGAAACGAAGCATTCGAAAATTCGAGGATCTACAAGGAACGAGCTGCATGATTTCACGACTTGAGCATCAAAAAGCGTAAGTTCGAAATTGGTGATGATGTTCTTGTTTTTAATTCTCGACTTCGGTTGTTTCCAGGAAAATTGCAAAGTAAGTGGTCGGGGCCGTATGTCATTTACAAGGACTTGAAGAATGGTGCATTCGAGGTGTTGAAGAACGACGGTGAGAAATTCGTAGTGAATGGACATCGCCTCAAGCACTACTTCAAGCCGTTACCGTTTTTTCCCAAGAAAGCGGCCACTTACCTCGATGACCCAAGTTAGAAAGGAGGTATCGTCGGGCTAAAGACGTAAAACGTAGCACTTGTTGGGAGGTAACCCAATATTCGTATCCCGTTTTATTTTGTTTCGTTTTACGTTTTAGAGTCTTAGGTAGTTTATTTTTCGTAGTTTTGAGTCAAATTTCGTATTTTAGAGTCGAACCCCTTAATATACTAACGAATGTTAAAAAGTTGTGTAGAAAACAAAATTGAGCAGGTCCTCTTGACACCTCTCTCGATCGAGAGGTTGATCGAGAGGTGAAATTTTGGCATACAGTAGGGGTCTCTCGACACCTCTCTCGATCGAGAGGTGTATCGAGAGGTTTTGAATTTTTGATTTCCCAGGTGTGTCACGTGAAGCCTCTCAATCGAGACCCCCGTGTTTTCGATCGAGAGGGGAGGTCAGAACGTGAAGTGCAGCACCTCTCGACACCTCTCTCGATCGAGAGGTCGATCGAGAGGTCAAATTTTGGATTCCAGTAGGCACCTCTCGACACCTCTATCGATCGAGAGGTCGATCGAGAGGGTTGTTGACGGCGCAAATTCCAACTTTGACCAGGTTTATTTACTCCTTTAAATACCTCTTTTGCACACAACTCACATACCATACTCTCATAACTCACAAATTCTCTCAAGCACACTTCTCTCTTCGATTCGTCAAAAGGTACTCGATTTCTTGCCCTCTTCTTATTAATTCTTGGTTCTTTACATGATTTCGCATGTTTTGACCGATTAAAATTCAATTTTAATGGTTAAATTCGTTGAATTGATAGATTGGGTATTAGATTGAGCATGATAGATTGGATTCATGGAATTCATTGAATTATTTGTATGAATTGAATTCATGGATGAATGCGGAGATAATTGTGTATTGATATTCGAATGAGTCTTTAAATTTGTCTATGAATTCTTGAAGATTCGTTGGTATCTATATGCATGAGATAAAAATTGTGTGATGATAAGTACATGTTTTTGGAGGAGTAATGTGTTGATTGAATAAATTGGTGATGAAATTGAGTTGATAATGGGGGAGAATTGAATTTGGTTGAAGTTTGGGGGAAGATGATTTAAATTGCTTTATTCTTGCATCTCTTGTATTGATTTGTGATACTTTTAGGTACTAAGAATGGCAAGAGACAAGGGCAAGAATGTTGCTTCGACCTCTTCGGGCAAAGGCAAGGGGAAAGAAAAGGTCACCTCTTCGAGCAAGGGAAAGGAGACGTGGAAGAATGATAAGACTATCCCGGAGACTAGAATACCGCCGGCAAGGTCGATGCCCTCGAGTTTGGAGCCCAAGGCGTTCAAGCTTAAGCTCACCACAGCGGAATCAAAGAGGAGATGGTCCCACCTTGTGCAACTAAAGCACAAGCATTGTCGTTTCCTACACCAAGAGACGATTGCGGCAATGGGGATAGCCAACGAAGTCACCCAATTGATGCAACGAGGAGGCTTCACCAACATCTTTCAAGGGAATCACTTAACCTACCACATTCTCACGGTGGAGTTTCTCTCAACTTTGGTAGTGGAGCGAGTCAACCAAGTGCCCCACGTCATTCGTTTCCAACTCGGTGGTCAACCGAGGGAGCTTGATATGGATCAACTTAGTGACATCATCGGAGGAAACAAGAATGGCGAATATATTGGCAATAATCATCCAAATCTTCAAGATTTGTGGGCTCACTTTGTGGATTTTGAGGAGGAAAGGACGAGATCCTACAACCCGGCGAAAGCAAAGGCCACCTCAATTCGGAATCCCACGATTCGCTACTTCCATAGGCTGATTTCGTGTACTATTCACTCCTGCCACGACTCCGGCACCTTCCTTGCCACCGACGCACATCTTATTTGGACTTCTTTGTGAGGCCACTCTCAATGTGCAGCCCTTTACCTCGTAGATCATATGGAGAATCAAGCATACTTGTTCGGGGGACAAAAGATTGGGATATGAGCATTTGTTACTCCAATTGCTTGACACTTCAACATCCCGATAGTGGAGCAGCCCGTATCTACGTCCATCTTTGTGGATAGACGGACATTGGAGCTTGCAAGGATGATCTCATATGACACGTCCGGATGGTTCTTCAAGCTACATGGGAGAAGTGGTATTTATCTCTTTCCGCTTCCGAACAGTTATTTGACGGAGGTAATCGGGAACGAGAAGCTGCGGAGAGGGAACGGAAAGATGGATTCTCCTCAACACAAGGAGCTTATGTGGGCTGAGGGAGGTCCAAAACCCGACGAAGGGGGTGATGATGATGAGGAGGAAGAAGATGAAGACGAGGCTGAGCAATATGAGCAAGGTTTCGATCAAGAGGAGGATGCGTATGCGCAAGGATACGAAGGTGTTCCACAGCCCAGGTTTCCACATGAGAGCTCCGGACTTCTCTACGATGCAAGATTGGCATACGGAGTCAATGGAGGCAATGGACAACTACCATTGGGATGGTAGGGAGTTTGTCGAGTCTCAAGTGCGAGGAGTTCGAGAGGAGGTTCAAATGTTGAGAACCGAGGTGGGGGACCTTCGTACATTCATTGGAGGTCGTTTTGATACTCTCGACACTTACATTGAGAACGAGAGGAAATTTCGAGAAGAGGAGGCGAAGAGGCGTGAGGATGAACGAGCGTATTTGGAGAATTACAATAGGATGGTGCATGAGATGCACTATTTCTATCCTCACTACCCGGAGAGCCATCAACGATTCGACCCCAATAATCCCAACAACCCTCCCTTCCCACCGCCATTTCAATGAGATCAGTTTTTAACTTAGCCTACTTCTTTTCTTTAAACTTATTTCTTTGCTATGCTTTGAAATAAGTTTGGGGGAGGGGAAAGAGTGTCTAAGTTAATTACTTTTATTGTTTTCTTGCTTTGAGAGTCTTTTATTTGTTAGTATTATTTTGGGGTATGTTAGAGTCTTTTATTGTTTTGAGTCTTAGGTTTAAATTGAGTCAAGTAAGCATGTGATGATAGTATTGTGAATTGGCCAATGATAGAAAAATTTTGCTTGATTTTTGAGAAAATTCATGATCTTTATTATGCATGGAACCTTGGCGAAGCGACGCATTTTATTCATTGAAATTGAAGCATGTCATGATGTCGGGAACTAGTTAGTTTGAGCCCGTGAGTTTTGAGCTATTGGTACATATTGATGCCTATTTTCTTGATTGAGTGATCATGTATGCTTCATTGTTTCTAGAACTTGCCCTATTTCTCCGTCAAGACCTTAGTATATTTATGAACTAGGAGATGATATTAGGCCATTCTTTCATAGCCACATGATTCCCATACACTAACCTTGATCATTATCTTTGTTTACCCCCTTTGAACCTTGTTATGAGCCTTTCTTTCTTGAGCTTGGATGATAGGAGGTTTGGATGGATAAGGGTATCTTTAGTGGATTTAGTTGGTGATATGGAAGGAGTTAATTAGAATAGTTGTTGTGGTGTAGAAGAAGAAAAATAAAAGAATTTGAGATTGTTGGGAACCCCTTGCAGTTTGATTTTTATGATGTTTATCGAAACCACACTTAGGCATATTTTGCTTAGTTTAGGGTCAAGGTCGATAGATCGACCTGCTACATGTTAGTGCAGGTCGATGCCCTTTAACGTTTAGTGTCAAGTTCGATCCACCCTGTAAGAGAAAGGTCGATGTATCGACCTGCCTCAATTGGATCGAGCTGGACCATCAGCCTGTCTATCGACCTCCCCTATCAAGCTTCCAGCTAGCATTGCCTTAGAAGATTTCAAGAGCTGGATTATCAATCAAGGTCGATGCTCCCCCTTCATGGAGCGTCACGACCTGATCCTTGCCAAGTCGAGTGCCAGCAAGGACGAATATTCCCAACGGCTAGAAGTGAGTCAGCATCCAACGGCTAGTGCCACGTCAGCCCGACTCCAACGGCTAGTTTTTCAAAACTGCCTATAAATACTTCAGCCATTTTCGGATTCAAGTACGGGAAACACAAGCTATCAACGCCATATCTCTGCCCAAATCTCTCTCAAAGCTCATATCCATTCAAGTGTTCGAAATCCGATTAGTTTCCCAAACACTTGAAGAAGAGAGGTTTCCGATTCCGAAAAACTCCACAACGACGAAGCGTTCACTGCTGCTTGTCGATTGTTCAAACAACTTCTTCTCCGACTTGTTCGAAGTTAGAAAGCTTGTTTTTATTTTCGCCATTATAGAGTTAGTCAAGCTCTGTAACAGCGTAAGGTTGTTTGTACGTTCTAGTACGAAGGTTGTAAGGGTCACGACCCAAAACTCGTGTCTAGTTACTCTCAAGTTAGATTGTAGCTAGAACTGATACTCAGTCAGTATAAATAAGAGAGAGGTGGATCCAAAAGAAAAGGGATTCTCAGGTCGAGTCGACCTGACGTGGACGTAGGAGGATTTCTCCGAACCACGCTACATCGCGGTGTTTCTCTCTCTCTTTATTTATTGTACTTACATTTTATTATCTAACTGACGAGCATCAACCTGCATTACACGAATCAACCTGCTATCCATTTTCAGCCTTAAGATTTTTCAAAGAGTAATCAACCTCCACCAACTTCCGCATTAACAACAGTTTGATAAATCAAGCTTGATACCATACGAGCTTGATAGATCAAACTGACTCTGATAAGGTCGACCTTGACAATCGACCTGCAGATCGACCTGAAATTTAAAAAGTCAAAAACGGTTGGTTATTGGTGTATTCCCCCCCCCCCCCCATACACCAATTACTCTTTCCCGGGACCAACAAGTGGTATCAGAGCTGTGGTTCTTTTGACCGCTGCTTTGCATACTAAAAGTTCTTTATCAAACTTTTGGTCATTTTGAACCGATCCTTAGAAAAATCTTTTTCATTCATTCATATCATATTATTTTGCTATGGAGGCTTCTCTTCTCAGGGTATGTGAAGACTTCTCCGTTCAAGGCTATGAAGATTGGAGCTTTCGAATCAAGATGTGTCTCAAGGCACATCACGTCCTTATGTGGGACATCATCGAGAACGGACCCTCCCCCATTTATGCTGCGAAGATTATCGTGGATGGAACAGCCCCCGGGGAGGCTACATACGAGAAAATCCTTAAGAATCCTCGCGATTACACAACCGAGGAAAGGAAGGAGGCCGGTCTCGATGATTATGCAAAGGGACTCATCTCCAGCACCATGAAGGGCGTCTACCTGGCCAAGATCAGAAATCTTGAAACGGCCAAAGAAATGTGGGACACCCTCCGGTCCATCAGCCTTGGCTCAGAGGAAATGAAGGAGAACAAGCTGTCCATGGCGTGCAGCAAGTTCGATGACTTCAAGATGGTTTCAGGAAAAACCATCGAAGCGATGAAAATTCGCTTCACCGAGATTGTTCTTGAAGTGGCTGCCATCAACCCATACAAGTATACGCAGCGCGAGAAGAATCTCAAAGTGATACGTGCCCTCCCTGCAAATTGGCACGTATACGCCGCCATGCATCCAGCCCGATCGGATTTCAACTTCCTCACCACTGAAGATCTTTTCGACATTCTTGTCGGAAATGAGTATGAGATGATCCGCATCCATGGATCAACCCAGCCTTCCACCAGCAAGAAGGCTGATGAAAAGAACAAGGAGGTAGCTTTCAAGGCCGACTCAGCCTCAGCCGCTACCCCAAGTCCGACTGACGAATCCATCGTCAAGAAGTTCGAGAAGATGACTCTCGACTATGCTCTAGCCGCTAGGAGAAATGAGAAGCTCCTAGGGAAGGTTGTCAAATACAAGAAATTCTACCGTGACAACAAACGAAACTTCTCCAACCGCAACCACGACCGCCCTGACAAAAAGGGAGAAGGTAAACCCTCAACCTTCAATTCTTCTAACACACCCGAGGGTGGTTGTTTCAACTGTGGCAGGCCAGGTCATTACAAGACGGACTGCCCGGATCTTACCAAGGCCGAGAGAGACGAGCTCCGTGCAAAGCGTGATAAGAAGCTCAAAGATCAACGAGCTGCAATGATTGCCGAAGAAACAAAGGAAGCTCACCTCTCGGATAGCTCGTCAAGTGATGACGAAGGATACATCACTTTCGATGAAAGTGATGATGAAGAATGCTTCGTTGGAGAGCATCAACAAAACGAGGGATCTTCAAAGGTAGATCTTCAACCCATTTCACTTTCTTTTTCTGACGATGATTGTGCAGAAGAAGGTGATGAAGACCTATCCGAGGCTGTGTCTTGGGAAGAAATCAAGAAACAGCTAGACGACTATGCCGATCTCGTGGATACACTCAAAGAGGTCGTTGAAGATAATGCTGAGCTATTGGATAAGAATGAAAAATACAAGCTAGCATTAGAAGAAAGATTCTCTCCCTACGATGAAGAAAAGGAAAGAGAGATCGAAACCCTAAAGTCAAAGGTTGACGAATTGACTTTACGGGTCAAGGAGTTCGATACCAGGGAGCTCGAGAAGAATAAGTCCCTCAAAACCAAAGATGCCGAAATACACAGCCTTACCTCAAAGCTGGCAGACTTGGTAATCCGACACGAACTCCTCGTGAAAAAGGAAGAAAAACTTCAACTCACTTTAAGTCAGTTGAAGAAAAGCGGAAAGAAGTTGGAAGAAGTGCAATCCATGCAACGCAATCCGCGCGATCACTCTGGGATTGGGTTCAACGGAGAATCCAAGAAAAGCAAGGATAAAGACTGTGAGGTCAAGTTCGTTAAAGCACAGTCAAAATCAAAGAGTGTTCGGAAAGCCAATCAAGCTCTCCCTGATAAGATGGTCAAGCTGAAGAATCCAGCTCGACAGCCCCAGGCCATCCTCATAAAGCAACGAAAGAAATAACAGCCCGCTCCTCAAAAGAAGGAGAGTCGACCTGCCCAGCAACGTCGACCTGCCCCCTACCATCAAAATAAGGCTGTTCATCAAGGGCGATACCAAGGCCAGCACTATCAAAGGCCGTATCACCCTGAGTTCTTCCACCCGGATTATCAAGGGTGCTACTGCCATTATTCTCAACAGTCAAATTTTTCAGACTGGCAGTATCAACCTGGGTTTTACGAAGAACAATATTATCAGCCTCGTCGCCCTCGCTCGAAGAAATCCAAGGCTCCTAAGCCCAAGACCGCTACTGCCTCGTCCTCAGTCTCGGATAGAAGCAGACCGGTGAAGCAAATATGGGTTCCAAAGGCCGTTCCCGCAACCGATGTAGCACCCAATCTCAAATGGGTTGCTAAGTTTAACTAATTGCAGGTTGGGAAGGCTCAAAGAAGGAGCCAAGCAGCTCATGGAGCTGTATGGATCATTGATAGTGGATGCTCCAAGCACATGACGTGTGACAAAACGCCACTTTCAAATTATCAAGAACGAGACGGGCCACTTGTAACCTTTGGAGGAAATTCTAAGGGATTTACGAGAGGCCAGGGCGATCTAAGAGTTGGTAAAACAACTATTTCTAACGTCTCTTATGTTGAAGGTCTTAATCATAATCTATTCTCTGTGTCGCAATTCTGCTCGAGTGGTAAACGAGTAGAATTCACCGCTAACAAGTGTCTCGTGAAAAATGAGGAAGGAGAAATTCTTCTTACCGGAATTTTGCAGGATAGACTCTATATTGTACAATGGACAGATTGGATAGAGACCTGCCTGGTCACAAAGGCCGATTCCGAGACAAGCTGGCTATGGCACAAGAGGTTGAGTCACTTAAACTTCAAGGCCATCAACAAGCTCGCACGCAACAAGCTGGTGAACGACCTGCCAGACCAAGTCTTCGATCGTGATCACATCTGCAGAGCATGTCAAGCTGGAAAGCAGACAAGATCATCATTTCCAAGCGTGACGGCTCAATCATCAAATCGAATTCTTGAGCTTCTCCATCTCGACCTCTTCGGTCCAGTCACTCCCTTGAGTATAAACGGTAGAAAATATGCTCTCGTTATTATAGATGATTATTCTAGATTTACGTGGGTTATTTTCATGTACAAAAAGAAGGAGACATTGGAGAAGCTACCTGCGTTGCTGAGCAAGCTATGCAATCAAAAGGAGAAATCCATCATCTCCATTCGATCAGATCGAGGCACTGAATTTATCAATGCAATGATCGAAGAATATTGCACAAAGAGTGGGATTCATCATCAAACTTCAGCCGCACGCACACCTCAACAAAACGGCGTGGTGGAACGTCGTAACAGATCGCTGAAGGAAGCAGCTTGTACCATGTTGGATGAAACCAATCTTCCAAAGAAGTTTTGGGCAGAGGCCGTCAACACAGCCTGCTACACCCAAAACAGGTCGATCATCACGACCCAACATGGAAAGACACCATACGAGCTGTGGAACAACAAACTCCCCAGGTTAAAGTATTTTAAAGCTTTTGGGTGTTTGTGTTACATTCATAACAATGGGAAATCTCAATTGAAGACTTTTGATAGCAAGGCCGATCCAGGAGTATTTTTAGGATACTCAGAGGTTAGCAAAGCTTATAGAGTTTTTAATAAGAAAACCCTAGTTGTGGAGGTAACACCTCATGTTGTGTTTGATGAATCTACTTGTCTGTACAGAGAATCAAGTACAGGAACAGAACAGCCCGATGCTAACAGGCCGTCTAACTCCCCCATTGACGACCTGCTAGTATGGACTCCAAATGATTTGGAGGAAGAGGATCAATCTGATCCTAGGGTCACACAGCAAGGGGGAAGTGATGCAAATACTAATACGAGCTGTAATACATCAGCCGGACTTAACCAAGCTGATCCCCCTCCCTCAGTCCCCAAGACTGATGCTGTTAACGACCTTACATCACAAATCGAGCAGCTCGATAACACAATGGAGCGGCTCAACATCCAGGCCGAACAGCAGTCTGATCAACAGCCCGAGCAACAGCATGTGCCCACTGATCAACCTTCAACTCATCCGGAGTTTGACGAACCCATTAATGAGCCCGAGCCAATCATTTCAAATGAAGAAAGATCACGACGCAGACGATGGATCGATGATCATCCGAAAGAGCTCATTGTTGGGAACCCAAACCAAGGAGTGCGAACAAGAAGGACGATTGGTGAAAGTGCACTATTAAGTTGCTATCTCTCTCGCATAGAACCCAAAGATGCCATTGAAGCTCTTCAAGATGCTGATTGGATTGAAGCCATGCAAGAAGAACTCAATGAATTCAAAAGAAATGAAGTATGGTCTCTAGTTGATCGTCCTTATCATCAGGGCGTCATTGGAGTCAAATGGGTTTACAAGAACAAGAGAGATGAATCTGGAGAAGTTGTCAGAAATAAAGCCCGATTGGTTGCAAAGGGTTACTGTCAACAAGAAGGAATCGACTATGATGAGACGTTTGCTCCAGTTGCAAGATTAGAAGCTATAAGGCTGTTTCTAGCTTATGCCGCTCATCAACGATTCAAAGTCTACCAGATGGATGTTAAAAGTGCATTCCTCAATGGCGTTCTTGAAGAAGAAGTCTATGTGGAACAGCCTCCTGGATTCGAGGAGGGTGATTCAAGCAAAGTCTACAAACTGCACAAGGCCGTCTACGGACTTAAGCAAGCTCCTCGAGCTTGGTATGAGACGCTATCATCCTTTCTCATCGAATCAGGATTCAAGCGTGGTTCAGTCGACAAGACGCTATTCACTATCAAAGTGAATGAACATATCCTTTTAGTACAAATTTATGTTGATGATATCATTTTTGGATCTAAATCTCCCATTTTGTGTGAAAAATTTGGTAACCTCATGACCGAAAAATATAAAATGTCTATGATGGGGGAAATGAATTTCTTTCTAGGGTTGCAGGTTAAGCAGTCCGATGAAGGAATCTTCATCAGCCAAACAAAGTACGCACACGAGCTGGTCGACAAGTTTGGTGTCAAAGACAGCAAGCCTGTCAAAATACCGATGCTCGCTGGTGGGAAGATCGACCCGGATCCCCAAGGAAAACCTGCCAACATAACACAGTACAGGGGTATAATTAGTTCATTACTTTATCTAACAGCTAGTCGACCTGACATCACTTTTGCAGTTGGAGTGTGTGCTCGATTTCAAGCTAATCCGAAGGAATCTCACTTGGAAGCAGCAAAGAAAATTCTTCGTTATATCAAAGGAACCACGAATTTAGGTCTTTGGTATCCTTGTGATGATAACTTGCAGCTTACAGGTTATTCAGATTCAGATCATGCTGGGTGCAAGCTCGATAGGAAATCTACCTCGGGTACTTGCCATTTTCTCGGAAACAAGCTGATTTCTTGGTTTTCGAAGAAGCAAACTTCAGTAGCCACCTCCACTACAGAGGCCGAGTACATGGCCGCAGGAAGTTGTTGTGCACAAATCTTGTGGATCAAACAACAACTTAAGGATTATGAAGTTGAAGTCAGTGAAGTGCCAATATTCTGCGACAGCTCGAGTGCCATCGCCATTACTCAAAACCCAGTTCTTCATTCTAGATGCAAGCACGTGGATATTCGACATCACTTCATTCGTGATCACGTGGAGAAAAAGAACGTGGTTATAGAGAAGATACACACTGACATTCAACGAACTGATATTCTGACCAAACCCCTAGCTGAAGAAAGATTCAAAATGCTATGTGGAAAGCTAGGGTTATTAAATGTTGAGTCATCAGGCCGATCGTAAGCCTACAGGCCGTTATCTCCTCATCGACCTGCCAAATTTTTCAAAAGCTTGTGTGGGACCAACAATCGGGACCAACAAGCAGGCCGTCTCTTTACAAGCAGGCCGATATTAAGGGGGAACAGGCCGTCATCTACTCAACAGGCCGATACCATTTGAACAGGGATTCACTATTTGAACAGGCCGTGTCTATCTACAGGCCGTGTCTGTCAACAGGCCGTGTCCTGTTGGAACGGCTGCTTGAAAGCCGCCCCGACCCCCAGATCTTGGTTCGGTTGTGTTGAGTCGATCGTGCACATAATGTCATACAAAAGCTCGAGTACATACCTTACGATTATGGAAACGAGGAATCCGAGTCGTGTCTGATCGATCTACGGTTCTGATCTTCTAGGATGTGATCCCACACCTTGAAATCCGAGACTTGGTGGACGTCTCGAGATCACTGGAACCTCGATCTCTTCTCCTCAGACTCGGCCGACTCTCTCTCTCTCACTCGCCTAGGGTTCTGCGCCAATTCTCGTAGAGAATTCTGGTGGCTAGGTCAGAATGTGTGCTAGGGTTTTATGTGAGACTTGAGAGTATATTTATATGGTTCATAAATAAGGAGATATGATTCCTTATTTATCTCCAACCATATTAATGCCATATCCCATATTTATTCTTTCCATAACTTACAAATCTTATTCCTTTATTAATACGGAATTAATAAGGAATTAATCTGTTCCGTTATGCAACTGTATATCCGGAATTAATTCTAACAGATAGAATTTAATCCTAATTCCAGTAGAAGAATAAATAAATAAATATATACAAAATATATTTATTTATATGATATTTATCCCCATAAGATTTAATTAAATAAATCTTATCCTATTAGATTTAATCTTATCCATATACATGGATATAAATCCAATATATATCATATACTGGGCCTGAGTCCAATTATTGAGCCCATACTCAATAACACTGTTTAGATCGATTCCTTAGGTCTGTTTGGGCCACCCTAGGGATCGGATACCAGACAGAGTTGGGCCTTATCTAATTCGATATTTCCATGTCCACCCCTGAACATGTATCTCATTAGAACTATAACGCACTCCACTAAAGTGTTATAGCTGAATCACCGCTCTGTCCCAATTATGTAGATTGGGTAGGTATTTTGTATAGTTCGACCCCCGTGTTTAAGACCTTCCATATCCGTTAACCAATTTAGAGCTACCATGACTGCTCCTAATTGTTAACATCTATTCCTCAGGTAGTACCCGTTCACTCCTCATTATTATACCTGAACTTAATCAGCATGCATGACTTGGTATAATAAACATTGTGAACTCCCTTGAGGGGATATCGTCAGCCTGCACTCACACAGGACACGGCTTGTTGATAACACTTATTAGACATACTATGCATCTTCGTGTTACCCAAAGTACGACATGATTAAGATGAACTAACGAGAAGTTCATATCATCGTAAATCAAAGTAACATCGAAGAATACATATACATCTAATAGTTTACCAAGGTTAAGATCGAGCTAGAGCCTGAGATCCATAGCTCTTCACCTATATCACCTATGATATAGGGTCAGTATCAGAAGAGCATCATCTCTATTGATCCTCAGTACGTTCCACCGTACCAGCATAATTAGTGATTAGGACTCATCACTACCATTAAGCTGCAGTCTAGACCGATAGCTCAGCCCAAGCTATCTCGACTGTGAACTGTTTATATCTCATCATTATCAACGACCTTCGTGATCCTCTCCGAACTCAGATCGACACGTGGTCTAAAACATGAGATAATGGGCTTTATTCTTGCTTAAACATATTCTTCCAGATAGGGATTGTTAACAGTGGACCGGTGTCGTAACCACTAAAACAACCGGTTTTGCTTTAGGTATACAACAACCCCAACAATCTCCCACTTATACTAAAGTAAAACCTTTTAGTATACCAACGCGTCTACAGGAAACCATATGACTTCATCCATGTACAATGTTAACAATCGCACGATCGCAATCGTTAACAACCATCATACACTTTTTCTCCCACTTATACTCAAAGATTTTACCTTTACCTTGTACCTCTTAGTGGGAGGTTCACTAAGACATGTCAGCCACGTGCTACAGTATACCTGACATGGTGCACTTAGTGAAGGAACCGTCATCGTACATTCCTCTAGTGTTTCTATTTTCTCCACGAAATCGCCTTAATTTAAGGTACTCACTATGTTGTTACCGGCATTTCCAAATCTCAGAAAATTTGTTACTGCACTTAGAATTCTCCAGGGGGTGTAAGAATTCTAACAAATTGAGATTACTGCCAATTCACGAAGCTAAGCCCTGAATTATCTAGCTCCCTCTCAGCATTTCACTGCGTGAGAATCTTCAAGAAAATTCCGCTTCTTACGTGAATCCATAGTTTAAGGTCAGTGATGTCGTTTTTCTAGCTACCATTCGATTATCCGTGTCCACAAACATGATGGACTATATCCGTTACCATGCACACAGCACTAACATACATTTGGCTCCTTATGCAACACGCAGGTGTATTGCAAGCTTTGCCACAACAGTAGTCTATGAAGAGTACTTGAATAATGTTATACTATCCGACTGTAGGATATATCTAACATTACTCCTAACCTTCATTCTAAACTGTTCGGATAATCACCACTTATTGTGTCAGATAATACTTTCACACCTTGTTCAAGTGCTAGTAATATTATCACACAATGTACAAGACAACCATTTCAACGTCCTTTGTAGATGAGAGATATACCATTTGTCAACACATTTCATGAACGGACTTATATGTGTTGTTCGACAAATGAATGCTTTAATCATTGAACCACACATTTCAAAGTGTTTGTCCCGAAACATAGAACTGTTGAGAAAATTCTTCCCTTTTCTCAAACTACATCCATGTTCGCTCATGTATGTCCTCAACTATTATGAGCATACAACTTGCAAGTCTTTCGAGTGTTAAACTCATAGACTAATCAATGATAAGCAACCATCTTCATCTAACTTATCCTTTACCAGTCAACTTGGTCTGTTCATTGTCCAAGAAACTAGATTTCTTGATGAACAATTCACAATTTTCGAGACACACCCGAAAATACTCCCACTGTGACAAGGATTCTTAAATAATCTTGTGCAGATCCTTTTGGTTATCTGTCTTGTACTTCCGGCCTTATGATGTTCCAATCCATAATTTCCTTTTATTCTTGGACGTTAATCAAGAATAAATACTTGTCTTTCCTCGAAAAATAACTACTTGTCCAACTAATTACTAAATCTATCATTTGAAATTGCGACACTTCGTGTGCAAATTATCCTTATTTCCGAACAGATTTAACCAATGAAACTTACAATTAGCATTTCCGTGGGAAGGGAAAACGCGATCGCAGCGCGAATGCTAATCAATTCATAATAAATCACAATGAAATCTATGATTAACATGAATGCTAATCACTTCATTTCAAATAAGGAAAGGAAATAGATTTAGACATATTGACGTAGTATTTTGTTAAAAGACAATTTTGAACAAGAAGTACCACATTTATCATAACACATTTTGGAACATCTTTCAAAATTCACAGTTATTACTCCCACTACGAATGATATATCAAAACAACCAGTATTAAAGAAGTAAATCCTTAATACAATGTAAAATAATCATCCATTAATATGTAAAACATAAGTATCCTGCCAAAACAAGGCAACCAAATGTGGTAAAAGAGTAATAAACCAGAATCTAGTATCCAAAAACTAAGATAAAATGTAAGATAGAAATCTCCAAGTCTGCTAGACAACTGCATCAACTGAATGTTGCTTGTCGAGCTCAAGAACTTGAAGTCGTCCTACTCGTTCCTTGTAGTCGAACCTACAAAGATTGCAACAAACCACAATTAGTATCCACTAGTTAAATCCGTCCGTGAGGACTAAACTAGTATAATTTGGTTTTTAATGTTACAAGAGTCTGACATACCTCCATCTACCTTTAACTTCTTGTTCCTCCTCTGATAGACCTTTATGATTGGAGGTCTCTCCTTCCTGGCATCACTCACTTCCTCAGTAGGCTGATCAGAGCTCAGCTCATTCACGTCGTGAACGAGACTTACAGACTCGGAATCGCCCACTTCATCAATGGATTGATCAGAGATCAGCTCATTCACATCGTGAACGAGTCCGTCATGATCAAGATCATCAATCCTTAGTGACTGGAGGTACTCATCAATGATGGACTCATTGTCCCGGGCCGTAAAACGTTGATTGACATCAACATTCCCAATAGGACGATCCCAGAACTTCCTCTCCGCCTCATAAGAAGTCCGCAATATATCAATCCTCTCCGCATCTACCACGAGTAACTCCGCAATGAGAGCCATTGGGTCCTCGTGAACGATGTGGGTCGGGACGACTGCTTCTCTGAGGGCCAGGAACCAAGTCGGAAAACATGCAAGTAGAAGCTCGCAAACAGTCTTTCCCGACATACTAACACCACCATAGAACACGTACATCCGTACAAGGTTTTTAAACCTCATGAGAAATCTCTTCAGGTTAGGGAAATCAGGGGAATCCTCATACCTCAAGAAACCTATCTCTTTCCGTGCCAGGAAACCGAGTAGTCGAAATCGAAAGGAGTCCGGAACACCATCGGAATAAGCTAAACGACAAATCTTCGTGCGAATAGAATCAATAGACATATCTGAAATAAATAACAAGTAAACAACTTATAAGCGCAAATAATTTATGTTATCAATGTTATAAACCCAATAATAACATTTAACCAACAAACGAGTAGCCCGATACTATTTATAAATAGTCCACTATAGGTGGATGCTATCCATAAAAATTATCGACCATGACCGCAGTCTATTTTATTTCTTATCCCATCACACGGACCATAGTGAAACAAAGAAATAATAACCCGTGCCTCAGGACCCTGCTAATTCGAGAAGTGACCTCTATAGGAGGATTCATCAATAAGCAGCTAAGCTACAACCATATTTTAATATTCCGAAAAATTAATTCTATTAAGAGTAACCCACCCGTTAAGGAGGAATTACCTTTATAAAATCATTTTTCCATATTATCAATTTTGAATTTAACCAATGAACCATAATCAGTGTCTCCTATAGGGAGGAAGACTCATTGTCAACGCGAACACTAATTATTTCATTTTAAATCAAGTTATCCTTTTGAAGTCTAAACCAATGAAATCCATAATCAGCATCTCCTATAGGGAGGAAGACTCATCGTCAACGCGAATGCTAATTACTTCATTTTTAAACCAAATATGGAGGTCCTTTAAATCAATTAACAGATAATCGATTAATTATACCGCTTAGTCTTTTTAAGGGTTTGTGTGACAATCGTAGCACATAGACAATTAAGTCCTATCACATGATTTCTAAGCGCAAGTAATAAAACATGCTCGCATTGAAATCATTAAAACTGGCATGCTATGACCCCTATGCATGTTATTTCTATTAGGCAAACAATGAAAAGCAACTATAACATGCAAAACATGCTGATCATCTTCATCGCGTAATTTAAATCCATCCATAGCATGCATAATAATTAAAACGAATAAATAGGCTGCCGACCGGGAATAGAAAGCCCTATCTATTACATTTAATTAAAATAAAAACCCCGGAACAAGCTCCGGTCTTTAATCTTCGATCTTGGAAGTCTGCCCCGGTCTTCAAGTCCACCTTCCAAAAGTAGTAAGTGCTCGAAATAATTAGGGTGCGGAAAACCCTAATTACCAAATCGGAAAGCGAATTAATTTCGAACAAACTAGGGTACAAAAACCCTAGCCGTCGACGATCATGCCTAGGTTTCGGAAAACCCTAGCCGTCGTCAACGTAATGGGCTGAACGTTGTAAAAACGAGCAGCCCGTCGTTCGAAATTCGGCCACGCGCCGCCGCCGAGCCGCGCGTGTAGCACACGCGCCGCCGCGGTGCATGCCGGGGACCCCGTTTCGGCTCACGACGAGCCTGACGTGGCTGGGTCCGGGCTGGGTGCGTCCGTTGCGACCCAGCCCGAGCCACTGCTCGTCACCATCGCCGAAAACGCCGTCGGCTTCGCCGTGTCCGCTGCATGAAGCAGCGCCGCCGCCGCGAGCCACCGCCGGTGGCTGGCATGCCACCGGACGCTCCCACTGAGCTCGCCGGCGTCCCAGCACCACCGGAGGTGCTGGGTTCGAGCCCGGGCAGCCGCAGCACGATCCGGCAGCAGCGCGCGCGCAGGGGAAAAACCCAGCCGCCGCCGCTGCCGTGCGATCACGCCACAGCCGCCGCCGCCGATGGTCCCCGACCACCAGCCTCCTGTCCGCCATCGTCCGCGCCACCCACCGCCGTCAAACCATCGTCGAGCCGCGGGCTTGAGCCCAGCAGCGCGCGCGCCAAGAACCCGCTAGGGTTCAGGCCGCCGCTGCTGAAACTCGCCGCCGCAGCCACTGCCGCGCCTCCACCGCCGGTCTGGTGCCGCCTTGGCCCTGGTTCGACGTCGAGCCGTGCGCTGGACGTCCGGTCAGCCACGGTTCGAGCCTGAGCAGCGCCGGCGGGCCCGAAAACCCGTTAGGGTTTTCAGCCGCCGCGCTGCACCAGCCATCGCCGCCGTCCGCCGCCGATTCTGCCGCCGCCAGCCCTCGTTCCGGCTTCGCCTGAACCCTAGGATGAACCCTAGGGTTCAGTCGCCGTGAAACGACGAGGGGGGCAGCCGCGCAAATCGCGGCAGATTACGCCGCCGCCGTCGCGCGTTCGACGCGCCGCCTCCAGCGGCCGTCGATCTCCTCTCGTCTCTTGTTCGTTCCTCGGACCTCGTTCCTCAGCAATTCTTCAATTTACAGCAATAATACAATACGAAAATCGAAAAAATACAAGAAAAACGAATCCTATTCTAATCGGCACCTTATTATCTCGCCGATTCAAAAACAAACGAACAACGATAAATCGAAAAACGATAAAAACAACGCACGTAATTCCCGGACAGCAGCATGCACACATAATCATAATGACTCGAATGCATGAACATTAAATTCGACTCAACACAGAGCCGATCCAAAAACCTCGGGCTCTGATACCACTTGTTGGAACGGCTGCTTGAAAGCCGCCCCGACCCCCAGATCTTGGTTCGGTTGTGTTGAGTCGATCGTGCACATAATGTCATACAAAAGCTCGAGTACATACCTTACGATTATGGAAACGAGGAATCCGAGTCGTGTCTGATCGATCTACGGTTCTGATCTTCTAGGATGTGATCCCACACCTTGAAATCCGAGACTTGGTGGACGTCTCGAGATCACTGGAACCTCGATCTCTTCTCCTCAGACTCGGCCGACTCTCTCTCTCTCACTCGCCTAGGGTTCTGCGCCAATTCTCGTAGAGAATTCTGGTGGCTAGGTCAGAATGTGTGCTAGGGTTTTATGTGAGACTTGAGAGTATATTTATATGGTTCATAAATAAGGAGATATGATTCCTTATTTATCTCCAACCATATTAATGCCATATCCCATATTTATTCTTTCCATAACTTACAAATCTTATTCCTTTATTAATACGGAATTAATAAGGAATTAATCTGTTCCGTTATGCAACTGTATATCCGGAATTAATTCTAACAGATAGAATTTAATCCTAATTCCAGTAGAAGAATAAATAAATAAATATATACAAAATATATTTATTTATATGATATTTATCCCCATAAGATTTAATTAAATAAATCTTATCCTATTAGATTTAATCTTATCCATATACATGGATATAAATCCAATATATATCATATACTGGGCCTGAGTCCAATTATTGAGCCCATACTCAATAACACTGTTTAGATCGATTCCTTAGGTCTGTTTGGGCCACCCTAGGGATCGGATACCAGACAGAGTTGGGCCTTATCTAATTCGATATTTCCATGTCCACCCCTGAACATGTATCTCATTAGAACTATAACGCACTCCACTAAAGTGTTATAGCTGAATCACCGCTCTGTCCCAATTATGTAGATTGGGTAGGTATTTTGTATAGTTCGACCCCCGTGTTTAAGACCTTCCATATCCGTTAACCAATTTAGAGCTACCATGACTGCTCCTAATTGTTAACATCTATTCCTCAGGTAGTACCCGTTCACTCCTCATTATTATACCTGAACTTAATCAGCATGCATGACTTGGTATAATAAACATTGTGAACTCCCTTGAGGGGATATCGTCAGCCTGCACTCACACAGGACACGGCTTGTTGATAACACTTATTAGACATACTATGCATCTTCGTGTTACCCAAAGTACGACATGATTAAGATGAACTAACGAGAAGTTCATATCATCGTAAATCAAAGTAACATCGAAGAATACATATACATCTAATAGTTTACCAAGGTTAAGATCGAGCTAGAGCCTGAGATCCATAGCTCTTCACCTATATCACCTATGATATAGGGTCAGTATCAGAAGAGCATCATCTCTATTGATCCTCAGTACGTTCCACCGTACCAGCATAATTAGTGATTAGGACTCATCACTACCATTAAGCTGCAGTCTAGACCGATAGCTCAGCCCAAGCTATCTCGACTGTGAACTGTTTATATCTCATCATTATCAACGACCTTCGTGATCCTCTCCGAACTCAGATCGACACGTGGTCTAAAACATGAGATAATGGGCTTTATTCTTGCTTAAACATATTCTTCCAGATAGGGATTGTTAACAGTGGACCGGTGTCGTAACCACTAAAACAACCGGTTTTGCTTTAGGTATACAACAACCCCAACATGTCCATCATCAGGACGTCGACTATTCAATAGATCGACCTGTGTTCCTCAAATTGAGGGGGAACACTTAGCCAAAGTGATCCATCATTTGAGGGGGAACAAAGGCCGATGTCCATCTCCAGGGCGTTTATTTCGCCAGGCCGACATCTAAAGTCCAGGCAGTTCCAACTCACCAGGGCGATGTCATATGTCCAGGCCAATATCACAAATACAGGCCGTTCTACGTCACCAGGCCGATATCATCAGGCCGATATCAACCTGAATGCAACTGCATTTATGAAGGAAGAATCAAAAGGGCAGTATCACCCTTTTGTCTTATAACTTCTTCAATACGCATTGAATTCTTCATCTATTAATGTTATTTATTTCTCAATGTGTTTCATTATTTAAGGTTCTGATAACTTGCAGAAAATGAGGAAAAAGGGAACAATGATTACCTTTTTTGTAAAACATCCAGTCAAGTGTCAAGTTTTGACACATTGACCGAGAATGCATTTAATTCCCTGCCTTCTCTCTGTAAAAAGTGCAAGTTATCGCACGTTCTCATATCTCACGCGCGAATGTGTAACGTTTCACATTTCACGCGCACTCATCGTGTGGTTGAGAATTAAAGAGATATTTTCACCCTTTCAAATTCGAACGATCTCAACCGTTCGAAAATTCTATAAATATGGCATGCAGTTTCTTCTCTCATTCTTACTTGTCTTCTTCATCTTCTTCGAAAAACCTAAAATTTATCTCTGCAAATACTAAAACTCCCGCTGTCGTGTTCTTCACTTTTCTGCATTCTCTCTATCTGCATCAAATCACTCGCGTGGTTTGTACTCTTTTCACCGATTATATTTTTTTTACATATCTGTCAAGTTCTTTACTGTATTTATTTTCTAATCTTTCTCGAAAAACTTGCAGAAAAATCAATGGCAGAAAGGGTTTCTACTTCCGGTCGAAAGGAGATGCCGTGGTCTGAAATAGAGGAAATCTTGACGGCTCACCTCAAATTCGAACCATACATGGAGCGCAATAACTTCGGTTTTCGCGATCTCGACTCCATGTTCGCACTGGTGGAGAAGTGTTCTTCCTTTTATCAGATTATCTCCACCCGCCCTGCGAAACATCTTCCCAGGCTCGTGTGTGCCTTCTTTTATAACTGGAATGAAGGTGATTCCGTATCTACCCACACGGTCTCACTTGGCACCACGAAATCTCTGGTCACCATCAACGTTCTCAACGCGGTGAAGGCGGCCTTCGGCATTGAAGAGGAAGGTTCAATGCAGCTTTCGGAAATTTCTAGGGACCAACTGCAGCAGGTTGCAGACCGTGTCCTAATCGAGCAAAGGCAGTACGTGCCCGTTGCCTTCAAGAGGAGCGATCTCCGGCCCAAATACCGCCTCTTGATGGACTTCGTGCAGAAGTGCTTTCTAGGGCACATAGGGAATTACGACCAGGTCACGCCGTTCAAATTCCAAATCATGACGGCCGTAATTCTCGACCTGCCCATCTGTTGGGCCAAGCTGATGGTCTCGCTGCTCTGGGATGAAGCCAGGCTGATCATCACCGAGACCGAGGGAGAGGTCGTTGTGAAAGTGTCCCTTCACAACAACAAACCGCTTCGTCTTGGGACGAAGGTAACCTCCATCATCATCTCCCACTTCAAGCAGAGGACATGGGCCAAAGATCCAGCCTTTCCCCCTCTGTTTATTCCAAAAGATTTGCACCAGCTGGAGATGGCGATAGGTGTGTCGGCGCAAATTTATTACAACTCCTCTGACGATGTCAGGACGCACCTCGCCAAGGCCGGTCATTCCAAAGTTGGCTGGAGGATTCCGGATCGACCTGCTCCAAAGAAGAGGAAGGCCGATGTCGATCTGGTTCCCTCACGCCCTGTTAAGAAGGCTCCGCCCGTGAAGAGGACTCCCCCTCGCAAGTCGCAGTCGGCCTCCGGTGAGCCTCCCAGGCCGTTCCATAAAATCCTCCCTCTGGATTTTGAGGTTGCTGCACCTCCCAGGGAGTCTTCGCCCGTCTCATCGCCCTCCTCATCAGCCGAACGGACTCCATCTCCAGTCCGTTCCGCCGCCTCGCAGCCCGCCTCGCAGCAACGCCCTGCATCCTCTCAGCAGGTCGTTGCCCCCTCTCTACAGAGGCCTCCCTCAGTCCATCGCGCTGGATCTGTCGAGATTCAGGATCTGACTGCTGATGAATCTCTGCCTTCCCCAGTTCGAGATGCGCCTGTGGAGGAGGACGTCGTGCTGGAGGTCCAGCCGTTCGTTGAGCAGCCATTGTCTGCTGCTCACTCCCAGGTCGCTGCCAAGAAGGCGGAGGCCAGGCTGAAGGTCATCGACCTGATGCCGGGGATAGCCCAACTTCCCAAATCCCTCGACCTCGCCACTCGCCTCCAGTTCTACCTGGATTGTAAGTCGAGTTATTATTATGTTTTCGAGGCGTTGCTGCAGGTCGTCACTCTCGACGACCTGAAGGTCGAGGAGCTGGCTCTTGAAGCGGAGTTTGGTTTCTACACCGTGGGGGATGCGGTCTCCAATTTTCGCCAACTGGTGCTTCGCCGCATGAAGGTCGAAGCCAAAATTTTGGGCATCGACCTTCGCCCCCTCTATGCGCACTCTCGCGCCCTGTATAACTCCGCCACAGAAGCCGGGGACGAGTTTGATCGGATTCAAACTCCGGAGCAATCATCACCCAGGATTGAGGGTGATGATCAGCCTCTAGTTGTTGCTGCTCCGTCTCCGAAAATTGATGTGGAGGCTGTGTTGGATGAAATTTCTGCCAAGCTCGAGTCAATCATCACCAGCCTCCAAGAGCAAATCAAGCAGGCCGTAGCTGAGGCCCGGGCCGACATAGTGAAAGATGCCAAAGCCCAGGCCGATGAAGCTGCCAGGGAGCGCGTCACGGACTTCGCCGTGAAGCTGTTGAAAGAATATACCGATAAGCTCCTGCCGGGCCAGCTCGATGAGCTCAACATGGCGTCCCGTGACCAGATCGCGGAGGTATTGGAAGATTTGGCCAAGGTCGATGAGCGAGTAGAAAATCTGAATTCCTCTATCTCAAACTCGGCATCGACCTCCAATGAACAGATCAACGCCATCCACGGCACCATCTCCTCCCTTCTCAATGGGCAAATGGAGTTGAAGGATGCTGTGGTCAAGCTGCAGCAAGAGGATGCGACTCTTATTTCCCTTATCAAGGCCCTGACTGATGATGTCGAAAAGGGGGAAGAAGAAAGAGCCGCCGCCGCGAAGAAGAAGAAGCCCATCAAAACCAAATCTGCTTCAACTTCCGTGGCTCCTCCTCCTTCTCAAAAGAAGCCCTCCCAGGCCGTTGCACCCAAGGCCGTTGCTGCTCATGCCGATCCCATCTCCCAGCTTGGTGCGGAGCAGGCTGCTGCCGCCAAAGCTCGATTGGCAGCCGAGGCCGATCTTATTTCCGCCATGGTTCTGGCTGGTGCTACGCCGGAGCAGGCTGCAAATCAAGAAGAGCAGCAGCGTTTCAAGGCCGAGCGCCGAGCTGCTGAAGCTAGGAGGAAGAGAGAGTTGGACTGGATCAGCCAGTCCGCTCTTGTTTTGAATGCAGGAGGATTGCAGCAGGTCGTTGATTGGCTTGATGAATCTCAGAACAACCTACTGCGGGAGCTCAATTCTTGCTTCATCCTGCTGCACTACTTCATCAAGGACCCCTCCCTGCCTGCCGATGCCGACGAAGCATATGCAGCCTATATGCTCAAGTTTCCATACCAAAAATTCATTGGTGATCTCAAGAAAAAGGCTGCAGAGGCTGGTGTGACGATAAGGGCCCCTGCTCTTCAATATTTTGAGCCCTTGCGTCTTGGTGTTTCGGAGTATCTGGATTACTCTCGAATCGACCAGTACATCGCCCAAACTGCCATCGGCCTAGGCGTCAACGTATCGAATTCCAATCCCGACTATCGTCGTATCAGGGATGGAATCTACGCGAGCATGCAGTCGAAGTCAAGGGAGCAGGTCCAGGAAGAGCGCCTTGCAGCCCGTGCCAAGATCCAGGCTATGTAGATAGATGATTTTGTAATCTTGTTTTTCATTTATGCTCTCAGCTGGTTGTAAATTCTCCATGTATTCTGCTATCGAGCTTAATGAAACAAAATCATACTTCGTCCTGATGACAATATCTCTTTGTCCAGGCATCTGCCTTTACTGCTTTATTTTAATTATGTTCTTATTTGCCTTTCATTTAATTCCTTATCAATCTTCATGATTGAAAAATGTTTAAGCTCTGATACCATCTTTCAGTGTTTTATCTTAGGAATTATTTGTAAAGTGTTTGGTTTCGACATCATCAAAAAGGGGGAAATTGTTGGGAACCCCTTGCAGTTTGATTTTGATGATGTTTATCGAAACCACACTTAGGCATATTTTGCTTAGTTTAGGGTCAAGGTCGATAGATCGACCTGCTACATGTTAGTGCAGGTCGATGCCCTTTAATGTTTAGTGTCAAGTTCGATCCACCCTGTAAGAGAAAGGTCGATGTATCGACCTGCCTCAATTGGATCGAGCTGGACCATCAGCCTGTCTATCGACCTCCCCTATCAAGCTTCCAGCTAGCATTGCCTTAGAAGATTTCAAGAGCTGGATTATCAATCAAGGTCGATGCTCCCCCTTCATGGAGCGTCACGATCTGATCCTTGCCACGTCGAGTGCCAGCAAGGACGAATATTCCCAACGGCTAGAAGTGAGTCAGCATCCAACGGCTAGTGCCACGTCAGCCCGACTCCAACGGCTAGTTTTTCAAAACTGCCTATAAATACTTCAGCCATTTTCGGATTCAAGTACGGGAAACACAAGCTATCAACGCCATATCTCTGCCCAAATCTCTCTCCAAGCTCATATCCATTCAAGTGTTCGAAATCCGATTAGTTTCCCAAACACTTGAAGAAGAGAGGTTTCCGATTCCGAAAAACTCCACAACGACGAAGCGTTCACTGCTGCTTGTCGATTGTTCAAACAACTTCTTCTCCGACTTGTTCGAAGTTAGAAAGCTTGTTTTTATTTTCGCCATTATAGAGTTAGTCAAGCTCTGTAACAGCGTAAGGTTGTTTGTACGTTCTAGTACGAAGGTTGTAAGGGTCACGACCCAAAACTCGTGTCTAGTTACTCTCAAGTTAGATTGTAGCTAGAACTGATACTCAGTCAGTATAAATAAGAGAGAGGTGGATCCAAAAGAAAAGGGATTCTCAGGTCGAGTCGACTGACGTGGACGTAGGAGGATTTCTCCGAACCACGCTACATCGCGGTGTTTCTCTCTCTCTTTATTTATTGTACTTACATTTTATTATCTAACTGACGAGCATCAACCTGCATTACACGAATCAACCTGCTATCCATTTTCAGCCTTAAGATTTTTCAAAGAGTAATCAACCTCCACCAACTTCCGCATTAACAACAGTTTGATAAATCAAGCTTGATACCATACGAGCTTGATAGATCAAACTGACTCTGATAAGGTCGACCTTGACAATCGACCTGCAGATCGACCTGAAATTTAAAAAGTCAAAAACGGTTGGTTATTGGTGTATTCCCCCCCCCCCCCCCCATACACCAATTACTCTTTCCCGGGACCAACAGAGATGCTTCATTAAGTATAGTTAGCTATCCCTATGAGCTTAGAAAAAATAGTTGTGAAAAAAAAAAAAAAAGAGAGAGAAAAGAAAGTTAGAGCCTTTGTTCGAATATTAGAAAGAGCATTTATTAGAGGAGCTCTATAGTAAAAAAAAAAAAAAAAAAAAAAAAAAAAAAAAAAAAAGAGAATAAAAGCATAAGGGGATAGTTAGCTTGGGTTGTATATGTTGCATCTATGATATTGAGTTTTGTAGTTGGTGTTGGATGGTAGAAGATGGAGTAAAAAACCATACTTTGGGTGGAGTTGAAAAAAAAAAAAAAAAAGAGGGTAATGATTTGGAGTAATTTGAGTCACTTAGCCTATACATTCCCTACCTTAACCAATGTCCCTACATTACAAGCTTTTATAAAGACCTTTTTGATCTTAGTTTGTGAATATTACATTAGGTGGAGGTGTTGAGATTAGGGGCAAGCTTATGGTAAACATGTTGCATTGCATTGATATTGAGTGAACCCTTATGATGTGCATTATATTACATCTTTTCTTTGAGAGAGTTGAGAGTTCACTTATATACATAATCTCACATGTTTGGAGAGTGTTCTTTGATAGATTGACATGTTTCGAATTTGTTGGATTTATTGATGCTAAGGTTGTATGCATAGTTTTGATCATGATCATGAGTATTGGTTTTGAAAAGTTTTGAGGCCTATATAGTTCACAATGCTAGAGTCTATTGTTTATGTTTTGGTATTGTTAGGGACGGACAATGTTTAAGTTTGGGGGATTTGATATAGGTGAAATTTACCCTGTTTTAATAGCCAAAAAAGAGTCGATTTTGTGTCTCGATTGTGTGATATTGTCTATAGTTTATATGGTTTTTAGTATATGGGACAATATTATGCTTGTAGGTGTTTTTTCTGTGTTTTCAGGCATAAATCGATGATAAAACCCCGAGACGAGAAAAGGCGTGAAGATCGAAGCTTGAAATTTAAGATTTGAGTTCGAGTGAAGGCCTCTCAATCGACCTCTCGATCGACAGAGGTGTCGAGAGGTGCCTTCTGCCGCAGCTATCGATCGAGAGCAAAAGATGATACCCTCTCGATCGAGAGGTCTGTCGAGAGGTGTCCAGCCGGGATTTTTCTTCTTATTTAATTTGACTCCTTTTTGGTTTAGGTTTTCCTTATGTAAATTTCTCCTATATATACTCCTACTCTAGCATTGTAAACCTAATCTAGAATTCATAGCACTCTTTAGTTTTTCATAATTTTCTCTTTAAATTTCCAGCTTTTATTTTTGTTCAACATTGGAGCTTTATTCAAGTTTATTCAAGATTCAAGTTTCGAAGTTCTTCGTGTTCAAGATTCAATTCCAAGTTTTTCTTACTCTTACTTTTTAATTATGTTCTTCCAATTCTTTGTGTTCATGTCTACTTTAATTATGTCTAGCTAAATTCCTTAGTTGATTTTAGGGATTGAATGCCTAATTGAATTTATGTAAGTGTTCTTGTTTACAATTAGCCTTCCAATCTAGATGCGTGTTTCATGGTGCTTATTCTCATGCATAGTTAATTGGCCATTAATTGTGTATGCATAATTATGTGTTTATGCCTTGATAGGATAATTGCATAATCGATCTCATGAATGCATGATATGATAGTTTGATTTTCTTGATTGATAATTGAATTATTATATGTTCATATATAATTGATTTGGTGTCTTAGTTGAGCCTAGTTGATTATGTTATTGGTACTTGTTCTATTTTGCACTTGATTCGATTCTTACAATTCGAAAGAATATTAGGATCTCGTTAGGTGACTACTTGCATTGCTTTAATTAGGGTGTAAGTTATTTTTGCATGTATCACATTTAGATTGGATTAAAGTGGTTAATTGTATTCATTAATTACTTGCATAAGTTTGATTAGGTAGGCTTCCCTAGAATCAACACTTTTCCTTAATTGTTCACTTTCCTTATTTACTTAATTGCTTGTGCCTTAAGTTGTTTTATTTGACTACTTATTTCTTTACTTGCTTATTTCCTTATATGATTACTTGAGTTCTTGTTATTATTTGCCTAGTATAAATACCACAGTCACTAAACCCTTAAAAGCCTAGACATCACATTAGTTCTTGAGTAGAGGTATTGTGTGCGTTTTCGGTTTATCAGTCCCTGTGGATACGATACTCGTGCTTCATTATATTACACCTATTTTGTGTGGTAGAAATAGTGCGATCACCGTGAACACGGCCGGTCTATGGAAGTTTGTGAAGGCTGTACCGAAGAAAATTTTGGCGAGGGCGGTCGGAGAGCTTCTTCTAAACCTGAGGAAGGAGCAAAACGTATCTTCGTTCACAGATCCACAAACCAGAAGGCCGGTGGAGGTGGATATGAGCGAGCTAATCAGCGCGTTTGACTTGCCAAGGGAAGGAGGAGATTCCCTCTTAGATTTGGGTTTTTCTGCCGGAGTTCAATATGGTCGATTTGCAGTCACCGGAGCAGATCCAAATTTCAAGGAGGCCAATATCCGTTCAAGCTTGAAGGCCCCCTTCAACCATATTTGCGAGCTCTTTTCGAAGAGCATCGCGTGCTATGTCGGAACACTGGATACGTTGTCAGAAACAAAACTGATCGCCACCACCGTCATCGTCGACAGCCTCACCGGAACATATTTCAACTGGCATGGTTGGTTTCTCAACCAAATCCATGAAGCTGCTGAAGACTTTGCGTTCGTACCAGGAAGTGCCGATCAGATTCTCCACAAGGGGAAACTGAAGTTCTTCTCCAGATTATCCGTTGCCTTGGAGGAGAAGTTTCCGGGCAATGTATGGCCGGATTCCGACACAACCGTCTACAACAAACAATCTATCTTCTATGACAAGTGGAGAAAAACCAAAACGCTGATAGATTTGGGACTTCTCGAGGTAGAAGTGCCCGTTGCAAGACCAGTTGCCGAAAGGCAAGCTGAAGTGAGCCAAGCTAGGCAGGTCGCTTCACCCGGGAAGCGAGCCGCGCCCAAGCGAGGCAAGAAGAAGATGAAGCGAGTCATTTCACTCGTTCAAGAAAGCGAGGCGATGGAGAAGCCGCTTGAGGACATTGAAGTGACTCAACCCCAATCCTCACCAATCAAAGCCCAAACTCCCCCACTACAAATCCAAACCCAAACAACCCAAATACCTGAACCCCAAGCTTCATCAACTCATCAACCACTTACACAGACAACCTCCCCCCCCCCCCCCCCCCCCCCCCCCCCCCCCCCTCTCCCCAGGAAGAAGAGTCTGCATCTTCTTTCCATATCCCTACTGTCCCATTCCTCAGCACAGATCCATCTGTTGCTTACACCACATTCCAACCTCTTCAAACCCAGCAAACCCAGCCAACCATAGAACCTATTCAAATTCCTGAAACCCCTGAAGCCTCATCATACCAATCCCCTTTGACATCGGCAGCTACAGCCGATACCGCCCAAACAGCCGGTGAACTCCCAATAATCTCATCATTCGTACCCCCTGCTATCTCTGCAGAAATGCAGGCCATCGATCGCTACGTCAAGGATCGAGAGCAAGCTGCAGAGACCATCAACCTCCGCTACTCCAACGTTCCGTGGACCGACGTGTTCTACACCCAGATCGTCGACTTCCTGACGTACATTACGTACCGCGGAACGGAGTACTACAAGGTCTACAACCTGATGCAGGCCTTCAAAAAGAATGAGCTGATCGAACTGGAGGCCAAACTGCTCAACTTCATTGGCGTGGACGGCTTCCACAACTTCCTCGATGGGACCAGCTTCTGGGACAAGCTGGATGCTAAAATAAAATAAGAATATCCAGATGTTGTGATTCCCAAGCGACTACACGCGAGAAGCAGCTGATCAGTGATCATGCGGAGGAGGTGGAGGTGAAGGATGCGGAGATCGCTAGTTTACATAGTGAAATAACCAGAATGAGTGCTGAGATTGAAAAGAAGGCGGAGGAGGTCATCAGTCTACGTGAAGACTTTGACAGGAAGAAAGGGGAACTGGAGGGTAAGGTGGAAGAAAAGGAGAAGTTATTGGAAGAAAAGGAGAAGGCGCTGGAGGCGCAGGTGAAGCTAGTGGAAGACCACTCGAAAACAATCACCGAACTCAAGGGCTCGCTTGACGCAGAAAGGAGCTGCTTGAGGGAGGTTAATGCCAAACTCATTACTCTTGGCAAAGAGAAGAAGGAGTTGGAGAGGGAAGTGAAGAAGCTGAAGGAGAAAGTGGAGAATAGAGAGGGAGAATTGGTGATGAAGGGTAGTGAACTGCTCAGCTCTAAGAAAGCCCTCGACACTCTCCAAAATGAAATGAAAATACTCAAACTGGAGAGAGAGGAGGAGAAGGGAGAGCTTGAGAGTCGAAGGAGAAGTGCGCAGGCCCTTGATCTGCAGAATGCAGAGTTGAACATTCTACTCAAAAAGGTCAAGGAGTTGGGAGAATCATACACTGTAAAAATCTCTGCAGATGCCAAGTTCCATACCATTCTTAATCAGAGAGAAAGGAGCCTTGCGACGTGGAAGGCAGAACTTGAAGCATCCCAGAATTTCTGGTACTTCAATCTGCAAGAGGAAAGGAAGAGGATGAAGGAGGAGATTGAAGCGGAGCTGGACGCTCGCTTCAGAAAGGTGGAACCATTGGAGAGGATGATGGTGTCCGTTGTGGAACGGGAGAATCAGTGCAAGTTCTTGCTCGATGAAATAAGTGTCAAAACAGCAGAACTAGTACTATCTGAAGAGCACGTCTTCGCTACCCGTGTTGAAAAGATGCTTCATGCCTTGTTCAACAAGTTCGAGGAGCTTAGCCAATCCATCTCTGGAAAAACAATCATCCTAACCCCTGGCAGTGATGATGCCAAAAGGGGGGAAGGACAAGTGAAAGAAGGAGAAGTTGGAGGTGCTGGAGGAAGTGGAGTTATGATGGAGATGATTGAAGGAGGAGGTAGTGGTGTTGAAGGTGCGGAGGAGGTGTTAGATGATGAAGCAAGGGCTTTGAGCGCAATGAAGGGCAAAGTAAAGCTCACAGAGGAGGAGCTGATGAAAAAGCCGGAGGAGCCCAGGAGACCGATTGAAGAAAAGGTTCTTGGTGCTTCAATTGCACGACACCCTCCTGTTACGGTGTTAACCAAGGAGGAGAGGCGGAAGCAGATTGCGGATGATGAGGCCCTGGCCTGGGCACTAGAGCGTGATTTTGAATTAAAGAAGCTAACACTTGCAGGTTCTTCAGGTTCCAAAGCGCCCGCTTCAGCCGCTGCACCCGCTTCAACTGCCGCGCTCGCTACATCGACTGTAGGAGCCGCTTCATCTACAAACGTCCCTTCAAACACTTTAAAGAAGGACATGCCGCCTCCCCCACCACCAAAGCAAACACTGAAGCGAGCTGCCCCAGATTCGAAAGATGACCACGCTGCCAAGCGCCAAATGGTCAAACAAGCAGTCACTTCAAGAGCGGAGAAGCAGGAAAGGAGAAGGAAGAGAGGAGAGGAGTGGAAGGAGAAGGAGGAAAAGGAGAGAGAATAAAGGCCAAGAGATTGCAGGTCATTGATGGCCGGATCGAGGAACACTTCAACGAAGTGAAACTCATCCAATCCGCCATCTGCCGAAGTGCCTTCATTCCCTTCATGCCTGACGAGTCCGACGCATGCGAAACCCAAGCCATTATCGATGCATGCGACGTGACCGGGAAGGAAATGGTCGGCTCCGGATGCTACCCTCTCAAGGAGGAACAAGATCACATTCGAAAACGACTCAATGAGAAGCGTCCGATTTGGAGCACTGAGACTAGTGCCAAATTCCATGCCGTCATGAAGGAACTAGCCAGCAGGTCAGAGGAAGAGTTGGCAGCCAGGAGGAATGAGCATCCTGACGTGAGGGAGATTGAGGATTTCATTCCAAGAGATCTCCGCGACCAGTGGCTACTTTACAAGGAACTCTTCATCAAAGCCTACTACTTCTGGGGAGTAGTGCCACTGCAGGATGAGTGCTCCCGGATGAGTGCTCAACAACTTCCTCTGCGCATATGATGAGAAAATGCGGAGGAAAATCTTCACCATGGCTGAGCTTGCAGAGCCCAAGTCTCTTATAGTAAAGGTGCCTGAAATGAAGAATTTTCCGATGCCATTCCTTCCAGGCACAAGGATTCCTGATCGAAGCGTCACAGATGCAGAGGTGAATGAAGCGTTCAGATTGGAAAGCGCTTGGAGGAGACCAAGTATCCATACTGTTGGAACGTTGGAAGTGAAGGTCTTCAGTGCATATACTGTCCCAGAAGAGATGATTGCGAAGGACTTGGAGGCTGAGGAAGAAGAGAAGGAAGTGGAGGTGATGGAGGAGAAGCAGGATAACAAGGAAGAAGCTGCAGGAAACCCTTGAGTTTCAAGCTCCTTGTTTTGAGAACTGATGTTCATCAATCTATCCAATTTACTTTCTGTCCCTCTTGTGTTATTTAACAGCTTTATGGATATTTTATCCTTATGCTACAAACTTAATAATAATTTAACCGAAAAAAAGGGAAAGGAACTTAAAAGAAAATTCAAACGAAGCCTGCAAAGGAAGCAGTCGCTTGAAGTTCCCTTCACGGTTAGATAGACTAGATTTCAATAATCTTAAGTCTTTGGGTTTTGGCATCATCAAAAAGGGGGAAATTGTTGGGAATTGTTAAGAACAAAGTGTTAAGGGGGAACTCCTATGGGACACTCTGAAGTGAGCCAAATGGTTGTTTTGATTTGATCCCAAAACCCCAAGTGTTCTATTCCCAAGCGACCCGTTTTGATGTAGTTAATAGGTTAGAATTTTTCTAAGCCTACTCTGTTAGGATGGCTCTTTATTTTGCTTAGTTTATAGGCTTCAAGAGTTCAAGTGAAGGCCACTCACTTGAGTGTGTTTTCCGAAGCGAAGCAAGTCTAGCAAGCCGAAGTGAAAGCGTGCCGAAGAATAGCGAAGCGAAGCGAGCGCTACAGTAGATTCAAAGCGAGTCCGCCAAAGCGAAGCAAACCGAGCGCTACAGTTCAAAGTCAAAGCGAGTCAACTCTAGTCAGCATTTTCCAAAGCAGTCACTAGGGACCTTATTTCCCAAAGCGACTCACTACAGAATGACTACGAAGTGACCCAACTAAAGCGGACGCTACAACTTCAAAGCGAAGCGAGCCACTACCTACCAGAAAGCGACAACACAATTCCCGCTCCGAATTTGAACTCCAGTCAACTGGAGATCTCAGCATTAAATGCCTCTCTGAGCTCCTCCAAGGCCTAGTTATATGTCTGGTCCCAAAGGAATCTCAAGTGTAGGTAATTACGAGATCTCCACGTGTCGAACGCGGAGAGGAGCAGCGGAGTTGACTGCCAGGCCGACAGGGCGCCGTAACAGTACTGGGTCGCTCCAGTTACTGTTGAAATTGGAACTTAGCCATTTCCGGCAAAAATCCAAAACTGCGCGTCTGAAAAGCAGCCAGCCTGTGCAAGTACTGTCGAGAGGTGGAGGGACAAAGCCACCAACCAAGCAACGGATCTCGGCATCCCTCCGCCTATAAATAGAGAAGGTTGAAGACGAAGAGAAGTAGAACACTACTTGAGCATTCGAGCGCCCACAGCAAACAAACACTCCCAAACCTTTGAGCAAATCTTCGAGTCTTTGTTTTCAAGTGTTCTCCGAGTTTCCAGTTCATCGGAACTCGTCTTCACAACCTTCACACTTAGAGTCTAAGCCCATTCTATATCCAAGCTTAGAAGAAGAACTCTAGCCATCTTTTGCATCTACTGTAAAAGAGTTCTTCATAGTGTGTCGTCGTAAACCAAAAACCCTAAATATGTTGTTAGGTTTTTGAGTTCGTCGTCGTTAGGTTGTCTCGATCCAAGGCTCTACTTTCATCGATCGTAGAAGCCTCGATCATAGAGTTTAGATCCAAGCTTGCACCTACATCGTTTGTGTGAAGCTCGATCGAAGCTAGGCTGTAAGGAGAGCCCGTAATCTCCCTGTCTGTGTTTGACTGAAGCGAGTGAAGCTTCCAGTCTTGTATAGGTTTGTGTAGTGAACCCGCAATCACTACATCTGTCGTTGGATCCAGGCGAGTGAAGCCCGATCTCGACCAGGTTTTTGAAGGACCCGTAACCTTCAAGTTCTTGAGTGAAGAGAACAGTTGCCGTGTGCAACAAAGTGGACGTAGGAGCTTTATCTCCGAACCACTATAATCCCTGTGTCGTATCTCTCAACCCTAAACTATTTACTTTGATTATTCATTGCATGTGCATCTAAACAAACTCAACTTGAATTTTTAATTACTTAGGAAAAGATAATAGCTCACCGAATTCCGCACAAGAGTAAAGTCTCACTCTTGATCAAGCTCTAAGCTTAGGTCAAGAGATTGCTGATTGCTCTAGATCTAGCTCTCGGCTAGGTCTCAGTATTTCTACGAGCACTTTACTTCATACTCTGAGTTAAGGAATTGAAGTTGAAAAACTTCAAAATACATATTCACCCCCCCCCCCCCCCCCCCTCTACGTATTTTTCCTATAACAAACCGGGACCAACACATGGGCTTTGCAAGCTCTGCAAGTGTGAAGACTTTCCGTCTGAATTTTTCGTCGTAGGCACTTAGGAAGTTGCTGAGCGCGCTGATCCGTGAGCATTCAGTCTGAAGTGGCACTACTCCCCAGTAGTAGTACGCTTTGATGAATTTCTCCTTGTAATATAGCCACCGCTGAAGCAGATCGTTGGGGATGAACTGCTCGATTTCTCGGGCATCAGGGTGTTCATTCCTGCGCACAGCCAACTCCTCTTTTGATCGACTGGACAGCTCAGTCATGGTAGAATTAAACTTCGCACTTAGCTCTGTGTTCCACTTCGGGAGCATATCAGTCAGTCGCCTCCGAATATATTGTTGCTCCTCTCTGCGTGGGTAGTGACCGGACTCGATCATCTCCGTAGTGGTCACATTGCAAGCGTCTATCCAGGCTTGCTTCACACATGCTTCCGATTCTTCAGGGAGAAACGGGATGAAGGCGCTTCGAGTAAGAGCGGACTGGATGAGTCTCACTTCATTGAAGTGTTCCTCGATCCGTCCCTCGATGATCTGTATACGCCTTGCACTGATTCTTTTCTCTTTCTCTACTTCCTCCTTCTCCTTTTCTCCTTGCTTCCTTCTCCTCTCCATCTCACCAGCTCTTGAAGCGATCGTTTGCTTGATCTTTCGGAGCTTGGCCTCGGGATCATCATCTCTCGCCTCGGGGGCAGTCCGCTTCAGGGCTTGCTTTGGTGCTGGTGGTGGAGGCATCTCTTCCTTCTTGTTTTTCTCTGCTTCAGTAGGAGGGGTGACTGCTGGGGCACTTCGTGGAATGGTAGCTTGGCTGGACGAAGTGGCTCCAGCGGTCGATGAAGTGGCTCCTGCAAGATCAGAAATTAGTGCAAGAGTTGAAGCGGCCAGAGATGAAGCGGGCGTTTGGAACTCGGCAAGGGCTTCATATCGAATTGCAACTCCATTTCACGAGCTAGAGCCTCGTCTCGACGGATTTGCTCCTCTTTTTGCTCCTTGGTTAGCAAAGTAACTGGAGGGTGAGCAGCAATGGAAGAGGCAAGCAATTTCCCTTCAAGTGGCCTGCGGGGCTCTTCTGTGATTTTCTCTTTGCCCAATGCCCTCGCACGCTCGGCGCGAGCTTCATCCTCTTCCTCCAACTCCTTCTCGACTCCACTCCCTCCAGCTCCACTTCCTCCTTCAATCTCCAACCTCCTTTCCTCTCTACTTCCTCCGACTCCACCTTGTAGCTCCAGAGATTACTTCTCAATACCTTCCTGCACAATACCTTCCCCCTTTTTGGCATCATCACTGCCGGGGATTGGTGTGATTGTCTTTCCAGTGATGGAATGATGAAGGTTGTTCACTGCATTGAACACAACGTGCAGCATCCGCTCGGTCTTTCCTGCGAATGTATGCTCCTGGGAGAGCACTAGTTCGACAGTTTTCATGCTAATTTCCTCGAGCAGATACTCGCACTGCTTCTCTCTCTCTCTCTGACAGAGGCCATCAACCTCTCTAGCGACTCAACATTTCTGAAGCGAGCCTCCAGCTCCGCTTCGATTTCCGCGCGAATTTCCTTGCGCTCCTCCTCGATTGTGAACTTGAGGAAGTCCTGAGAAGCTTCAAGCTCCGCCTTTGCAGTAGCTAAGGCGCTTTCTTGGCTGTTTAGTGCCACGCGAAGCTGGGCAGCTTCGATGATCTTGACAGCAAGTTCACTGGCCTTCTCCTTTGCTTCATCAACTTGAATTGCCAGCTCGGCTTGCTTTAGATCGGTAGCTCTAGCACTCTTTCTCCTGCTCTCGAGCTCTTTCAAGTTTATCTCATGCTCAAGCTTGAGATCCTTCATTTCCTGTTTCAGCTTATCAAGAGTTGTCTTGGTCCTTGTCAGCTCACTTCCCTTCATCACTAGATCCCCTACTTTCTTCTCTACCTCCTCCTTCAACTCCTTCACCTCCTTTTCTAACTTTTCCTTCTCTTTGCCAACAATTACTAACTTGGCATTGACCTCCCTCAAGCGACTCCTTTCGGCATCAAGCGAGTCCTTGAGTTCGGTGAGATTTTTCTTCTGGTCTTCCACCAGCTTCACTTGTTCCTCCAGCACCCTTTCCTTCCCCTCTACTAACTTCTCCTTCTCTTCCACCTTTCCCTCCAGCTCACCCTTTTTCCTGTCAAAATCTGCACGCAGATTATTGACTTCTTCCGCCTTCTTCTCCTACTCCTCATCTTTCCTGGAGATCTCACTCTGCAGACTGGAGATCTCCGCATCCTTCACCTCTACCTCCTCTGCATGCTCCCTTATCAACCTCCGCTCATGAATGGTCGGGACTCGATCAGGAACTGAAGCTTCTGGATAGGCTCGCTTCACCTTCGCATCCAGCTTATCCCAGAAGCTGGTTCCAATGAGAAATGAGTGGAAGCCACTCTCGCCTATAAAATCCAGCAGCTTCCCTTCCATCTGGATGAGCTCTTCCTCTTTGAAGGCTTTCAAGAGTTTGAAGACCTTGTAGTATTCAGTGCCGCGGTAGGTGATATAGGTGAGGAAGTCGACGGTCTTGGTGAAGAATTCGTCGGACATCTGCACGGAGGAATAGCGGTCCATGATGGTCTCTGCAGCCTGCTCTCTGTCTCTCGCATATCTTTCGAGAGCTTCAACTTCTGCAGGGACCTTGGATATTTGGAATTGAGGGATGATGGTACCGGTTGTTTGGGCGGTATCGGCTGTAGCTGCCGATGAGGTTGGTGAATGCGATGATGAGATTTGGGTTTCGGAGATTTGAATGGGATATGTGGCTGGCTGGGTTTGGATTAGTTGGAATATGGTGAATGTAGCAGTAGGATCGGTACTGAGGAGTGGGATAGGGGGTATTTGGAAAGAAGAACTTGATTCTTCTTCGAGTGGTGAGAGGGGGGTTTTCTGGGTATGAGGTTGGGCTGAGGATGAGGCTTGGGGTTCTGGTGGTTGGGTTTGAGTTTGTGTTTATGGTGGGGGAGTTCGAACTTTGATGGGTGAAGGCTGGGGTTGGGTAGCTTCGGCCTCCTCAAGCGGTTGCTCCTCAGCCTCGCTTGATTTGACCAACGAAGCGACTAGCTTCGTTTTCTTCTTCTTGCCTCGCTTCGGCGCAGCACGCTTCCCGGGTGAAGCGGCTCGCTTTGCTTGGCTCGCTTCAGCTTGCCTTTCGGCAACTGGTACTGCAACGGGCACTTCAACCTCAAGAAGTCCCAAGTCAATAGGAATTTTGTTTGACCTCCAAAGGTCATGGAATACCGTGAGCTTGTTGAAGATGGTGACGTCAGATTCTGGCCACACTTTGTCCGGATAGCGTTCCTCCAGTGCGACAGAGAGTCTGGAGAAAAACTTCAGCTTCCCCTTGCGGAGAATCTGATCGGCGCTACCCTTCACAAACGCCAAATCATCGGCAGCTTCGTGAATTTGGTTGAGAAACCAACCGTGCTAGTTGAATCTTGTTCCGGTAAGGCTGTCGACGATGATGGTGGTGACGAACAGCATTGTTTCAGACAGTGTGCACAGGGTTCCGACGTAGCATGCGACGCACTTCGAAAAGAGCTCGCAGACATGGTTAAAAGGAGCCTTCAAATCTGAACGGATACTGGCCTCCTTGTAGTTGGGCTCTGCTCTCTCGATGGCAAACCGAGCATATTCAACTCCGGCGGAAAATCCCAACTCCAACAGGGAGTTTCCTCCTTCCTTTGGCAGGTCGAATATGTCAATGAGATTGCTCAGGTCCACCTCCACCGACTCTCCGGTCTGTGGATCGGTGAAAGACGAAAAATTCTGTTCTTTCCTTAGATTTAAAAGGAGCTCGGCCACCGCCTTGGCCAAAACCTTCTTCGGCACCGCCGTCACGAACTTCCATAAGCCGGCCGTGATCACGGCCTTACGGAAGAATCCATCCTCCTCGATGACGACTGGGTCGAGATGAGGCTCGACGTTGATATGCGTGTCGACCTTGGTGAGAAATTCCTCCATTGTCTCAGTGTTCTGCTTCTTTCCCATGGTGAAATATTTGAGAGAGTTTTGATCGGATATTTAAAGAACAAGAACAGAGGTGAGACTCGTGAGTTGCAGAAGTTTTGCAGATCTTTGCACAAGAATGGTAAAGATTGAGAGTTGTGAAAGTTTTCTCAGTCTGCAACGACGTCCTTAAATAGAGGTAGGGCTCGGCTGACGTGGCAGGGGCAAGACAGTAAAATCGCCGAAGATCCTGTTTCTATACGGCGGCAACGGCGAAGTTATTGACGAGTCCGGCGTCATCACAGTAAAAAGTGAACCGCCAACTTGCTCGGCGTCTCCACGTGGCCTGCTGTGATTCGTCACTTTACACGGCGTCGGATCCAACGGCTATAAATCTGGGACTGTTTAGATTTGATGGTTGGATCTTCTCCGTCCTTTCCCGCTTCGAATTCAAAGTGCAGTGCACGCGCCCGTTTTTTTCGGTTGTACTTGAACCTGCATTAAATGCAAAGCAAAAGGTAAAATTGCACTCGAGTGCAGACAGCTCATACTCACTTCGTACCCGCTCGCTTCGAGTTGGGTTGCTAGGCCTTTGCTCGCTTTGAGAGGTACTCGCTTGAGTGACTGTTCCGCACTCGCTTGCGATGGCTCGCTTGGAGTGACGTAGCACTCGCTTGGCCATCTGAAGCGACTGGAATAAAAAATGAAATTTCTTTACTTAATTTAAAATGTTTCTGACTGACATACTTCGAGGATAAACAAGAGTGTTTTCCTCTTTGTATTTGTGTCAGATTCATTTCATATTTTCCACATAGCGAGTGAAGGTTTCTAGCACGCTTCAGCTCACTTAGTGTACTTAAAATTGAAACACTTACCAGTCAATCTCGCTTCGTAGGAGATTGATACCACTTATTGAAGACTTCATTTTGGATTTGAACAGCACTTGTTGAATCCATTTGTTGATATTGCTTTGAAATTGAAACACTTACCAGTCAATCTTCATGGCATTCATCTTCCTCTACGAATTAGAGAGTCCTCCATCGAAGTGAATGGGGGAGAGAATGAATATAGTACACAAGCTTACTACAACCCAGAGGGGAGCTTCACGTAAGTGTACATATTCACGACGAATGGGGGATGAGTACAAGTCCTTATCTCAGACCAGAATAGGACAGGATGACAATGAGAATGCTCTGACAAGACAATCTCGTATTTTACGCAAAGACATGTCACCAGTCATGCAACCTTTTCAAGTAAAAGGTAACTCTTCAAGCTTCCTCCTACAAGCTACAGAATGAACTTGCAATCGACTCGCTTGACCCAGAATAGGGTTAATTGAAGCGATGCAAAATTCAAAGTGGGGGAGGAATGGATAGACATCCGGCAGCTCAACTCAATGAAGAGTGAGTAAAGAATGGACATTTATCCACGATGAAGGAGATGAGAAGGCTTGCTCCTCTTCGGCGGAAAGATGGGAAGAGGACACAAGGTCTAGGTGCCAGCCCTGCCTAAGCTTTCACCATTTTTACGTGGGAAGGCCCGATACAAGACCCCACAACCGTTACTAGAAACGGCACTTGCGAGTGTTTATACCCACTCGCTAGGAATCCTAGGCTAGGTAGCAGCTTTCCTTGCTCGCTTTGGAAGTAGCTTGCTCCGAGAGCAAACAATAGTTCCCCCTTAACCAATGGCTTAACAATTCCTGTAAGTGGGTAGGAAACGTCTTCCAACACTCCACCTTTCTCCACCTTATTTCTCCTTCTTCAAGCGAGTGGAATTTTGAAGCGACTCGCCTGAGTTGGTGAAGATCCGAAGCGAGTGACGCTCAAAGAACAAGCGACCACTCCTTCGTGCATCCTGGATCTAGCACTCTTCACCAGGGTCTAGCAACCCTAATTCCATGCATAGCTGATTGAAACGAGATTCAGCTAGAGGCTTGGTGAGGATATCTACTCACTGGATATCGGTATGGATTTTCTCGAGCTTGATATCCTTCTTCTCGACATGATCACGAATAAAGTGATGTCGGATTTCCAAGTGCTTGCATCTAGTGTGAAGCACTGGATTTTGCGAGATGCAGATCGCACTGTTGTTGTCGCAGAATATTGGAATTTCATTCGCTTCAACATTGTAGTCCTTCAACTGCTGACGAAGCCATAGAATTTGAGAACAGCAGCTTCCAGTGGCCATATATTTGACTTCAGTCGTTGAAGTAGCTACACTCGTCTGCTTCTTTGAAAACCATGAGATCAGCTTGCTTCCCAAGAACTGACAAGTGCCCGAAGTTCATTTCCTATCAATTCGGCACCCTCCATAGTCAGCATCTGAGTATCCAGTGAGCTCCAAATTGTCCTCAGTTGGATACCACAGCCCCATGTTGACAGTGCCCTTCAAATATCGAAGAATTCTTTTGGCAGCTTCAAGATGGTTGTGCTTGGGATTGCTTTGCAAGCGAGCACATACTCCAACTGCAAAAGCTATATCCGGCCTACTTGCAGTGAGATATAGAAGGGATCCGATCAAAGCTCGGTAGTTTGTAGCATCCACAGACTTCCCATCTATGTCTGGCTCCATCTTCCAGTTCGTGTTCATCGGAATCTTCACAGCTTTGGCATGCTGAACACCGAACTTGGAAAGCATATCTCTAGTATACTTAGCTTGATTGATGAAGATACCATCATCCTGCTGCTTCACTTGAAGGCCTAGAAAGCAGCTCATCAAGCCAATCATTGACATCTCATATTTGGTCTTCATAAGCTCTCCAAACTTCTCACTAAGCGTCTGGTTTGGCGATCCAAATATGATGTCGTCCACATAGATCTGAACCCATAGCATATCTTCTCCATGATTGATGGTGAAGAGAGTCCGATCTATTTTCCCTTTGTGGAATCCATTATCCACTAGGAATTGGGATAGGGTACCATACCAAGCTCTGGGAGCTTGCTTCAATCCATATAGGGCTTTCTTCAATCGATACACCTTATCTCCTTGCTCGAAACCCGGTGGCTGCTCCACATACACTTCTTCCTTCAATTCACCGTTGAGGAACGTGCTCTTCACATCCATCTGATAGACTTTGAATTTCTTGGCCGCTGCATAGGCTAGAAATAGTCTGATCGCTTCAAGCCGTGCCACTGGAGCGAAGGTCTCATCGAAATCGATTCCTTCCTCTTGGCAGTAGCCATTAGCAACGAGTCGCGCCTTGTTCCTCACAACGTTGTGGTCCTTGTCCGTCTTGTTCTTGAACACCCACTTGGTGCCAATAACATGCTGGAATTTGGGACGATCCACGAGGAACCATACGTCGTTCCTGGTGAACTGATTCAGCTCTTCTTGCATGGCGATCACCCAATTGGAATCAGCTAGGGCTTCCTCCATGCATGACGGCTCAATATTTGAGAGAAAGCAACTGAACATGGCACTTTCTCCAAACACTTGACTTCTGGTCACTACACCCTTGGATGGATCTCCAATGATTTGACTCGGTGAGTGATCCTTGAGCCATGCACGCTTGGATCCGCCAGCTTCGTCTTCATCTTCTTCCTGGTCGCTCGCTTCACCATCTGAAGCGACCGGATTGGGTGCTTGGCCTGCACTCGCTTCAAGAATCTTGGGGGCAGCTTCAACTTTTCCTTGGACATTCTGCTCGCTTGAGTCCTTGACTTCTTCATCATCCTCAAGCATGTCCAGAGATAATGAATTGATGGGTTCCTCGCTTGTCTTTCCTTCCTTAGATTGAACCTGTTCCTGTGGAAGACTCAAAGAAGATTCATCAAATACGACATGGGGTGATTCTTCCACAATTAGTGTTTTACAATTGAACACCCTGTAAGCTTTGCTTGATGTAGAATATCCTAAGAATATTCCTTCATCAGCTTTGCTTTCAAAAGCTTTCAATTGTGACTTCCCATTATCATGGATGAAGACCCTACAACCAAAGATATGGAAATAAGATATGTTAGGAATTCTCCCTGTCCATATTTCATATGGTGTTTTGTCGTGCCGCTTGCAGAGAAGCGTCTGGTTCTGCGTGTAGCATGCCGTATTGGCAGCTTCAGCCCAATACTTCATTGGAAGCTTCGAGTCTGCAATCATGGTTCGAACGGCTTCTTTGATGATCCGATTTCTTCTTTCAGCAACTCCATTCCGCTGAGGTGTGCGTGCTGAGGATGTTTGATGTGCAATACCATGCTCCGTGCAGTAAGCTTCAATGGTAGAGTTCAGGAACTCTGTGCCTTTGTCGGAGCGGATGGTGACAATCGCTTGGTTCTTTTCCACAGCTAGACGCTTGAGCAGTTGTGGTAGCTTGGTCAGTGTCTCCTTCTTGCTGAAGAGAAATACAACCCAAGTGTAGCGAGAGAAGTCGTCGACTACAACTAGAGTGTACTTCCTTCCATTTACACTAACTGGAGTGACTGGACCAAACAGATCCATATGAAGCAGCTCGAGCACTCGCTTGGATGAAGCTTCTTCAAGACTGGCGAAGTGCTTCTTCGTCTGCTTCCCTCGTTGGCATGGTGAGCATGGATGGTCTTTGACAAAGACCTCATTGGGAATGCCTTGCACCAAGCCTTTTCGAGCTAAGCAATTTATGGCTTTGAAGTTAAGATGGTTCAAGCGTCGGTGCCATAGCCATCATATCTCTGTAGCACTCCTTGCGACTAAGCACGTCTCCTCTTTGCAGCTGTCCCATTGTGCAATGTAGATGTTCCTTTGTCTAATTCCAGTTAGCACAATTTGGGACGTGAGTTTGCTCTTCACAATGCACTTGTTGGAAATAAATTCCACCTTGTATCCTTTATCACAGAATTGTGAAATGGAAGCAAGTTGTGCTTAAGTCCTTCCACATAGGAGACTTCTTCTATCGTGAGCTTTCCAACTTTCAGTGCGTCGTACCCTTTGGTGCTTCATCGAGAGTTATCACCAAATGTAACGTGTGGACCCTTCTTCTCTATGTAGTCATGAAGTAGAGCTCTCATGCCGGTCATGTGTCTTGAACAGCCACTGTCCAAGTACCAGATTTGTTAACCCTCACTTGGCATGGGATCCACGGCGCTCACCTGCAATTAGACAGATTTTGGTACCCAAATCAGTTTGGGTCCTTGCAGGTTAGTTCCCTTAGGTACCCACACTTGCTTCACTTTCTTTCAAAAGGTAGCTTGTGTCTTGGGTTTCTCGACCTTTGAAAACTGTGAGTTCTGCCTTAAAGCAGCTTCACACGTGCAGCAGTGTGTGCAAGAGGGGTAGCGGCTCGCTTGAGGCATACCTATGCTCTTACCCGCTTGCTTGTATCCTGAAGCGACTCGCTTCGGATTAGCTACAGGCTTAGAGACTGACGTAGGGTTTACAGTCTTTCAAAGCGGCTCGCTTGGTTTTCTCGAAGCGGTCCAACTAGGGTTTTGACCCCGACTCGCTTGAGAAACCTTGGAAGTTTGAAGCGACCTCCTTGGAGCTTCAAGTTCTTCCCCCTCAGCGTTAGTCAGGTTGGACCATCTCCAGTCCGGATAACGTGACACATAGACATTACTCCTTTTCTTGAAAGGGAGATCCTTTGTCTCTGGTGTCTTGGTCTGAGACTTAGTAGCTACAAGTAGTTTCCCTTTACCTTTGGATTGGTAAGATTTAGCATTGTGAGTGCTAGGGATAGTTGATCTTTGCTTGCCCATAGTTTCTGCCCTTGAAGATATAGACATCTTCATTGGCTTCTTCTTAGGGTTCTCAGCCATTTGGCCTTTATCCTTGTTGGTGGTCGCTTTGGATGCAGTGGGCACTTCCAAAGTGACTGATGGTGTCGTGTTTGAAGCACCAACAAAGACAGTCAGCTTGGAAGGTCCACCCTCATATCCGAGTCCTCCCTTTCTACCAAAAGGTAGAAGCGAGCTCTCTAGTGCCTGCCTAGCATATGAAGCTTTGTTCAAATTGGCAACTAGAGCGGACTGGGTTTCATACCTTCCTTCCAAGCTTTGATGTCTAGCGAAGATATCCTCGAACTTAATAGTCATAGCCCTTAAGTTAAGTTTGACTTGGTCAAGCTCAGTGGCTAGCTTTTGGTTCTCCTTCTCGCTTTGAGACATAGCTTGTTTTAACATTTCGTGGTCGCTTGACAATTTGATGTGCTTGTCAAGCAACTCACTCCATGTCGAGGAATTTGCTTCCTCTTGGTGAGTGTGTGCGAGTGTAATTGAACTTGGTGAGGGATAGATAAATACCTCTCCAGTTTCCTCTTCGGTGAGCGCCATGAGTCCAAGATCCTCTCCCTCACTTGAGTTAGGATCTGTAAATGCGTTGGAGTCGCTTGATGGATCTTCAGTTGAAGCGACCGGCATTTCACTCGCTACGAGCGCTCACCTCGGAGCATCCCTCTTTGCTCTTAGTTCCTCTCGCTCCTTTGCACTCAGCTTCGGGCAATCAGATTTGTAGTGGCCCATCTTGTGGCAGTGGTAGCATTCCACTTCCATCATGTCCCTTGAGATCGGCTTGGTCGTCTCTTCTCTCTTTCCTTTTCCTTCTCGAGCATCAGTGCTCCTTCCCTTGTACTACTTGTAGAATCTTTTGTATTTGCCCACTCGAGAGTTCATTTTGTTGAAGTTCTTGGATAAGAACGCAACATGTTCTTCCAGCTCTTCCCTCGTCATCTTGGCTAGCGACTGGTCGCTTGGCCCTTCGGCAGCTTTGAAAGCTACACCTTTTGACGTCGTGGGAGCTTCATCCTCATCGTCGAGGTTCATTCGATTCAGATCGAATTCGTGAGCTTTGAGTTCGGAGAACAGAATATCCGGTGTGAGCTTTGATAGATCCTTGGTAGCTAGGTACAGCTCCTTCATTGTCTGCCACTTCCTCGTGAGAGCACGAACAATTTTCAGATTTACTTCCTTGTCTGTGAGTTCCTTCCCAAGTGAGTTGAGAGTTGCAGTGATGTTGGTAACTCTCAGCTCGAAGGCATCGATGGACTCTCCTGGCTTCATCACTAGGCTTTCAAATTCCCGCATCTGAACGGCAAGCTTGTTTTCTTTGATTTTGTTTGTGCCTTGAGAAATGAGGGCTAGGGTTTCCCACATTTCTTTCGCCGTCGCACACTTCCTTATCCGCGGTAGATAGGCGTCCGACACGGTGCTCTGCATCGTGTGGCGTGTAATCTTGTCGAGATTGGCTACTTTGAAGTCATTTGGAGTGTACTCATCTTTGTCCTTCTCCACGTACCGTTGTCGAACATAGGCAGCCCGACCTTCGGCAGTTGGGACATTCTCAGAGACAGCTTTCCTGATTTCGATCGGTCCACCTTCAATGACCTCCCACATCCGGTCATGGATGGAGCATAGAAAGCTCTCAACGCGAAAGCTCCAGATCTCATAGCCTTCAATGGAAAACTGTGGAAGACTAGAAGCATTGTATGTAGACATAGCAAACCGTCGGTAGTAGATGTAGTATGCGTGAGTGAGATTTTGATGCACTTAGAAAGATAGGATCCGGTTCAGTGAGACAACGTGAAGCGAGTGGGGACTCGCTTCGGATATGCAAAACAGAGGCTCGAAAGAACCGCTGCTCTGATACCAATTGTTGGTCCCGGTTTGTTATAGGAAAAATACGAAGAGGGTGGGGGGGGGGGGGGTGAATACGTATTTTTGAAGTTTTTCAACTTCAAATCCTTAACTCAGAGTATGAAGTAAAGTTCTCTTTGAAATACTAAGACCTAGCCGAGAGCTAGATCTAAAGTAATCACGTTTCTCTTGACCTAAGCTTAGAGCTTGATCAAGAGTGAGACTTTACTCTTTAGTGCGGAATTCGGTGAGCTAAAATCTTTCCTAAGTAATTAAAATTCCAAGTTATGTTTGTTTAGATGCAGATGCAGTCAATAATCAAACAAGGAATTAAAGAGTTAGGGTTAGAGAGATACGACACGAGATTTATAGTGGTTCGGAGATAAAGCTCCTACGTCCACTTGTTGCACTCGGCAACTGTTCTCTTCACTCAAGAACTTGAAGATTACGGGCTCTTCAAAAGCCTGGTCAAGATCGAGCTTCACTCGCTTGGATCTGACAGACGCTGGGTGATTCCGGGTTCACACCAAAAACCTAAACTGGACTTGAAGCTTCACTCGCTTCAGTCCGACGACATGGAGGGCTCTCCTTACAGCCTAGCTTCGATCGAGCTTTACACAAACGATGTAAGTGCAAGCTTGGATCTAGACTCTATGATCGAGGCTTCTACAATCGATGAAAGTAGTGCCTTGGATCGAAACAACCTAACGACGACGAACACAAAAACCTAACGAACAGATTAGGGTTTTTGGTTTACGACGACACACTATGAAGAACTCTTTACAGTAGATTCAAAGATGGCTAGAGTTCTTCTTCTAAGCTTGGATATGGAATGGGCTTAGACTCTAAGTGTGAAGGTTGCGAAGACGAGTTCCGATGAGACTGGAACTCGGAGAACACTTGGAAACAAAGACTCGAAGATTGCTCTAAGGCTGGGAGTATTTGTTTGCAGTAGGTGCTCGAATGCTCAGGAAGTGTTCTACTTCTCTTCGTCTTCATCCTTCACTATTTATAGGCCGAGGGATGCCGAGATCCGTTGCTTGGTTGGTGGCTTTGTCCCTCCTCCTCTCGACAGTACTTGCACAGGCTGGATGCTTTTGCAGACGCGCAGTTTTGGCTCTTTGCCGGAAATAGCTAAGATCCAAACTTAACAGTAACTGGAGCGAGCCAGTACTGTTGCGGCGCCCTTGTCGGCCTGGCAGTCAACTCCGCTGCTCCTTTCCGCAATCGACACGTGGAGATCTCATAATTAATGTCGAGATCTCTAGTTGACTGGAGTTCAAAATCGGAGCGGGAATTGTGCTGTCGTTATCTGGTAGGTAGTGGCTCGCTTCGCTTTGAAGTTGTAGCGTCCGCTTTGAGTTGAGTCACTTCGTAGTCTTTCTGTAGCGAGTCACTTGGGAAGTAAAGTTCCCTAGTGACTGCCTTGGAAAATGTTGACTGGAGTTGACTCGCTTTGACTTTACACTATAGCGCTCGCTTTGCTTCGCTTTGGCAGACTTGCTTTGAATCTACTGTAGCGCTCGCTTCGCTTCGCTACACTTCGGCACGCTTCACTTTGGCTCGCTAGACTCGCTTCGCTTGGAAAACACACTCAAGCGAGTGGCCTTCACTTGAATTTTCTGCAGTCTAAAATCTAAGCAAAATAAAGTCATCCTAACAGAGTAGGCTTAGAAAAATTTTCTAACCTATTATCTATATCAAAAATGGGTCGCTTGGGAACAGAACGCTTGGGGGTTTTGGGATCAAATCAAAACAATAAAATGTCCCTTATAGGTTCCCCCTTAACAAGTTTGTTCTTAACAATTCCCAACAGCTTGCAATGAAGGTAAATGTGTTTTAGAAATATTGACTATCAATTACCTATAATAAAGATTAAGTTCATATTGTTGTTGTAACATCTGTGGTTAAGTTGTTGATTCATAAAAATTATTGATCATGTTTTTTTTTTTTTCACGTCTTTGTGATATTATCTTTTAGGTATAACCAAATGGCTTATTAGTACTACCTCCATCTCACAAAAGGTCCATCTTTCCTCTTTGGTTCGTCTCATGTATTAGTCCACTTTCTAAAAATGGTAAAGAATATTTGGCTACAATTAACTCTCTCTCCTCAGAATTAATTACAACCACATATTTTCTTCTTTATTGGTTCTTGTGCGAATTCAATAGTGGACTACATTCATGAGATGGAGGTAGTATTTATTAATTTTGCAGCTAAAGTTTAACTTGGAGGAAAATGACCATGTAAAGAAAATTTTGTTTGATCAACTGAACCGTCAGTTTAGGAGTTACAGGCATAAATTGTACAAGCATTACCTTAAAAACAAGGATGACAATGACAAATTGGATCACCCTCCCACCAGAGTAAATGGAGCAGATTGGAGCGTTCTTGTGGACTACTTCAAGAGTGATGCGTTTAAGGTATCATGCTTATTAGAATTTCATTTGTTGGTCCCGGTTTGCTATAGGAAAAATACGTAGAGGGGGGGGTGAATACGTATTTTGAAGTTTTTCAACTTCAATTCCTTAACTCAGAGTATAAAGTAAAGTGCTCTTGAAAATACTAAGACCTAGCCGAGAGCTAGATCTACAGCAATCACGAATCTCTTGACCTAAGCTTAGAGCTTGATCAAGAGTGAGACTTTACTCTTTGTGCGGAATTTGGTGAGCTAAAATCTTTCCTAAGTAATTGAAAATCCAAGTTAAGTTTGTTTATATGCACGTGCAATGGATAATCGAATACTGTAAAAGATTAAGGTAAGAGAGATACGACACAGAGATTTATAGTGGTTCGGAGATAACGCTCCTACGTCCACTTTGTTGCACGACGGCAACTGTTCTTTTCACTCAAGAACTTGAAGGTTACGGGTCCTTCAAAAACCTGGTCGGGATCGGGCTTCACTTGCCTAGATCAAACGACAGACGTAGTGATTGCGGGTTCACTACACAAACCTAACAAGGACTGGAAGCTTCACTTGCTTCAGTCAGACAAACAGGGAGATTACGGGCTCTCCTTACAGCCTAGCTTCGATCGAGCTTTACACAAACGATGTAAGTGTAAGCTTGGATCTCAACTCTACGATCGAGGCTTCTTCAATCGATGAAAGAAGGGCCTTAGATCTGAACAACCTAACGACGACTCAAAAACCTAACAGACAACAGTTTAGGGTTTTTGGTTGACGAACACACTAATGAAGAACTCTTTACAGTGAATGCAAAGATTGGCTAGAGTTCTTCTTCTAAGCTTGGATATATGAAGTGGGCTTAGAATCTAAGTGTGAAGGTTGTGAAGACGAGTTCCGATGGACTGGAAACTCGGAGAACACTTGAAACAAAGACTCGAAGATTTGCTCGAAGGCTTGGGAGTGTTTGTTTGCAGTAGGCTCGAATGCGCAGGTAGTGTTCTACTTCTTCACGTCTTCATCCTTCACTATTTATAGGCGGAGGGTTGGCTAAGATCCATTGCTTGGTTGGTGGCCTTGTCCCTCCTCCTCTCGACAGTACTTGCGCAGGCAGTAGCTTTTGCAGACGCGCAGTTTTGGCATTTTGCCAAGATTGGCTAACTTCCAAGTTTAACAGTAACTGGAGCGACCCAGTACTGTAGCGGCGTCTTTGTCGGCCTGGCAGTCAACTCCGCTGCTCCTCTCCTCGTTCGACACGTGGAGATCTCGCAATTAATGCAAAGATCTCTAGTTGACTGAAATTCAAATTCGGAGCGGGAATTTGTGCTGTCGCTTTCTGGTAGGTATTGGCTCGCTTCGCTTTGAAGTTGTAGCGGCCGTTCCAAAGTGAGTCGCTTTAGGATCATATTATAGCGGGTCGCTTTGCTTTGCTTGCAGCGTTTGCTTCGCTTCGCTTTACAGCATTCGCTTCGCTTTGCTTCGCTTCGCTTCGGTAGACTCGCTTCGCTTGCTTTGAACTGTAGCGCTCGCTTCGCTTCACTTTGCTTCGGCAGACTCGCTTCGCTTGCTTGACTTGCTTCGCTTTGGAAAACACACTCAAGCGAGTGGCCTTCACTTGAACTTTTGAAGCCTAATCTAAGCAAAATAAAAGAGCCATCCTAACAGTGTAGGCTTAGAAAAATTCTAACCTATTAACTACATCAAAATGGGTCGCTGGGAAAAGGACGCTTGGGGTTTTGGGATCTAATCAAAACAAGTGACTTTATTTAACAAATGTCCCATATAGTTCCCCCTTAACATTTTAGTCCTTAACAATTCCCAACATCATTGATCTTTTAATTTTTTATCTTTGCCAAATAATGTCCATATCCATCATTCGATATTGACATGATCATCTATTCCTTCACATTGGATTTAAGATTTGCAGCTGTGAATGAAAAAGTCTATTAGAATTGGAGTGAGAAATTGCGGTAATAGCTGTATCAGAACGTACATGAAAATAGGTGTGATCAAACTATTATAATATTTCACTTAAAATTGACTTGTGAAAATTAATTCGTAAATGAGTGTGATAATATCCATAATATTTGATCTACTATTTTGATTGTCATTATTGTTTTTTTTTTATATGTCGTGAGTTTTGTGTGTTTTAAATTCGGATAAAGATAAAAACAAAATGGTCGTAAATTTCATGTTAAAAATTTGAATGGTAATATACTAATATGAGAAATGTTTACTGTATCTTTGAACAATGTGAAAGCTAATACAGAAATAGGAGTGATCACCTCTAATATGAAATTACTCACCTGCGTTTTGTCTTGCTCATTGTTAATTATTTATTTTTATTTCACTAACTAGTAACTCTCTCAAAATAAACAATAGAACTTATTTGTTATGGAATTGAGTTTTGTATTTGTTGTTTATATCTTCTTCTTCCTTCGTAGAAAGTTAGTGATCACAATAAACGTAATAGGAAAAATTTGAAGATGACTCATTCATGTGGAACGAAATCTATTGCCCAATATTGCTATGAAGAGGTATGCGAGCTTGCATTCTTATTTTGCGTAAATAACATCAAAAAATATCTCCAATTTATTTGTTCTTGTATTTATTGTTCGTGTATTTAGCGTAACTTGGAGACTGGGGAGGAACCTATACGTACAATGGCATGGAGAATGAGCCGATTCAGCAGTGCGAAGAAAGATTGATTAATGAAGCTTCAAAAAAAAGTTTATGTGAGTATCATATAATTTACATATTTTTTCCTCAATAAACCGATTAATTTTGATATTTCATTGTTAGTGATGGTGATGATCCATTAGTTGATGCGTGTACTGTAATGTTAGATAAAAGTTTATAGCACATACTTTTTAATCTCATTTTGGAATATGTGTGACCATGTATTTTATGCAATTATCCATTGAATGCTCATTAAAAAATAAACGTGATCACACTTGATATGAGATAATTCTCCTTGAAAGCTAATTGAGAAGTATATGCGCATGATTTGAGTTCACTGTACCTTGAACATCTAATTATTCTGTTTCATTCTATCTTATGCTTTAGTTCATTAATAATTTTTTTCTCGCCAATGTGCATTGGAAACAATTTGTTTTGTATATTGTACTATATGCTAATATCATTTATATTTAGGAGGAACTACTTAGATTGCAAACCGAACCGATCGAGAAGGGCGACAGTCCTATGACCGAAGATGAAGCCTTTGTGAAGGTTCTTGGTGAAGAAAAGTCGAGTCGGTTCAGTGGTTGTGGATATGGGCTCAAGCCGCCTCCAAAAACAGTAGAAAGAATAAACTATCATTTGAAAGAGAGAAAATGAAGAATTAAGATAGAAAAATGAAGAGTTGAGCTCTAGGTTCGAATCTTTAGTAACTCAAGTGAGCACCCAAGAAGTTAATCTACAGGCTCAACTTCAATCTCTATTGCAAGCTCAACTCCCAGTTATTCTTCAAAGTTTAAATTCAAATGGTCAACTCCCAAATTCTGATTAATAGAGCTAAGATAATATATATATATATATATATATATATATATATATATATATATATATATATATATATATATATATATATATATATATATATAAAATTTTATGCTACTATTACATAACTTTAAATTATTTTTTCACTATGCAGGTTTTGGTTGCGTTTAAGCTAGAAGAATTAGTGATAGTTTAATTATTTAGTATGATTTCTATTTGTCGTCATTTTAGTTTAGTTTAATAGATCTAAATTTGTAGACCATGACGTTCCTATGAATATTGTATGGTTTAGTGCTTATTAGTTTAATAAGACTGGTGGATATTTATTTGGTTAACATTATTTTATATCTAGTTATATTTTTTCCGCTCACAATTTATATTGTGCTTTATATAATGACAAAAATGCGTATTTTTAGTGACAATAATTAATTTACAATAAATTAATCAAAACAAAAATAAATTTAATTTTTTCCCTTGAACATTAACATTTTAGTGATAAATAAAATAAACTATTGTGATAATATTTTATGTCACTAAAATGTTATTTTAGTGACAAAATTATTCAAATTCAGTGATAAAATATGTTCGGGACAAAATGTTTTCGCTCTTGTGACAACAATTCTTTTCCCATAGTGCGACTATCAAGAGTAACGATAACAAATGAGAACAGTGACATTAAAAAATATTATAGTGACAATACATGCATGTGACTGTAAATGAATTTTAAGTGACGACTACAGTATGTGACTATAACATATAGATATAGTGACAATAATGATGTGTGACTTAAGTTCTTAGATTTTGTGACAAACAAACTATGTCACAATAAATTTGAACAACAGTGACGAACATTATGTGTCACTATAAAAATGTAATATAATGACATTAGTATTACGTCACAGAAACACTATTTTTACCGTCAACTTTACTTATCACTATTAAAAATAATATAGTGACAATATTTTTAACGTTGTAGCTGAAATGGTTTGTGACGGTATTTATAACAACTACAAAAGTCGTCACAAACTACTTTTAGTGACGATTTTAGGATATATAGTGACGATAATCGTTGCCACTGAAAGCAGTTTTTCTTGTAGTGATATTTTTATTGATTTTGGATGTTAGTTTCTACTTTGAGATGGTTTGTATTTTTTTGAGTCTTTTAGTTGTTTGAACGAGTCTTAGGAGTTCGTTGATTGAGTCACACAAGCATGTAATGTGAGTTTTGAGAATTGGCCGAAGATATGATTTATGATTTTTGGATTGAAATTTGTGATTTTTATTATGCCTGGAACCTTGGCGAAGCGACGTAATTTATTTGATGATTCTAGCTGTATTTGGATACTGGGAATCATTTTGTTAAAATTGTGAGGATTTGAGCTTTTGGTGCATGTTGATGCCAAAAAAAATTCTTGAGTGATCATGCATGCATTGAATTTCAAGAACTTGCATTTATTCTTCATTGAGACCTTAGTGTGTGTATGAGTTAGGAGATGATTTTAGGTCATTTTTCTTTAACCATATATATATATATATATATATAGCTAATGGATCAAATGGGATCTATATTCTAAGGTAGTAACTAGGATCTAATCCTAGCCTTCAATTTTTTATTAAGATCTATGGTTAATAATAATGTGAATATTTTATATAAATAAAATTTTGATTAATTGCAGAAAGGTTTGAGAGGTCATTTCGTCAATTTATTTTAACCGCTCCATCTTTTTCAGGAATTCATATCAAAATCGAAATCTCTAATTTCCATCGTTGTGCTACTGTCTATTAGACAAGCTACCATTAATATCATGAAATGACGTCTAAGCCACACTCCACCTTCCGTCTCCTTGAGCAATACTTGAGATACAAGTCGCGGTGTTAGATTCTTCCGTTCTTCTTCTTGAAATAAATTTTTCCATTCTTCCAAAAGAGCAGATGGTTGGGTTCTTTTCCTTTGAACAATTGATCTTTCCCCCTTCGGAAACCCAAGTACACGATGCACGTCATTAGCTTCAACATGTAGTGTTTTATCATTTTGAAGTCTGATCTCACAACTGTTTGCATCGAAATTGTCGAGAATCCAATAGTTAAGCATAGATGGCACCTCTTTTATATGTAAGGATAAATATGGCCGAACCCAATTTCTCTTACTTCTTTTTTATGAACATCATTCAATTTTGTAATGGTGTTCACCAGTATCTGAGGGCAAGTTCTACACTTAAGTTTCGGAAACTGATCATCTCCATGCTATTCGACTTGTTCATTTTGAGTTTCGAGATCTGGTCTTTCTTCTTCCATAGGTTCTAATACTTCTCTGGCATGTTGAATTCCCTTTGATCTTTTATGAATATTAGTTTCAGAACCTGTTGGTTATGACATGAATGCATTAGGATTAATCACATAAGAACTTATAACAACATAATTAAGCTCCTGGAAATAAGTAATATAACAAATCGATAAATAAGCATTTAAATATGTACGTTTAAGCACTACAAGCATGAATATTCAGCAACATGCAATTAAGATGAGAGTATTAATATGAATTAGTCCGTTATGTAACACTCATGTTGTTTTTAACTTTACTTTTAGAAATGCATATCAATTGTTCGATAAAAGTGCTCAAAAAGAAAATGTGGTTGTTTCTCACAATATATAAACTTAATTTATTAGGATTCCTTTCAAGCACTTCAAACAACATAAATAAGCATTAAAAATATATAAGATTAAGCACTACATGCATGTATATTCATAACCATGCATTTCCCCCTCTGCGTGCTTGACTTATCTTCTAAAATCTTCTGCTCATCCTATATACTACTAGACCCTCAGACTCAGAAATTGATGCTTTCGGGCAGTCCAGTTTTTTTAATCGAGGGCACTGATAGACCAGATAAGGTGCACCATGAACATCCCCTAGAGATGCCCAATCTTGAAAGACGGATGAAGAGGAAAAAGAAGATGACAATACGACTGAAATTAAGCACTACATACATATTGGTGCTCTCTGCATGTTGCTTATTTAATGTGCTTATATTGCTTAATTATATATGATTGAATGCTTATTTTCATGGTGATTAATTTATAGATAATGAAGATAAGCAATCTATTTCCTTCCTATTCGCCTGTTTATCATTTTTCCATGAACCCACGATTCTCCCCTATATATGCGGCAACTAAATATTAATTTTGGCATTAATATCCCATTTTTACCCTTCCGTAATTTGAAAGAATTAATATATTCAAAATATATATTTTGTTACTAATAAATCTCAGCCATCCAAATCTAAGAAATCTACGGTTAAAAATGGATCCTAGATACTACCTGGGGGACGGTTCCTATTAGATCCACTCCCTATATATATATATATATATATATATATATATATATATATATATATAGGGGTGAGATCCTGTACAAAATAGGATTATCGTAAAAAATAAAAAATGATGCATTTTATGCATATAATTATAATGCATGATGCACGTAATTATAATGCATTTTAGTAAAATCATAATGCATCAGTTAATCTACACCGTAGATCACACAGATCAATGGTCCAGATCATTTCTCATTTCTTACAGAACATATCTTTTGTATGTGATCTCTCCGCTATATATATATATATATATATATTTATATATATATATATATATATGTGTGTGTGTGTGAGATCATGTACAAAATAGGTTTATCGTAAAAAATAAAAAATGATGCATTTTATGCATAATTTATAATGCATGATATACATAATTATAATGCACAATGCATTATATGCATTATCTATACAATCATAATGCATTTTCAGTAAAATCATAATGCACCAGTTAATCTACACCGTAGATCACACAGATCAATGGTCCAGATCACTTCTCATTTCTTACGGAACTTGTCTATATATATATATATATATATATATATATATATAGGGAATGGGTTCGTGTGCAAATAAATCATGGCGTGCTAAAATGCGAAGAATGCTTAAAACTATACAAAATCATGCTGAAATCAGTATAAATCCATGCTTACAACACCATTATGCTTTTTAATGTACAAATTCATGCTTAACCTAGTCATGCTTATGATACCTTACAATCATGCTTAAATCAATTACAGCCACAGATCAAACTAAGATCAATGGTCCAGATCTATTCCTATTTCTCACACCAGGACTTATTTCTATATGGTCCAGAGAGAGAGGATGGATCATGAGAACTAAGAACTAATCTCCATTTATTTATTCTAGATCAATGATTGTAAATTAACACACAAAATTAATAATAACCACTCCTTTATTACGTGTAAGGGTATTTCCGACTATTTATATAACAACAAAGCTGCACATCCCTATAATTATGGGATTAATTTATCATGTAAACGGAACCATCATTTATTAGTTTACTTATTCATTTCTTATTAATTTATCATGTAAACGGAGTATTTTATTAATTAGGTCTCACTAAAAATTAACCATAAATTGTCGCATTAATTACCTCATACAAACTAATGCTTGATTAGTTTAATGCAAATGCTTATATCCAAGAATCTTGATGCCTTTACTTACTATGCTATAATTAATTTATTATTTTCCTTATTTATTATTATGTTTTAAGTGCTTAAATCCTTATAATGTAATTTCACGAGAAAATTAAAAAAGCATAGAGTAAAAGTAAAATAAGCATTTTAAGAACATTCTAGAAGCTATTAAACAATAAATATTTGCAAACTATAATATAAGTTAAGTGTTTCACTAAAAAGTGTTCGCAATAGAATGAAATCTATCCTAGCACTCAGTAAGTAAAAACCCAATGTCGAATCTTAAGGAAAACTTTGCAGGACAAATAATCGTGTAGCAAAAATCCTAAACTAGCCTAAATCTAAGAAAACAAGTAAAAAGAATTTTCGGGTTTTTGATTTTAAATCCTAGGCAATAAAATAAATCAAAACAATTAAATCAAAGCAAATAAATAATCTAATCTAGAAAGCAAGAAATAAATCTAAACTAATTAATCTAGAGAAATTAAATAAAAGCGATTAAACTACCTAAGCAAAAATCGTAGAGAAAGCAATAACAAAAGCAACGAAGAAAACGAATCTAGACATAAATAATTAAATCTGAAAATCTAATAGAATAAATCTAACTCTAAGAACTTGAAAATTGAAAGAAAAGAAACTTTTAAAAACGAGAGAAAAGAAACTTTGAAAAACGAATCTAAACTACGAACTAAATAACGAACAAAGGAATTAAACGAAGAACTAAGAATTTAAATCTAAGAAACTAGAACGCAATTAATCAAACGAAAGGAAAGCAATAAAGAACTTACGAATTAAAAGCAGAAACGAGAGAACAGGAACGAACGAAAGAAACTTGAATAAAACTTGAATCTTCAAAAGTAATCTTCAATCCTAAAGTTACAAACTAATAAACTAAAGAAAAGTGCTAAAAACTAGAGAGAAATATGTTATTTTCGTGTCCCAAGATTATGTATTTATAGTACCATCTAAAACCTAATTCAAAAAGGAAAAGAAAGCAAAATTCGGCCCAGGTAGTGGCCCGCTGGGTCAGAGCGCCCGCTCCGGTTTAGCAGCGCCCGCTCCGTTGCTGGCTCGCTGGGACTGCGCGCGTCTTTCTTGTTTTGGCCGTAACTTCCTCGTCCGAACTCTAAATTGACCTCCGTTTTCGCCTACGTGCTCCTATCGAACCTCTCTTTGATGTTATGCATTGATTACATACAAATTCAATCTTCATTCAAATCGAAAAAGGTTAGAACTTGAGCTTAATGATTGCTTAAGAACCTTTCTTCGCTCGTTTCACTCCATCTTCTCGACTTTTAGTTCCAAGCAATACCTAAGATCATAAACTCACAAAAGACCCAAATCATAGAAAAGTACAACGAAAAGCAATCAAAATATAAAGAAAAATGGATTTGAAACTACGACTAAAACAACACAAAATGACACCAAACATTAAGCAACGGAATAGGAGGCACATACGTCATTTGTAAGTTTTCGTATTTTGCTTATTTATAAGAATCTTGATGTTTTTAAACCTAAAAAGGTGATTAGAGATCCTACTTGAGATTTATAAATGTTGTTTGTACAGTCAATTTGGAATTTAACAACCTTCACGTTGATTATTGTGCTTAATTTATTATGTCTTAATGTTTATTTTATAATTTAGATTTTAAGGGTTTAATTAAAGTTTAGGGTTCGATGTTTCATAAATCTTGAAATGCCTAATCCTATATTTAGTTATGCTTATTTAGATATGAAACTATACTATTTACGAATGAGAAAATTACTCAAGCATGTAGGGAAAACAAATAAAACATTTAAACATTTGCAAAGAGCACAATTTCATATCTAAATAAGTATAATTATAATAAAATTTTATCTATAAAAAAATGCATGAAAGGATTATAATCGAAGCATATATGAGCGTCAATACAACCCCTAAATCATAAAACCTAACCCAAAACTATAAGCCATAAACCCTAAGGTCGAAATACTATAAATAAGCACTTAAATACAATAATTTAAGCATTTCAAAAAATAAATCGCCTTTTATGATTTATTTTATGCTTTATAATCCATAACCCTAAACTCCATAACCCTAAAAAAAAATAGTAAGAGATATATGAATCATAATTAAGCATCCAATAAATTCTAAAAAACTAAAAAAAATTAAGAAAATATTATTTATAACCTTACAAGCACTGTCATGCTTAGATAACAATAAGTATATGCTTCATATGCAAATATACTTAATGTGACTTTTTATCGAATAATTGTCATTCTATATGATCAAAACAACACTGATCATTTTTACATATAACATCAAAAAAATATTTTTATAAGCAATTTCATATCCCCACACCCTATAACCCTAAACCATACAGCCTATAACCCTAAAATCTAAACCTAAACCCTATAACCCTAAAACATAAATCGTCCTTAACTATTCAAGCATAACTTCTCAACTAATTAAGCATAATTTGAAATGTGACAAAAATGCTTATTTATTTATCTGGGTATGCTTTTTTCTTTTTAAAAGAAAAACTAAACCCTGGATTGAAAATTAAACACTTTCGAGAAAACAAACTTTGGCCCTAGGGGAAATAAATTCATGATAAAAATAAATCATGTGATTAAAAATTAAACCCTATCAAGAAAATTAAACCCTGAATGGAAAACTAAACACTAAGAGGAAAAGCCAACCCTGACGAGAAAATTAATTAAACCCTAGAATCGAAATTCACTACAAGAAAAACTGCATTCAGTGACAACGGTTTTCATCACTATATATCCTAAAATCATCACTAAAAGTACTTTGTGACGACTTTTGTAGTTGTCGTTATAGATACCGTCACAAACCCTTCTAGCAACAACGATAAAAATATCGTCACTATATTATTTTTTATAGTTACAAATAAAGTTGACGGTAAAAATAGTGTTTCAGTGACGTAATACTAATGTCACTATATTTCATTTTTATAGTGACACATAGTGTCACTCTTGTTCAAATTTATTGTGACATGGTTTGTTTGTCACAAAATCTAAGAACTTTAGTCACACATCATTATTGTCACTGTATTTACCATGTGTGGTTATAATTATGTAGAGGAAAAGTATTTACCTACACTTATATGTGTGTTACTAAATGTATCTTTTACGTGTGAATAAATATATTTTTGCTATAATATATGTACTTCATATTTATCATGCGTTTGAGTAATCATTTTTCACTAATTAAATACAAAAATATTTTCTATATTTTCTTTAATTGAGATAATTTGAAATTTTGTGTCAACAATAATGTATTTAATTATGTTTCATATATCGTACAAACATCAACTAACTAATAGAATCGATATTAAATACAACAAATATAATGTATTTATATATATAAGAACGGTAAAATGAATGATAATTAACTATATTCAACGAATTAAAGTGATACAATTAAATATTGCTATAATAGCTACTAGCTCTCATCTACTATCTCAATTCAACACGGGAGATAATATTCTACCCAACATTGAGCAACAAGATAAACAAATCTAAATTCCAAATCTCCAATATAGATTATACCTTGCTTAGTTTCTATCAAATTTCACCTCGAACCACCAGTATCATTCTTGGCTACTTTGCTTCGGATCCAAAAATAAGAAAGCACCTCCCATATAAAGATACTTTGGTTTCTTTTTCCGAAAGCTCTCGACAGCATCTTGCTCAACGCCGACACAAGCACACCTGCCACAAGTTTCACAAAATTCCTAAAAAGTTAGCCAGAGTGACCAATAATATCAAATTACTATAGCATCAAAATACCATATCCCAGAGACTCATACTTCAACTTATTCCTAAAAGCAAATTTCTGATAAAAAAAAAACGAAAGATAAAAAAAACACACCAACTAGCGCACACAAATATGATACGGTCTTATATAGTGCTAATTAATAAGAGACGGGAGAGAGATGAAATTATTGAAACGTGGTAGAAGTAATGTGATAGTGGGAGAAAAGGAAAACTGTCGCCCACAACTAAAAAAAATTAAAAAATTGTTTGGCGGGATAGTGAAAATTTTACACTGTTCATTTAATTTCATTTAAGATTTCAGATTAATTCTTTTTATTTTTTCGTGTACATTTCGTTTTAATTTTCCTTTGCTTTAACTGAATAAGATTCCAAAACTAAATGAATTCAATATAAACATATTAATTGATAATATATACATATGAACGATTGGTATTTATATTATGTATGGCTAATTTATATGTGGCTAAAAGATCAATTTCTTATAGTGACGATTAATCACTGACAACAAAACAATTTGTCACTACTAATTTTTTTTGTGACAAGATAAACTATTGTGGATAAAAGTCCATTTTTAGTGATAAAAATTATGATTGTCACTAACATATAGTGACAGTAAGCACCGACAACATTGTAATTTGTGACTATTTAATTTTTTGTGATATACAAAAATCTCATCACTATATGTATGTTTGTAGTAACAGAAATATGATCGTCACTAACATATTGTGACGACAATCATTGACAACAATGAAGTTTGCAACTGATACTTCTTTTTGTGACAACCGAAAATGTTGTCACTACATGTATGTTTGTTATGAGTTTTAAGCTTATCGAGAGGATTATCATCACCGATCAAGACCGAATCAACACCCGTCTAAATAAGCTATAAAATTGATCAATACATTGATTCAATGAGATGGAGAAAGTATGTATAAAAGAGTTTGAAAACTATGTATGTTTAAATAAGCTATAAAATTGTAACGAGTGATGCTATTCGGCCATAATGTGGCCGGCCATAATTTAACTTGTTTTATTTTTTATAATATCAAATAATTTATATATTTATGCCAAACTTTTTTAGATTATAAAATACTCAAAAAGTGATACTCCGTATTTTTTACGTATTTTTTAAAATTAATCCTTTAATAATTATTTGATAATTTTTACTATTTTAAAGTATTTTTTTACCTTTTTTACCTAAAAATGAAAAAAAAATATGTAATTTTTGGGGAAAAATATTTTTAAATTAAAATATGAAATTAATAAATTATTGTTATAATTTACAATTTTTAAAATTACAAAAAATACGAAAAATATTGTTGTGTGGCCGGCCACATTATGGCCAAATAGCATTATTGAATTGTAACAATTAAGCATTACAAGATTATCGAATAAACTGCTTCTTGTTTCGGTGCTTATATCATGTCTTCTTGTTGCTTAGTTGTTGATGATTAACTTATTTGTTTTCTAGCTTATTAATGTATTTTAAAGGTTTAATTTAATTTGTTAAATGCTTTTTTAATAATGCAATTTTCTGAAGTTGAACTTAATTAAAAAATAAACATTTGCGTACATTCCAACAATTATATGCAGTAGTACAACAATATTTAAGTATAATGGAAACTTAAACAATTATCTTGAAATTTATTCTTGCATATAAAGAGGTAGTCCGTAACAAATCTAGAAAAAATTGCCAATTAATTTTTTTTTTAAAAGGCAATTAATTACTCGTGGTAATTATACCATATATACTAAGAAATATGCAAATGAAAATCCATAATTATAGAGGCGGTTAAATTTAAGTATATATTAGTGGACGGTTTTATCCTTGCTCTGCTTTAAAACGGCAATTATTATATTTTTTAGTTAATTAAATCTTTAAATCATAACCGTTTGATATATTAAAATCAATGGATATGATTAGTTCCTAGTTCTCACCATTAAAAGGGTTCACATATGATCTAGTCCCTATATATATATACCTCTGAAGTACGGGGACGTCTTGGAGGTCACCGTCCCCGTTCCGGGGACGTCCGGATACGTCCGAAATACATCACTGGGGACGTTTTTTTCCATTATGCGTTTTTTTCTTTTCTTTTTTTAATATTTTATTTAGTAAATACGTCTGACTTGAAAATGAAACGTTGACCAAGTTGAAAATAAGAAAAAAATTGCGATTCAAACCCTTCAATTGCGGTGCCTCCGTCGTCGTGCCTTCAGTTGCGGGTGCCTCCGTCGTCGTGCCTCCCTCCGTCGTGCTGCGATGAATGAATGTAGTCTTCATTTATCTAATTTGTTTTGGATTTTGTGTGTTTTTACCTTTTATAAATGTCTCGACTCTTGAATATTAGAACAATGCTTTATTTGCTTATGTTTATTATGAATTTCTTAATATTTGCATATTTTATTCATAAATTATGGATATTAAATAAAAAACACAAAACGTATTTTTAACGTATCGTACTTTCATTTTTACAAAAAATAACGTATTTTCGTCCCCGTATCGTATCGTTCCCGTATTTCGTCCCCGTCCCTCCAAAAACCTTGATATGTGAGTCTCATTAATATTTTTATTTTGTAGATTAATTATTTATCTTTTCAATTTCATAGTGATATGATTTAGCCCATTAATTTGACTCAAATTCTATTAATATCACTCTAATAGTATTAATTTTGATAGAGGTAATTAAAGTTTAAATACTATACTTTTTATTTTTTATTTTCCTTTAAATGGTATTAGTATTTTTTTTTAAATAAATAATTTTAAAAAGAAAAAATGATTATACATAAAGTATTATCAAAAAATTCACTCATACTTGAATTGTTATTCAAATAATCTATAACAACGTTCAACTATAAATTTATACAATAGTACTTCATGTAATAGACACATACCATATTTCACATATAAATAACATATAAATACTTGAATTCATACATAAATAATGTTTAATTTAGTTTTTTTTTATGAAAAATAATAGTAATTATTAATTAAAATAAAAATTACGTTTGTTTTAATTATACTATATATATTTATCGATTAAACCCCTGCATCGCGGGGGTACAATTCTAGTATTATACTAAAGTAAGATAGTGTAAAATTTTTTTAACTCCGAAAACCATAAACTTTGAGCTTATTAAATGTAACTTAGTTTCTTAATCTACATTTTACTATATATTTTAGTAGCCCAAAGTTAATTATTTATTAGTTTTCCAAGTTTTATTTATTTACAAAAGTTGTATGTTCATTTTCTTATGTATTATTGATGTGATCAACTTCTCCGAATTATGAATGTCTTTGAGTTTCCGAGGTCAATAAAATTTACTTTTATATAAAAAACCATTATCGTACTTATGAATTATTCATGTCGAATTTTTACGGGATACAATGCACCTATAATTGAAATATTATTCTTTTAACCTATTCTTTTACCATCACAATTAACGTACTGTTTGAAATAATCAATATAATAATTATGTATTTTTTATGAAAATTTTATTTATTACTTACAAAATATACTAATTCGTCGATTTTCGACGGATATCAAACTAGTATTATATTAAAGTAAGATAGTCATTCCAAAATTTCCCTCCAAAATTCTCAATTTTTGTACCTTATTAATTTATCTTCTTTTTATTCAAATTATTTATTTTTCTTAATACTCCAATTTTGCTATTTTCCAAGGTTAAGGGATACTTAGAAAGTCATTGATGACCCCACGTTTTAAATGCAGGAAGAATAACGAGGGACACGTGAGAATGTGTAGTAATTCTCATTTTACCAAAACTTCAAAAACTATATGAAAAAATATTTCAATTTCACAAGGTGTACGTAGAGGTGCCCACGGTTCCGGTTCCGGTTATAACCGGAACCGAACCGCCGGTTCCGGTTCCGTCGAGGGAGGAACCGAAACCGAACCGCAAACACACGGTTACGGTTCCGGTTCCGGAACCGCCGGTTCCGGTTACGGTTCCAGTTCTAACCGGAAAAAACCGGACAATTATTTATTCATTTTTTAATTTTAAACTTTTTTATGTCATAAGGCTTTGAACATTCTTTCAATTTTATAGGTGTTCCTCATGCAACTCTTCTCATAGTTTGGGATGTGTTAGATATCACATATCAAATAAATAAGAAGCTTGAAAAGTGTAATACTCTTATAAAAACAATAAACATACAATAACAAATGAGTGTTTGAGAGTAACACTTATATAATTGAAAAAAGTCCAAACTATATATATATATAGTTATTATTTATGAAGTTTAACAAATAATGTTATATTTGTTTATAAATTATATTTAAAAAAAATAAAAATAATAGAATTTATATAAATTGGACGGTTCCAAAATTTGGGATCGCCGGTTTGGAACCGGAACCGGAACCGAACCGCCGGTTACGGTTCCAAGCCTTAGGAACCTTAACCGAACCGCCGGTTCCACCGGTTCCTTTTCCGGTTCCGAACCGCCGGTTCCGGTTCCGGTTAAAAAACCGCCGGTTCCGGTTACGGTTACGGTTTTAACTGCCGGTTCCGGTTCTTTTGAACACCTCTAGGTGTATGTGTAATTTAGTCAAATTTATTATTAATTAAGTTATGAACATGCTAAATGTATCATATGATGCACTTATTTAATTGATATTTTTTAATAAAAATTATGTTTCTATGTAAAACTCTACAAAAGAATAAACTCCTTATAAGAAAATTTTCTTCATGTCCCGAAAATATGATTATATATAGGTTTTTGTAGTAATAGTATTTTGCATGTAACTTTTATTTTTAACTACGCAAACATGACACACGCACACGAGCATCCGAGGTGACTAGAATCCTTGACCTCATGATTGAACGATAAGCATCTTACTAACTGTGATGTTCGTATTTATTATCCATTAAAAAAATATCATGAAAATATGTGTTTATTCAAAATTTGGATTTGAATCTATATAACAAACTATGAAAATTAGTTGTTTTTATTATTATTATTATTATTATTATTATTATTATTATTATTATTATTATTATTATTATTATTATTATTATTATTATTATTATTATTATTATCTTGAAAAAAAATCATTATAAATTTCACTCATATAATACAGTAAATATTAAGGGTATCTTTTATCAGAAATGCTTCCCTGCCCACCGTTGACACTCTTACTGTGTCCACGACTTATTAGAGTTATATGATTGAGGCAAAAATTATACTATCTATGTAGCTTAAGAGAAACTAATTCTTGTTGAAAACTTAAAAAAACACAAAACCTAGACAAGTTTCAAGTGATTGGACAAAAATACCCCTGGTCATAAAGTCAACCTGCAACCTGCATTCAATTCCACTCCACCGTCCACCCCACTCCCGCTTCTAATTCGGCCACTAATCACTTTCCCTCTCACTCTCAATCTCCTCTACCGAAACAAATTCCCAACCCTTCCTCTCCCAAAACTCTCTCTCTCTGTAACTTCCGCCGGAGAGAAACATATAATGGCGACTGGAACGCGAAGCTCCAAACGGAAGCGGAAGTCCGAGGCCGAAAATTCTGAAATCGAGGAAAGCCCGTCAAACCCAACGAGCCCGACGAAGAGGGGAAAGAAGAAGAAGACGACGAAGCAAAGAACTCGAGAAGAAGCCGACGAAGGACAGGAAAGTCCTCCGGAAGCCGGAGAAGAGTCCGGCAGAAAAGTTGAGGCCGACAAACAAAAAGAGGATAGGCCCTCCGGCTATCCATAGAAGAGGTAAATTAGGGTTTTTCCTGTATTTTGTTTGTTAATATATAAATTTCACCGAAAGAAAACAGTTCTTCATTGAACATTATGGTTGGAAAAATGTAAAACACAGATCTGAGTTTGGGATTAAGTTATAAATGTTTTGTTAATTTCTTGTTTGGGTTTAAATTGAGGTAGTTAGAATTGTTGCAAAAACCAGAACTAAATTATTTACAGATCTGGGTTTTTTTAAGTGATAAACCAGAGGGTGGGTTTTTTTGAGTGAGAAACAAGACTAATTTCTAACTCGTCAAAATGGTGATATATTGTTAATATCTGGGTTTTTGGATTGTATTTTCTATGAAACTTGATATGTAGTTTAAGTTTGGATGAATAAATGCCTTTTTCGTTGGCATTTGTTAGTTAGAATCCATTATTCATGTTGTAATTTTAGAAATCAAAGGTGAAATATGGATTGAATATATCCATCATTTGGTTAAAAAATTAACTTATTGGTTAGAATTCATCAATTGTTTGCTTTTTCAGTAAGGACTGGTGGTATTCTTGTCAGTAATGTTGGGTTGTTTTTCTTGTGAAATATTGTTAATTTCTAACCAATATGTTAAAAAAGTGATCTTTTAATTGGTGAGAAAAGTTAAATATCAGATGGTCTTTGATGAGAAATGAGAAATTGTGGGTGATAATTTGACTGTGAAGTAAGAACTTATTAATTTTAGTGAGAATTCATTAGAGTTTTTGATAGTTGAGTGAGAATTTGTTATGGTTTAGGTGATAATTTGTTATAGTTGGGTGAGAATTTGTTAATTGCTAACAGTGTGTGTTATAAAATTAACTTATTTGGTTAGAAAATTAACTTATTGGATAAAATTCATCAATTGTTTGCTTTTTCAGTAAGGACTGGTGGTATTCTGACTTGTCAGTTATGTTGGGTTGTTTTTCTTGTGAAATATTGTTAATTTCTAACCAATATGTTAAAAAAGTGATCTTTTAATTGGTGAGAAAAGTTAAATATCAGATGGTCTTTGATGAGAAATGAGATATTGTGGGTGATAATTTGACTGTGAAGTAAGAACTTATTAATTTTAGTGAGAATTCATTAGAGTTTTTGATAGTTGAGTGAGAATTTGTTATGGTTTAGGTGATAATTTGTTATAGTTGGGTGAGAATTTGTTAATTGCTAACAGTGTGTGTTATAATTTATAAAATTCTTACACAATACTTACAGGTTGAATGGAAATTTGTGAGGCTGGGACAGCTCAAGCAAACAAAAAAGAAAATCATACCCGGCGGGTATGAAGGATTATGCGGTGAAGTAAATGAACTTCTTAAAGGCCTCAAGCACCCAGAAGCCGACAAAGTCAGATACTCTGCAATGGGAGAGTTTACAAGGCTGGACAACAACGCTACAAGGAATGGAAACATGCTACATTATGTGATCTGCCATCAGGTCATCCCAGACCCCGTCATTGACGCAACAACTCTTTACTTCAAAATTGGCCGGCGGGTCGTGAGGTTCTCAAGAGAAGAATATGCCCTAGTGAGTGGGTTGAAATTCGGTCCGGCAAACTTCAACCCTTACACAGTACACGACATTCCCCCCAATTCCACATTCTCAAGATTGTTCGGTGAAAATCCAGACATCACGTTATCAAAACTCCGAACAGCGGCCAATTCCAAGAAGTTCATGGTTGATGGGAAGTCGGTGAAGGCAAGTCCTGATGACTGGGTAAAGCTTTGTAAGCTGTTGTTGTGCTTAGGGTTCGTTTTCGGAGTCGATGGATGCAAGAAAAAAATACCAATATGGATGTGGGTGCTACTGGAGAACGAAGAAGAGTGGGAAAACTTCCCGTGGGGAAGCATTTCCTTCCAAGTTTTGCTGGATACAATCAAGGGGATCACAACCAAAATAAAAAAAGAAGGAACGCTAAACATCAACTTCAAGGGAAACACTGTTGCTTTCTCTGTACGTAAACACTCTTCTTTGCATTTTGTTTTCAATATATATTTTGCAATATATATGTAAGTAAACAGTATTTGGTATGATGTACGTAGGCTTGGATATTCGAGGCCATACCAACTTTCGGGGAGGCCATTGGTTTGAAAAAGGATGAACACCAAATCCCGAGGTTCATGGAGTATTCTTATACAACTTCAAGGGTATGGCCAACTGACAAGCAGATCAAGAAGGTTAGAATTTATTGTTTTCTTACAACACCTGTTAGAAAATATATATGTTGTCTTTCAGACCTGGTTAGAACTGTACTTGATTCTAATTATTGCAATATTGTCTAAATTAATTAAACTCGTTATGCAATTGTTGTTTTAGTTATAAATGATAGATGACAAGTTAGAATTTAATATTCTCTTACAAACAACATTAGAAAAAAATGTATGCTTAAATAAATATTATTTGCTACTATAATAAAGTACTTACTGGATTATTTGTCTACAAATGATCTCAATTCTATGTGTGCTATTTAGAACTTGTTGATAATTTGTCTTATAAGAAACTTTGAAATTCTTACATTATGTAGTAAGAAAACTTTTGAATTCTTACATTATATAGTAAGAAACATTGGAATTCTTACATGTTCAACATTGTTTCTAACTTGTCACAGAGGGTGGTGCGGATGCTGAAGCCGCGTAGTGACGAGAAGGTTTCCACCTTCTGGAAGTCACTGGACTTGGATCCAACCCCGCATCCATTCGCTTTCCAGTACGATCCAACTGATAGCATGAAAAGGAAGGGGAAGGCAGAAGAGGAAGATGATGAGGACAACATTGCAGTGATAGAAGCATCTGGACCACAAATAGCAACAAGCTCAAGCGTCCTTATCGATGCCACTGCTGAAGCTGTTGTCACCAAAAACCAGGCCGCCATGAAGGCCATGTTGGAAGATTACCACCAGAATACACTAAAAGCAATGCTGGCTGAGTACCATAAGAGTCTGCTGGAGTATGTGGCTGATAAAGTAACGAATTTATTGATGGAGAGAGCCACAACGGACAACGCTTACAACTGTGGTAGGGACGTCCGTGACACGCTTGGAACTTTGGATCCAATGGCGGACACTCAAAATACAGTGCCCTCTACGCCCCTTGAGAAATCTCAAGTGTCTGATAAAGCTTTGATTAGTACTCCAGCAACAACGAAAGTTGTTGCCGTTGAGGAAAGCACCAAAATTCCAACGGGCGCATTGGAATCCCCCGGCAATTCCCTGTTCTCCTTGGGTGTGAATTTCAATGCATCGCAAGTGGAGGAGTTGGTGCCGGTGAGTGGGAAATCCACAGTGCAAGCAGCAACAACAGCAGCAGAAGCATGTCTAGCAACAGCAGCAACTGAGATACCAGCAGCATCAGCAGCAGCGACAGCACAGGCAGCAACAATAACAGCACCAACAGCAACGCCACCAGAAGCAACACCAGGAACAACGGCAGCACCAGCGGAAGCACAAACAGCAACCCCAACAGCAAACCCGGGAGATGGTGGGCAGGTATAAAAAAAAAAATTGCTATTCATTGCATCGGTTGAAACAACTTTCAATTTTTGAATTTGTTTTATTGCTTGTCTGAATTTGGACTAAGTATTTTAATATTTCCTTGCATTGTAATGTTTTCGAATGAACAATATTGTGATGTTTCTGTTGCTTGTTTAAAAATCCGATGATCGACGGTTAGAACGATAGTACTTCGTACCTTGTCATTAAAAGGGTAATGCTTTTTTACAATCGAAATGTAAAAAAGTATTACCTTTAAATCCCATCTTTTCGGTTATGGTGCGCCAATGGTGCGAAGTCTTACTTCTAACCGTTCGCACCGGTGATGGGCAACACAAACATTACATAAAGGCTCTATTCTCAAGTTAGAGCTTTAAAATTCCAAAAAACATGAAAATCCTATAGGACAATCTTATGGAAATCTTAAAAATTTATAATCATGTAACTATGATAGTTACATTTTTTAAAAATATGTTAGAAAAAATCTTACCTAATATGGTAGAGTTTACTTAAATCTTACCAGACATGTTAAAAATTACTTAATTCTTATCGAATGTGTTAGAAATTCCTTAAAAATTACCAAATACATTATAATTTATAAATTTCTTACCTGTGAGAAATATTATTAAATAACATTTTAATACTCCGAAAAAGGGCTTGGACGAACTTGATGACGGCTTCTCGGACACTCAGATCAACCGGGTCTTTGATACCCTACCAATCCTGACTTCAATTGGACCTTTAGATGATGTCCAAAGGGCAGAGTGTTCGTTACAACCCGCAAGGTTAATTTTTCCATCAAGAGCCGTCAGCAGCCAGTTCTTGAGGGAAGACAAACGGCCAAAGCCGGATGAATTCAAGGCGTTTATGAAAAGAGGGAAAGCAACGTAAGTATGGGGAATTTTTAAATTCGATTCATTTCTCACGTAAACATTTCACAAAAAAACATGATTCAATTACTTCTAAATTTGGTGTAACAGATGCAACGTAGGCTTGCCACTTGACGTGGGCAAGGAATTCTTTCGGGCCATTAAACAAGAGAAGGCCCACCTAATGGAGGACCATGTTAATTCTTACCTGGGAGTGCCAGTTTCAAATCCTAATCTAGCTGGATTCACCCATCTCGACCGCAACGTGGGGATTACTTGTTGCTTTTTCATGGTAAGTCATTAAATCATTTAACTTTCCTAACGTCCTTACTTTAATTTTTTTTTTGCTTGCCTCACATCCTAATTGTTGTTTACTATTTTGATTGTTTTAGTGTGAGGTCTAACGGATATTTGAGGAATTGCACAAAGGTAAGAAACTGGAAAAGGGGGGGTTTGATTATGAATCTTTTGACCCCAGTGACTCGGCTATTTCTAGCCTATCAATAATACAATAACCGAACTAGCTAGTAGTCCGGGTCGAACCACAAGGAGTGAATGTATCGATAGACAATCAAGTAGTTCACGTAGTCCCTATCATACTATCTAAGCACATGATCATGATTTGGTTTTCTAAACTAGACAAAGAGTAAAATGGAATGTAAACTCAACAATGTAAAGTAAACAATGCTAGTGAAATGCGAAATACGAAGAATCAACAAAAGTAAAGGCATGGATCCAAGTGATTTCCAATATGATGATGATGATAGTCTTAGAATCTAGATGCTTCAAGCCAATTTAATCCACCTTGAATGGTTTCTTATATCAAATATGCTAACCTACCTTACTAGGGTGATTAACAAGTTGATTGATAGAGCAACAAATGCTTTATAAGCCTTTAAATACTCTATCAACTCCAAATAGCACAAATTATGTCTAAGATAACCTACCAACTCTCTTCCAACTCATCTAATTCTTTCTAGGAACTATAAGAGATGAAGTCAAGTGATATGGGTATGGATTGATGCCAAGTGCTATGAAAGGAAGCTTACTAGGCATTCCCTCAAACACCTTAGATGCACTCCTAGTGATCAATTATTCATGCATACAAATTAAAGTCCCAATCCATAGGTGTTGGGAACCCCCTGCAGTTTGATTTTGATGATGTTTATCGAAACCACACTTAGGCATATTTTGCTTTGTTTAGGGTCAAGGCCGATAGATCGACCTGCTATCTGTTAGTGCAGGTCGATGCTCTCTAGTGTTTAGAATCAAGTTCGATCCACCCTGTAAGTGTAAGGTTGATGTATCGACCTGCCTCAAGTTGGATCAAGCTGGATCATCAGCCTGTCTATCGACCTCCCCTATCAAGCTTCCAGCTGGGATTGCCTTAGAAGATTTCATGAGCTGGATTATCAATCAAGGTCGATGCTCCGCCTTCATGGAACGTCACGACCTGATCCTTGCCACGTCGAGTGCCAGCAAGGACGAACATTCCCAACGGCTAGAAGTGAGTCAGCATCCAACGGCTAGTGCCACGTCAGCCCGACTCCAACGGCTAGTTTTTCAAAACTGCCTATAAATACTTCAGCCATTTTCGGATTCAAGCACGGGAAACTCAAGCTATCAACGCCAAATCTCTGCCCAAAACCTCTCACAAATTCATATCTTTTCAAGTGTTCGAAATTCGATTAGTTTCCCAAACACTTGACGAAGAGAGGTTTCCGACTCCGAGAAACATCACTACGACGAAGCGTTCACTGCTGCTTGTCGTTGTATCAACAAACTTCTTCTCCGACTTGTTCGAAGTTAGAAAGCTTGTTTGTGTTTTCGCCATTATAGAGTCCAGTCAAGCTTTGTAATTAGCGAAAGGTTGCTTGTACTTTTTAGTACGAAAGGTTGTAAGGGTCACGACCCAAAACTCGTGTCTAGATATTTTTCAGGTTAGATTGTATCTAGAACTGATACTCAGTCAGTATAAATAAGAGAGAGGTGGATCCAAAAGAAAAGGGATTCTCAGGTCGAGTCGACCTGACGTGGACGTAGGAGGGTTTCTCCGAACCACGCTACATCGCGGTGTATCTCTCTCTCTCTCTCTTTGCTTTTCGCACTTATATTTCACTATCTGACTAACAAGCATCAGCCTGCATATCATCATCAACCTGCATTTCATCCTCAGCCTTAAGATTTTTCAAAGAGTAATCAACCTCCACCAACTTCCGCATTAACAGTTTGATAAATCAAGCTTGATACCATACGAGCTTGATAGATCAAACTGCCTCTGATAAGGTCGACCTTGACAATCAACCTGCAGATCAACCTGAACTTTAAAAAGTCAAAAACGGTTGGTTATTGGTGTATCCCCCCCCCATACACCAATTACTCTTTCCCAGGGACCAACAAGTGGTATCAGAGCAGTGGTTCTTTTGACCGCTGCTTTGCATACTAAAAGTTCTTTATTTAACTTTTGGTCATTTTGAACCGATCCTTTTGAAAAATCTTTTTCATTTCATTCATACCATATTATTTGCAATGGAGGCTTCTCTTCTCAGGGTATGTGAAGACTTCTCCATACAAGGCTATGAAGATTGGAGCTTTCGGATCAAGATGTGTCTCAAGGCACATCATGTCCTTATGTGGGATATCATCGAGAATGGACCCTCCCCCATTTATGCAGCGAAAATTATCGTTGGAGGAACAGATCCAGGGGAGGCCACATACGAGAAGGTTCTCAAAAACCCTCGCGACTACTCAACCGAGGAAAGGAAAGAGGCCGGTCTCGATGATTACGCAAAGGGACTCATCTCCAGCACCGTGAAGGGCGTCTACTTGGCCAAGATCAGAAATCTCGAAACGGCCAAAGAAATGTGGGACACCCTCCGGTCCATCAGCCTTGGCTCAGAGGAGATGAAGGAGAACAAGCTGTCTATGGCGTGCAGCAAGTTCGATGATTTCAAAATGGTTTCGGGAGAAACCATTGAAGCGATGAAAATTCGCTTCACCGAGATTATTCTCGAAGTGGCTGCCATCAACCCATACAAGTATACGCAGCGCGAGAAGAATCTTAAAGTGATACGCGCCCTCCCTGCAAATTGGCATGTATACGCCGCCATGCATCCAGCTCGATCGGATTTCAACTCCCTCACCACTGAAGACCTTTTCGACATTCTTGTCGGAAATGAGTATGAGATGATCCGCATCCATGGATCAACCCAGCCTTCCACCAGCAAGAAGGCTGATGAAAAGAACAAGGAGGTAGCCTTCAAGGCCGACTCAGCCTCAGCTGCTACCCCAAGTCCGATTGACGAGTCCATCGTCAAAAAGTTCGAGAAAATGACTCTCGACTATGCTCTAGCTGCTAGGAGAAATGAGAAGCTCCTAGGGAAGGTTGTCAAATATAAAAAGTTCTATCGTGACAACAAGCGAAACTTCTCAAACCGCAACCACGACCGCCCTGACAAAAAGGGAGAAGGTAAACCCTCAACCTTCAATTCTTCTAACACACCCGAGGGTGGTTGTTTCAACTGTGGCAGGCCAGGTCATTACAAGACGGACTGCCCGGATCTTACCAAGGCCGAGAGAGACGAGCTCCGTGCAAAGCGTGATAAGAAGCTCAAAGATCAACGAGCTGCTATGATTGCCGAAGAAACAAAGGAAGCTCACCTCTCGGACAGCTCGTCAAGTGATGACGAAGGATACATCGCTTTCGATGAAAGTGATGATGAAGAATGCTTCGTTGGAGAGCATCAACAAAACGAGGGATCTTCAAAGGTAGATCTTCAACCCATTTCACTTTCTTTTTCTGACAATGATTGTGCAGAAGAAGGTGATGAAGACCTATCCGAGGCTGTGTCTTGGGAAGAAATCAAGAAACAGCTCGATGACTATGCCGATCTCGTGGATACTCTCAAGGAGGTCGTTGAAGACAATGCTGAGCTATTGGATAAAAATGAAAAATACAAGCTAGCATTGGAAGAAAGATTCTCTCCCTACGATGAAGAAAAGGAAAGGGAGATCGAAACCCTAAAGTCAAAGGTTGACGAATTGACTTTACGGGTCAAGGAGTTCGATACCAGGGAGCTCGAGAAGAACGAGTCCCTCAAGACCAAGGATGCCGAAATACACTGCCTTACCTCAAAGCTGGCTGACTTGGTAATTCGACACGAACTCCTCGTGAAAAAGGAAGAAAAACTTCAACTCACATTGAGTCAGTTGAAGAAAAGTGGAAAGAAGCTGGAAGAGGTCCAATCCATGCAACGCAATCCGCGCGATCACTCTGGGATTGGATTTAATGGAGAATCCAAGAAAGGCAAGAACAAAGACTGCGAGATCACGTTCGTGAAAGCGCAGCCTAAATCAAAGAATGTTCGGAAAGCCAATCAAACTCTCCCTAATAAGATGGTCAAGCTGAAGAACCCAGCTCGACAGCCCCAGGCCATCCTCATTAAGCAACGAAAGAAAGAACAGCCCGCTCCTCAAAAGAAGGAGAGTCGACCTGCCCAGCAACGCCGACCTGCCCCCTACCATCAAAATAAGGCTGTTCATCAAGGGCGATACCAAGGCCAGCACTATCAAAGGCCGTATCACCCTGAGTTCTTCCACCCGGATTATCAAGGGTGCTACTGCCACTATTCTCAACAGTCAAATTTTTCAGACTGGCAGTATCAACCTGGGTTTTACGAAGAACAATATTATCAGTCTCGTCGCCCCCGCTCGAAGAAATCCAAGGCTCCTAAGCCCAAGACCGCTTCTGCCTCGTCCTCAGCCTCGGATAGAAGCAGACCGGTGAAGCAAATATGGGTTCCAAAGGCCGTTCCCGCAACCGATGTAGCACCCAATCTCAAATGGGTTGCTAAGTTTAATTAATTGCAGGTTGGGAAGGCTCAAAGAAGGAGCCAAGCAGCTCATGGAGCTGTATGGATCATTGATAGTGGATGCTCAAAGCACATGACGTGTGACAAAACGCCACTTTCAAACTATCAAGAACGAGACGGGCCCCTTGTAACCTTTGGAGGAAATTCTAAGGGATTTACAAGAGGCCAGGGCGATCTAAGAGTTGGTAAAACAACTATTTCTAACGTCTCTTATGTTGAAGGTCTTAATCATAATCTATTCTCTGTGTCGCAATTCTGCTCGAGTGGTAAACGAGTAGAATTCACCGCTAACATGTGTCTCGTGAAAAATGAGGAAGGAGAAATTCTTCTTACCGGAATTTTGCAGGATAGACTCTACATTGTACAGTGGACAGATTGGATAGAGACCTGCCTGGTCACAAAGGCCGATTCCGAGACAAGCTGGCTATGGCACAAGAGGTTGAGTCACTTAAACTTCAAGGCCATCAACAAGCTCGCACGCAACAAGCTGGTGAACGACCTGCCAGACCAAGTCTTCGATCGTGATCACATCTGCAGAGCATGTCAAGCTGGAAAGCAGACAAGATCATCATTTCCAAGCGTGATGGCTCAATCATCAAATCGAATTCTTGAGCTTCTCCATCTCGACCTCTTCGGTCCAGTCACTCCCTTGAGTATAAACGGTAGAAAATATGCTCTCGTTATTATAGATGATTATTCTAGATTTACGTGGGTTATTTTCATGTACAAAAAGAAGGAGACATTGGAGAAGCTACCTGCGTTGCTGAGCAAGCTGTGCAATCAAAAGGAGAAATCCATCATCTCCATTCGATCAGATCGAGGCACCGAATTTATCAACGCTATGATCGAAGAATATTGCACAAAGAGTGGGATTCATCATCAAACTTCAGCTGCACGCACACCTCAACAAAACGGCGTGGTGGAACGTCGTAACAGGTCGCTGAAGGAAGCAGCTCGTACCATGTTGGATGAAACCAATCTTCCAAAGAAGTTTTGGGCAGAGGCCGTCAACACAGCCTGCTACACCCAAAATAGGTCGATCATCACGACCCGACATGGAAAGACTCCATACGAGCTGTGGAACAACAAGCTCCCCAGGTTAAAATATTTTAAAGCTTTTGGGTGCTTGTGTTACATTCATAACAATGGGAAATCCCAATTGAAAACTTTTGATAGCAAGGCTGATCCAGGAGTATTTTTAGGATACTCGGAGGTTAGCAAAGCTTATAGAGTTTTTAATAAGAAAACCCTAGTTGTGGAGGTAACACCTCATGTTGTATTTGATGAGTCTACTTGTCTGTACAGAGAGTCAAGTACAGGTTCAGATCAGCCCGCTACTAACAGGCCGTCTAACTCCCCCATTGACGACCTGCTAGTATGGACTCCAAATGATTTGGAGGAAGAGGATCAATCTGATCCTAAGGTCGCACAGCAAGGGGGAAGTGATGCAAATACTAATACGAGCTGTAATACATCAGCCGGACTTAACCAGGCTGATCCCCCTCCCTCAGTCTCCAAGACTGATGCTGTTCACGACCTTACATCCCAAATTGAGCAGCTCGATAACACATTGGAGCAGCTCAACATCCAGGCCGAACAGCAGCCTGATCAACAGCTCGAGCAACAGCATGTGCCCACTGATCAACCTCCAACTCATCCAGAGTTTGACGAACCCATTAATGAGCCCGAGCCAATCATTTCAAATGAAGAAAGATCACGACGCAGACGTTGGATCGATGATCATCCGAAAGAGCTCATTGTTGGGAACCCAAACCAAGGAGTACGAACGAGAAGGACGATTGGTGAAAGTGCACTTCTAAGTTGCTACCTCTCTCGCATAGAACCCAAGGATGCCTATGAAGCTCTTCAAGATGCTGACTGGATAGAAGCCATGCAAGAAGAACTCAATGAATTCAAAAGAAATGAAGTATGGTCACTAGTTGATCGTCCTTATCATCAAGGTGTCATTGGAGTTAAATGGGTTTACAAGAACAAGAGAGATGAATCTGGAGAAGTTGTCAGAAACAAAGCCCGACTGGTAGCAAAGGGTTACTGTCAACAAGAAGGAATCGACTATGATGAGACGTTTGCCCCCGTTGCAAGATTAGAAGCTATAAGGCTGTTTCTAGCTTATGCCGCTCATCAACGATTCAAAGTCTACCAGATGGATGTTAAAAGCGCGTTCCTCAATGGCGTTCTTGAAGAAGAAGTCTATGTGGAACAGCCTCCTGGATTCGAGGAGGGTGATTCAAGCAAAGTCTACAAACTGCACAAGGCCGTCTACGGTCTTAAGCAAGCTCCTCGAGCTTGGTATGAGACGCTATCATCCTTCCTCATCGAATCAGGATTCAAGCGTGGTTCAGTCGACAAGACGCTATTCACTATCAAAGTGAATGAACATATCCTTTTAGTACAAATTTATGTTGATGATATTATATTTGGATCTAAATCTCCCATACTGTGCGAAAAATTTGGTAACCTCATGACGGAAAAATACAAAATGTCTATGATGGGGGAAATGAATTTCTTTCTAGGGTTGCAGGTCAAGCAGTCCGATGAAGGAATCTTCATTAGCCAAACAAAGTACGCACACGAGCTGGTTGACAAGTTTGGTGTCAAAGACAGCAAGCCAGTCAAAATACCAATGCTCTCTGGTGGGAAGATCGACCCGGATCCCCAAGGAAAACCTGCCAACATAACACAGTACAGGGGTATAATTGGTTCATTACTTTATTTAACTGCTAGTCGACCTGACATCACTTTTGCAGTTGGAGTGTGTGCTCGATTTCAGGCTAATCCGAAGGAATCTCACTTGGAAGCAGCAAAGAAAATTCTTCGATACATCAAAGGAACCACAAATTTGGGTCTTTGGTATCCTTGTGATGACAACTTGCAGCTTACAGGTTATTCAGATTCTGATCATGCAGGGTGCAAGCTCGATAGGAAATCTACCTCGGGTACTTGCCATTTTCTCGGAAACAAGCTGATTTCTTGGTTTTCAAAGAAGCAAACTTCAGTAGCCACCTCCACCACAGAGGCCGAGTACATGGCCGCAGGAAGTTGTTGTGCACAAATCTTGTGGATCAAGCAACAACTTAAGGATTATGAAGTTGAAGTCAGTGAAGTACCAATATTCTGCGACAGCTCGAGCGCCATCGCCATTACTCAAAATCCAGTTCTTCACTCTAGATGCAAGCACGTGGATATTCGACATCACTTTATTCGTGATCACGTGGAAAAGAAGAACGTGGTTATAGAGAAGATACACACTGACATTCAAAGAGCTGATATTCTAACCAAACCCCTAGCCGAAGAAAGATTCAAAATGCTATGTGGAAAGCTAGGGTTACTAAATGTTGAGACATCAGGCCGATCGTAAGCCTACAGGCCGTTATCTCCTCGTCGACCTGATAAAATTCTCAAAAGCTTGTGGGACCAACAACCGGGACCAACAAGCAGGCAGTCTCCTTGCAAGCAGGCCGATATTAAGGGGAACAGGCCGTCATCTACTCAACAGGCCGATACCATTGAACAGGGAGACACTACTTGAACAGGCCGTTCCTATCCACAGGCCGTGTCTGTCAACAGGCCGTGTCCATCATCAGGCCGTCGACTATTCAATAAATCGACCTGCATTCCTCAAATTGAGGGGGAACACTTAGCCAAAGTGATCCATCATTTGAGGGGGAACAATGGTCAATGTCTGTCTCCAGGGCGTTTATTTCGCCAGGCCGACATCTTAAGTCCAGGCAGTTCCAACTCGCCAGGTCGATGTCATATGTCCAGGCCGATATCACAAATACAGGCCGTTCATTTTGCCAGATCGTTCTGTGTCACCAGGCCGATATCATCAGACCGATATCAACCTGAATGCGACTGCATTTATGAAGGAAGAATCAAAAGGGCAGTATCACCCTTTTGTCTTATAACTTCTTTAATACGCATTGAATTTTTCATTTATTTATGTTATTTATTTCTCAATGTGTTTCATCGTTTAAGAGACTGCAAATTTGCAGAAAATGAGGAAAAAGGGAGTAATGATTACCATTTTCTCAACACATCTAGTCAAGTGTCAAGTTTTGACACGTTGACCGAGGCTACATTTAATTCCCTGCCATTTTTCTGTAAAAGTGCATATTTATGCACGTTCCAACCTCTTCACGCGCGGATGTGAAACGTTACACATTCCACGCGCCCACGATCGTGCGGTTAAGGATTAATACTGCAACTTTAGCCTTTTCAAATTCGAACGGTTGAGATCGTTCGGAAAAATCTATAAATGTCATGCAGTTTTCTCTCAAAAACTTTACTTACACTTATCATCTTCATCTACTAAAACCTAATTTTCTCTGCAAAATTTTAAACTGCCGCCGTCGTGATCATCGTTTCTCTGCTTCTTCACTCTCTGCATCGAATCACTCGCAGTGGTTTGTGTTCTTTTTGCCACTTATGCTTTTAATTTCCTGTCAAGTTCTTAACTGTTTCTCTATCTTTTCTCGAAAAACGATTGGTTCTCTTTCTAATCCCTTTTGGAAAATTTGCAGAAAACAACAATGGCAGCAAATATCTTACCCTCTGGTCGGAAAGAAATGCAGTGGTCGGAAGTAGAAGAGTTCTTGACGGCTCGCATCAAGTTCGAGCCCTACATGGTGCGTGAAAACTTCGGTTTTCACGATCTCGACTCCATGTTCGCCATGGTGGAGAAGTGCCGTTCATTCCATCAGATCATCTCCACCCGGCCGGCAAAGAATCTTCCCAGGCTTGTGGGTGCCTTCTTCTACAATTGGAATGAAGGAGATTCCGTATCCACCCACACCGTCTCTATTGGAACCACGAAGTCCGTGGCCACCATCAACGTTCTTGATGCTGTGAAAAAGGCCTTCGACATTGATGAAGAGGGGACGATGCAACTCTCTGACATTCCTAGGGACCAACTGCAGCAGGTTGCAGATCGTGTCCTAATCGAGCAGAGGCAGTTCGTGCCAGTCGCATTCAAGAGGAGCGATCTCCGCCCTAAATATCGCCTCTTGATGGACTTCGTGCAGAAGTGTTTTCTGGGGCTTCTCGGAAACTACGACCAGGTCACCCCTTTCAAATTCCAGATCTTGGCGGCCGTAGTGCTCGACCTGCCCGTTTGTTGGGCCAAATTGTTGGTCTCTCTGCTTTGGGATGAAGCCAGGATGATCATCTGCGAGTCGGAGGGAGAGGCCATTATAAAAGTATCTCTCCGCAACGACAAGCCGCTTCGCCTTGGGACGAAGGTGACCTCCATCATCATCTCCCACTTCAAGCAGAGGACGTGGTCCAAAGATCCGGACTTCCCCCCCCTGTTTATACCAAAAGATCTCCATCAGCTTGAGATGGCGATCGGAGTGGCCCCTCAAATCTATCACAACTCCCCAGACTCTGTCCGGGAGCATCTCGCCAGAACCGGCCATTCCAAAGTTGGTTGGAGGATCCCAGATCGACCCCTTCAAAAGAAAAGGAAGGCCGATATCGATCTGGTCCCCTCTCGCCCTGTCAAGAAGGGCCAGCCGGTGAAGAGGACTCCCCCTCGCAAAATGCAGTCGGCCTCCGGTGACCCTCCCAGGCCGATGCATAAAGTCCTTCCCGTGCGGCTCGATGAGCCTGCTGCTCGCACGGAGACTTCGCGCTCTCCATCGCGCTCTCCATCAGCCGAACGGACTCCATCTCCAGTCCGTTCCGCCGGCGAGCCGTCCGCCTCGCAGAAACGGCCTGCATCTTCTTCGCAGGTCGTTGCTCCCTCTCCAGCAAAATCCCCTCGTGTTCAACGAGCTGGATCGGTGGAAATTGTTGATGTCACCGAAGAAGAGGTGGAGCAAGATACCATCCTGCCCTTCCAGCCTATCCCCGAGCAGGCCGTCTCTCCTGCTCAAGCAATGGTGGCTTCGAAGAAGGCCGAAGCCAGGCTTAAGGTCATCGACCTGATGCCAGGCATCGATCAACTCCCCAAAACCCTCGACCTCGCTGCTCGCCTCCAGTTCTACCTGGATTGTAAGTCGAGTTACTACTATTTGTTCGAGGCGTTGCTGCAGGTCGTCACTCTCGACGACCTGAAGGTCGAGGAACTGGCTCTTGAAGCGGAGTTCGGTTTTTACACCGTGGAGGATGCGGCCTCCAATTTTCGCCAGCTGGTGCTTCGTCGCATGAAGGTCGAAGCCAAAATTTTGGGCATCGACCTTCGCCCCCTATATGCGCACTCTCGCGCCCTGTACAACTCCGCCACCGAAACCGGAGACGAGTTTGATCGGATTCAAACTCCGGAGCAATCATCACCCAGGATTGAGGGTGATGATCAGCCTCTAGTTGCTGCTGCTCCGTCTCCAAGGGTCGACGTGAAGGCTGCGCTGGATGATGTTTCTGCCAAGCTTGAGTCCATCATCACCAGCCTCCCCAACCAAATCAAGCAGGCCATAGCCGAGGTCCGGGCCGATATTATTAATGAAGCCAAGGCCCAGGCCGATGAAGTTGCCAAGGAGCGTGTCACTGATTTTGCAGTGAGGCTTCTGAAGGAATATACTGACAAGCTCCTTCCTGGCCAGCTTGATGAACTCAACATGGCATCCCGCGACCAAATCGCGGAAGTATTGGAGGATGTGGAGAAGGTCGATGAGCGAGTAACCGAACTGGCTTCTTCTATCTCAAACTCGGCATCGACCTCCAACGAACAGATCAACGCAATTCACGGCACCATCTCCTCCCTTCTCAATGGCCAGCAGGAGTTGAAGGATGCCGTGACAAAGCTGCAGCAGGAGGATGCTACTCTTCTTTCCCTTATTAAAACCCTTTCTGATGATGTCGAAAAGGGGGAAGAAGAGCGTGCTGCCACCTCCGCGAAGAAAAAGAAGGCCCCGGCCCCAAAATCCAAGGCTCCTCCTCCTCCTTCTCAAAAGAAGCCCTCCCAGGCCGTTGCACCCAAGGCCGCTGCCTCTCATGCCGATCCTATCTCCCAGCTTGGTGCGGAGCAGGCCGCTGCCGCCAAAGCTCGATTGGCAGCAGAGGCAGATCTCATTTCCGCCATGGTGCTGGCTGGTGCTACGCCGGAGCAGGCTGCAAATCAAGAGGAGCAGCAGCGCTTCAAGGCAGAGCGCCGTGCTGCTGAGGCTAGAAGGAAGAGAGAGGTGGACTGGATCAGCCAGTCCGCTCTCGTTTTGAATGCAGGAGGATTGCAGCAGGTCGTCGACTGGCTTGATGAATCTCAGAACAACCTGCTGCGGGAGCTCAATTCGTGCTTCATCCTCCTGCACTACTTCATCAAGGATCCCTCCCTGCCTGCCGATGCCGATGAAGCGTATGCAGCCTACATGCGCAAATTTCCATACCAAAAATTCATTGGTGAGCTCAAGAAGAAGGCTGCAGAGGCTGGTGTGACGATAAGGGCCCCTGCTCAGCAATATTTTGCGCCCTTACGTCTTGGTGCTTCGGAGTATATGGATTACTCTCGAATCGACCAGTACATCGCCCAAACTGCCATCGGCCTAGGCGTCAACGTATCGAATTCCGATCCCGACTATCGTCGTATCAGGGATGGAATCTACGCAAGCATGCAGACGTTGTCAAGGGAGCAGATCCAAGAAGAGCGCGTAGCAGCCCGTGCCAAGATCCAGGCAATGTAGATAGATGTTTTGTAATCTTTTGTTTTTCATTCCTGTTCGTAGCTCAGTTTGTAACTTCCAATGTAATGTACGCTATCGAGCTGAATGAAACAAAAACATCTTTCGTCCTGATGACAATACCTCTTTGTCCAGGCATCTGCCTTACTGCTTTATTATGCTTAATTATCTGTCTGTCATTTAATTCCTTCTCAATATTCATAATTGAAAAATTTGGGAAGCTCTGATACCTTTCTTTCAGTGTTTCATCTTAGGAATTATTTGTAAAGTGTTTGGTTTCGACATCATCAAAAAGGGGGAAATTGTTGGGAACCCCCTGCAGTTTGATTTTGATGATGTTTATCGAAACCACACTTAGGCATATTTTGCTTTGTTTAGGGTCAAGGCCGATAGATCGACCTGCTATCTGTTAGTGCAGGTCGATGCTCTCTAGTGTTTAGAATCAAGTTCGATCCACCCTGTAAGTGTAAGGTTGATGTATCGACCTGCCTCAAGTTGGATCAAGCTGGATCATCAGCCTGTCTATCGACCTCCCCTATCAAGCTTCCAGCTGGGATTGCCTTAGAAGATTTCATGAGCTGGATTATCAATCAAGGTCGATGCTCCGCCTTCATGGAACGTCACGACCTGATCCTTGCCACGTCGAGTGCCAGCAAGGACGAACATTCCCAACGGCTAGAAGTGAGTCAGCATCCAACGGCTAGTGCCACGTCAGCCCGACTCCAACGGCTAGTTTTTCAAAACTGCCTATAAATACTTCAGCCATTTTCGGATTCAAGCACGGGAAACTCAAGCTATCAACGCCAAATCTCTGCCCAAAACCTCTCACAAATTCATATCTTTTCAAGTGTTCGAAATTCGATTAGTTTCCCAAACACTTGACGAAGAGAGGTTTCCGACTCCGAGAAACATCACTACGACGAAGCGTTCACTGCTGCTTGTCGTTGTATCAACAAACTTCTTCTCCGACTTGTTCGAAGTTAGAAAGCTTGTTTGTGTTTTCGCCATTATAGAGTCCAGTCAAGCTTTGTAATTAGCGAAAGGTTGCTTGTACTTTTTAGTACGAAAGGTTGTAAGGGTCACGACCCAAAACTCGTGTCTAGATATTTTTCAGGTTAGATTGTATCTAGAACTGATACTCAGTCAGTATAAATAAGAGAGAGGTGGATCCAAAAGAAAAGGGATTCTCAGGTCGAGTCGACCTGACGTGGACGTAGGAGGGTTTCTCCGAACCACGCTACATCGCGGTGTATCTCTCTCTCTCTCTCTTTGCTTTTCGCACTTATATTTCACTATCTGACTAACAAGCATCAGCCTGCATATCATCATCAACCTGCATTTCATCCTCAGCCTTAAGATTTTTCAAAGAGTAATCAACCTCCACCAACTTCCGCATTAACAGTTTGATAAATCAAGCTTGATACCATACGAGCTTGATAGATCAAACTGCCTCTGATAAGGTCGACCTTGACAATCAACCTGCAGATCAACCTGAACTTTAAAAAGTCAAAAACGGTTGGTTATTGGTGTATCCCCCCCCCCATACACCAATTACTCTTTCCCAGGGACCAACAATAGGCAATCCAAGAGGAAGGTAGATCAACATCCTAGAATCTAATACCTATCATCTACATCAAATTATCCATCACTTGGAGCCATATGCAAGCTTAGCTAGCCATAGATCTAGCAATTAAACCATGAAAATAAGAGAAAACATAATAGAAATGACAAGGAAATGAAAAGGAATTGAAAATCTTCAATAATCTTCAATCTCCAAGCTTGATCATCCACAAATATTTGAAAAATACCAAAGTAGAAAGAGGGAAAATAGCTAGGGTTCTAAGAGAAGTTGTTCAAGTGAAATACAAGTCAAATTAGATACCAAATAAGGAAAAGAACTAGTTATTTATAGTTTTCCCACAAATTGGGGCTAAATTGCAAATACTAGAAACTTGAGTTGAGAAGGTGGGGTAAAATTTGTAATTTCTGAAAAGTTGAATGAAGGTTTGACTAGTCCATTTTCGGTTGACTTGTGCATTTCCGCCCACATTTGACAGTTTGCGCGCTCTCACGGTTTTGACTCGTTCTCTCTCGTCCGTCATCGGAAAATTAATCCGCAAAGTGCTACGGCTTCCTCTCTCGATCCTCTTCGACATAGGATAAGTCAAACTCGCCCAGAAAATTGCCACAGCACCTGAAATCAGCACGGAAACCGAGAGAAAACGCAAAGCATATAGAAAATGTACAAATTGTAAAAACCTATCATTTCCTAATCATTTAAACACATATCTCAACCAAAACACGCATCGAGACGCACTCTAAAGCATGCTAAATATGTGGTTATCAAACTCCCCCAAACTTAAGCCATTGCTCGTCCCGACAATGGAACGAACAATCAAAGAACATAAGCACATAGGGGCATGCTAATCAAGATCCTCGATGCCTCAAAGCTCACTCAATAAAGCATTTTCAAACATGGAACTCCCAAGGTGCATCGAAAAATCCACAACCACACAACACTCTCAACCAAGAAATCAATCACTCAAGCATTATGAAACTCCAAACCTCTCAAGATGCAAGTGTATCACTCTTTCTCTCTAGTGTATGGTAGTAAGTTTGCACTCATCGAACTCATGCATGCATCGCTCTTGCCATAAGCTTGCCCTAAATCTCAAGATCTCCATCGCTTGATTGTGCACTTGAACTAAGATCAATTAGGTCTTTTATTTAAGCTTGTAATGTGGGGACATTGGTTTAGGTAGAGATTTTTAGGCTAAGTGACTCAAAACTTCTTCTAAGTACTTCACCCTTCTCCTTTCCACTCTAAGTGTGAATTTCTCCACCTTCTACCTTCTCCATTTCACCTCTTTACACTCTTAAGTACATAAGCTTGATTGAAGCTTCTAAAATATTCATGAATAACTCCTTTATGCTCTCATTCACAACTATCTTTATTCAAACTCTTTCTTTTCTTTTCAACTTTTTCCTTTCTTTTTTTTCTTTTCTCATCACTTTTTTTTTCACTTTTTTTTTTCTATGAGAATTACATTCTCATCTCTTTCACTTTTTTTAGAGCTCATAGGAGTATTCTCATCTCAAACCGATCTCTTCAATCAAACCACTCAAACCTCGTCATCTCACTACTTCACAACCTCTTAATGGATTCCCTTAACCAACCTTCACCCCCTTTCATCCGGTTTAGCAACAAAGGTTTCAAAGGCTCAAGGGGGACCACAAAGTTAACGTTTTATTTGGTTAGTGTTTAGGGAATAATGAGGCTAACAAGTGAGGGCCTAAAATCATTTCTAAGTTCTAGTGGCACATATAGCAACCTCGATCGAGATTGAAGGCAAGTTCTAGAAGATAGCAATGCAATACATGGCAAACTCACAAGAAAGAAAAAATAACGTTATCAATGCAACGTTTTGGCTCAAATCTCACAAGCTTTTGTTTAGAGGTCATGTGCCTAAGATCAATCATTCCTAGTTAATCATGCTATGCAACCATTTCATGCTCAATACACACATGAGAAATCCCAAAAATATGATGCATTTTCCGCTCAAATCATCATTGGCATCTCTCTTGAAAGCATAGGAGCGATAACCACAATATCTAGACATGTAGACAAGAAGCACTACAACCCAAGTGATGCTTTTTAAAATGAAATTCGAAATAATTTGCACCTACGCAATTAAACACCCTTATAAAGCATGAAAACATCACTTGAATTATTTGCACACACCAAATCAACTCATCCTTCAATATACACAAATTCCACCACCAATTCACTCCAAACAAAACATAAAAAAAATTAAAGCAAACAAAGAAAAAAAATGCGATAAAAATAACTTGAAGAAATATGAAAAAGTAACTTGAATATCTTATCTCATCCCCCTCCCCCAAACTTATTTTTGAAAATAAAATCAAAAATAAGGTTGGAGGGACGAATATACATAAGATATTTAAGTTACTACTCACAAACGTCCAAGCTATTTAGGGAAGGGACGAGGCGGGGAATGATTCCCGTTTCCATGTGATGAGTCTCAAGACGGACCCCACAATCGCAAGTCTTTCTTTTGATGGCGAATCCCCCGTCATGTCCTTGCATGTTCTCCCCCTTTCGTCACCACACAATTCTTCGTCCACTTGACTATAAGCAACAAAATCACAAGGAATTTTAGAATCCCACAATATTTTGCACAAAAATTAGAAGAAAAGTGGGTGAGAGAGGAGAAATTATGCAATTGAAAATTGTAAATTTTTTAAAAATGTTTTCCAAAGTTTTAGAATTTTTTTTTTTAAATTTGTAGATTTTTTTTTAAAAAAAAATTCAATTTTTTTTAATTTTTCTGAATTTTTTAAAATTTTTTCGATTTTTTTTTTTAAATGGACGGCCCGGCCCGAAGGACCCGGCCTAGACCTAGATCTGGGCCCGAAATGAACCCAGCCACCTTCGCCGGAACAGGGGCGCTTCGCCGGAGTTCGCGCCGGAATCGCGAATAGGAACGGGCAGAACACCCCCAAACTTCGCCGGAATCGCGAGCTGCTGTACTTTCCCGACGGCGACGCAGCTGCTGCCTGAATCCTTGAAGAAGAAGCACAGCCGGAATCGCGACAGGGAGGCTGCCGCTGATGAGAACTCCGCCGGCGACCTGGCTGTCGCCGTTTTGGTCGCCGTTTGAAGCAGTAGCCGCCCGGCGACCCACAGCTCGCCGTCTCGGTCGCCGGATCGAGGCAGTAGCCGCCCGGCGACCCACAGTTCGCTGGTTTGGTCGCCGTTTCGAGGCAGCTCGCCGGCTTGGTCGCCGGTTGAGCAGGGCCTACTCGCGCCGGAGCTGCTGCCGGAATGCTGCTGCTCGGATTGCTGCTGTTCGCCTGCAACTCGCCGCCGGTGTTGTGGCCTGCGAAGAAGATGAGCAACGTTTTTCATTTTTTAATTTTTTTTTTCTTCTTTTTATCTATTTATTTATATTTCTTATACTATGAACAATTAACCTATTTTCATACTAAAATCATGGACAAAAATTTCCCTATTTTTTTCCAATTTTTTTTTTTTTTTAACAAAATTAAACACTCACCTACTTAAATCTATATATCTAATAGTACTTAGAGGAAATAGAAAATAAAAATAAAACGAAATGAAATAACAAAGAATAAACGAAAATAACACGCTAAAGAAAAAAGGATACGTGTTAGGGTGCCTCCTAACGAGCGCTTCGTTTAACGTCGCTAGCTCGACGATACCTCAATGAAGCTCATGGTACATCAAACGAGGCTTTCTTGCCTAGACATTGAACTCTTCTACAATTTTCATGGAATGGATCGACAATCTTTTCTTTGAACTTCACTTCATTCATCCTCATGTCACCTCTCTTAGGACTTGGAACTTGAACCTCTTCTCTTGGAGTTGGCAATTCACTCTCAAGTTTCGGCTTATGAAATATCACTTCCTCTTCATCAACTCGGAAAGTGAAGCTTCCATCACATACATCCATTAAAGCTCGGCTTGTAGACAAGAAGGGCATACCAAGGATCAAAGGAATGTTGTGCTCTTCTTCAATGTCAAGAACGAAGAAGTCCACCGGAAAGATGAACTTTCCAACTTTGATAAGCACATCTTCGATCTTTCCCCAAGGAATAATGATTGAACGATCCGCCAATCGAAATATAGTCATTGTGGGCATAAGGGTTCCAATCTTCAAACGTTCAAAGATAGGAAGAGGCATGACGTTCACTCTTGAACCCATGTCACACAAGACCTTCTCTAGCACTTGATCACCAATTTCACAAGGAATTGTGAAATCTCCAAGATCGCTTTCCTTGTTGGGGAATTTTCTTTGTAGTCTAGCACTACATCCCTCCGATAGCTCAATGGTCATATCATCATCCATTTTAACCATTCTCTTGTCTACATCCCCCAAGAACTTCTCATGATTTGGCATACTACTCAACAAATCAACCAAATGAGCATTGATATCCAACTTCTTCAACACTTCCAACCTATCAATGCTCATCTTTACAACTTCCTCATGAGGAGTACTCTCCACAAGGTCTTCCCTCTTCTCACCCCCAAACTTTGCATGATTCTCATATCCAAACTCAAGAGGAAATGATATATCATTTATGATACCATCATTCAACTCACTCACATCATCATTCTCTATAGATGTTTGGGGAAGAAGAGTAAGAGATATACCTTCACTCTCCATTGAATATGGCAAATAAGGCTTTATCTCCTCTTGAAGCTCATGATTAGGCATGGAAGATGGAGAACTCAATGGAGCCTCATAACTCCAAGTTTGGAGTGGATCATCTACTACAAGTTGTTGAGAAATCAAAAGGGGTTGTTGGTTGATGTGAATCACCTCTTCTTGGACAAGAGTTCCTCCATTCTTAAGTCTTTTCCAAGCTCGTTCTTCCATCAACGCCTTTCTAATCTCTTCATGCTCCTTCTTGAGGTTGGTAATTTGGGAAGCAAGCTCTTCATATTTATCATCCAACATGGAGGTAACTTTCTTTGAATTTACCCTTTCCATAGGCCATTGAAAAGAATTAGAAACCATATCTTCAATAATCCTCATGGCTTCCTTCACATCTCTATTTAGCAAGCAACCTCCGGAGGTAGCATCTACAATAGTTCTTGTTTGCTTGGTTAGAAAATTTTTCTAAGCCTATACTGTTAGGATGACTTTGTTTTGCTTAGATTTTAGACCGCAGAAAATTCAAGTGAAGGCCACTCCCTTGAGTGTGTTTTCCAAAGCGAAGCGAGTCTAGCAAGCGAAAGTGAAGCGTGCCGAAGTATAGTGAAGCGTAGCGAGCGCTACAGTGGAATCAAAGCGAGTCCACCAAAACGAAGCGAAACGAGCGCTACAGTGTAAAGTCAAAGCTAGTCAACTCCAGTCAACATTTTCCAAGGGAGTCACTAGGGAACTTTACTTCCCAAGCGACTCGCTACAGAAAGACTACGAAGTGACTCAACTTAAAGCGGACGCTACAACTTCAAAGCAAAGCGAGCCACTACCTACCAGAAAGCGACAGCACAATTCCCGCTCCGATTTTGAACTCCAGTCAACTAGAGATCTCCGCATTAATTACGAGATCTCCACGTGTCGATTGCGGAGAGGAGCAGCGGAGTTGACTGCCAGGCCGACAAGGGCGCCGCAACAGTACTGGCTCGCTCCAGTTACTGTTAAGTTTGGATCTTAGCTAATTCCGGCAAAGAGCCAAAACTGCGCATCTGAAAAGCATCCAGCCTGTGCAAGTACTGTCGAGAGGAGGAGGGACAAAGCCACCAACCAAGCAACGGATCTCGGCATCCCTCCGCCTATAAATAGTGAAGGATGAAGACGAAGAGAAGTAGAACACTTCCTGAGCATTTGAGCGCCTACTGCAAACAAAACTCCCAGCCTTAGAGCAAACTTCGAGTCTTTGTTTCCATGTGTTCTCCGAGTTCCAGTCTCATCGGAACTCGTCTTCACAACCTTCACACTTAGAGTCTAAGCCCATTCCATATCCAAGCTTAGAAGAAGAACTCTAGCCATCTTTGCATCTACTGTAAAGAGTTCTTCATAGTGTGTGTTTCACTAAAAAGTGTTCGCAATAGAACGAAATCCTATCGTAGCACTAGCAAGTAAAACCCAATGTCGAATCTCGAAGGAAAACTTTGCAGGGCAATTAATTATGTAGTAAAACCTAATCTAGCCTAAATCTAAGAAAGCAAGTAAATAAGATTTTTGGGGTTTTTGATTTTAAATCCTAGGCAAATAAAATAAATAAAAGCAATAAATAAAAGTATGTAAATAACTAATCTAGAACGCAAGAAGTAAATCTAAGAATTAAACTAAAAGAGAGCAATAAATCTACCTAGGCAAGAATCGAAAAGAAAGCAATAAAGGAAACATAAAAGAAAGCATAAACTACCTTAGACATGATGAATAAAATCTGGAAATTTAAAGACAAATAAATCTAACTACGAAAGCTTTGAAAAACGAGAGAATTGAAATCGAAGGAAAAACGAATCTAAACTTTAAACTAGAAATTGAAAGAATGAAATTAAACGAAGGAAATTAAACGAAGCAATTAAGAAAATGAATCTAAAACGAAAGCAAGCAATTAAAGCAATTAAACGAAAGCAATAAAGAACTTACGAGAATTAAACGAAAAACCTTGAATTAAATTGCAAAGAACTAAGAATTCGGATCCGAACAATAAAAACTAATCTAGAGTGTTTTAATGCTGAAAACTAAAGCTAAATAATGATAAAAGTGTTCTATCGTGCACAAGGGATAGTATATATAATAGGTATGAAAACCTAATTATACAAGGAAATAACAGCTGGCCGGAACGTTGGACGGTCGTCCAACGTACGTTGGACGCTCGTCCAACGTCGCACTCGCTCTGCTCATCAAATCTTCCCTGGACGCTCATCCAGGGTACCAGCGCACTCGTCCAGCGTACTCTGGACGGCCGTCCAGTGCCTTGGACGGTCGTCCAGCGTCGTGCTCGCTCCATGCTTGATTTTTCCTCAATTCCTCGCCCTTTTCAACCCGTTTCCTTCCGTTTCTTTCACCTAATGATCCTACACGAACCAAACTCCAAACAACCGAATCATAGCAAAAGACACACGAAAAAGACACAAAACATAACGAAAACGGACTCGAAAACATGACGAAAATCCTAACATCTAAACACCAATCAAAATCCCCCACACTTAGACCTTTGCTTGTCCTCAAGCAATATAAAAACGAAATAAACAATAGACTCAAGTACTGTGAACTATATAGGCCTCAAAACTTTTCGAAAACAAACTCTCATGATCGTGATCAAAACTATGCACACAACCTTAGCATCAATCAACACAATCTATGCAACTAATTCAAAATATGCTAATCCATCAAATAACACTCTCCAACATGTGAAATTTTATATATGAAAGTGAACACTCAACTCTCTCAAAGAAAAGATGTATAAGATAATGCACATCATAGGGTTCACTCAATATCAATGCAATGCAACATGTTTACCATAGGCTTGCCCTCAATCTCAACATCTCCACCTAATGTAATACTTACAAACTAGGATCAAAAAGGTCTTTATATAAGCTTGTAATGTAGGGACATTGGTTAAGGTAGGGATTATATAGGCTAAGTGACTCAAAATGCTCTAAATCATCAACCTCTTTTCAACTCCAAACAAAGTATGAATTTTCATCCATCTTCTACCATCCAACACACCAATTACATAACCAAAGATGCAAAAATATCAACTATACAAATCAAAGCTAACTATCCCCTTGTGCTTATTATTATTATTTTTTTTATATATATAGAGCTCATCTAAAGATATTCTCTCTAATGATAATCAAAAGCTCTAATTTATTTTTTTATTTTTTCTTTTCTTTTAAGCTTATAGGATAGCCAACTACGTAAATCAAGCATCTAAAATTCTTTTCTTCTCCCTCTTCACCACAACAAGATATTCTTTTCAACTCCTTCCATACAACTAACTCCCAAAAGATACCCATAATCATCCAAACCTCCTATCATCCGGTTTTACAAAGAACGGCTAATAAAGGCTCAAAAGGGGTAAACAAAGGTTTATGAACAAGGT